>CM040122.1:232767179-234062004 GCA_022559845.1 Amorphophallus konjac
TTTTATGGGAGGCAATAAAGGACTTACTTCGTTTGATTGTTATCTTTGCCGTGATTTGGCTGGCGTATCGGGGGCAGTTGGAAGGTGTCGATATTTTCTGCACCGTTCTCGCATGACGATTCGGGAGACTTCTGGCGGGGCGTCCTTTCATTCCACCATGCTTTGAAAGTCGAGGCGCTTCGTGAATCCCGCTAGGGCGGGGGCCGAGGAATTGGAGGTGACCTTCCAAGGGAGGTCCTGTAGCGTGTTTTCGAGGGGGGAGTCATTTAAGGCGCGTGGCCTCCCTTGGCCTATAAAAAGGACCGAAGAGTGCTCCTTCCTTCTTAACACTTAGGACTCTCGCCGGCGGTCTGCTCTTGTTCCCTCGTTTTCGCTCTGCGTTGCGCCGCCGCGATCGGAGCATGGAGGACCCTCCAGAAGGTGACGCTGCAGACGACGGGGAGCGGCTGGTTCCAGCTGTCCTGGAATATCGATCGGGTCCCACGGTCGCCGCGCGTGCATGAGACGGGTCCGACGGTCGCCGCGCGGATCTGGGAAGGGCTTCGACGTGCGGGGGCACGCCGTTTGCCCCCTCTTGGCTCCGGCGAGGCTTCCGGGCGGACGCCGAGATGGAGGGCGGATGGGGGAGTTAGGGATGCCGGCTGCCATTCCCCTCCGTGGGAGGGGAGGAGGCGGCTCCAGTCCCTTCCTCACTCCTGCCCGCAGCCTCTTTCTCTCTCTTTTGTTCTTCATTTCTTTCACTCTTCGGGGGCTGCTTGCTTTCTGTTCGCCTCCAAAGAGTTGGTAGTTTGGCAGAGAGGAGATCTTCACGGCGCTCCTTTTTCCCGGTTGTTGCCAACTTGGAAGGTAGCCTTCCTTGGGTGAAAGGTGGCCTTCTCCTTGCTGTCCCTCTGTCACCTTTGTCACGGTCCACCCGAGCCAACTGGGTCGACCATCTCTTGTCCGAGCCAATTTCTACGCGAGGCAAAGTCAGTGGCTGGATGTGAGAAGGTCAAGACCGGGTCGGTCGGGCGATGGCCGTTTGCCGCGGTGCTAGATGGATTTTTTGCTTTTCACTATGTAATGTACTGGCAGTTGCCTTTCTGATGTACCAACAGTTATCTTGAATGAATCCAGAAAAAGGGGGTTTATTTTACCCGATTTGTCGATACAGTTTTCAGAAATAAAATCTGCGTAGTGTGGTTGCGTTCCATGTCCAGGGAATGGGTTCCCCTTCCATTGTGGCTAACCTGTACGCACCTTTCTCGAGCGTCTCGATCACTCGGTAGGGGCCTTCCCAGTTGGGGGATAGCTTGCCCGCCGCCTCCAGAGGTCGAGAGGCTTCGGTCTTCCTGAGGACGAAGTCCCCTGGTTGGAATTGTCTGCCTCGGACCTTGGTGTTGTAGTACCGAGTGAGGTGGCGCCGGTATTCCGTAGCTCGGACGTTCGCGATCTCTCGGAGTTCGTCTGCCAGGTCGAGGTTCTCGAGCAACTTCTGCTCGTTTGCCTCGGGCGAAAAGCTGATCACTCGGAGAGACGGATTGGCGATCTCTAACGGAACGACGGCTTCGGTGCCATAGACCAGCTGAAAAGGGGTCTCACCGGTTGCCGCCCTGGGGGTCGTTCGGTGCGACCATAGTACGCTAGGCAGTTCCTCGAGCCAGCTACCCTTAGCCTTGCCGAGTCTGGTTTTTATGCCCTTCAAGATGGTCTTGTTGGCATTTTCAACCAGCCCGTTGGCCTGAGGGTGGGCGACCGAAGTGAAGTGGTTGCGGATATTTAGGTCGACGCATCTGTCTCGGAAGTACCGAGAGTCGAATTGCCGCCCGTTATCGCTCACTATCACTCTGGGGATGCCAAAGCGACAGATGATTGATTTCCATACGAAGCCCCAGACGACTGTCTCGGTGATCCTTGCTGTTGCTTCAGCCTTGATCCACTTGGTGAAGTAGTCGATGGCGACGATGATGAACTTCTTCTGGGATTGAGCCGTTGGGAACGGCCCAAGGATGTCGATCTCCCACCGAGCGAAGGGGTAGGGCTCGGTAAGGGTGACAAGTTCCGTGGCCGGCTGATGGACCAAATGGTCGAACCGCTGGCAACGGTCGCAATGTTGTACGTAAGCCGTGCAGTCGCGCTGCAGGGTCGGCCACCAGTACCCTTGCCTTAGCAGGATTCTGGCCAGCGACCGACCTCCTGAATGTGCTCCGCACAGGCCTTGATGAATCTCTTCAACAGCTTGGCTTACTTCATCGGGACCGAGACACTTCAGAAGGGGCCCGGAGAACGATCTTCGGTAGAGAGCGTTGTCGAGGATGACGAAGCGCCGAGCTTGGTATTTCATTCGGCGGGCTTCCCGAGGGTCGGAGGGCTCCCGGGAGTCCCGTAGCCAGGACAGGTAGGGGGAGCGCCAGTCGCCGGGAGTGGCCGAGTCAATGGCGAGGAGCTCCGAGTCTATGCTCGGGCGCTCTAGCTCTTCTAGGAGGACCGATCGTGTACCTTCCGGGTCTAGGGAGGAGGCCAGTCGGGAGAGGGCGTCCGCCCGAGAGTTTTGCTCTCGAGCTATTCGGACTACCTCGAACTCCTCAAACTGCTGGGCCAGGCTCCGGACCAGCTGGAGGTATTTGATCATAGGTACCTCCCGAGCTTCGTACTCGCCATTGACCTGGCTTGCAACTTGCTGGGAGTCGGTGTGGATCCTGACTCGCTCGGCCCCCAACCGTCGGGCCATGCGGGCTCCCGAGATAAGGGCCTCGTACTCGGAAGCATTGTTGGATGCCAGAAAGTTGAACTTTAGGGCGTATTGCAACTCTATTCCTTCGGGGGACCTTAGGAGGATCCCTGCGCCGCTACCGACCGAGTTGGACGATCCATCGACGAACAGCTCCCAGGTTGGCCCGGTTGCCGTCGGAGGCCTGTCCTCGACCGGAACGGTGCTCTCGGCGATGAAGTCGGCGAGTGCTTGTCCTTTGATAGCTGATCGCGGCTGATACAAGATGTCGTAGGCCCCGAGCATGATGGCCCATTTGACAAGTCGCCCCGAGGCTTCGGGGTGGGCCAGAATCTTCTTCAGTGGCTCGCCGGTTAGCACGGTGATGGGATGCCCCTGGAAGTAAGGTCGGAGGCGCTTTGCAGAGGTAACCAACGCTAGCACGAGTTTCTCGGTTGCGGGGTACCTCCGCTCGGCCTCGTTGAGCACCTTGCTGGTGTAGTAGACCGGCCTCTTGATTCCCGAGTCATTCCTGACTAGGACCGAGCTGACCGTTGATGGCGTCGCCGAGAGATAGAGCAGCAAGACCTCACCCGGGACGGGCTTGGAAAGCACCGGGGGTGAAGCTAGGAACTCTTTGAGCTCGGTGAACGCTGTTTGGCATTCCCCATCCCACGCGAACGTAGTAGATGCTATCTTGGGCCCCCTCATCAGCTTGAAGAACGGCAAGCATCGTTCGACCGCACGGGACAGGAAACGACTGAGAGCAGCGACACGCCCCGTCAGACGCTAGACGTCTTTGATGCACGTGGGCGGGCGCATGTCCAGGATGGCCTGGACCTTGTCGGGGTTGGCTTCGATCCCTCGCTGAGTGACCAGGAAACCCAGGAACTTCCCGGATCTTCTTCCGAAGGCGCACTTGGCGGGGTTGAGCTTCATGCAATACTTTAGGAGGGTGCCGAACGTCTCGGCGAGGTCGGTGAAGTGGTCTTGGGCCCTCGGAGTCTTGACGAGCATGTCGTCGATGTAGGCCTCGACGTTCCGACCTAACTGTCCCTCGAACATGTGGTTGACCAGTCGCTGGTATGTGGCTCCAGCATTCTTCAATCCGAAGGGCATCCGGGTGTAGCAGTACACGCCGTAGTCGGTGATGAAGGTGGTCTTCTCGACATCTTCAGGGCCCATTCGGATCTGATGATAACCCGAATAGGCATCCAAGAAACTGAGTATCTCATTGCCCGAGGTGGAGTCAACCAATTGGTCGATGCTCGGTAGCGGATAGCAATCCTTGGGGGTGGCCTTGTTCAGATCGGTGAAGTCTACGCACATTCGCCACTTGCCTGTAGTTTTCGGCACCAGGACGACATTGGCTAGCCACGTTGGGTACAGGACCGGTCTGAAAAAACCAGTTTCTTGTCCCTTGGTGACCTGCGCCTTGATGATCTCCTGTTTCTCGGGCGCATGCTTCCTTCTCTGCTGCTGTACGGGTCTCACGGTGGTGTCGAGGTTGAGCTTGTGCGTCACGGTCTCCTCTAGTATACCAGGGAGTTGATCATCGGACCAAGCAAAGACCCGAACATACTCAGAAAGAAACTTCTTGTATTGCTGCTGTTCCTCTGGTGGTAGGTCGGCGTCGATCCTTACTCCTAGGGCCGGGTCGTCGTTCAGGAATACCGTTAATAACTCGCCACCGGGCTCGGTGGTCACGGCTCTTCCTTCGACTCCCCTAGGGCCCTTATCCTTCCCGTCCGGCCTTGAGGCTTCCACCGAGATATTGTAGCACCTTCTAGCCGTGGCCTAGTTACCTCAGACTTCCCCCAACCCATTTTTGGTGGGAAACTTCATTTTTTGGTGATAGGTAGATGGTACGACCTTTATTCGGCTGAGAATTGTTTGGCCGAAAATGGCGTTGTACGCTATCATACCTTTAATCACTATGAAGTCCACTATGACCGTAACAGTTTTGGGTGGGGTGCCGATAGTGACCGGCAGGCTTAGGGCTCCCTCGAGGTAGGTGGCCAGGCCATTGAACCCGCAAAGGGGCGTTCGGATCGGGCGGAGCTTGGATGGGTCTTCCCCCATCTTGAGAAAACAGTCATAAGATAATACATCGGGGGTGCTCCCATTATCAACCAAAATCCTGTCTACATTACAGTGATTTATCGTGGCCGAGATAACGAGGGCATCGTCATGCGGGGTGCACAGCCCTTCCAGGTCTTGGTCGGAGAAGACTATGACCTGGGGCTCCATCGGCGGGCCTCTAGGGGGCTCTAAGGCTTGGCTGGCCCGCTCGGCATGACGTTTCCTTCCTCGGCTGGTGTCGCCGCCCGATGCCGCTCTGCCGGAGATGACATTACTGTGGACCCCTCGGGGGGCGTTGTCGATCTCCTCTGTGGCGTCTCGATCTTCTTTGTGCCCGGTCGTGAACCGGGCTAGGTGCCCCAGACGGATGAGGCGCTCGATCTCGTCCTGGAGCTGATGGCAATCTCCGGTGTGGTGCCCGTGGTCACCGTGGAACAGGCAATGCCTGTCCCGCTTGCGGTTCTTTGACCTCATTGGCTCGGGCTGGCAGAGAAGTCCCGAGTCTTTGATGTCTTCATAGATCTCGTAGACTGGCGCGGTCAAGGGGGTGTACCGCTCGTACTTTCTTTTGCGCTCTCCTTCTCGATCGCGCTTCTTACCCGAGCCATGGTTTGGCTCGGAGGTCCGCTTTTTGTCCCCCTCCCGACCCGAGCCAGTTGCGTCTCGACAGGCGCTGAGTACTTCTTCGCACTTGGCTTGTCGCAGTGCCAGAGTCACTAGCTCGGCAAGGGTCGAGGGAGGGTGGAGGACAAGCTCGCGGTGGAGATTCTCGTCCCGAGTGCCCCCGGTCAGTGCGGTTGTGGCTGAGGCCACATCTAGGCGGGGGATCCTGAGGGCTTCCGATTTAAATCGGTGGACGTAAGTCCAGAGCCTCTCCCCTTGCGCCTGTTTGAGGGCCAGGAGCCCCGCTACTGACCTTGGGGGGGCACTGCCGGCGAAACTCTCCTTGAAAATTCGCCCGAATTGCCTGAAGTCTTGAATGGACCCAGGGACGAGGGCCCGGAACCATGCCTGAGCACCTTGGACCAGGGTGGCCGCGAAGGCTCGGCATTTGATGGGATCCGACGTTCCATGAAGGGTCACCAGGGCGTCGAAGCTATCGTAGTGGTCGGCTGGGTCGCCCTGGCCGTCGTAGAGCTTGAAGGTTGGAATGGAGGCTCTGGAGAGACCTCTGCCTTCAACATGTACTCGGAGAAAGGGGATTTCTCCTCGTCCTCCGGGAGAGAGGTCTTCTGCAGGGCGCGGAGGGCACGCTCTTGCTCTGCGAACCGTCTCTCGAAATCATGCAGCCGGAGGGACAGCTCTGGCTGCAGTCGCACCGTGGGGCTGGGGGGGGCGTCTTGGCGATCTCCCGGGGCACTAGTGCCCGGGCGCGGTGGCCTCGCCCCCTGCTTCCCTCTCCTCGGCGTGGAGGAAGCCTCTTGCTCCGCAGGCGGAGCATGCGAGGGTCCTCCGACGTCGTTGCGGAGGAGCTGTCGGCCGCGGAGGGTGAAGCGGCCTCCGACGGTGTGCTGAGTCGCACTCCTTCGAGGGGGACTTCCTGACGGGGTGCGGGACCTTGCGTCCCTGGCCGCCTGGGCCCTCATGAGCTCCACGAGGACGTCCATCTTTTCATTGAGGGCCTGGAAGGCGTTGGCGCCACTGTCGAGGGGTGCCCCTGTCTCCGCCGGGGGGGGTGGCCTGTTGGTGGGGATGCTGGCGTTGGAGGGGGGGCTCTGCGAGACCCTAGAGGGGGCGCCTCCCGCCGCCGCCACAGCCTTACTTGCCCCACCGGCGGATCTCCTCCCTGAGCTTCTTCTCACCATCTCGACTTTTCGTGCGTTTCCCACAGACGGCGCCAGATGAAGAGGCGAGATCTCGCGCGGGGTCCTGAGCGGGCTGTGGATCACTAGAAGATGAATCTGCAAGAGAGGAAAACGTATCAGAGGGCCCAGGGGATCTCCCTGGGGCAAAACCCTCCGATGGCTAAGTCAGTAAAGCTATGGTGGAAGCACTAATGGGGGGAGGAGAGAGCTGACGCGCGAGAATCCTCTCCACCAAAGGGTGAAGCGAATTGTGCTCAGGAGCTTAGGGTGTGTGAATGCTTAGTTCATCTTACCATCTTCCGGAGGGTATCCCTTGCTTAAATAGTGCGCCACCTTCAGGAGTCCTGTAAGCTGAGGGGTTCCCGGCGGGAGTTACGTCTTTAACGGGGGCTTTCATGGCCTGATCGTGGGAACGTTATCCCCTTGGAGTCCTGCAGCTCCCATGACTCTCCCGCTGGAGGAGGACTCTGAACGGCCGCACCTGCAGATAATCAACCGGTCTTACCGAGCCTCGGGGATGCTAGCTCATGTCCGAGCGATAGGCATGGCCCGGCGAGGGTGGGGTCGGATAGGTCGGCTGGAGCCTATCTCTCTCGGAGGGGGAGAGGGCTTTAGGCCGGACCTTCCTTGGGACCTGACCGTTGCCTCGGGCCCTCCGAGCCTAGAAGGCCGCCGGGGAGAGTTAGTTCCTCGAGTCTTATTTATTGGGCTTTTCTCCCTAAGTGGGCCCCGTGGGCTATCACTTGGGTGGGCTCGCCTGGTTGGACCTTGTAGGTCTTGTTGGGCTGCCATTGTGGTGGGCTGCGGAAATCCCCCTCTCCAATTACAATGCCCTGAAGTCATGGAGAACACCTACTAGAGGTGTCACTAACCATGGAGGACCCAAGAATTCTTGGGTACCTATGTATGCAAAATAAGAATTATTTTGTAGGTGTGCCTTGGAGTGAGAAGAAAAATAAAAGGGGGTTCAATAAGGCCAAGGCACCCATTGTTGGTAAAAACCCCAGTTCTAGTTTCTTCATTGTTGAATTTGTTGATTGTCATTTCTCTTTTGATAAGTTGCATCTCTGGTCAGAATAGATTTATGTGTTCATTATTTCAATTGAGTGAATAATTAAGGGGGAGTTTGAAATAGTTTAAGTTGCATGGGTCTTAGGTTTACATATGACATTTGCATTGTCTTCATTAGTCTCTCTATACATAAGTTGGTCTGCTCATAGTTTAAGAGTCAATTGCATATCATATTCTAAAACTTGTCAGATTAAATTCAGTTGTTCATCTTACTTGATTGTTTTCAACTGATTGAATGATTGAAAAGGAATTCAAATAATTAGGCATGCAATAAAAATTCAGTTTGTGAATTGAAAAGCTCATGCATACATTTTTACATCTGCATAAATAATTTGCACTATCATGTTTAAATTTGAAAAATCTGGAATGCATATAAGACTGCATTGCATATGCTATGTGTTTTCATGCATGACCTTATGGTATATCAAATGGTGTATTTCCGAAGGGCAGATAAGGTCTGTCTGGAAGCTTTCTCTATGCGAGAGATGATCTTAAGATCCAAGTCCTCCGCCTGGTACCATGGGTCAAGATTGCATTTTGGGCTCTTCAGACCAACCCCCTACATGATCTTCATGTCACAATTGATGTTTCAGTGCATTTAGATAAGGGGAGTTAATGCATACATTTGTTTGATCACGCATATCAGGTTTTCAAATTTAGTTGCATATTATTCATGTTAAAAACTCAAAAAGATCATTTGCAAAGTATGCACACATTTAGGGGGAGTTGGCATTTACATAAGCATGCACACTTGATTAATGTTGTCTAAATCACTTGCACATCATTTGCAACAAAAATGCCAAAAAGTTCATTTGACATGCATGCACATATATAGGGGGAATCCTTGTATTTTGTCGTTTGTTCGTGTCCATGAGTTTGCTCAATGTTGTCTGATCACTATTTTTTTTCTCTCCATGGCTGTCATCTCTAACATCACTTGAGCTCATAACTGTCATGAATCTGAAAGTTCTTGCTTCCTAGCTCCTACATTTGCTGAGGGGGAGCTTTGTAATCCATGATTGTCATTTCCTTGAGTTCACTCTTGAAATAATCACCATGGAATTTATTCACATCCATTGGTCTCATTGAAATCATTTCTGAAATCATTTCTGCTTGCTGAATTTTGAACACTCTTGCCATTTCTTTGTTTTAGTCCATTTGAAGTCTGCCTATTGGTCTGCTCATTGCTTGTTGCTTGTTTGAAAACCTTTGTCACTCTTACTACTCACCTTGCTGCACCTTAAAATTCCAACAATTGGTCACCTTCACCTGAAATTGGGAAGATTTCAATTAGTATACCATGATCATAAACTCAGAAACAGTTTAAATAAGGAATCGTCTATTATACAGGATTATGAATGTCCAAAATAATTAGCTGGTCTAGGTTTCATATATTCTTTGAATTTAGACATAAAAATCTTGAAAGTATCTGTGTTGATTTTTATAGACCTTAACCAATTTTTTTCATGTTGTGTGTAGAATAATCTTCTGAAATATGAAAACTCTAAAATCATGGCAACTTTGGTTGAGATACATAAATTGAGTATTGTTTTTAAATAATTGAATAATCTGATAATTCCTAAGGGTAAAAATTGTCAGAGCATTGACATTGGTTCACTGAGAAACCGTGTCTATTTTCCATGAAGAAAAGAAGACTGTGTCATGAAGTGCCATTGTTATCTCTGCAGAAAATTCATTGAAAAACTAGGCAGAGCAATGACTTGTTCACTGATAAATATATCTCACTTATCAATGAAATGAGTTGAGGTATGTCATGAGGTGTCAATGCTATCTCTGTTCAATATGAAGCATGATAGTTAGTCATACCAAGTATCTAGGGGTACAGACGTCTAAACAACGTGTACCCTCAAGGTATAAAGTGTGTATTGAACTCGATTGCCCCTGAAAAATTGATATGAAAATTTTTGTTGAACAAAAGAAAATATCTGGAAATGGTAGCAAAAGAAAAAGTGTTAAAATCATTGAATAAAATCAGAATGTATCATGTTTGTTTAACCTCAATACTAATTTTTGTAACTCTTAAAGGAGTCATTGAAATTTGAATGAGTAAGATGAAGGAAGGTTAAACAAGATATAAATATGAAGGTTTGGTTCATTTCTATTAAAAATTGAACTCGGATATGGATAGAAATTGTATTGACAAACTCTGAAAACATCAGATTTAAACCATGTTGTCAAATAAGGCTAATTTCATAAGGCCTTTATAATGGAAGAATATGAGAATTCATTACTTTCTGATTTATGAGATTGATATCAGATTGAAAACCTTCTTGAATGATCCATTTTTATCTCTACTGGAAATTATTTGCCGATGCTCATGTTACACCCATTGTTTCACTATCTATTCAGTTTAATATTAGATTATCCTTACGGTTTTCTTACTATTTCATGACATGCTTTCCTCATGACTTGAATTGTCCTTGTTTGAAATCAGTTCCTCCCTGTGTTTTTGCTAATATCCTCATTCACTGTGTTTTTGGAGTCTTTCATTGTCATAACTCCCTTCTTGCCTTATCATCTCCAGCGTTTACACTTCCATTCAAATCATTCTATTTTGTTAAAAGGGGAGATAGTTTGATTAGTCTGGGAGATGTGTTCATTCATCAAGGGGGAGAAAAAATTTTCTCATGTCAAGGGGGAGAATAGTTGGGGGAGAATAGCTTTGCATATTTCATGGCTAAGCATTTAATTTCATGACAAAGAATTTTTTCACTAAGTATATCAAACTATTCCATCTTTTTGATGATGTCAAAGGGGGGGAATAGTTTGATATGAGTCAGTATGTTAGCATGCCTTGTGTGTTAATTTGGTGATATCATAATGACTCATAATGTTGCCATCATCAAAAAGGGGGAGATTGTTGTGTCCTTGTGGTTTTGATGATGTCAAACACTATGACTCATCATGAGTTTGCATGTGCATGGGATTCATGTTTTGAATGTTTTGATGATGATGTCATAATATGCTTTATATTTAGTACATTGGTGCATAAATCTTATGTCTTGTTGAAGTCATATGCATTTGATGATGTTATGAACTTATTGGATTTGATTCTATCATGATCTCATCACATGTCGAAGCTAGTGTTTGAATACTGATAAGAACATCTCTCAAAGGATCTCAAAGGTTAAGCCAATTCAGCAGGGTTCATGATTGCAGTACAACAATGGTAGTGGATACAAGTGTAGATGGTTCACAGTGTTGAGAAATAGCCAAGAAGAAGCTTTTCACGTTGACAGAGTCGACGCAAGTAGCCTTTGGAGTCGACTCCAGAACACCCGCCAGCAGAAGCTAACAACAGTGTCAAATACCTTCATTGGGGTGACAAATAAGCCTTACGGGTGACAAATGTTGGGTGCACAGCTGGATCTAGAGGGGGGGTGAATATATCCTTTTACACAATTATGCCCTATTAAAAAACCACCCAATTCAGACTGGAAGTAAATAGAAATAGCAGACTCAATTGCTTACTGAAAACAAGATTGCAGAACCTTTTCACTGAGCTAACAGTAAGCTTGCAGATCACTGGAGATAAGAAATTAACTGGAAACTAGAATTGAATGAGTAATTGGAAGATAGAACTTGCAAACTCCTCATAACAACAACTTAACCTAAACTAAAAACAAATGTAGAATATTGTGAGTAATGGATTGCTCAAACTGAAATTAATTAAAACAAGTTATGGCCTTCACAAAACTGCTCAAATAGAAATCAAGTTAACACTTAATGATTTAGACAGAACAACTGTTGAGCACAAGGAATATTAAGTTTAATCGAACAGACATTAAACTGAGATTAACCAAGTTATCATTCTGCTGTAGACATCCATGAGTAATTACACAAATGAACTGGTACTAGGCGGAGGGTTGAGTCCAGAAACTCTCCTCACGCAAGATGTAAGACCACACCTTTTGATATACCAGTTTAAACAATCAGATTAAGATGAACATAGACTTCTGTAAATAACAGTAGCAAGACAACTAAAATAGTAATGCATTCAATTCACAAACCATCCTGTGAGGATAGATAGAAGAGAAGGATCAGACACACCAAGCAAACCACAGGATAGACAATTGTAAGGTGGTTCGGTCCGCACAAAGCAGACCTACGTCCACCTCTTACTCAAATGAGTAAGGCTTCCCTTGCAAGTGCAAGAACACCGACTCAGTCTGCGACAATGGCTGTAACACAGCTTCACCCTCGAGGAACACACTCCTCGCTTCTTCTGGATTTCCAGAAGCAACCCGGAGGAACAACCTCCCTTCCTCTGTGACTGTAGAGGGAATCCCGTGAACTGCACCCAACAGCTCACGCAACCAGAGGACTAAACCTCTCTTCCTCTGATGCACAGAGGGGACTCCGGAGAATACTCTCCCTTCCTCTGAAAACTCAAAGGGCACCTGGAGAAACAATCCTCCACGTTCTGGTTTTCTAGAACAACCCACACACACAGTGAAGTATTGTGTGCAAACACCTTGTGCACATCAAGCACAACAAGGCAGAACCAAAACAAAATGGACAAAGCAAAGGAAAAGAAAAATACAGACGAAAACAAGTAAGACAGATAGTCAATGAAGCACAATAGAAAAATCGAAGAATGTAGCTTCTGATGAAGCCTTTTCTTTGAATTCTGTCCCTCTATTTTTCTTCAACAGTAGATCTCCATCTCTCTCTCTCTCTTTCTTCTGATCTAGGCAGCTTTCTCTCAGACTTTTCTTCTACTTCTCCCTTTCTCTTTTTCTTCTACTATCTTCTCTTTTCCCTTCTAGAACGAGCTAACCAATTTCCCTCTGCTCCTTCTGCATCTTTTGCCCCCTGCACGTCCTCTCTCGTGACTTCTTCTGCAAGAAGAATATTATATATACCATGTAGTAGAGAATATATGGTCTTGGGTCCCACTAGATATTTCTCCAATCATAGAGAGGATATTTCTTCAAAAAAGGTCCTTCTAGAGGCTCCCAAAACCTTGGTGCATCGTTAAGTGTATTTTCCCAATCATTGGACCTTGGTCCATGTGCCAAAGGTGGGTCCCATAACTAATTCACCGAATTCGTGTGACTGATGCGTCAACGCATGTAGTCCACTGCATCAATGCATCCTTGTAAGACAGAACCTTGAAACTTGCTATTTTCTTCTACTGCGTCGACGCACTGAGCAGGCTGCGTCGACCCATTAGTACAAATATGCTCAACTGGCTTGCTACAATGCACCATTGCGTCAACGTGTTGAGTAGGATGTGTCGACGGGTTGAACAGGCTGCATCAACGCATTGAACAGACTTGTAAGCTTGTTCTCTTGAGTCTTTCAACGGACGTTTGGGGTTCTTCCAGCGAGAAATTAGGATGAGAGAAACAAACCACAAGGCCATCTTTGTTGCTAAAAGCAATTGAAGTAATGCTTCCTTGAATTTGGTTGAAACTTGGCAACTTTGCTTGGCTCTTTATCAGCCCTTTGTGCTTCGACCTATCCTTTGTAACAACGCTTCATGGTAGCACTTATGTATCGAGGCATCGACTTGATGCTTCGACCTATCCTTTGTAACAACGTTTCATGGTAGCGCTTCTGCATCGAGGCATCAACTTTATGCTTCGACCTGTCTTGCATCTTTATGTTCTTTGGCATGTAGCTGGCGTTGAGCTAGACTGCCGTTGCTTATCTTGACTGCGTCAACTCTATTAGCTCAACTCTTGAGGTTTAGCCTTGTTGCTTTGCATGTAAAATGGAGCTTGAAGACATATGGCTGCAGAATTGTTCGTCATGTAGTGCTGCTACTACACTGAGTGATCTTGTGCTGCTAGCTTGCTTTGAGTCAACCCTGCATGGATCAGCAATCACATTCTGCTGGCATATAACTTGTCTTTAAACTAAGCTGCTTAAGTGTACTCTGATGCATTGATGCGACGCTCGGGACAATGTTCAAGTGCACTCAGCTGCACCGATGAAACGCGCTGAAGCTTCAACTTGACGCTTGAGACAATGTTCAAGTGTGCTTAGCTGTACCAACGCAACGCACTGATGCTTCAACTTGATCTTGCAGCATCATGTTCTGTGGCATCGAGGTACCACCTGGGTGCATCGACCTTGAGCTCTTCTAAACTTGAGTTCACATTCATATCAGTAGGCTTTGAAGGACTTCATGACACTTTCATCAATATGGTTCTCTAAGGCGACTTCTACCTTGATTAATCTTCTTCTTGAATTAGCTTCAGAATTCTTGGAGCTTCTTCCTTGGTCACATGAACTGTAACTTTTGAACCTGTTCTTTTCAGCATTTAGAGATGTATCTCTACATATGTGTAATATAATCATCAAAATCATGGCATCATCAAAAGCATAAAGACTCGAGAATGAGTCATAGTTTGTCATCATCAAAACCTCAGGGACACAACATTCTCCTCCTTTTTGATGATGACAACTATGAGTCATCGTGAACAATATAAACTAGACAAAGTTCAAGTTTCTTTAAATGAATGCACACTCATACATTCACACAATCTCTTTAAATGAATGAGGAATGACTATCTCTTTAAATGAATGACTCATCAAATTCTTCTCCCCCTTTGACACCAGCAAAAACAAAATGAATTGATGCTCAGCAGAGAGACTGGAGATGATTAAGACAAGGAAGGATTTATGGCATGGAAAAAACTTTAGAAACACAGTCAATGAGGAAATACTTTCAAATATGAACAGAACCAGGAATGCATATCTATGAAGCAGTGAAAGTCAACAAGTGGAATTTGATACCAAGCCGAAGAGCAATGAATCAGTGAGTATTGATATGAACACCCGCAAGTAAATTTTAGCAGATGTAAGAAATTGGACACATTAGTTTCAGCAGAGAGTTCAAGGAAAAATTAATTGTTCAAGAAGTTCAAGAACAAACATTAGATTAGAAGAGTCACACTCTTAAGCAACATTCATTAACCAAGCTTTTGATTTTCAGATTATTCCATTATAAAATTATCTATGATATAGCCCTTATTTTCTTCCTAGTTTAAGAGAAATGAAATTAGAGTTCATTAATTAAACTCTTGAAGTATTTTGCATTCAGGCTTAATACAAATAAACCAAAGTTACATGTTCAGATCCTATTTAATCTCCCTTTGCCCTACTGATTTAAACTTAATGGCTCCCTTAGGAGTGACTAAAGACTAGTATTGAAATTAAATATTTTAGCATTTCTGAATTTTGTCTTTAGGGTTACTGCACTTTTATTGACCTTTGGTCTTATTTTCATATTTTTCTTTTTGCTCATAATTTTTAAGAGCATTCAAGTGTAGCCCATGCCTTTTTACATAAGAGTGCACGTTGTTTAGATGCCATCACCCCTAGTTACTCAGTTAGGCAAACTATCCTGTTTCATTTTTGAACAGAGATAGCACAAGCACTTCATGACCGAGTCACCTTCATTTCTTTGATGAAGGGCTTAGTTTCTTAGTGACACTTAGCCATTGCTCTACCTTGAGCATTATTTATGACTTTTTATTATGTGCTACCCTTTAAAGTTTTTCAGATTGTTTCATGTTTAAGGACAATACTCAATCTGAGTTACTCAACCAAAGTTGCACTAAATTTAAAATTTTCAGGTTCTAGGAGTTTTCACAAGGGCACAACATGTGAGAGTTGGTTGAGATCTATTAAGCTCCGAATACAACCCTTTTCAGGGAATTCAATTTTTAAACTCTTGAATTCATTGGGCTTAAACTAGCAGTTTAATTCATGGGTTGTCAATGGTTCTTATTCAAGAAGATTCTTTAGTAAGTTTCCTCAGATTAATGAATTATTGGACATATTGAAATTATTCTAATCATAGTGAATTTCAATGAATTTTAGCAAGATTGTGCAGTGAAGGTAGTTTTTCAAGACAGTTATTCATGCATGATGGTTTCAAGAAGAGTTGACAGAAATTTTAGTTGAGAGGATGTCTGATACCAATGGAAAGAGACTTCTCCTGAGAATGTGTGAACTAAAGATCTTAGAGAAGCTCCCCTTCAAAGAATGCTATATTTTAAGAACATGGTTCTTAGATTTTTCCAAAACTTTTTAGAGCTTAAGAGAGATCATAATTTTAGTGATCAGGTGATTTCTAGATAAGTCACTTTTTCAACAAATGCTGAGAATCAAAATTTTTAGAATTGAAGGAAAAAGAATTTTAGCAACAAGAATTTCAGAGCTGAAGTGTAATATCTCGGACCTTTCGGATCCTCTTCGTGGGTCCCGGATCTGGTTTTCGGAGTGTCTAGCTCTGTTGTGCCCGAAATTTCGTTTCGGACATCTTTCGTGTTCGGATCGGCGCGATCTGGAGTCGTTTCGGAGACCCGGAGGCGTTCCGCGGCTTTTCTGCGTGTGTTTTCCGA
The DNA here is from genome assembly GCA_022559845.1 of Amorphophallus konjac. Lineage (NCBI taxonomy): Eukaryota > Viridiplantae > Streptophyta > Magnoliopsida > Alismatales > Araceae > Amorphophallus > Amorphophallus konjac. The sequence goes on from CM040122.1 coordinate 232,783,208, forward strand.
TTTTCGGTGTGTGTTTCGGCTTTTTCTTCGAAGCTCGCTGCGGGCGAACCGGGAGGTTCACCAGGGCACGAGTGGTACCGTTGCGATCGGTGCATTCCGAGGATTCCAGAAATGTATTTTTTTATTTTTCGGTATTTTTCCGAAAATCAGATTTTCTATTTAACCCTATTTCTTTTCTTTTTCTTTTCCACCTTCTCTTTCTTCTTCTTCTTCCTCCTTCCTTCCCCAACCGTGGCCGCCCTCCTCTCTCCCTCTCTCTCCCATTCGGACGTGGTGTGCCCCTCCCCGGCTGTTGACGGCGGCAGGGCGACGGCGCGGACGCGTGGGTGGCGGCGAGGCGAGCTCGTGGGCGTGCGGCAAGCGTGGGAAGCGTGGGGAGTTCGTGAAGCTTCAAGCATTCTTCGCGATTCGTGGGTGATTCGGCGGAGCATTCGCTCCATTGAGGTAGGGTGACGTTCCTTAGTCTCTTGCCGATCTTTTCCGTGATTTATAGGCCGAGGGGAGGCCGAGAGGGGCTTGTTTGAGCATGCTTGGAGTTTTTCCATGATTTGGGGAGAGCCGCCCGATCTACGGATTTGATGCATGAATTCACGTTTTGATGGCCTAGAATCATGCTAGGGGTCCCCGGGGGTCTTCCCCTTTGATTCCCCCCTCTCCGGTGGAGGTATGGGGGCGTGGATGGTGTTTTTGGCCGATTCCCGCCGTTCTCGGTTTTCCGAGATGGTAGCGGTCTACCAGTGGCCGCGTTCATTGGTAGCGGTCGGGTGGGGACCACCTTCACCAGGATTTTCGACCGTTGGGGCTCGTTCTGTCGGCAGGCGGTCGCGGTCGTGCGACTGACCGCGACTGTTGGTGGCGGTCAGGGGGCGACCGCTTTCACCATGGGGTCCGGCATGATCTTCGAGACGGTTTTTGACCGTTGGAGTCTGGTCACGGTCTTCTGGAGACCGCTACCAGGTGAAAACGGTCATCAAGCGACCGCGTTCACGTTTCGCGCACCAGGGTGGTCGCGGTCTCAGGAGGACCGTGACTAGGTGGTAGCGGTCCTAGGTCGACCGCGACCACTGGAGGCGGTCCTCCGGTGACCGCGACTCCTTTTCCTTGCCAACTTGAGTCCCGGACGAGCTAGTCTCGATCCCTGTGTTGACCCGTAGTCCGACTGATGCGGGGCATCATGTGGGGGCTACACGTGGGGGTGCCGTGGGGTCCCGGGAGGTGGTGACTTCGGTTTGCGTCACCGTGCGTTAGCGTGGGTACAAGGAGCATTCCTCGTACCTGTGGTTGCGACGTTGTTTTCCATGACTTGAGAGTCTACTCATTCAGTGACCCTCCACTAGTCGTAGCCCACCAGTACGAGGTGCTGGTCTCACCTGGGAGTGGTGTACGGGCACTCACCTTTGAGACGGTTTGTGGACCGGTTACCGTAGGCCCCCCGTCGGTAGCCAGAGTCCGGCTACGGGGGAAAATCGGTCAGAGGACCAGACCTAGTGACGCAAGGTCTGTGTGTGCACGCGTGGTTGGGGGCGGTTGGACCCACGTCGACGGGCGTGACCCCAGCTAGTTACTTGTTCGTGGTTACTTGTTCGGTGTCTGCGCCTCGGGTAGGACCTACCACGTCAGGCGGTTCACCTGCGGCGCGGTGTAAGACGTCAGGGGACGCTACCGACTGTGCTTCTAGTGGGTGGTACTCCTGTCGAGTACGGAGTGACAGACTGTCAGTCGAGTGTTTCTGACCTTCGGGTTTTACCGGTTTGACCTTTGAGCTTTGGTCTTCTTACCGTGGCACGTGTGTCGGTTTACGTGCCGTAGGGTCTTGTCTTGTAGAGTACAGGGCTTTCCCTTTCGAGGTACTCTCCTACCGCTAGTGTAGTGGTTTCTCGTTTTACGAGGTAGGGTTCGAGTGATCCCTACTGAGTCTTGTTCCGAGACTCATTCCCTGCGTGTTTTCACCGTGCTTCAGGTGAGGCGCCGCCCCAGGGGAGCGCGTCTGGGGTGCAGCGTGGTGCGGGTGCCCAGAGGTAGTGCTAGAGGTCAGAGTCGGGGTATGCCCCGTGTAGCTGTACTTTCCTTTCTTGTCACTGTACTAGTCGTGGACTGCTATTGTTGTTGTTGTTGATTTATATTGTGGACCATGTAAAATGTTAATTTATTTCCTGCTTAATATTATAACTATTTAATTTCTGCAATTATTTGTGATACTTGTGTAGTCTCCACACCATCCTTTTAACCCTTCCGAGTCTTCGGGCTCGTGGGTGGCGGTGCGAGTCTCGGGTTATCGGGCCTTCCCGGTAATCGGATTCTCGGGTCGTTACTGCTGGTATCAGAGCGCGGTTGTGGAATTACATGAGAATCATAGGTAATTGTAGTGGTCCACTAGTCCACAGCGATGATGTACAGGTGACGCTAGCATTGGGCATCATGTGTTTTTCTTGACCTTGCCGTTTTCGTGTTTTCTGTCTTTTGCTTCAAGAGCGAGTATGGCGCCGAGGAGGAGCTCTCGCTCTCAGCAGGGGCAGTCGGCTGGAGGTCAGGAGATCCAGCAGGGGGTCCAGAGGGACCAGGAGGAGCATAGTAGAGCACCACGGGGGGCTACCGAGGCCGCGGATGCTGCGAGAGTTCCGGGGACCGAGGATTTCTTCCGTGGCATGTACCAGCTTATGTCTCAGCAGTTCAGTCACGGGTGGGCCAGGCCGAGCAGTGAGGGACTTCATGCAGTTCCATCCACCTTACTTTAGCGGCCAGGCAGACCCTGATGCGGCTCGCGATTGGCTCGATGAGATGGAGCGGGTGTTCAGTTCTGCGAAGAGTGCTGTCGAGGACAGAGTGGTGTTGGCCTACAACCAGTTGCAGGGTACGGCTCGGAGGTGGTGGTCTTCCGAGTGGAAGACGTCTTTTTAACTTCGTCCACTTGAGCAGATCAAGTGGAATGACTTCGTTAGTCCTTTCGAGCGTACGCACTGTCCAGATATTGTTGCTACGTAGCGGATGCGGGAGTTTCTGGAGCTGGTGCAGGGTGACATGTCCGTATTGCAGTACAGGGCCGATTTGTCGAGCTGGGTCGGTATGCACCTCATATCATGGAGCATGAGAGGGTGAGGACCACGCAGTTTGTGCAGGGCTTGAGGCTGGAGCTGAGGCACCATTTGATCGCGAATGGGGCCACTGATCTAGAGACGGCATCTCGTGTTGCGATTTCTTTAGAGATCGATATGCAGAGGACTCGAGGACCGATCAGCCAGGGGTAGTCCTTGTCAGGTCGCAGCCAGCAGCCGGCTACCCAGCAGCAGGGTTTCTTCCAGCATGCGTCGGGTGGTTCAGGAGCACCGGCATCGGCAGCGTCGGTAGCAGGATCTGCGTCCTTCGGCTCGAAGGTCAAGAAGTTCTTGAAGAAGAGTTTCCGTAAGAAGCACAATGATCAGGGGCAGGCTTCATCGGGCAGTGTACAACAGCCGATTCCTTTGCAGCGTCAGGGATCAGTGGGTGGATCGCGAGGACCTTGTCCACGGTGTGGTGGGACCCACCCAGGCAGGCAGTGCACGGCTCCGATCATCTGTTTTCGGTGTGACCAGCCAGGGCATATGGCGCGTGACTGTCCTCAGAGACCGCCGCAGCAGCAGTTTCCTCAGCGGCAGCAGGTTCCCCAGCAGCAGAGGCAGCAGCAGCAGCAGGGACAGTATCTGCCACTACCCAGGCCAGCTAGTGTGGGAGGCAGGCAGAGGGCTCGGGGCCAGATCACGCACATACCAGGGCAGAGGCAGTGGCGTCGCAGCTCGTGGAAGGTATCGTTCAGATTTTGGGTTGTGCGGCTCGGGTCTTATTTGATTCTGGCGTGTCTCATTCGTTTATTTCAGAGGATTTCACGTCGAGCGTCAAGGAGCCGGTGACCCAGTTGTCCTGTGATTTGGCAGTGGAGTTGCCTTCGGGTGACTTTATGATCACTCCGTATTGCTTCGATCAGGTTCCGGTTTGGATCGATGGGCGGAGTATGCAAGGCAGGTTGTATGCGTTGCAGCTTCGGGATTACGATGTGATTCTAGACATGGATTGGCTAGAGACCCATGGAGCGGTGGTGGATTGTGGAATGAAGAGGGTCTACTTCCAGCATCCGAGCAAGAGGACCTTCTATTTCTAAGGTATCCGTTCCGCCTCTTCTCGATTCCTTATCTCTGCTATTCAAGCCCGTCGATTGCTTGATTCTGGTTGTTAGGGTTTTTTCGCGTCCGTGGTGGTGTCTGAACGGATGGAACCTAGTGTCGAGGACATTCCAGTGGTGTGCGAGTTCCCTGACGTTTTTCCCGAGGAGTTGCCTGGATTACCTCCCCAGCGGGAGATCGATTTCGTGATCGAGATTGTACCTGGTACGGGACCTTTGGCGAAGGCTCCCTACTGTATGGCCCCCGCTGAGTTGAGGGAGTTGAGGGCGCAGTTGCAGGAGTTGTTGGCCAAGGGGTATGTTCGTCCTAGTTTTTCCCCTTGGGGTGCGCCCCTGTTGTTTGTGAAGAAGAAGGACGGTAGTTTGCGGTTGTGCATTGACTATCGGCAGCTGAATGAAGTGACCATTAAGAACAAGTATCCGTTGCCGCGGATTGATGATTTGTTTGACCAGCTGCAGTCTGCGCGAGTGTTCTCGCGGATTGACTTGTGGTCCGGTTACTATCAGCTGAGAATTCGCATGTCCGATGTGGAGAAGACTGCATTCAGTACGAGGTACGGGCATTATGAGTTTCTGGTGATGCCGTTTGGGCTCATCAATACCCCTGCAGCCTTCATGGACTTGATGCAGAGGGTGTTTCATCCGTATTTGAACCATTTCGTGATCATCTTCGTGGATGACATCCTTGTTTATTCGCAGTCTACCGAGGAGCATGCGTACCATTTGGGTGTGGTGCTGCAGACGTTGCGAGATCACCAGTTGTATGCGAAGCTCAGCAAGTGCGAGTTTTGGCTCAGTGAGGTGCACTTTCTAGGGCACGTGATTTCTGGTGATGGTATTTTCGTGGACCCTGCCAAGGTCGAGGCAGTAATGCAGTGGCCGAGGCCGAGGTCGGTGACGGAGATCCGGAGTTTCTTGGGGCTTGTGGGTTATTATCGCCGGTTTAACCAGGATTTTTCTCGCATTGCGACCCCGATGACTAGACTCACGCGGAAGGATGTGCCTTTCGTCTGGTCCGAGGAGTGTGAGCAGAGCTTCAGGGAACTGAAGAGATTGCTCACCTCGGCTCCGGTTTTGGTCTTGCCTTCTGGATCGGGAGGTTTCGTGGTGTGTACAGATGCTTCCGGGGTCGGATTGGGTGTTGTTTTGATGCAGCATGGTAGAGTGGTGGCTGATGCATCTCGGCAGCTAAAGCCCCATGAGGAGAACTACCCTACCCATGACCTTGAGTTGGCGGCAGTGATCTTCGCGTTGAAGATCTGGAGGTATTATCTGTACGGCGAGAAGTTAGAGGTATTCACTGACCATCAGAGTTTGAGGTATGTGTTCTCGCAGAGAGATCTGAACCTCAGACAAAGGCGTTGGATGGAGTTCATGAAGGACTATGACTTCACCCTGTCTTATCAGCCGGGCAGGATGAATGTCATCGCTGATGCCTTGAGTCGGAAGGTTGCAGTCAGTACCTTGATGCTGAGGAGGTGGAGGCTCTGGGAACAAGTGTCCGAAGTATCCTTCAGGCTCAAGATTCTCCAGGAGCCAGGGTTGGCAGTGCTCGCGAGTCTGACTGTCACTCTTGCTATCCGTCGTCAGGTGACAGAGGCTCAGCATGTGGACCCGGAGTTGCCCCGGATTCTTGCGATGGCTGATGTGGAGCTCAGCGAGGACGGTGCTGCGAGGTTTCATGGCAGGATGTACGTCCCTGCGGAGGAGCAGGTTCGTCGTGCGGTGTTACGCGAGACTCATGGGAGCAGGTACACTGTACACCCGGGTGCGACGAAGATGTATCGGAACTTGCGGAGGTAGTTCTGGTGGCCTGGCATGAAGAGAGATGTCGCAGAGTTTGTGACCAGGTGCCTGATCTGTCAGCAGGTGAAGGCGGAGCATCAGCGACCAGGAGGTACTCTCCAGCCCTTGGATGTTCCTGCTTGGAAGTGGGACCATGTGACCACGGATTTTGTGGTGGGGTTGCCGAGGACCCCGAGTGGGCAGGATAGTATTTGGTTGCTGGTGGATCGGCTGACGAAGGTGACTCGGTTGTTACCGGTTAAGGTCAGCTGGAGCGTGTCTAAGTTGGCTCGTTTGTATGTGGAGCGGATCGTTCCGTTGCATGGGGTTCCCATTTCGATCGTGTCGGACCGGGATCCGCGCTTCACTTCTGGATTCTGGAGGAGTTTCCAGCGAGCTCTTGGCACGGAGTTGGCATTTAGCTCGGCGTATCATCCTCAGTCAGATGGTCAGTCTGAGAGGACCATTCAGACTTTGGAGGACATGCTGAGATCTTGCTGCCTGGAGTGGCAGGGGAGTTGGATTCATCACCTACCGTTGGTGGAGTTTGCCTATAACAACAGCTTTCATTCGAGCATCGGCATGGCTCCATATGAGGCGTTGTACGGGCGTCCTTGTCGGACTCCACTTGATTGGTTTGAGGTGGGTGTGCGTGTTTTGACGGGACCAGAATTGGTGCAGCAATGTGTGGATGTTGTGCACCTGGTTCGTCAGAACATGTTGGCGGCCCAGAGTCGGCAGAAGAGCTATGCTGACCGTAGGAGGCAGCCCCTCGAGTTCGCCGTGGGCGATCATGTGTTCTTGAGAGTTTCTCCGATGAAGGGGGTGATGCGTTTTGGACGGCGTGGGAAGCTGAGTCCCCGCTATATTGGTCCTTTCGCGATTGTGGAGCGCATCGGTGAGGTTGCTTACCAGTTGCAGTTACCTCCTGAGTTGGCATCGGTGCATGACGTGTTCCACGTCTCGATGTTGCGGAAGTATATGCTCGATGACTCTCATGTGCTCGAGTTTTCCATTTGGCCTGAGGTGACTCCAGATCTTTCTCTCCCAGAGTTTCCGATCCGCGTGGAGGATAGGCGAGAGCAGCGCCTGCGGAACAAGGTTATTCCCTTGGTAAAGGTCATGTGGCAACGACACTCTGGTAGTGAGGCTTCGTGGGAATGTGAGGATGAGATGCGTCAGCAGTTCCCGTATCTGTTTGAGTGAGTCTTCCTCTTCTTTCCCCTTTGGTTGTTCTCAATTTCGAGGATGAAATTCCTTAAGGGGGGAGGACTGTAATATCCCGGACCTTTCGGATCCTTCGTCGTGGGTCCCGGATCTGGTTTTTGGAGCGTCTGGCTCTGTTGTGCCCGAAATTTCGTTTCGGGCATCTTTCATGTTCGGATCGGCGCGATCCGGAGTCGTTTCGGAGGCCCGGAGGCGTTCCACGGCTTTTCTGCGTGTGTTTTCCGATTTCCGGTGTGTGTTTCGACTTTTTCTTCGGAAGCTTGCTGCGGGCGAACCGGGCGGTTCACCCGGGCACGAGTGGTACCGTTACAGTCGGTGCGTTCCGAGGATTCCAGAAACATATTTTTCTATTTTTTGGTATTTTTCTGAAAATCGGATTTTCTATTTAACCCTATTTCTTTTCTTTTTCTTTTCCACCCTCTCTTTCTTCTTCTTCTTCTTCCTCCTTCCTTCCCCAACCGTGGCCGCCCTCCTCTGTCCCTCTCTCTCCCATTCGGACGCGGTGTGCCCCTCCCCGGCTATTGACGGCGGCAGGGCGACGGCGCGGACGCGTGGGTGGCGGCGAGGCGAGCTCGTGGGCGTGCGGCAAGCGTGGGAAGCGTGGGGAGTTCGTGAAGCTTCAAGCGTTCTTCGCGATTCATGGGTGATTCGGTGGAGCATTCGCTCCATTGAGGTAGGGTGACGTTCCTTAGCCTCTTGCCGATCTTTTCCGTGATTTATAGGCCGAGGGGAGGCCGAGAGGGGCTTGTTTGAGCATGCTTGGGGTTTTTCCATGATTTGGGGAGAGCCACCCGATCTACGGATTTGATGCAAGAATTCGCGTTTTGATGGCCTAGAATCATGCTAGGGGTCCCCGGGGGTCTTCCCCTTTGATTCCCCCCTCTCCGGTGGAGGTATGGGGGCGTGGATGGTGTTTTTGGCCGATTCCCGCCGTTCTCGATTTTCCGAGATGGTAGCGATCTACCAGTGGCCGCGTTCATTGGTAGCGGTCGGGTGGGGACCGCCTTCACCAGGATTTTTGACCGTTGGGGCTCGTTCTGTCGGCAGGCGGTCGCGGTCGTGCGACTGACCGCGACTGTTGGTGGCGGTCAGGGGGCGACCGCTTTCACCATGGGGTCTGGCACGGTCTTCGAGATGGTTTTTGACCGTTGGAGTCTGGTCGCGGTCTTCTGGAGACCGCTACCAGGTGAAAACGGTCATCAAGCGACCGCGTTCACGTTTCGCGCACCAGGGTGGTCGCGGTCCCGAGAGGACCGCGACTAGGTGGTAGCGGTCCTGGGTCGACCACGACCACTGGAGGCGGTCCTCCGGTGACCGCGACTCCTTTTCCTTGCCAACTTGAGTCCCGGACGAGCTAGTCTTGATCCCTGTGCTGACCCGTAGTCCGACTGATGCGGGGCATCATGTGGGGGCTACACGTGGGGGTGCCGTGGAGTCCCGGTAGGTGGTGACTTCGGTTTGCGTCACCGTGCGTTAGCGTGGGTACAAGGAGCGTTCCTCGTACCTGTGGTTGCGACATTGTTTTCCGTGACTTGAGAGTCTACTCCTTCAGTGACCCTCCACTAGTCGTAGCCCACCAGTACGAGGTGCTGGTCTCACCTGGGAGTGGTGTACGGGCACTCACCTTTGAGACGGTTTGTGGACCGGTTACCGTAGGCCCCTCGTCGGTAGCCAGAGTCCGGCTACGGGGGAAAACCGGTCAGAGGACCAGACCTAGTGACGCAAGGTCTGTGTGTGCACGCGTGGTTGGGGGCGGTTGGACCCACGTCGACGGGCGTGACCCCAGCTAGTTACTTGTTCGTGGTTACTTGTTCGGTGTCTGCGCCTCGGGTAGGACCTACCACGTCAAGTGGTTCACCTGCGGCGCGGTGTAAGACGTCAGGGGCCGCTACCAGCTGTGCTTCTAGTGGGTGGTACTCCTGTCGAGTACGGAGTGACAGACTGTCAGTCGAGTGTTTCCGACCTTCGGGTTTTACCGGTTCGACCTTTGAGCTTTGGTCTTCTTACCGTGGCATGTGTGTCGGTTTGCGTGCCGTAGGGTCTTGTCTTGTAGAGTACAGGGCTTTCCCTTCCGAGGTACTCTCGTACCGCTAGTGTAGTGGTTTCTCGTTTACGAGGTAGGGTTCGAGTGATCCCTACTGAGTCTTGTTCCGAGACTCATTCCCTGCGTGTTTTCACCGTGCTTCAGGTGAGGCGCCGCCCCAGGGGAGCGCGTCTGGGGTGCAGCGTGGTGCGGGTGCCCAGAGGTAGTGCCAGAGGTCAGAGCCGGGGTATGCCCCATGTAGCTGTACTTTCCTTTCTTGTCACTGTACAAGTCGTGGATTGCTATTGTTGTTGTTGTTGATTTTCTATTGTGGACCATGTAAAATGTTAATTTATTTCCTGCTTAATATTATAACTGTTTAATTTTTGTAATTATTTGTGATACTTGTGTAGTCTCCACACCATCCTTTTAACCCTTCCGAGTCTTCGGGCTCGTGGGTGGCGGTGCGAGTCTCGGGTTATCGGGCCTTCCCGGTAATCGGATTCTCGGGTCGTTACATGAAGTATTTCAGCAAATGCAAGGAATTTAAATCAAAAACTTTCAGAGTTGAAACTTAAGAAGAAATGAGAAGTCGACTTGTGCAGTCCTCAAGTCGACTTGAGTTTTTCCAGAACCACTTTACAATTCAGATTGACCCTAAATGGATGCATGAACTTTTTGAGTTCTCTATCATAAATGACATGCATTCAAATAATGCCAGGTTGGTACTGGCTCCCCCTGACTAAATGCAATTTATCCATAAGAGAAATGTAAATTAATGCAAGAAACACTTACTCCCCCCATCTAAATGCATTGTATGATTGATTTGTACATGAAAACCATGCGAGGGAGTTGAATAACTTGACTCAAAAAGTTTGTAAGCCCTTAAATGCAAGATTGACCCATGGTGTCGGACGGAAAAAAAACTTCACGCATGGTGAGAGTTTCCAGACAGGTCTAACCTGTCCTTCTTCATATCACCATTTTATACACCATTGGGACATGCATGAGAATGCATCATGAATGTAATGGAATTTCATATTAAAGTAGATTCATCAATTTTCAGCATAAGATCACATAATGATATGCATATGCAAACATAAGCAAGCATTGAAATTTCTGCATCATGTTTTGATATTAAAAGTAATTGTTCAGCATGGGAATCTAACTTCAGATTTGCACTTTACTCTTCATGATAGCAGAATTGCTAAGGTTTTCTATCTGCAGGGTGTGAGTCGACGCCGTGTGGCTTGTGCGTCGATGCAACCTCCATTAGTTGGCTTTTGTTGCTGCTGGGACTGTGGCTGCGTTGACGCAGTGAGCTGCTGCGTTGACGCAATCATCTTGGGCTGCTGAAGAATTGGCTTGCTGGGACTTTCGGTCGACCAAGAGAAGCAAGTCGGTTGACCGACTTTGACTTTAAACATGGCCTTTGTATTGCTGGCAGGTCAAGCAGGTCCATCTCCTTGTGATGCTGCAGCTATGGTGAAATGCAAAAGGACAAGCTATGGATGCCTTGGTTTATTGAACCCCCTTCTTTGCTTTCTTTAAGGCAACCCTACAAGACAAAGTTCTCAATTTTTGTTCAAAGGTACCTAAGATCTCTTGGGTCCTGAAAAGTCAGCTACACTTCTGAAAGGTGCTTTCCACATTCTTGCAGCATTAAAATTATCAGATTTTAAAATATAACAGTCTTCCATGGCATGTCCTAATGTCCCACAGTAATGATAATGAATAGAAGCATTCAGGTTCTTATTCACAGGGTGTGCATGAAATTTCTGTGGGTGAGCAGAAATTCATCTATTTCTACCATTGAAATTGTGATTTCTTTTTAAATGCCAACAGTCCTGGACTGTATGGCCAGACTTACTGCAGTGATGACAGTAAGGCCGTTTTATTGAGAACTTCTTTGGCCTTCTTGGGACATTGGCCTTTCTGTAGGCCTTCAATTCATTATTTTTTATAGCAAAACACTCATACATTCTATGACCTACCTTTTCACAATGGAAACAATGAATTTTCTGTTTCTGAACATCATGAGTTTCAGCATGAGCTTTTCTATCATGCACATGAGAATTCAGAAGTGAATTGTTTTGGTTTGAATGCATTTTGACAATTTTATGTTCAATCATTTTATTTCATGCATTTGAATCATCAACTTTCATGATCGTACAATCGTGCATCAAATGACCTACTTTACCACAATAGTGATAAGAAATTCTCTTTTTGTGTGTATGTGTATGTGTATGTGTAAGTGATTTATGGACAACATGCATAGTGGTAGCAGGGATGTTTTTAGACTTTTTCTTCAAGTTGTTTTTCTCTTCCAGTTTTTCCGTTTGTTTCATAGATTTTTGTGCAGTAAACTGAAAGATTGGCGGATTAGGAATACCTTTTGATTCTGAGCTGCAAACAAAAGATGTGTAGAGTTTACTTCTAAAGCTCTTCTTGTTTATTAGGTTATAACCCAGCCCTTCTTTCTATAATTTCACTTTAGTTCCAAGAAGCTTATCCAAGTTGTTCTTCCCATCAACAAATTTTGTCAAAGATTCATTAAGATCATCAATTTCTTGATGAAAGGATGTGATATTAAGCTCATAATTAGCCCTTTCTTCCTCACACTCAGCAACTCTGATTTTTAAAGCTTCATTCACAGATTTGTAATCAACATTTTCTTTTTGCAACATTATCAAATTTTCAAACTCATTGGAACAAATAGATTTTTCTTTTTCCAACACAAGCAGTTTGTCAGAAATAGCAGTGTTCAATTCTTTCAAGTTCTCATTTTCCAGTTTTAGTTTTTCAATCTGTTCAACAATGTTATCATCATCAGACATAGAGCTCAATTTTTCACTCAACTTCTCCTCTCTTTGTTCAATTTCCAAAATCTTGTTTAACAGACTTATGTGTTCTTCCCTTAGAGAGGCAATTATGTCCTTCTGCGATTCTAAATATGAGTGAAGACTTTCATTTATTTCTTTCAGAAATGAGCAATCATTGCAAGCTTATTTAGCAGAACATGTTTTTTCAGCTTTGAGTCTTTCAGTGTTTTTCTGAAGTTCTGCATTTACCACTCTAATAGCTTCAAGTTTCTCCGAAATTAGTTGGTTTTCTTCTTCAAGTTTTCTGAGAACTTCATTTTCAGACTTCAATTTATTTAGTTCTAAACTAACATTGTCAAGAGTTTTCAATTGTGTTTTAAGACAATCAATTTTAGATTTTAAAACATTAACAACTTCAATTTCAGAACCAGAATCAACAACATCATGCATTTTCTTTTTGAGAGACTTATTTTGTTTTCTTAATTTTTCATTCAAATATATCAATTCAGCATATGCTTCTTCCCAATCTTTTATAGAAAAATTCTCGAATGGAGAGCTTACCTCTTCATCCTCATTTTCACCTTCATTGAGTTGTATGCTGTTAACCATGAGACACTCATGTCGTTCTTCCTTCTTATAGATGGCAGTGAGCTTGTCCAAGATCTCTTTGGCACTCCTCCAATCAGAAACAAAAGGAAACACATTATGATCAATAGCATTTCTTAATATATTGAGACCTCTACAATTTTCACTATCTTTCAATTTTTGAGCACTGGTCCATTTGGAAGAGTCCTTGGGCAATCTATGTGGACCATGAGAAATTCGGAGCCAGAGTTTTGGATTAACAACATTAATGAACATGCAGATCTTACCTAGCCACTTCTCAAAGTGGGATCCATCGACCACAGGTAAAGAATCCATCAGGAGAAAATTCAGAATGATAAAATCAGATAGTAATAGAGCACTCGAATCTTTTCTCTGTAGATTGTTAAATCTAAAAATAGATCAGAGACCCGCTCTGATACCAACTGTTTGGTGCGCAGCTGGATCTAGAGGGGGGGTGAACAGATCCTTTTACACAATTATGCAATATTAAAAAAACCACCCAATTCAGACTGGAAGTAAATAGAAATAGTAGACTCAATTGCTTACTGAAAACAAGATTGCAGAACCTTTTCACTGAGCTAACAGTAAGCTTGCAGATCACTGGAGATAAGAAATTAACTGGAAATTAGAATTGAATGAGCAATTGGAAGATAGAACTTGCAAAGTCCTCATAACAACAACTTAACCGAAACTAAAAACAACTGTAGAATATTGTGAGTAATGGATTGCTAAAACTAAAATTAATTCAAACAAGTTATGGCCTTTACAAAATTGCTCAAATAGAAATCAGTATAACACTTAATGAATTAGACAGAACAACTGTCGAGCACATGGCAGATTAAGTTTAACCGAACAGACATTAAACTGAGAATAACCAAGTTATCATTTTGCTATAGACATCCATGAGTAATTACACAAATGAAGTGGTACTAGGTAGAGGGTTGAGTCCAGAAACTCTCCTCACGCAAGATGTGAGACCACACCTTTTGATATACCAGTTTAAACAATCAGACTAAGATGAACATAGACTTCTATAAATAACAGCAGCAAGATAACTCAAACAGTAATGCATTCAATCCACAAACCCTCCTGTGAAGATAGATAGAAGAGAAGGATCACACACAGCAAGCAAACCACATGACAGACAATTTTAAGGTGGTTCGGTCCGCACCAAGCAGACCTACGTCCACCCCTTACTCAAATGAGTGAGTTGCAAGCGTAAGAACACAGACTCAGTCTGCGACAACGGCTGTAACACAGCTTCACCCCCGAGGAACACACTCCTCACTTCTTCTGGATTTCCAGAAGGAACCCGGAGTAACAACCTCTCTTCCTCTGCGACCGTAGAGGGAATCCCGTGAACTACACCCAGCAACTCACGCAACTAGAGGACTAAACCTCTCTTCCTCTGATGCACAGAGGGGACTCCGAAAAATACTCTCCCTTCCTCTAAAACCTCAGAGGGCACCTGGAGAAACAATTCTCCACGTTCTGGTTTCCCAGAACAGCCCATACACACAGTGAAGTACTGTGTGCAAACACCTTCTGCGCACCAAGCACAACAAGGCAACCAAAACAAAGTGGACAAAGCAAAGGAAAAGAAAAATACAGACGAAAACCAGTAAGACAGATAGTCAATGAAGCACAAAAGAAAAACCGAAGAATGTAGCTTCTAATGAAGCCTTTTCACTTAATTACGTCCCTCTATTTTTCTTCAACAACAGATCTCCATCTCTCTCTCTCTTTCTTCTGATCTAGGTAGCTTTCTCTCAGACTTTTCCTCTACTTCTCTCTTTCTCTTTTTCATCTACTCTCTTCTCTTTTCCCTTCTAGAACGAGCTAACCAATTTCCCTCTGCTCCTTCTGCATCTTTTGCCCCCTGTACGTCCTCTCTTGTGACTTCTTCTGCAAAAAGAATATTATATATATCATGTTTTAGAGATTATCTGGTCTTGGGTCCCACTAGACATTTCTCCAATCATAGAGAGGATATTCCTTCAAAAAAGGTCCTTCTGGAGGCTCCCAAAACCTTGGTGCATCGTTAAGTGTGCTTTCCCAATCATTGGACCTTGGTCCATGTACCAAAGGTGGGTCCCGTAACTATTTCACCAAATTCGTGCGACTGATGCATCAACGCATATAGTCCACTGCGTCAACGTATCCTTATAAGATAGAGCCTTGAAAGTTGCTATTTTCTTCTGCTGCGTCGGCGCACAGAGCAGGCTGCGTCGACCCATCAGTATAAATCTGCTCAACTGGCTTGCTAGAATGCACCATCGTGTCAACGCGTTAAGCAGGTTACGTCGACGCGTTGAATAGGCTGCATCGACGTGTTGAACAGGCTGCGTCAACGCATTGAACAGACTTTTGAGCTTGTTCTCTTGAGTCTTTCAATGAACCTTTGGGGTTCTTCCAGATTCGAGATATTAGGATGAGAGAAACAAACCACAAGGCCCTCTTTGTTGCTAAAAGCAATTGAAGTAATGCTTCCATGAATTTGGTTGACACTTGGCAACTTTGCTTGGCTCTTTATCAGCTCTTGGTGCTTCGACCTGTCCTTTGTAACAACGCTTCATGGTAGGTCTTCTACATCGAGGCATCGACTTGATGCTTCGACCTGTCCTTTGATGCTTCGACCTGTCCTTTGTAACAACGTTTCATGGTAGCACTTCTGCATCGAGGCATCAACTTGATGCTTCAACCTGTCCTGCATCCTTATGTTCTTTGACATGTAGCTGGCTTTGAGCTAGACTACTGCTGCTTATCTTGACTGCGTCAACTCCATTAGCTCAACTCTTGAGGTTTAGCCTTGTTGCTTTGCATGTAAAATGGAGCTTGAAGACATATGGCTGCAGAACTGTTCTTCATGTAGTGCTGTTACTACACTGAGTGCTCTTGTGCTGCTAGCTTGCTTTGAGTCAACCTTGCTTGGATCAGCAATCACATTCTGCTGGCATATAGTTGGTCTTTGACCTAAGCTGCTTAAGTGTACTCTGATGCATCGATGCGACGCTTGAGACAATGTTCAAGTGTACTCAGCTGCACCGACGCAACGCGCTAATGCTTCAACTTGACGCTTGAGACAATGTTCAAGTGTGCTCAGCTGCACCGATGCAACGCGCTGAAGCTTCGACTTGATCTTGCAGCATCATGTTCTGTGGCATCGACGTAGCACCTAGGTGCATCGACCTTGAGCTCTTCTAAACTTGAGTTCACATTCATATCAGTAGGCTTTGAAGGACTTCATGACACTTTCATCAATATGGTTCCCTAAGTCGACTTCCGCCTTGATTAATCTTCTTCTTGAATTAGCTTCAGAATTCTTGGAGCTTCTTCCTTGGTCACCTGAACTGTAAATTTTCAACCTGTTCTTTTCAGCATTTAAAGATGTATCTCTACATATGTGTAATATAATCATCAAAATCATGGCATCATCAAAAGCATAAAGACTCAAGAATGAGTCATAGTTTGTCATCATCAAAATCACAGGGACACAACATTCTCCTCCTTTTTGATGATGACAACTATGAGTCATCGTGAACAATCTAAACTAGACAAAGTTCAAGTTTCTTTAAATGAATGCACACTCATACATTCACACCATCTCTTTAAATGAATGAGGAATGACTATCTCTTTAAATGAATGACTCATCAAATTCTTCTTCCCCTTTGACATCAGCAAAAACAAAATGAATTGATGCTCAGCAGAGAGACTGGAGATGATTAAGACGAGGAAGGATTTATGGCATGGAAAATACTTTAGAAACACAGTCAATGAGGAAATACTTTCAAATATGAACAGAACCAGGAATGCATATCTGTGAAGCAGTGAAAGTCAACAAGTGGAATTTGATACCAAGCCGAAGAGCAATGAATCAGTGAGTATTGATATGAACACCCGCAAGTAAATTTTAGCAGATGTAAGAAATTGGACACATTAGTTTCAGCAGAGAGTTCAAGGAAAAATTAATTGTTCAAGAAGTTCAAGAACAAACATTAGATTAGAAGAGTCACACTCTGAAGCAACATTCATTAACCAAGCTTTTGATTTTCAGATTATTCCATTATAAAATTATCTATGATATAGCCCTTATTTTCTTCCTAGTTTAAGAGAAATGAAATTAGAGTTCATTAGTTAAACTCTTGAAGTATTTTGCATTCAGGCTTAATACAAATAAACCAAAGTTACATGTTCAGATCCTATTTAATCTCCCTTTGCCCTACTGTTTAAACTTAATGGCTCCCTTAGGAGTGACTAAAGACTAGTATTGAAATTAAATATTTTAGCATTTCTGAATTTTGTCTTTAGGGTTACTGCACTTTTACTGACCTTTGGTCTTATTTTCAGATTTTTCTTTTTGCTCATAATTTTTAAGAGCATTCAAGTGTAGCCCACACCTTTTTACATAAGAGTGCATGTTGTTTAGATGCCAGCACCCCTAGTTACTCAGTTAGGCTAACTATCCTGCATCATTTTTGAACAAAGATAGCACACGCACTTCATGACTCAGTCACCTTCATTTCTTTGATGAAGGGCTTAGTTTCTCAGTGACTCTTAGCCATTTCTCTACCTTGAGCATTATTTATGCCTTTTTTCTATGTGCTGCCCTATAGAGTTTTTCAGATTGTTTCATGTTTAAGGATAATACTCAATCTGAGTTACTCAACCAAAGTTGCATTAAATTTAAAATTTTCAGGTTCTAAGAGTTTTCACAGGGGCACAACATGTGAGAGTTGGTTGAGATCTATTAAGCTCCGAATATAACCTTTTTCAGGGAATTCAATTTTTAAACTCTTGAATTCATTGGGCTTAAACTAACAGTTTAATTAATGGGTTGTCAATGGTTCTTATTCAAGAAGATTCTTCAGTAAGTTTCCTCAGATTAATGAATTATTGGCCAGATTGAAATTATTCTAATCATAGTGAATTTCAATGAATTTCAACAAGATTGTGCAGTGAAGGCAGTTTTTCAAGGTAGTTATTCATGCATGACGGTTTCAAGAAGAGATGACAGAAATTTCTGTTGAGAGGATGTCTGATACCAATGGAAAGAGACTTCTCCAAAGAATGTGTGAACTAAAGATCTTAGAGAAGCTCCCCCTCAAAGAATGCTGGATTTTAAGAACATGGTTCTCTGATTTTTCCAAATTTTTTTCAGAGCTGAAGCTTAGGAGAGATCATAATTTCAGTGATTATGTGATTTTCAGATAAGTCACTTTTTGAGCAAATGCTGAGAATCAGAATTTTCAGAATTGAATGAAACAGAATTTTAGCAACAAGAATTTCAGAGCTGAAGTATTTCAGCAGATGCAAGGAATTTGAAATCAGAAACTTTAAAAGTTGAAACTTAAGAAGAAATGAGAAGTCGACTTGTGCAGTCCTCAAGTCGACTTGAGTTTTTCTAGAACCACTTTACAATTAAGATTGACCCTAAGTGGATGCATGAACTTTTTGAGTTCTCTATCATAAATGACATGCATTCAAATAATGCCAGGTTGGTACTGGCTCCCCCTGACTAAATGCAATTTATGCATAAGAGAAATGTAAATTAATGCAAGAAACACTTACTCCCCCTATCTAAATGCACTGTATGATTGATCTATACATGAAAACCATGCGAGGGAGTTGAATAACTTGACTCAAAAAGTTTGTAAGCCCTTAAATTCAGGATTGACCCATGGTGCCAAACGGGAAAAATACTTCACGCATGGTGAGAGTTTCCAGACAGGTCTAACTTGTCCTTCTTCATATCACCATTTTATACACCATTGGGACATGCATGAGAATGCATCATGAATGTAATGGAATTTCATATTAAAGCAGATTCATCAATTTTCAGCATAAGATCACAGAATGATATGCATATGCAAACATAAGCAAGCATTGAAATTTCTGCATCATGTTTTGATATTGAAAGTAATTGTTCAGCATGGGAATCTAACTTCAGATTTGCACTTTACTCTTCATGACAGCAGAATTGTTAAGGTTTTCTGTCTGCAGGGTGTGAATCGACGCCGTGTGGCTTGTGCGTCGATGCAGCCTCCATTAGTTGGCTTTTGTTGCTGCTGGGACCGTTGCTACGTTGATGCAGTGAGCTGCTGCATTGACGCAATCACCTTGGGCTACTGAAGAATTGGCTTGTTGGGACTTTCGGTCGACCAAGAGAAGCAAGTCGGTTGACCGACTTTGACATTAAACATGGCCTTTGTATTGCTGGCAGGTCAAGCAGGTCCATCTCCTTGTGATGCTGCAGCTAGGGTGAAATGCAAAAGGACAAGCTATGGATGCCTTGGTTTATTGAACCCCCTTCTTTGCTTTCTTCAAGGCAACCCTACAAGACAAAGTTCTCAATTTTTGTTCAAAGGTACCTAAGATCTCTTGGGTCCTGAAAAGTCAGTTACACTTCTGAAAGGTGCTTTCCACATTCTTGCAGTATTAAAATTATCAGATTTCAAAATATAACAGTCTTCCATGACATGTCCTAATGTCCCACAGTAATGACAATGAATAGAAGCATTCGTGTTCTTATTCACAGGGTGTGCATGAAATTTCTGTGGGTGAAAAGAAATTCATCTATTTCTACCATTGAAATTGTGATTTCTTTTTAAATGCCAATAGTCCTGGACTGTATGGCCGGACTTCCTATAGTGATGACAGTAAGGCCGTTTGATTAAGAACTTCTTTGGCCTTCATGGGACATTGGCCTTTCTATAGGCCTTCAATTCATTATTTTTTAAAGTAAAACACTCATACATTATATGACCTAGTTTTCCAAAATGGAAACAATGAATTTTCTATTTCTGAACATCATGAGTTTCAGCATGAGCTTTTCTAGCATGCACATGAGAATTCAGAAGTGAATTGTTTTGGTTTGAATGCATTTTGACAATTTTATGATCAATAATTTTATTGCATGCATTTGAATCATCAACTTTCATGATCCTACAATCGTGCATCAAATGACCTACTTTACCACAATAGTGACAAGAAATTCTCTTTTTGTGTGTATGTGTATGTGTAGGTGATTTATGGACAACATGCATAGTGGTAGCAGGGATGTTTTTAGACTTTTTCTTCAAGTTGTTTTTCTCTTCCAATTTTTTCGTTTGTTTCACATATTTTTGTGCAGTAAACTGAAAGATTGGCGGATTAGGAATACCTTTTGATTCTGAGCTGCAAGCAAAAGATGTGTAGAGTTTACTTCCAAAGCTCTTCTTGTTTATTGGGTTATAACCCAGCCCTTCTTTCTGAAAATTCACTTTAGTTCCAAGAAGCTTATCCAAGTTGTTCTCCCCATCAACAAATTTGGACAAAGATTCATTAAGATCATCAATTTCTTGTTGAAAGGATGATATTAAGCTCATAATTAGCCCTTTCTTCCTCACACTTAGCAACTCTGATTTTTAAAGCTTCATTCACAGATTTGTAATCATCATTTTCTTTTTACAACATTATCAATTTTTTAGACTCATTTGAACAAACATATTTTCCTTTTTCCAACACAAGCAGTCTGTCAAAAATAGCAGTGTTCAATTCTTTCAGGTTCTCATTTTCCAGTTTCAATTTTTCAATTTGTTCAACAATGTTATCATCATCAGACATAGAGCTCAATTTTTCACTCAACTTCTCCTCTCTTTGGTCAATTTCCAAAATCTTGTTTAACCGACTTTTGTTTTCTTCCCTTAGAGAGACAATTATGTCCTTCTACCATTCTAAATCTGAGTGAAGACTTTCATTTATTTCTTTTAGAAATGAGCAATCATTGCAAGCTGATTTAGCAGAACATGTTTTTTCAGCTTTGAGTCTTTCAGTGTTTTTCTAAAGTTCTGCATTTACCACTCTAATAGCTTCAAGTTTCTCCGAAATTAGTTGGTTTCCTTCTTCACGTTTTCTAAGAACTTCATTTTCAGACTTCAATTTATTTAGTTCTGAACTAACATTGTCAAGAGTTTTCAATTGTGTTTTAAGACAATCAATTTTAGATTTCAAAACATTAACAACTTCAATTTTAGAACCAGAATCAACAACATCATGCATTTTCTTTTTGAGAGACTTATTTTGTTTTCTTAATTTTTCATTCAAATCTATCAATTCAGCATATGCTTCTTCCCAATCTTCTATAGAAAAATTCTCGAATGGAGAGCTTACCTCTTCATCCTCATTTTCATCTTCATTGAGTTGTATGCTGTTAACCATGAGACACTCATGTCGTTCTTCCTTCTTATAGATGGTAGTGGGCTTGTCCAAGATCTCCTTGGCACTCGTGCAATCAGAAACAAATGGAAACGCATTATGATCAACAACAATTCTCAATATATTAAGAGCTCTACAATTTTCACTATCTTTCAATTTCTTAGCATTGGTCCATTTGGATGAGTCCTTGGGCAATCTATGTAGACCATGAGAAATTAGCCACTTCTCAAAGTGGGATCCATCGAACACAGGTAAAGAATCCATCAGGAGAAAATTCAGAATGATAAAATCAGATAGTAATAGAGCACTCAGATCTTTTCTCTGTAGATCGTTAAATCTAAAAATAGATCAGAGACCCGCTCTGATACTAATTGTTAGGTGCGTAGTTGGATCTAGAGGGGAGGTAAATAGATCCTTTTACACACTTATGCCCTATTAAAAAATCACCCAATTCAGACTGGAAGTAAATAGAAATAGTAGACTCAATTTTTTACTAAAAATAAGATTGTAGAACCTTTTCACTGAGCTATCAGTAAGCTTGCAGATCACTGGAGATAAGAAATTAACTGGAAACTAGAATTGAATGAGAAATTGGAAGATAGAACTTGCAAACTCCTCACAACAACAACTTAACCTAAACTAAAAACAACTACAAAATATTATGAGTAATGGATTGCTTAAACTGAAATTAATTCAAACAAGTTATGGCCTTCATTAAACTACTCAAATTGAAATCAGTTTAACACTTAATGATTCAGACAGAACAACAGTCGAGCACATGGCAGATTAAGTTTAACCGAACAGACATTAAACTGAGATTAACCAAGTTATCATTTTGCTATAGACATCCATGAGTAATTACACAAATGAACTTGTACTAGGCAGAGGGTTGAGTCCAGAAACTCTCCTCACGCAAGATGTGAGACCACACCTTTTGATATACCAGTTTAAACAATCAGATTAAGATGAACATAGACTTCTGTAAATAACAATAGCAAGATAACTAAAACAGTAATGCATTCAATCCACAAACCATCCTGTGAGGATAGATAGAAGAGAAGGATCCCACACAGCAAGCAAACCACAAGACAGACAATTTTAAGGTGGTTCGGTCCGCACCAAGCAGACCTACGTCCACCCCATACTCAAATGAGTAAGGTGCAAGCGCAAGAACACAGACTCGGTCTGCGACAACGGCTGTAACACAACTTCATCCCCGAGGAACACACTCCTCACTTCTTCTGGATTTCCAAAAGGAACCCGGAGTAACAACCTCTCTTCCTCTGCGACCGTAGAGAGAATCCCGTGAACTGCACCCAGCAACTCACGCAACCAGAGGACTAAACCTCTCTTCCTCTGATGCACAGAGGAGACTCCGGAGAATACTCTCCCTTCCTCTGAAACCTCAGAGGGCACCTGGAGAAACAATCCTCCATGTTTTGGTTTCCCAGAACAGCCCACACACACAGTGAAGTACTGTGTGCAAACACCTTGTGCGCACCAAGCACAACAAGGCAAAACCAAAACAAAATGGACAAAGCAAAGGAAAAGAAAAATATACATGAAAACCAGTAAGATAGATAGTCAATGAAGCACAAAAGAAAAACCGAAGAATGTAGCTCTGATGAAGCCTTTTCACTGAATTTCATCCCTCTATTTTTCTTCAACAACAGATCTCCATCTCTCTCTCTCTCTCTTTCTTCTGATCTAGGCAGCTTTCTCTCAGACTTTTCTTCTGCTTCTCTCTTTCTCTTTTTCTTCTACTCTCTTCTCTTTTCCCTTCTAGAACGAGCTAACCAATTTCCTTTTGCTCCTTCTGCATCTTTTTCCCCCTGCACGTCCTCTCTCGTGACTTCTTCTGCAAGAAGAATATTATATATATCATGTAGTAGAGAATATCTGGTCTTGGGTTCCACTAGACATTTCTCTAATCATAGAGAGGATATTCCTTCAAAAAAGGTCCTTCTAGAGGCTCCCAAAACCTTGGTGCATCGTTAAGTGTGCTTTCCCAATCATTGGACCTTGATCCATGTGCCAAAGGTCGGTCCCGTAACTAATTCGCCGAATTCGTGCGACTGATGCATCAACGCATGTAGTCCACTGTGTCAACGAATCCTTGTAAGATAGAACCTTGAAAGTTACTATTTTCTTCTGCTGCGTCGATGCACTGAGAAGGCTGCGTCGACCCATCAGTACAAATCTACTCAATTGGCTTGCTGGAATGCACCATCGCGTCATCGCGTTGAGCAGGTTGCATCGACGCGTTGAACAGGCTGCATCGACGAGTTGAATAGACTTTTGTGCTTGTTCTCTTGAGTCTTTCAAAGAACCTTTGGGGTACTTCCATATTCGAGATATTAGGATGAAAGAAACAAACCACAATGCCCTCTTTGTTGCTAAAAGCAATTGAAGAAATGCTTCCTTGAATTTGGTTGACACTTGGCAACTTTGCTTGGCACTTTATCAGCCCTTGGTGCTTCGACCTATCCTTTGTAACAACGCTTCTTGGTAGCACTTCTGCATCGAGGCATCGACTTGATGCTTCGACTTGTCCTTTGTAACAACATTTCATGGTAGCACTTCTACATCGAGACATCAACTTGATGCTTCGACCTATCCTTTGTAACAACGTTTCATGGTAGCACTTCTGCATCGAGGCATCAACTTCATGCTTCGACCTGTCCGGCATCCTTATGTTCTTTGGCATGTAGCTGGCGTTGAACTAGACTGCTGTTGCTTATCTTGACTGCGTCGACTCCATTAGCTCAACTCTTGAGGTTTCGCCTTGTTGCTTTGCATGTAAAATGGAGCTTGAAGACATATGGCTACGGAACTGTTCTTCATGTAGTGCTGCTACTACACTGAGTGCTCTTGTGCTGCTAGCTTGCTTTGAGTCAACCCTGCTTGGATCAGCAATCACATTCTGCTGGCATATAGCTGGTCTTTGAGCTAAGCTACTTAAGTGTACTCTAATGCATCGACGTGATGCTTGAGACAATGTTCAAGTGTGCTCAGCTGCACCGACGCAACTCGCTGATTCTTTGACTTGACGCTTGAGACAATGTTCAAGTGTGCTCAGCTGCACCGACGCATCACGCTGATGCTTCGACTTGATCTTGCAGCATCATGTTCTGTGGCATCGATGTAGCACCTGGGTGCATCGACCTTGAGCTCTTCTAAACTTGAGTTTGCATTCATATCAGTAGGCTTTGAAGGACTTCATGACACTTTCTTCAATATGGTTCTCTAAGTCGACTTCTACCTTGATTAATCTTCTTCTTGAATTAGCTTTAGAATTCTTGGAGCTTCTTCCTTGGTCACCTGAACTGTAACTTTTCAACCTATTCTTTTTAGCATTTAAAGATGTATCTCTACATATGTGTAATATAATCATCAAAATCATGACATCATCAAAAGCATAAAGACTCAAGAACGAGTCATAGTTTGTCATCATCAAAACCACAGGGACACAACAACAAATGACCCTATAGAGGTGACAAATAGCTTGGACGGGAGAAGAAGCGTTGAAAAGAGGAAAAATCTGTGTTGCATTGACGCAACGCTTCAACAGCGTCGACACAGCCTAGCCTGGACGGAAGAAAAATAGCTGACAAGAAGCGAAGCCATTGTGGCGTTGACACAACGCTTTAACAGTGTCCACGCAGCCAAGCCTGGATAGGAGAAATAGAGCTGACAATAAGAAAAGCCATTGCAACGTCGACGCAGTGTCTAAAGGAGTCGACGCAACCAAGGGCCGACTTCAACAAGCTAACAAGTGACACCGAAGGTGACAAGTGGCTTCTAAGGGTAACAAAAGAGCAACAAAGGAGACAAATACTGAGCTAGGGGTGAAAAATAGATCCTATTGCAGATAAATAGATGGCAAGGCTATAGAGCATTGTTGTCCCTAGATTCTCGTATAGACAAGAAGGGGGGTTGAATTGTCCCCGCCAAACGTAATGGTAGTTTAAAGTTAATACAGCGGAATAAAATTAACCACCAACTCAAGATATGAACGGATGAAAATATCAAACTAGTTCCCTCAACCTCTCCATTCTCACACGATCGAGACGATAGTAATAATCATGCAAACCACAATCACACAGATGCGAGACCGATTTTTTAGGTGGTTCGGGATCACGACGGGCTCCCTACGTCCACCCCTCACCAAATCGGTGAGGATCCACTCGCTTCAAATGAAGTGTATGGAGCTTCCGCTCTAGAAACAAGGAGACGTCGTCTCCTACACGATCCACGAGATATCAAGACGCACACGCACACAAACCGCAACACCCGTGGCACAATATCACCACAACCGTTTACAGATGGTTCACACACTCACATACACAGAGTTCAAAAATATAAGATATATTCAATACATGCTTTCAAACCAAATGTAAATCACTTGAATAGATGTAAAAAGGGTAAAGAACTAGATCCTCAAGAGGTGAAAGGGCTGGAGGAGATCCTTGTTGAAGAACAGGTTGGAGGGTTGTCGAATGTTGACGATTTGAACATCACCGCGATCCTCTCTTCGAACCGCTCCACTTTATCTTCTATCATGATCATGAAATCCTCTCGGATGTAGATGATATCCAAAGAAATCTTCAGCTCCTCTCCTTTCACCTTTTCCTTCTCCTACAAGAAAAGATAGAACATTAGAACACTTGAATATTCTCCCAAATTCGCAAGTCATTTATACACCCAAAAGAAAAGTGTGAAAAGACCATTTAACACTTGTCTAAAACCTTTAGAACAAGGCCCAATATATGTATCATAACCCTAGGGGCAAGGGGGTCAATTTTCAACCAAAACGGATCTGATTTTAGTGGGTTTCGAACACAACGAAAATGGGTCGCCCGCCGGGTTCGGTCGACCGGACGAAGGGGTTGCTCGACCTAAGTTTTAAAGGTCTGGACATCCTCTGATGCTGGCAAATTCGGTCGACCTATGTCACTGGGTCGATCGACCGAAAATCAGAAAGTCCAGAATTTGGAATTGAACTCAAGGCTACACTCCCTTATGTAAATACATGAAATGTAAGCTTGAAAGCCCAATTGATAAGAAGTGTATGAACATATAGAAAATCATTCAACCTTTCATTTTTGCCAACCAAAACAAGAATCAAACAACCTAGTGTTTAATATGCATGAGAACTCAATGTGATGCCAAATTACAACCAAGATTTGTATCAAAACCTTAAGCATGTTTCCATGTTTTATAAAACCCATAAGGAATATGCAAGAAAGTATTTTGAAAACAAAGATGACACACCTAACATGAGTATCCTATGACCATGAATATGAAGAAGGTGTGAGAATCAATTTGGCCAATTTCTACCAATCTTCACAAGAAATGATTAATCAACATGCAAGCTCAAAAATCTCATGAAGAATATGCATGGAATAACCTTTGAAATCATAAATGTATAACTAATCACCAAACACCGATGGCTTTCCATTATGCATAAGAGTGAGCATCATGAACCCCAACTCAACTAGTTTGTGCATTTAAGAGTTGTAAGACCTTACCATTTCCTCTAAAAGAGTATGAGCATGGTTTACCATTTGATTTGAATCCAAGGGTGAACAAGACTCATTTACCCAAGAATTTGAGTTCCATGAGTCCACCAAGGGTATTTTTCCTGCATAGCCAGATGAACACAATATTAGCACCTTAGTTATCAAGCATCTTTCAATTGACGACATAAAGGCACATACACATAAGATTTGTCATCATTGAAACATAACTACCCAAAATTAATTAGGGGATCTAACAATCACCCCCTTTTTATGATGACAAAATGGCGTGTGCATGTGTGTGCATGAATACCAAGAATAATTTATTTAAGAAGTTAAAACCATGAACATGTATGAAACTATGAACATGTATAAAACTAAGAACATGTAAATGGTTATGAACAAGTGAGCTTTGAACATTTGAACATTTATTAGCACTATGAAGTATCTACAACAGAAATTTAAAATGTATGCACATAAACTTCCAAACTTCTTCAAACTTTCAAACTCAAAAACTGATATTAACATATTAACATGTATGCAAAACTATGCAAAACTGATTATAAACTGATATAGACATGTATGTGTATGCACTCTTTCTCCCCCTTTGTCATCAACAAAAATCGATTGACAATAGGGTTATTTAATCTACTATGAACATGTATAATCTGAAATATGAAGTTATTCATGCAAGCAACCAAGCAAGTAAGCATGAAAGTCAAGCAAGCATATTTACTATAGCTCCTCCTCAGTGGGGTAAAAGGATAGCAAATGAATAGTTGATTCAAAATCAAATTGTTTCACATGAAGCATAATTAAAAAAGGTAGTACATTCATATGCTAGAGGCACTGCATAAATCATGATAAGAACAAATTCAAGATATACAATCATCACAATTATACCCAAGAGTGAAATGAGTGTCAATGAGCAATGAACTTCAAAATTATATGGATATTGATAGAATTTCTAAACAACACTAGTGGGTTATTTCCTTTCTACAATTCCATTTCGATCCTCGACTTTTGGTAGCTTTGCACAACCCCTTTTTGTTTCTTTTTATTGGATTTCACCGTTCGACGCGAGTCACCTCATGTGTCTCAATGGGGTTTCCCAGCTACTAGGATCAATCACGCATTGTGGATTTTTGTTTCACCTTTCGACGCGAGTTTTCTCATTTATTTCAGTGGGGATTCCCGGCTACTTAGCTTGACATACCACTTATTAAAATTTTTGAGGGGTAGGCAACTTTTTCCTCACGATTACTCTAGATTTCCATGTAGAAATTTGTTTCCCTTGAAGTGTTGAAAGAATTTCTGAAATCCTTATCTATTAAAGTCATATAAATCATTTTTTGTGCAAAGTGTGTGGGTAATTACTTTGTATGTAGAAAATAAATTTGTCAAAATATAGTTATGACTCCCCCTAAATGTATGCACAGTTAGAAATAAATCCTCCTCCTTTGTATATGTCATGTTCATAAGAGATCAAAATCACTGTATTTTATCTAGCAAGGAGGTGAGGTCTTAGAAGATTTTTAAGAAATGATTTTCTAGAATATATACATGCAATCAGGCAAGGATTTGTATGATATGTCCAAGCAAAGCGATTTTCGGTACGTGGCGGAGAACTTAGGTCTGAAGACCACCTCACGCGTAGTGAAAGCTTCCGGCTAGACATAATCCAACCTTCCACAAACACCATTTTATATACCAGAAAGTCATGGCATTCAAGCAAGTAAGTATATGAAGTATATACAAGCAGATGCATGTAAATGCAAGGATGATGAAGAATTATTCATATTCACAAGTATGCAAGTATATGCGCAATCTAAACCAAGAGATTGAATATATGCAAAACTTAAATGTTATTTGCAAAATGAAGCAAAAGAGTGTATGAAATCCTAATATGCACAATTACTCATTCAAACACCAAATTCCAAGTTCTCTTCTTATTTGAGTGAAAATTTCAAGAGTTAGGGGTTTAATGAAAATATTTGCAAGTTGATTTTCTGTATTTACATGTATAAGTTCAAAATGACCTTTACTCACATGATCTCGTAAAAAGTGGTGTCTAATCTTATGTGCTTTGTGCGAGAAAGCAAAACATGATTTTTGGAAATATTAATCGCAGAAGTGTTATCACAAAGAATGGGTGTGTTATTTAGAGAAATCCCAAAATCAACTAATTGTTATTGGATCCATAGCACTTGGACTGCACAACTGCCTGCCGCCATGTACTCAGCTTCGGCAGTTGACAATGCCACAATATTTTATTTCCTAGAGGCCCATGAGATCATGCAACCTCCAAGAAATTGATAGTACCCGCTCGTGCTCTTACGATCCACTAAACACTCAGCATAATCAGAATCCCTGTAAGCTACTAAATCAAAATTGCAACTACGTGGAAACCAAAGACCAAGATCAGTGGTGCCTAGCAAATATCTAAAAATTCTTTTGACTGCTAACATGTGTGGTTCTCTTGGATCGGATTGAAATCTAGCACACATGCATACAGTAAACATGATATCCGGCCTACTAGTAGTCAAATACAACAATGAACCAATCATTCCACAAAAAAGTTTTTGATCGACAAACTTATCTTTTTCATTCTTGTTCAATTTTACCGTTGTTGACATCGGCGTCTTTTGTGGCTTCGCATTGTCGAACTTGAACTTCTTGATGAGCTCCTTTGTGTATTTCCTTTGATTTATAAAAATTCCATCTTTTTGTTGTTTCACTTGCAAACCCAAGAAGAAGGTTAACTCCCCCATCAAGCTCATCTCAAACTCCCCCTGCATCAATTTAACAAAATCATCACTTAATGAATCAGAAGTGGCTCCAAAGATAATGTCATCAACATATACTTGAACAATAAGCATGTGTGCATTGTTGCCCTTAATGAAAAGGGTTTGATCGATATTACCTCTTTTGAAGCCATTTTCTGAAAGGAATGTACTTAACCTTTCATACCACGCACGAGGGGCTTGCTTCAGACAATACAAAGCTTTGTCAAGTTTGTACACATGGTTCGGGTTCTTCTCATCTTCAAATCCCGGTGACTGCTAAACATAGACGTCTTCTTTTACTACACCATTCAAAAATGCACTTTTAACGTCCATTTGAAAAAGTTTTATATTCCTAGAGCATGCAAAGGCAAGTAATATTCTAACCGCTTCAAGCCTAGTCACGAGTGCAAATGATTCATCAAAATCAATTCCTAATTCTTAGCTATAGCCTTGGGCTACAAGCCGGGCTTTATTCCTAATCACCACCCCTTGATAACTAAGTTTGTTTCGAAAAACCCATGTAGTTCCAATCACCGGGTGATTCTTAGGTCTAGGCACAAGAAACCACACCTCATTCCTTTGGAATTGGTGTAATTCTTCCTGCATAGCCAAGATCCAGAAATTGTCATTTAATCATTCATCTACTGATTTGGGCTTAATATCAGAAAGTAATGCAAGATTATCGAATTGTTCTACTTCCTTGATTGAAGCCCTTGTTCATATGCCTTGTTCTACGTCTCCTATAACATTGCCTTGTGGGTGGTCCTTGTGGAACGTCCATTGCTTAGGGAGATCTTCATTTTCGGTTGGAGGTTCATCATTTTTGTTGCTCGACTCTGCTTGATCCACGTCTTGGTTTTCCTTGTCTTTCTTTTCTTCTCCATCTTCATGCCCTACATCAATAAAATGATAATCTTTGTCAGACAACCTTAAAGTGTATTCATCAATGATCACATGAGGGCTTTCCTCTACCATAAGAGTACATTGGTTATATACTCGATATGCTCTAGATGATGATAAATATCCAAGAAATATACGTCTATCACTCTTTGCGGCAAACTTTTCCAAATTATCTTTAGAATTGTTCAAAATAAAGCATGGAGAACCAAAAGGTTTAAGATATGCAATATTCAACTTCTTACCTTTATATAGCTCATATGGAGTTTTCTTGAGTATAGGTTTTACCATGGCTCAATTGATGATGTGACAGGCCGTGCTCACCACCTCGGCTCAAAAGTACCTTGGTAAGCCATTTTTCGTAAGCATTGTTCTCGCCATCTCCACGAGCGTCCTATTCAATCTTTCCACGACTCCGTTTTGTTGGGGGGGTTCTAGGGTGCTGAGAAGTTGTGTGAAAACCCCTATTTCTTACAAAAATCATCAAAGTCATGGCTATCAAAATCTCTTCCATGATCACTCTGAATAGCTTTGATTTGATACCCCTTATCAGTTTGTAAATTCCTGCAAAGATCTTCAAACTCCTGCAAGGCATCATTCTTATGGGTTAAAAACAATACCCAAGTGAATCTCGAGTAATCATCTATAATAACAAACCCATGAAGTTTCCCTCCAAGACTGTGTGTCCTAGTGGGACCAAATAAATCTAGATGAAGGAGTTCAAGGGGTCTAGTGGTGGTGACAATATTTTTGGATTTAAAATGCACCCTGGTCTTTTTCCCCATAGCACATGCATCGCAAATTTTATTTACATCAAAATTCAGTTTTGGTAAACCTCTTACCAATACTTTTCTATACAGTTTAGAAAGAACACTAAAACTCGCATGACCAAGTCGTCGATGTCATAACCCTACATCATCGGACTTATTAGCAACTAAATAAAGATTTTCTTTTGAATTTTTTTAATATCAACAGAGTAAATATTTCCATCTCTAAGACCAATGAATTTTATTTCATATGTGTCTTTATCTACAATTGAGCAGTGTGTGTTTTCAAAAATGACTTTGTGACCTTTGTCACAGAGTTGACTAATGCTAAGCATACTATGATTCAAACCATTCACAAGCAAGACATCTTTAGTGGATTGGTTCGAATCCTTACCTATTCGTCCAATTCTCACAATTTTACCTTTGTCGTTCCCACCAAAGGTGACCAATCCGCCATCCTTTTCCTTCAGGTCTGAGAAGAGTTCCTTATTGCCTGTCATATATTTGGAGTATCCACTGTCCAGATACCATTTGTTCCACTTGGCTCTTAAACAGACCTGGACAAACAAATCAAATCTCAAGTTGATTTAGGTACCCAAGCAAGCTTGAGTCCCGAAGTGTTAGTTCTACTTTGAGTAAAATGCATCCTATTTCTCTTTTCAAAATATTCAGCATCAGCCCTCATTAGATCACATACATACATCGAGTGGCCGAACATTCCACAACAGAAACAAGTGACATTTGGCTTTCTAAACCGACTCCTATGCATATATGATTTATCAACATAAGAGTTCATGCATGAGTCAACATGAGTCTAGCCATATGAGTCAAATGATCTTTAAACTTTATTTTTCGCAAATGAATTTTTCTTTGTGGGTAAGTGTCCCACATCAATTCTCTCATTCCTAGCCTTCCCATTGCTAGTCTCACCATGTTCAACCATGTTCTCTTTTCCTTTTAGTTCATTTTGAACAAGATCTTTCAATCTTTTTACTTCATCATGCATGGTTTTGAAGTTGGTTTCTAATTCTCTCTTTGATTTTTCACACTCATTCATTCTCAATTTGAATTCATCCAACTCCTTAACAAATTTTTCATTTTCGATTTTCAAGTTGTCCATATTTTCATAAGCATTCTATTTTTCAACTTCCAAACATGTCAGTTCATCTTCATACAAAGTCATTTTAGATTGAAAATCTTCTTTATCCTCTTTGAAATTTTCAATTTGCATTTCATAAAAACTACACCTTGCACATGGATTGGTAGAGCTAATCAAGTCATTAAATTTCTTTTTCGAATTTTTGACATCAGTTTTAGACTTTTTATATTTCTGATAAATGTTTGCATAAGCAAACTGCCAATGCTCGGCAATAATGTTTTTAGAATCGGAGTTTACCTCAGAGTGTTCCTCATCCGCCATCAGACAAAGATTCTGGACCAGCACGTCCAATACATCCTTGTCGCCTTCGGATTTTGAGCTATCCGAATCCTCATCGCTCCATGTAACTTTCATCGCCTTTCCTTTCTTCGGCTTGTTCATTTTCAACTTTTTCTGGAGCTCAAGGCATTGACCCCTCATATGGCCGGGCTTCTTACATTCATAACAAATTATCTTCTCTTTCTTGCTCGTCTCTCCTTTCTTGATGGCGTTTCTTCTCAAGAATTTCCTCGAAAAATTTCTTTCTCGTCTTGCCCTTCTAAAATACTTTCTAGCTCTCCTTGTGACTAGAGCCATCAACTCTTCTTCATCATTGTCCATAGATGAGTTTCCATCACTCTCCTCAGATGATCTTGGAATAGCTTTTAGTGCAATCGATTTCTTCTTCTTACTTTCCTCCTCAGCTGGCTTCATGATGTTGATTTCATAAGTCATTAGCGACCCGATCAACTCATCCACCTTGAGTGTGGTGAGATCCTTTGAATTCTCGATAACGATCGCTTTTGTGTGCCACGGTGATGTGAGGGACCGCAACACCTTTATGACCAAGTCTTGATTTGAATACTCCTTTCCCAAGGCTTTCAAGTTGTTTGTGATCTCGCTTAGCCTTGCATACATTTCAGTTATATTCTCCTCGGGATTCATAGCAAATAACTCATACTCCCTAACCAGCATGTTTGCTCTTGTCTCCCGTACTTCCGAAGTACCTTCATAAATGACCTTGAGCTTGTTCCACATTTCCTGCACAGATGAACACATAGATATGCGTGAGTATTCATTAGGATGTATCGCGCACTGAATAATGTTCATAGCTTTAAAGTTCACACATGATTTCTTAATATACTCTTCTTCCCATTCATCCTCATTCGGAGGTAAAACATACGGACCTTTGTTTATAACTTTCCACGTGTCATAGTCCTGTGCTCGCATGAACACAGTCATTATGTTCTTCCAATAGGGATAGTTAGTTCCATCAAAGAAGGGTGGTCTATGAATCGAATGTCCCTCGGGGATCATTCCCTTGTTGGCCATAGCAAAGGATCTTTGCTCTACAACAATGAGGTTGTCCTAAAGATCAGAGACCCGCTCTGATTCCAGATTGTTGTCCCTAGATTCTAGTATGGACAAGAAAGGGGGTTGAATTGTCCCGGCCAAACGCAATGGTAGTTTTAAAATTAATACAAGGGAATAAAATTAACTACCAACTCAAGATATGAATGGATGAAAATATCAAACTAGTTCCCTCAACCTCTCCGTTCTCACACGATCAAGACGATAATAATAATCATGCAAACCACAATCACACAGATGCGAGACAGATTTTTTAGGTGGTTCGGGACCACGATAGGCTCCCTACGTCCACCCCTCACCAAATCGGTGAGGATCCACTCGCTTCAAATGAAGCGCACGGAGCTTCCGCTCTAGAAACATGGAGACATCATCTCCTACACGATCCACAAGGGATCAAAATGCACACACACACAAACCGCAACACCCGCGGCACAATATCACTACAACCGTTCATAGACGGTTCACACACTCACAAACACAGAGTTCGAAAATAAAAGATATGTTCAATACATGCTTTCAAACCAAATGTAAATCACTTGAATAGATGTAAAAAGGGTAAAGAACTAGATCCTCAAGAGGTGAAAGGGCTAGAGGAGATCCTTGTTGAAGAACAGGTTGGAGGGTTGTCGAATGTTGATGATTTGAACATCACCACGATCCTCTCTTCGAACCGCTCCACTTTATCTTCTATCACGATCATGAAATCCTCTCGGATGTAGATGATATCCAAAGAAATCTTCAGCTCCTCTCCTTTCCCCTTTTCCTTCTCCTACAAGAAAAGATAGAACATTAGAACACTTGAATATTCTCCCAAATTCGCAGGTCATTTATACACCCAAAAGAAAAGTGTGAAAAGACCATTTAACCCTTGTCTAAAACCTTTAGAACAAGCCCCAATATATGTATCATAACCCTAGGGGCAAGGGGGTCAATTTTCACCCAAAACGGATCTGATTTTAGTGGGTTTCGAACACAACGAAAATGGGTCACCCGCCGGGTTCGGTCGACCGGACGAAGGGGTTGGTCGACCTAAGTTTTAAAGTGCTGGATACCCTCTGATGCTGGCAAATTCGGTCGACCTATGTCACTGGGTCGGTCAACCGAAAATCAGAAAGTCCAGATTTTGGAATTGAACTCAAGGCTACACTCCCTTATGCAAATACATGAAATGTAAGCTTGAAAGCCAAATTGATAAGAAGTGTATGAACATATAGAAAATCATTCAACCTTTCATTTTTGCCAACCAAAACAAGAATCCAACAACCTAGTGTTTAATATGCATGAGAACTCAATGTGATGCCAAATTACAACCAAGATTTGTATCAAAACCTTAAGCATGTTTCCATTTTTTATAAAACCCATAAGGAATATACAAGAAAGCATTTTGAAAACAAGGATAACACACCTAACATGAGTATCCTATGACCATGAATATGAAGAAGGTGTGAGAATCAATATGGCAAATTTCTACCAATCTTCACAAGAAATGATTAATCAATATGCAAGCTCAAAAATCTCATGAAGAATATGCATGGAATAACCTTTGCAATCACAAATGTATAACTAATCACCAAACACCCATGGCTTTCCATTTATGCACAAGAGTGAGCATCATGAACCCCAACTCAACTAGTTTGTGCATTTAAAAGTTGTAAGACCTTACCATTTCCTCTAAAGGAGTATGAGCATAGTTTACCATTTGATTTGAATCCAAGGGTGAACATGACTTATTTACCCAAGAATTTGAGTTCCATGAGTCCACCAAGAGTATTTTTCCTGCATAGCCAGATGAACACAATATTAGCACCTTAGTTATCAAGCATCTTTCAATTGATCACACAAAGGCACATACACACAAGATTTCTCATCATTGAAACATAACTACTCAAAATCAACTAGGGGATCCAACAAGCATGAGAAGAAGAAAGAGGGTAGACTCTATTGCAAAGGGAGTTGACTCCAGTTAAAGTATACTAGTCAAAGGTGACGGTAGTCAAAGCCAACTTTAGTCAAAGTGACTAGTCTATTTTAACTTCAGTCAAATGGACTCAAGTCAGAGTCAAAGTCAAAAGTCAAAGTATAGTCATGGTCAAATATAGTCAAGTTGAAGCCTTTCGTCAGCCGAACCACACAAGGGTGAAAAATGAAGAATAAGATTGACAAATGTCACACAAGGGTGACAAATAGATATCATCGGTGACAAATGGCCTACAATGGTAACAAGGAAACAACAAGAGTGACAAATGAGCCTTCGCGGTGTAAAACATAAACATAGGGGTGACGAATACACTCTCAAGGGCGACAAATAGGTCGCAAGGCTGATAAACAGGAAACTAATAGTTACAAATAGCTAAGGCGATGGCTCTAGGCTAGTTCAACAGGATGTATGGTGATGGCTCCCAGCGATAAGGGTGACAAATAGTTAGGTAAGGCTGACAAATACACGATAAGGGTGAAAAATACCCAGTAAGGCTAAAAAATGACTAGGAAAGCTGAAATCGTGTCTGCCACGAGCATTCCACTAAATATGATTGAAAGCCAATCATGGCACGTGATCCAAGAATTTTTGACGTGGCTTCTTAAGAGAATATTCCAATTGACAAATGGACAAATGGCGGGAAGTTATTTTGGATAATAAAAATTCAGAAAAACAAATGATCTGGTCTATAAATATAGGTCTTCTTCCTCCGAAGAAGATGCTGCTACAATAGAGGGGCTGTGAAGACTGAGGGGCTGCGAAGAAGAAAAAGAGAAGAGCTGCGAAGGGGCTGCCGCAAGAGCTGAGAGCTACGAAGAGTTGAGTGAGAGGGAGCTCGTGAGAAGAAGAAGAGAAAGATATGAAAGGATCAGAGAGAAGATCTGAGAGAGAAAATTGAGAGAAGAAGAAGAAGAGAGAAGTATCCAGTTCGTGATTGATTGAGTGCAGCCTGGATCGATTCAAGATCTGTTGGAGTTATTGACTCGTGGATCAAATCCAGAGTCAGTGTGCTCTTCGGAGCTATATTATTTTTTGTTTTTATTTTAGTTTTGTTTTGTTCCTTTTGCTTTGGTTCGTCCATTTCTTTGCCACTTCCGATGCTCTGTTTAGAGATCGGGTCAAGCTGTTAGTCAGCGGTTGAGGATTTATTCCTCGGAAGAAAGATGTGATGCTCAGCGGAAGCAAGCTGTGATGCTCAGCGGTTAAGCAAGCTGTGTTGCTCAGTGGTTGTAGGGATTCATTCCCCGAAGCTGTAGATCAACATTTTCAAGTTGTGAGTCAGCGGAAGCCTCACCGGGTCTAGTGAGGGGTGGCTGTAGACAGACTGGGTGTCTGGCCGAACCACCTAAAATTCCTTTGTGTTCTGTGGTTTGATTGTGCAGTTGTGTTCCCTAGATGTTTGCTTAGGCTCATTTCATTCACATCCATTTAGCGTTGCAATCTCAGTTACATGCTAAGTGTTCGAGTGTTGCTCTAAGTAGAGCGCGAGTTTTTAATAGAGCCATATTTTGATAGAGGGATCTATTCACCCCCCTCTAGATCCCGTTCTTGCACCCAACATAAAGCAACTCCCTAGATGGAACAATGTGCTTCAAACTGGAAGGATTCTTCTCTTGACAGCAATGGGGGTGCCTCTTCCTCTTCTTTCTCTTCTCCTTCTTCTTCTCCAAGGTTCTTCTTTATTCTCTTGGATAAACTTGGATCAACTTCGATCAAAACTCCCCGAATTCGCAACAAGAGATTATATAGGAGATATGTGGGCCAAAAGATCTCTATACCCCTTCTAGAACCATCCTAAAACCTTCTTACATGTTAGGAAATGAGTTAAGGACATTTTAGACATTTGACCTGGCCTATGGAAGGTCCCACATGAGAACCACGTCGATTTGACTTGATCCATGTGAACGCTCTACTGCCATCAGTCGACTGGAACCCATAGTTCGGTTGACTGGACCGTTCGGTCGACCGATTCCACTCTTTTGGTCGACCAATCTCTGTAGAGATCGGGTCTGCTAGCCTCTAGGAAATTCGGTTGATCGATGGACCGTTTTCGGTCTACCGGCCCTTCAACCTTGTCGACCTAAGTTCTAGCGAGGCTGTCGACCACACTGTGCATCAGTTCTGGATGGGAAGATTCACAGGAGTCCTGTCGACAAAGTCCTTCATCCTTGTCGACCGGACTGAAGTATGGTTCTAGATAGAAGGTGATCCTGTCAACTTGAACTTAGATCCTATCGACCTAGACTGAGATCCTGTCGACATATACACATAAAAATCAAAAGATTAAGTGCAATCAGCCCTTAAATCACGTAGATCAAAAACAACATACCTTGGTTTTCCATTTGAATGAACTTTGGCCCTCGTTTGACCCTGTTGAGCACTAAAGAAGCATTTTGTCATTCAATTTGGCATGAACATGTCTATGAGCAGAAGACTTCATACAATTGATATTTATTCATATCAAAACTCAAGAACTAAGAGGGTGTGGATCAAGGGCTCAAATCATGAGGGAAACTCATATCCTTACAAGTTTAAAGCCATTCACGAATTCATCAAGAGAATAAAATCCATCAATATATCCAGTTGGAGCAAATCACATCAGTACATTCAAATATCCATTTAAAGCTATCATATAGCATCCACATTAAGCCTATCTAAACCAAGGAACTAGCATCCATCCAATCCATTACAAAACACATTATCGGATTAGTTTTCCAAACCCATACAACTATGAGCACACATTGAATCACACTAACCATGAGCACATAATTAAAGTTTTTCAATCCAAAAACATGAATAGCACATTCAATTGAAAATTTGTTGTGAACAATTCAACACGCACTATATCATCAATCTCTTCAATTGAAGAACAACTACAATAAGATTTTATTATCATCAAAATCACTTCAACACAACACTGTAAAACGTAGGTATAGATTGAGCTATACCTACATTTTGGAAATGTAGGAGTAGTCCTAAGGAACCGTAGGTAAAACTTATCTATACACACGCATGTAAGAGGATATGTCTACGGTCTACAAACGTAGATATTTCCTTTAACCACGTATTAAAAAAAGGTAAGTATAGATTTACTTAATAATATTTTATTTTCTTTCACTTTATTTAAACCGTAGGAAAATCAATTAACATCGGTTAATAAAAAATGTAGGACAATGATTTAACGTTGGTTAATAAAAAATAGAAATATGCTACCTTTTTAAAAAAATCCTATTATTATGCTCACTCTCGTCGCCTATAATAGTGCTTCTATTCATATATTCACATTCATCGATTATGTCGCTCAGTCATTTTGATCCACACAATTCTCATTCACACCTATTCACAAATCACATTCATTGAAGATAATTGAGGAGCATATATTTACATGATAATTAAATCATAAAAACATTCATTAAAAATATATATATATAGTGTAGAGGCAGGAAAATGGTTCTTAGGCCACGTACCACCTTCTCTATTTATTTGTTGGGAAAATCATCTTGCACCCGTGGAGGCCTGCAAACACCAAAAGCCAGAAAGGTGTCAGAAGGAGTCCCGGGTGTTACCCCAGGGGACAACCCTCCGATACTTAAGTCAGCAACGATATTAATAAGGAATAGAGAAGAGCGAGGGAGAGAGAGAAGGAAATCGCAGTCGAGAACTGAAGGGCCGTGTAGATCTTTAGAACGAGTGCTCGCCGCTCCCACCGTTCACTCAGCGAGTGCTCGTCGGGTGGTAAGGTCGCCAGAGGAGAATCTTCCCTTCAGTGTAGATCGTCGGTGCTTCCCTCTCGTAGCACTGTAGGGCAAGTAGCTCTATTCTTTTGTGTAGTAGATTTTGGCAGAATAATCCATCGTGTCTCTCTTCTCAGTCGCTCCCCTTCTTATAGGGGTTATCCTGGAGCGAGGAGCCTTATCCCTTGATAGGGAAGACGTAGGAAGTGGAGTAACTCCCTTCCGCTATAGCGGTGGGATTTTCCAATTGGAGGGCGAATACCCCGGCGTCGGTTGGTCCCTGGGAGAGTCTCACGGCGCTCATGGGGCGTGCTCGCCCGTTATGGGATCTGGGCCAACGTGGTAGGGGGTAACGGTCGGTCGTCGGAGGGTCCTCCAGTGACTAATGCGCTTTCCCGTGCCGTAGAATCTGATGGCGAGGCTGGGTTGGGCCGCGCCTTAGCGGGTCATTCACTTCGAGCGCATCTTGGGCGCGCTTAAGGAGACGGTTCCGATTTGGGCCTGCCGCTTGTTGACACCCATTTTTTGCCGATGAGGTGAGTCGTTCCTCTTACTCCCATTTGTTGATGCCTCGAGTTGTCCATCGCTCGTTGGAGCTATTTTTAGGCATATTTTGGGCCAATGTTATGGGTAGCCTCCCTCCCTGGCTAGGTTTGTTTCAATTTAGGGCTTAACGGGCCTTGGTTTTGGTTGATTGGGCTTTTCTATGAGTTTCAACACCCATGTACATGTACGGTTCATCCCTGGTCGCTCAGTCCATGTGCATTTGACTGTGGACCGTCCATCTATTTTAGAATATTTTGGTTAATTTTTTGAATTTTCACTGACAAGCATTTATGCGGTCCTATGCTGGCCGTTCAACTTGCTGACGGACGGATGGTAGCCGCTCATCTCTCAGAGTCCTGCGCTTGGTGTTTTCTCAGATAATTATCCAATTAATCTATTTATCACCGACAAGGCTAGAACGGTTTGTCTTTGGCCGCTTTACCTTTGAACGGTCTCATCTGAGCCGTTCATCTATGAGAGTCCAACGGCGAAGGTTTCGGTCAGTTCGATGGATAATTTGGATTATTTATGATTTATTTTGAATTTCCACCGACGGGTTGGACGGCCAGGACATGACCGCACATCCTGTTGAACGGTCTATCGTAAGACCGTTCATCCGTTCGATTCTGAATTTCAACAGATTTTATCTCTCTATCCGTGGTTTTATCCCAACTTCTCCCGTCATTTTCTCCGCGGATAATGAACCATTTTGAGTGCCGTTTCGACTGGATAAGAGATAATTGATTATCTACTATTTTCCTTTGATTATCTCGACCTGAAAATGCTTCTAAACCCTAATTTCGAGCTAGGACTTTAGGTGCTCTATAAATAGACCCTAAAGGCCGAGTTTGAAAAGCAGGGGGGAGATTTTTGGTCGACGGTGAAGCCCTGCCGCATTCTTGAGCGACCTAGCACCAAGGAGGGAGGCTTTCCACGTCCATATAAGCCTCCGGTTCAGGGAGTAGTCTAGTTTTTAAGTCTTGTGTGTTTGATAGTTTTGTCCATTTTTCATTGCATGCATCACTCTTCTCACTTTCTCCCCACATTTTTCTTCACCTTCATTGCCATGCACACACCCACCCACGTTTATGACACCCTAGGGGTTTAAAATCCCCCAGGTATCCCCCTTTCCACTTATTCATGTTCATTTCTTATTATTTTGGCATCTACTACACTTTTCAGTTCTAATTTGGGTTTTCTCTTTGTGTTTTCACGTCTGTTTTGCAGGTCAGCAATCCCTAGCACGAGGCCCATCCCCTCTGGCCGGCTGGAGAGGGTGGAGGTTGGACCCTTTGTGACTTCTGGCTTGGTGGTCTTGCGCGGTTCTCTACAGTCCGTTCAAGAAGACGTGCGGTGCATCCTGGACCATCCATCTTCTTCCTGCGGTCGTGATAGAGCCGTTCAACTGCCAGGAGTGCTTCCTCCCGCATCTTCTGCAGCGTTCTTAAGCGGTCTATCGTGAGACCGTGCATGTTATAGGCGGTTCTCCTGAACCGTACATCTTCCCAGCGCTGCAGGTCAGGCGAGTACCTCTCCCTCTTTCCAAGGTACGGCGTGTTCATCACGTTCGGCGCCTTGGTGGCGATCACAGGTTTTTATTCCTCCCTTTTCCTCTGTCTTCATTCATTTCCCATGTTGATATGGTAGGATAGACATTGGGAAGGCATTAGAAGAACGGACGGGAGGAGAAATATATCTACACCCTTCTTTTGTGGCGATCAGGGTGGGACACCTAGTGCCCATCGTGTTAGTGATTTGCTGACCCCTTCTTTCGTTGTGTTAGTCCTCTTCTTGAAGTGATTGCAGGTTGGGTCCGTTTTCTGCCTCTGGAACGTGAACGGTTCTCCCAGAGCCGTTCATCCCCTGTGCGGCTGCACGTCCACCGTCCCTCTCTGCGAACAGTGCCAGTTCTCCTGCAAGCGTCCTGTCATAGACGGCCTCCTATCGACCGTCCACACTTCTGAACGGCCTTTCTTGGCCGTCCATCTTTCTGGCACAGGTACGCTTCTGGTTGGTCTGGTTGTAGGTACACGGTTGCTGGAGATCCGTTCCAGAGCTTACGCGGCTGTCCACAGACCGCTCTTCCTGGTACGTTCTCATCTCTGCCATCCTTCATTTCCAGCACTCTGTGATTCTTTTGCAGTTATTCTGCCGTTCTGTTGCTCCCTGGCTTATACGGTTCTGTACAGACCGTCTGTCCCTTTGAGCGGTCTCATACAGACCGTCCTTGTGGTGCTACAGTGCACTCGTAGTTCATTTTGATTGCCATGTTCCATGATATTCATGATCTTTGGTGCTAGTTATTGATCTCCCCCTGCTCCCATATCATTGTTGCATGATCATTTTCATTGCTTATATATTTGATTGATCATTGGTTGATAGTTGCTAGGCTAGATTTTGCATGCACTCTGGTGCACATAG
This sequence comes from Amorphophallus konjac, assembly GCA_022559845.1. Lineage (NCBI taxonomy): Eukaryota > Viridiplantae > Streptophyta > Magnoliopsida > Alismatales > Araceae > Amorphophallus > Amorphophallus konjac. Next base: position 232,825,175 of record CM040122.1, read on the forward strand.
GAGCATCCATCTCTTTCATAATAGTTGCATTCCTACCGAGGTAGGGTTTCCTCTCGTCTCCATACTCCTTGGAGCCGACTAGGGGACCTTGCTGAGGACCTCCGTAAGCCCCCGTGAGCCGTGGATTCCCACACGGACGCCGGGCAGGTTGTATCGTATCCACCCCCAGTCTAGGGTTTGCATCCGCGAGCGAGAGATCCCCGTAGAGTCACCCAGTTCCTCATTTCCCACTCTGGTTAGGTACCTTGTGGTTGAGCAGATTCATATATTAATTAATCCACCAAGGTCCTACAAGAGGAATTTAAAAATTGTCGTGCATCATTTGACAACTTGATTGCTTAAGTGCTTGATTCTCCTCTCATCTCTCCTCTCCATTGGATGCTTGGTTGTTTGAGGTTTTGCTTTGGTTAGGATTGTTTGCTCTAGTCTTGAGGTGTTTAGTGTATGTGGGGTTGTTTCTTTCCCTCAGGATCATCTCCTAGGGTCAGTTCTCATTTCCATTCTTACTTTAATCCTTTGTTTGATTCATCATCTCCCATGTCGTCATACGACTTCTCCCAGTCCCACGAGGACTCTCTTCCTCGCGGCCTTCTTGAGGACCCATCTAGGGTCACCCATATGCAGGGAGGAGAGGGGACTGCCCCTCCACTCCCGACCATTCTTGGCGAGGGTTCCCAACCCTCTCTTTCCGATCCATCCATTCAGAATCCGGCCAATCAAATTCTCAACATGATGGCCCAGCTGGACCCTACCCAGCTCCATCTCATCCGGCAAGCCTTGCAGGGGGCCGATGCCCCGACTTCAGCTCCTTCTCGTGGCATGACTGCTGTTGCCACTACATCTTCTGTTGCTGGGGCCACCTCTGTGGCCCCCATTGACCTTACTCCCACTCGTCCTCAGATCTTTCGGTACTCCAGCATGGAAACGGGCCAGGCTTCTACCTCGGCCCATCCGTCGCTCGATAAGGGGAAGTCTCAAATCCCCTCTGTTCCTTACCTTGATCCCTATGTCACTATTTCTCCATCGCCGCAGGCCCTTGTAGCCCCGGCATACTTTACTCGGTTGCAACCAGGGGCCGCCCAGCTGGCTAATGCGGATGTGGGCCCTTCTCTAGCCCATTACCCATCTTACGGGCTGCCCCCTCAGTCAGCTTTTCCTTTGGCGATGTATCCAGGTACTGCTCCTCCTGCTCCTTTTCCTCCATCCCGGGAACGGGAAATTCTTGATAAATGGGCTACCATGCAGCAACAAATTGACCTCCTCCACAAGCGGGTTGGCCCGCAGTCTTTCGCTGATGTCCCTATTCCTAACTTCAAGGACATTCGTTTTCCTCCTCAATCCGAGCTCCCCGTGTACCGAAAATATGACGGGAACGGCAACCCGTTCATTCATGTTCGGGAGTTTCTTTACGAGTCAGCACAGTTCCAGCATGATGATCGCCTGATGGCTTACTTATTCCGCCGATCATTGGAGGGGGTCGCCCTGGAGTGGTTCTATACCTTGCCTATGGAGGAGGCCGAAAATTTCAAGACAGTCAAGGAGAAGTTCATTCAGAGGTTCCAAGATCGGGTCGGTCCCGAGTATTCCTTCACCGACCTGGTAGCGGAAAAGATGAAGCCAGAAGAGGATTTTGCAACCTATGCGGATCGATGGAGGCAGATGGCCTCACGTGTGCCCGGGCAAATCCCGGAAGAAGAGAAAGTTAAGTTGTTGATCTCCAATGCCACCCCAACATTCAGAAATATTTTGGCAATGAATGACATTTCGAATATGCACCAGTTATACAGTAGAGCTCGGTTCATACAGACACAGTTTAAAGACTCCCCTATTCATTCACTATTTGAGGCCCAGAAACCCAAAACCGCCAGAAAGTCCCAGGGCCCCGTCACTGAGGGAGTGCAAATCAACGAGCAGGTCCAGGCTGTTCAGTTTCCCCACCAAGCCGCTCCACCTCGCTTCCTGCAGCCTCCACTCAACCCCCAGTTCACCGCTCCACAAGTTCGCCAACCCACTTTCCAGGTTCCTCAACACCCGCAACAATCACCACCACTCCAACAGCCTCAGCAGCTGCCGCAATATCATAATGTTCCTCCACCTGCCGCTTACGGACCTGCTCGACCGAGCCCAAAGAGGACCCATTACCCTCCTCTTCCTGAGACATTGCCTGATATTTTCTCTGCTTTGATGTATACTGGTGATATTCAATTGCCTCCGGAGCGTCAGAATTGGAATCCGGCCGCCGATCAGTCCCGATATTGCATATATCATCGGCAGCCCGGGCACACAATAGAGCGGTGCTATCAGTTTAGAGATCTGGTGTATGATTTACACGAGGGCCAGAGGATTGATTGGGCCCAGATGCACCAGCTGATCGAGGACATCAAGCAGAGACAGAGACAAGCTAGGCCGCAGCAGGCGGCGCCCCAGCAACAGCAGCAACAGCAACCCCCACAGCAACAGCAACCCCAGCAACAGCAGCAGCAACAGGACCTTGGGATCCATCAGAATCCCATGCCAGTACATCAGCCCGCTCCTCAGCAACAACAGCAGCCACCGGCGCCGGCACCTGCCCAGGTAAACATTGTTCAGCACCCAGCCCCCAACGCTGGGTGGACTTTTGATGATGAAACCCCCGCACACCTCTTGGCCTTCCACCATAACCATTCCCCCGCACTTGCTATCCCCTCCGTTCTCAGGCCCGCCGTTCTGACCACCACTCCACCCATTACTCCCTCCGCGTCACCCATCAGGCCCACCACATTCCCCTCTATACCGCCAGTCCTTTCGCCATCACCCACCATACCCTCCGTCGTCACCCCTCCACTTAATCCCTCGCCCATTGTCCCTTCACCAGGGCCCATTAGGCCAACTTCCGCCATCCTCACCCCCATTTCTACCCCTTCCACCTAACCCATCGGGCCAAGCGGGGGTCCATCTCAGGCCGTGCCGGCACCACATTGCGCCCTTCGGAGCGGGAATCCATTCCACAAAGTTTACCCTTCTTCTCGTGCACCCGCACCTACCCCTCAGCCTTCTTCCTCAACAGCTGAAGATGCGGACTCTGTGCCAGGCACTAAGTACGACTTGTTACAGCACTTGGACCGGCTGCCGGCCAAGATTTCAGTTTTGGAATTGATCAAAAGGTCGCCGCTACATCAGGATGCTTTAAAGACTTTTCTGCAGAAAGTGATGGTAAATGAAGATGTGACGGTGGACAGTTTACCAACGGTGTTGGCAACCATCACAAGGGGGCCCTCTATCTCATTTTCTGTGTCAGAACTAGCGCCCCCAGAGGCACGGCAGATGCCACTCTGTATTACCATTTCTTTGAATAAAGTGGCTGTTGAGTCTGCCCTTGTGGACACAGGAGCATCGATAAACGTGTGTCCATTGAGTACCCTCCGTGCCTGTAACATTTCAGAGGATATGCTTAAGCCAACACCCACCACAATAGCAGCATATGACAATTCCAGGCGTGCTTGTCACGGGGTCGTGACTGTACAGGCCGAGCTAGGGCCGTTGGTTATGGACGTGGAGTTTTACGTGTTTAGACCCAATGTTCAAAGCTATTCTGGGTCGTCCATGGATAAACAGTTTAAATGCCGTACCTTCAACCGCCCATCAATGCCTGAAATTCCCATTCCAGGGCCGGGTGGTTAAAGTGAAAAGCATCTCCACCGTCTAGTCTGTTGATGCCATCACAGATAAGATTCTCCCTACACTGTGGCCAAGTAATAGGCCAGTTTTGTCAGTAATGGACTTGAATTATTCATGGGCATATGCATCACGCAAGCCCGCCACTGCACCAACAAATGTCAAGATCAAGTCCAAGATTAGAGATTCAAAGGGTGGCACATGATTCTGAAATTGGGTTATCAGCTGGGCCTGGGTCTCGACGCACAATTACAGGGACGGACCAACCCCGTCCCTAAAGGTAGGAAGATGGGCCGCCGAGGCCTTGGCTACCGTGATTCAGCAATGTCAATACTTGGAGACTCTGGGACGTTAACGTGGGACTATCGACAACATTTTGTGAAAGGCCCGCTGCAGCCCGGCACTTTGTAGGAGCCACCACCCAATTCTGATGTGAAGGTTGATGCCGCCTGTGATGATTCTGACCCACCACCGCCGTTGAAGGGGTTGGTGGGTGATATGGAAGATTTTGCTGGTTATTTTGAAAAGTTGTTTAGTAAAAGAGAAGACCGTCCGAGGAAGAAGGAGATGCAGTTGGTGAAGCATTCTCCGATGCAGCTGGTCCACCGGGGGCCACGGGAAGTGGGGAGCTCTATCACTACCTTTTCTCTGTCCCCATCCCATCTTACCTCTTGGTTCCAACAATTGGGGTTTGTCCCCCGTTCCCCTCCAATTCTGGTCAACCCGTACTTCACGGAGAGACAACCTGAAATTTTATTTGTTCCATGTGCTTGCCGGCGCTGCCCGCCTATTGATCTTTCAACCTTGTTTACTCCCCCCCCCCCCAATGCTCAACTCCACGAGATGTGATTTCGACCCTCTAATCCATTTTTCGATTGCATCTTCCCCGATTTGTTCCCCATGCAACTACCTCCTCCCCCATCTTATTCCTCCTCTTGTTGCGTGATCTCCTCCAGCCTCCAAAAAAAATGCCAATTTCAAAACGGAGGTTTCAATGGAAGATTACGTTGTGTTCTGCTCAGCTTCCCAGGGGCATGAGACCCATGTTCCTTTTCCGTAGATTTCCTATCTCCTAGGTTAGATGTACAGTGTGCAGAGTCTCCCAAGTTAGTAGAGTCAGTTGGGGTAGAGTCTAGTTCGAGTCTAGTCAGCCCATCCTCGTCTGTAGCGCACCCTGTGATGCGTCGTCCTAAATCCATCCCTGATAGGTTTTTGCAAGATTTGGCCGAGAGGTGCCATGCCCTCCTTAGGTGCCCAGAGTTTGTAGAGACCGCAATTGTTTTAGAAAAAGATGAGGAATTGGATGGGGATTGGAGCAATGACGGATTAGGGGTATATGAAATTGTGAATGAGAAGGACCCAGCTGATGATGAGGAAAGCGATGTGGATGACACTGTCGATCTGTACGCACAAGGTTTGAGAAGGTTTGACGAACCATCCTCGGCAATGGATGAACCCACTAAGGAAATTAATCTTGGAACCAAAGAGGACCCCAGGCCCATACTTATTTCTGCTAATCTCCCTCTTCAGGTTGAAGAGGAGCTCATCAAGGTTTTGAGGGAGTATAGCGATTCGTTTGCCTGGTCCTACGAGGACATGCCGGGTCTTGACCCCACATTGGTTGAACATTGATTGATTCTTAAACCAGGGGCAACACCCGTTAAGCAGAAAGCAAGAAGATTTCACCCACAGATGGCCTTGCGGATAAAGGAAGAAGTCGACAAATTGCATAAGGCCAGGTTTATTAGAGTTATTTTATATCCGCAATGGGTGGCAAACATAGTCCCGGTAATGAAAAAGGATGGCAAAATTTGGATTTGTATCGATTTCAGGGGCTTAAATAAGGCATGTCCGAAAGACGATTTCCCACTTCCTCACATTAATGTATTGGTGGATAACACAGCTGGATATGAAGCCCTCTCATTCATGGATGGTTATTCCGGATATAACCAAATCCATCTGGCTCCTGAGGATCAAGAGAAGACCTCGTTCACTACGCCCTGGGGCACATACTGCTATGTCGTTATGCCATTCGGATTAAAGAATGCAGGTGCTACTTATCAGAGGGCAATGATGGCTATCTTCCACGACATGATGCATGTCTACTTAGAAGCTTACGTGGATGATATTTTGGTAAAGTCGAGGTCTCAAGAGAACACCCCGCCATTCTAGCCAAAGTGTTGCAAAGGGCTAGGGAATATAAATTAAAGATGAATCCAAAGAAATGCGTGTTCGGAGTTACATCAGGGAAGTTACTCGGGTTTATAGTTAGTAAACGGGGGATTCAGATCGATCCGAATAAAGCAAAGGCCGTTATGGAGATGCCGCCGCCTAAGAACATCACTGAACTCCGAGGCTTGATTGGGCATTTATAATTCATTAGGAGATTTATATCTCAACACTCGCAAAGATGCCGCCCATGCTATGAATTGTTAAAGGCGGGAGTAAAGTTTGAATGGAATGAATAATGCCAAAAGGCCTATGAGGAGCTTAAAGTTTATCTTTCTAATCCCCCGGTTCTGCAACCACTCGTCCCTGGGAAACCCCTGATCATATACATTTTTGTGATTGAGGACTCCCTAGGAGCTGTCCTGGCTCAGGTAGATGATGAAGGAAGGGAAAGGGCAGCATACTACCTTTCGAGGTTGTTTAATCCCGCTGAATCCAAGTATACTGCCATGGAGAAGACCTGTGCAACGCTAGTGTGGGTAGCTCAGAAGCTCAAACACTATTTTCTTGCCTACGAGGTTAGGATGATCTCTAGAATGGATCCCATTCATTATCTTTTAGAAAAGCATGTCCTTTCTAGCCGATTAGCTCGCTGGTAGAGCTTTCTTTCCCAATTCGATATCACTTTCATCGTCCAGAAAGCAATCAAGGGTATGCCATTGCTGAGCATCTCGCTCATTCTCCATCCCTCGCACGGATTCAATCCAGGACGAGTTCCCTGATGAACACTTGGCAGTAATCACTCGTCTTCCTTTTGGTCTCTCCATTTCGATGGTGCTCTCAATTCCCAGGGCAGTGGGATCGGCACCGTTCTCCTTACTCCGGAAGGGGTAACCATCCCTATCGCTTATCAACTCTCATTTCCTGCCACGAATAATATAGCCGAGTATGAGGCTCTCCTTGCCGGTCTGAAGCACGCCTACCTCTTGGGCGCGCGATACCTTAACATCATAGGAGACTCTCAGTTGGTGCTGCGTCAAGTTCTGTCAACTTACCGCACCCGTGACCCTAAGCTTAAGCCCTATCAAGATCTGGTCACGCTCTTGGCCAGGCAATTCCGGAAGCTTATCTATATTCACACTCCTCGTTCTCAGAACATTTTGGCTGATGCCCTCGCATCACTAGCTTCTTCTCTTTCATTTCCCCTCAGTCGTGCCACTGAGACCATTGTGGTCCAGCGGTTAGACGCCCCTTCTCTTCAGGATCCCTGGTTCGACAACCTTAGGAAATATGTAGAAAGGAAGGTAGAAAGGGAAGAGGTGAGAGAAGTTTCGTTAACTGAGCTTGAGGAGATCATAGAAGAAGAAGAGTTGCCGTGGTATTATGAGATTGAGCAGTATTGTAGGGATGGTTCATTCCGGAGACGGCAAATGCCGAGCAGCGAAAGGCCATTAGAAGAGTCGCCGCAAGATACACGATTGTTGCTGGAGAATTGTATAGGCGAGCTCTCAATGGAGTTCTAATGAGGTGTCTAGATGACGATGAGGCTTGGAAGGTAGTAGAAGCAGCTCACTCCAGTGAGTGTGGAGGGCACGTAAATGGGCAGGCGTTGGCGAAGAAGATTCTTAGGCAGGGCTATTACTGGCCAACCCTAGAAGAAGATTGTTCCACCTATGTCCGTAGGTGTCTTCAATGCCAGCTCCATGCTGACAAGATCCATGCTCCTGCTTCTTCTCTCATCCTCTTCTGCTCCTTGGCCATTTTCCATGTGGGCCTTTGATATCATCGGACCTCTCGGTGACCCGAATTCCGCAGTCAAGCAGAAGTCCTTCATCCTGACGGCTACGGAGTACTTCACCAAGTGGGCGGAAGCTGAAGCCTATGCAGAAATCAAAGCCACCACAGTATGCCGCTTCATCCTGAAGAATATCATCTCACGGTTTGGAGTGCCAAGTGATATCGTCACCGACAACGGGCCTCAATTCGTTTCTCAAGAACTCCGGGACCTCTGTAAGAAGTTTAATATATCATTGCATCATTCATCACCATACTACCCCCAAGGTAATGGCCAGGCTGAGGCCACGAACAAAACCCTTCTTAAAATCATCAAGAAAACATGTGAGTCACACAAATTTGCTGATTGGGCCGATAAACTGGTAGAAGCTCTATGGGCTTATCGCACCTCCGTCCGTACTCCCACGGGGCAAACTCCTTTTGCTCTCACCTATGGGATGGAGGCGGTACTCCCGTACGAGATCTTGATCCCTTCCCTAAGGGTGCAGCTGGACAAAGAACTTAATCTCGACGAGCGTCGAGAGGCGTTGCTAGTCCAACTGGAACTCTTAGACGAGAAGAGGCTTAACGCGGCCAATCATGTCTCGGTTTATCAAAAGCGTGTCTCGCGGTATTTTCAAAAGAAGGTTATCGAACGAAAATTCCAAGTGGGTAATATGGTTTTGAAACGCAAATTTATCAGGTCAGCAGGTCCCAGGTCTAAGCTGCAACCCAACTGGGAAGGGCCGTTTGTAGTTAAGGAAGTCTATCCGGGTAACGCATATCGTTTAATCAACGCGGAGGGTGAAGAATTACCAAATCCGTGGAATGGGCTATATTTAAAACGCTTTTATCCATAGAGTCAAACCAGCAACGACTTGGTGGCGGGGTGCGCCTTCACTTGATCACGAAAGGAAATCCCCGGTTCAACATTTCACACACTACACGACCCCCGTGGGTCGGTTTCCTTCTTTTGCACGACACCGTTTCTCCCTTGGCCATGCTTAGGGGAGGGTGAAAGTCCTTGTTTTTCCTTCTCTCTCGGCTGAAAATAGGGGCAAAGGGTGAATAAGGGGGCGAGAACTGATCTAGACCCCCCAATAAAAGAGGTCTCAAATAGGGGCAGTCCATTATGACCTTATTCCGTAAAAGAACAAGAAAGAAAAGAAAGAAATGAATGAAGAAAAGGGGCAAAAATCAAGGCTAAAAGCTCACCCAAAGCTCGAAGCTCTCAAAAGTTTGAAAGTCCCCAAATAATGAAATTAGGCACGACAAGAGTGGCAGTACAGTTTCCCCGCGGGACGTTATGAGCCCGGTCGTATGCGTGCCTAGAGCGGAAGTAGGTCCGATGATGGACACAAAGCCCAGCGCAATAGACCAAATTCTTTGAAAAAGGGGGTGTCGCGAGAAGAACTCAAGTCCTAGAAACCTTTATACATATCGTCAGCTTTTCTATTAAAATCTATTTTATTTTCCAAGGAATGGATCCTACCCCGGGTATGGCCTCGGTAGAGGCACCGTTAAAGCAAAGTTAGCACCGGCCACGGGCGGTCCTTTATATTACACGTTGAGCCCGGGAGGCCCCTGGTGAGATGGGAGGTTCCCTATCGTCAGGTCTAAGCTGGTTTCAAAATCTAACAGAAAAATCAAATATTCCAAAACCTAAAAAAATCAAATATTTCAAAATCTAAAAAAATCAAATATTTCAAAATCTAAAAAAATCAAATAGTTCAAAATCCCCCAAAAAATTAAATATCGTAAAATCTAAAAAAATCAAATATTCCAAAATCTAAAAAAATCAAATGTCTCAAAATCCAAAAAAATCAGATATTTCAAAATCCAAAAAAATCAAATATGTTCAAAATCTAAAACAAAATCAAATATTTTGAAATCCAAACAAAAATCAGATATTTTCAAAATTTTAGTAAAAAAAAAAGATTTGCTTGATTTGCATTCATAGTATCCATTGCATTCATCTGACATTTGTTATTTGCCTATTTAATAAGGCTTATCCCCTTGACCAAAAATCAAGAACTGGTCATTTCCTAACTTGTTATAGGCAAGGGGTTAAGCCTAAAACATGTTTAATCTATTTTCTGTATTTGTATATGTGCAGGGGCAGGTTGAAGCTAAAAGTTCAGTTGGCTCGTGACTATGTGAATGTTGAAATCTTATCCCAACCTACGCAATCACATCAAGCACATCAAGCCCAAAGCTCAAACTCAATCCAATCAGCAATTTTATTCATTCCATATATCAACTTTCTAAGCACAAGTCCTATCCAACATCATCATGAAAACGAAAGAAAATCACTCAGTCCTCTGCTGGGCATCCCCGCGGGGACGTATCTCTCTCATCTCTCTAACATAGGCCTGGCGCGTCGTCGGGATCTCTACCACCTCTACTGGTAGGGTAAGCACCCTGCTCACCTCCCACATGATCAGTGCACTCCTGACCGCCTGCTCGTCCTCCTCTATACCGATCCTCCTCACCTGTAGTGCGGGAAGGTGGGGTAGTGCTGGTAGAACAGTCCGGGGTAGTCCAACTTGTAGGTAGCACCGGTGCGGGCTGTACATCGCCAATGCGGTGTCGCTCACGAGCCTCAAGTCCAAGCCTGGTCTCCTGGGAACTCTGACGGTTGTATCACGGAGGAAGTTCGGGCGCATCACGAACCAATCCAGGGGCAGCCTATTGATGTGTAGTCGCCACTCATCCCTAGTCTTCTTTTCTGCTGTCCTGCACTCTACCTGTGGAGAGAATCCGAACGCGCCACCTATGAAGAAGATGGGGTGGCTCCCGAAGATCCTGCTAGCTGTAGTGACATCCTCCTTGTAGATGAATTTCATCCTAACACCCATCCAGCACTCTAGAAGGATCATAGAACCAAACATGAGACCTCCTAAGGCTGCTGAAGTAAGGCCCTCGTACAAGTAAGCAAGGATGGCCTGGGAGATGGAAAGTCCCTACCACAGACCGCTAATGGTACTAAGAAGGGGAATCTCTAGCGCATTGTCAACTGAAGGAAACAAGATATCCCCGCACAAGCAAATGGATGCAGCCTTAGCTATGGCTTCATCCCACCCACACCTGTTCTTGCAATGCTCCACTACCCACTAGCTAAGAGGAAGAAGGTGAATCTGACGTGGGCCTACGAAAGTGTGGACATCCTTGCTATCTGGTATGAACCCTCCCAAGATAAGCCTAGGATATAAAGGGGCAACAGTATGACACACTGAGTCTTCCCCTCCCACCTGGGACCTGGGTAAAGAGAAGTAGGTCTCTACCTCCTCCAGTAGGATAGTGGCCTCGAATGATGGGAAGATGAATGTATGAGTTTGAGGATGCCAAATTTCAACTAAGGCTGAGATGCTGTGCCAATCAAGAGAAAGCTTTGGGTAGTTCTGACCTAACACTAGGAGAGGTTGTAAGTGCCAAGATCTTAGGATAGATGTCACTCCTAGGGGCAAGGCGCGGACTGGGAGCCAACCACTTCAAGGTGGAATACCTCCTGGGGCCAGGGAGAAGCTAAGGTGGGAAGAAAGGAGATGGAAGAAGAGAGAGAGAAAGTAAAAACATGTAAGTAAATGAAAGAATTGAATTGAATGAAATCATGATTAGCTTACCTCTCTCAGAGGGCTCGAGCTGAGATGTCGCGGGATCGCAGTCAGTCGTTGGAGCACTTCCCGCTCCTTCCTGGCCGCTTTGGCCCTTCAAAAGATGCTCCCTCCATGGAACTCCCCTCTAGGGCCCTCTTCATGATGATTTGGTGATGAATAGCAAAGGTTTCAAAGCTTAGAAGGAGGAGGATGTGTGAATCACGAATTTAGGCTCCCCCTCCTACTTATAGGGCTTGTTAGGAAGCCTAGGGCTCTTGAGATCGGGTTGGATAAGTCTAGGGCAGGTTAAGATGAGTTTGGATGGGTTTAAGGCAGTTTACCCTCGGGTTAAGGACTCTCCAGGAGAGTCCCTTTCAAGTTCACAGGATGCCCAGTTGGACGGTCTTACGATAGACCGCCTATCTCATTGCGTGGCCCGTTACGGACCATTTATCATCTTTCAAAGAATTCAAGGGCAGGAGTTTAAGCGCCTGAATTAGACCGTTCATCTTCTTATGCGCCCTTGGTAAACCAGTTCAACAATCAGAACGGTTAATATAAGACCGTTCAATTCTCATTGGAACGGTCTATTACAGACCACGTATCACTTTAAACGGCCCACTGAGAACCGTTCTTCTGATCTGAAGCCCTTGTCTAACCAGTTGTGCACCTGTGTCGCTAGTAGTAGTGTCCGTCCCTCTTCTCACTCATTTGGCGTCACTCACCTCACTCATTTGGCGTCTCTCATCTCACTCATTGGTGTCTCTCATCTCACTCATTTGACGTCACTCATCTCACTCATTTGGCATCACGCGCTCTCTCTCTCACTCGGAGTTGGCATCCCACTATCTCACTCATGGTCGTGTCATGTCACATCGGTAGTCGTGCCACACCCGTAGTCAACGTCTCTCACTCACACATTCGTGTCGAGTCAGTAGCCGCATTCATTCATTTCGTTCATTCATTCATACAAACAAGAAAGGCATATCACTATCATATCATATCATGTACAAAAGTCGGGCCGAGTACAAGAGTCAAGCCTGTCCCTCTCCCTGGCCCCCGTCGTTGTCTCCGGCTCCCTCGTGCCTCTTTGGTGGAGGCATCGCTGAAACCGCCTCGTCACGCTGACGTCACCGGCGCCGCTCGTCCTCCTCATTCCTCCGGTGGCCGGAGGAGCATGTAAAGTAACTCCTAACAGAGCCATGAGTACCGTGGCTGCCGCTCGGAGTCGCTCGGCTGCGCTCTCGACTCACCACTCTCATGCCCGCCACCATGTCCTCCAATCTGGCAACCTGTAACCGAGCCTGCTCCGCCTCAGCCTGGTAGCGCTCCGCCTCGGTCGCGCTGGCTCGGAGTCGCTCCAGCTCAGCCCGAAGAAGCACCGTCTCCAGCGCGTCTGCTGGTTGGCTCTGTGCTGCCTCCTCCCGCACACGGGCCACCGCCTCCTGAGCCGCTGCCCGGCTCTGCTCAAGCTCGGTCCTAAGGCGGGTCAGCTCGGACATCTGCATGCACATATCATTGTTAGTCAATTGCATTTCATACATATTATAAGCATAAATACAAAGGGAAAGTGTAGTGATTTGTGTACCCTCTCGGTGAGCGCCACCTCGGCCGCTTTGGCCTGCGCTACCATCTGAGTGAAGTTTGCCTCCCGCTCGGCCCCATCTGTAGGAGTCTGGGTAGAAGAAGAAGGAGCATCGGCCCCCTGTCGCTGGGCACCCTCGGCATGCTGCATCCAAAACTCCAGGTCAGCCACATGCACAATCATAATCATAAGCATTTGCATAATTTAGAGAGTTTAGGGTTTAAGAAACTCACCAGTAAGGCCAGGGCCTGTCGGGCCTCGTCCCGCTCTCTGATGGTGGAGTGCAGGAGCCCCTGTAGCTCCGCTAGTCGTCCCTCAGGGTCAATCTGCATTTAGAAGTCCATGTGTCAGTGCATCATATAAGAATCATAAGCATAATAGATAGAGTTTGAGTTTAGAAGTCGTACCGGTCGGTGGGCACCCCGGAACACCTGGTCCCGGTAGTGTCTGGCGTACGCAGTGTAGTACGCCGAGTCGCTCTCCGCTCGGGCGGTCACCACTCGCCCAAGAGCTGTCCAGTCGGCCACCTGCACAGCGTTCCTCGTCGACCAATCAAATGCTGCCGCTAGGCCCCGAGTAGTCCTCATCACTCGCTCCCCCGCCTTCTCAGGCACCGGGAACTCCACCGCGGGCTGATGGACCCCGATGGTCCTCATCACCAATCTGTAGTGCAGTGGCTCCACCACATTCATGCAGTGAAGCCACACATCTCGTCCGGTGAAAGCGAGGGCGCCAACCACCCAAGACTGACCCTCCTGGCCCTCCTCTGTGTAAAGTGTCCACCGTACCTATAAGAAATAGAAGGTCGCATCAGCATCATCATCATATAATAATTGCATTTAATTAAAGAGTCTAAGTTTAGAAGTATACCGAGGTAAACGGTAGAGCGTCCAGGTCGTCCTGCAGCTCTCGGACCTACCGTCTCAGGGCTGCGGTCTCCCGAGGTGCTGTCCACCTCCGTGCAATCGGCAGGAGCCCAAGATGGGTCTCCTCCCCTCTGCCCAGCCCATGTAGGTGTACGTAGGTCCACACTTGCATCACAACATTGTGTCAGCATTTAGGAAGCATATAGAATTGCATAATTAAGTATAGGGTAAGTGGCGTACCTGGAGTAAGGGGGAGAAGCCCCCGAGCATCATCCGACGAGCCGTTGAACTCAGCGTGTCAAAGAGGAAGGCGAGGACTGCTGCTCCCCATGCGTAGTCGCCTACGTGGTTCAGCTCCTCGAGGAAAGGAAGAAACCGGCAGCTCATCACGTCCGCTCTGGTGGAGAAGAGGAGTCGCCCAAACATCAGCATCAGGAACCATCACAGTACTCTGTCCGCCTCTGCTCCCGGCCCCGCAGATACCCTTGGCCGCGCCAGCCCCACCAACCGTTGCAAGTGCTCCTCCGACTGCTCTCCAACTGCAACTCCCACCCGTCGTAATCCCAGGCTGTCCTGGAGACTAGCCCGGGGTAGGAGGGTCGACTGCCTCTCAGGGCGCCGCAGCTCTAAGCCCAGCAATCCCCGAGCCATCGCCCGGTAGTCGGGAAAAGTGGTCCCGCTAACCGGTGCGCCGTGCACTCGAAGGCCATTGAGCCTGGCCACGACCTCCAGTGTGGGGACCATATGGCCCCACAGGAAGAGAAACGCCCCACTCACTAGGTCCCAGCGGTCGTGTAGGGCGTACAGCAGAGCTGCGTCAAATCGACACACCTCGATGCTCAAGAATGGGGTGAACCCCATGGCAGCCAACCGCTCTCTCTGGAAGTCCGACAGTGCTAAGTACACTGCGCGGACCTGCAGCCACAAGGTGCGGGTCCTGCGCTTTCCCTGCATTCATTCATTCATTTTAAATGCATTTTAGTAATTTAGTTAAGCATTTTGTTTCATATGAATAAAATCATCAAGGTTTAACTCTCTATTGGAAGAGCGGTCTCTCACAGGCCGCTCATCCCTTTGAATGGTCCCCTGTGCACCATTCTAATCCCTAGATTCTGTGTTTCGAATGGGCTGGCGTGGGCCGTTCTTATCTTGAACGGGTGAGCATGCACCGTTCTTCCCTCAGGCTTCTTAGTGTTAAACGGCCACTCCTGGGCCGCGGGAAGTTTGGGCGGTCCTATAGGGACCACATTGTTCTTTGTTGACAGGGTGTTGAATGGACAAATGTGGTCCGTTTGTTGTTTTTACGGTGACCCTCTCACCGTCCTTGCTTGGTTCGGTTCTAATATTGTGTAAGTTTGAACGGCTACCCTTGGGCCGTATGAGGTTTGGGCGGCTCTATGTGAGCCGTCTGTTTTCGTTTGTGCGGTTTTGTCTGAACCGCCCTACCGTCATCTTCCCCGACGACGGTGAGGGTTTCCCACCGACGGGGAGGCCACCATGGCGCCCCAAACCGGTCCTTAGCCTCCTAAATCCCCCCAAAAACCCCTTAATCTAACATGCATGCTATAAAAATGGAAAATAAAAGAGGTTTAGTGCACCTACCTCGGTTGGACGGGGTCCCTTGGCCGGCTTCTCTGCCGGAGCAACCTCCCCGGCGTCTCCATCTCCGGGCGCGGTGGCATCGGTCCTTTCCTCGGCCTCAGACGGCGGCGGGAGGGTCCCTCCCTCGGTCGGCGACGTTGCCGATATCTCCTCCGCCGGTGTTTCCTCCGCCGTGGCGGTAGTCGTCGGCGGTGGCAAGTCCATCGTCGGAGGGCGTCTTGCTTGATGTTTTGAGCCCATGAGAGATGGGGAGTGAGAGGGGTTGAGAAAGGAAGAGAGCTTGGGGGCGAGGGAGTTGAGAGAGAGGGGTTGAGATGGGCTCGGTGTGCCCTTCGTCCTCTCCCACAGTCGGTTACGGTGGAGGGAGATGAAGGGTTTTAGCATTTAAAGGTTGCAGAGGTTGTGTGGTCTAGCGATAGACCGTCCTTCGTTTGAACGGTCGATAGGGGACCGTTCATCGTCAACGGTATGCTATTTAAGGCGGTTCAAATTCCATAATATATATGGCTTACATTTAACCGTTTTTCTTTGAGTGGTTGGTACTTAACCGTTCATGTTTGAAGTTGTTTTTCCCTCATATCTGCACCTGGTGTTCAATTGATGAATTTTGATATCATTGCAAATCTTGTTAACAATATTATGTGCAGCATCAAACTTTCACTTGCCGTTTCACCTGCACAGGTAAGTCAGATATGGCCTTCTATTCTTATCACCCTTATTGCATTATTATATGGTACTATAATATATAATCTCGAGAACCAGTTGGTTATCTACGTGTTCCAGGATCTGATGTTCTCCTTCAACAAAAATGATGATGATTCAGGTTCGCGTGTTTAATCTTCGGATAGGCCGTTAGGTTGGGATATCATGGGGAGGATGGTTCTATCCCGCACGTCGTGGTTGCGGATAGTATCTTGACTCTGATTTTCCTAGCTTAGCAATATTATTCTCGAGTATTTTATATTTTAATCTTTCTTTGCATTTTTTTAACGATTTCTTTTATTTTAGCCCAGCATGCATCATACGCATCTTTTTGAGCTTTCATGACCCATGGTTTACTTGAAGAATGTCCCATCAGTAATGGTTAGCTGCGCGTTCAGTGTTTGAGTAAGAGGAACTAATTCCACTCTGAGTTGGAAGGTTCTCTTTGGTCATTTCGCTTGGTTTGGTTGATTAAAAGGTCCCCGTCTGGAACTTTAGCCTATTTCCTTTACTTTTGCTGCCTGCTTTTGGCCTCCTCATTGGACCGCGGGATTGTGTCCCCCATGAGGTTGGTTTTGTCGATTTGTTTCATTTAGTTTAGTTCTTCCAGGCTGGCGTCACTTTTGGTTTTATCATTCCTTGCGTTTGGCTCAGAATTTTCCGGAAGATTCATGTCGCTTGTTGGTAAAAACGGGTGTCGTTTTACCTTAACGTCCGCTTTTCCGGTCCACTCCGTTGCATTTCCGCTCCATCTCCATGTTCCATGTCACTTTCGCTTCACCTCCGCTCGCTCCCCTGCAAAGAAGACGTTAAGGACGGGCATCTGTTGACACCCGTTTTTTACCGATGAGTTGAGGCGTTCCTCTTACTCCCATTTGTTGATGTCTCGAGTTGTCCATCGCTCGTTGGGGCTGTTTTCATGCATATTTTGGGCCAGTTTTATGGGTAGGTTCCCTCCCTGGCTAGGTTTGTTTCAATTCAGGGCTTAACGGGCCTTGGTTTCGATTGATTGGGCTTTTCTATGAGTTTCAACACCCATGTACATATACGGTTCATCCCTGGTCGCTCAGTCCATGTGCAGTTGACTGTGGACCGTCCATCTATTTTGGAATATTTTGGTTAATTTTCTGAATTTCCACCGACAAGTATTTATACGGTCCTATGCTGGCCGTTCAACTTGCTGAACGGACGGATGGTAGCCGCTCATCTCTCAGAGTACTACGCTTGGTTGTGTTCTCAGATAGTTATCCAATTAATCTATTTATCACCGACAAGGTTAGAACGGTTTGTCTTTAGCCGCTTTACCTTTGAACGGTCTCATCTGAGCCGTTCATCTATGAGAGTCCAACGGCGAAGGTTTCGGTCAGTTCGATGGATAATTTGGATTATTTATGATTTATTTTAAATTTCCACCAACAGGATTGGACGGCCTGGACATGACCGCACATCCTATTGAACGGTCTATCGTAAGACCGTTCATCCGTTCGATTCATGAATTTCAACAGATTTTCTCTCTCTATCCGTGGTTTTATCCCCAACTTCTCTCGTCATTTTCTCTGCGGATAATGAACCATTTTGAGTGCCGTTTCGACTGGATAAGAGATAATCTGATTATCTACGAATTTCCTTTGATTATCTTGACCTGAAAATGCTTCTAAACCCTAATTTCGAGCTAGGACTTTAGGTGCTCTATAAATAGACCCTGAAGGCCGGGTTTGAAAGGGGGGGGGAGATTTTTGGTCGATGGCGAAGTCCTGCCACATTCTTGAGCAACCTAGCACCAAGGAGGGGGGGCTTTCCACGTCCATATAAGCCTCCGGTTCAGGGAGTAGTCTAGTTATTAAATCTTTTGTGTTTGATTGGTTTTGTTCAATTTTTCATTGCATGCATCACTTTCTCCCCACGTTTGTCTTCATCTTCATTGCCATGCACACACGCACCCACGTTTATGACACCCTAGGGGTTTAAAATCCCCCACGTATCCCCCTTTCCACTTATTCATGTTCATTTCTTATTATTTTGGCATCTACTACACTTTCCAGTTCTGATTTGGGTTATTTCTTTGTGTTTTCACATCGTTTTACAGGTCAGCAATCCCTAGCACGAGGTCCATCCCCTCTGGCCGGCTGGAGAAGGTGGAGGTTGGGCCCTTTGTGACTTCTGGCTTGGTGGTCTTGCGCGGTTCTCTACTGTCCGTTCAAGAAGACGTACGATGCAGCCTGGACTGTCCATCTTCTTCCTGCGGTCGTGACAGAGCCGTTCAACTGTCAGGAGTGCTTCCTCCCGCATCTTCTGCAACGTTCTTAAACGGTCTATCGTAAGACCGTGCATACTACAGGCGGTTCTTCTTGGACCGTCCATCGTCCCAGCGCTGTAGCTCAGGCGAGTTCCTCTCCCTCTTTCCAAGGTACGGCGTGTTCATCACGTTCGGCACCTTGGTAGCGATCACAGGTTTTTATTTCCTCCCTTTCCTTCTGCCTTCATTCATTTCTCATGTCGGATATGATAGGATAGACATTGGGAAGACATTAGAGGAAACGGACGAGAGGAGAAATATATCTACACCGCTATTGGGCGATATGGGCCAAACCGGATCTACCCTCCTCACATAGTACATCCAAAGCAATTGTATAAGTCTCCATAAATGAAGAAAAAGATAGTCTAATGTATATAAGTCAAGATCAATTATACATAATTAACATGCTACATAAATTAAAAAGGAAAAAACATATTGAAGAACAAAAATCTGCATCACCCTGCTTGTATCTCCCGACAAAAAGAGCTCGATAATTTGTGCTGGATAACTTTCAAGAACATGCAGTCAGACCCATAAAGAGGCTGCAAAAGAAATTTGTAAGCAAAACACCACAGGATCATTAAAAAAATCATTGTCTGAAAGTTTTCTAAAACATAATGCCTTTTACCCATTCCACCTTTTGTTCTTGGATGAAACAAGAATAACAACAAAAGTAAACCTAAACTAGGTGAAAACAAGATGCTAAAATGCAACAGACATCTAAAATAGGAGTAAAAAGACATCAAATTTGTTGACAATCAAACATTGCCAAGTCTTTATCTAGAAACTATAAGAAGTAGATATTAGCATCCCGCTCAGCAACTGAGGCCACAAAGTGCCGGAAAAGATTTGGTTCTTGAACCTGAGCAATCCAAGGAACAGCCCGTCATCCCGAGAGAACAAGGATAACTAACTGATAGCATTATGCAATAAGAGATGCATCTAATCTCAATCTCAAATGAACAAGAAGCACACAGTATAGAAGACTCACCAAACTTGTGGGTGATTTTCAAATAATTAAGATACTCGTAGTGCCAGTATGTCTCATCGTCACCCTGAAATAGAAGTGATGTCACAATATTGTTTCGGACCTTTTAATAAACCTGGAGAGGGAAATGCCATCACTCTCTGACGAATGGGCTTTTACAAAAAGAAAGAGAGCAATATTGACGCAGAAGCAACTTTAGAGATTCCATAAATAATTTAGTATGGAGAAAGAATCATTTAAACTTACCTTTCTTGAATGCACGCCAAGGACAAAAATGTCAGCCCTCCGTTGACCGGTTGTTACATGCTGCATAAGCACTTGCAATAAGATGAAATATTTTGGACCAAAAGAGTGCAGAAGATGGGAAATGACAACAAAGTGTAGACATACATGGCATGTCTGAAACTGAGATGGATATGCTTACATTTTTTTTTTGGAAAGTGATGGATGCTCACATATTAGGACATAGAACACTCAAAATAAGATACACAAAACCGATTCCCTTATGTTAGATACATGCAATTTTGGATCATAAAGTTAGAAAGACGGTAGGCCAACTATAATGTCGACTCAGCTCATAGACTGTTGTAGATAATCATATATCTTAAAAGTTTGTAGCCTTTGGATATTCCTTTTGATTTTTCATGCCCCTACGAGAGCTCCCATTTCTTCTCAAATTAAGGATGTGCTTGGAGATAGGAATCAGAGATGTGAAGTGTTAAAAAGACAGTTTTCGATAATGCTTGCATGTGCATTAGTGCTGAGGTGAGCTGCATCAGGTAGGTCCAAGTATGTGGGGGCACAAATGTGGGCATGTTGCATGCACATAGGGGTGCACACTGTGCTTGGCCATGGGCATGACTTGGCACCTATAGAAGTTTTTTTACTTAATTAACGGACTCCACAACAAACATCTAATTAAAGAGTCTCTTTAGGAGGAAATTAAAGGCGGCCTGTCAATAGAAAACTAATGACCTATTAATTTTCAATGTATCCACAAAGTGAAATTTCTCTCAAGTACGTAGCTGGTCTTAATTTGGTGGATATGATAGTAACCAACATTATAAAAAAGTCTTCTTTCGGAGAGGGAAAGATATGAAAAGATAGATATAGCTGCCCTCCTATTATATATAGTAGAAGTTTTAATCTTCCATTGTTTTCCTTATTTTTTTGGTTCATTTAGCATGCTAGGCTTTGAAAGGTTAAAGTGAAACGTGGCTCTGACATTCATCAAAGTAGTTTGTAGTAGCTATTCAGCCATAGTAAAATGCTAAAAGCAAACTATCCCATGGGGAACAACTGTGACTCTCAATTGATACTCCTAACCTTTATTCTTTGTAGTTTCAAAGCCATGTATATACAATAAAGGATATATCCCACACATTTAATTGCATTTATTCCATTATTTGGTGACTGTAACTTTTCCATGATCAATTTGTCTACCTGTACAAAGGCAACTATGTTACATATGTAACTAGCAATCAAGCAAGGTTTACATACCAACGTAGATTTGTCAGCCAAAATAGAATCTGCAACATCTTTTGCATTTCAAGTACTCTTGTCAGTGGAGGTCAGGAAACGTGGATTTGGAGGACCAATTTGCAATGAAAATTGCAAAATATATGATGTTCAAACTAGAATATATACCAAAGGGATATTAGCACACCAAAATCACAAAATAGTGCAAGAAATTAATCTGGAAAAGTCTTAATAAGTAGATTGAATCCTCCATTGCTTGCAATGTCCTGAAAAAGAGATTGCTTCAAAACCAATCCTGTTTAGTTAACTGATAAGCATTTTTAATGGTGGCACAGAACCAAATGTTTATTGATAACTTGATGACATACAAATCGATCACTCAACTCAAATTTCACATAGAATGTAATAATTAATTCAACTTACGGACACAGATATGATGACATTATTTATCATGTCAACATGTTCAGACACAATGTGTTGTCGAGCATCAGCTGCATGGGAAGCAGTTGTCAGTCAATCTCTTCTGATCTTACACATCATAGAGTAGATAAAGCAAACATTGATGCTTTGAGAACTCAAACATCAGAAACAGTACTGAGCTGTTATATGATCAGAATAGAATTATAAAATGTATTCTGTGCAACCCTAATCATTTGACAATTCTACGACCAAAGGAAGACTTCATGTGACATGTAAAATGATAGTTCCATAGGAGAAGAATTGTCATTCCAAAGCCCAACAGTGCATAACTGCAACTTACGTGATAGAGGAGCAGCATATGAATATTTCTCTGGTTTTTTGGATTCCACCCTTCAAATTTATAACAAATATCAGTCGAAAAAAAAAGAATATATTGCATTGTTATGTAGAAAACAATACTTGATGATGCTATCATATAAGTTTATTGTGAGAAAATACTAGAGAATTGGATCTTCTTGGGCATAATGTGTCAAGCTACTGTGCATAACTTGGAAATGATGTTCTCTAGAAGATCATTTAGAAGATAAAATGGCACGGCTGGAAATACTCAATGACAAATGTTTGAGTTAACATGGTACTTTGAAGGGCTAGCAAGCTGATTGTCAAGTGTTGAATCTAGACCAGGTGCTTAAAGAGATGAGTGAAGAACAGTACGGAGTTTGTTGCTTTCAGTTAGCTGGTCTAAGGAGAAGACTAACAAAAATGCAACCATTGTGCAACTGTCATGCTGTAAACATTAAATACTCTGCCTATACACCGTCGATCATCTTCCCTACAGTCCGTAAGTGCGTAGGCAACAACATTGCATCATGGACAGTATCCATGCAAAGAAAGTACGTACACCACGCCTTGGTCATTTATTTGGTCTCTGTCTACATTTATTGAATAGCTTAGGAGTTAGTAGGCGACAAGAAGTAACAATTAGTTTCACAAAGGATCTATCGTACACATATTTGGGGATTTTTTTATTGGAAAAAATGAAGACTGATTTTATCTTTTTCTACTGAATGGGCGTACAAAGGTGTTAATGTTGGAAAAAAATGCATGGATTAGCTGTCGGCCACAACATCTAACTTATTGGTTTCTTTTCAAATCTAGACTAGGAAAATGAATATCAAATGTACTGAGATACATTTGGCAATAAATATCCACGTAAAACCACAACTGCGAAATAGTTACCTACATTACTTTACCAACTAAAGTTCAAATGCCTTGTTCAAGGTGCCAACAATTTTTTCTAAGAGTTTTCTAAAGCTTTGGTGATAGGCAGATATGGACACTACTATGTCAATTTAGCTTCCCAGGGCCTACTTCGGTTAAAATCTTTTAACTTCATAATCACAAGCCTATGTGGGTGTACTGACTACACGTGCGTAACTTGAAATGTGATACCATTAAAATATGTGATATATCACAAAAGATGTTTCAGCTTTATCAAGTATGGAGAGGGGTAAATCCGCGGCCCAATAACAATATGGCCCGGAGCAGCCGAACAAGGTCCAACTCGACCCTACCAGGCCGACTCCACTAAGTGATAGACCCACGAACGGGCCCACTTATCTCGAAGCCCAAAAAATGCTCAGACCAGATCTTCCTAGGAGACCTCCTGGCTCGGAAGACCGAGTAACTGCCGCTCAGGAAAAGCCCAAATGGCGCCCGAGCATATCCGGTTAACGTCGACCACATCGCTCGGGAGAAGCCCAAGCGCCCCATCAGGCTGTATCTCACGCTTGGACCTCCCATGGGCGCAGTTTCTCTCAACGGGGCGTTTATCCCGACGAAAATCTCGCTGCCGCTCGGAGGCGGGAAGCTCAAGAGGATAAGGGGGAGCGAGAGTCCTTTAACCGTGGAGAACCCTCCTCCAGGACATAACGCCCCCCGGTCCCTCCAGCTACCCTACCTCCGGCCAAGAGAGTAAGAAGTTATTTAAACTCTAAAAAACCCTTCAAAAAGGTAAGGTGATCCTGAGTACTCAACACCACACTCACTGGTGGAGAGCGATCTCGTGCCCCTCACTTCTCCTCCTACTGCATTCCTTCCACCTACGCTCTATCACCTCGCTGATGGTGAGGACACCGGAGCCCGAGTACGGCTCGACTCAGCGAGCCGCCGATACCGGACATGCAGCACGACTTGGTCGACATCGACCTCTTTGTGGCTGGGGGACAGTCTGGAGTCACCACCGGAGCCTTGATACTTTAGTACGTATTTTTATACATATTCATATTTTATACGTATTTGGTCGTATTTGGGGTGTATTAGGTGTGTATTTAGTTTGTATTATTTTGGGTGTTATTATTGGGTCAATGGTAGAATAATTGACCATGTATTTATATTTTTGATTTATTTTAATCCAAGGGGGAATTAATATGGTCCAAGAGATTAAAATACACCAAGCCCCTTATGTTGACTTTGGAGAGGGGGCACCCCCTCTTTTGTCTCCACATGGGGATTTGTTTAATCTTTGTTTATCCCATTTCCCCATTATATCCCCTTGACCAAGGGGATCCTAGGTCATTTGGCTAGGTCTAGGGTTTGAGTATTTAATGTCTCTTGTGTCATTTGAACAAAATGATGAATTTAATTTGAAATGTGCATTGGGCGCACCCCCCCCTCTCTCTCTTGTTCTTGAGTGTTCTTCCCCTTCTTCCTCCCTCTTCTTCTGATCTAAGGCTGAATCCTCCAAATTTCTGAGTTTTCTTCCTCTCCCCCTCTTCCTCTATCTGCGGTGTTCGACCACCGCCGCCGCCGCCGCCACCACCGTTCGTGTCGCCATTAAGCCCCCACAACATCAACTCCGGCCTGCTACCCCAAAATTCGGAGTTCCTGGATAGCAGCTCAGTAAAAGGGCTGGTACGAGAGATCCAACTGTCGGATCGTGATGAGATTTTGAGGGTAGGTTCCCCCCATCGTCCACCATTCCCAGTTTAATTTTTAAATAGATCGGAGGCCGTTTAGGCCCTTTCCTAGCTATTTTTTGTTCCTTCTCACAGTCTGCCTGTGCGCAGATCTCCGGGATAGCATGTGGTAGGTGATTTTTCCCACCCCTCAAACGTTGTTAGAAAAATACAGAACAATTATCTCCGTGATCACCACCCTCCCCCCTATCCACCATAAAAATCCCAGGTCCTAAATCTTTCATTTGATTTTTTTTCAAACCCCTTGATCAGGTAGATCCCGTTCTGCCCTGTCTGTTCTGTGTTCCGGGACAGAGAACTCAGTCAGTTTGCAGTCATTTTAATTTCCAATCCAACCGTTGGATGGAACTGAAATTCCATTGTGTCTTAGATTTTTGAGTCCTCTTTCCAACGGTACCCATCGCGTCTCGATCCGACATTGGATCTGGGCGTACCAACCATTCTTGTAGAGGCGCGCATTCCTACTCTGAGCCAGGCCTGCAGAAGGAGGTCACAAATTAAATCCAGGGAAAATATGTCGGAGCAGAACCAGCGGCCGCCGCTCCTAGGGGTCGACCAGGGACCCTCTTCCAGTGTCTCGATGAACCTCCACCTTCAAAAGATTCCCGGAGATCGACGTCCCTTTGGGCGCCCGTGCTTGCTGTCCTGCCGGACAGAATTAGCAGCTTCGGAGTCGCAGCCTACAACCGGCCGACACGCCGCCAACACGCTGCCCGTCAACCCCGGAACGGCACTCCCGGACCGCTGTTGTGGCCTTTTAACTCCCTGTGTGGAGTGGGCCGTAATTGTCTTGCTGTAATTAATTTACCTTTTGTACTGGGAGTGACGGTTCTCGGCCGAGAAGTCTTCCCCACGCCCCGAGCGTGGAGGTACACTCGCCACCCACTTTGTCTTACTTGCTTAGCTAATATAAATTCTTACTGCCGCTGCATGTGAGTAGTTTAATTCCTATCTAGTTAAATTAATCACCATTGTGAGTTGTGAGAGCGAAACCTATCCCGTGACTCATTCCGAGCACGAGAGTGAGCCGACCACCCGAGACTCAAAGCCAGTTACTCAACCGTGCAGATCGTCGCGTTTCCCTCGCCAAGGATGACTGTGAGTTAGCGCTTCTTGTTTGGGGCATGTTCGCCTCTTCTGGAGCTCTTTAGGTGCCGCGCGTTGTAGTGTTGTTACTGGTCGCGTCATCTCTTTAGTCGCGTCGTCCTATAGAGTCCAAGGTCGCAACAAGTCCGAGTCAGGTCCCGTAGTCCTCCCGCATCAAATTGGTATCAGAGCCGGTTTGAGTCTAGGGTAATCAATCCCAGGGTGCTCCATTTCATCTGCTATATCGAAAGGTGTTCCCGGAACGATAGGCTACGCCTATTCAGAAAAGGGCACACTTGCGTGAGTGCGATCTTCGGATCAAACCTCCGCCTCATACCGGATATTGGAGTCTAGGTTGTCCGTCAGTTGCATTAGTCCGTCCATATAGGTCGTAGTGAGTCACCCCTTATCTCCCTTTAGGTCCCTTGCATGCCCACTCGTGAAGGTGCTGTGGGGGGGGGGAATGAGATTCTTAAGTCCTCTTATCAAGATGACCGAATCATTGATCAGTCTATTTGATTTATTTATTAAAGATTTATTTGCATAGGGCGTGCCAGTCACGTATGTGACAAGTTTATTATGCGCTCGATCTGACTTGGTCAGTCGATTATGAGGTTCGTGTCGGGACCCAGAGTCCGTCATACCATAAAGGCTATGACGTTAATTACATCCTCTAAGAAAGAGGACAACCCTTGATTAATTACCAAGAGAGGATGCCTCGAGGTATGATACGAAGGCATAGAGAATACTGACTAAATGCACCAATGGATGCTGGGGAATGAGGTCATTTGGTTGACCGTTCATGCAAAATGCAACGAATTCATTAATTAGTTAACTCATGTAACTAAAGGTTCAGTCGTGCTCATTTAGATAGCAATGCATGTTAATGCAAATGCACGTTCATGATTTCAAGATGGATGCTCAGCATAATTGAAGACATTGAAACTCTTTTTATTCATTTATTTGACTAGATTTATTAAATCAGTTGGGGTTTTAACATTAACCATCAGGAGCCAACAACATACACATAAAGTCAATGCATCCTTCTTATCTTTGATTAAAGCATTATTTTATTTCATGCTTTAAGTCACTGCCCTTCTTGAACGGAGGTTAACGTCAATGCACTTCATGCACTGCCTAGGGTCGATGCTAGTATGGGGTTGATGCCCGAATGGATGAGGTCAGTGCAGGGTTTGAAGGTCAATGCATGCATGAGGTTGGTGCATGAATATGCACAAGGTGGTGGCTAGGTCGGTGCAAAGGAGTATAGGGGGATGGCTGGGTCAGTGCAAGGTTGATGAAGGGGATTGGTTAGGGTCGGTGCAAGATGAGGGTCGGTGCAAGATGAAGGTCGGTGTAGAGTGGAGAGGAAGAGGAGTCGGCGTAGACATAGACTGGGGTCGATGCAGGTTTTGGGCAAAGGCTGATGCATGGGGCAGGTCGATGCAAAGATGAGGTCAGTGCAAACATGGGGGTCAGTGCAAGGTGGAAGTCTGAGGTCTGTGCAAGGTAGGCACAGGCGCGAGCCAAGGTCTGTGCAATGCAGGGGTCGGTGCAAGGTGGAAGAGTGATGCACATTTGGAGTCGGTGCATAGGTGAGATGGCCTAAAACGGTGCGAGGCTGATTTGAGGTTAAAATGGCGCGCTCGAGCGCACCGGGTGGAGGCAAAAAAGGTTGAGTTGGGTTATGAGTGTGAGGCTAAAGCGACACAGGGGTAGGGGGATGGCTGGGTCAGTGCAAGGTTGATGAAGGGGATTGGTTAGGGTCGGTGCAAGATGAGGGTCGGTGCAAGATGAAGGTCGGTGTAGAGTGGAGAGGAAGAGGAGTCGGCGTAGACATAGACTGGGGTCGATGCAGGTTTTGGGCAAAGGCTGATGCATGGGGCAGGTCGATGCAAAGATGAGGTCAGTGCAAACATGGGGGTCAGTGCAAGGTGGAAGTCTGAGGTCTGTGCAAGGTAGGCACAGGCGCGAGCCAAGGTCTGTGCAATGCAGGGGTCGGTGCAAGGTGGAAGAGTGATGCACATTTGGAGTCGGTGCATAGGTGAGATGGCCTAAAACGGTGCGGGGCTGATTTGAGGTTAAAATGGCGCGCTCGAGCGCACCGGGTGGAGGCAAAAAAGGTTGAGTTGGGTTATGAGTGTGAGGCTAAAGCGACACAGGGGGGGGTCACGCCAAAAATTGGCACGCCGGTTTAGGGGTGCGTCGGATTAGGGCAGACTTGGCTAGTTTGGGCTTTAATGAAATGCCGGACAAATTGCTTAGAACTTTGGTATTAATTGAGAAAATTAGGGGGTTTATTTAGGTCCCAAGCGCCCTGAAAACATAACAAGTCCAGACATATGCGAGGTTCCTACTCAAGCATAGTCTAAAGTAGACTTATAGCTAAAAATTCGACCAATTTAGACTAAGTATTAAGTCAAAATTTGGGCAGCACCTCCCCATGCCCAGGGGGTTGCGGGGGCGAAGTGGAGACATTCCCACAGTATCTGGGGTATGCTCCTTAAAGCCAGGAATGTCAAACGGTGATCGGCGGACTTCAATAGAGGGAAAACCCTGAGGGCTAGCCTATGAGGGGCATCAACACTCCACGAGTCAAAAACATCATTAAGGGACGGCTGAGATGGGAGGATACCTCGAGGGCTAGCCTACGAGAGGTACACTTCCCATAGCCACCACCATTCCTGAGGGAATTTAGATTTAATATCGGGTTAAGAACCCTGTTGATGTTCACCTGGTAGTTCATAGGGTACATGTCATCAAGGGACATGACCCTATGGTCCGAAGGTGATTGAAAACGTTAATGGGGAATGTCCCCTCTCCTCGGCCACCAAACTCATCGAGAAAAGCAGGAGTACATGAGATATATGCAGAATGCATTCGGCAGATAAACTGACCACGGAAAGTCATATGCATATGAGTATGTAGGGCTAATGGGGTTAGCTGGTTAGTTGGTTAATTGGTTAGCAGATTTGCAGGTTAGCCTTCGGAAATCATAAACTAAGATGAATCGACTGGAGAAGGCAACCCTTCATACAGTTGATGTGTAGGGTATAGGGAATACGATGATTCGAGGGAACCACGCTTCCGGATTGTAGGGACATTCGATCCTCCTCAGCCCACGACTAGGGACAGAAGGAGTAAGAAAGGGTTGGTCCCGGGGTTCAACCAGAGAGGCATAGATGTATATTCCTCTGGTAATTGAACCCTCCACCAAGACGATGGGAGCATGATACAAGCATATCACTGGAAAGCGAGCCCCGGGGAGAGGGGTGATGATGTTGATATTGCCCAGAGAAACACTAGGGCATATTCGGCGTTGGAAAACTGGAAGATCACATATAGAGTGTAAGGGAAGAGATTGCAATCGGATAATAAATATAATTCAAGTATGCATTTACACATTCATTCAAACCCAAAGGGAAGGCATCACATAGAAGATCAAATACAACTGCGGCTCGGCGTTGTCGCACGAAACCGACCCCTAGTTTGGGAAAGAAAAGAAAACAGAGAGAAGTAGAGAACATTGGCTAGAACAAAACCTGGGGGCTCATATCATCGCCCATTTCATTACATCGCTCCACGGAGCTATCCCAGTAGAAGGGGGGAAGAAAGACCGAAGAAGAAACCCAGACGCCTTCCGCCAACCCACCTCAGCCTGCAGCAGTGGAACAGAGTATCAGAAATGAAACGGGCTCTTCGCTCACCCTTTCTTTCTCTCCAAGCTTCTCTTCTCTCTTTCTGTCTAGATCTCTATATTTCTGGCTCGTCTCCGCTCTATCTCCCTTTGCATTCGACGCAAGGGACATATATATAACAAAGCCCTCGACCATGGCTTCACCCGGCGTAGGAGTAGCGCGCCGGGTAAGAGGTTACCCTTTGCGCACCGGGAAGAGGGCGCCGAGAAGAGGGCACGCCGGATTAAAGGGCGCGTCGGATTTAAGCCGTTCCGTCGTGTGTGCTATTTACGAGTCTGACAGCGGGCCCTGGACTGGCTCGGGGAGTCACTGTGATCCTTCATCTTGCCCTGCTCTTACGAAACCATGGCGTGAAGCATTGACAACGCTTTCAGGCCACTGAACGGCTATTTTTGGAACCTCGTGCATCTTCGGCTCGGACACGCGGGCTTTCCGCTGACATGGCCTTTGGCACGGTGGTTTGTGCTACAGGCTCGACTTGACTTGCATTGGTAGCGTTCTCGGGGAGTGGGATACTACCCGGAGTGCTTCCGCCTCGACTGGGTGATCATTCGGTCATTAATGGGCCTAGTTTGTTGAGAAGTTGCTGCCGTGCCGGGTCGTCCAGAACTTCTGCCGATGGAGCCTTCGATTCCCTGGTTCGGAAAGGGCCAAGGGTGCTTTATCACCTCGGGAGAACTTTCTTTCAGGTGGCGAGCCACCAAGTACGCCCTTGTCCTTGGTCAGACAATAGATGTTGCTCGTGCGGCATGACCGAGTCGATGCCGGTTCATTGGGCAGGCTTGTCGGCACTGTCGGTTTGTTTTGGATTCTTCTTGATTCTCCCGAGGTGGAGTCCCTTGTGTTCATACCGGGTGACCTGGGGCTCTGACAGCTTGAGAAGGCTTCGGTGCATTGGTGTCCTTCGGCTTCTTTGCTTCAGCGGGCCGCATCATTTCTGTCATTTAGGCTTGGTCACCATCGAGCATATTTTGAGTGCCAACAAATGCCCCTTAGCCGCGGGTACTGTGAGTAAGGCACGAGTGAAGCGGGACACGCGGATGAGCTCCGTTTAGGCAGCTTTCCCGTCTGGATGACATAGGCTCAGAATGGCCCTTAAACCCAGCGCAGTGGTTAATCCGACGCGGCCATGGGGCTTTGGTTAATACGGTGTGGCTCTTTTGATGCGCCCTTTGAAGTGAATAGGGTTAATACGGCACATCTCTCTCGCCAGAGGTTGGGAGAGAAGTAGCTATCATTGACGGTCCCAGCAGATGCAGGATGCTGCCGACGATTCTAGCCAATGCTGGGCCTCCTTGAAGACTCGAATAATTGGGCTCTGCGCTGAACTTGACTGGGCCAAAGCAGAACTGGAGTTGTCAGAACGGCTATGGGTCCAACATATAGAGGCGGCTGAGCTGGCAGAAGGATAGGCCGCATCGCTTGAGGAGAAATTGACACGACTGCAGGCCGAGGAAACCCGCTTACAGGAGCTGGCCCGTGACCCGTCCTTAGGGCTACTTGAGTTTGAGGACGTCTTCTGCCGCTTCCTACAGTAGCTTTATCATTTTCTCTCCCTTTTGTGAACCTTCACATATTCCGGGGGAGGGGGGATGTGCCCCGGGTAACATGTATCTTTCCCTTTATGTTTGAATGAAAACTTTCGTTCTGTTATTTTGCACATCTACTTGCTGAGCCAATTTATTTAGTCCGGGGTATGTCAGTAGCTAAGGCAGGAGAGCGCTCACACCTTCAGGGAAGGGATGAGGGGTTCACTCTACCACGGCGCAACTTCCCCTTGGGACCAATGATCCACCTAGGCCGAGCACCAGGGGATAAGGGGAGAGGTTTACGGGCCACCAAGGGCCGGAGGGTAGAACTAGGGGTTTATTTGTAGGCCTTGCCGAAGGCGACAAAGGTTGACAGTAAAGGGAGATTTTTCCATAAACACGGATGTAAGGTCCGGGTTAAGGGAAACACTGATCGGTCTTGTCGATGATGACAAGGGTCAACAGAAGCTTTTTCATTGGCATTGGATAAATGCAGAAGCAAAGGGTTTGTTCATTAACGCGGTCCAGGTTAAGGGAAACATTGATCGGTCTTGCCGATGGTGACAAGGGTCAATAGTGGCTTGTTCATCGGCATTGGATAGATGCCGAAGCAAAGGATTTGTTCATTAACACGGACGGAAGGTCTGGGTTAAGGGAGTATTGACCGGTCTTGCCGATGGTGACAAGGGTCAATGGCAGCTTATTCATCGGCATTGGATAAATGCCGAAGCAAAGGGCTTTGTTCATTAATGCGGACGGAAGGTCCGGGTTAAGGGATTATTGACCGGTCTTGCTGATGGTGACAAGGGTCAATGGCAGCTTATTCATCGGCATTGGATAAATGCTGAAGCAAAGGTAGGTTCATAGGCGCAAGGCTCGCACGAGAACCTTTGTGGGAATTAAGTGACAAATGAGAATATGACCTCATTATTTCATCGTCATCATTCTTTTTTATTCCTCATTTTTTATCACATTACTGACTTAAGCGCCCTTGCGGGTTTTCGTCGAAGCCAGCCCCTCTTGCTTTTGCCCACGTGCCCTTGCAGGTTTTTACGTTGCGGGGTACTAGATTTTGCCTACGACGCCCTTCAGATTTTCACCGAAACTGGGTTAGAGCCATTTTTGCCCTTACTCAGAATATCCGAGTAAGTCTGGCGAGACACCTCTATTTTAAGCCTCATTTTTTCTTTTTTTTTTTACACTTGACTCACGGAACGAATCCGGAATGGATAAGGGCTAATGGGATGTTGACCAGCCTTGCCGATGATGACAAGGGTCAAATGCAGGTTTGTTCATCGACATTGGCTAAATGCCGAAGCAAAGGTATATTCATTAACAAGGACGGAAGGTCCAAGTTAAGGGGAACGTCGACCGATCTTACCGATGATGCCAAGGGTCGAACACTGTTTGTTCATCGACATTGGCTAAATGTCGAAGCAAAGGAGGTTTATTCATTAATGAGGACGAAGGGTCCAAGTTAAGGGAAACGTCGACCGATCTTACCGATGATGACAAGGGTCGAACACTGGCTTGTTCATCGACATTGGTTAAATGCCGAAGCAAATGAGGTTTATTCATTAACGAGGACGAAGGGTCCAAGCTAAGGGAAACGTCGATCGATCTTGCCGATGATGACAAGGGTCGAACACTGGCTTATTCATCGACATTGGTTAAATGCTGAAGCAAAAGAGGTTTATTCATTAACGAAGACAGAAGGTCCAAGTTAAGGGAAATGCTGACCGGTCTTGCCGATGATGACAATGGTCGAACACTATTTAGTCATCGACATTGGTTAAATGTCGAAGCAAAGGAGGCTTATTCATTAACGAGGATGGAGGGTCCAAGTTAAGGGAAATGTCGACCGATCTTGCCGATGATGACAAGGGTCGAACACTGTTTGTAGAGAGAAAAGATCTCCGGCGGGACTTGTGGTGATCATCCTTTTCGGAGTTTCATTAGGATGAGGGTGAAGAGGAACTATAAATTACCACATTACTGGCTTAAGCGCCCTTTCGGGTTTTCACCGAAGCCAGCCCCCTCTTGCTTTTGCCCACGTGCCCTTGCGGGTTTTCACGTGACGGGGTACCCGATTCTGCCTGCAGTGCCCTTTCGAGTTTTCACCGCAGTCGGGTTATAGCCATTTTTTGCCCTTGCCCTAGTGTAGGAACAAGGCCAACGAGGCACTTCTGTGTTAAGCCTCATTTCTCTCTCTCTCTCTCTCTCTCTCTCTCTCTCTCTTTTGGAGTGAGAAAATGAGGATGGGTCAATCATGTGATGTTTTACCTTACCTAGTAGTATATGACAGTTGGCTAGGGCACACAGCCTTGCGCCGACGAAGGGATTTATTTGTTGGTAAAGACAAATACCAACGCAAGGGATGAGTTTTTTGCGCCGATTCGGACGTAAGGTCCGCAATGGCAATATTATGCAGAAGTCAGCTAGGGCACGCATCCTTGCGCCGAAAGAGGGGTTTATTCGTTAGTAAGGACGAATACCAACGCAAAGGAAGGTCATTTGCCGATTCAGACGTAAGGTCCATAGTGGCAATATTGTGCAGAAGTCGGCTAGGGCACGCAACCTTGAGCCGAAAGAGGGGTTTATTCGTTGGTAAGGATAAATACCAACGCAAAGGAAGAGCATTTGCCGATTAAGACGTAAGGTCCGTAATGGCAATATTGTATCTTTTGAGAGCTCGGTCAGGGCGGAGTACCACTAAACCAAGGTGGGTTTCGGGTATTCTGGGAATACTGGTGGGGCTGCGTGATACAGCTTCATATGTTTTCCATTAAGAGGGGAGAACTGAACTACTTTCTTATGATCTACAAGAACGTAGGCACCTCCCTCATATACCCGGAGGATAATATATGGTCCGACCCAATTTTCAACCAACTTCCCTTTGGGGTTGGAGGCCATCACTTCTCTTCTTTTGACCATTACTAGGTCACCTTTTTTGAATTCTTGCCCTTTGACCAGCTTATCGAAAGCACGGGCCATGCGAGCTTGGTAGATTTGGATATTTTGTCGCACACGGAGACGCTTTCCTTCGAGCTCGGTGAACTCTTCCAATCTTCTTTCCATGTTAGTCTGCTCGTTGCTAACCAACCCATGCTGGATGGCGACTCGCAACGAGGGGACCTCTAATTCGATTGGCACCAAAGCCTCCGACCCGTACATGAGGGAGTAAGGCGAGCAGCCAGTTGGGGTTTTGTAAACTGTACGATAAGCCCAGAGTGCTTCGTACATCCTTTTCTTCCCAATCTCTTTTATTAGCCTTAACAGCCTTTACTAGCAGGGTGCATAGCGTTTTATTGAAGGCTTCTGCAAGTCCGTTGGCTTGAGGGTAGTAGGGAGATGATATTCTCCAGTCAATCTTGTATTTGTCAGCCAGTCGGTACACCTTCTGATTCTTGAAGTGACTGCCATTGTCCGAGATAATTCGGCTGGGGACTCCAAACCGGAATATTATATTTTGTCAGAAGAATCTGGCGACTAATTCTCCCATCACTTCTCTTAGTGCTATTGCTTCTGCCTATCTGGAGAAGTAATCTGTTGCTGCTAAGATATATTTACACCCTGATGGAGATGCTGGTAGCGGCCCTACCATGTCTGTACCCCATTGAGCAAACAGCCAACTTGGTATGGTAGGATGCAACAGCGCCGGTGGTCTTCTCGACACAGTGGCATGTTCCTGACACCTCTGGCAGGCTTTAGCAAACTTGCAACAGTCGTCAAACATAGAGGGCTAGTAGTAGCCCAGCTTCTTTTTTTCAATTTTCATTTTTGGACCGGCCTGATGTGCCCCGGTTGACCCGGCACAGACTTCTTGCATTACTTGCCAGGCTTCTACTAGAGACAAGCAGCGAAGTAAGATCTTTTTTTGGGCATCCGCCATTATCTGGAACAAAGTTCTGTTCCTCATTTCATAAGAGTCTTTGACCCTCAGAAGCTTCATTCTTTGTTCTTTTTCTTTCGGGAGTTGTTGGTGTTGAAACCAACGTAGGAGATGTTCCCACCAATCGGGCTGCTGGATTTCTTCCACCGCTGCCACTTCATCTTCTTGTTCATCGGTCAGGACCTCTATCACACTGGGAACCTGTCGCCGGTTAATTACTGTTATATTCAAGCTTGTGTCTGGAGGGATTGCCAAAGAACTAGCCAGCTTTGCGAGGGCGTCTGCTTGAGCATTTTATCCTTAGTTGATGTGTTTGATGCTAATGAAATAGAATCTTGTCGTCAGGCGGAGTGCCAGCTGGTAATAAGGGAGGAGTTCTTGCTTCCGCACATCGAACTCTCCTTCCAATTGTTTTATAACTAGCTTGGAATCCTCGAATGCTTCCAGCATCTGAATTCCCATGGACAGAGCAATCTGCAGCCCGATTATTAAGGCTTCATATTCTGCTTCATTATTTGTGCAAGGCTTGTTTATTGAACATGATGTATATATGACTTCTCCCTCTGGAGATTTTAGGACTATGCCTGCCCCTGCCCTGACTCTGGCTGACCCAGTCGCCGGGGTATCAATTCTGGATGTGCCGTCAAAGTATAACTACCACAATGAGGGCTGTACTTGGCTGACCTCCAGGGTCTCATCTTCAGGAAGCTCTGGCTCCAGCGGACAGTCTTCTGGCACTGGGTGCTCAGCGAAGAAGTCTGCAATGGCTTGGCCTTTGACGGCCCTTTGCGACACGTAGGAGATATCAAACTCCATAAGAATCACCGCCCATTTGCCTAGGCATCCTTTGAGTGCCGGTTGGGACATGATATATTTAAGCGGATCCGCCTTGGAAATGAGCTTGATTTCATGCGACAACATATAGTGTCGAAGCTTCTTGACTGTGAAGACTATCGCCAGACAAGCCTTCTCTATAAAAGTGTATCTCTCCTCAGTTCTGACTAATCTTCGACTGAGGTAATAGAGGGCTTGTTCCTTCCCTTCTTCATTGTTCTGAGCTAGCATTGCCTTCAGGGAGTTGTATGTGGCTGCTATGTAGAGGATCAGTGGCCGTCCTTTCACCGGTGCACCCAGCACTGGAGGAGTCTTCAGATAATCCTTCAGCTTGTCAAAGGCTGTCTGGCATTCTTCGTCCCAATAAAAAGGAACATCTTTCATCATTAGTTTGTGAAAGGGATGGCATCGCCCTGACAAGTTAGATATAAACCGCCGGATGTATGCCATGCGACCTTGTAGAGATCTAAGCTCAGAGAGGTTCCTTGGCGGAGGTAACTCCTGGATTGCCTTGATCTTTGTAGGGTCTATCTCAATTCCTCGATATCTGACAATGAATCCGAAGAACTTTTTGCTCGATACCCCGAACACACACTTCATGGGGTTCATCTTTAATTCATACTGCATGAGCCTCTGAAACACAACTCGGAGGTCCTGCAGATGGTCTTCTTTCTTTCTGGTCTTGACCACCAGGTCATCTATATAGCACTCGACCTTATGGTAGAGCAATTCATCAAATATTCTGGTCATCGCCCGCTGGTAAGTTGCGCTGGCATTCTTCAGTTCGAACGGCATCCTTTTATAATGATAGATGTCTTTGGGAGTTCGGAAGGCAGTGTGGACCCGGTCATGCTCCGCGATCCATATCTATTTGTAGCCGGACGACCCGTCCATAAATGACAGAGCTTTGTGGCCAGTCGTGGCATCAATCATGACCTCCATTATCGGTACTGGGAAGTCATCCTTGGGATAGGCGTTGTTCAATCTCAGAAATCAACGCATATCCGGATCTGCCCATTTTTCTTCTTCACGGGCATGATATTATCCAGCCACGTGTTGTATTGATTTTCTTCAACGAAACCCACATCAATGAGCTTGTCAACTTCTTTACATATTTGAGTGATGAGCTCTGGGATCATGCGCCGCGGCGGCTGTTTCACCGGCTCAGCTTCGGGGCTTATGGCAAGCTCATGCTGTGAGAGTGCAGGACTCAATCCGAGCATTTCCTTGTAGGTCCAGGCGAAGTAATCCCGATATTCTTGTAGTAGCTGGATGTACAGCTTTTGTTCTTCAGCAGATAACTGGGCGCTGAGGAAGGTCGGCCTGGGGTCGTCCTCGTCTCCCAAGTTGACTTCTATCAGTTCATCGACTATGGCTTGGCCTCCGTCTTCTATCTACGGGGGTGTCGGATGGAGGTAGACAAAGTCGGGTATGTCATCTTCGAGGTCGAGGACCTCGGTCTCCTCATTCTGCCTCATCTAAGCTTCATCAAGAATCTTCAGTTCAGCCGGTAGCGGCTGTGTGAATTGCTCTGTCAGCAAATCCACTTCAGTTATACCTTCGAGGGGTGAGTCAACAACCTCATCCCCTCCTGACGGGCTTGCAGTCATTAAGGACTGGTGATTATTTATTGCCGAGCTAGAGCAGCATTGCCACTTCACGGTACAAGTTGAGAAGGTCCTGCCCTCTTGGATCATCATATCTTCAATGGAGGTAGCCTTTTCTTTTCTAGCAGCATTCACCACTTGATCAGGCTTGGAAGAAGCTTCCCCGCTTTGTTCGAGAGGTGTTGACATCATCATCAGAGGAGGGCCACTAGAGGGAGGCAGCTCGGCTTCTTCATGTCGAATTTGCCTTGAAGAGCCGCTTCCTCGGGATAGACCTGCTCCCAACACCGGCTGGGGAATATGGTTTCTGATTCCAAGTTTCTTTATAGCACCCCAAAATTTATAAAGGATACATATTAATATTGGTCATGAAATAAATATAGAAAATAAAATTTCGATAATGGAAATAGCCTAAATTGATAGTGGGCCTAAACATTAATTAGAAGGCTATGAATAAATCCTTCATTAAAGCCCAACCATTAAGCTAAAACCCTAACGAGTTACAAATAGATAATTGAGTTAAAGATCATAGGATCGAACCCGACTCTGATACCCGAGACAACAATGCAAAATAAATAAGATATACAAATAAATAAAGTTAAAGGAAATAAAGTATGTATATAAAATTAGATAAAACTACTTATTAGTCTACTAAATATAATTAGTGGGCCTTTGCATTAAAACATTTATACGTAATATATATATATAAATATATTAAAACCCAACCCACTATATGCCACCCGTATACATATAAAACATAAAACATATGAAAACTAAGCCAAAAATGAATAGCGCCTTCCATCAGGGCGTTATTTAATTGAAGAACGTACAAATGGGTGCTAATTTATGAATTGGCGCCCCTATCTTAGGCGCTAATTCCAAAAATGACGCCCCTTCAAATGGGCGCTGTTTTCATACGTAATAAGGTAAGAAAGGATAACAGTAAATAACGCCCCCTTAACAGGCATTATATTCTGAATTGATGACTTCTCACATAGGCGTCATTTATTGAAATCACGCCCCAATCTTAGGCATCATTTTCAAAAAGGTCCCGTTGGTGTTTGATTCGAACAAGGAAGTTAATTAGGAAGGTTTTGATTAAGGAAAGGGATCAATACGTGGAAGTCCAAGTGTAATAAGGAGTCTACTTGGGAAGTTTTAGTTCCAATCAAACTCCTAGAACCCCATTAGGATTGCTACTCTATAAATACCCTGTCTTTCGACCTGGCCCCGGCTATCGTATCTCCTTCCTCCTGCTACTGCGAGACCAAGGAGGAGCGTCTTCCAGCAGCATCCTACTGCTGCTTCTTCTTCCTCCACTGTTGAAGTGAAGTTGCTACGTATAGAAGCAACTAAAGCTTCTTCTCCTTCCCTGTTGTGGACGTGTTGCGGTTGCTGCAGCATGCAGCCAAGTCTTCCTCCCTTGCAGTAGCTGTGTTGCAGCTGTTGTGTTAACGAAGGAAACTTATTCCCATCTCCTTCCTGTTACGGTGGCGGTGTTGCTGTAGTAGGAGAATCAAGCAAACTTCTTCTATTATTCTTGTTCTTCATCATTCTATATCTCTGTCCTTACAAACGTCAAAAGGTAGGCAATCTCCCAAGTAAAATATTATCATCATGCTAGATCATTAGAACATGTAGAAGGACTTGCAGATTCTCTCGGTTTGCCTCTGCGATTTTTGCATAAAATAGGGAATTAGCGACCCTCATCAGGGCGCTAATTCAATTGACGACTCGCACACGGTCGTCATTCTTTTAGTTAATTAATTAAATACACATGTTTAAAATTTAATAACCATGCAACCTGATGTCTAAATTAATGCATGATCATAGTTCTGAAATCCTGCTATTTTTCTCTACGTGACCATGTGATTATTTCTGTGAAAATTATTTTATCTGAAAGTGCTACTGTTCATGACCAAAATTGCACAGGATTGAATAACGCCTGTGACAAGGGCGCTATTTTAATATGACGCCCCTGGACACGGGCGCTATTTATAAAAACTCCCGAATTTATCTTAAATCTAAAATCCTGTTATTTATAAATAACGACCCAGACAAGGGCGTTATTTACTGAATTGAAGACTTAAGTCAAGTCGCCATTTACCTGAATTCTGGAAATTAATAATGGATATATATTGATATATATATATATATATATATATATATTAAAATATATATAGCGACTCCATGAGGAGTCTTCAATTTGTAAAATAACGCCCCTGACCAGGGCGCTACTTAACAAATTGAAGACTTTGGTTAAGGCGCCAATTTCCTGTCATCTGATTTTTCATGATTTTTCCTGTAAACTTGGATTTATATATATATAGGCACTATATTTCAGTCCGTGAGTATAGTCCCACGTTTTATCGATTGCCCATCAACTCTCGTTGACATACGAGCCCTCCGTTGGACATTCCGTTCCTTCGGATTGGCAAGTTAGTCATTGGGACCTCCGTAAGTCTCCTCGCAGTCTTGAATTCCCTCAAGGCCGACTGAGCTGGTTGTATCTAATCACCTAGATTTCCAGAATGTCATGGTTTTCATCTGGTTTATTGATATATCATCCTTATTACATGTTCTGTCCTTGAACTCTATGTCCGTGAAATCTATCTTAATGTTCTTACATGCTTGATCCTTGAAATTCTTGGCCATTAATATGGAATTAGTCTAGACTAAATGTCAGGGGCTATGGGTCCCACTAAAATGACATTTTAAATGCTACGGGTCCTGATCTGACCCTCATTGGGCGAGGCAAAGTCCAAACGTTACCGGTATACGATGATCGGGTGCTGGCATTCACCAACTCGGTTATTGGCATTTAGGGGCAATCATACAGTCATGGGAACTCCTAAGTGTGCAACCAAATACTACCTAGTGCTATTTCCATGAGGGGCGGTCATATCGTCGTGATTTTTCCCTTAGTGCATTGGCCAATCCTATATAGTGCTAGATGTGCAAACGCTCTTGTGATAGTGATGATCGGGAGTAATTGCCATCATAGTACACCTTTCTACAACTTATTGTTCGTCATGAAAAGATCTTGATTTGCCTTATTGGAGGGGTTATCATATCGTCGTGATATTCCCTTAGTGTCTTGGCAAATGCTATATAGTGCTTGTAGAAGTAATTGTTCTACTTCTATATCGATCATCATAAATGTTCTTGAATTATCCCATTGATAGTACCCGTTATCTTGTCACAAAGATCCTTCACAATAATGGATACATTGAAGCTCTCGTGATAGTGTTTGTCATAGAGAGATGAATGTTATATTTCCTCATGAATGCTCTTGACCTAACTTGAGATAGTACTTGTTAAGATCTTGCTATACTCTCTTGATTGTCATTGTCATTTACTCTTCATGAGTTTATCTAGCATCTTGCTTACTCGTTTTTTTTAGTTCTTGAATTTATCTCGTGTTATTATAGTTCTTGATTTCTATATCTTGCATGACCTGCATGAGCATGTTAAACTGTAATTGGCTTAAAGCTAGCTTGGAAGCATGAGATATTAAGTCCTACTGAGCGTTCGCTCACCCTACGTTTTCCAATGTTTTTCAGGTAATGACCATAGTGACGACGAGACCAAACATGATGGGCAAGGGCAAGAGTGAAGAGTACCTTGACAACCTAGATGAACCGTCTAGTCTGGTTATCTTGCGTCTTATGTCTCATTGTAGTTTTTCTTTATTGAGTTTTTTCATTTATTATGGGCCCGAATATGTAAAGAACTTATATTTAAAATGAAATTTATTATTTGTCCAAATTATGTTTTGTGGAAATGACTATGCTCTGATTGACACGACTGTTTAACTGCCACGTTCCGAGCAAACGACACGTTCCGCTGCTATCGGTTCGGGGCGTGACATTCTTGGTCGAGCTGGTTTAGTATGTTCAGCCTCTGCTAGGTGTTCATCGGAAGTTGCCCCAGTGAGTTGTCCTCAGTTAGGTAGAAAGCGGAGATGGTGTCCACTTCATAGCGCCCGCTATAATAATATTCCTCGAGGGTGAAGCCCAACCCTGGGTGTTGAGAGACACGTCTCAGCTCTTTGCCCAGGTTTGCGGGATACCACAGCTTCTGGAATGCTTCTTTCTTCTTGCGAGGCTGGCCAGAGGGGATATGCTGTTTCTGGAACATCTTGGCCATCCGATTTGTTATAAATGCCAATCCCTGAACGGGAACGGAGGGGTCTTCTATATCTTCAGGCAGATGATAATCATTATCTTCCCGTGTAGAGTGCTCCTCAGCTGTGTAAAACAAGCTGCTGGGGCAATCTATCTGCGCCACCTCCCAAGCTTTGAAAGGTTCAACAGTGGTATTATCGAGGCCGAGAATTGGCTTGGTAAGGCCTTCCGGGATCCCGATGTGGTCGTGCTGCTTGTCGACCTTGGCTTCATTAGCTTCGGGGTAGATGGCGGGAGGTGCTACCCTGCCCACGTCCTCGGTGACGTCGATGTGTGAGACCGTCTTGGGATTAACATACCCGCGCGGCGGCAGAGGGAACCAGTCGGCATCGGAAGTGATTTTTGATGCGCCGGTGGAGGTCTTGGCTTCAGAGGTCTTCTATGACCGTTCTGCATATAGAGGGGCATCCGTCAGGTGACATTCGAATACTTCGAACGGGTGGAGATCAACAAATACTCTTCCCTCCTTCCCTTCCAGGTTGTATTTGAAGCATTGGTGGAGCGTGGAGGGCATCACCATGTTCTCATGTAGCCAAGGACGGCCAAGCAGTGCCTTGTACGAGGTGCGGGAATCGATGACATGAAACTACACCCTCGTAACAAAGTCCGCCAGAATGAGTGTGAATTCTGCTACTCCTAGCGATACTTCACACTTCTGGTTGAAGCCGGCAATACGCATATCTCTGACTTTTTTGAGATGCACATTGAAGTAGTGCCTCTCATATATCCTGTATGGCAGGATGTTGACAGCTGCTCCGGGATCCACCAGAATCCTGTTCAGCTCTCGGCCATTCAGATGTCCTTTCATGTACAACGGTCTGTTGTGGCTGGTAGTGGGGAGCAGCATATCCTCCTGAGTGAAGGTCATGTTGGCCTCCGGCAGAGCTTCAGCTACGCATGTTTCATATTAAGCAGGCGTCTGCAGAGCAGTAATGATCGCATGTTGGGTCTCTTCACTCAAAGAGATAATTTCCCAAATAGTGAATCTCGCTGGGAGCTTTTGTTAGGGTGCTAGGCCCGGATACAGAGGGGGGGGTGAATGTATCCTACTACAAATAATGCCCAAATAGAAAACTCAGATGCTAGGCAAATTCCGGAATTAAGCTAATTCGATTAAGCAAAATAACAAGCAGGTGGAGTGAGCCTATCCAAGCATCTAGCGGAAACA
The DNA here is from genome assembly GCA_022559845.1 of Amorphophallus konjac. Classification (NCBI taxonomy): domain Eukaryota; kingdom Viridiplantae; phylum Streptophyta; class Magnoliopsida; order Alismatales; family Araceae; genus Amorphophallus; species Amorphophallus konjac. The sequence goes on from CM040122.1 coordinate 232,867,284, forward strand.
AATCAAGCAATCAAACCACTGCTCAATAGATTTTTTAGGTGGTTCGGTCCTCCAGACCTACATCCACCCTTCACTCCCAACCGGAGTGAGGCTTCACTAGAAAATGCTAGAACCAAGCAAACTCAGTCTGCGAATAAGGTGCTACCACACAGCTTGACCAGGGGAACAGCCTCCCCTCTTCCTCCCAACTGGAGGGACACCCCAAGTGACTCCCAGCCACTTGGAAACCAGAGACCGAAGTCTCTCTTCCTCCAGACCGGAGGGAACCCTGGACTTGCTACCCACAAGCCCAGAACCGGAGACAAGTCTCCCTTCCTCCAAACCGGAGGGAACCCATAAGTAGCTCCCAGCTACTTGCAACCGGAGATCAGATCTCCCTTCTCCTGACCCACCAGGAGGAACCCGACCTCAATCCAGAGGATCAGAAGTACAAAGGTAATCAGAAAAAACAAAGGGGAAAACAAGAAAAGAAAATAACACATCAATCACAAGCTGTAAAAGATGAAGCACAAAGATAGCTCTCAATGGAGCTGGCTGGCCTGGATTTGATCCATGGTCCAGCAGGAACAAATCTTTAGATGCAGCTTCTATTCTTCTTCTCTCAATCCTCACGAGCTCCCTTTCTTCTTCTTCTTCTCTTCTTTCTTCTCTTTCGCAGGCTCTCTCTGGCTTTTCTCTTCGCTTCTTCTTCTGCTCTCTACTGCTCTTTTCTTCTTCTACTCTTTCACTCTCTCGATCTCTGCTCCTCTATTCTCTTCTGCTCTTTCTTTCTGATCTCTATCTGCCCTCTTGCATTCTCATGTATATTTTCTTCAGTGGACGAAAGCTTCTATTTATATCAGCTTCAGCATGTGCTAGGGCGTGAGCTCTCGACGATTCCCGCCCAGCTTATTTGGTCCACGTGTCAGCATTTCAGCCTCTAGGATCACGTGTCAAGTCTTGATGGCCTCGTCCATTAAACCTGTCAGATAATCAGTCGAAGACAGTATCAGCTTAAAGCAATGTTCAGACTTCATTCAGCAGGCAAGGCACACATAGATGGCTGTATAGACTTCGTGTGAAGGATAGAGTGTATAGACTTAGTTAGTTCAGGCCTCTAACAATGAGTGTATAGACTTGCAACTCTTCATGAGATCTTAGTATATAGACTCAACCAATGTATATAGTTGAAGGTCTAACAATCGAGTGTATAGACTTAGGCCTAACAACTGAATGCATAGGGTTGAAGACCTAACAATCGAGTGTATAGACTTAGGCCTAACAATTGAATGTATAGGGTTGAAGACCTAACAATCGAGTGTGTAGACTTGAAGCTTGGAAGGATGTATACACTTAGCCTTTGAGGAACGATGTATAGACTCTGAACGTGAAGGCAGGCTGTAGAGACTTGAATCGCTTGAAGCGATGTACAGACTTTGAAGAATAGCAAGTGAGTAAGTGTGTACACTGAGTGAGTGTATAGAGTTGAAGTCTTTATGCGAGCTCAGTGTATAGACTCAACCAATGTATATAGTTGAAGGTCTAACAATCGAGTGTATAGACTTAGGCTTTGATGAACGAAGTATGGACAGTGAATCGTGAAGGCAGGCAGGCTGTATAGACTTAGCCTTCGATGAACAAATGTTCAGTGTATAGAGTTGGAATGTTATGCCCAATGTATAGACTTCAGTAGGGCTGCCAGTGAATAGACTTGTACAGTGCAGCGAGTGTATAGACTTGAAAGTCCACTGTGGATGTATAGACTTGAAAGTCCACTGTGGATGTATAGACTTGGTGAGGCTCAAGCAATGTACAGACTTAGTGAGGCTAAGCGTTGTACAGACTTGGAAATTCCACTGTGGATGTATGGACTTGATGATCCACTGTGGATGTATAGACTTGAGTGAGTGAAGCCGATGTACAGACTTGCCTATGCGAAGCCACTATACAGACATTGAAAACGTGAAGCCAGTGTACAGACTTGAAGAACAGTTCAATGTATAGACTTGAAGGCCCTGAGCAAATGCATAGACTTCACGCTGTGCAGACTTTAGGCTTTGAACGTTTGAGCAGTATGCAATGTATAGACTTAGCGATGTATAGACTTGGCCAGAACAACGTAGGAAAAGGTATGAGTGTATAGACTTGGCCAAGCGTAGGAACAGATGTGGAGTGTACAGACTTGGTGAAACAAAGTCTAGTGTATAGACTTGGTAAAGTGAAGTCCAGTGAATAGACTTCAATTAGAAGACGCCCGATGCCAATGTACAGACTCAATGATATGAATCCAATGTACAGACTTTGAGGGATGTTAACAATAAGGCATGCAGTACAGACTTACTCAATGAAGCTGATGTATAGACTTGAACACTGCGACGATCAGACTTTAGCAGTGTATAGGCTTAGAGTGTAGCTAAAGCTTCAAGCGTAGGAATAGGCAAGAATGTATAGACTTTCAATGAAGGGGCGTTGTGTAGACTTTGGAAAGTCTGAGCCATTGTATAGACTTTGCCTTAACAATGAATAGGCAAACGGGTGTACAGAGTTGGCCAAAGCAGCAATGTATAGAATTGAAACGCTTGAAGATCGACTGTACAGACTTTAGAAGAAGACCAATGTATGGACTTCAGGTGAAGATCAATGTATGGACTGTAAACAACCGATGAATGAACTGAGGGGTCGACCCATCAGCACAAGGGGTCGATGCACCACTGACCATACCAATGAATAAGTGCAGCAAGATTCAAGAGGCACCATGACTGAACATAATCAAATATGCAATGCCATATCAGAACTTATGAAGAACTGTATTATGATCAGAAAGTGAATAATAACATGATGACTCACACAGCAAGATGGCTCACAGTGAATAACTCACACAGCAAGATGACTCACAGTGAATAACTCACCTCAAAGACCAATCATTAAAACCACCATTACAACCATCATCAAAACCACATGGGCACAACAATCTCCCCCTTTTTGATGATGGCAACACTACACAGTGAGTCAATCTGATGACTCAAATTATTCTCCCCCTTTGACTTCATCAAAAAGAAAATAGTTTGAGAAATTAAAGCATGTATAAAAAATCAGTCAATTCCTCCCCCTTGCTAGAACAAAATTCTCCCCCTTTAAGAGTTTCAGCGAGAACATGAATTAGAGATGATCAAAAGGAACATGCATGCATTGATTGAATGATATTCTCCCCCTTTGGTATAATCAAAATAAACCATGGGAAGGGGTATGAATGTAGATGCAGATACCAGAATGCAAGGGCACAATTTGATTTTAGCATCAATATTCAAACATTTCAATTTGTTCAATAAATTTTTTCATGCTACAAATTTTACGAGCACTCTAGTTCAGTGCACACCTTGTAACTAGAGGATATACCTTGATCAGAGGCCAATATCTCTAAGCAGTTAGTGTGACTAACGGTCATGCTTTATATGAACAGAGATAGCATTTACACATCATGACACACTGCAAATCATTTCTTGATGAGTGAGTTGTATTTCTCAGTGTGCATGCCATTGCTCTGCCTGAATTTTCAATGAATTTTATTCTGCAGAGTTGACTAAGACACCTGATGACACAGTCCTTTGGACATGGTTTCTCAGTGACCAACGTCATTGCTCTGACAACAATTACCCTTTAGACAATTCAGACAAATTCCTTTGCTTCAAGTCAATAATAATTTCATGTACTTAACCAATTAAAGCCATGAATTCAATAATACAGATTTCAGAAGATTTTACAAGACATAGCATGAAACAGATGGTTAAGATTTATTAGACATGCTTCAAGTATTTTTAAGAGATTTTAAAGCCAAACTCATTGAATACATTAAACTTAAACCACATGAGTTATTTCAGTCATTCATAAAAACATATAATAGAAGATTTCTAGTTCAAGAATTTTTCAGATTTATGATTGAGATAGTCCCATTGAAATCATCATGACAGACTGATAGATTTCTGAAGCCAAATGATACCAATTGATAGGAGAGATTTTGAAGCTTAGTGTTTTCCGGATATGATCAAGGTTTGTCAACAAAAATGATAAGAAGGGATATGCAATGAATTCTGACAAATATATGCATTTGACAACCTATATGCAATGCATTGACTCCCCCTGTCAACATGCATTCAGACACTCTTTTTGGCATTTTCAATGAAATGAAATGCAATGCACTATATGTATGCAAAAACACATGCAACTAACTCCCCCTGAAAACATGCAATGTTTGCCATGCAAAACTGAACATGTGATTCCAAATGATATAGTGACTTGTGCACATTCAGACTGTCCTATTCAGCAAAGTGACCCATGGTACTAGGCGAAGCACTTGGTCTAAAAGACCACCTCACACATAGTAAGAACCTCCAGACAGACTTCCCTGCCTTTTGGTACCTTACCATTTATATACCATTGAGGTCATGCATGATAATTCAACATGCAGTCCTATATGCAATTCATAATGTTCAGTGAGCTATTGCAACACACAAATTTCAAACAATATTCACATTCAGTTTAGATTTTCAGAAATTTGTTTTCAGAGTTTATGCATTTCAACAATTATCAAACAACTACAAATGGCAGATATGCAAGAATACATCAAATCAGATATGCAATGAGTTTCAAAACAAGAAATGTAGAGAGTTTACATGAACAGTTCAGAAGGGGTTTTTCATTCTTGAGTGCCTTGGATCATTACCCCTTTTATTCCAGTCCCAAGGCACACGTGCATAGCAATGTTATTTTACAGAAACAAGTACCCAAGAAGTCTTGGGTCCTGACATGACAGTATCACTTCTAACAGGTTTTCTCAGCATATTTTTAACTTGATAGCAAGGAGCAGCAGTTTTCAGACCTGATTTATGCACATTCTTGTTAGCATGAACTCTATGTGCATATACATGAGACTCCTTGTTAACAGAATAAACATTCTGTTTGCCAAAACCAGTTTGGTTTTGATATCCTGCCAGCCAACAGGTTGTAGCCCTGTGACCTGGCTTTCCACAGTTATAGCATGAGAAAATAGAATTTAGGTTTTCTTTATGCACATCATTATGAACATGAATTGTTTGTGCATTAGCATGAAAATTTCTGCTATTTGTATGACCAAACTGTTTTCCATAATCAAAACATTCAAAGTTTTTCTTTTTGAAAACAACTTTGTTCTTTCTGAGAGCATTTGTACTTGCAGGGAATTTAACAGTTTTAGAATTAAATTTTCTACCCTGAGCATGCCAACAATCAATGGACCTGTGGCCATGCTTTCCACAGTGAGAGCAGAAAGGGGACTTTCTTCTAAAAGAACTTGCCCAACATTCAGTGGCCTTGTGCCCAAGCTTGTTACAATTAAAACATTTGACATGCTGGTTCAGAGAAGCAGTTTTGTTTATATTAAAAGCATGTTTGTTAGCATAAGATTTAGCATGATGTGAGAGTGGTTTTTTCTTTCCATTAACAAACCAACATTGGGCAAAGGTGTGGCCTAATCTACCACAATGAGAGCATTCACTTTTCTTTGAATGAACAGCAGGTTTTTTATCATGATATTTCCTAGCATTCATCATTTTAGCATTCAAATCATCCAGTTCGTTTAATTCACACTCATGCATCAAATGGCCAATTCTATGGCAGTAATAACATGACATTTTCTTTTTCTGAACCTCATGATTTCTGACATGAGTTTTCCTCACATGCATTTTACTGGCATTCATGTCATCTTTTCCTTTCTGTTTGCATTTATGCATTTGATGACCAGCTTCATGACACTTAAGGCATGACATGAGTTTCCTGTTAGCATGAGATTTAAAAACAGGATGCATGTAAGTAGTAGAAGCCATTTTGTTCTTTCCTTTTTATTTTTCAGTTGGTTTCAGAATTCTCTGAGCAGCAAATTGAAACACTGAAGGATTGGCTGAACTAACAGAGGCAACATTTGAAACAGCTGAAGTTTGAATCTTATTTTCAAAACTCTTTTTCTTTGTTGGGTTATAGCCCAACCCTTCTTTTTGAAAATTGACTTTAACACCTAGCAGTTTGTCCAGATTATCTTGCCCACTGACAAATTTAGACAAGGAGTTTTTTAAATCCTGAATTTCATTTTCTTGAGAGGAAATGTGTAGCTCATAACTGGCAATCTCTTGTTCACTGCAATTCACACATTCAGTTAACACCTTGTTAGCAGTTTTATATTTTTCAATTTCATTTTCCAGATTGCTCAGTTTATCAGAATCTTCAACACAAATACTTTTTCCTCTTTCCAAAGTAAGAAGTCTTTCAGACATAGTGAAGTTCAGCATTTTTAACTTCTCATTTTCTTCCTTGAGTTTGTCATTCTGAACTAATTCATTTATCAGAAGTTGATCTTCTGAATTGACTTCATGTTTTCTTCCAGTCTCAAATTTCGTTAATTCTTTTTGCTGTTTCTCAAGATCTTTCTGTAATTCTATGTTTACAGATTTTATGGCATTCAATTTTTCAGTCAGCAATGTGTTCTCCTGTTTAAGTTTCTTAAATTTTTCATCATTTTTATTGGAGAACTCTCTAAGAGAATCATTTTCAGATTTCAGCTTGTTTAATTCAGACTTAACACATTCAATTTCTTTCAGTAAATCCTTGCTCTGAACAGAATCATGACTAGCTAGACTAAGCTTCTTTTCAAGTTCAGAGATTTCTTTCACATGATCTTGATTCTCAGTTTTCAATAATGAAATTTGTTTCTTCAACATTTGAAAATCAGACTTACAAGCATCATGAACATTTTTCAATTCAACACAATTTCTACATGGAGAACTTGAACTATCTAAACCAGTACCCTTCTTCAATTTTTTATACTATTTTCTTAACAGTTCATGAGATTCAAATAATTCAGCATATGCATTCTCCCAATCTTCTAGAGAAAAATTCTCGAAGAGATTTACCTCATCATCATCATCCTCTTCAGTTTGATTGCTGCCTTGATCGCTGCCACTTTGATTTCTTCTGTTGGCCATCATGCAGCTGTCCACATCTATCTCCTGAGTTCGCTTCAGTGTATCCAAAATGTCTTTAGCAGTACTGCAATCAACGAAGCATGAGTGAAAGGCTCTATCAGTAGCTGCCTTCATTAGATTTATAGCTATCTGATTCTCTTCATGCATAGACTTGTGACTGTCAGTCCATTTGGACTTTTTCTTTGGTAGTTCATGAGGACCATGTGAAATTACTTTCCACAGGTCTGGATTCACAGATTTGATATAATTCTTCAGACTAGCGAACCATGCATTAAAATGCATACCATTGAAGATCGGTGGATGAGCCATGAGAACACAACAAATTAATGCAACAGGAATATTGATGCACTAAAACCAAATTAGCACCTAAGACTGCAAGATCGAATCTGCAGGTCGCTGGACCTTGTATGCAGACACCGCTCTGATACCAACTGTTAGGGTGCTAGGCCCGTATACAGAGGGGGGGTGAATATATCCTGCTACAAATAATGCCCAAATAGAAAACTCAGATGCTAGGCAAATTCCGGAATTAAGCTAACTCAATTAAGCAAAATAACAAGCAGGTGGAGCGAGCCTATCCAAGCATCTAGCGGAAACAAATCAAGCAACAAAACCACCGCTCAATAGATTTTTTAGGTGGTTCGGTCCTCCAGAACTACATCCACCCCTCACTCCCAACCGGAGTGAGGCTTCACTAGCAAATGCTAGAACTAAGCAGACTCAGTCTGCGAACAAGGTGCTGCCACACAGCTTGACCAGGGGAACAGCCTCCCCTCTTCCTCCCAACCGGAGGGACACCCCAAGTGACTCCCAGTCACCTGGAAACCAGAGACCGAAGTCTCTCTTCCTCCAGACCGGAGGGACCCCTAGACTTGCTACCCACAAACCCAGAACCGGAGACAAGTCTCCCTTCCTCCAAACCGAAGGGAACCCACAAGTAGCTCCTAGCTACTTGCAACCGGAGATCAGATCTCCCTTCTCCTGACCCACCAGGAGGAACCCGACCTCAGTCCAGAGGATCGGAAGTACAAAGGTAATCAGAAAAAACAAAGGGGAAAATAAGAAAAGAAATTAACACAGCAATCACAAGCTGTAAAAAATGAAGCACAAAGATAGCTCTCAATGGAGCTGACTGGCCTGGATTTGATCCACGGTCCAGCAGGAACAAATCTTCAGATGCAGCTTCTATTCTTCTTCTCTCAATCCTCACGAGCTCTCTTTCTTCTTCTTCTTCTCTTCTTTCTTCACTTTCGCAGGCTCTCTCTGGCTTTTCTCTTCTCTTCTTCTTCTGCTCTCTACTGCTCTTTTCTTCTTCTGCTCTTTCACTCTCTCGATCTCTGCTCCTCTATTCTCTTCTGCTCTTTCACTCTCTCGATCTCTGCTCCTCTATTCTCTTCTGCTCTTTCTTTCTGATCTCTATCAGCCCTCTTGCATTCTCATGTATATTTTCTTCAGTGGACGAAAGCTTCTATTTATATCAGCTTCAGCAGGTGCTAGGGCGTGAGCTCTCGACGATTCCCGCCCAGCTTATGTAGCAACCCGGATAAAAATCAAAATGGAGTAAAAGATTTAATAATAAATAAACGAAAGAGCTTGGAATAAAAATAATTAAAACCCTGATAGAAATAACGCCTCAGATAAAGGCGCTACTTTCACATAAAACGCCCTTACATACGGCGTGTTTTGAGAAAGGACGCCCACACGTAAAGGCGTCAAATTTCAAACGACCAAAATAATTAAAAAGGGCAAGATAGCGTAACGTCCCTTGCATGGACGTGTTTCAATAAGAAACGACGCTTGACAAGGCGTCAATTTAAAATTCGACGCCCTGACCAAGGTCGCTAATTCAGTTAGAGTTCCGTTCGAACCAGGAACTTATCCAGAGTAAGTGATAACTATGAGAAAGAGTTCGAATGTGGTAATAACTCAATCTTGGAAGTATTACTCCCAATCAAACACTACCTTTGTTAGGATTTCCAAAGTCCCTATAAGTAACCCGGTCAAAACCCTAAAGAACTATTTGGTCGATCTACTGCTGTTACAGTATGTGAAGAACAGTGAGTTCTTCTTGTAGCTTTCTCTCTGTCTTTTGATTTCATGAAGGGTAGTAATCTTCCATCTTCTTCCTCTAATACAGGTTAAGCGATCAATTACGTACATAAAGAACAAGGTAATGTTATTCAATCTTTTCCCTAACTTTGGATGTCATCTCATCATCCTTCCTTTCTTCTTCCCCTGCAGGTTGATCGAAGATCATCATCTTCATCATCCTCATCAAACGTTTTCTCCATTAGCATCGTCTGTCTTGCTGCTGACTGTTAGAAGCTTCAGAGCATCAAAGACTTCGTCCGTTCATCTCCAGATCAACTATAAGGTAGGATTTTCTCAAGCACTGTAGCCCAAATCACAATAATAATGTTGGACCACATATATTAGTTCATCCCTACATATAGTTTTCGTGAGTTTAAATTATTTTTGTTAAAAAGAGACGCCCTTTCCAAAGGCGCTAATTGAAGAAGCGACCGAGACCAAGGCGCTAATTAAATAAACGACCCTGACAAGGTCGTCAATTCAAATATTTTGACGCCCTGTACACAGACGTCAATTTGATTAATTGTTAATTAACCATTGAAATTAATCCATATTCACTTAAACATGATTCTAAATTAGTACATGATCATGATTACTGAAATCCCGATATTTATCCTGTCATGACCATGTCTCTTGTTTCTAGGAATTATAAATTCTTGAATTCACGACCCTGTGTAAGTCGTTTCTCACTTAACTAACGCCCCTGTTCAGGACATGAATTGAAAACCAACGCCCCTGTCCAGGGCGTGTTTTTGATAAATTGCTGAAAATATACATTCTGTAAAATCGAAGTAAAGAATGAACGACCACTGTATAAGTCGTCAAATTATAATGAAACGCCCCTCACCAGGGTGCGTTTTTGGTGAAATACTGAATTATTGAAATCCCTGCAAAATAGGAAAAATATATAAACGCCCCTATCTAAGGCGTTAATTACTTGAGTAGTGACTTTACTTAAGTCGTTATTTTCCTGTAAAAATATTTTTTTCCCTGTTTCTGATAACCGATGGTTTCAATATATCTATCTATATATGTATATCGGCACTATATCTCCACTCCGTGAGTATAGTCCAACGTTTCATGATGTTACATCGATCACCCTCAACTCTCATTGACATACAAGCTCTCCATTGGACATTCCGTTCCTTTGGACTAGCGAGTTAGTCATAGAGACCTCCGTAAGACTCCTCGTACCTTGGATTCCCTCAAGGTCGACTGAGCTGGTTGTACCCTAAAAACCCCTTACCCTATTGAATGCCATGTCACTATAAAAGAAACATGGTATACCGGCCCTTATGATATGCAAAGAGTATATCATGAGAATTCTTAATGGGATGATGATATCATGCCATTTGTTGATGTTCTTGTGGACCTCAATTCTATAATAAGAATGCGGGTATCTTGCCTTTGATAGACTGTTCATGTGAACCTCAATTCTATATAAAGAATGTCCATACTTGTTTGTCATGGTACCCGAGTTAAGGGAACCTAATTCCACCTAGTTTCATCGTTCATCGTGATTGTACCGTTGTTATCGCCTATCTATGTCCAATGTCGTATTTTTGGACTCCATTCTCTCAAAGTTATCCTACGTGTCTACAAGCTTAAATTGTTGAAATTCCATGTTGGCTATATACATATATATACAAGAGTGGATGTCAAAAATACATGATAAATGCCTGCGCATATAGGGCCCGATCTTGTCCTGGGAGGAGCACCCGAAAGTACTTGTGCCCATGGGAGTTTTAATGATAAGGTATCTGGCATTATACCGAGTGCATGACTAGCTTGATTGGACATTCCACACAAATCTTGTACTTGACTCGTACTTGACTTGACATGAATCGCGTGACCCGAAAAAGGGTAATTACTTGCTTGCTTGAAACGTGATAGCCAATTCTTGACATGACCTGTTAAACGTACTTGCTTGAATATCTTGAATATCTTGTTATCTTGTTGAAAGTTCCTGACTAGTTCATCTTGTTCTCTTGATATTACATTCTCTTTATCTTGTCGTTTTATACGAGCATGCATAGCTATAGTCCATTCATGAAAAATGTAATTACTTAAACCCCTTGCTAGCACTTGAGATATAATTTCCTACTGAGCGTTCGCTCACTCCGTGTTTGTCCCTTACTTTTCAGGTAAGTCCGACGACGAGACTCAAACGGATGGGGAAAGTCCAGAGTGAAAGAGCTAGAGCTTTTCCAAGTGCCATCTAGTCTTTTTCCTATTTTCTTGAGTCAACTATGTACTTTTCCTTTTATTTTGAATAGAGTATTGGATTTGTAATAGTCCATCTATTATGGAATAAAGGATTTGGTTATCTTTACTTTTGCGCATCTTTGTCTTTGTGTCGAATACACGACCACTCTGATTGACATGATTGATATAAACTCGTCGCGCACCTCTGGGTATCTTCCGCGCTCGGGGCGTGACAGTTTTTGTGGTATCAGAGCCTAGGGTATTCAATTCCTAGGAAAACCCAAGTCCAAGGATATGTTCAAACCTTTAACCAGTGAGATTGGGTAGAACCAAGGGTTAAAGTTAACATAGTATATGAGTCTTTAAATACAATCACATATTAACCTAGTTATTGTAATTGTAGGATAATGGCTGCCGAACGTGCTCAATGGCGCAACATGCAGCGTACCCTTCAAGACATGACTCAAGTGCTGCAACAAGTAGCACAAGGAGGTGGACAACGAGCAGGAAGTCTCCACCAGACTTTCAAGAACATGAACCCACCCAAGTTCACGGGTTCTACTGATCCAGATGACACTGAACACTGGATTAGGGAGATAGAACGTATATTTCGTATTATGCAATGCACGGATCAGGATAAAGTTTTATTAGCTACTTTTCAGTTAGAAAGGGATGCTAGATGCTGGTGGGAATCAATAGAAGCTACTATAAATCAAGATCAGATTTCGTGGGAAGAATTCGTTGAACACTTCAACGTGAAATATTTCTCGGACCGAGTTCAGGAAAAGAAGGCTGCAGAATTTGCTGCATTAAAGCAACGATCTTTGTCAGTGGCCGAGTATGTGGCCCAATTCTCTAGATTGTCTCGATATGCTAAGCATCTAGTTAGCACCGAGAAAATGAAAGCTAGGAGGTTTCTTAATGGCCTCAGGCCCCAAGCTATTACTCAACTGGCGCCGATGGTCATTCAAGTCTACTCGGAGATAGTACGCCGAGCTCAACTATTAGAAGATGCCACGGAACTGTCTGATAGGATTCGTGGTAAGGATAAGAAGGAACAAGTTACAGGTTCGGGTTCCTTTAAACCCAACTTCAAGAAGAGGCCTAGCAATGGAGGTATTCTCTCGCAAGACCAAAAGTTCAAGAAGACCAAGCCCTTCTCTATCACCACTACCTCTCCAAATACAGTGTGCAAACATTGTGATAAAGCGGGTCATAGAGCAGAAGAATGCTGGAGGAAACTTGGAGCATGTCTCCGTTGTGGGAGTCGTGAGCATCGAATTCCCGATTGCCCACTACTAAATAATCAAGCCGATGACGGAAAACGCCCAGTAACCAAGAATGCTCGTCTTCATGCAATCAAGGAAACCGAGCAAGTAGAAGGAGGCGGCTTAGTGGAAGGTATATTGAAAGTTTGTTCCAGGAATGCATACGTCTTAATTGATACTGGTGCATCACATTCGATTGTTTCTAAAAAGTTTGCTGACCCATTACCCCTAGAACCGGAATGGATAAAGTTAGTTTTGTCTACTCCTCTGGATGATGAGACTGATATTACACATCATTACCAAAACTGCGAAGTATTGATTCATGGTCAAAATCTCCCTATTGATCTCATATGTTTAGATCTGAAAGAGTATGATGTAATACTAGGGGCAGATTGGTTATCCAAGTATCAGGCAACGGTTGATTGCCGCAATAGTAAGGTTACATTCAAGGACTTTCCAGAACTAATATTTACTAGCCCCACGAGTCGGAGCAAATCCCATATTATTTCAGCTCTCCGAGCTAGCAAGCTCATTAGGAAAGGATGTACATCTTTCCTCGCATTTGTCACAGTTAAAGAAGCTAAGGAGATTAAGCTAGAAGACATTCCAGTAGTGCAAGAATTTCCGGACGTGTTTCCGGAAGATTTGCCGGGATTACCCCCGCAAAGAGAAGTGGCCTTCACCATTGACTTAGTCCCTGGTGCTGGTCCGGTTTCAAAGGCACCTTATAGAATGTCACCTGCTGAACTCAAGGAGTTAAAGGAGCAATTGATGGAACTCATTAAGAAAGGATTCATTAGACCAAGTACTTCCCCGTGGGGAGTGTTGATTCATTTTCTTAATTAGATTAGCTTCCTATCCCGCCCCCTTTAAATACATACATGCATAAACATGTGAATCAAAGACAAGGGGATGAAAGGATGGAAATACTAATCGTGATCGCCACCAAGGATTAACAACGCCGCAAGGATGAAGAAAGGAGTGCAACGGCGTCGTATACCTTGGAAAGAAAACTTGATCGCGCTTGAAACGGGGTGCGGGGAACTTGTGGATTCAAACCTCCTCTCCTTCCAGTCGGCTAGAGGAAGAGGGCCTCACGTTGTATTCATGCTCTCCTGCAAAACAAAGATCAAACAAGGACAAAAAACCCATTAGAACATGCATGTGTAGTATCAATCCCGCAGTGATAAAATAGTGGTAGAAATTGAGGGCAAACTCACCAGGGGGAGATTTTTAACCCCTATGGAAGGGTGGAAAAGATAGGTGTGTGTGTTGTGCATGCATGAGATTTGAAATCATGAGATTTGATTGAGAGAATAGAGAGAAAACGATGATGCAAAACGGAGAAAAACGCATGTGTAGCAGAAAGTGCAGGAAACTATGATGATTTGTGATTTTGAGGAGATTAGAACTAAGAGTGTAGACCATGAAATCAAGCCCAGAAGGATGAAATTGAAAGCCAATACTTCTCTCTTCAAGATGGGGTCGAAGTTGTGAGTCGACGGTGCAGCATGGCTTCGCCCCACGTCCGGAAAGAGCCCCCCGTCGCGACTGCGAACTGGGCAGTTTATATAGAGTTTTGTAAGAAATCCTCATCTTCTTATCACGATTCCCGGAGATAGAGTCCAAGATAAATCGAGTTCTTTGGATCAAACTCGAGATAATACTAAGGACAAGAGATAAGAACAAACAGGGATCAATTCAGAAGAGGATTCTAGAAGATATGTCTTTTGGAAGGCAGCCCCGGAGCCTTATCTGCAGAGTTTGAGTTGAACTAGGAAACATAAATCATGATCTTTCAACCCAGATCCCAAGAGATATAGCCAATGAAAATTTGATTCCTATGAACCAAATTCAAGATAATACCAAGGGCTAGAAGCAGGAAAAAATGGGGATCAATTTGGATAAGAAGTCAAGAAGTTATGGAGTCTTCAAGAGGGCCACGGCGCATAAAAACGGAGCAGAGTCCAGCACGAATTGGACTCTCTGGTGCATGTAACGGTCTATCGTAGGACCGTCACATATGATGTAACGGACTAGGGTAGGTCCGTCACACTCTGGAGGTCAAACGGGACGTTTTCGGATGAGATTGGATGTGACGCACCTAAACAGGGCCGTCACTTGGTCTAACGGTCAAGGATAGGACCGCCACACTCTAGGGGTTGAACCGGGCTGTTTTGGGCAAGTTTTGGTGTGACGGTCTATCGTAGGACCGTCACACTAAAGTAACGGTCTTCACTGGGCCGTCACTTCAATGAAGTAACGCACCTGCAAATGATCTTCACATCGATGAAGGCAGATTCTGGGCAGACTGTGCGCGACTTTAGAAATCGAAGTGTATCTCTCAAACGGTGGAGAATTAGACAAAGTGGTAAACATAGAAGTTGTAGATAACTGAGAGAGGAACAACTTTTATGAAGAAAGAAATGTGAGAAAATGATTGGAAGAGGGTGAAAATGGGGCTGGAAGAGAGAGGAAAATTCTGGGATGTTGGTGAACAGCACAGCCTGCTGGAAAAATGTGAATAGCTCACAATCGGGGCAGAACCGGCCAACAGTGTAGAAGAATAAATTGTAGGTCTTTGAAAGACGCACAACTTTGATGAAGATAACTTTTTGAAAAGAGGATTGGAAGAAGGTGAAAACGAACCACTTTCAGGACTGCGCAGTGAGAGAGAGCCGATTACTTGGGGGAAGCCGGCCTAAATGGGCCGAAAGTTGATTTGGAAGTCGGAATTTGATAAGATAAGCTCCGAGGCTCTAAGAAATCATGATCTCCAAGACTCAAAGGATATGAAATGGTAAAAATGGGCTTGAAATCCATCCAAGGAAGCTCCAAAATATTGGCTAATTCGGGGCATCAAAATGATGAATAAGAGAAATGACACAACTTGTGGGCTAAAACGGGTGTCAACAGATGCCCCTCCTTGATGTCCGCTTTGCAAGGGAACGAGCGAAAGCGACGCGGAGGCGAAATGGAAAGGAGATGGAGTGAAAACGATAGTGACGTGAAATGGAGATGAAGCGGAGATGAAGCGGAGAGAACTGATAAGCGGGCATCAAGGCTAAAAAAAGACACCCGTCACAACCAACAAGCGATAGAAATTCTCCCGAAAACGCCGAACTAACCACCTGAAATGATTGACAAGGATGAGACATGTCTGGAGAACTAAACTAAAGGAGAAAAAGGAAACACGACCAGCCTCATCGGGGACACAATCCACGGACAATGAGTGGGTCGGAAGGAACACAGCATAGGAGCTGGAAAGGAGAGATAAGATTGAGATAAAATCCAGACAGGAATCACACTGGCCAATTAGACCAAGCGGCAAGATCTGAGAAATCGTTCAAATTCGGAGTGGAATGAAGAATCTCTTATCCAAGAGAACTGAGTGCAATCAACCATTGCTGAGGAGAAATCCTTGAATGGATCACGAGACATGAATGCTCAAAAATGACATGATGCATGCTGGGCTAAAATAAAGAAATCATTAAAACGAATGCAAAGAAAGATAAAATAGAAAGTACTCAAGGATATTATTGCTAGACTAAGCCAAGACGGGGTCAAGAGTCTTCTTGCAACCACGGCGTGCGAGACAGAGTCTATCGTCCCCCACTCGACTCAACCGAGCGGCCTATCCAACGATTAACCGTATGCTCCTAGATCATCATCGTTTTTGTTAAAGGGGAACATCAGATCCCAGAACACACGGGCAACCAGCCGGTCCTTGAGAGGCTATAATAATGTAGATACCATATAGTAATGCAACAATGAGTAGGAATAGAGAGCCATACCTGACTTACCTGTCAAGCGAAACGGCATTTTTTATTGGATTTTCGATTTCTACTTTTTATGAATTTTCATCATAAGATAACAACAACATGACATGATGTGAACATGAACGAATATGAACAAGCATGACATGAACACAACATAATAAGAGAAATATGAATGAAACATGTCACAACATAACATACCGAAGATGGATGAAATATAACACATAAATAAATGACAAGCATACATGCGACTAAAGGCACGGTGGGATAAGACAACACGCACACGGTGGGACAGCACACATGGTGGTATAAGGACATGGTGGGACAAAGACACGTGGGATGACAATATCACGGAGGACAAAGACACGTGCGATGAATGACACGGCAGGATAAAAGATACGACCAACACGAGAGGACATAGACACATATGACAAGGACACAGCGGGACAAAAGACATGGAGGACCATAGACATGATAAAGACAACACACACATTCTTCAATCAAAGCCCAAGATCAGATGAAGCGGAACCCGCCAGGTTCAAAATCATGGGACAATGCCCTCTCATGAAGATATGATTAAGCAGATAAGCGAAAGCTGAGAAGGCCATGAGCTTCAGAATAGATATTAAAGAGATGAGAATATATCAAAGAATATGCGTAGAGGTAGAGCGAAATGATAGAGCAAGGAAAGCTTGAACCTGCAACCTGCAGCCTGCACAATTAGCAAAAAGATTACGTACCTGTCCTCAAGATAAAAATAACAGGAACAAAAGAGAAGTATTTTTGGATTTTTGTATTTCTGATTTTTTTTGCCATATTCAAATTTTTGGGATTTTTTTTTGACATATTTGATTTCTTTTTTAGAATTTTGACATATTTGATTTTTTTTGGAATTTTGACATATTTGAATTTTTTGGATTTTGAACTATATTTCATTTTTTGGATTTTGATATAGCAATCTGCAGCACCCAAAGACGGGCTCGAACTATTGGCCAGGGATCGCCGTCCCTCCCCTCTCATTAAAGGCTTCCCTTAAGCAGGGCGTGTATGTGAGGGTGGCTTACCATAACCAACCGCTTCTAAAGAACGGTGCCCCTACTAAGGCCATACCCGGGATACAACCCAACCTAAGAGGGAGAAATAGAAGAAAAATTAGAAACAAGCTTTATGCAGGATGGGAGACATCAGGACTTGAATTCCTTCCAGGGCACTACCCCTCAAAGAGATAGTCTGTTGCGCTGGGGCTTTGTGTCTTTGATTTTGAGACCCATATCTATCAGGCACGCATGCGACCAGGCTCATGACGTCCCGCGGGGCTTCGCCACTCTTGCCATGCCTTGGATTTTCATAATGTTGCATTGATTCATCATTGATTCATCCATATATGATTTTGACAGCCCTTATTGGCTAGATATTGCATGAAAGCTCACTTTCGACGGTCAAGACTGCCCCTATTTGAGACCTCTCTCGTATTAGGGAGCACCTAGGTTGGTCATCTTTTCCATCAATCTCTTTCCCCTACACTTGGCCGAGCAGAGAAGAGAAAATGACCTTTGTGCATACCCAAAGTATGGCCAAAGCAGCAACGGTGTGCCTCAGAGAGATCGGCTATGGTTTGCCGTGTAGTGTGTGAAAAACCCATGCTCAAAGGTCACTCTCAACGATCGGGGAATGAACTGGACTCCTAGCGAGGAGCTATCACCAGCCTAAGGATGCTGCAGAAGCAAACTCATTTGACTAAATGAACTAAGCAAAATTCTAAAAGCCACTTAACCATGTGAGGAACCAACATTTATCTTAACAATGTGCAGGAGTAAATAAGTGATAATAATAGCATGTTCTTTGCACAAAATAAAGATACCTTGCAAATCCACGGAATGAAACTAGCATCCTGAAGCAATCGTGATCATCGAGCTTTGCGCAGCACGAGCTTCATATTCCTTGCTTGACAGGACGAAAGGGAGAGGATAGCAAAAGATCAAAGATTCCTCTACATGGAGGAGCGGCAGACATTAAACTAGACGAATAAGGATAAAAAGGAAGAGAGATGAGGGCTAGAACTCCCTCATTAAGGCGTAGAGACCTTGATAACAAGGAACCAATTACAGAAGAAACCAGATTAACTCAGATCAAGGCGGACTAAAGCCTCGAAAACAGCAAGAGAAAGGGCAATGACCCTGAAAGGGTGAGGAAGAATGAGTAGAAAGATGAGAAGAAGAATCATCTGATATGATCCGAAAAAGAGAATGGTAGACATCCGACAAGGTCGGAGAAGAAGAATGAGGACCACCCGATAGAGTCGGGGAAGGAGAATCATAAACACCCGACAAAGTCGGGGAATAAGAAGGAGAACCCGGGGATACCTGAGGAGAAGAATCAGAGGAGGACATAGGCTGAGGCCGAGCATGGTGAGGAGATGGAAAGTTCGAAGGTTCCGAATGGGAAAAGGAAGAACGGGGATTCGTGAACCCGAGATGGGAGGAGAGAATCATGAATGGAGAATTAGGAGAGGGCAGATACACCACCCAGGGGTGGGAACCGAGCAGAATAAATGATGAGTGAAATGAAGAAGAAGGAAGAGAAGTGGACCCCTGAGTGCACAACTGACGGCCTTTAAGCTTACGCCGTCGCCTCTTCTTAGCTGATTGAACATGGACTTGCCTGGCGCGGACTCGGACCTTCGGCCTTCTCAATCTGTAATACTTTCTCAAATAACGGGTCCACCTGACAGATGGCCTAGCTCGATCATGAATATGCAGCTTCATCAGGGCAGTTGCCCCTAGACACCCAGTGCTAACAACAGTAGATGGACATTCTTGAACAACTAACTCCTCATAATGTTGAATATCATAAAACCATGGAGTCTTGTTACTTGGCACAAGTAGCATGAGATTCGGCAACTCCACTCGGAACTCAGCCTTGAAGCACAACTCCCTTGATGAAAGAGACGGGTGAAGCTGAGGGAGAGTAATACACGGTGTTGACATGGCCAGTTTGCTAATAAACCGAGGAAGATTACATAACAAGTGCAGAATATCCTTGGAAAGTGTAGAAGATACGGCCAATTGCCCCTTGAACATAGAATCCATAATCTGCTTGGCGGCCGTATGCGTTAGCATAACATGGGTAGAGAACCCTTCTTGGCTTGTCATCTGAATAGCAATAGAGCGAGGAGAAATAATTGCATCAATAGTGAACTCTCTGACGAGAAATGAGATTGCCACCGGCCTTGCTCGGGAAGAAACTGGCAGTGCCTGGGAACTCTTCTTATCAACTGTCATCTTTGAAAGTGTAGGCACATCATCCCCAAAATAACCAGGGACCAGGACACGAACTGGCATCCGACAGATAAAATCTTGCACGGTCGACACTGAATCATCCTGACTTGGCTTATTATCTCCCTGGGGATTAGACCCGAGGGGCACCAGAGGAAGTGCACACCCGCTCCGTGGGGTGGAAGTGGTTGGAGAAGTAAAGGGAATATGTTTCGGTGGAACGTGTGAAGGTTTGTAAGGCATGGAGGCTCCAACGGGAGTGGTGATGGAAAGTGAAGGCGCAGGCGATGTGGCGATGATAGGCTCGGGTGGCGATAAAGGTGACGGTGAAGGCGTGGCTGAGGGTAGAGATAAAGGAAAAGGTGTGGCTTGCTCAGGCTCGGGCAAAGGTGATGGCGGAGATGGAGGTGAGGGTGGAGATGGAGGTGGTGATGGAAGCACTGGTGGTGGAGATGGAGATGATGGAGATGGAAATAGAGATGGCGAGGATAGTGATGAAGGCGATGGGGGTAGTGGACATGGAGGTGGAGAGGGTGAAGAGGGAGGTTGTGGTGTCCACCATCGACGTGTCGACACAACGCGTCGAGCGGTGTTAAGGGTAGAAGTAGTGGTAGTGACGGTGGGAGAAGAAGAGGAGGCACTAGCCTGAGTAGAGGATTGGGTTTGTGGCGGCGATGGAGCCAGAGTAAGAGATGGCGGAGGTAATGGGGTAGGTGATAGAGTGAGTGTAGCACTAGACGAGGAATCACAGGGGTGCCCCTGGCCTTCAAGTAACGGAGACGACTGTCCGGGCGGCACTTCTTGCTGCTGCTGTTGGTCGCGAAGATGTAAAATGACTTTGTGAATAGCGGCCCAATCAATCCTTTTCTTAGCTTCCAGATCATAAACATAATCTCAGAACTCGGGGCAATCCTCAACCAAATGCCCCTGTTGGCGGTGAAAATCACAGAACTGAAGCATATCCCCGACCACGGGTCGGTAAGGCACAACCGGAGAGAACGGCAACGCGTGAGTGGCCATCAAAGCCCGAAATATATCGGTGAAACACTCCGGCAAAGGAAGATGAGGAGCCTGCTTCGGGCAAGGTGGATGCCGAGGGATATGTAATGGTGGGGAAGGTTGTGGAGACGGAAGTGGAGGTTGCGTAGGTAGGAGTGCGTGGCTAGTGGTGGAGGGATTTGGTGAAGGCATATGTGGAACGGAGTGGGGAGGTATGTAGACGGCATCCACCTGCTCGAGATGTTGTGTTCCCTTGACCGAAAGTGGAGACGGAGACGGGTATGTGGACACGGGAGGCTGACTCATGGAAGGTTGATATGCGGAGGCGTATGGGTACGTAGAGGCGGGAGGTTGGCTTGTGGAGGGATATGTGGCGGAAGGCTGACTCAT
Organism: Amorphophallus konjac; assembly: GCA_022559845.1. Lineage (NCBI taxonomy): Eukaryota > Viridiplantae > Streptophyta > Magnoliopsida > Alismatales > Araceae > Amorphophallus > Amorphophallus konjac. Next base: position 232,888,277 of record CM040122.1, read on the forward strand.
GGCGGGCCGGCTCATGGGAGCGTAGGATTGGCACGTGGAGGGTGAAGGTTGATATGTGGAGGTGGATGGTGGAGACTCGGGGTCAAGGGAATCTTGGATTTGTTGGCGAATGAAGCGGGCTCGGCTGTATAATTGTTGCCAGGAGGTGATGTCATTGAGGGCTAAGATGAACCGATACTCGGGCACGGCATTGGATATCAGCATCTTGATTTGCTCTCCCTCCGGTATGTGCCCCGGGACCTGCGCGGCAAGGCGACGCCAACGATCGGCAAAGGTGCATAAATCCTCTTCGGGCTTCATTATCTCATGGGCCAGATCTACCATAGAATACTTGGGCCCAACCTGGTCTTGATACTGCTGAATAAACTTTTCTTGAACGGCTTGAAAACTCACAACTTGCTCTTGCGGAAGAGAGAAGAACCAATCCCGAGCCGGGCCTTCCAATGACAGACCAAACAGATAAGCCATCAAGTGTTGGTCATGTTGAAACTGGGCCGACTCATAAACAAACTCCTTCAAGTGCACATACGGGTCACCGACTCCACTATAACGGTGATATGTGGGAATTAGTGATGGAGACGGATGCCGAAGACCTTGAAATGCGAATGGAACACTTAAGGAGGATTTGGGATCGATCCGGTGTTGAAGCTCATCAAGTTGGTGTTGGGTTTGAGCAATCATCTCCTGGGTAGGGAGAGATCGAGAAGGATATGGGCCAACTTGAGCAAGAGGGTGTGAATTAGGACCAGGAGATTGATATTTGGCCGAATAAGAGGATTCGGGTTGAGAATAAGAAGGGCCCATTCCGGGAATGGAAGGATATGTGGGCCTGGAAGAAGCATGAGCATAAGGACCCATTGGGCTGGCAGCAACATGGGCAGAAGGATGAGGCCCATTAGGAGAATAAGTCCCATTAGTAATTGGGCCAGCAACATATGAAGGAGAAGGAGGAGGCCCATGAATAGAAGATGGCCCATTATGAGAAGAAGGCCCATGAAGATGAGATGCAATAAGACGTTGGGCCTGGGCCGGGTCCATTTGGCAAACAAGGCTTGAAATACGGGCCATGAGATTAGCATGTTCCTTAGATGGGTCAGGGGGACCACGAGAAGATGGACCCAAGCGGGAAGAGGATTCCACGTGGGAATATGAAGCAGATTGGGAAAAAGAATGATACAAGGGGTTAGAATACTGCTCCATGAGGGCAAATGGAGACTTAATATATAGAGATCAAGGACAATACAAATGGGGAAGCAATGGCTTAATAGGCTTGAGAACAAGGGGGGGCCGACCCACTAATGCAAAGATGAATGGACAACGGACCACGGGACAATGGACTAGACAATGGACACACAAAATGTCCTAAACTAAATGAGCCTAACAACAACAAAATATGTGGATGATGAAAGAATGCAACACAAAAATCACTAATGAGCTTGGACAAGCCCAATCAACACGAACAATGCAATGTGAGAGTTTTCACCCAAGTCAAACAAGTTAATATGATGAGAAATCTTTTAGGGGTTTCAATAGACCTTTTAATGATTTGAATTAATAACAATTCCCTCAAGATAGGAATCTCATGGGAATAAGGTCCAAACTTTGGGTTGACTAAGGTTAACTCCCTCACACTTATGCAAATGCAAGCCTAAAGGGGTGGAAAGATACAACCGGCCCGGCGTCCGTGTGGGAATCCACGGCTCACGGGGACTTATGGAGGTCCTTGATGTGTTTTCCTGGTCGGCTCCAAGGAATATGGAGACGAGAGGTCCACGCACCAAGGTAGGAAATGCAACTATGATATGCAATGTATGGCCCTATGTGCACCGGAGTGCATGCAAATTCTAGCTTAAAACTAGAAAATCAAGACTAGATTAAACTATGCAAACATGATCCAACAAAAACAAATAGTATATGGATGGAAAGACAATACAAAGGTCTGCACAACGGGCCCAAGAATAGATCAATCTGACCCCGGGAGGTCAATCAAATCACTGAGCAAAGATGCCCCCGTGAACCTATGCGCAGACCACATGTAGATTTTATGGACAAAATGCTAAAATGATGACAATTTTTAACTAAGCAAATGAGACCCAAATGATGCAAATAAGCTATGGATGGAAAGATAATACAAAGGACTATCCAATGGAACAAAAATCAGTGCAATCAGACACCGGGAAGGCAGTCAAATCACTGAGTAAAGATGTACCTGTGAACCTGTCCCAGAGCCTGCCTGCAGAACTTATGCAGAAAACTCAAAAAGTTGGACAATACTAGAATATGAAAATGATAACCAAATGGTGCAAATGATATATGGATGGAAAGACAATATAAAGGGCTATCCAACGGAACAAAAATCAGCTCAATCCGACTCCGGGATCAAAAGTTATGCCTCGATGAACACGGCCCTGTGAGCATGCACGCAAGACTGCCAGAAGCCGTGTAACGGTCTACCAAAGGACCGTTACATGCATGTGACGGTCTACTGTAGGACCGTCACACTACCAGAGCCCTTAAAACACCAAAAATAGTTGGGGAATGGAAGAAATATCACCTAAACATGAACATGCACCCACCCAACCTACAAAAGAGCATGAACACAAGCGTGATGGGCATTGGTGTCCCACCGTGATCGCCAAAAAACTGTTGATTCGTTTTCTTAATTAGATTAGCTTCCTATCCCGCCCCCTTTAAATACATACATGCATAAACATGTGAATCAAAGACAAGGGGATGAAGGATGGAAATACTAATCGTGATCGCCACCAAGGATTAACAACGCCGCAAGGATGAAGAAAGGAGTGCAACAGCGTCGTATACCTTGGAAAGAAAACTTGATCGCGCTTGAAACGGGGTGCGGGGAACTTGTGGATTCAAACCTCCTCTCCTTCCAGCCGGCTAGAGGAAGAGGGCCTCACGTTGTATTCATGCTCTCCTGCAAAACAAAGATCAAACAAGGACAAAAAACCCATTAGAACATGCATGTGTAGTATCAATCCCGCAGTGATAAAATAGGGGTAGAAATTGAGGGCAAACTCACCGGGGGGAGGTTTTTAACCCCTATGGAAGGGTGGAAAAGATAGGTGTGTGTGTTGTGCATGCATGAGATTTGAAATCATGAGATTTGATTGAGAGAATAGAGAGAAAACGATGATGCAAAACGGAGAAAAACGCATGTGTAGCAGAAAGTGCAGGAAACTATGATGATTTGTGATTTTGAGGAGATTAGAACTAAGAGTGTAGACCATGAAATCAAGCCCAGAAGGATGAAATTGAAAGCCAATACTTCCCTCTTCAAGATGGGGTCGAAGTTGTGAGTCGACGGTGCAGCATGGCTTCGCCCCACGTCCGGAAAGAGCCCCCCGTCGCGACTGCGAACTGGGCAGTTTATATAGAGTTTTGTAAGAAATCCTCATCTTCATATCACGATTCCCGGAGATAGAGTCCAAGATAAATTGAGTTCTTTGGATCAAACTCGAGATAATACTAAGGACAAGAGATAGGAACAAACGGGGATCAATTCAGAAGAGGATTCTAGAAGATGTCTTTTGGAAGGCAGCCCCGGAGCCTTATCTGCAGAGTTTGAGTTGAACTAGGAAACATAAATCATGATCTTTCAACCCAGATCCCAAGAGATATAGCCAATGAAAATTTGATTCCTATGAACCAAATTCAAGATAATACCAAGGGCTAGAAGCAGGAAAAAATGGGGATCAATTTGGATAAGAAGTCAAGAAGTTATGGACTCTTCAAGAGGGCCACGGCGCACAAAAACGGAGCAGAGTCCAGCACGAATTGGACTCTCTGGTGCATGTAACGGTCTATCGTAGGACCGTCACATATGATGTAACGGACTAGGGTAGGTCCGTCACACTCTGGAGGTCAAACGGGACGTTTTCGGATGAGATTGGATGTGACGCACCTAAACAGGGCCGTCACTTGGTCTAACGGTCAAGGATAGGACCGCCACACTCTAGGGGTTGAACCGGGCTGTTTTGGGCAAGTTTTGGTGTGACGGTCTATCGTAGGACCGTCACACTGAAGTAACGGTCTTCACTGGGCCATCACTTCAATGAAGTAACGCACCTGCAAATGACCTTCACATCGATGAAGGCAGATTCTGGGCAGACTGTGCGCGACTTTAGAAATCGAAGTGTATCTCTCAAACGGTGGAGAATTAGACAAAGTGTAAACATAGAAGTTGTAGATAACTGAGAGAGGAACAACTTTTATGAAGAAAGAAATGTGATAAAATGATTGGAAGAGGGTGAAAATGGGGCTGGAAGAGAGAGGAAAATTCTGGGATGTTGGTGAACAGCACAGCCTACTGGAAAAATGTGAATAGCTCACAATCGGGGCAGAACCGGCCAACAGTGTAGAAGAAGAAATTGTAGATCTTTGAAAGATGCACAACTTTGATGAAGATAACTTTTTGAAAAGAGGATTGGAAGAAGGTGAAAACGAACCACTTTCAGGACTGCGCAGTGAGAGAGAGCCGATTACTTGGGGGAAGCCGGCCTAAATGGGCCGAAAGTTGATTTGGAAGTCAGAATTTGATAAGATAAGCTCCGAGACTCTAAGAAATCATGATCTCCAAGACTCAAAGGATATGAAATGGTAAAAATGGGCTTGAAATCCATCCAAGGAAGCTCCAAAATAATGGCTAATTCGGGGCATCAAAATGATGAATAAGAGAAATGACACAACTTGTGGGCTAAAACGGGTGTCAACAGGGAGCACCTGTGCTATTCGTAAAGAAGAAAGATGGATCCATGAGGCTATGCATCGACTATCGATAGTTGAATCATCTCACCATCAAGAACAAGTATCCACTGCCGAGAATCGATGAATTATTTGATCAAATATCTGGATCCAAGTATTTCTCAAAGATTGATCTCAGGTCGGGATATCATCAGTTAAGGATCAAAGACGATGACATTCATAAGACCGCATTCAGAAGCAGGTATGGCCATTATGAATTCGTTGTTAGGCCTTTCGGATTAACAAATGCCCCTGCTGCCTTTATGCAGTTAATGAATAGCATATACAGGCCTTATTTGGATCAATTCGTGGTGGTCTTTATCGATGATATATTGATTTATTCTAAGACCAAGGAAGAGCATGAGGAGCATTTAAGGATTTCATTACAAATATTGAGGACAAACCAATTATATGCAAAACATAGCAAGTGTGAATTCTGGCTTGAAGAAGTGACTTTTCTCGGACATGTTATATCAAAGGATGGCTTGTCTGTAGACCCATCAAAGGTTGAAGCTGTAAGGAACTGGGAAAGACCGACCAATGCTAGCGAGATCCGAAGTTTCTTAGGTCTTGCCGGCTATTACAGGCGATTCATCAAGGATTTCTCAAAAATCGCCGTGCCACTTACGAGGTTAACTCGCAAGGAGATCCGTTATGAATGGGATGAGGAATGTGAGAGAAGCTTCCAAACTCTCAAGGATCATCTTACTACAGCTCCTATCTTAGCATTGCCAATTGACGGAGAAAAGTTCGAGGTATACACTGATGCTTCTGGCATTGGCCTCGGGTGTGTTCTAATGCAACAAGGAAAGGTTATAGCCTACTCTTCTCGTCAATTAAAGAAGCATGAGGAGAACTACCCCGTCCATGACTTAGAATTGGCTGCGGTAGTATTTGCACTGAAGATATGGAGACATTATCTATATGGAGTGCAGTTCACTATATACTCCGACCACAAGAGTCTCAAATATCTTTTCTCACAGAAGGAGTTAAATATGAGGCAAAGACGATGGCTGGAATATCTCAAGGACTTCGACTTCAATATACAATATCATCCCGGAAAGGGTAATTATGTTGCTGATGCCCTTAGTCGAAAGCCGAGAGCGATGATAGCCAATTGTATGATACAAGAATGGAAGTTACTAGAACAGTTCTCCGAGCTCGATATAAGCATCGACAAGGAAGCCAAATATGTCACATTATCTCAGGTAAGCATACAGTCAGATTTATTATCTGAGATACAAGCACTTCAGGATGATGATCCTATAACAATAGAAATCAAGGGCAGATTAGAAGGACAATCTGATTTCCAATTAGCTTCTGATGGAAGATTGATGTTCAAGAATAGAACTTGTATACCAGATTGTCCCGAATTAAAGAAGAAGATCTTAGATGAGGCTCACAGATCAAGGTACACGATTCATCCAGGATCTACCAAAATGTACCAAGATATGAAAAGAAATTTTTGGTGGCCAAATATGAAAAGAGAAATAGCGGACTATGTATCACGCTGTCTCATATGCCAACAGGTCAAGGCAGAACACCAAAAGCCTGCGGGAAAACTACATCCTCTGGATATTCCCAAATGGAAGTGGGAAGACATTGGTATGGATTTCATCATGGGTTTATCTAAATCAAAGGGAGGACATGATGGAATATGGGTAATCATTGACCGATTGACTAAATCGGCGCATTTCTTGCCAATCAAACGCCGATGGTCAATCGATATTTTGGCTGCATTATACATCAAGGAGATAGTCAGATTGCATGGTATACCTGTCTCAATCGTGTCTGACAGAGATCCCCGTTTTACTTCTCATTTTTAGAAGGGACTACAACATTCGTTGGGGACGAGACTTAATTTTAGTACAGCCTTTCATCCTCAAACGGATGGTCAGACCGAGAGAACAAATCAAGTAGTTGAAGATATGCTTAGAGCTTGCATCATTGACTTTGGAGGAAACTGGCATGACCACTTGCCTCTAATTGAGTTTGCATATAATAATAGCTACCAAGGTAGTATCCAAATGGCACCTTTCAAAGCTTTATATGGAAGGAGTTGCCGATCACCCTTATGTTGGAATGAAATTGGAGAGAAACAACTGTTAGGTCCAGACATGGTAAGGGATACAACTGAGAAGATACAAGTAATCAGAGAAAGATTACAAGTTGCTCAGACAAGGCAAAAAGCTTATGCTGATACAAGAAGGAGAGATCTTGAATTTCAAATCGGAGATCATGTATTTCTCAAGATATCACCTGGACGTAGCATACGGAGATTTGGTGTTAAAGGCAAGCTTACACCAAGATACATCGGACCTTTTGAATCTCTAGAAAGAGTTGGCGAGGTTGCTTATCGCATCGCGTTGCCTCCTCAATTATCTGAAGTACACAATGTGTTTCACATATCTATGTTGAAGAAGTATGTACATGATCCATCACATATTATTGAGCATGGAAACCTAGTAATCCAGAAGAATCTCACATATGAACAAAAGCCTATGAAGATATTAGATCATGAAATACGTGCTCTAAGGAATAAGGTTATTCCCATGCTTAAGGTACAATGGAATAAGAATTCTGAACACGAAGCAACATGGGAGACCGAGGAATCTATGAGGAAACGATTTCTGGAATTATTCTAAGAGGTACATACTCTACACTCTCCATATGAATGCTTATATGTGATTGAATTTGGGGACCAAATTCTTTTTAAGTAGGGGAGGGTGTAGCAACCCGGATAAAAATCAAAATGGAGTAAAAGATTTAATAATAAATAAACGAAAGAGCTTGGAATAAAAATAATTAAAACCCTGATAGAAATAACGCCTCAGATAAAGGCGCTACTTTCACATAAAACGCCCTTACATACGGCGTGTTTTGAGAAAGGACGCCCACACGTAAAGGCGTCAAATTTCAAACGACCAAAATAAATAAAAAGGGCAAGATAGTGTAACGTCCCTTGCATGGACGCGTTGCAATAAGAAACGACGCTTGACAAGGCGTCAATTTAAAATTTGACGCCCTGACCAAGGTCGCTAATTCAGTTACAGTTCCGTTCGAACCAGGAACTTATCCAGAGTAAGTGATAACTATGAGAAAGAGTTCGAATGTGGTAATAACTCAATCTTGGAAGTATTACTCCCAATCAAACACTACCTTTGTTAGGATTTCCAAAGTCCCTATAAGTAACCCGGTCAAAACCCTAAAGAACTATTTGGTCGATCTACTACTGTTACGGTATGTGAAGAACAGTGAGTTCTTCTTGTAGCTTTCTCTCTGTCTTTTGATTTCATGAAGGGTAGTAATCTTCCATCTTCTTCCTCTAATACAGGTTAAGCGATCAATTACATACGTAAAGAACAAGGTAATGTTATTCAATCTTTTCCCTAACTTCGGATGTCATCTCATCATCCTTCCTTTCTTCTTCCCCTGCAGGTTGATCGAAGATCATCATCTTCATCATCCTCATCAAACGTTTTCTCCATTACCATCGTCTGTCTTGCTGCTGACTGTTAGAAGCTTCAGAGCATCAAAGACTTCGTCCGTTCATCTCCAGATCAACTATAAGGTAGGATTTTCTCAAGCACTGTAGCCCAAATCACAATAATAATGTTGGACCACATATATTAGTTCATCCCTGCATATAGTTTTCGTGAGTTTAAATTGTTTTTGTTAAAAAGAGACGCCCTTTCCAAAGGCGTTAATTGAAGAAGCGACCCAGACCAAGGCGCTAATTAAATAAACGACCCTGACAAGGTCGTCAATTCAAATATTTTGACGCCCTATACACAGACGTCAATTTGATTAATTGTTAATTAACCATGGAAATTAATCCATATTCACTTAAACATGATTCTAAATTAGTACATGATCATAATTACTGAAATCCTGATATTTATCCTGTCATGACCATGTCTCTTGTTTCTAGGAATTATAAATTCTTGAATTCACGACCCTGTGTAAGTCGTTTCTCACTTAACTAACGCCCCTGTTCAGGACGTGAATTGAAAACTAACGCCCCTGTCCAGGGTGTGTTTTTGATAAATTGCTGAAAATATACATTCTGTAAAATCGAAGTAAAGAATGAACGACCACTGTATAAGTCGTCAAATTATAATGAAACGCCCCTCACCAGGGCGCGTTTTTGGTGAAATATTGAATTATTGAAATCCCTACAAATTAGGAAAAATATATAAACGCCCCTATCTAAGGCGTTAATTACTTGAGTAGTGACTTTACTTAAGTCGTTATTTTCCTGTAAAAATATTTTTTTCCTGTTTCTGATAACCGATGGTTTCAATATATCTATCTATATATGTATATCGGCACTATATCTCCACTCCGTGAGTATAGTCCCACATTTCATGATGTTACATCGATCACACTCAACTCTCATTGACATACAAGCTCTCCATTGGACATTCTGTTCCTTTGGACTAGCGAGTTAGTCATAGAGACCTCCGTAAGACTCCTCGTACCTTGGATTCCCTCAAGGTCGACTGAGCTGGTTGTACCCTAAAAACCCCTTACCCTATTGAATGCCATGTCACTATAAAAGAAACATGGTATACCGGCCCTTATGATATGCAAAGAGTATATCATGAGAATTCTTAATGGGATGATGATATCATGCCATTTGTTGATGTTCTTGTGGACCTCAATTCTATAATAAGAATGAGGGTATCTTGCCTTTGATAGACTGTTCATGTGAACCTCAACTCTATATAAAGAATGTCCATACTTGTTTGTCATGGTACCCGAGTTAAGGGAACCTAATTCCACCTAGTTTCATCGTTCATCGTGATTGTATCGTTGTTATCGCCTATCTATGTCCAATGTCGTATTTTTGGACTCCATTCTCTCAAAGTTATCATACGTGTCTACAAGCTTAAATTGTTGAAATTCCATGTTGGCTATATACATATATATACAAGAGTGGATATCAAAAATACATGATAAATGCCTGCGCATATAGGGCCCGATCTGGTCCTGGGAGGAGCACCCGAAAGTACTTGTGCCCATGGGAGTTTTAATGATAAGGTATCTGGCATTATACCGAGTGCATGACTAGCTTGATTGGACATTCCACACAAATCTTGTACTTGACTAGTACTTGACTTGACATGAATCGCGTGACCCGAAAAAGGGTAATTACTTGCTTGCTTGAAACATGATAGCCAATTCTTGACATGACCTGTTAAACGTACTTGCTTGAATATCTTGAATATCTTGTTATCTTGTTGAAAGTTCCTGACTAGTTCATCTTGTTCTCTTGATATTACATTCTCTCTATCTTGTCGTTTTATACGAGCATGCATAGCTATAGTCCATTCATGAAAAATGTAATTACTTAAACCCCTTGCTAGCGCTTGAGATATAATTTCCTACTGAGCGTTCGCTCACTCCGTGTTTGTCCCTTACTTTTCTGGTAAGTCCGATGACGAGACTCAAACGGATGGGGAAAGTCCAGAGTGAAAGAGCTAGAGCTTTTCCAAGTGTCATCTAGTCTTTTTCCTATTTTCTTGAGTCAACTATGTACTTTTTCTTTTATTTTGAATAGAGTATTGGATTTGTAATAGTCCATCTATTATGGAATAAAGGATTGGGTTATCTTTACTTTTGCGCATCTCTGTCTTTGTGTCGAATACACGACCACTCTGATTGACATGATTGATATAAACTCGTCGCGCACCTCCGGGTATCTTCCGCGCTCGGGGCGTGACAGCTTATTTGGTCCACGTGTCAGTATTTCAGCCTCTAGGATCACGTGTCAAGTCTTGATGGCCTCATCCATTAAACCTGTCAGATAATCAGTCGAAGACAGTATCAGCTTAAAGCAATGTTCAGACTTCATTCAGCAGGCAAGGCACACATAGATGGCTGTATAGACTTCGTGTGAAGGATAGAGTGTGTAGACTTAGTTAGTTTAGGCCTCTAACAATGAGTGTATAGACTTGCAACTCTTCATGAGATCTCAGTGTATAGACTCAACCAATGTATATAGTTGAAGGTCTAACAATCGAGTGTATAGACTTAGGCCTAACAACTGAATGTATAGGGTTGAAGACCTAACAATCGAGTGTATAGACTTAGGCCTAACAATTGAATGTATAGGGTTGAAGACCTAACAATCGAGTGTGTAGACTTGAAGCTTGGAAGGATGTATACACTTAGCCTTTGAGGAACGATGTATAGACTCTGAACGTGAAGGCAGGCTGTAGAGACTTGAATCGCTTGAAGCCATGTACAGACTTTGAAGAACAGCAAGTGAGTAAGTGTGTACACTGAGTGAGTGTATAGAGTTGAAGTCTTCATGCGAGCTCAGTGTATAGACTCAACCAATGTATATAGTTGAAGGTCTAACAATCGAGTGTATAGACTTAGGCTTTGATGAACGAAGTATGGACAGTGAATCGTGAAGGCAGGCAGGCTGTATAGACTTACCCTTCGATGAACAAATGTTCAGTGTATAGAGTTGGAATGTTATGCCCAATGTATAGACTTCAATAGGGCTGCCAGTGAATAGACTTGTATAGTGCAGCGAGTGTACAAGCTTTGAGTGTTAGGGCCAACGTATAGACTTGAAAGTCCACTGTGGATGTATAGACTTGAAAGTCCACTGTGGATGTATAGACTTGGTGAGGCTCAAGCAATGTACAGACTTAATGAGGCTAAGCGTTGTACAGACTTGGAAATTCCACTGTGGATGTATGGACTTGATGATCCATTGTGGATGTATAGACTTGAGTGAGTGAAGCCGATGTACAGACTTGCCTATGCGAAGCCACTGTACAGACATTGAAAACGTGAAGCCAGTGTACAGACTTGAAGAACAGTTCAATGTATAGACTTGAAGGCCCTGAGCAAATGCATAGACTTCACGCTGTACAGACTTTAGGCTTTGAACGTTTGAGCAGTACGCAATGTACAGACTTAGCGATGTATAGACTTGGCCAGAACAATGTAGGAAAAGGTAAGAGTGTATAGACTTGGCCAAGCATAGGAACAGATGTGGAGTGTACAGACTTGGTGAAACAAAGTCTAGTGTATAGACTTGGTAAAGTGAAGTCCAGTGAATAGACTTCAATTAGAAGATGCCCGACGCCAATGTACAGACTCAATGATATGAATCCAATGTACAGACTTTGAGGGATGTTAACTGATAGGGTGCTAGGCCCGGATACAGAGGGGGGTGAATGTATCCCTCTAAAAATTATAGCCCAAATTAAAACACTAAACGCTCAGATATGCGAAATAAAAACTAATGAGCTTTCCAAGAGAAGATGATGATCAAACAATTGATCAACCAGTTGGACTGTAACAAAGCAGCCACCTGATCACACCAGATTCGCAAGCAGAGCTAATCAACCCAAGCACACTTAGCAGAAGACAATGCTCAGAGATTACTCCTAATTAACACAACTAACCAAGCATGCACAACCTGTGAAGGGGAGGTAGAAGGCAAGGAACAAACGCACAAAGCACAGTCACTTGCACAGGAGATTTTTTAGGTGGTTTGGTCACCAAGACCTACATCCACCCCTCACTCCCAACAGGAGTGAGGCTTCCACTAGCACAAGCTAGTAACCTGCAGACTCAGTCTGCGAACACACGCTGCCAAACAGCTTGACCAGGGAAACATCCTCCCCTCTTCCTCCCAACCGGAGGGAACACCAGTGACACCCAGTCACCAGCAACCAGAGACCTAAGTCTCTCTTCCTCTAACCCGGAGGGTACACCTGGACCTGCTACCAGCAAGACCAGAATCGGAGGGCTAGCCTCCCTTCTCTTGACCCACCAGGAGGAACCCGATTCCCAGCAGGCCAATCGGAAGAACAAGAATAACCAAATGAAAAAGAAAAAATAAGAAACGGAAAATACACAGCAATCGGAAGGCTGTAAATGAAGAAGAAGAATGTAGCTCTCAAAAGAGCAGATCTGGCTTGGATTTAATTCAGATGCCAGAGGACAGATCTTCAATAGCTTCTTCCTTCTTCTCCACGAACTCTCTCTCTCCCTATCTCTCTTTCTTTCTCCTCTGCTCTCCTTTTCTCTCACGCTATTCTCTCCTTCTTCTCTGCAACCCTTTTTCTTCTGCCGGCTCACTCTTCTTCTATTTCTTCTTCTTCTCTTTTTCTTCCTCTTTTCTTTTTCTGGATCGAAGGGCTTTTCGCTCTCCAGGCTTCTTCTTCGATCAGTCTTCTACAGAGGATGAAGACTCGTATATATAGCATCAGCAGGCACACTGGGCGCGTGTGGCTTCCACTTTTCCTGCCCTAGAAATTCGGACCACGTGGCAGCATCCTGCCCCTTTTTCCCATCGGATCACGTGCCCCCTCATCAGTACGCTCAGCAACTAGAGTGAGGTGGCGTTAACGCACTTGCTTCAAGGAGTTGACGTAGCCTTCAAAGACATTCTACCAGCAAAACTCAAGTCTGCTGCGTTGACGCTTCCAACCCATGGCGTTGACGCATTGATGCGTTCCAGTGAGCAACCAGCCTAGCCCTATTGACAGTTGCGTCGACGCTGCTCCACTGCTGTGTTGACGCATCGGTGATCCAGTGATTAGGTATGTCACGCCCCGAGCGCGGAAGATACCCGGAGACGCGTGACGAGTTTATATCAATCATGTCAATCAGAGTGGTCGTGTATTCGACACAAAGACAGAGATGCGTAAAATAGCAAGATAACCCAATCCTTATTATTAATAGGCTATTACAAATCCAATACTCTGTTTAATAAAAAGGAAAAGAATACATATTTGACTCAAGAAACTATAGAAAAGACTAGATGACACTTGAGCAGCTCTATCACTTTCACTCTTGACCATTCCCATCCGATTGACTTCCATCGTCGTCGGACTTACCTGAAAAGTAAAAAGGGACAAACGGAATGAGCGAACGCTCAGTAGGAAATTATATCTCAAGTACTAGCAAGGGGTTTACGTAATTACATCTTTCATGAATGCAATAAAGCTATGCATGCTCGCATAAAACGACAAGATAGAGAGAATGTAATATCAAAGAATAAGATGAACTAATCATGAACTTTCAATAAGATACTCAAGATATTCAAGCACGTACATTTAACAAGTCATGTCAAGAATTTTGGCTATCATGTATCAAGCAAGCAAATAAATTACCCTTTTTCGGGCCACGCATTTCATTTCATGTCAAGTACGATTCAAGTACAAGATATGAGTGGAATGTCCAATCAAGCTAGTCATGCACTCGGTATAATGCCAGATACCTTATCATTTTAACTCCCATGGACACAAGTACTTTCGGGTGCTCCTCCCAGGACCAGATCGGGCCCTATATGCGCAGGCATTTATCATGTGTTTTGACATCCACTCTTGTATATATAGCCAATTTTTTAATTTCAATAATCAAGCTTGTAGACATGTATGACAACTTTGACAGAATAGAGTCCAAAAATATGACAAAGGACATAGAATGGCGATAATAACGGTATAATCACGATATCGATAAAACTAGGTAGAATATGGTTCTCTTAACTTGGGTTCCATGACAAATCAATATGGACATTCTTTATATAGAATTGAGGTCCACATGAACAGTATATCAAAGGTAAGATACCCTCATTCTTATCATAGAATTGAGGTTTACAAGAATGACATTATATGGCATGATATCATCATCCCATTAAGAATTTTCTTATGATATACTCTTTGTATAATCATAAGGGCCGGTATACCATGTTTCTTTAGATTGACATGGCAAAGCTCGTGTAATGGGTTTTTAGGGTACAACCAGCTCAGTCGACCTTGAGGGAATCCAAGGTACGAGGAGTCTTACGGAGGTCTCTATGACTAACTCGCTAGTCCAAAGGAACGGAATGTCCAATGGAGAGCTTGTATGTCAATGAGAGTTGAGTGTGACCGATAAAACAATCGTGAAACGTGGGACTATACTCACGGAGTGGAGAATAGTGCCGATATATATATTATATAACATATGAAACCATCGGTTAACAAAACAGTGGAAAATCGGTTTTACAGTAAAGTAACGACTTAAGCAGAGTCGTTTATCAAGTAATTAGCGCCTAACAGAAGGGCGTTTACACATGTTTCCATTTTTCAGAATTTCAATATTTCATTAATTTATCTAAAACGCGCCCTGGACAGGGGCGTTTCTTTGCAATGAGACGACTACAGTAGCAGGCGTCTTTTTATTTACAATATTTTACAGAACATAATTATTTTTAGAAATTATCAAAAACGCATCAGAAATTTATCAAAAACGCGCCCTGGGAAGGGGTGTTACCATTTAATTCTATTTTTCAGAATATGTATTCCAGGATTTTAATAGATACGCGCCCTAGTAAGGGGCGTTTCTTTTCAATTCACGCCCTGTGATGGGGCGTTAACACATGTAAAACGACCTAGTCTAGGTCGTGAATTCAACAATACCAGGAATTTACATGATCAGCAAGATTTGCACGATAATCAAGGATAACAATCATATAGTCATGACAGGAAAATTGGCAGGAATTCAGATGCAGTATATTAGATTTGATGTTTCATGGTTATTGACTTTTAACCGTTAACAATTATTGATTTCATGTAATTTCATGGATAATTAGGTCTTAAGATAGGTGATTAACATTTACATGAAATTAACGCCTATGTACAGGGCGTCAAATATGAAATTGACGACCTGGGCAGGGTCGTGTCTTGTAAATTAGCACCCTTGACAGGGGCGTCTCTTTCAAAATATTGCAGAAACGTATTTAAAACTATAATAAACCATATGCATGTCATACTTATATATATGTATATCTTGCATTAATTTTGTTTGGGCTACCATAACTTGAGAAAACCTACCTTATGATAATCTGAAGATTGAACCGTGAAAGTTTTGGGAAGAGGATCGATGCTTTGCTTATAACAGACTCTTAAGATGGCAGCTACTGGCTGATGGCTCTGATGAAGAGGACGCAGAAGAAGAACCTTTGTTTCTTCAGGAAGTTAGGAAAACCTTCGTTCTTCAATAAATCAAAAGATGCAGATCCTACAGAAGAAACCAATATTAATTTCTTCCTCGTGTCTGACCAGAGGGGAAGGAAAAGAACAATACCTTGTTCTTTCTCGTATGCAGAACTCCCTTAACCTGTATTAGAGGAAAAGAAGATGAAGAACCATTAGTTCTTCATGTAACCGAAGCAGAAAACATAATAAGAAGAACAGATGTTCTTCACGTACCTGTGCAGTCCGATCGTCCAAATAGGTTTAGGGTTCGGCTGTCAAGAGTCTTTATAGGATTTTGGGAAATCTTATTAGGGTTAGTGATTGTGTGGAAGTAATACTTCCATGATAGAGTCATTACCACCTTTTAACTCTTCCTAATACTTATCCATTACCCTAGATAAGTTTCTGGGTCGAACTGTTCACGAACTGAATTAACGACTTTTGTCAGGTCGTCGATTCTTGAATTGACGACCTGGTGCAGGTCGTTTCTTAAGAAGCGCCTTTCGTTAGGGCGTTCCTTTGTTTAAAACACGCCTAAGATAGGGGCGTTTCTTGGCCTTACCCTTTTTTGACGTTGGAATTTGACGCCGTGTAGTGAGGGCGTCACTTCTTGAATAACGCCTTAACTAGAGGCGTTTATAATTTAAATAGCGCCTTTATCCGAGGCGTTATTTTATTTTGTTTTATTTATCTAATTATTTGATTTATATATTTTTTTTAAAATCTTTATTATTATTAATATTTTATCAGGGTTGCTACACCCTCCCCCACTTAAAAAGAATTTGGCCCCCAAATTTAATTGCATATTATGTATACACGTGGAGAGTGTAGAGTATATACCTCTTAGAACAACTCGGGAAATCATTTCTTCATAGATTCCTCGGTCTCCCATGTTGCTTCGTGTTCAGAATTCTTATTCCATTGCACCTTAAGCATGGGAATAACCTTATTCCTTAGTGCTCGTATTTCACGATCTAAGATCTTCATAGGCTTCTGTTCATATGTGAGATCTTTCTTGATCACCAGATCTCTATGTTCAATAATGTGTGATGGATCGTGCACATACTTCTTCAACATAGATATGTGAAATACATTATGTACCTCGGACAATTGAGGAGGCAATGCAATGCGATAAGCAACCTCGCCAACTCTTTCGAGTATCTCAAATGGTCCGATGAATCTTGGCGTAAGCTTGCCCTTAACACCAAATCTTCGTATGCCACGTCCAGGCGATATTTTAAGAAATACATGATCTCCAACCTGGAATTCAAGATCTCTTATCCTTGTATCAGCATAAGCCTTTTGTCTGGTCTGAGCAATTTGCAATCTTTCTCTGATTACTTGTATCTTCTCAGTTGTATCCCTTACCATGTCTGGACCTAACAGTTGTTTCTCTCCAACTTCGTTCCAGCATAAAGGTGATCGGCAACTCCTTCCATATAATGCTTCGAAAGGTGCCATTTGGATACTAGCTTGGTAGCTATTATTATATGCAAATTCCACTAGTGGCAAGTGATCGTGCTAGCTTCCTCCAAAGTCAATGATGCATACTCTAAGCATATCTTCAACAACTTGGTTAGTTCTCTCGGTCTGACCATCCGTTTGAGGATGAAAAGCTGTACTAAAATTTAGCCTTGTTCCCAACGAATGTTGTAATCCCTTCCAAAAATGAGAAGTGAAACGGGGATCTCTATCAGACACGATTGAGACAGGAATTCCATGTAACCTGACTATTTCCTTGACGTATAGTGCAGCTAGTACATCAATTGACCATCGGCTTTTTATTGGTAAAAAATGTGCCGATTTAGTTAATCGGTCAATGATAACCCAGATTCCATCATGTCCTCCTTTTGATTTAGATAATCCTATGATGAAGTCCATACCAATATCCTCCCACTTCCACTTAAGAATATCTAGAGGATGTAGTTTTCCAGCAGGCTTTTGGTGTTCTGCCTTGACCTGTTGGCATGTGAGACAGCGAGATACATAGTCTGCTATTTCTCTTTTCATATTAGGCCACCAAAAGTTACTCTTTACATCTTGATATATTTTGGTTGATCCTGGATGAATAGTGTACCTTGAGCG
Source organism: Amorphophallus konjac (assembly GCA_022559845.1). Lineage (NCBI taxonomy): Eukaryota > Viridiplantae > Streptophyta > Magnoliopsida > Alismatales > Araceae > Amorphophallus > Amorphophallus konjac. The sequence continues at coordinate 232,906,117 of CM040122.1, forward strand.
GTGAGCTTCATCTAAGATCTTCTTCTTTAATTCCGGACAGTCGGGTATACAAGTTCTACCTTTGAATAATAATCTTCCATCAGAAGTTAGTTGAAAATCAGATTGTCCTTCTAATCTGCCTTTGATTTCCACTAATATAGGATCATCATCCTGAAGTGCTTGTATCTCAGATAATAAATCTGACTGTATGCTTACATGAGATAATGTGACAACTTTGGCTTCCGTGTCCAAGCTTATATTGAGCTCGGAGAATTGTTCTAGCAACCTCCATTCTTGTATCATACAGTTGGCTATCATTGCTCTCGGCTTTCGACTAAGGGCATCAGCAACATAATTACCCTTTCCGGGATGGTATTGTATATTGAAGTCGAAGTCCTTGAGATATTCTAGCCAGCGTCTTTGTCTCATGTTTAGCTCTTTCTGTGAAAATAGATATTTGAGACTTTTGTGATCGGAGTATACAGTAAACTGCACTCCATATAAGTAGTGTCTCCATATCTTTAGGGCAAATACCACCGCGGCCAGTTCTAAGTCATGGACGGGGTAATTCTCCTCATGCTTCTTCAGTTGACGAGAAGAGTATGCTATGACCTTCCCTTGTTGCATTAAGACACACCCGAGGCCAATGCCAGAAGCATCGGTGTAAACCTTGAATTTCTCTCCTTCTATTGGTAGAGCTAACACCGGAGCTGTAGTGAGATGATCTTTGAGAGTTTGGAAACTTCTTTCACATTCCTCACTCCATTCATATCGGATCTCCTTGCGAGTTAACCTTGTAGGGGCACGGCGATCTTGGAGAAGTCTTTGATGAATCGTCGATAATATCCTGCAAGGCCTACGAAACTTCTGATCTCGCTAGCATTGGTTGGTTTTTCCCAGTTTCTAACAGCTTCGACCTTTGACGGATCTACTGATAATCCATCTTTTGAAACCACATGTCCTAGAAAAGCCACTTCTTCAAGCCAGAATTCACACTTGCTGAGTTTTGCATATAATTGATTTGTCCTCAAGACTTGCAATGCAATCCTCAAATACTTTTCATGTTCTTCCTTAGTCTTGGAATATCTCAATATATCATCAATGAAGACTACTATGAATTGATCCAAGTAAGGCCTGAATATGCTATTCATTAACTGCATAAAGGCAGCAGGGGCATTTGTTAGTCCAAAAGGCATAACAACAAATTCGTAATGACCATACCTACTTCTGAATGTAGTCTTATGAATGTCATCATCCTTGATTCTTAACTGATGATATCCCGACCTGAGATCAATCTTGGAAAAATATTTGGATCCTGAAATCTGATCAAATAACTCATCGATTCTCGGCAGTGGATACTTATTCTTGATAGTGAGATGATTCAACTGTCGATAGTCGATGCACAATCTCATGGATCCGTCTTTTTTTCTTTACAAATAATACTGGTGCTCCCCACGGGGAAGTACTTGGTCTAATAAACCCTTTTCGAATTAGTTCCATCAACTGCTCCTTCAACTCTTTGAGTTCCGCATGGGACATTCTATAGGGTACCTTTGAAACAGGACCAGCACTAGGGACTAAGACAATGGTGAAGGCCACTTCTCTTTGAGGGGGTAATCCCGGTAAATCTTCCGGAAATACGTCTGGAAATTCTTGCACTACCTGAATGTCTTCTATCTTGGTTTCCTTAGCTTCTTTAACAGTGAAAAAAGCAAGGAAGGATACACATCCTTTCCTGACCAGCTTGCTTGCTCGAAGAGCCGAAATAAGAGGGGATTTGCTCCGACTCTTGGGGCGAGTAAAGACTAATTCTTGAAAATCTTTGAAAGCAATTTGGCGATTGCGGCAATCAACCGTTGCCTGGTATTTGGATAACCAGTCCGCTCCCAGTATAACATCATACTCCTTTAGATCAAGACATATGAGATCTATAGGTAAATTCCTACCTTGAACCATTACCTCACAGTTTTGGTAGTGATGAGTAATATCATTTTCACTTCCAAGAGGAGTAGTTAGAACTATTTTTATCCATTCTGGTTCTAACGGTAACGGGTCGACAAACTTCTTAGAAATAATGGAATGCGATGCACCCGTATCAAATAAGACATAAGCACTTTTGGAACAAACTGTTAATGTACCTTCTACCAGTCCACCTTCTTCTTGCTCGGTCTCCTTTATTGCATGAAGTCGAGCGTTCTTTGTCACCGGGCGCTTACCGTCACCGGCTTGGTCATTCATTAATGGACAATCGGGAATCCGGTACTCACGGCTTCCACAACGGAGACATGCTCCTAACTTCCTCCAGCATTCTTCTGTCTTGTGACCAGCCTTGTCACAATGCTTACACACTACATTTGGAGGGGTAGTGGTGATAGAGAAGGGCTTGGATTTCTTGAACTTGGAATCTTGAGAGGATGAACCTCCATTATTGGGCCTCTTCTTAAAGTTGGGTTTAAAAGAACCCGAACCTGTGACTTGCTCCTTCTTGTCTTTTCCACGGATCTTATCAGATAGTTCCGTGGCATCTTCAAGTAATTGAGCTCGGCGCACTATTTCAGAATAAACTTGGATGTCCATAGGCGCCAGTTGAGTAATATAGTGGGGCCTAAGCCCATTAAGAAATCTACGGGCTTTCATCTTCTCCGTGCTAATAAGATGCTTAGCATATCTAAACAACCTGGAGAACTGAGCTTCATAATCTGCTACTGATAAAGATCGTTGCTTTAATGCAGTGAATTCTGCAGCCTTCTTTTCTTGGACTCGGTCCGAGAAATATTTAGCATTGAAGTATTCCACAAATTCTTCCCATGTTACTTGAGTAGGATCGATGGTTGCTTCAATAGACTCCCACCAGCATCTAGCATCTTTCTCTAACTGGAATGTAGCTAATAGAACTTTGTCCTGATCCGTGCATTGCATGACACGGAATATGCATTCGGTTTCCCGAACCCAATGCTCGGCATCGTCCGGATCGGTCGATCCTATGAACTTCGGGGGATTCATACTCTTAAATGCTTGGTGTAAGCTTCCAGTTCGTGGAGCACCACCTTGTGCTACCTATTGTAGCACTTGAGTCATCCCTTGGAGGGTACGATGCATGTTGCGCCATTGAGCACGTTCGGCAGCCATTATCCTACAATTACAATAGCTACGTTAGTATTATATCACTGTGATCTTATTAAAAGACTCATTGACTCTTAACCCTTGGTTCTATCCAATCTCACTTGCTATTACAAATCCAATACTCTGTTTAATAAAAAGGAAAAGAATACATATTTGACTCAAGAAACTATAGAAAAGACTAGATGACACTTGAGCAGCTCTATCACTTTCACTCTTGACCATTCCCATCCGATTGACTTCCATCGTCGTCGGACTTACTTGAAAAGTAAAAAGGGACAAACGGAATGAGCGAACGCTCAGTAGGAAATTATATCTCAAGTACTAGCAAGGGGTTTACGTAATTACATCTTTCATGAATGCAATAAAGCTATGCATGCTCGCATAAAACGACAAGATAGAGAGAATGTAATATCAAAGAATAAGATGAACTAATCATGAACTTTCAATAAGATACTCAAGATATTCAAGCACGTACATTTAACAAGTCATGTCAAGAATTTTGGCTATCATGTATCAAGAAAGCAAATAAATTACCCTTTTTCGGGCCACGCATTTCATTTCATGTCAAGTACGATTCAAGTACAAGATATGAGTGGAATGTCCAATCAAGCTAGTCATGCACTCGGTATAATGCCAGATACCTTATCATTTTAACTCCCATGGACACAAGTACTTTCGGGTGCTCCTCCCAGGACCAGATCGGGCCCTATATGCGCAGGCATTTATCATGTGTTTTGACATCCACTCTTGTATATATAGCCAATTTTTTAATTTCAATAATCAAGCTTGTAGACATGTATGACAACTTTGACAGAATAGAGTCCAAAAATATGACAAAGGACATAGAATGGCGATAATAACGGTATAATCACGATATCGATAAAACTAGGTAGAATATGGTTCCCTTAACTTGGGTACCATGACAAATCAATATGGACATTCTTTATATAGAATTGAGGTCCACATGAATAGTATATCAAAGGTAAGATACCCTCATTCTTATCATAGAATTGAGGTTTACAAGAATGACATTATATGGCATGATATCATCATCCCATTAAGAATTTTCTTATGATATACTCTTTGTATAATCATAAGGGCCGGTATACCATGTTTCTTTAGATTGACATGGCAAAGCTCGTGTAATGGGTTTTTAGGGTACAACCAGCTCAGTCGACCTTGAGGGAATCCAAGGTACGAGGAGTCTTACGGAGGTCTCTATGACTAACTCGCTAGTCCAAAGGAACGGAATGTCCAATGGAGAGTGAAGAGGTGAAATCTCGCGCTGGGTCCTGAGCGGACTGTGGATCACCAGAAGATGAATCTGCAAGAGAGGGAAACGTGTCAGAGGGCCCAGGGGATCTCCCTGTGGTAAACCCTCCGATGGCTAAGTCAGTAGAGCGATGGTGGAAGCGATAATGGGGGGAGGAGAGAGCTGATGCGCGAGAATCCTCTCCACCAAAGGGTGAAGTGAATCATGCTCAGGAGCTTAGGGTATGTGAATACCTAGTTCATCTTACCATCTTCCAGAGGGTATCCCTTGCTTAAATAGTGCGCCGCCTTCAGGAGTCCTGTAAGCTGAGGGGTTCCCGGCGGGAGTTACGTCTTTAACGGGGGCTTTCATGGCCTGATCGTGGGAACGTTATCCCCTTGGAGTCCGGCAGCTCCCATGACTCTCCCGCTGGCGGAGGACTCTGAACGGCCGCACCTGCAGATAATCAACCGGTTTTACCGAGCCTCGGGGATGCCAGCTCACGTCCGAGCGATAGGCATGGCCCGGCGAGGGTGGGGTCGGATAGATCGGCTGGAGCCTATCTCTCTCGGAGGGGGAGAGGGCTTTAGGCCGGACCTTCCTTGGGACCTAACCGTTGTCTCGGGCCCTCCGCCGGGGAGAGTTGGTTCCTCGAGTCTTATTTATTGGGCTTTTCTCCCGAAGTGGGCCCTGTGGGCTATCACTTGGGTGGGCTCGCCGGGTTGGACCTTGTAGGTCTTGTTGGGCGGCCTTTTTGGTGGGCTGCGGAAATCCCCCTCTCCACTTGTCCCCCTCCTACTCCCGAGCCAAGGAGGCTCGGATGAGAAGTTTTTCGAGGCTTTGGACCGGCGTGGCTCAGGTGGGTGGAATTCTGTTGGCGTTGTGGAGCCGCTTATAGCGGTCGTCGAGGCCCGTAATGATGATCCTGACGGATTTGAAACGAAGGGGCCCCCCATTTTCTCGGAGCACGGAACGGCGCGCCGCTACCCTCAAAGGTTTATAGGGGGCGCTATTCATCGTTCTAGGCTTCCAAGGTTTTAGGCTTTCCTTGCTTCTTGATGCGCCGTGAGAGCACAGCGGAGACGCGGAGCCTTGCGGCGGCGTTCGAAGAGTTGGCGAGGATAACCGCGGAGGCGATCCAGTAGCTTCCTTCTCCCCCGGAGTCTTCAAGCTCGTGCGAGGGATCTTCTCTCGACTCGATGGCGGACCTGAGCCCGGAGCCTGTGCCGGTGAGGCGGGATCCTGTCCCCAACTGTAGCGAGTTGGGGGAGACGGAGGTGAGGAGGTTAGAGCACCGTTTCCGTCTGCCTCTCCGCTATAGCTTTGTTGCCGCCACTCCGTACGAGACGAGTTTGGATGATCGTGCTGGGCTTATTTGCACCTTCCTTATGACTTGGAAGATCGAATTTCGGCTTCTTTTCGATCCTTACGTGCTGCAGCTTCTCAATTTTTTCCGATTGGCACCTATTCAGTTGGTGGCCAACTCCTATCTTCTTCTTTCGGCCTTCGAGATTCTGTGTCGCCAGCGCGACATCTACCCTTCTCCGGACCTCTTCCACTTCTTCTTTGAGTTGAAAGCGCACCCGCAGGCGGGGAACGACTTCTACTTCATCCAGGCGCGGAGGAACAGGAGCTACATCTCGCTTGCGGCGAAGGACTCCTCGCACAAGGGGTGGAAGACCCAATTCTTCTGGGTGAAGGCGGTGGCGACGGACGAGATCTGGAGATGCCGGACCTCGCCCAACTTTCACCCGAATCTGCCCCCTCGCCAGGAGGAGTTTCCTCCCCACGTGGAGCAGCAGGCTGCCCGTCTGCTGGAGAATCGCCAATCAACCGAGGAGCTGGTGACGCCGGAGAACATCGAACGGTGTCTTCTCTCGCGGTTGACGTCGTCAGGTACGGCTCTTGAGGCTCTTTTTCTGGGGTGGTAGCTCTTTTTCCTCCTCCTGACCGGGGCTTCTTCTTGCTGCAGACGTGAGGCGGGAGCCTCTGGAGGAGGCGGCCGAGGTCATCGATCTAGGGGATGACTCGGCAGCCGATGAGCCTGATGCCCCGGTGGGTCGCGTCAATGCCCGAGATAAGGGCAAGGGGGTGGCCTCCGAGGGGTCTTCTCGATCGATCGGTCTGAAGCGCAAGGATCCCCTGGTGGGGAAATTGCGGGAGGCCGCGAAGGTCAGGAAGAGGGCCAGGAAAGCCGGTCTTCCTACCACCGTCGGGGGCGATTCTGGCTCGGCGGCACTCCCCTCTCGGGGGCAGGATGGGGCCGACCCTTCCGGGCTGGCTCTCCCATCTGCCGAGCGAGAGGGGGCCGAGGAGACCAGGGGCCCCGCAGAGGGAGGTGATGGGTCGGCTCTCCCCTTTGTAGGGACAGAAGGGGCCGATGCCGGCGTGGCCGGCGCTGGGACCGAGAGTTCGGTCGGTGCAGATGGGGGTGCGCCTGCTGGGGCGTCGTAACCCCAAGTGCCGGCAGCTTCTGGTGCGGTCGATCCCGCGACGCCGGTCGAGGGTGGGGGTTCGCCCGGGGAGGCGTTGCAACCCCAACCGACCGTGGCGCGCGGGGCGGTTGGTTCTACCGCCACAACAGGGCCTTCTGGCGGGGTGCCCAGGGTGGAGCAGTCCCCTTTGCCGGAATCTCTGGTCAGGCTCGGTGTCTCGGGTGATCTGTACCGGCTCTACCGGTCGATCGCCGATAGAACGAGGGGGGGAGAAAAGCGCAGCACTCCTGCCGGGGTCCTTGACATCCTGATGGAGGGCGGCCTGGTCATAGCTCAGACAGCGGCCGTGATGGCAGAGGCGCACGCCCGGACGGAGGCGGAGCGGTCGAAGCTCGCCTGGACCCTTGGTGGATGCGAGGGGAAACTGGCCCGGCTCGAGGGGGAGCACGAGGGGCTCCGGCGGGAGTTCCTCGCATTCAGGGAGTTGGCGCGATCGAGCCGACGGGAAGCCGAGGTGCTGGCCGAGCAGCTGACAAGGGCCCAAGAATCGCTCGAGAGGAAGAGCAAACGTCTAGAAGACGAGCGTCAACGTCACGTCGAGCTGGATAGCCTCTGGGAGCTTGAGCGCGGCGAGCTACAGGATCGGGCGGAGGACGCGGAGCGCCTTCGCACTGAGGCTGAGGCGGATCGAGCCCGGGCGGAGGGTCGGATGATCGAAGCCAAGCGGAGGATGACCAAGCTGGAGGAGCGTCTGGCGAGGGCGAAAGAGCGTGCGGCCGAGGCGGAGCGGGCTCGGGACGGGCAGGTCGAGGCGGAAGCGATCGAGCGCTATAAAGGCTCGGAAGCTTACTCAGCCGACCTGATTGAAGCTGCCCTACCCTACTACGAGGTAGCGCTCCGTCGGGGTGCTCGAAAGGGGTTCAGGCAGGGCTATCGCCGGGCGATGAATTATGCCAATGAGCACCTTACCGGGGGTGATTTTCCTTATGGCCAGAGTTATGACTCGGACGAGTCAGATTCCAGCTCCTCATCTTCGGCCGGGGAAGAACCGGAGGAATCGCCACCAGCGGGGTCACCAGCTCTAGAGGTCTCGGGAGGGCTCACGACCGGGACAGTTCTCGCACAGGCGAGGTCAGTGTTCGGGCCGGCCGTCGCCGAGGGTACCGGGGGTGACGCGTCCCCTACTGCCGTTCCCGATCTTCAAAGTGGGCCCAAGGCCTGATGTAACTTTATTTTGCCCCTTCCCCCTTTTGTCTGTCTTTCCTTTTGTAAGAGGTTTTTATGGGAGACAATAAATGACTTACTTTATTTGATCGCTATCTTCGCTGTGATTTGGTTGGCGTATCGGGGCAGTTGGAAAGTGCCGATATTTTTTGCGCCGTTTTCGCACGTCGATTCGGGAGACTTCTTGAGGGCGTCCTTCCATATTACCAGGCTTTGAAAGTCGAGGTGCTTCGCGAATCCCGCTAGAGTGGGGATCGAGGAATTTGAGGTGATCTTTCAGGGGAGATCCTATAGCGTGTTTTCGAGGGGGGAGTCATTTAAGGCGCGTGGCCTCCCTTGGCCTATAAAAAGGACCCAAGGGTGCTCCTTCCCTCTTAACACTTAGGACTCTCACCGGCAGTCTGCTCTTATTCCCTCGTCTTCGCTCTGCGTTGCGTCATCGCGATCGGAGCATGGAGGACCCTTCAGAAGGTGACGCTGTAGACGACGGGGAGCGGCCGGTTCCAGCTGTCCTGGAATATCGATCGGGTCCCACGGTCGCCGCGCGTGCATGAGACGGGTCCGACGGTCGCCGCGTGGATCTGGAGAGGGCTTCGACGTGCGGGGGCACGCCGTTTGCCTCCTCTTGGCTCCGGCGAGGCTTCCGGGCGGACGCCGAGATGGAGGGCGGATGGGGGAGTTAGGGATGCCGGCCGCCATTCCCCTCCGTGGGAGGGGAGGAGGCGGCTCCAGTTCCTTCCTCACCCCTGTCCGCAGCCTCTTTCTCTCTCTTTTGTTCTTCATTTCTTTCACTCTTCGGGGGCTGCTTGCTTTCTGTTCGCCTCCAAAGAGTTGGTAGTTTGGCAGAGAGGGGACCTTCACGGCGCTCCTTTTTCCAGGTTGTTGCCAACTTGGAAGGTAGCCTTCCTCGCGTGAAAGGTGGCCTTCTCCTTGCTGTCCCTCTGTCACCTTTGTCACGGTCCACCCGAGCCAACTGGGTCGACCATCTCTTGTCCGAGCCAGTTTCTACGCGAGGCAGAGTCAGTGGCTGGATGCGAGAAGGTCAAGACCGGGTCGGTCGGGCGATGGCCATTTGCCGCGGTGCTAGATGGATTTTTGCTTTTCACTATGTAATGTATTGGCAGTTGCCTTTTTGATGTACCAACAGTTATCTTGAATGAATGCGAAAGATAAGGGGGTTTATTCTACCCAATTTGTTGATACAGTATTCAGAAAAAAAATCTGCGTAGTGTGGTTGCATTCCATGTCCGGGGAATGGGTTCCCCTTCCATTGTGGCTAACCTGTACGCACCTTTCCCGAGCGTCTCGATCACTCGGTAGGGGCCTTCCCAGTTGGGAGATAGCTTGCTCGCCACCTCCAGTGGTCGAGATGCTTCGGTCTTCCTAAGAACGAAGTCCCCTGGTCGGAATTGTCTGCCTCGGACCTTGGCGTTGTAGTACCGAGTGAGGCGGCGCTGGTATTCTGTAGCTCGGACGTTCGGGATCTCTCGGAGTTCGTCTGCCAGGTCGAGGTTCTCGAGCAACTTCTGCTCGTTTGCCTCGGGCGAAAAGTTGATCACTCGGAGAGACGGATTGGCGATCTCTAACGGAACGACAGCTTCGGTGCCATATACTAGCTGAAAAGGGGTCTCACCGGTTGCCGTCCTGGGGGTCGTTCGGTGCGACCATAGTACGCTAGGCAGTTCCTCGAGCCAGCTACCCTTAGCCTTGCCGAGTCTGGTTTTTATGCCCTTCAAGATGGTCTTGTTGGCATTTTCAACCAGCCCGTTGGCCTGAGGGTGGGCGACCGAGGTGAAGTGGTTGCGGATATTTAGGTCGGCACATCTGTCTCGGAAGTATCGAGAGTCGAATTGCCGCCCGTTATCGCTCACTATCACTCGGGGGACGCCGAAGCGACAAATGATCGATTTCCATACGAAACCCCAGACGACTGTCTCGGTGATCCTCGCTGTTGCTTCAGCCTCGATCCACTTGGTGAAGTAGTCGATGGCGACGATGATGAACTTCTTCTGGGATTGAGCCGTTGGGAATGGCCCAAGGATGTCGATCCCCCACCGAGCGAAAGGGTAAGGCTCGATAACGGTGACAAGTTCCGTGGCCGGCTGGTGGACCAAATGGTCGAACCGCTGGCAACGGTCGCAATGTTGTACGTAAGCCGTGCAGTCGCGCTGTAGGGTCGGCCACCAGTACCCCTGCCTTAGCAGGATTCTAGCCAGCGACCGACCTCCTGAATGTGCTCCGCACAGGCCTTGATGAATCTCTTCAATAGCTTGGCTCGCTTCGTCGGGGCTGAGGCACTTCAGAAGGGGCCCGGAGAACGATCTTCGGTAGAGGGCGTTGTCGAGGATGACGAAGCGCCGAGCTTGGTACTTCATTCGGCGGTCTTCCCGAGGGTCGGAGGGCTCCTGGGAGTCCCGTAGCCAGGACAGGTAGGGGGAGCGCTAGTCAGCGGGAGTGGCCGAGTCAATGGCGAGGAGCTCCGAGTTTATGCTCGGGCGCTCTAGCTCTTCTAGGAGGACCGATCGTGTACCTTTCGGGTCTAGGGAGGAGGCCAGTCGGGAGAGGGCGTCCACCCGAGAGTTTTGCTCCCGAGCTATTCGGACTACCTCGAACTCCTCGAACTGCTGGGCCAGGCTCCAGACCAACTGGAGGTATTTGATCATAGGTGCCTCCCGAGCTTCGTACTCGCCACTGACCTGGCTTGCAACTAGCTGGGAGTCGGTGTGGATCCTGACTCGCTCGGCCCCCAGCCGTCGGGCCATGCGGGCCCCCCAGATAAGGGCCTCGTACTCGGAAGCATTGTTGGATGCCAAGAAGTTGAACTTTAGGGCGTATTGCAACTCTATTCCTTCGGGAGACCTTAGGAGGATCCCTGCGCCGCTGCCGACCGAGTTGGACGATCCATCGATGAACAGCTCCCAGGTTGGCCCGGTTGCTGTCGGAGGCCTGTCCTCGACCGGAATGGTGCTCTCGGCGATGAAGTCGGCGAGCGCTTGCCCTTTGATAGCTGATCGTGGCTGATACGAGATGTCGTATGCCCCGAGCATGATGGCCCATTTGACAAGTCGCCCCGAGGCTTTGGGGTGGGCCAGAATCTTCTTCAGTGGCTCGCCGGTTAACACTGTGATGGGATGCCCCTGGAAGTAGGGTCGGAGGCGCCTTGCGGAGGTAACCAACGCTAGCACGAGTTTCTCGGTTGCGGGGTACCTCCGCTCAGCCTCGCTGAGCACCTTGCTGGTGTAGTAGACCGGCCTCTCGACTCCCGAGTCATTTCTGACTAGGACCGAGCTGACCGTTGATGGCGTCGCCGAGAGATAGAGCAACAAGACCTCGCCCGGGACAGGCTTGGAAAGCACCGGGGGCGAAGCCAGGAACTCTTTGAGCTTGGCGAACGATGTCTGGCATTCTCCATCCCATGCGAACGTGGCAGATGCTACCTTGGGCCCCCTCATCAGCTTGAAGAAGGGCAAGCATCGTTCGGCCGCACGGGACAGGAAACGACTGAGAGCAGCGACACGCCCCGTTAGACGCTGGATGTCTTTAATACACGCAGGCGGGCGCATGTCCAGGATGGCCTGGACCTTATCGGGGTTGGCTTCGATCCCTCGCTGAGTGACCAGGAAACCCAGGAACTTCCAGGATTTTACTCCAAAGGCGCACTTGGCGGGGTTGAGCTTCATGCAGTACTTCAAGAGGGTGCCGAAAGTCTCGGCGAGGTCGGTGAAGTGGTCTTGGGCCCTCGGGGTCTTGAAGAGCATGTCATCGATGTAGGCCTCGACGTTCCGACCTAACTGTCCCTCGAACATATGGTTGACCAGTCGCTGGTATGTGGCTCCAGCATTCTTCAATCTGAAGGGCATCCGGGTGTAGCAGTACACGCCGTAGTCGGTGATGAAGGTGGTCTTCTCGACATCTTCAGGGTTCATTCGGATCTGATGATAACCCGAATAGGCATCCAGGAAACTGAGTATCTCGTTACCCGAGGTTGAGTCAACCAGTTGGTCGATGCTCGGTAGCGGATAGCAGTCCTTGGGAGTGGCCTTGTTTAGATCGGTGAAGTCTACGCACATTCGCCACTTGCCGGTGGTCTTCGGCACCAGGACGACGTTGGCTAGCCACGTTGGGTACAGGACCGGTCTAAAAAGACCAGTCTCTTGTCCCTTGGTGACCTGCGCCTTGATGATCGCCTGTTTCTCGGGCGCATGCTTCCTCCTCCGCTGCTGTACGGGTCTCATGGTGGCATCGAGGTTAAGCTTGTGCATCACAGTTTCCTCTGGTATACCAGGGAGTTGATCATCGGACCAAGCAAAGACCCGGACGTATCCAGAAAGAAACTCCTTGTATTGCTGCTGTTCCTCCGGTGGTAGGTCGGCACCGATCCTTACTCCAAGGGCCGGGTCGTCGTTCAGGAATACCGTTAATAATTCGCCACCAGGCTCGGTGGTCACGGCTTTTCCTTTGACTCCCCTGGGGCCCTTATCCTTCCCGTCCGGCCTTGAGGCTTCCACCGAGATATTGTAGCACCTTCTAGCCGTGGCCTGGTTACCTCGGACTTCCCCCAACCTATTTTTGGTGGGAAACTTCATTTTTTGGTGATAGGTAGATGGTACGGCCTTTATTCGGCTGAGAAATTTTCGCCCGAAAATGGCGTTGTACGCTATCATACCTTTAATCACTATGAAGTCCACTATGACCGTAACGGTTTTGGGTGGGGTGCCGATAGTGACCGGCAGGCTTAGGGCTCCCTCGGGGTAGGTGGCCAGGCCATTAAACCCGCAAAGGGGTGTTCGGATCGGGCGGAGCTTGGATGGGTCTTCCCCCATCTTGAGAAAACAGTCATAAGATAATACATCGGGGGCGCTCCCATTATCAACCAAAATCCTGTCTACATTACAGTGATTTATCGTGGCCGAGATAACGAGGGCATCGTCATGCGGGGTGCTCAGCCCTTCCAGGTCTTGGTCGGAGAAGACTATGACCTGGGGCTCCATTGGCGGGCCTTTGGGGGGCTCTAAGGCTCGGCTGGCCCGCTCGGCATGACGTTTCCTTCCGCGGCTGGTGTCGCCTCCCGATGCCGCTCCTCCGGAGATGACGTTGATGTGGACCCCTCGGGGGGCATTGTCGATCTCCTCTGCGGCGTCTCGGTCTTCTTTGTGCCCGGGTGTGAACCGGGCTAGATGCCCCAGACGGATGAGGCGCTCGATCTCGTCTTGGAGCTGATGGCAATCTCCGGTGTGGTGCCCGTGGTGGCCGGGGAACAGGCAATGCCTGTCCCGCTTGCGGTTCTTCGACCTCATTGGCTCGGGCTGGCGGAAAAGTCCCGAGTCTTTGATGTCCTCATAGATCTCGTAGACTGGTGTGGTCAAGGGGGTATACCGCTCGTACTTTCTCTTGCGCTCTCCTTCTCGATCGCGCTTCTTACCCAAGCCGGGGTTTGGCTCGGAGGTCCACTTTTTGTCCCCCTCCCGACCCGAGATGGTTGCGTCTCGGCAGGCGCTGAGTACTTCTTCACACTCGGCGTGGCGCAGTGCCAGAGTCACTAGCTCGGCAAGGGTCGAGGGAGGGTGGAGGACAAGCTCGCGGCGGAGATTCTCATCCCAGGTGCCCCCGGTCAGTGTGGTTGTGGCTGAGGCCACATCCAGGCGGGGGATCCTAAGGGCTTCCGATTTAAATTGGTGGACGTAAGTCCGGAGCCTCTCCCCTTGCGCCTGTTTGAGAGCCAGGAGCCCCGCTACTGACCTTGGGGGGGCGCTACCGGCGAAGCTCTCCTTGAAAATTTGCCCGAATTGCCTGAAGTCTCGAATGGACCCCGGGGCGAGGGCCCGGAACCATGCCTGAGCGCCTTGGACCAGGGTGGCCGCGAAGGCTAGGCATTTGATGGGATCCGGCGTTCCATGCAGGGTCACCAGGGCGTCGAAGCTATCGTAGTGGTCGGCTGGGTCGCCCTGGCCGTCGTAGAGCTTGAAGGTTGGGATGGAGGCTCTAGGAGAGACCTCTGCCTTCAAGATGTACTCGGAGAAAGGGGATTTCTCCTCATCCTCCGGGAAAGAGGTCTTCTGCAGTGCGTGGAGGGCGCGCTCTCGCTCTGCGAACCGTCTTTCAAAATCTCGCAGCCGGAGAGACAGTTCCGGCTGTGGCCGTGCCGTGGGGTTGGGGGGGGCGTCGTGGCGATCCCCCGGAGCACTGGTGCCCGGGCGCGGCGGTCTCGCTCCCTGCTTCCCTCTCCTCGGCGTGGAGGAAGCCTCTTGCTCCGCAGGCGGAGCTTGCGAGGGTCCTCCGACGTCGTTGCGGAGGAGCTGTCGGCCGCGGAGGGTGAAGCGGCCTCCGGCAGTGTGTTGCATTGCACTCCTTCGAGGGGGACTTCCTGACGGGGCGCGGGACCTCGCGCCCCGGGCCGCCTGGGCCCTCATGAGCTCCACGAGGACGTCCATCTTTTCGTTGAGGGGCTGGAAGGTGTTGGCGCCACCGTCGAGGGGTGCCCCTGTCTCCGCCGGGGGGGGTGGCCCGTTGGTGGGGACGTTGGCGTTGGAGGGGGGGCTCTGTGAGACCCTAGAGGGGGCGCCTCCCGCCTCCGCCACAGCCTTACCTGCCCCGCCGGCGGATCTCCTCCCTGAGCTTTTTCTTACCATCTTGACTCTTCGTGCGTTTCCCACAAACGGCGCCAGATGAAGAGGCGGAATCTCGCGCTGGGTCCTGAGCGGGCTGTGGATCACCAGAAGATGAATATGCAAGAGAGGGAAACGTGTCAGAGGGCCCAGGTGATCTCCCTGGGGCAAACCCTCCGATGGCTAAGTCAGTAGAGCGATGGTGGAAGCGATAATGGGGGGAGGAGAGAGTTGATGCGCGAGAATCCTCTCCACCAAAGGGTGAAGCGAATCGTGCTCAGGAGCTTAGGGTATGTGAATGCCTAGTTCATCTTACCATCTTCCGGAGGGTATCCCTTGCTTAAATAGTGCGCCGCCTTCAGGAGTCCTGTAAGCTGAGGGGTTCCCGGCGGGAGTTACGTCTTTAATGGGGGCTTTCATGGCCTGATCGTGGGAACGTTATCCCCTTGGAGTCCGACAGCTCCCATGACTCTCCCGCTGGCGGAGGACTCTGAACGGCCGCACCTGCAGATAATCAACCGGTTTTACCGAGCCTCGGGGATGCCAGCTCACGTCCGAGCGATAGGCATGGCCCGGCGAGGGTGGGGTCGGATAGATCGGCTGGAGCCTATCTCTCTCGGAGAGGGAGAGGGCTTTAGGCCGGACCTTCCTTGGGACCTAACCGTTGTCTCGGGCCCTCCAAGCCTAGAGGGCCGCCGGGGAGAGTTGGTTCCTCGACTCTTATTTATTGGGCTTTTCTCCCGAAGTGGGCCCTGTGGGCTATCACTTGGGTGGGCTCGCCGGGTTGGACCTTGTAGGTCTTGTTGGGCGGCCTTTGTGGTGGGCTGCGGAAATCCCCCTCTCCAGAGAGCTTGTATGTCAATGAGAGTTGAGTGTGACCGATAAAATAATCATGAAACGTGGGACTATACTCATGGAGTGGAGAATAGTGCCGATATATATATTAAATAACATATGAAACCATCGGTTAACAGAACAGTGGAAAATCGGTTTTACAGTAAAGTAACGACTTAAGCAGAGTCGTTTATCACGTAATTAACGCCTAACAGAAGGGCGTTTACACATGTTTCCATTTTTCAGAATTTCAATATTTCATTAATTTATCTAAAACGCGCCCTGGACAGGGGCGTTTCTTTGCAATGAGACGACTACAGTAGCAGGCGTCTTTTTATTTACAATATTTTACAGAACATAATTATTTTCAGAAATTATCAAAAACGCTTCAGGAATTTATCAAAAACGCGCCCTGGGAAGGGGCGTTACCATTTAATTCTATTTTTCAGAATATGTATTCCAGGATTTTAACAGATACGCACCCTAGTAAGGGGCGTTTCTTTTCAATTCACGCCCTGTGATGGGGCGTTAACACATGTAAAACGACCTAGTCTAGGTTGTGAATTCAACAATACCAGGAATTTACATGATCAGCAAGATTTGCACGATAATCAAGGATAACAATCATATAGTCATGACAGGAAAATTGGCAGGAATTCAGATGCAGTATATTAGATTTGATGTTTCATGGTTATTGACTTTTAACCGTTAACAATTATTGATTTCATGTAATTTCATGGATAATCAGGTCTTAAGACAGGTGATTAACATTTACATGAAATTAACGCCTGTGTACAGGGCGTCAAATATGAAATTGACGACCTGGGCAGGGTCGTGTCTTGTAAATTAGCGCCCTTGACAGGGGCGTCTCTTTCAAAATATTGCAGAAACGTATTTAAAACTATAATAAACCATATGCATGTCATGCTTATATATATGTATATCTTGCATTAATTTTGTTTGGGCTACCATAACTTGAGAAAACCTACCTTATGATAATCTGAAGATTGAACCGTGAAAGTTTTGGGAAGAGGATCGATGCTCTGCTTATAACAGACTCTTAAGATGGCAGCTACTGGCTGATGGCTCTGATGAAGAGGACGCAGAAGAAGAACCTTTGTTTCTTTAGGAAGTTAGGAAAACCTTCGTTCTTCAATAAATCAAAAGATGCAGATCCTACAGAAGAAACCAATATTAATTTCTTCCTCGTGTCTGACCAGAGGGGAAGGAAAAGAACAATACCTTGTTCTTTCTCGTATGCAGAACTCCCTTACCCTGTATTAGAGGAAAAGAAGATGTAGAACCATTAGTTCTTCATGTAACCGAAGCAGAAAACATAATAAGAAGAACAGATGTTCTTCACGTACCTGTGCAGTCCGATCGTCCAAATAGGTTTAGGGTTCGGCTGTCAAGAGTATTTATAGGATTTTGGGAAATCTTATTAGGGTTAGTGATTATGTGGAAGTAATACTTCCATGATAGAGTCATTACCACCTTTTAACTCTTCCTAATACTTATCCATTACTCTGGATAAGTTTCTGGGTCGAACGGTTCACGAACTGAATTAACGACTTTTGTCAGGTCGTCGATTCTTGAATTGACGACCTGGTGCAGGTCGTTTCTTAAGAAGCGCCTTTCGTTAGGGCGTTCCTTTGTTTAAAACACGCCTAAGATAGGGGCGTTTCTTGGCCTTACCCTTTTTTGACGTTGGAATTTGACACCGTGTAGTGAGGGCGTCACTTCTTGAATAACGCCTTAACTAGAGGCGTTTATAATTTAAATAGCGCCTTTATCCGAGGCGTTATTTTATTTTGTTTTATTTATCTAATTATTTGATTTATATTTTTTTTTAAAATATTTATTATTATTAATATTTTATCAGGGTTGCTATAAGGTATTCAGCAGATAGACGTGCTGTGTTGACGCTCTCATTGTGCTGCATTGACGCATGGAGCTGCATCGTCTGAACTTAGATGGCTTCAGCCCTCTCACGTTTCGTGTGGAGTGCGTTCACGCATTGTGCAACTGCGTCCACCCTCTGGTCACCTTGTTGATCCATCAACCTGCTGCGTTGACGCCACTTGATGAATGCGTTGATGCACCAGAGTAATCCAGTAAGCTCCTTTCTTGATTGTTTAAACTACTGCGTCCACGCCACTTGATCAAGGCGTTGACGCATTGTGTGTTCCAGCAAGCAAACAGCCTAGCCTTTTTAACTGCTGTGTCGACGCTTCCACTACTGCGTTGGTGTATTTTTGCAACTAATAGTTCAGCTTGTTTGCATGCTGCGTGGACGCTAAGAACTCCAGCGTTAACCTTCTAAACTGTCTCCGAGCTAGATGCCTATCAGGCTTAATGGCTGCGTTGACGCTGTCTAGCAATGGCGTTGACGCATTGATACGTTCCAGTGAACAAACAGCTTCCCCTCTTTAACTGCTGCGTCGACTCTTCCAACTCGTGGCGTTGACGCACAGAGTAATCCAGGAGCTTCTTTCTTGATTGTTTGAACTGTTGTGTCCACGTGTCAGCATTTCAGCCTCTTGGATCACGTGCCAAGTCTTGATGGCCTGAATCATCTACAGATAGACAGAGGAATAATGAACGTATATACTTAAGCAGTAAATGATCAAGTGTGTACAGTGTTAGTGTGTACAGTGTGAACACTGAGTGAGTGTTTAGAGTTGAAGATGTTCATGCGAACTCAGTGTATATACTTGCTGAAGACTGCATTATTATAACAGGGGAGTGTGTAGACTGAATTAAGTAAAGCATGTTATCTGACAGCCATATGAACTCCATTCACTTACATGATAAAACATGAATTAAGCGAGCATACAAAAGAAAGCATTATGATCAGAGAATGACTGAATAATTGCATGATTACACACACAGCAAGATGACTCACAGTGATTAACTCACATCAAAAACTAATCATCAAAACCACCATTCAAACCATCATCAAAACCACAGGGGCATAACAATCTCCCCCTTTTTTATGATGGCAACACTACACAGTGAGTCAATCTGATGACACAGTGAGTCAATCTGATGACTCAAACTATTCTCCCCCTTTGACTTCATCAAAAAGAAAATAGTTTGAGAAATTATAGCATGTATAAAAAATTCAGTCAATTTGTCCCCCTTGCAAGAACATGATTATCCCCCTTTAAGAGTTTGAGCAAAAAGTCATTAGTTAGAGATGATCAAAAGAAGCCAGCATGCAATGATTGAATGAAAATCTCCCCCTTTTTTTTGGCAAACAATCTCCCTCATTTGGTAGAATCAAGATGAACCATGGGAAGGGGTAAATGCAAAAATGCAGATGCAACAAGAAATGCAATACTTCCCCCTAAGTATATGAATGCAAGGTTAGAAATGATATGAACATGATTCAGTATGACAAGGAATGCTCCTCCTGAATAGATGCCAATTTATATGCAAGTGATGCATGACATGGAATCTCCCCCTCAATAAGTGGAATCTTATGAGATGAATGAGAAGGAGACCACAGGGGCAAACAAGGACAAGTTCAGGTCAATGAGCAGAAGAGGTTCAATTAGCAGATTTCTAAAGAGGCTTCAACTACAAGAATTTCAGTCAGATTTTCAAGGAAATGTCATTCTCATAAATCCAAAACAAAATATTTCAAAGTCTTCCATTATAAGGGCTTATGAATGAATTTTATTGATTAGCATGGTTTAAATATGATGTATGCAGAGTTTATCAATAAAATTTTGTATTGATATCTAAAACCATGGTTTAATAAAAATGAACCAAGCCCTCATATTTATCTAGATAAAACTCCCTTTCTCTTACACAATCAAAATTATTGACTTCTTTCGGAATTACATGCATCAGTATTGAAATCAAGCAATTATGAAGTCATATGATTTTATCTAGGGTTGTAGCAATTTGATTTTAGCATCAATTTTCAGATATTGAGATATGTTCAACAATTTTTCATGCTACAAATTTTACGAGCAGTCTAGTTCAGTGCACACCTTGTAACTAGAGGATATACCTTGATCAGAGGCCAATATCCTTAAGCACTTAGTGTGACTAACTGTCATACTTTATATGAACAGAGATAGCATTTACACATCATGACACACTGCAAATCATTTCTTGATGAGTGAGTTGTATTTCTTAGTGTGCATGCCATTGCTCTGCCTGATTTTCAATGAATTTTATGCAGAGTTAACTAAGGCACCTCACGACATAGTCCTTTGGACATGTGTTTCTCAGTGACCAAGGTCATTGCTCTGACAATTACTTTACCCTTTAGACAATTCAGAAACATTCATTTGCTTCAAAACAATATTAATCTCATGTACTTAACCAAATAATGTCATGTATTCAAAAGTGCAGATTTCAGAAGTTTTTGCAAGACACAGCATGAAACAGTTGGTTAAGATTTATTAAACATGATTCAGATATGTTAAGAGATTTTAAAGTTAAACTCCATGAATACATTAAGCTTAAACCACATGAGTTATTTCAGACATTCATAAAAGCGTATAATAGAAGATTTCTAGTTCAAGATTTTTCAGATTTATGATCGAGATAACCCATTGAAATCTTCATGAAGGACTGAAATAATTCTGATACCAAATGATACCAATTGTTACCAATTGATAGGAGAGATTTTGAAGCTCAGTGTTTTCAAATTATGATCAAGGTTTGGTCAAATAGAATCAATGGAAGGGATATGCACACAAGGCAAGATATCAGGAGGTCAGGCAAGTTCCAGGATGTTCAAAGTTAACATGCAATGAACTCTGACATAAATGTATGAAAATGACTACCTTCATGCAATGTATTGACTCCCCCTGACAACATGATGCAGGTCACACTTTAGAACTCAAGAAACCTTCCTTTATACTCAAGATTGAATGGATCTTCACTACAAGATGAAATTCTGGAGGTGAAGGCAACAAGGTTTGTGAGAAGTGAAGAGATATGAGCTACAAGAGCATTTCAACAGGAGAGAGAGATGAGTGAGGACCAAACTTCAGTGCCGCTGAACCTTCTTAAAACATTCAACCAAGTTCAGCAACTGTATTTCAGACAAATCTGTCAGTGCGTTGACTCACTCTAATGACTATGTTAACGCACTCAACCAACCAGTGTAGTATTCTATCTTTTGATACCAAGTGTTGACTTTGAGCTAGGGCTGCGTTGACTCAATCCATCCTCAGCGTCAACCCACTCATGCAGCTAAACTTGCTTCACAAACTATTTTTCAAGGAAAACATCCTAAAGCGTCGACCCCATCTTCATACAGCGTTGACCCATTTATTCAATCAGTAGCTTCATCTCAGTGTATCGATCATCATTTAAGCAGAGATCTCCAACCCAAGCTAACTCCCCCTTAGAATATGCATGAAGTCAAGCTCCCCCTTTCAGAGTGCATGATATGCAATTCAACATACAAGAAGTTTGACATATCATTCATCATGGCATTTGTGTGCAATGCATTTGGAAATAAACTCAATCATTTTCATGAGCATTTCAGATTTTTTAATTAGTTTCAGTTAGACAATGCACAAAAGAATTATCATGATATGCAGTGCATTCAGATCACACAAATCAGAATACTAAGTTTTCAGAATTTACCTGAATGGGGTTTTATCATCTTGGGTGCCTTGGTTTACTTTACCCCTTTTATTTCAGTCCCAAGGCACACCTGCATAGCAATGTTATTTTGCACAAACAGGTACCCAAGAAGTCTTGGGTCCTGACATGACAGTATTACTCCTAGCAGGTTTTCTCAGCACATTTTTAACTTGATGATCATTAAATTTCATCAGAGGATGACCATCCATCAAATGTCCAGATTTGCCATAATGATGGCAAGAAGCAGCAGTTTTCAAATCTGATTTATGCACATTCTTGTTAGCATGAATCCTATGTGCATATGCATGAAAATTTTTGTTAACAGAATAAAAATTCTGTTTACCAAAACCAGTTTGGTTTTGATATCCTGCTAGCCAACAGGTTGCAGCCCTGTGACCTAGCTTCCCACAACAAAAGCAATTCAGTTTCTTTCTCCTAGGAACATGATTTCTAGCATGATATTTCTGTGCAGTAGTAGCAGCAAAGTCATCTAACTCCATTGATTTGCATTCATGCATGAGATGACCCATTTCATGATAGTAAAAGCATTTGGATATCCTGTTTTGAGCAGAATAGGATTTCTTAGCATAAGAGGTCCTAGCATGAAATCTATCATTATCATTCTTCATGACAAGACAATCATCAAGTACATGGCCAGAATTTCCACAATAAAAACATTCAACATTCCTTCGTGAATAATTGGAAATTTTCTAGCCTTAGGCTTGTTTGCATGAAATTTACTATTCTTCTTCAGTGTTCTCATTTTCACATTTTCCTTCTGTTTTTGAATCTTCTGATCATCAGACTGTTTTGAAGACGATGCAGAAGTACTAGCTAAGTTTGAGCTACTCACAAATGTTGCGTACAGTTTGTTCCTTACAGCTTACTTAACTTGAAAATTGCACCTTTTCTCTTCATTCAATTTGGTGACTTCCACATTCAAAAAATCTTTCATTTTTTCTTTACCTTTGGCAAATTTTGACAGAGAGTTGTTTAGATTTTCAATTTCAATTTGCAAGGTCATAATGTGGTCTTCACACGAAATAACCTGATTTTGTAGCCCATCATTCAGACTTTTCAGGATCTCATTCTCCTGAGTTAACTCTAATTCAATGTTCACTTCTTTTTCTTTCAAAGCTGATTTTTCTCTTTCTACCGTTAGCCATCTTTCAGAGAAAATAGTGTTAAGGACCATTAGCTTTTTATTTTGTTCCTTCAGATGGATGTTTTCTTCAATCAGCTTATCTTTTGATTTATCAATTTCCTTCTTCTGTGTCAACAGAGAATCATTTTCTTCTTTCAAGGAAGTGATTAAGTTTTTCTGTACATTATCATCAGAATGTAATTCTTCAATCAATTCCTTCAATTTAGATTTTAGATTTTAGATTTTCATTTTCAGTCTTTAGACTTGTGATTTGAGCATTTTTCTCTTTTCTTAATTTTCTCTTTTCTGATTTGACTCTTTCATATTTATCTAGAAGATGCTCATGCATGGAAACTAACTCATCATGGCTAATATCCTCGGTCTCAGAGATTACCTGGGATGAGGACTCATCTGATTGATCACTCCTTCTTGCCATGAGACATTCTTCTTCCTGTTCCACATGTATTACAGTCACTCTATCAAAAATTTCCTTTGCAGTGCTACAATCTGAGATAAAAGAAAAATCGTCAGAATCAATTGCAGCCTTCATTAGATTTAGAGCTCTCACATTATCATCATTTTTCATCTTGTGATCATAAGTCCACTTAGACTTATCCTTAAGAATTTTATATGGACCGTGAGATATAACCTTCCACAGTTGGGGATTAATAGAGTTAACATGCTTGCACATTCGATATAGCCAGAAATTAATATGTGAACCACTGAATAGCGGAGGATGAGCCATTAACACAGATCAAAACTAATTCAAGGCAGTGAATTTAAACCAATAAACCAAGTCTTACAAAAATGCACCGAATGACAGCAAGATCGGATCTACAGGTCGCTGGACCTTCTATGCAGACACCGCTCTGATACCAATTGATAGGGTGCTAGGCCCGGATACAGAGGGGGGTGAATGTATCCCTCTAAAAATTATAGCCCAAATTAAAACACTAAACGCTCAGATATGCGGAATAAAAACTAATGAGCTTTCCAAGAATAGATGATGATTAAACAATTGATCAACCAGTTGGACTGCAATAAAGCAGCCACCTGATCACACCAGATTCGCAAGCAGAGCTAATCAACCCAAGCACACTTAGCAGAAGACAATGCTCAGATATTACTCCTAATTAACACAACTAACCAAGCATGCACAACCTATGAAGGGGAGGTAGAAGGCAAGGAACAAACACACAAAGCACAGTCACTTGCACAGGAGATTTTTTAGGTGGTTCGGTCACCAAGACCTACATCCACCCCTCACTCCCAACAGGAGTGAGGCTTCCACTAGCACAAGCTAGTAACCTGCAGACTCAGTCTGCGAACACACGCTGCCAAATAGCTTGACCAGGGGAACATCCTCCCCTCTTCCTCCCAACCGGAGGGAACACCAGTGACACCCAGTCACCAGCAACCAGAGACCCAAGTCTCCCTTCCTCCAACCCGGAGGGTACACCTGGACCTGCGTGCAAGACCAGAACCGGAGGGCTAGCCTCCCTTCTCTTGACCCACCAGGAGGAACCCGATTCCCAGCAGGGCAATCGGAAGAACAAGAATAACCAAATGAAAAAAAAAAAAGAAATGGAAAATACACAGCAATCGGAAGGCTGTAAATGAAGAACAAGAATGTAGCTCTCAAAAGAGCAGATCTGGCTTGGATTTAATCCAGACGCCAGAGGACAGATCTTCAATAGCTTCTTCCTTCTTCTCCACGAACTCTCTCTCTCCCTATCTCTCTTTCTTTCTCCTCTGCTCTCCTTTGCTCTCACGCTATTCTCTCCTTCTTCTCGGCAACCCTTTTTCTTCTGCCGGCTCACTCTTCTTCTATTTCTTTTTCTTCTCTTTTTCTTCCTCTTTTCTTTTTCTGGATCGAAGGGCTTTTCGCTCTCCAGGCTTCTTCTTCGATCAGTCTTCTACAAAGGATGAAGACTCGTATATATAGCATCAGCAGGCACACTGGGCGCGTGTGGCTTCTACATTTCCTGCCCTAGAAATTCGGACCACGTGGCAGCATCCTGCCCCTTTTTCCCATCGGATCACGTGCCCCCTCATCAGTACGCTCAGCAACTGGAGTGAGGTGGCGTTAACGCACTTGCTTCAAGGAGTTGATGCAGCCTTCAAAGACATTCTACCAGCAAAACTCAAGTCTGCTGTGTTGATGCTTCCAACCCATGGCGTTGACGCATTGATGCGTTCCAGTGAGCAACCAGCCTAGCCCTATTGACAGTTGCATCGACGCTGCTCCACTGCTACGTTGACGCATCGGTGATCCAGTGATTAGGTATTCAGCAGATAGACGTGCTGTGTTGACGCTCTCATTGTGCTGCGTTGACGCATGGAGCTACAACGTCTGAACTTAGATGGCTTCAGCCTTCTCACGTTTCGTGTGGAGTGCGTTGACGCATTGTGCAACTGCGTCCACCCTCTGGTCACCTTGTCGATCCATCAACCTGCTGCGTCGACGCCACTTGATGAATGCGTTGACGCACCAGAGTAATCCAGTAAGCTCCTTTCTTGATTGTTTGAACTACTGCGTCCACGCCACTTGATCAAGGCGTTGACGCATTGTGTGTTCCAGCAAGCAAACAGCCTAGCCTTTTTAACTGCTGCGTCGACGCTTCCACTGCTGCGTTGATGCGTTGGTGTATTTTTGCAACTAATAGTTCAGCTTGTTTGCATGCTGCGTGGACGCTAAGAACTCCAGCGTTAACCTTCTAAACTGTCTCCGAGCTAGATGCCTATCAGGCTTAATGGCTGCGTCGACGCTGTCTAGCAATGGCATTGGCGCATTGATACGTTCCAGTGAACAAACAGCCTCCCCTCTTTAACTGCTGCGTCGACTCTTCCAACTCGTGGCGTTGACGCACAGAGTAATCCAGGAGGTTCTTTCTTGATTGTTTGAACTGCTGTGCCCACGTGTCAGCATTTCAGCCTCTTGGATCACGTGCCAAGTCTTGATGGCCTGAATCATCTGCAGACAGAGGAATAATGAACGTATATACTTAAGCAGTAAATGATCAAGTGTGTATAGTGTTAGTGTGTACAGTGTAAACACTGAGTGAGTGTTTAGAGTTGAAGATGTTCATGCGAACTTAGTGTATATACTTGATGAAGACTGCATTATTATAACAGGGGAGTGTGTAGACTGAATTAAGTAAAGCATGTTATCTGACAGCCATATGAACTCCATTCACTTACATGATAAAACATGAATTAAGCGAGCATATAAAAGAAAGCATTATGATCAGAGAATGACTGAATAATTACATGATGACACACAGAGCAAGATGACTCACAGTGATTAACTCACATCAAAAACCAATCATCAAAACCACCATTAAAACCATCATCAAAACCACAGGGGCATAACATTAACAATAAGGCATGCTGTATAGACTTACTCAATGAAGCTGATGTATAGACTTGAACACTGCGAAGATCAGACTTTAGCAGTGTATAGGCTTAGAGTGTAGCTAAAGCTTCGAGCGTAGGAATAGGCCAGAATGTATAGACTTTCAATGAAGGGGCGTTGTGTAGACTTTGGAAAGTTTGAGCCATTGTACAGACTTTGCCTTAACAATGAATAGGCAAACGGGTGTACAGAGTTGGCCAAAGCAGCAATGTATAGAATTGAAACGCTTGAAGATCGGCTTTACAGACTTTGGAAGAAGACCAATGTATGGACTTCAGGTGAAGATCAATGTATGGACTGTAAACAACCGATGAATGAACTGAGGGGTCGACCCATCAGTACAAGGGGTCGACGCACCACTGACCATACCAATGAATAAGTGCAGCAAGATTCAAGAGGCACCATGACTGAACATAATCAAATATGCAATGCCATATCAGAACTTATGAAGAACTGTATTATGATCAGAAAGTGAATAATAGCGTGATGACTCACATAGCAAGATGACTCACAGTGAATAACTCACACAGCAAGATGACTCATAGTGAATAACTCACCTCAAAGACCAATCATTAAAACCACCATTACAATCATCATCAAAACCACATGGGCACAATAATCTCCCCCTTTTTGATGATGGCAACACTACACAGTGAGTCAATCTGATGACTCAAACTATTCTCCCCCTTTGACTTCATCAAAAAGAAAATAGTTTGAGAAATTAAAGCATGTATAAAAAATTAGTCAATTCCTCCCTCTTGCTAGAACAAAATTCTCCCCCTTTAAGAGTTTCAGCAAGAACATGAATTAGAGATGATCAAAAGGAACCTGCATGCAATGATTGAATGATATTCTCCCCCTTTGGTATAATCAAAATAAACCATGGGAAGGGGTATGAATGTAGATGCAGATACCAGAATGCAAGATCTCCCTCTAGAAATATGAATGCAAGGGCACAATTCTTCTCCTTCTATGCAGCATGATGCATATGACAAGGAGGCTCCCCCTCAATAAATGAAACCTTATGAAATGAATGAGAAGGAGACCACAGGGGCAAACAAGGAGAAGTTCAGGTCAATGAGCAGAAGATGTTCAATTAGCAGATTTTTAAAGAAGCTCCAATCTCAGAAAATTCAGTCAGATTTTCAGAGAGATATCAATCTCATAAATCCAAAATATAAGTTTTTCAAAGTCTTCCATTATAAGGGCTTATGAATGAGCTTTATTGAACAGCATGGTTTAAACATGATGTATGTAGAGTTTATCAATAAAATTCTGTATTGATATCTAAAACCATGGTTTAATAAAAATGAACCAAACCCTCATATTTATCTTGATTAATCTCCCTTTCTCTTACACAATCAAATTTATTGACTTCTTTCAGAATTACATGCATTAGTATTGAGATCAAGTAATTATGAAGTCATATGATTTTGTCTAGGGTTGTAGCAATTTAATTTTAGCATCAATATTCAAACATTTCAATTTGTTCAATAAATTTTTTCATGCTACAAATTTTACGAGCACTCTAGTTCAGTGCACACCTTGTAACTAGAGGATATACCTTGACCAGAGGCCAATATCCCTAAGCACTTAGTGTGACTAACTGTCATGCTTTATATGAACAGAGATAGCATTTACACATCATGACACACTGTAAATCATTTCTTGATGAGTGAGTTGTATTTCTCAGTGTGCATGCCATTGCTCTGCCTGAATTTTCAATGAATTTTATTCTGTAGAGTTGACTAAGACACCTCATGACACAGTCCTTTGGACATGGTTTCTCAGTGACCAACGTCATTGCTCTGACAACAATTACCCTTTAGACAATTCAGACAAATTCCTTTGCTTCAAGTCAATAATAATTTCATGTACTTAACCAATTAAAGCCATGAATTCAATAATGCAGATTTCAAAAGATTTTACAAGACATAGCATGAAACAGATGGTTAAGGTTTATTAAACATGCTTCAGATATTTTTAAGAGATTTTAAAGCCAAACTCATTGAATACATTAAACTTAAACCACATGAGTTATTTCAGTCATTCATAAAAACGTATAATAGAAGATTTCTAGTTCAAGAATTTTTCAGATTTATGATTGAGATAGTCCCATTGAAATCTTCATGACAGACTGATAGATTTCTGAAGCCAAATGATACCAATTGATAGGAGAGATTTTGAAGCTTAGTGTTTTCCGAATATGATCAAGGTTTGTCAACAAAAATGATAAGAAGGGATATGCAATGAATTCTGACAAATGTATGCATTTGACAACCTATATGCAATGCATTGACTCCCCCTGTCAACATGCATTCAGACACTCTTTTTGGCATTTTCAATGAAATGAAATGCAATGCACTATATGTATGCAAAAACACATGCAACTAACTCCCCCTGAAAACATGCAATGTTTGCCATGAGAAACTGAACATGTGATTCCAAATGATATAGTGACTTGTGCACATTCAGACTGTCCTATTCAGCAAAGTGACCCATGGTACTAGGCGGAGCACTTGGTCTAAAAGACCACCTCACACATAGTAAGAACCTCTAGACAGACTTCCCTGCCTTTTGGTACCTTACCATTTATATACCATTGAGGTCATGCATGATAATTCAACATGGAGTCCTATATGCAATTCAGAATGTTCAGTGAGCTATTACAACACACAAATTTCAAACAATATTCACATTCAGTTCAGATTTTCAGAAATTTGTTTTCAGAGTTTATGCATTTCAACAATTATCAAACAACTACAAATGGCAGATATGCAAGAATACATCAAATCAGATATGCAATGAGTTTCAAAACAAGAAATGCAGAGAGTTTACCTGAACAGTTCAGAAGGGGTTTTTCATTCTTGAGTGCCTTAGATCATTACCCCTTTTATTCCAGTCCCAAGGCACACCTGCATAGCAATGTTATTTTGCAGAAACAAGTATCCAAGAAGTCTTGGGTCCTGACATGACAGTATCACTTCTAGCAGGTTTTCTCAGCATATTTTTAACTTGATAGCAAGGAGCAGCAATTTTCAGACCTGATTTATGCACATTCTTGTTAGCATGAACTCTATGTGCATATACATGAGACTCCTTGTTAACAGAATAAACATTCTGTTTGCCAAAACCAGTTTGGTTTTGATATCCTGCCTGCCAACAGGTTGCAGCCCTGTGACCTGGCTTTCCACAGTTATAGCATGAGAAAATAGAATTTAGATTTTCTTTATGCACATCATTATGAACATGAATTGTATGTGCATTAGCATGGAAATTTCTACTATTTGTATGACCAAACTATTTTCAATAATCAAAACATTCAAAGTTTTTCTTTTTGAAAACAACTTTGTTCTTTCTGAGAGCATTTGTACTTGTAGGGAATTTAACAGTTTTAGAATTGAATTTTCTACCCTAAGCATGCCAACAATCAATGAACCTGTGGCCATGCTTTCCACAGTGAGAGCAGAAAGGGGACTTTCTTCTAAAAGAACTTGCCCAACATTCAGTGGCCTTGTGCCCAAGCTTGTTACAATTAAAATATTTGACATGCTGGTTCAGAGAAGTAGTTTTGTTTATATTAAAAGCATGTTGGTTAGCATAAGATTTAGCATGATGTGAGAGTGGTTATTTCTTTCCATTAGCAAACCAACATTGAGCAAAGGTGTAGCCTAATCTACCACAATGAGAGCATTCACTTTTCTTTGAATGAACAGCAGGTTTTTTATCATGATATTTCCTAGCATTCATCATTTTAGCATTCAAATCATCCAGTTCGTTTAATTCACACTCATGCATCAAATGGCCAATTCTATGGCAGTAATAACATGACATTTTCTTTTTCTGAACCTCATGATTTCTGACATGAGTTTTCCTGACATGCATTTTACTGCCATTCATGTCATCTTTTCCTTTCAGTTTGCATTTATGCATTTGATGACCAGCTTCATGACACTTAAGGCATGACATGAGTTTCCTGTTAGCATGAGATTTAAAAACAGGATGCATGTATGTAGTAACCCTGATAAATAAATATTTGAAATAAATTAAAATATATATATATAATATAGATAATAAGAAGAGGGTTAAATGGAGGAATAAAACCCAAGATGCAAATAACGCCTCTCATTAAGGCGTTAATTTTATAATAAACGCCTCTACCTAAGGCGTTATTCAAGAAAGGACGCCCTCACCACAAGACGTCAAATTTCAAACGCCAAAAAGGGCAAGGACAAGAAACGCCCTTTTCTTAGGCGTGTTTTAAAATAAGGAACGCCCTTACTAAAGGCGCTTCTTAAGAAACGACCTGAACCAGGTCGTCAATTCAAGAATCGACGCCCTGACCGAAGTCGTTAATTCCATTTGTGAACCGTTCGAACCCAGAGCTTATCCAGGGAAGGATTAACCTAATCCAGTAAGTGTCTACTAGGGTAAGGACTCTATTAGGGATATATTACCCTCAATAAAACACTACTTTTGTTAGGACTCAAAAAATCCTATAAATAAACCTGTCCGGTCGAACCCTAAACCTATTTGATCGATCGCTGCTACGGTGAGTAAAGAACTGAACGTTCTTTTCTTTTTATTTTACTGTCAAATGAAGAGTTACTAACTCTTCATCACCTTCTCTTCTTACAGGTTGAAGAGAGCACACGACGTGAAGAATAAAGGTATTGTTCTTTTTCCCTTTTTACCTTCGGTCAAGTAGTATGAAGAAATACTAATGTTTCTTCTTCTGTTCTTGTAGGAGTTACAGAACCGAAGAACAAGGTTCTTCATCAAAGCCTTCTCGTCCTCCTGTTATTGTTGCTGTAAGGCAACAACGTCCCCTTTCATATCAATCTTCAAATCTTCAGGTAGGTTTTCTCAAGTTATTGTAGCCCAAATGAAATTAATGCAAGATATATATATATAAGCATGTCATGCATACGGTTATTATAGTTTCCATGCGTTTTCTGAAATATTTTGAAAGAGACGCCCCTGGCAAGGGCGCTAATTCACATGAAACGACCCTTCCCAGGTCATTAATTTCATATTTAACGCCCTGTACTCAAGCGTTAATTTCTTAAAACCGTTAATCACCCATCTTAAGAACTGATTATCTATGAAATCATGATTATAAAATAATGCATGATCCTCTGTCTTCAACCTGCTAACTTTACTGTCATGATATTATATTCGTTCCTCTGTTATCCTGGAATTATTACTGTCCTTAAAATTTCTGAAGAAACTTGAATTAACGACTTGGACAAAGTCGTTTTCCATATGTTAACGCCCCAGAACAGGGCGTGAATCTGAAAGGTAACGCCCCTCCCTAGGGCGTGTATCGGTTAAAATCCTAAAATTTATATATTCTAAAAAATAGAATTAAATAGTAACGCCCCTGCCCAGGGCGCGTTTTTGATAATTCTCGAAATTAATTATATCCTGTCCAATATTGTGAATAAAAAGGACGCCTTCTGGTATAGTCGTCAAATCGTGAAGAAACGCCCCTGCCCAGGGCGCGTTTTAGATAAATTACTGAATTAATGAAAATTCTGCAAAATGGAAACATGTGTAAACGCCCTTATGTTAGGCGTTAATTACTTGAGAAACGACTTGACCTAAGTCGTTATTTTCTGTAAACTAATTTTTATCCTTATTCTGTTAACCGATGGTTTAATATTATACATATACGTATATATCGGCACTATTCTCCACTCCGTGAGTATAGTCCCACTTTTCACGTTGTTTTATCGATCATACTCAACTCTCATTGACATACAAGCTCTCCATTGGACATTCCGTTCCTTTGGACTAGCGAGTTAGTCATAGAGACCTCCGTAAGACTCCTCGTACCTTGGATTCCCTCAAGGTCGACTGAGCTGGTTGTACCCTAAAAACCCATTACACGATCTTTGCCATGTCAATCTAAAGAAACATGGTATACCGGCCCTTATGATTATACAAAGAGTATATCATAAGAAAATTCTTAATGGGATGGTGATATCATGCCATATAATGTCATTCTTGTAAACCTCAATTCTATGATAAGAATGAGGGTATCTTACCTTTGATATACTGTTCATGTGGACCTCAATTCTATATAAAGAATGTCCATCTTGATTTATCATGGTACCCAAGTTAAGGGAACCATATTCTACCTAATTTTATCGATATCGTGATTATACCGTTATTATCGCCATTCTATGTCCTTGTCATATTTTTGGACTCTATTCTGTCGAAGTTGTCATACGTGTCTACAAGCTTGATGATTGAAATTCTATATTGGCTATATAAACAAGAGTGGATGTCAAAACACATGATAAATGCCTGCGCATATAGGGCCCGATCTGGTCCTGGGAGGAGCACCCGAAAGTACTTGTGCCCATGGGAGTTAAAATGATAAGGTATCTGGCATTATACCGAGTACTTGACTTGCTTGATTGGACATTCCACATACATCTTGTACTTGAATCGTACTTGACTTGACATGAAATGCGTGGCCCGTAAAAGGGTAATTTACTTGCTTGATACATGATAGCCAAAGTTCTTGACATGACTTGTTAAACGTACTTGCTTGAATATCTTGAATAACTTGTTATTTTGTTGAAAGTTCATGATTAGTTCATCTTATTTCCTTGATATTACATTCTCTCTATCTTGTCGTTTTATGCGAGCATGCATAGCTTTATTGCATTCATGAAAGATGTAATTACTTAAACCCCTTGCTAGTACTTGAGATATAATTTCCTACTGAGCGTTCGCTCATTCCATTTGTCCCTTTTTACTTTTCAGATAAGTCCGACGACGATGGAAGTCAATCGGATGGGAATGGTCAAGAGTGAAAGTGATAGAGCTGCTCAAGTGTCATCTAGTCTTTTCTATAGTTTCTTGAGTCAAATATGTATTCTTTTCCTTTTTATTAAACAGAGTATTGGATTTGTAATAGTCTATCCATTATGAAATAAAGGATTGGGTTATCTTGCTATTTTTGCGCATCTCTATCTTTGTGTCGAATACACGACCACTCTGATTGACATGATTGATATAAACTCGTCACGCGTCTCCGGGTATCTTCCGCGCTCGGGGCGTGACAGTTTTTGTGGTATCAGAGCCTAAGGTATTCAATTCCTAGGAAAAACCCAAGTCCAAGGATAAGTTGAACATTTAACCAAGTGAGATTGGGTAGAACCAAGGGGTAAGAGTCAATGAGTCTTTTAATAAGATCACAGTGATATAATACTAATGTAGCTATTATAATTGTAGGATAATGGCTGCCGAACGTGCTCAATGGCGCAACATGCAGCGTACCCTCCAAGGGATGACTCAAGTGCTACAACAGGTAGCACAAGGTGGTACTCCACGAGCTGGAAGCTTACACCAAGCCTTTAAGAACATGAATCCCCCGAAGTTTATGGGATCAACCGATCCGGACGATGCCGAGCATTGGGTTCGGGAAACCAAACGCATATTCCGTGTCATGCAATGCACGGATCAGGACAAAGTCCTATTAGCTACATTTCAGTTAAAGAAAGATGCTAGATGCTGGTGGGAGTCTATTGAAGCAACCATCGATCCTACTCAAGTAACATGGGAAGAATTTGTGGAATACTTCAATGCTAAATATTTCTCGGACCGAGTCCAAGAAAAGAAGGCTGCAGAATTCGCTGCATTAAAGCAACGATCCTTATCATTAGCAGATTATGAAGCTCAGTTCTCCAGGTTGTCTAGATATGCTAAACATTTGATTAGCACGGAGAAGATGAAAGCCCGAAGATTTCTTAATGGGCTTAGGCCCCACTATATTACTCAACTGGCGCCTATGGGCATCCAAGTTTATTCTGAAATAGTGCGCCGAGCTCAATTACTTGAAGATGCCACGGAACTATCTGATAGGATCCGTGGAAAAGACAAGAAGGAGCAAGTCACAGGTTCGGGTTCTTTTAAACCCAACTTTAAGAAGAGGACTAGTAATGGAGGTTCTTCCTCTCAAGATCAGAAGTTCAAAAAGACCAAGCCTTTCTCTATCACAACTACCCCTTCTAATATAGTATGCAAGCATTGTGACAAGGCTGGTCACAAGACAGAAGAATGCTGGAGGAAATTAGGAGCTTGTCTCCGTTGTGGGAGTCGCGAACATCGGATTCCCGATTGTCCATTAATGAATGACCAAGCCGGTGACGGTAAGCGCCCGGTGACAAAGAACGCTCGACTTCATGCAATAAAGGAGACCGAGCAAGAAGAAGGTGGACTGGTAGAAGGTACATTAACAGTTTGTTCCAAAAATGCTTATGTCTTATTTGATACGGGTGCATCGCATTCCATTATTTCTAAGAAGTTTGCCGACCCGTTACCGTTAGAACCAGAATGGATAAAAATAGTTCTAACTACTCCTCTTGGAAGTGAAAATGATATTACTCATCACTACCAAAACTGTGAGGTAATGGTTCAAGGTAGGAATTTACCTATAGATCTCATATGCCTTGATCTAAAGGAGTATGATGTTATACTGGGAGCAGACTGGTTATCCAAATACCAGGCAACGGTTGATTGCCGCAATAGCCAAATTGCTTTCAAAGATTTTCCAGAATTAGTCTTTACTCGCCCCAAGAGTCACAGCAAATCCCCTCTTATTTCGGCTCTTCGAGCAAGCAAGCTCGTCAGGAAAGGATGTGTATCCTTCCTTGCATTTGTCACAGTTAAGGAAACAAAGGACACTAAGATAGAAGACATTTAGGTAGTGCAAGAATTTCCAGACGTATTTCCGGAAGATTTGCCGGGATTACCCCCTCAAAGAGAAGTGGCCTTCACCATTGACTAAGTCCCTGGTGCTGGTCCAGTTTCAAAGGCACCCTATCGAATGTCCCCTGCGGAACTCAAAGAGTTGAAGGAGCAGTTGATGGAACTAATTCGAAAAGGGTTTATTAGACCAAGTACTTCCCCGTGGGGAGCACTAGTCTTATTTGTAAAGAAGAAGGACGGATCCATGAGATTGTGTATCGACAATCGATAGTTGAATCATCTCACTATCAAGAATAAGTATCCACTGCCGAGGATCGATGAATTATTTGATCAGATTTCAGGATCCAAATATTTTTCCAAGATTGATCTCAGGTCGGGATATCATCAATTAAAAATCAAGGATGATGACATTCATATGACTGCGTTCAGAAGCAGGTATGGCCATTACGAATTTGTTGTTATGCCTTTTGGACTAACAAATGCCCCTGCTGCCTTTATGCAGTTAATGAATAGCATATTCAGACCTTACTTGGATCAGTTCATAGTAGTCTTCATTGATGATATATTGATGTATTCCAAGACTAAGGAAGAACATGAAAAGCATTTGAGGATTGCATTGCAAGTCTTGAGGACAAATCAATTATATGCAAAACTCAGCAAGTGCGAGTTCTAACTTGAAGAAGTGGCTTTTCTCGGACATGTCATATCCAAGGACGGTTTATCTGTAGATCCATCAAAGGTTGAAGCTATTAGAAACTGGGAAAAATCAACCAATGCAAGCGAGATCAGAAGTTTCTTAGGTCTTGCAGGATATTATCGGCGATTCATCAAAGACTTCTCCAAGATTGCCGTGCCCCTCACAAGGTTAACTCGCAAGGAGATCCGATACGAATGGAGTGAGGAATGTGAAAGAAGTTTCCAAACTCTCAAGGATCATCTTACTACAGCTCCGGTGTTAGCTCTACCAATAGAAGGAGAGAGATTCGAGGTCTACACAGATGCTTCTGGCATTGGCCTCGGATGTGTCCTAATGCAACAAGGAAAGGTCATAGCATACTCTTCACGTCAACTGAAGAAGCATGAGGAGAATTACCCCGTCCATGACTTAGAACTGGCCGCGGTGGTATTTACCCTAAAGATATGGAGACACTATCTCTATGGAGTGCACTTTACTGTATACTCCGATCACAAAAGTCTCAAATATCTATTTTCACAAAAGGAGCTAAACATGAGACAAAGACGCTGGCTAGAATATCTCAAGGACTTCGACTTCAATATACAATACCATCCCGGAAAGGGTAATTATGTTACTGATGCCCTTAGTCGAAAGCCGAGAGCAATGATAGCCAATTGTATGATACAAGAATGGAGGTTGCTAGAACAATTCTCCGAGCTCAATATAAGCTTGGACAAGGAAGCCAAATTTGTCACATTATCTCATGTAACCATACAGTCAGATTTATTATCTGAGATACAAGCGCTTCAGGATGATGATCCTATATTAGTTGAAATCAAAGGCAGATTAGAAGGACAATCTGATTTTCAACTAACTTCTGATGGAAGATTATTATTCAAAGGTAGAACTTGTATACCCGACTGTCCGGAATTAAAGAAGAAGATCTTAGATGAAGCTCACCGATCAAGGTACACTATTCATCCAAGATCAACCAAAATGTATCAAGATGTAAAGAGGAACTTTTAGTGGCCTAATATGAAAAGAGAAATAGCGGACTATGTATCTCGCTGTCTCACATGCCAACAGGTCAAGGCAGAACACCAAAAGCCTACTGGAAAACTACATCCTCTAGATATTCCTAAGTGGAAGTGGGAGGATATTGGTATGGACTTCATCATGGGTTTATCTAAATCAAAAGGAGGACATGATGGAATCTGGGTTATCATTGACCGATTAACTAAATCGGCACATTTCTTGCCAATAAAAAGCCGATGGTCAATTGATGTGCTAGCTGCACTATACATCAAGGAAATAGTCAGGATACATGGAATTCCTGTCTCAATCGTGTCTGACAGAGATCCCCGATTTACTTCTCACTTTTGGAAGGGATTACAACATTCGTTGGGGACAAGACTGAATTTTAGTACAGCTTTTCATCCTCAAACGGATGGTCAGACCGAGAGGACTAACCAAGTTGTTGAAGATATGCTTAGAGCATGCATCATTGACTTTGGTGGAAGCTGGCATGAATATTTGCCACTTGTGGAATTTGCATATAATAATAGCTACCAAGCTAGTATCCAAATGGCACCTTTCGAAGCTTTATATGGAAGGAGTTGCCGATCACCCTTATGCTGGAACGAAGTTGGAGAGAAGCAACTATTAGGTCCAGACATGGTAAGGGATACAACTGAGAAGATATAAGTAATCAGAGAAAGATTGCAAGTTGCTCAGACCAGGCAAAAGGCTTATGCTGACACAAGAAGAAGCGATCTTGAATTCCAGGTTGGAGATCATGTATTTCTTAAAATATCGCCTGGACGTGGCATACGAAGATTTGGTGTTAAGGGAAAGCTTACGCCAAGATTCATCGGACCATTTGAGGTACTCGAAAGAGTTGACGAGGTTGCTTATCGCATCGCGTTGCCTCCTCAATTGTCCGACGTGCACAATGTGTTTCACATATCTATGTTGAAGAAGTATGTGCACGATCCATCTCATATTATTGAACATGGAGATCTGGTGATCCAGAAAGATCTCACCTATGAACAGAAGCCTATGAAGATCTTAGATCGAGAAATACGAGCTCTAAGGAATAAGGTTATTCCCATGCTCAAGGTGCAATGGAATAAGAATCCTAGACACGAAGCGACATGGGAGACCGAGGAATCTATGAAGAAACGATTTCCCGAGTTGTTCTAAGAGGTATATACTCTACACACTCCGCGTGTATACATGATATGCAATTGAATTTGGGGACCAAATTCTTTTTAAGTGGGGGAGGGTGTAGCAACCCTGATAAATAAATATTTGAAATAAATTAAAATATATATATATATAATACAGATAATAAGAAGAGGGTTAAATGGAGGAATAAAACCCAAGATGCAAATAACGCCTCTCATTAAGGCGTTAATTTTATAATAAACGCCTCTACCTAAGGCGTTATTCAAGAAAGGACGCCCTCACCACAAGACGTCAAATTCCAAACGCCAAAAAGGGCAAGGACAAGAAACGCCCTTTTCTTAGGCGTGTTTTAAAACAAGGAACGCCCTTACTAAAGGCGCTTCTTAAGAAACGACCTGAACCAGGTCGTCAATTCAAGAATCGACGCCCTGACCGAAGTCGTTAATTCCATTTGTGAACCGTTCGAACCCAGAGCTTATCCAGGGAAGGATTAACCTAATCCAGTAAGTGTCTACTAGGGTAAGGACTCTATTAGGGATATATTACCCTCAATAAAACACTACTTTTGTTAGGACTCAAAAAATCCTATAAATAAACCTGTCCGGTCGAACCCTAAACCTATTTGATCGATCGCTGCTACGGTGAGTAAAGAACTGAACGTTCTTTTCTTTTTATTTTACTGTCAAATGAAGAGTTACTAACTCTTCATCTCCTTCTCTTCTTACAGGTTGAAGAGAGCACACGACGTGAAGAACAAAGGTATTGTTCTTTTTCCCTTTTTACCTTCGGTCAAGTAGTATGAAGAAATACTAATGTTTCTTCTTCTGTTCTTGTAGGAGTTACAGAACCGAAGAACAAGGTTCTTCATCAAAGCCTTCTCGTCCTCCTGTTATTGTTACTGTAAGGCAACAACGTCCCCTTTCATATCAATCTTCAAATCTTCAGGTAGGTTTTCTCAAGTTATTGTAGCCCAAATGAAATTAATGCAAGATATATATATATAAGCATGTCATGCATACGGTTATTATAGTTTCCATGCGTTTTCTGAAATATTTTGAAAGAGACGCCCCTGGCAAGGGCGCTAATTCACATGAAACGACCCTTCCCAGGTCGTTAATTTCATATTTAACACCCTGTACTCAGGCATTAATTTCTTAAAACCGTTAATCACCCATCTTAAGAACTGATTATCTATGAAATCATGATTATAAAATAATGCATGATCCTCTGTCTTCAACCTGCTAACTTTACTGTCATGATATTATATTCGTTCCTCTGTTATCCTGGAATTATTACTGTCCTTAAAATTTCTGAAGAAACTTGAATTAACGACTTGGACCAAGTCGTTTTCCATATGTTAACGCCCCAGAACAGGGCGTGAATCTGAAAGGTAACGCCCCTCCCTAGGGTGTGTATCGGTTAAAATCCTAAAATTTATATATTCTGAAAAATAGAATTAAATAGTAACGCCCCTGCCCAGGGCGCGTTTTTGATAATTCCTGAAATTAATTATATCCTGTCCAATATTGTGAATAAAAAGGACGCCTTCTGGTATAGTCGTCAAATCGTGAAGAAACGCCCCTGCCCAGGACGCGTTTTAGATAAATTACTGAATTAATGAAAATTCTGTAAAATGGAAACATGTGTAAATGCCCTTATGTTAGGCGTTAATTACTTGAGAAACGACTTGACCTAAGTCGTTATTTTCTGTAAACTGATTTTTATCCTGATTCTGTTAACCGATGGTTTCATATTATACATATACGTATATATCGGCACTATTCTGCACTCCGTGAGTATAGTCCCACTTTTCACGTTGTTTTATCGATCACACTCAACTCTCATTAACATACAAGCTCTCCATTGGACATTCCGTTCCTTTGGACTAGCGAGTTAGTCATAGAGACCTCCGTAAGACTCCTCGTACCTTGGATTCCCTCAAGGTCGACTGAGCTGGTTGTACCCTAAAAACCCATTACACGATCTTTGCCATGTCAATCTAAAGAAACATGGTATACCGGCCCTTATGATTATACAAAGAGTATATCATAAGAAAATTCTTAATGGGATGGTGATATCATGCCATATATTGTCATTCTTGTAAATCTCAATTCTATGATAAGAATGAGGGTATCTTACCTTTGATATACTGTTCATGTGGACCTCAATTCTATATAAAGAATGTCCATCTTGATTTATCATGGTACCCAAGTTTAGGGAACCATATTCTACCTAGTTTTATCGATATCGTGATTATACCGTTATTATCGCCATTCTATGTCCTTGTCATATTTTTGGACTCTATTCTGTCGAAGTTGTCATACGTGTCTAAAAGCTTGATGATTGAAATTCTATATTGGCTATATAAACAAGAGTGGATGTCAAAACACATGATAAATGCCTGCGCATATAGGGCCCGATCTGGTCCTGGGAGGAGCACCCGAAAGTACTTGTGCCCATGGGAGTTAAAATGATAAGGTATCTGGCATTATACCGAGTACTTGACTTGCTTGATTGGACATTCCACACACATCTTGTACTTGAATCGTACTTGACTTGACATGAAATGCGTGGCCCGAAAAATGGTAATTTACTTGCTTGATACATGATAGCCAAAGTTCTTGACATGACTTGTTAAACGTACTTGCTTGAATATCTTGAATAACTTGTTATTTTGTTGAAAGTTCATGATTAGTTCATCTTATTTCCTTGATATTACATTCTGTCTATCTTGTCGTTTTATGCGAGCATGCATAGCTTTATTGCATTCATGAAAGATGTAATTACTTAAACCCCTTGCTAGTACTTGAGATATAATTTCCTACTGAGCGTTCGCTCATTCCGTTTGTCCCTTTTTACTTTTCAGGTAAGTCCGACGACGATGGAAGTCAATCGGATGGGAATGGTCAAGAGTGAAAGTGATAGAGCTGCTCAAGTGTCATCTAGTCTTTTCTATAGTTTCTTGAGTCAAATATGTATTCTTTTCCTTTTTATTAAACAGAGTATTAGATTTGTAATAGTCTATCCATTATGAAATAAAAGATTGGGTTATCTTACTATTTTTGCGCATCTCTGTCTTTGTGTCGAATACACGACCACTCTGATTGACATGATTGATATAAACTCGTCACGCGTCTCCGGGTATCTTCCGCGCTTGGGGCGTGAGAATGTAAGTAGTAGAAGCCATTTTGTTCTTTCCTTTTTATTTTTCAGTTGGCTTCAAAATTCTTTGAGCAGCAAATTGAAACACTGAAGGATTGGCTGAACTAACAGAGGCAACATTTGAAACAGCTGAAGTTTGAATCTTATTTTCAAAACTCTTTTTCTTTGTTGGGTTATAGCCAAACCCTTCTTTTTGAAAATTGACTTTAACACCTAGCAGTTTGTTCAGATTATCTTGCCCACTGACAAATTTAGACAAGGAGTTTTTTAAATCATGATTTTCATTTTCTTGAGAGGAAATGTGTAGCTCATAACTGGCAATCTCTTGTTAACTGCAATTCACACATTCAGTTAACACCTTGTTAGCAGTTTTATATTTTTCAATTTCATTTTTTAGATTGCTCAGTTTATCAGAATCTTCAACACAAATACTTTTTCCTCTTTCCAAAGTAAGAAGTCTTTCAGACATAGTGAAGTTTAGCATTTTTAACTTCTCATTATCTTCCTTGAGTTTGTCATTCTAAACTAATTCATTTATCAGAAGTTGATCTTCTGAATTGACTTCATGTTTTCTTCCAGTCTCAAATTCCTTTAATTCTTTTTGCTGTTTCTCCAGATCTTTCTGTAATTCTATGTTTACAGATTTTATGGCATTCAATTTTTCAATCAGCAATATGTTCTCATGTTTAAGTTTCTCAAATTTTTCATCATTTTTATTGGAGAACTCTCTAAGAGAATCATTTTCAGATTTCAGCTTGTTTAATTCAGACTTAACACATTCAATTTCTTTCAGCAAATCCTTGCTCTGAACAGAATCATGACTAGCTAGACTAAGCTTCTTTTCAAGTTCAGAGATTTCTTTCACATGATCTTGATTCTCAGTTTTCAATAATGAAATTTGTTTCTTCAACATTTGAAAATCAGACTTACAAGCATCATGAATATTTTTTAATTCAACACAATTTCTACATGGAGAACTTGAACTATCTAAACCAGTACCCTTCTTCAATTTTTTATACTGTTTTCTTAACAGTTCATGAGATTCAAATAATTCAGCATATGCATTCTCCCAATCTTCTAGAGAAAAATTCTCGAAGAGATTTACCTCATCATCATCATCTTCTTCAGTTTGATCGCTGCCACTTTGATTTCTTCTGTTGGCCATCATGCAGCTGTCCACATCTATCTCCTGAGTTCGCTTCAGTGTATCCAAAATGTCTTTAGCAGAACTGCAATCAACGAAGTATGAGTGAAAGGCTCTATCAGTAGCTGCCTTCATTAGATTTATAGCTATCTGATTCTCTTCATGCATAGACTTGTGACTGTCAGTCCATTTGGACTTTTTCTTTGGTAGTTCATGAGGACCATGTGAAATTACTTTCCATAGGTCTGGATTCACAGATTTGATATAATTCTTCAGACTAGCGAACCATGCATTAAAATGCTTTCCACTGAAGATCGGTGGATGAGCCATGAGAACACAACAGATTAATGCAACAGGAATATTGATGCACTAAAAAAAAATTAGCACCTAAGACTGCAAGATCGAATCTGCAGGTCGCTGGACCTTGTATGCAGACACCGCTCTGATACCAACTGTTAGGGTGCTGGGCCCGGATACAGAGGGGGGGTGAATGTATCCTGCTACAAATAATGCCCAAATAGAAAACTCAGATGCTAGGCAAATTCTGGAATTAAGCTAATTCGATTAAGCAAAATAACAAGCAGGTGGAGCGAGCCTATCCAAGCATCTAGCGGAAACAAATCAAGCAATCAAACCACTGCTCAATAGATTTTTTAGGTGGTTCGGTCCTCCAGACCTACATCCACCCCTCACTCCCAACCGGAGTGAGGCTTCACTAGCAAATGCTAGAACCAAGCAGACTCAGTCTGCGAACAAGGTGCTGCCACACAGCTTGACCAGGGGAACAGCCTCCCCTCTTCCTCCCAACCAGAGGGACACCCCAAGTGACTCCCAGCCACCTGGAAACTAGAGACCGAAGTCTCTCTTCCTCCAGACCGGAGGGACCCCTGGACTTGCTACCCACAAGCCCAGAACCGGAGACAAGTCTCCCTTCCTCCAAACCGGAGAGAACCCACAAGTAGCTCCCAGCTACTTGCAACCGGAGATCAGATCTCCCTTCTCCTGACCCACCAGGAGGAACCCGACCTCAGTCCAGAGGATCGGAAGTACAAAGGTAATCAGAAAAAACAAAGGAGAAAACAAGAAAAGAAAATAACACAGCAATCACAAGCTGTAAAAGATGAAGCACAAAGATAGCTGTCAATGGAGTTGGCTGGCCTGGATTTGATCCACGGTCCAGCAGGAACAAATCTTCAGATGCAGCTTCTATTCTTCTTCTCTCAATCCTCACGAGCTCTCTATCTTCTTCTTCTTCTCTTCTTTCTTCTCTTTCGCAGGCTCTCTCTGGCTTTTCTCTTCTCTTCTTCTTCTGCTCTCTACTGCTCTTTTCTTCTTCTGCTCTTTCACTCTCTCGATCTCTGCTCCTCTATTCTCTTCTGCTCTTTCTTTCTGATCTCTATCAGCCCTCTTGCATTCTCATGTATATTTTCTTCAGTGGTCGAAAGCTTCTATTTATTTCAGCTTCAGCAGGTGCTAGGGCGTGAGCTCTCGATGATTCCCGCCCAGCTTATTTGGTCCACGTGTCAGCATTTCAGCCTCTAGGATCACGTGTCAAGTCTTGATGGCCTCGTCCATTAAACCTGTCAGATAATCAGTCGAAGATAGTATCAGCTTAAAGCAATGTTCAGACTTCATTCAGTAGGCAAGGCACACATAGATGGCTGTATAGACTTCGTGTGAAGGATAGAGTGTATAGACTTAGTTAGTTCAGGCCTCTAACAATGACTGTATAGACTTGCAACTCTTCATGAGATCTCAGTGTATAGACTCAACCAATGTATATAGTTGAAGGTCTAACAATCGAGTGTATAGACTTAGGCCTAACAATTGAATGTATAGGGTTGAAGACCTAACAATCGAGTGTATAGACTTAGGCCTAACAATTGAATGTATAGGGTTGAAGACCTAACAATCAAGTGTGTAGACTTGAAGCTTGGAAGGATGTATACACTTAGCCTTTGAGGAACGATGTATAGACTCTGAACGTGAAGGCAGGCTGTAGAGACTTGAATCGCTTGAAGCGATGTACAGACTTTGAAGAATAGCAAGTGAGTAAGTGTGTACACTGAGTGAGTGTATAGAGTTGAAGTCTTCATGCGAGCTCAGTGTATAGACTCAACCAATGTATATAGTTGAAGGTCTAACAATCAAGTATATAGACTTAGGCTTTGATGAACGAAGTATGGACAGTGAATCGTGAAGGTAGGCAGGCTGTATAGACTTAGCCTTCGATGAACAAATGTTCAGTGTATAGAGTTGGAATGTTACGCCCAATGTATAGACT
Source organism: Amorphophallus konjac (assembly GCA_022559845.1). Lineage (NCBI taxonomy): Eukaryota > Viridiplantae > Streptophyta > Magnoliopsida > Alismatales > Araceae > Amorphophallus > Amorphophallus konjac. Next base: position 232,949,921 of record CM040122.1, read on the forward strand.
TCAGTAGGGCTGCCAGTGAATAGACTTGTACAGTGCAACGAGTGTACAGACTTTGAGTGTAAGGGCCAATGTATAGACTTGAAAGTCCACTGTGGATGTATAGACTTGAAAGTCCATTGTGGATGTATAGACTTGGTGAGGCTCAAGCAATGTACAGACTTAGTGAGGCTAAGCGTTGTACAGACTTGGAAATTCCACTGTGGATGTATGGGCTTGATGATCCACTGTGGATGTATAGACTTGAGTGAGTGAAGCCGATGTACAGACTTGCCTATGCGAAGCCACTGTACAGACATTGAAAACGTGAAGCCAGTGTACAGACTTGAAGAACAGTTCAATGTATAGACTTGAAGGCCCTGAGCAAATGCATAGACTTCACGCTGTATAGACTTTAGGCTTTGAACGTTTGAGCAGTACGCAATGTACAGACTTAGAGATGTATAGACTTGGCCAGAACAACGTAGGAAAAGGTATGAGTGTATAGACTTGGCCAAGCATAGGAAAAGATGTGGAGTGTACAGACTTGGTGAAACAAAGTCCAGTGTATAGACTTGGTAAAGTGAAGTCCAGTGAATAGACTTCAATTAGAAGATGCCCGATGCCAATGTATAGACTCAATGATATGAATCCAATGTACAGACTTTGAGGGATGTTAACAATGAGGCATGTTGTACAGACTTACTCAATGAAGCTGATGTATAGACTTGAACACTGCGAAGATCAGACTTTAGCAGTGTATAGGCTTAGAGTGTAGCTAAAGCTTCGAGCGTAGGAATAGGCTAGAATGTATAGACTTTCAATGAAGGGGCGTTGTGTAGACTTTGGAAAGTCTGAGCCATTGTACAGACTTTGCCTTAACAATGAATAGGCAAACGGGTGTACAGAGTTGGCCAAAGCAGCAATGTATAGAATTGAAAATCTTGAAGATCGGCTGTACAGACTTTGGAAGAAGACCAATGTATGGACTTCAGGTGAAGATCAATGTATGGACTGTAAACAACCGATGAATGAACTGAGGGGTCGACCCATCAGCACAAGGGGTCGACGCACCACTGACCATGCCAATGAATAAGTGCAGCAAGATTCAAGAGGCACCATGACTGAACATAATCAAATATGCAATGCCATATCAGAACTTATGAAGAACTGTATTATGATCAGAAAGTGAATAATAGCATGATGACTCACACAGCAAGATGACTCACAGTGAATAACTCATACAGCAAGATGACTCACAGTGAATAACTCACCTCAAAGACCAATCATTAAAACCACCATTACAACCATCATCAAAACCACATGGGCACAACAGCTTTTCAAGAGCTTGACTACCCGACTTCCTACTCGGACATTGGATAGTTTCATTTCTTCTGCCCACCTGGGCTTGGGAGAGTCTTGAACTATGGCCCTTGATGGGCCTGCTTCATCGGGCTCTAAGGCTGCACCCTTCTGCTTGGGGTCATCTCTTGCTGTCCCTCATTGGCTGTCGTCGGGCAAGTTTCATCTTCATCCGAAAATCTGAAAGATTGCTGGAGCTGCGAGTGAATGCCCCCAGTTGTAGGGTCGGCATCCTGGCATGGCTGCTTCCCCTTTGACATCTTTAGGAATTCCAGGAAGGAGGGGGTGGCAGTGTTGCCCCCACTCTGGTTGTATAGGCTTGACAGAAGAGGGATCTGGACTCCCCTGACCTCCGGAGGGGGTATCTTATAGGGCTGTTCCCCCTGAAGATAATATTGTGGTTGGCGGGCGACCGACGCCCCCATCTTCGGCATGACTGGGTTGCATGTGCAGCAGTTGTGACTTCGGCCTGGCTTGCCCCGGCGACGGGCGTAAAGCATATTTCCTCCTCATCCTCTTCACCGGGTAAATTGAACAGAGTAGAGAGGGTGTTACAAGAAAGGACTATATCCTTTATAGCCTTGCTGGCCCTTCTTTTCTTTCTTCGTCTTCTTTTCTTTTCTTCAGCTGGTGCTTGCCCCCAGAACATGCTGCCATCCTTGTTCGATACTTTGTCAGCTTCCTCTTCCTGCTTTAGTGAAAGTTGTTCTAATTCCTGCCATGGGACATAATCCCGTACCAGTAAAGGCTCCAGTTTGGGCTGTACATATTCATCTAGCCCATTTATATAGTCTTGCAGCCGCCGGGCTTCTGGACTAATTTTTTTGACCATTGGCAATGGAGTCTGCCTCCTCCGGTTGTGCGTAGGTATTCTGATGACTGCAGGTGGATTGGTCCACACAGGTGTTGCCACTGGCAGAGGGGGGCGTGGCGTGACGCCATTGATCTGGACACCCACTTTCGGGCGAGATGTGCCTTTCTTCTTGATTTTTGCAGGGACTTGCTTCCATCCCTCTTGCTCTTTCATTGGGGCCAGAAAGCAAGCTTCATAAGTATGCTGAGTGTTGGCTTCTGTGGTCTCCTCAGGCAATGCCTGAAATGGAGAGACCATGTTGACCGTGGCTCTCCTCAGAGGCGCCTCATGCGGTTGTGGAGGGTCAACCTTGTACTCTCCCAAGTCTATCTCTTCCTTCTTCACCATGCCTTCAATGATGTCCTTGAAAACATAGCAGTCTTCAATCGGATGCCCCAACATCTGGTGGTAAGGGCAGAATCTTGGGCTATATCTTCTTTTCAGGTCCTCCGACCTCTTTGGCTTGGGCAAGGTGACCTTATCATACTGGGTAACCCAGTCAAACAAGATCTTGGTCTTCTCCTTCGAGAAAGAGTAGGCCTTCTTCATCTTGTCCTGGAGCGAGAGACCCTCTTTGCCATCTTCGATTTTAGCAGGCTGAGGGGCAGCTGACTTCTTACCTTTGTCCTTTTGCTGTTCAAATGCCTTGATATCGAGGGCGTTCGCTTCTTTAGGCGCCTAGCGTCACTCCGTTGCCTTGCCTTTTTGTGCAGTGGCAGTAGTTGATGTCGGGACAGGTCTTGCCAGGAAGGCTTCTACCTCGGCTACTACATTGTTCAGGCGGTCGAACGACCGAATTTCCATGCCAATCATCTTTTCTAGTACCTCTCTCATGAGGTTCTGCTTACAGATTTGTACAACATCCTCTTGGTGCGGGGCACCGCTTGCATCTCATTCCGAGGTTTCTCCACCTCTTGATATATTCAAGGGTTGTCTCATCCGCCCTCTGCCTTGTTGAGTAGAGTTCAGCCACCATGACCTCCCGCTCGGTGACGTGAAACCTTTCTTTGAATTTCTTCTGCATATCCGGCTAGTCGTTGATCGACCCGGCCTGAAAAATGGAGTACCATTCAAATGCGAGCCCCGTTAGCGAGGACCCGAAAAATTTTAGCAGGTATGACTCGTCGGTGGCCAGATCGCCCATGACGGTCATATAATAAGTGACATGCTCCTTCGGGGATCCCTTCCCGTTGAACTTGTCAAACTTTGGCAGCTTACTGATCCCAGGAGGGAGCCGCTTGGCAGCGTGATGTGACGGTTATGGCACCCTATAAGCATCGAATGCGACGTAGTCACCTTCACTTCGTTCAGCAAGCTTTAGCTCAATCATCTTCTCTACCATCATCTTATTCATGACGGTTGGATCAACCGGTTCTAGATAGAAATGTGCTGGCTGTAGATAGGGAGTGACCAAGGTGGTCGCCTGGGAAAGAGGGCGCAGCAGTGAAGGTGTCTGGTGCACCTGTGGCAGCACCGGTGGCATCAGCGACTGTGATGGGCATTGCTGAGTTGTCGCCAAGCTTGGTTCTGCCGACTGAGGTGGGGTATAGAGTGGTGGGAAGACATTCTGGTTGATGGCTCCCCATGATGACTTGGCCTGCATCTCGGGCTACTTGGAAGCTAAGGTTTGCTCCGTCTTCTCCACAAGCTGCTTCTTCAGGGACTCTATCTCCTGTCGATATTTCTGGAGTAACATCCACACTGATGGATCCATAGTTACAGTGCTGGGAATGGCTTCTGTGGCTTCCCCTGACGGTCAAGGAGGATGTCGAGCAAGACATCTTCTTCTTCTACCGTCACCACATTGGCGGTTAGGATAACAGCTTTGTCTTGTTGCAGGTGGTGGGTCAGGGTTTGCTTTCCCTCGGCCGCCGCCAACTTTTCTCTTGCGGCTTTCGCCCTTTGAGTATTCGGCCCCGGCCTTCCGGTCAGTCGAGCCAGCTCCTGAGGCTCCTCAGGTAAGCTTCCATAGTGGCCAGACACCCCAGCCATGTTGCAGGTAAAAATATGCTTCCTTCTTCTTTGTCTATAAACCCTCCTTATTGCACTCCCTGGGAAGGTGAGCCTTTCAAACACAGAGATTCTTATTCTTTCCTCCCGGTGGGCAGTACCTTCATCGGCTTGAATGTCCAAGCCGTCTTTATACCCAATGCCGTCGACCGACGGCGTCATTCTTCTTTCTTCTTCTTCTTCTTCCATTGCCGTTGATGGGCAGTGATCTTCTTCAGCCACGGCTGCTTGCAATAGCCGTTGTTGGCCCAGTGAGGGGTTGCCTAGTCCCCTAAAATAACTTCTGACCATATTGGTCATCTCTTCTTGCCCTCGCTCCTGATGCAGGACCGAGGACAGTCGTCGACCTCCCATCGGAGGGACGTAAGCAAGTTGGGCTCTTCCAGCAGGATACTGAAATCTTCTTCCCACAATGGGGATGTTGGCTTGTCGGGCACAGGCCCTGAAACTTTCACGGCGTGGAAGATCCACGACCATCTCTTCTTTCCTTGGGGCAAGGCCCCTTTCCTTGTTCTCCGCTGCTCCAGTAAATCCGGAGCGATGGAGGACTGGTGCCTCCCAACGGGTAGGCTGGGTCTTCTTAGGGACCCAAACTTGCTTAAATATTCTTGGCTTAGGAGCCAACCTTCCTTGGCCATGACAGTCGGCTTCTTCTTTCTCGGCTCTCCTTCCAGAGAGGGCCTGGTAGGAGTTGTAGACAGGTACTGCGGGAATCACCCGATCTGGGCTCACTCGAGCTTCACGTCCATCCAAGAAGACGCGAACTCCCCCGATCAGCATGGATTTGCTAGACACGGAGAGACGTCCGGTAACAGCAGCAGCAGCCTTTCTCCAGAAGCTCCTATGTTGGCACCTCCCGGAGTTCTTGGCAGGGATGGGGTGGGCTCCGTGAGTGATATGGTGCACCATGCAGTTGGTGACTTGAATTGGGCCCATGAGTGGGCCAGCACAGCGTCGAGCCTTCGAGGCTTTGACCTCTTTCACAGTCTTCTCCTCGGCGGGCTCCGAGGACTCTACTTGCAGTAGATCGGCAAAGGCTAACCCCAAGAAGTTAGGGAAGCCTACAGCTGGTGGGAAAGAACTGAAGACAGTGGGCACCGCCAGGTACTCGTGTTCAGCATGGCTGGCGACGATCGCGGGGCCAAAGGCCAGAGCGGTGAGTCCCGATGACGTCATCGTTCACCTGAGATAAACAAACAAACAGTCAGTATTCTTGGGGGGAGCCTCCGGAGACATCCCCTCTTGGCAAAGAGATGAAGGGAGACTCGGGTCCCACCGGGCGTGCCAGCTTGTGGGGGGGGGGGGAAATGAGATTCTTAAATCCTCTTATCAAGACGACCGAATCATTGATCAGTCTATTTGATTTAATTATTAAAGATTTATTTGCATAGGGCGTGCCAGTCACTTGGTCAGTCGATTATGAGGTTCGTGTCGGGACCCAGAGTCCGTCATACCATAAAGACTATGCCGTTAATTACGTCCTCTAAGAAAGAGGACAACCCTTGATTAATTGCCAAGAGAGGATGCCTCGAGGGATGATACGAAGGCATAGAGAATACTGACTAAATGCACCAATGGATGCTGTGGAATGAGGTCATTTGGTTGACCATTCATGTAAAATGCAATGAATTCATTAATTAGTTAACTCATGTAACTAAAGGTTCAGTCGTGCTCATTTAGATAGCAATGCATGCTAGTGCAAATGCACGTTCATGATTTCAAGATGGATGCTCAGCATAATTGAAGACATTGAAACTCTTTTTATTCATTTATTTAACTAGATTTATTAAATCAGTTGGGGTTTTAACATTAACCATCAGGAGCCAACAACATACACATAAAGTCAATGCATCCTTCTTATTTTTGATCAAAGCATTATTTTATTTCATGCATTAAGTCACTGCCCTTCTTGAACGGAGGTTAGCATCAATGCACTTCATGCACTACCCAGGGTCGATGCTAGTATGGGGTTGATGCACGAACGGATGAGGTCGGTGCAGGGTTTGAAGGTCAATGCATGCATGAGGTTGGAGCATGAATGTGCACAAGGTGGTGGCTAGGTCGGTGCAAAGGAGTACAGGGGGATGGCTGGGTCGGTGCAAGGTTGATGAAGGGGATTGGTTAGGGTCGGTGCAAGATGAGGGTCGGTGTAGATTGGAGAGGAAGAGGAGTCGGCATAAACATAGACTGGGGTCGATGCAGGTTTTGGGCAAAGGCTGATGAATGGGGCAGGTCGATGCAAAGATGAGGTCGGTGCAAACATGGGGGTCAGTGCAAGGTGGAAGTCTGAGGTCTGTGCAAGGCAGGCGTAGGCGCAAGCCAAGGTCTGTGCAATGTAGGGGTTGGTGCAAGGTGGAAGATTGATGCACATTTGGAGTAGGTGCATAGGTGAGACGGCCTAAAACGGCGCGAGGCTGATTTGAGGTTAGAACGGCGCGCCTGAGGCACGCCGGGTGGAGGCCAAGAAGGTTGAGTTGGGTTATGAGTGTGAGGCTAAAGCGGCGGGGGGGGGGTCACACCAGAAATTGGCGTGTCGGTTTAGGGGCGCGCCGAGTTAGGGCAGACTTGGCTAGTTTGGGCTTTAATGAAATGCCCGACAAATTTCTTAGAACTTTGGTATTAATTGAAAAAATTAGGGGGTTTATTTATGGCCCAAGCACCCTGCAAACATAACAAGTCCATACTTATGCGAGGTTCCTACTAAAACATAGTCTAAAGGAGACTTATAGCTGAAAATTCATCCAATTCAGACTAACTATTTAGTCAAAATTTGGGCAGTACCTCCCCATGCCCAGGGGGTTGCGGGGGCGAAGTGGAGACAGTCCCACAGTATCTGGGGTACGCTCCTTAAAGCTGGGAATGCCAAACGGTGACCGGCGGACTTCAATAGAGGGAAAATCCCGAGGGCTAGTCTACGAGGGGCATCAACACTCCACGAGTCAAAAACATCATTAAGGGACGGCTGAGATGAGAGGATACCTCGAGGGCTAGCCTACGAGAGGTACACTTCCCATAGCCACCACCATTCCTGAGGGAATTTAGATTTAATATCGGGTTAAGAACCTTGTTGATGTTCACCTGGTAGTTCATAGGGTACACATCATCAAGGGACATGACCCTATGGTCCGAAGGTGATTGAAAACGTTAATGGGGAATGTCCCCTCTCCCCAGCTACCAAACTCATCGAGGAAAGCAGGAGTACATGAGATATATGCAGAATGCATTCGGCAGATAAACTGACCACGGAAAGTCATATGCATATGAGTATGTAGGGCTAATAGGGTTAGCTGGTTAGTTGGTTAATTGGTTAGCAGATTAGCAGGTTAGCCTTCGAAAATCATAAACTAAGATGAATCGACTGGAGAAGGCAACCCTTCATACAGTTGATGTGTAGGGTATAAGGAATACGATGATTCGAGGGAACCACGCGTCCGGATTGTAGGGACATTCCATCCTCCTCAGCCCACGACTAGGGATAGAAGGAGTAAGAAAGGGTTGGTCCTAGGGTTCAACCAGAGAGGCATAGACGTATATTCCTCTCGTAATTGAACCCTCCACCAAGACGATGGGAGCATGATACATGCATATCACTGGAAAGCGAGCCCCAGGGAGAGGGGTGATGATGTTGATATTGCCCAGAGAGACACTAGGGCGTATTCGGCGTTGGAAAATCGGAAGATCACACATACAGTATAAGAGAAGGGATTGCAATCGGATAATAAAGATAATTCAAGTATGCATCTACACATTCATTCAAACCCAAAGGAAAGGCATCACATAGAAGATCAAATACAATTGCGGCTCGGCATTATCGCACTAAACCGACCCCTGGTTTGGGAAAGAAAAGAAAGCAGAGAGAAATAGAGAACAACAGCTAGAAGAAAACCTAGGGCCTCATATCATCGCCCATTTCATTACATCGCTCCGCGGAGCTATCCTAGTAGAAGGGGGGAAGAAAGACAGAAGAAGAAACCCAGACGCCTTTCGCCAACCCACCTCAGCCTGTAGCAGGGAAACAGAGTATCGAAAACGAAACGGGCTCTTCGCTCACCCTTTCTTCCTCTCCAAGCTTCTCTTCTCTCTTTCTGTCAGGCTCTCTATATTTCTGGCTTGTCTGCTGTCTATCTCCCTTTGCATTCGACGCAAGGGACATATATATAACAAAGACCTCAAGCATGGCTTCACCCGGCATGGGAGTAGCGCGTCGGGTAAGAGGTTGCCCTTTGCACGCCGGGAAGAGGGCGCCGAGAAGAGGGCGCGTCGGATTAAAGGGCGCGCCAGATTTAAGCCGTTCCGTTGTGTGTCCTCGGTACGAGTCCGACAATGGGCCCCGAACTGGCTCGGGGAGTCACTGTGATCCTTCATCTTGACCTGGTCTTACGAAACCATGGCGTGAAGCATTGACAACGCTTTCAGGCCACTGAACGGCTATTTTCAGAACCTCGTGCATCTTCGGCTCGGACACGCGGGCTTTCCACTGACGTGGCCTTTGGCACGGTAGTTTGTGCTGCAGGCTCGACTTGACTTGCATTGGTAGCTTTCTCGGGGAGTGGGATACTACCCGGAGTGCTTCCGCCTCGACTGGGCGATCATTCGGTCATTAATGGGCCTAGTTTTTTGAGAAGCCGCAGCCGTGTCGGGTCATCCAGGACTTCTGCCGACGGAGCCTTCGATTCCCTGGTTCTGAAAGGGCCAAAGGTGCTTTATCACCTCGGGAGAACTTTCTTTCAGGTGGCGAGCCACCAAGTATGCCCTTGTTCTTGGTCAGACAACGGATGTTGCTCGTGCGGCACGACCTAGTCGATGCCGATTCATTGGGCAGGCTTGTCGGCACTGCCGGTTTGTTGTGGATTCTTCTCGATTCTCCCGAGGTGGAGTCCCTGGTGTTCATACCGGATGACCTGAGGCTCTAAAAGCTTGAGAAGGCTTCTGTGCATTGGTGTCCTTCGGCTTCTTCACTTCAGCGGGTCGCATCATTTCTATCATTTAGGCTTGGTCGCCATCGAGCATATTTTGAGTGCCAACAGGTGCCCAGTACCATCGTCCTGACACTTTGGGTGAACCCCGAGGTGCCAACCCGAGAGGCCGATCACTGGAGGACTTGGTGGCTCTACTCATGGAGCGCATGGACAGGTCCGACGAAACTCTTAGGGAACATAGGGAGAGGTCCGACCAAAATCTTAGGGAGCATACCGAGCGTATGGAGATCCGTTTCAAGGCCATAGAGGACCGCTCTCAGGTTTCCGACCGATCTATCCAAGGTCTGGTTGAAAGGATGGAGAGTGTGGAGAGAGTGCCCCGCTAGGAGCACCCCGGAGCTATCCCAGCCCCTCAGGCGCCTGCTGCCCATCCTGCCCCACTTAGGGCTGAGGAGCGACAGCCACGTGCCCCCGATGTTGAGGACTACGAGTCTGATAATGATTATGGGGGAAATGGCCGACGCTGTCATGGTCACCGGCCATAGAGAGATGATGAGGACGAGCGGGTCCTAAGGACTGTGCGAGCAGACTCTTCCACGTTTGACGGGTCCTTAGACCCGAAGGTCTATCTTGATTGGGAGGCCGACATGAACTGATATTTTGAGTTGTTTGAGATGACGGACCACAGGAAAGTCAAGTTCCCCAAAATGAAATTGCTAGGGCAGGAACAGACTTTTTGGAGGAACATGGAGAGCCTACTGTTTCACCGTCAGGAGCCCCAGGTAGAGACGTGGGATGAGATGAGGACCAAACTCAGGAAGAAGTACCTTCCTACCTCCTACCGCCAGTGTCTCATAGATAGATGGCAGAGTCTCACCCAAGGAGATCGGTCCGTCTCTGATTACATCGCCGAGTTCGATGAGTACTTTCTGTGATGTGATGCCATGAAGGAAAGCTCACGGACTGTTTCCCATTTTCGGCGTGGTCTGCGGCCACACCTATAGTATGAGCTTTTCCGTCGCAAAGTGGACAAGTTGGAAGACGTGTACCAGGTTACCCTTGAGGTGGAGCAATTTGAGGTGGAGTTTGCTCCTACCCCGCGCCAGGGGGTCACATACTCGCGTGTGTTTGATCCTAGGACCACGCCCGGTTGCTACACTTGATGGCCTGTGGCCTGCCCCAAGAACCCCCTCACCAGGACCTCGCTGCTCCTAGGAGCCCCCTCCCTTAGAGGGATTCTCCCCTTCGGAAGCAGGCACCAGTCCCTGCCCCTAGACCTCCCCAGCTCACCGTGCTGACTCGACCACCCCTACATCCTACACCCCCAGTCCGTCTTGCGGACAAGGGTAAGGGGCCGATGGCCAGTGGAACATCCTAGGGCTTTGAGACACAGGGAACTTGCTATGGGTGTGGTGGGGTTGGCCACTATTCGGCCAAGTGTCCCACTCGGGAGTCGCTTGACATCTCCGATCCCTTTGCCAGCGACCCCACACCTGAGCTAGTGCCGATCAATTATAAGGCTGATCAGGACTTAGCGGAGGAGTTCTTTGATGAACAAATGGAGGGAGAGCCAGTTGATGTCCCAGGTACCCAGCATCAGGGTGATGTACAGTTGGGTGTAGTCAGGTGCATCCTAACCCAGCCTCAGGTGAGTGACGACTGACGTCGTACCACCATCTTCCATACATTTTATAGGCTGGGTGGAAAGGCCTGCAAGGTGATCATAGATAGCGGGAGTTACATTAACGCTATCTCTACGGGCACTGTTAGGCGTCTGGGTTTGACGCCCGTAGATCACCCCTCCCCTTACAGGGTATATTGGGTGGATTCTACTTCCATCCCGATCAGACTGCGATGTCTAGTGCCACTACAGTTCCAGGCTTACCATGATGAGATCTGGTGTGATGTGTTGTGTTGTCTATGGAGGTGGGTAGCATTATCCTAGGTAGGCCTTGGAGTTTTGATCGGGATGCCACCCTTCAAGGTTGGTCGAACACTTGCACATTCGACCACGGGGGTCATAGGATCACCCTCCACCCCACTCAGCCGAAGGATCCGTCTGTCTGAGGATAGGCCGGTCCCAGCACTTCGACCCCTCCTAGTCAGGGGACGGTCTATCCTTTCACCTCATCCTCGACGCGGGCTACTACCACTTTGACTGCTCCTAGCATTGGAGGCCTCCCACCTCGGTGGTTAATGATGATTAGCCCGTGAGAGATGGAGGAAGAGGTGACTGAGGGTAGCCCTATCCTTGCCGTTGTTGTCCGAGGAGTGGAGGATGTCGCTTCTGGGTCTGATGATGAGCACCCCCCAGAGATATCTGCGATCCTACGGGAGAGTGCTGATGTCTTCTTGGAAGACCTCCCTGAAGGCCTTCCACCTATGAGGGATATCCAGCACGAGATGAACCTTGTCCCGGGCTCATCCTTGGCCAACCTTCCCCACTATAGGATGAGTCCCATAGACCATGACGAACTTCAAAGGCAGGTCGAGGAGTTGATGAGTCGGGGATCTCTTAGGGATAGCAAGATCCCTTGTGCTGTTCCCGCACTATTGGCCCCGAAGAAGGTTGGCACATGGAGGATGTGCGTGGATAGCCGTGCGATCAACAAGATCACGGTGAAGTATTGCTTTCCCATTCCCCGATTGGATGACTTGTTAGACATGATGTCGATAGCCACTATCTTTTCAAAGATAGATCTTCATAGTGGCTATCACCAGGTGCGGATCAGGCCTGGGGATGAATGGAAGACGGCATTCAAGACCAAGGATGGTCTTTATAAGTGGTTGGTTATGCCCTTCGGGCTTTCCAACGCCCCTAGTACCTTCATGCGGTTGATGACCCAGATTTTATGCCCTATGATAGGGGTCTTCTTGGTCGTCTACTTTGATGATATTCTTATCTACAGTCGAACTAGGGAGGACCACTTAGACAACCTTAGGCAGGTCTGTGTCGTTTTGAGGCGAGAGAGCTTATTCGCCAACCCGAAGAAGTGTGCTTTCATGACTGATCAGATTACCTTCCTCGGGTTCATTATGTCTAGGGATGGAGTCTCCGCTGATCCGAAGAAGATTAGGGCCATCAGGGAGTGGCCCGAGCCCCGCACACTCCATGATGTCCAGAGCTTCCATGGCTTAGCGACGTTCTATCGCTGCTTCATTCGTGGCTTCAGTTCCATCACCGCCCTGATCACTGATTGCGTAAAGAAGGGGACATTCGTATGGACTAAGGCTATAACCACGGCCTTTCAGGACATTAAGGAGCACATGACCCAAGCACCTATCCTTGTATTACCTGATTTTTCTAAGGTGTTTGAAGTCACATGTGACGCTTCTGGAGTGGGTATTGGTGGAGTGTTGAGCCAGGAGTCCCACCCCATTGTATTCTTTAGCGAGAAGCTTAATGATGCCAAACTGCGTTATTCCACTTATGATAAAGAATTTTACGCAGTTGTCCAGGCATTGCGGTATTGGAGGCACTATCTTTTGCACCAGGAGTTTGTCCTCTTTTCTGATCATGAGGCCTTACGATTCCTCCATACCCAGAAGAAGCTGAATGCTCGTCACAGTCGTTTGGTGGAGTATCTCCAGGAGTACACCTTTGTGCTCAAGCACAAGGCAGGGGCGGAGAACAAGGTCGCTGATGTGCTGAGTCGGCGGGTGATGATGTTGACCACCATGAGTGTAGAGGTGGTAGGGTTAGAGAGGCTGAAAGATGCTTATGTTGATTGTCCAGATTTCGGTCTGATCTATGCAGCCCTTCAGGCGGGTCCCTCGCGTGATTATAGTGAGTTTGTGCTACAAGAGGGTCACCTATTCCAGGGTGACAAATTGTGCATCCCACGGACTTCTGTTCGTGACTTTCTTACGTGAGAGATGCACGCGGGAGGTCTTGCTGGCCACTTCGGCCGGAACAAGACCATAAAGGCGGTTGAGCATAGATTCTATTGGCCTAGCTTGAAGAGGGATGTCGCTCGCATCGTGGCCCAGTGCCGCACTTGTGCTATGGCCAAGCAAAGGAAGCAGAATACCGGCCTCTATACTCTCCTCCCTGTCCCGGATAGTCCATGGCAGGACATTAGCATGGACTTTGTGTTGGGATTGCCCCACACCCTCCGAAAGCACGACTCCATCTTTGTGGTTGTAGACAGGTTCTTAAAGATGGCATTATTCATTCCTTGCTCTAAAACGTCGGATGCCTCTAGAGTTGCCCGTCTATTCTTTTCACACTGTGTCTCCAGGTTCGGACTCCCACGCACTATAGTGTCTGATAGGGATGTGCACTTCACTTGCTATTTTTAGAAAACCCTTTGGCACATGATGGGCACCCAATTGAAATTCTCCACTACATATCACCCCCAGACCGATGGTCAGACTGAGGTTGTCAATAGGAGTTTGGGGGATCTTCTTAGGTGTCTTGTCCGAGATCGAGTCAGGGATTGGGATTTGGTCTTACCCTTAGCAGAGTTTGCCTACAACAATTCGGTCAATAGGTCTACCGGCATGAGCCTCTTTGAGATTGTTAGTGGTCGTAGACCTAGGAAGCCCATAGACCTGGTTCCATCTCCCATCCAGTCCCGTGTGTCTGAGTCAGTCGAGTCCTTTGCCGATCATATTAGACAGTTGTATGAGTATGTGCGTCGTCACATTGAGTCCAGCAACGCACGATACAAAGAAGGGTTTTTTGCATGGAAACCATTGTTAAAAGTGAATTTCTAAAAAAACCATTACTAACAATGCATTAGCAGGTATATCACTGTGTAATCTGAATTATGCAAAAATGCCATATTTATTTGCATACATATCACTTCTTTTTACCAACAACTTGCAAGAAAACCACGCTTAAATGGCATTTATGCACTATTTGAATTAACTCAGTGATATACATGCTAATGTATTTTTAGGAATGGTTTTTTTGTAAATTCACTTTTAACAATGATTTTCATGCAAAAAACCCTACAAAGAATTGGCTGATGCCCACAGGCACCACCGTGAGTTTTAGGAGGGCGAATATGTCATAATCAGGGTCAGACCTGAACGGTTTCTCTCTGGAGCCGTGAAGAAATTGCATGCTCGCGGTGCCGGTCCCTTTCGGGTAGTGAGATGAGTCAGATCAAATGCATATGTTGTGGACTTGCTAGAGGATTACGGGATCAGCTCCACTCTCAACATCTTGGATCTCGTGGCTTATAGGGACCCAGCGGTGATACCCAGTGAGCCCTCTGAGCCGTCTCCACCCATTGTGAGCGACACCACCCTAGAGTGTCCACCTCCAGCCTTGTTACCTCAGCATCGAGAGCAGATAGAATGTATACTAGACGAGCAGGTAACGACTACTCGAGGCGGAATGTACCAGCGCTATTTGGTGCGTTGGATGGGACGGCCCGCGCCCGATGACACTTGGATCACCCGAGACGAGCTACAGAGGACAGATCCAGATCTGTTGGATTGATACCAGAGCGACCCGGACCGTTACTCGACGGGGTCGAGCTTCTCTCACCCGGGGAGAATTGGTGAGTACACCAGAGCCCGAGTACGGCTTGACTCAGCGAGCCGCCGGTACCGGATACGCAGCACAACTCGGTCGACATCGACCTCTTTGTGGCTGGGGGACAGTCTGGAGTCACCACCGGAGCCTTGATACTTTAGTACGTATTTTTATATGTATTCATATTTTATACGTATTTGATCGTATTTGGTGTGTATTAGGTGTGTATTTGGTGTGTACTTAGTTTGTATTATTTTGAGTTTTAATATTGGGTCAATGGTAGAATAATTGACCATGTATTTATATTTTTGATTTATTTTGGTCTAAGGGGGAATTAATATGGTCCAAAGGATTAAAATACACCAAGCCCCTTATGTTGACTTGGAGAGAGGGGAGCCCCCTCTTTTATCTCCACATGGGGATTTGTTTAATCTTTGTTTTTCCCATTTCCCCATTATATCCCCTTGACCAAGGGCATCCTAGGTCATTTGGCTAGGTCTAGGGTTTGAGTATTTAATGTCTCTTGTGTCATTTGAACAAAATTAATGATGAATTTTATGTAAAATGTGCATTGGGCGCACCCCCCGTCTCTCTCTTATTTTTGAGTGTTCTTCCCCTTCTTCCTCCCTCTTCTTAAGATCTAAGGCTGAATCCTCTAAATTTCAGAGTTTTCTTCCTCTCCCCCTCTTCCTCTATCTGCTATGATCGACCGCCGCCGCCGCCGTTCGTGCTGCCATTAAGCCACCACAACATCAACTCCAGCCCACTGTCCCGAAATTCGGAGTTCCTGGACAACAGTTTGGTAAAAGGGCTGGTACGGGAGATCCAACCGTCGGATTGTGATGAAATTTTGAGGGTAGGTTCTCCCCATCGTCCACATTCCCAATTTAATGTTTAGGCAGATCAGAGGCCGTTTAGGCCCTTTCCCAACCATTTATTGTTCCTTCTCACAGTCTGCCTGTGTGCAGATCTGTGGGATAGCCTGTGGTAGCCGATTTTTCCCACCCCTCAAACGTTGTTAGAAAAATACAAAAAAATTATCTTCGTGATCAGCACCCTCCCCCCTATCCACCATAAAAATCTCAGGTTCTAAATCTTTCATTTGATTTTTGTTCAAACCCCTTGAACAGGCAGATCTCGTTCTGCCCTGTCTGTTCTGTGTTCCGGGATAGAGAACTCAGTCAGTTTACAGTCATTTTAGTTTCCAATCCAGCCGTTGGATGGAATTGAAATTTCAATATGTCGTATATTTTTTAGTCTTCTTTCCAACGGTACCTATCGCGTCTCGATCCGACATCGGATCTGGGTGTACCGGCCATTCTCGTGGAGGCGTGCATTCCTACTCCGAGCCAGGTTTGCAGAAGGAGGTCACAAATTAAATCCAGGGAAAATACGTCAGAGAAGAACCAGCGGCCGCCGCTCCCAGGGGTCGACCAGGGACCCTCTTCCAACCCCGAAGCCCTCTAGACCCTAAACGCCAAATTGGATATCCTCGTCGAGTTGATGAGCACCCAAGTAGCTAGGGAAGAGAGGTCGCGACTTCCTCGGGTGAGTCCCCCCCGCGCAGAAGCTTCTCGACAAATGACTGGAGGCCGCTTCTGACGTGACACCACGTTGGGGATGACAGCCACTAGACCGATGCCCCTTGGACCTACAACCGCAAGCACAATCACAAGTTTATCGAATTCGCGTAGGAAGGCGCTCTCACGACACACACACTCAACCCGGGGTGACTCGGGGATACCGAGTCGAGGGGATGGGGCTGGACCCTTGCTGGTGGAGGGACAACAAGGCTTAGGTCGAACTCCCCTTGGGTACAAGTGCCCAAATCAAAGGGCTGACAGTGTGCCGAAGGGCACGGGGTTTACTCACTTACCCCCACGGCGGTCACTCGAAGGCGGTGGTACTTCGGGACCGGGCGCTCTCTCTCTTAACCGTCGGAGCAAATGACGACTATTGAAAGAACAAGCACCAAAAGGGAGCGAGGGCTAAGAGCTTTACCTGGCCAGTTTGAAGAAATTAGCAGTCGTTCGAAGATGAGGGAGAGCGGGGAAGCGTGGGTTTACTCCCCGCACGCTGTGTCGGAGTCGCTTTGACCTGAAATAGCTTAATTACAAAACTACCATGCATGAGCTGCCATCAAGTCGTCCGGGCGAGTTCATGAAGATTTTTGGTCAAGGTGAAGTAGGTTCGACACTCTTTCAAGCCGAGGTGGTCCCGCGTCAATCCGACATCCCAGCCGAGAGCACGACCCTATTCAAGAGCTCTCTGGCCTGCAGAATTTGCCCCCTACGCAGTTCCATGGGATCCAGCGGCAACGGCAAGTATAAGCTCCGATCAAGGTGTGTCTTCTTCCTGGTGATTCCCAAGATAACCAACTTTCCAACGATTCTGGCCCCGCCTCCGTCGGACTTCCCAGCAGGGAGGTCCCATCCCGACAAGGTGCTGGTTGCAGACAGCCAGGACAGCAAAGCAGGCCGCACCGACCGGGAGCCGATCTTCTTCGGCCACACTAATCTCCCCTCCCTGCCTAGCCGGCTGAGCACGCCTCCCTATGTGGAGGTAGTGTTTGATGTAATTAATCAGTCCCCATCCCTAGTCCACCCCTCCTGCGAGAGTAGTTTTGTAATTAAGCTATTTCAGGTCAAAGCGACTCCGGCCCAGCGTGCGGGGAGCAAAGGTAACCCACGCTTCCCCGCTCACCCTCATCTTCGAACGGTGGTCGGTTTCTTCAAACCGGCCAGGTAAAGCTCTCAGCCCTTGCTCCCTTTTGGTGCTTGTTCTTTCAATATTCATCATTTGCTCCGCCGGTTAAGAGAGAGAGCGCCGGTCCCGAAGCACCACCGCCTTCGAGTGACCGCCGTGTGGGTAAGTGAGTGAACCCCGTTCCCTTCGGCACACTATCGACCCTTTGATTCGGGCACTTGTGCCCAAGGGAAGTTCGACCTAAGCCTTGCTGGCCCTCCACCAGCAAGGGTCCAGCCCCATCCCCTCCACTCGGTATCCCCGAGTCACCCCGGGTTGAGTGTGTGTGCCGTGAGAGCGCCCGCCTACGTGAATTCAATAAACTTGTGATTGTGCTTGCGGTTGTAGGTCCAAGGGGCATCGGTCTAGTGGCTGCCATCCCCAAGGTGGTGTCACGTCAAATTGATATCAGAGCAAGTTTTAGACTTGTCTCTACTAAGTCTAGTCCTAGGGCCATTGCATTGGAGTCATCCGTGCATCCATTAACCCGTGTCTTCCCCTTCCCTGCCCAAAACCATGTACCTCACCAGGCACCCTGATGACTACCTCTCTATCGGTCCGGAGTTACCCCGTTTCGATGGGTCCCACAACCCCACACATATAGGGAATGGGAGACCTCCATGGACATATACTTTCACCATTATTACATGTCTGAGGAAAGGAAGGTGTGCGTCGCCAAGGAGACCCTCGGTCCCCTCGGCAATGAAGAATGTCTAAACCTTGAGGGTCTAAGGAGTGTTAGATGGCATGATCCCATTCACACATGGGAAGACATGAAGACCGAACTTAAGAAGGTTTACGCACCCCGACCCTCTCCCCCCTACAAGGCTAGCCATAATCCAAGGACCCGACAACACTCCAATCCCCACCTGGCTCGCCTAAGGCCACTCACATGGCTCAATCGCCATGGCTCTCTACCCACCCTACCTCAACCACCACTTCAGCACTCTACCACCTAACCCTCACCACCACCAATTCTCCCCAAAACCAAGGGCGACCCACTTCCACCCCTCCACGGCCGATCGATCCCAAGGGCAAGAGACCCCTAACCGACCCGGTCCCTCCCATGAAGGCTCCAACACCTAACCCAAGTGGAAGTACCTCATCACAGCCTACCAATCCCTCCCCCACCATCACAATGGTCACCCCTAGTCGTCCCACTCCCCGTATAGAAGAAAATTTCAAAGAGCCAAATGCGAGTGGGGCAACTACAGGTAGTGGTAAACAACAATGTCCTCCAAAGGGCTGAAGCAGAAGAGGTGGGAGGTGGACATGGTACTTCCTGTAGTCGACTGCTTGACCAGTGCGCAGGAAGGTCGAACTACAGATCAGGCTCAACTTGTCGGGGCTGGTGCTCTCGAATGGTAGCTCCGAATAGGGCAGGGCCAGGCTTGGCTGAAAGCTGGGTGACCCTAGATGACCTCCTCCAGAAGGGAAGGTCAAGAGATGAGGGATGTGGTCGTGGTAGGCTCTGCAAGCATAATTGGTCGCTGGCCAGACCAGAATTGCACAGCCAAGTGAGATCAGCTCTTACGAACAGCCCCGACGTCGAACGAGGGTGCTCGAACAACCGTGACGAAGCTGACTTGGAGACTACCGGATTGATGTAGGGCTAGAGTCGACTCAAATAGGGATGACCCAGGGATGTTTCAGAACTGGAATGGTCATGGTCTGATCCCGGGAGTGCCGGCACCACCTGTTCTCCTGAGGTCGCACAGGCGAGGCCACCAGACGGATAGGGAAACCTTACCGGGGGTGTATCTCCTAGCTGGGAGTTCAGATTGGGGCGAGACTGGTCCCAGTGGGAAGCTTGGAGACCCGTGCTGAGCTCCTCCAAATGGCCGAAGTAGAAGAGGTGGGAGGTGGACGTGGTACTTCCTGTAGTCGACTGCTTGACCAGGGCGCAGGAAGGTTGGACTGCAGATCTGGCACAACTTGTCAGGGCTGGTGCTCTCGAACAGTAGCTCCGAATAGGGCGGGGCCAGGCTTGGCTGAAAGTTGGCGACCACTCACCCGGATAGGGTCAGATTGAAAGCAGGGGCAAGAGGATAGGTCCGACTCACAAGGGGTGTAACTCCCAGGTCTGATGCCGGATTGATGTGGGGCTGGAGTCGACTCAAAGAGGGACGCCCCAGGGAACTTCCAGAACTGGAATGGCCACAATCTGATCCCAGGAGCGCCAGCACCGTCCGTTCTCCTGAGGTCACGCAGGCGAGGCCACCAGACGGACAGGGAAGCCTTGCCGAGGGGTGTATCTCCGAGCTGGGAGTTCAGATCGGGGCGAGACAATGGAAAGCTGGGAGACCCGTGCTGAGCTCCTCCAAAGGGCCGAAGCAGAAGAGGTGGGAGGTGGACGTGGTACTTCTTGTAGTCGACTGCTTGACCAGGGCGTAGGAAGGTTGGACTGCAGATCAGGCTCAACTTGTCGGGGCTGCTGCTCTCGAACGATAGCTCCGAATAGGGCGGGGCCAAGATTAGCTGAAAGCTGGGCGACCCTAGATGACCTCCTCCGAAAGGAAATGTCAAGAGGTGAGGGATGTGGTCACGGCAGCCTCTGCAAGCAGAACTAGTCACTGGCCAGACCATAATAGCGTAGCGGGGCGAGATCAGCTCTCACGAACAGCCCCGACATCGAACGAGGGTGATCGAACCACCGTGACGAAGCTGACTTGGAGACGAAGATGCTAGTGTAGAATGGGATGCCTGAAGTCTGGTGGACATGCCGTGGCCGCTGCTGCAAGTCAGTGGATGACCCTGTTGCTGCTATCTCTGGGTGACAACTGAGATGAGGGATGGGAAATGGGGGTAGATGGGAGGGGAAATGGGGTGGATGGGTGTGGGGGCGACCCCTGGCTGTGAGGGGGTTTGGAAGGGGGCGAACCAAGGTGAGGGAGGGGGAGAATGGGGGATGGAGGAGGGTTCTAGCAGGTGGTAGGAGGGGAGCTACGAATTTGGGTTGGGAGGGAGAGAGGGAAGGATAGATCTCTCTCCAAGGTTGGAATGTGGCTTAATGGGGTGGTTAATGGGGGCCTTGGGGATGGGAAGGGTTGTGTTGGGGAGTGAAAGGGTGGCTTGGGGAGAGGGATTCTCTCTTGGGATGGTGGAAGGGTGGTTTGGGAGAATGAAAGGGTGCTTAGGGAAGATGAAAGGTTGCTTAGGGAAGGGGAGGGAGTAATGGGTGGAGTTAATGTTGCATGGAGAGTTGAAAGGATTTGATGAGGTGGCTGATGAGGTGGACCACTAGGGCTGAGGTGGCTGATGAGGTGGAGGAGAGAGGTGGAGGGGCGGTCTAGAGAGAGAGGGGGTAGAGAGAGAAAATGGCACAGGAGAGAGAGAGGGGGGGTTGGGGTATGGGCTTCTCACCTTAGGGGCTTCTCACCCTGACACTTGGTTTCTCACCAAGGAAAACACTCAATTGGATTTCAAAAAATGCTCAAATATTTATTAGCTTTCTCAAGGGGGGTTGGGTCCTATTTATAGGAGCCCAACCTTTTACAGGACCAAACTGCCCATGACATCACACTAAATGACCACTAATATCCAAGAAAGCAAACCATGGACAAATGACTCAAACATAGGGAAATATCTTATGGACCTAGGAACATGACTCAAATAAAAGGAAAAATACAATGATATGACTCAAACAAAAATGGAAAATACATCATATGACTCAAGAAATAGACTGTTAGATCAAGCCGAGTACGTCCGGGGTGATGTGACGGGCTGTGGGTTCTGGAATGGCTGGTGATGTCCCCATCAGCTTCACCCTCCAAGGCGGGTGGCTCATTGACAATGGGCCAGGTGGGCCCTCGCAAGCCCCGCCTCCGGAGCAAGAAGCCTCCTCCAACCAGAGAGGGAAAAAGTCTGGGTTGTTACGGCAACCCTCGGAAGTCGACGCCCCCGCCGAGGAGCGGCGGGGCAACTACCGGAAACATGCTCCCAGTCCCTCGGCTCCGCGACAGCCAGAGTTGTCCCTCCGCCTGCGGGATGTCGAGCGGCGTTTCATCGAACAGGAGCATGCTCTTCGCGTCCTACAAAAGAACTCCACTCCGGAGGATGAGAAGCAATCCCCGTTCCCTGACCAAATCTTGAAGGCTGAAGTCTCCCCGAGAGTCTCATTACCGACCTTGGCCAGGGTGACCCGGCCGACCATTATGATAGCTTTGATGGCCTAATGACTCTACACAGAGCATCTGACATTGTCAAGTGCCGAGCGTTCATGACTACTTTGATCCAAGGCGCTCAAGCCTGGTTCCGAGCACTCGCCCCCGGCAGCATCCACAACTTCAGACAGTTCGGGTGACTGTTCAAGGAAAGCTTCGCTGGCAGCGGCCCTCCAAGGTCAATTGCGGGGCTGTTGGTGCTAAAGCAGGCACATGGGAAAAACTACTGGCTTACATCAACCGATTTAAGTTGGAAGCGCATTCCCTCCTGGACGTCGCCTCGGCCATCACCGCATTAACTAGAGGCACCCGAGACGAAAACCTCTGGCGAGAGTTGGTACTTCATCCTCTCTCCTCTCTCGCCGATCTGGTGACCCTGGCTCTGCGCCATGCAGAGTGTGAAGAAGTCCTCAACGCTTGCCGAGACCCAGCAAGCTCAAGACGAGAAGGAGACAAGAAGCGGTCGTCTGAGCAAACCTCGGGCCAAGGGAAGTGGAGGAACCGAGACAGAGACCACAAGGAGCCTCCCCAAAAGTTTGAGCGGTACACTCCTTTGTCCACTCCAGTCTACGAGATCTATTAAGAAATCAAGGACTCGGGTCTTCTTCGCTGGCCTGAGCCTATGAAGGCTGATCCCTGACGCCGCAGTCGCTGAAAGCATTGCCAGTTCCACAACGATCACAGCCACCATACTGGGGATTGCCAACACCTCAAGGATGAGATCGAGAGTCTCATCCGCCAAGGGCACCTTTCCCAGTACGTGGCCGAGCGGCAGGGGGATCGCGGGGTCCCCCTAGAAGAAATCAACAACTGCACCCGTGGGGTCCACATCAACGTCATTTCAGGGGGATCCGCCTCTGGAGGGGACAGTAGCCGACGGAGAAAGCGTCACGCTGAGCCATCCAGCCGGGCTTCCGAGCCCCCTAGAACCTCCCCAGCAAGCGACCAGCAGGCCTTGGTGTTCTCCGACAAAGATCGGGAAGGGGTAGCCTGTAACACCCCTAATTTTTCTAGAAATTTTTCAAGAATTTTTGGGATTAAAATATAATTATTAAGTAATTAAAAAGGGCTTATGGGCTATTAAGAAAGAATTAGTGAGTTATTTAAATCCATTTAAAGGCCCTATATTTATTAGAGGGCTAAGCCCAACTCAAATAGGCCCATAGACCAATTTCTAAGACTTTTAGGCCCGAGCCAATTATTAGAAATGTGCATTGGGTAATTTACGGATTTAAAATGGGATATATACATCAATTTGGGGATAAATGAGAGATAATAAGAAATTCTGAATTTTTCAGATTTAGCACCGCCTGGCGGTCTATCGCGAGACCGCCAAGTACACCCTAGCGGTCAGACTATGACCGCTAAGCGACCCCAGTTCCGTGAATCGTAGAAACATCAAAAGCTTGGATCTTTGATGACCAAATCACCTTAGATCGAAGCTACCTGGCATGGAAGAGTCTCTAGAACTCTCTAGGGATTAACTCTACTCCAATTTTGGACTCTAGGTTCGATCAAATCCTCAGCCCAAACTCAAAACCCTATAAATAAATCCTAACTTCGACTCATGTGAACCCTAATGTTGGCTCGCGTATTTCGAAGGTAAGGAAACTCTATCTCAGGTTGGTTCTTTAGAACTTTATGTTCTTCTTACACTACAAGAAAATGCACTGTTTACGATGAAAATTTCAGACGGACTAATTTGCGTCAGAATATCGGTCTGAAACTCAGACAGATATATTTCGTGTGAAATTCTGTCGCTATTTCAGACAGATACTTATCTGTCATCTATCCATCTCAATTTGAAACTTATATTCAGACGGAAATTAATCCGTCTGAAATTTCAAACGATTTTCAGACGGACTTATGTTTCATCTGAAATTCGTCTGAAAATCCCACCCCCAGCCAAATCGACCCCGTCCCCCCCACTCCCTGTCACTCACTTTCTCCTCACTCTCCCTCTCATTCTCTCTTTCCCCCGTCTCCCTACCGCCGCTGGAGCCGTCGCCGCCGCTGCCATCGAAACCGTCCTCTCCGTCGTCGCCGGCCGTGGTCATCCTCACCGTCACCGTCCTCGTCCTCGATCACCGGCCGAAACTCGCCCTCGCCGGTCGCCCTCGCCGGAGCCGTCCTCATCCTCACTTTGGTACATAAACCCTCTCCCTCTCTTTGGAACACTCTCCCTCTCCCTCTCCGCCTCTTAGTCTTTCTCATTCCCTCTCCCTCTCCCGCTCCATCACTCCCTCTCACGCACACACCCGACAGAGGAGGCGCCGGTCGGGGGTGGTCGACCCCCTCCCTCTCCCGCTCCCGTTCTCCGTCCCCCTCTCATGGTCTTGTCCCTCTCCCTCTCTGTGTTGGCCGCCCCCCTCCCCCTCCCTCACCCCCTCTCCCTCTCCCGTTGCCCCCCCTCCCCCTCACAGATACACGCACACACGCACACATAGACACAGACACACGCACACACACACCATTGGCCCCCCTCCCCCTCCCTGCTCCCGCCCTCTCTCCCTCTCCCGTTGGCATCCCTCCCCCTCCCTGCTCCCGCCCTCTCTTATCCTCATTGTCTCACACAGTTAGATAAATTAATTTAATTTTATTTTATTTAATATATTTTTTATTCATGATAGGATAATCGGTCGAGAGGATGGGAACGAAAGAATCAGAGTTTTTTACGAATAAATAGTAAGTAAAAATTTGATTTTATTTTTATATGTTGTTTCATTTTAGTTTAATTTATGTAATCGTAATTAGATTTATTGTTAGGCTTTCTTGTTTAATATTAACTAAATTAGAGAGGGAAGGTGTAAGGCTCATTCTTTAACAGATCTTTACCGGTATTGAAATAGATTTTAATCCATAAATTTAGGAATTTTTAATGGATTTAATGGGCCATTTCTAGCATTTTATCCCATTTATTAAAGGTGTTTAGAAATTAAATGGACATATACATAATATTGCTCAATTGGGGGTTATATGGCAATTTAAAGTTTTTAAAGAAAAAAAAATTATAACAAAACCCATTTTTTTACGTAAATCGGCCGAACCCCCCTTTCTCTTCCCTCATTCTCTTTCTCTCTCTCACACTATCTCTCTCTCCAACGGCGCTCTCTCCCCCTCTTGGTGGATCCATCGTGCCGGGCCGCCGCAGGACGCGTGTGTGGCGTCATCGGAAAGCCCGCGACGCGAGGAGCGCAGTGACGTCAACCTCGAGACGAACCGCGGAGCGTGGAGACGGGACCGGGCGAGGAGAACCGCGGCGATCCTCGGCTTGCATGTTGGCTTAGCGTCGTCTCCGTCGCGAGCGAGGTAGGGGGATGGATACCCGAGCTCGCTAGGGTCATTTTCCCTACCATGCCCATCGTCTTTATGTCTTCCACAAGCCTGAACATCATCATTTGGGTTTTCGTGCCACACTACAAGAAAAACGAGAAATTCCGACGTCCATTTACCGTCACAAATACGTCGGAGATACGTCGCAATTTGATTTTTCGACGTATTTGCGACATATGAACGACAGAATATGGACGTCGAAACTATTCTGTCGCAAATTTTTACGTATTGCTATAGCGTCGCCAATGAGTCTGAAATTACCGACGAAATTGTCTCGTCAAAATTATCGTGGCTATTTATGTCGGTATTTAATAATACGAAAATTAATTAATTAGTGTGACGGAACATAATTTAGTTGAAAATAAGTCTACAGTTTTCGACGAATTTGCGATAGATATATTATGTCGTCGCAAACATATTGGTTAAATTAATTCTGACGAAAGTTATTTTGGTGGCAAATACATCCTTAATTTTCAACGAATTTTTATCGCATAAATATTACGATGAAAACCTGTGGGTCAAATTAGTTCCGACGAACTACTATTGTGTCAAAAATATGTCGTTAATGCTCGATGAATTTGCCATGGATAATTAATACGTCAGAACTAGTTTGAATCAAATTACCTTCGACGAAACTACCTCTGGTCAAAAAGACGTCATTAATGTTCGACGTATTTGAGACGGATAATTAATACGTCAAGAAATAAGTGAGTGAAATTGGTTCCGACGAATTGTTCGTTAGTCGAAATTCCGTCAAAAACTTTCTCCACATATTTTTTATATATTTTAAAATTTTAAAAACCTGTTTAAAGCTACAATTATACACCATAATCGACTCAACTCAACATAAAACACGCAATAAACAACATATACAACACACAATAGGATAAAATCTTTTTGTAAATTAGAATAAAGAACGTCCACAACACATAAATCTTTGAATAAAAAAAGTTATAGTTACATTAATTGAAATGTATCATTTTTTCATAATATCATTAAAAAATCAAGAGATATCCACTGCATCATCCTCATTCGTCATTCGTAGCATCTCCATCATCACCCCCTACAGGAGGATCCTACATCACAAAAAATTAATAATAAATAGATTTTAATAAATATAAATATTAATAAATCTAGTTAAATATCTTTTTGATTTTCTAAGGCCAAAAGTAGATAACATGAAGATGATTTCTTTCCCTCTCAAAGGTGAATTCTTTGAACTAAGTAGTAATGTTATTGTTGTGCCCTGTGACTTTGATGATGTCTAACACTATGAGTCATATTATGATAATAGTTTTTTATATCATGAATTTGATGTGTGCTGGCTAATGTCGATATGTTTTCTAATGCCTTGAACAACATTTTCATATGAAGGCTTGAAGAATTGTAATGTCAATGCTATGAATGCTTGAACTGTTATGTCTGTATGCTTGAAGAATGTCTGTTTGAAGAACTGTAATATCTGAAGAATTCAGGTAAGCATAAGCATGGTAGTGTCACAGTATCCTTAGAAGCAACTCTACAGAAGAAGCCTCCAATCGCTGAAGGAACAAGCTGATATATCAGCTTAAGATAGACTCTTTACCCGCTGAAGAATAAGGGTGAAAAATATCCCTTAAGGCTGACAAATGTGCATTACGGGTGACAGATACTACCTTAAGGGTGACAAATAGATGGACTAGGTGAATAATAGGCAACAATGGTTACAAAAAGTAGTGTAAAGGTGAATAATAGGCAGCTGGTGTGAAACAGCTGAAATCCAAGAACCTCAAGCCGACTCGGGAGGGCTTACAAGTCAACTTCTGACAGAAGAATTCACAGAATGAAAGAAGACTTTTTAGCTGCAGATTAAGGGTGAAAATGAGTGGACAAAGCAGATAAATGGTTGTATAGCAGTTTGAAATGGCTGTTCAGTGGTGTAAAGTGGCTCATGTCGCGGACAATTGAAGTGTAAGGCCCCAGAATTTTTATAAATTATTTTTGGTATATTTAATTATTTTTTGAGAATTTTAAAGACCCAAAATGGATTAATAAATGAATATTAGATTAAATAAGTCATTATAAGGCCCAATTATGTTAAATAATTAACCTAGCCTATTTAAATAAAATACAAAAGGTTTAAGGACCAAGCCCATTAAATTTGGCTCATATTCTAGAAGGTTATTTAGCCTATTTACGTATTTTAAGGATAAATACTATTTTTATAGATAATTATATTAGATAAACGAATAAAAGAGTTTTATTAATTTAAAATTTTACACATGTTGGATGTAACGGTCTATCGTGCGACCGCCACATGCACCTAACCCACCTAGACTGATGCGTTACACCCTGATAGTTCCGTGAATGGAAGAACGAGTAGAAAGATTGGATCTTTGGGATCCTATCTACAAGAGATCAACCTAGGAGAGCTTATAACATTACTAAGGGCTCTTAGGGATTAGGTTATGGCGAATTAAGGACTCTAGAATAGATATAATCTTCAAAACCCTAGCCAAAACCCTATAAATAAGACCTAGTTCTAAACTGAGCGACCCTTACTTTTGGCTCGTGAATAAACAAGGTAAGGAGTCACAATTTCATTTAAGTTCTTTAGAACTTTTTGTTTATTATAATTTAGACTAATAGCTCTCCAAATTTCGTGCTTGGAGATCAAGTAACCAAGAAGATAGGGGCTTCTAAAGTCGTTGATTTAGTCATAGCAGCCTAGAATTCAGAGCAAAAGACCACTGAAGATCAAGAGATTAGGACGTCTAAACGAGGTATTAGAGTTCAATCCTTTAGAACTTTTTATTCACCTTAGTTTCAGCTTCTTACCCTCAAAATTTCATGGCCTTAGGTCAAGAGGCTGAGGAGCTAGAGCAACGTGAAGTCGCTGAAAAGTCACAAAAAGAGAGGAACTAGGGCGGTCCTTGAAAGCTCAAATTAGAAGTTTAAAGCTCAGCTAAGCGGTAGGTCATCTCATGATTGGAAAAAATATCTTGTTAGGGATAAAAGCCCTCTGGTTTTGATTGATTTCATGTATCATAGATCATGAATTTCATGTTTTAGTAGGACATGCATACATGTATACTCTTAACCCTAACTAAGTTAAAAAGGAACTCTCTTCTCAAATTCACAGAAAACCCATGCATACTAGTAGGTTAGCCTTCATTCTATCACGTGGAAGTTTATATATGATTTCTAGACATGATGTAAGTTGAAACCTTAGATTTTTTTAATATCTTTTCTGCCAGCAGACGATCTGACGCATCAAGGTAAGACCGTCACAATGATCTAACGGCCTTACGACAAGCCGTCACACCTTCTGTTATTTTTAAATTTTTCTGTTATCTCTGACGGCCCAGACTTAGTGTGTTACACTACTGTAGCAGTCCCACGATAAACCGTCACAATCACTGTGACGCCCCCGTTCTCGACCGTCGGAGTAACTGTAGACAGAATGGAAGAACAGTCATATTAACTTATAAATATGCCTAGTTATCTAAGTTTTGACCTGTTGATATGACTTTAAATTTATTAATTGGTTCATGATAAGTATCGCATGTTAAAAGCATCTTGAATTATTTTAAGGATATGTTAATTTCATGCCAAAGCACTATAGTTTGTATTAACTCCATGATTTTTCAATGATGTATGTGTAGATTCTAAGAAATCCACTTAGAACAATTAAAAATAAAAGAATTAAAAGAAGAAGATGTCACACTGACATTAAACGAAGAAAAAGAAAGAAAGAATATCAAAGGCGGAGACTAAGGGGAGGAAGAAAAGCTAAACTAAAGGAGCAAGAGATTGCTATATGGAGGGTGATCGCCAGAGGGGTTACCTCAAAAGAAAAGGAAATTGATCGCGAATACCTGGTGAGAAAAGGGATGCTGGATGATTGTGGATTTCTTCCTCCTCCTTCTACCGGCCGGCCGATGAAGGGGGTTTCTCTCTTTGATTACCCTTAAACAAATCACAAACAAACAAAGAAAAAAATAGGATTAGCCAAAGTGTAGTATCAATCCTCAAGTAGAATAAGATGATGAAATAATAGCATGAATTGTGCACCTTTTGGTTTCTCTAAAACCCCTAGAGAATTAGGGAAAGGAGGTGATGTGATGCAAAGCTAATGCAAACGTAAAAAAAAAGAACGATGTATGATGAACAAAGGAGGTGAGATGAGCTTAAAAAAAAACTAGTGCAAAACAAATCCCTGCTGTTCCTAACAACAATAGAGGGAGAGAAACCGACGATGGCCGTGGGATGCTGTATCCGAAAGGAGGAAGAAGCATCAAACAGCAGCAATATGTTTCTATAAAAAAAACAAACAAACTCTCTACTTAACCTGCTACTTCTCCAACCTCTTCTCTGCTTCTAACTCCTTCTCTCTAACCTCTCGCGCGAGCTCAACCCAGGGGGCTATTTATAGGGTGCAAAACACAGATCTGATGGGATAAGAACAGGCAAGACTCATCTACGGCAAGGCCTCTACTTCCCCAATCGAACACGGTGACCAAAACATAGCAGGGAACTCTCCAGGAAAGGGTTGTACAAGCAGGACTCGGAAGGGTGGAAGACGACCCACGGAAAGGCGTTATTCGATATTGACAACCTGGGACAAGGCGTTAATTAAAATCACGACTGGGACAAAGGCATCAATTCATGGATTTAATTTTAGTAATGAAAACATTCTTTATTTGAAAATGATGAAGAGACGCCAGAGAGAGAGGCATTAATTCAAAACACGACCCATGGAGGGACGTTAATTCTTATTTTCTAATTTTGAGTAGGATTTGTAAAAGTCCAGAAACTGACGCCTTTTGGATCAGTCGTCCTTTCTTTGAGAAACGCCCCGGCCCAAGCCGTTATTTAAAACACGCCCTACGTAGAGTCGTGAATTACAAAAATAATTAGAAAATGGCCTAAAAACACACAAAAATAGAAAAACTTCATATTATGGAAATATTGAAGTTCACTTTGGGGTGTTAATATGGTGACATGAGATTTAATCAACATAGTATCAATTTTGGCGTGTCTACAGCTGCCCCGCCTTGGCGTCTGCTTTGCAAGGGAGTGAGACGAAATGAAGTGAAAGTGCAACAAGCGAAATGAAGTGGAATGAACTGATAAGTAGATGCCAAGGTGTGATGTGACACGCCTCTGACACTAAGCGTTAGAAATCTTTCTAAGATTCTGAGTGAAACAACTCCGGGTGATTCCAAGAAAGCATCGATTGGCTGGATGAAGGAGACTAAACTAAATAAATGAAATGTGCGCGAGGGCACAACAGGGAGGCACCTTTGGAGAGCGGTTACCAGCCAGTGTGGACGCGCTACAACCAAGGTGGATTTGTAGAAAATTAAAGTGAATGGAGATGAAGACCCAACAAAGGGACGCTTTCAAGGAACTAGCCTCAGCGGTTTCAGAGAGAATAAAGTACTTGATTTGGAGTGGAATATCTCATGTCAACTCAATCAAGAGCGAGTGACCTTCATTATTGCCGCAATATGAAGATTTTCATCATTAAGCTCAAAGTCCTACATGATGCATGCTGGGCTAAAAGAAAAACTAAAACAAACTAAAAATAGAAAATAATCAAGGATAATATTGCCAAGCCATCTAGATTTGGTCAAGAATCCAGATCTCTGAGCTGACACTAAGCCGAAGCCCGTTTGTCCGCGCATCAACCTAGAAAGTGGAACCATCGTCCCAGACCTTTAATGACTCAACGGCCTATCGTGTGATCAAGATTCTCCTGGAATTATCACTATTTTTGATGAAGGGGAACTCAAATTCCAGGTTCGTCAGAACCACAAGGTCCTTGATATACTATAATAGCGTAGAGTACCATATAGTAACAATGCTTACAGGAAAGAATACAAGAACGGAATGATGTTACTCCCATGCATCTCGAATCCTGCACTCTTCTGCACTTGAAAATTCATTAGTCCTCATGATAGAAAATATCCTCAGTTTAAACATGACATGACCATAAGTGCATAATCACAAATAAATTCCACTTAAAAGACAGCACTTAAGTTCATTAAAAACAGCATAGAGGAGCTGAATATGCGAGCCATAAATTGACGACCGATAGCAGTGGCGTCAAAAGGATAAAAGACGACTAGCATCAAGGCGTTAATTAATTTGAGATTTCAACAAAAGACGACCCTCATCAAGGCGTGAAATAAAACACGACCTGGAGCAAGTCGTTAATTCAATAAATGACGCCCTGAATACCGTCGTTAATTAACCATAATTTGAAACACACGCTTCCGACTCTGAATCAGAAAGCTTAAACCCAGTTATGCTCGTACTTGATTTTGCAGTTTCGAACGGGCATAAGATCCTTCAAACTTTTATAAAAGGAGGGATTTCCTTCAGCAAATCAATCGAATCCTATTTTCTGCTGCTTCTTCTTCCTGCTTTCACAGGTGCTGCTTGTTCTGTTCGGCTTCTTTCTGTAGACAGTTACTCAGAAGATGGAGAGAGCTATCAAGAAACTGAAGATTTCCACTCCTAGGCTCTCGGGAATTAATGGACATATTAGCAACAGGATCGTTCTGAACCAGGTATGTCGAGGCTTGAGTTGTTCGTTTTCTGTTTCTTCTCTTCTACCTTCCACTGCTCATCTCTTTATCCTCTGTACTTTCTTTTCTTTTCTTTTCTCAGGATTATCCAAACATTCCAGGGGCAAGGAGATTCACTAAAAATAAATGGCTTCCCCTCTTGCTCTCCAAATTTAGTTCAGACATGAGGGTTTTCCTATCCAAATGGCATCTCCTAGGTTTAGTTACCCATGCCAAACATTATGACCAAATCCACCTAGATTGGGCAGCTATAGGAGCTCTTGTTGAGATATGGCATCCTTCTACTCACACCTTCCTCTTCTCTACTTTTGAAGCCACCATTCTATTAGAAGAGTTAGAGATGATTTTGGGCTTAAAGAAGATGAAACAAGGGGATGAGGAGAAGATGGCCATCATGCCAAGGCAAATCTCTTCTCATGAATTGCTAACAAGCTTGATTCCTAGCCCCAACTTAGTGAGCCAGATCAAAGCCACCAAAGGAATTAACCTTTTAAAGCTTGCCTCATGGGTCTACAAAAGGTCCGACCAAGCCAAAGAGGATGATGAAATAGAACGGGTAGCAAAAGCCTTTGTTGTGTGCTTGGCGGGAGCAATCTTGTTCCCCTCCACGGAAGATTTCTTAGAAGAGTCCCAATTGAGTGCTATAGCTAGCCTTTGGGAAGGAGAGAGAGTGGGACCGGCGATATTAGCCTTTCTATATAGTGGGCTTACTTCGGCATCAATGGGGAGACCGAGTTATGGATGCATGCTTGCACTTTCTAGTTGGGTAGATCTCCACTTCAAGTTCGATCCATGTGAGGAGGCCCAACAACCATCAAGGATATTCTCAAAAAGCCCTCTTTCTTACATGACCGGCTCATTGGGGTTGAGCAATAGAGTGGTGAACCGGATTCCTCAAATCAAGAAAAGGGTGGAATGGAGGGAGCATCTCAAAGTAATGCCTAAGAACCTCTTCACATGCGCCCCGGGACTACTCAAAGCTCAAGAACTCCGCGCACGTATTCTCTCCCGGGACGGATCTTCGTCTAATAGGCGCCACGGAATTCGTGTTATACAACTCTCATAGGTGCCTTCCTCAACTCGGGCTTCCACGGTGACTATTCGAGGATTTGTCTCATCTCCCTCCTATCAAGACAAGGGACATCGGCTGCAATGAAGATGGAGAAGAAAGCACAACAATCCAAGCATTGTGGAAAATCTGCAAAACTCATCAGCCCGTGGATAACTTAGAAGAAGACAGGGATCAGTGGAAATCATATGTAATAGCTTTAAGAAGTTTAAGGCCCAAAATGGCTCATTAGATGCATTGTAATCTTTTCATCAATAATAAACAATGATAACATTCTGATCGAGCCATATTATGTTGTTTCTGATGAATTCTTTCAAAAATCTGTGTTTCTGTTCTGAATAACGACTCAGAGAATGACGTTAATTCCACAAATAACGTCTCAGAACTTGTCGTCTCTCATTGATCTTTTTCTGAAATCAAAACATTAATTCCCATAATTGACGACTTCAGCAATGGCGTTAATAGAATCACGCTTTAGGACAAGGCGTTAATTTGATTCAAATTCCAAAAAGTATTCGTTAAATATCCGAGAATAACGCCTTTAGATAAGCCACTTCTCATGTAAATAACGCCTGCATCAAAGTCGTTAATCAAAAATAGCAATGATTATTCCAATCACGTCAATCAATTCCCATTGAATGCACCTGACGACGTTTGTCATTCCCCATGCGAAAAGAAATCACGCCTCAAAGCTCGTCGCCAAATCTGGAAGTAACGCCCTGTGGCCTAATCGTCCCTTTAACAAGACACGCCCTCCTCTCAGGCGTTAATTCTTTTCGAATACTAAAACACTTTTCCCCCTTCTTCCTTCTTCTTCCTCCGTCCATTTTTCCCTCCTTCCCTCTTCTGCAACCCTAACCGAACCCATCCTCTCTCATCTCTATCCCTCTCATTCTCTCACATCCCCTAGCCATGGCCGGCGGTGGACTTAAGCGCGAGAGGGTTTCTGCTCCCGATGTTGTGGACTTGGGCGAGGACGAACCCGCCATGGAGGAAGCTCCTCCCGTGGCGGCCGAGGAGGCTCCGGCGGCGGAGCACGGCGACGAGGGAGAACCCGGCGAGGAAGAACGAGAAGACGAAGGTGATGAAGAAGATGATGGAGAAGACGAAGAAGGAGAAGACGAAGAAGAAGGAGAAGACGAAGAAGAGGAAGGGGATGAAGAAGAGGAAGAAGAACAAGGAGAAGAACAACCGGCGGCGGACGTTCCTCACCGCGGCCAACTCCGACGGCCACGGCAACCCCGGCCGCCCCGCCGTGGAGGGATGGTTGGACCTAGACAACAAAAGGTAGGCCCCCAAACCTTCATTTCCATTTTTTTTAATTTTATTTCCATTTTACATAGCTCTCGGTGGGGAAAAACTAGTGACTCAGAAAAGAGACGCCCCCAGGGGTGTCGTGAATTAAAGAAAAGACGCCCAGACCTGGGGTCGTCAATTCTTTTTTTTTTATTTTGAAAAATAATTAATCACATGAGAACACACCCTATAGCATGTCGTTAATTTGAATTATAATCATGCTGGTAATTTCCATGCTTTTTCATTTTCAATAATTTATTTTTCAATATGTCTGCCCTGATTATCTCGCATGCTGTTTCATTCATTTTTTAAAACCCTGGGAAAACAGCGCCCCCCATCGGGGCGTTAATTCATTAGGTGACGACACAGGGGTGGTCGTTAATTCAAACATTCCCAGAACAGGTTCCAAACCAACGCCTCCCATAGGGGCGTCTTCTAGATAACCAACGACCCAGGCTGGGTCGTTAATTCAATAAACATAGAGAACCATTTAGAAATAACGCCACCCTCAGGGGCGTTAATCAAGCAAGCCACGACCCAAGGTTGGTCGTTAATTAAATCAAACAGCAAACATCTCAGCAAATGCAGTTAAATGAATTTTCACATGAAATTTAAACAATTAAGCAAAAATTCTTTCTTTATGCATGCAGGGATTGATGAGGACACGCATTTCCTGGGTCCAGGTCCGGGCAGCATATTATGGTCTCCCCGAGTTTCAGAGAGCTAGGGTAGATGCTATGGGGTTCGGGGCTTTCCTCAGCATAGAGCCAGTTAGGCCAGACCTAGCACTGATCCAGGTTCTGAGAGAGAGATGGGATAGGACTAGCCGGGCATTCTTGATGCCGTGGGGTCATATGATCCCCACCCTAGAGGATGTGGCTAGGATTACCGGGCTGAGGGTAGACGGGGAGGCTGTGAGCGGGTTCACCTACCCTGACTACACTGAGCTTACCCAGAGACTGCTAGGGTTAGAGATGGTTTACGAGACACCTAGCGAGTGCAGGACCGTCTTCCGTACCGACCTCACCACAGCTATGGGATTGGGCGATGCGAGGCAGAGAACCAGGGAGTCCTTAGAGCAGTTTTTCCAGAGATTGATGGATGGGGCTAGGGCAGCCTATTGCCAGGACCCAGCTGACAGAGAGAGGGTAGACAGAGATCTGAGGAGGTTCTTATTTTTGATGCTCGGGAGGCTGCTGCTTGGCACGAAGGGCGACGTCATCAACTGCCGATTCCTAGGGATACTCGAGGACTTGGAGGGAGTCGGCAGATATGCCTGGGGAGCAGCGCTGCTGGCGCACTTGATAGCCGACCTCTCCACGGGGACAGGTCGAGAGACGACTGTCAGTGGCTTCTCACCTTTTCTTCAGGTATGCATTTTTCCTCTTTTATGTGTTTTTTTTGTTATTTTAGAATACATATGCGTATGAATGCTTTGCTAATATGATGCATGGATGCAGATTTGGAGCCACTTGTACATGCCCATGGGGCGCGTCGACCCACGGCCTGGAGGTGAGGGATCTTTCCCTCTAGCGCGGCGCTGGCTGCCGGTAGTGTTTGGAGCCCCACTCGCCTATGAGTTGTGGGTATTACGTAGGGAGTTCCGAGACTTCCCTTCCTCACTGGTATGCATGATGCAATGTTATGCATTTCTTTTTATGTTTATGTTATATGATGGATATGATGGATGTATGCATGCTTGTGAATGCAGGTGCGGTGGAGACCCTACGAGGGGATGACCGACGAGGGCCAGCCATGGGTCGTAGCGGTCCGACCTCGCTTTGAGCATGAGCTTTGGGTTCATTGCCTTAGCGAGATTGAGCCGTTACGGCTTAGGCTGGTGATGAGGACTCTCGGCCTTCATCAGGAGTGGATAGAGGTTGGAGAGCCGCGAGGGATTGGGAAGAAGACGCGCGGTCGTACCAAGGAGATCGACTGGAGAGTGCGTTTCGCGGACCAGTACGCCGACTGGCAGCGAGGCGGGACCGAGTCACCTCTCAGGCAGCGGACAGCTCCGAGTACCTCCGGCGCTACTGGGAGGTTTACGCCGGCCGACCCCAGATGAGGGTCTAGGGGTATGTATGAATGCACTTATTTCTAAATTGAATGCAAATGCTTATGTCTCTATCATGTGACTAATATGTAATAGATGCAGGATGCGCGGGATATAGCAGCGATGGATGCACAGGCCCACCTACACAGCCTGGAGGCACAGCTGGCCGCCACGCGGGCAGACCTTGAGACCTTGGTGAGTGCTTAAATGATTTCTATATGCAAATGAATTTTTGTCCTTGAATTATTGATGATTAGCCACTAACAATCTCAATAAATGCAGCGTGCCCAGTAGGGAGCAGTAGGGAGAGATACGGGAGAGGCCTCTAGCTCGAGAGGGCCTAGTGTAGAGGTGACTGCACTAGCAGAGCAGCTAGCAGGGGCAGTGACACGGGCCGAGGCAGCAGAGCGCGACCTCGCCTCACGGGTAAGTTTCAAAACTCAGACCTCATTCAATTATCTATTATTATGTGCTGATGAAAAAGTGTTTTGCAGACGGAGGAGCTCCGAGCCGCTTTTACTTGCATCGAGGAGGGCCAGCAGGCGATGGCCACACGGGTGAGTTTTACTTTTAACCATGCATTACTTATTTCATGAATTATTGAATTATTGCAGTAGATGTGGAACTGATGACTTGTTTACCTATTTGCAGACTACACAGTTACAGGCGGCTCATACCCGGGCTGCCCTAGCCGGGGCGGAGTTGGCGATCCGTGAGCAGCGGGTCGCGGAGCTGGAGAGGGCTTTGAGGCGGCGGGAGGAGCTGCCTCAGGACGTAGCGGAGCTGCGGGTCGCTCTTGAGCTAGAGCGGAGAGAGCGTGCGCGAGAGCGCGAGGAGCGTGCTAGGGAGCGTGAGGAGCACCAGGCGGAGCGTGTCCGGGACCGTGAGCAGTACCAGGCGGAGCGTGCCCGTGACCGTGAGGAGCGGTCAGCTTGCGATCGAGAGCTTAGAGCCTTGAGGGCCCAGCTAGCTGTTGCACAGGAGCGGCTACGAGCGACCGAGGAGCGTCTTCAGCGAGGTCGGGAGCGGGCGCGAGCTGTAGGGTATAGCTTCACCAGCTCCACCTTCGTGGCGGGCTCCTCTCTTCAAGAGAGGAGCGAGGCAGGGGACCAGGTTCGAGTTTCAGCTTCTTCGCGGGGGCCCATGCCCCCTCCACCAGCGCCTCCTCGGGACCGCGAGGACGAGGAAGAGAGTAGGAGAGAGGAGGGTGGAGGCGAGAGCTGAGAGAGACTTACTTGTACTCCTCCACCCTCACACCTGTACTCAGATATTTATGATGTATATATATATGAGATTGAAATTTTTGTTACCTGAGCACTTGTGTAGTTGTGTACTTGTGGTTGTGTACTTTGCTCCTTTTCCACGTTCTTTGCTTTTGCTTCACTTTTCCCTGTGCCTGCAGCCGTAGTTCACACTTAAGCAAACATGTTAATTCATCTGTTCGACTTGGCCCCTTGCTTAATAAGCAAGGGATGTCTTTACTTTGACCTTGATAACGGGTCAAGGGGCCAAGCCTTTAATCAAATAAGGCAAATGAAATAACCAATAAAGGGAGATGCAACACGCAAGCAGTCATATGCAAACCATAATAAAAGATGCCCATACAAGATGCAAGCACACATCATGAACGATAAACCACCACCACTTTTTATTTTCTTCTTTTCTATTTTTCTTCTTTTCATTCTTTTTTTTTCTTCTTATTTTCTCAAAAAGACACCTTAGACTAGGTCATTTTTCAAATAAAAGACGCCCTCAGTGACGATCGTTAATTTTGAAAAAGAATTTGATGACAACCTACCTAGGGGCGTTATTTGAGAAAAGACGACTTTCACATAAGCGTTAATTCCATAAAAGGCGCCTTACTCAGAGGCATTAATTTACGTGTCTTCAGAATTGGGTTGACCAAGCTACTAAGGCACTAGGTCCTACGTGGTCATCATTGAGTATTCATTGATCTTTCTTGAATAATCAAAAGGAGGTCGACGTGCTATTGGTTAAACTTATATGCAAGATCTCGCACGGTGCAATCTCCTAGGTCAGTCTCGACCATTCTGCTGGTTTATGACTTACCACAAAGAAAGAGATGGAAGAGGATATAAGGAAGCCCATAAGGGATTCTGAGAAGCTCGAGGCAAAACTACCTCCCCTACCCTATGCCTGTTGGGGTTCAGTCTTCGGCATAGGGAAATTTTGTTGCCTTTTGCCTCTTTTATATTGCATGCATACGCCCAAGGTTTTCCTTGCGGGGACTTTGCCCTCTTGACATGCTTTTCTTTTCACGATTTGACTTTCTCTTTGAAACTGATTTGTACTGATGAAAAACCTAATTGTACTTGGGCTTTTGCGGCATTTTTGTTCCCTTTTGGGCCCTGACTTCCACATACTAAGGCGGCGGGTAGGCTTGGCGGGTCTACTCCGAGACCTCCCTTCCTCCCTTATGGGCCGAAGAGGAAAAGAATGGGTATTGTCTTCACCTTTAGTCAGGTTTTTGGCTTCCCATCGGATTTTGCACCGCTTGAGTTCGAGTTTTAAGTGTGTAGTGTGTGCGGGAGTCGACCCCATTTTAAGTTAACAAGACTGATGAATCAATACTGAATTTTGACCTTTCAGACTTTGCATCCTCATACGCCATGGCAACCATTTTGGAAATTGGAAGATTTTTTTTCTGAATTTTGGAGAATTTCTATTGTTTTTTTTTTTGGGTTTTGGAAATTTCAATTTTTTTTTTGGATTTTGGAAATTTTCAATTTTTTTGGATTTTTGGATTAGGGGTAGTATTTCTTAAGGTACATACCATTCCAAGGATGAGCTAGCTCCTCTCCTTCAGCATTAATCAATTTATAAGCATTGCCAGGATAAACATCTTTTATAATAAAGGGTCCTTCCCAGTTTGGTTGGAGTTTTGAACGGGGTCCACCAGATTTTTCGATGATTCTCTTGATTACCATCTCACCGATTTTGAATTTTCTCTCAATTACTTTCTTTTGATAAAAACGTGAAAGCCTATTTTGATAAACGCGCGCATGCTCAGCGGCGACCAGACGCTTCTCATCTAGGAGTTCCAACTGGGCAAGGAGTGAATCACGACGCTCATCAATAGAGAATTCCTTGTCCAATTGTACTCGCAGAGAGGGAATGAGAATCTCATAAGGAACTACCGCCTCCATTCCATAAGTAAGGGCGAAAGGGGTTTGCCCAATGGGGGTACGAATGGAAGTGCGATAGGCCCAGAGAGCTTCAACTAGCTTGTCTGGCCAATCCGAAAATTTATTAGCCTTACACGTTTTCTTAACAATTTTGA
Organism: Amorphophallus konjac; assembly: GCA_022559845.1. NCBI lineage: Eukaryota > Viridiplantae > Streptophyta > Magnoliopsida > Alismatales > Araceae > Amorphophallus > Amorphophallus konjac. The sequence goes on from CM040122.1 coordinate 232,989,064, forward strand.
TCAATGTCTTATTAGTTGCCTCTGCTTGGCCATTGCCCTGCGGATAATAGGGAGAAGAATGATGCAATGCAATGTTATACCTGTTGCAGAGATCCTTGAGCTCTTGAGAGATGAATTGAGGCCCATTGATGGTGATGATGGTGCTCAGGATGCCGAACCTTGCGATGATGTTCTTCATTATGAACTTGCAAACAGTTGATGCTTTGATCTCCACGTATGCTTCCGCTTCCGCCCACTTGGTGAAGTACTCCGTTGCCGTAAGGATGAATGACTTTTGTTTTGTAAGGAGGTTCGAATCTCCAAGAGGTCCAATGATATCGAAAGCCCACATGGAGAAAGGCCATGGGGAGGACATAGGATGGAGTGAAGAGGTAGGAGAATGAATCTTGTCGGCGTGCAGTTGGCACTTAACACACCTTCGAACATAGACGGAGCAATCCTCTTCTAGAGTTGGCCAATAGAAGCCTAGCCTAAGGATCTTCTTAGCTAGCATCTGGCTGTTCACATGACCACCACACACTCCTGAATGCGCCTCTTCCACGACCTTCCAGGATTCATCATCGTCGAGGCATCTTAATAAAACACCCGTGAGCCCTCTTCTATAGAGCACACCTCCAACCAAGACATAACGTTGAGCCACTTTTCTAATTGCTTTCTTCTCTTCTGCAGTGGCTTCTTCGGGATAGGACTGATCATTGCAATATCTGGCAATCTCATAATACCAAGGTTTCTCCTCATCAGCCAATTCTTCTTCCCAATCTAATAACATGACCTCTTTGCTTTTAAGAGCTTCACTCCGCCTGACCTTCTCGAGCACCTTATCCCTAATGTCGAGGAATGCACGATCCTTAATAGCTGGAGTGTCACGCTGATGAATGAGAGGAACATGGAAATCTCGTTCAGGAGGGAAGACTAAAGCAGAGGCCAATGAGGCAAGAGCGTCAGCTAAGATGTTCTGGCTACGAGGGACATGGACGAAGATCAATTTGGTGAAGAGTTTTGCATAAGCTGAAGCAAGTTCCTGGTATGGTTTGGGCTTAGGATTGATAGTGCGGCATTTGACAAGCACCTGGCGTAGAATGAGCTGACTATCACCAACAATTCATAATTGGGTAACACCATATTTATGAGCAGTTTGAAGGCCGGCCAAGAGAGCTTCATACTCAGCTATATTATTTGTGACAGGGAAAGTAAGCTGAGCGGCGAATGGGATGGTGACCCCTTCTGGTGTTAAAAGAACCATGCCGATCCCTCTTCCTTGGGAATTTAGAGCTCCATCAAAATGTAGTGTCCACATCTGATCGTGGGGTTGATTGATGGACATTAATTCTTCATCTGGAAACTCCGGATTGACAGGATCAAATCGGGGTAGAGGGTGGTGAGCAAGATGTTCGGCAATGGCGTAGCCTTTGATAGCTTTCTGTTGAATGTAAGTGATGTCAAACTGTGAAAGAAAACTTTGCCAGCGTGCTAATCGGTCAGTAAGGATAGATTTTTCAACAAGGAATTTAATCGGATTCATGCGTGATATGAGATGAACCTCGTGAGCTAAGAAATAATGCCTTAACTTCTGAACTACCCAGACTAAAGCAGCGCAAGTCTTTTCCATAGCTGAGTACCTTTGCTCACAGGGGTTAAGAAGTTTAGACAAGTAGTATGCTGCCCTCTCCTTCCCTTCTTCATCCACTTGAGCTAGGACAGCACCCACAGTGTCATGCAGGACAGAAACATAAAGAATGAGCGGTTTGCCTGGAACTGGCGGCCTCAGGACAGGAGGATTGGCCAAATAATACTTCAATCCGTCAAAAGCTGCCTGACACTTGTCATCCCAATTAAACTTGACCCCCGGCTTAGTAAGCTCGTAAAACGGCCTACATCTTTGTGAATGCTGGGAGACAAAGCGGCGGATAAATTGCAACCTCCCGATTAATCCTCGAACTTCCTTCAAATTCTTGGGAGGAGGCATATCTCTGATGGCCTTTGCCTTATTGGGATCAACTTCAATTCCCCTTTTGCTGACAATAAATCCAAGCAACTTCCCTGATGAAACACCAAATACGCACTTCTTGGGGTTCATTTTCAACTGATACTCTCGTGATCTTTGCAAGACTTTAGCTAGAACCCCAGGATGCTCAATCCTTGTTCTTGATTTTATCACCAGATCATCCACGTACACCTCAATATAAATGTGGATCATATCATGAAAAATTGCCATCATAGCCCTCTGATAGGTGGCTCCAGCATTCTTGAGCCCAAAAGGCATGACCACATAGCAGTATGTTCCCCACGGTGTAGTAAACGATGTTTTTTCTTGATCTTCCTCAGCCAAGCGAATCTGATTATAACCCGAAAAGCCATCCATGAAGGAGAGAGTCTCAAATCCTGTCGTATTATCAATTAAAACATCAATATGAGGGAGGGGGAAGTCATCCTTAGGACACGCACGGTTGAGGTCCCGAAAGTCTATACAAATCCGAACCTTTCCATCTTTCTTCATAACTGGGATGATGTTAGCCACCCAGTTAGGATAGAGGACAACTCTAACAAATCTAGCCTTATGAAGCTTGTCGACCTCTTCTTTCATTTTTAAAGCCATGTTAGGGTGAAAACGTCTCAACCGTTGTTTGACCGGGACAGACCCTGGCTTAAGTATAAGCTGATGTTCAATGAGTGCAGGGTCTAATCTAGGCATATCTTCATAACTCCATGCAAACGTGTCCTTGTAATCTCGAAGAACCAAAATGAGCGCCTCCTCTTCGGAGGGCGGCAAGTTCTTTGAAATGAGGACGATCCTAGGGTCTTCTTCCGTACCCAGATTTATTTCTTTGGTAGGCTCTTCTACTGAGGCTGATGGTTCATCAAATCTCCTCATGCCACTAGCAAAGGCATCAGCCTCGTCCTCATATTCTTCGTAACTTTCATCCCCCTCTTCAATAGGGTCTTTATCATTCATAATCTCATAGACACCCAAACCCTCATAAGAAGCACAAGTACCCTCATATTCTATCTCTGGAAGGATGATCGGATTCTCTAAATATTCGAGAAGAGTTGAGCATGCCCGGCACCTTCTAGCCAATTCTAACAAGAATCTACGGGGCATCTGCTTACCCTTGGATTTCTTATGTGAAGCTACCCCATGAATTTTATTAGAAGAAGAAGAGGAGCAACTAGCTTGATCATTAGAAGAAGAAAAGGAAGGAGGTGAAAAAGTGGATACAGGAGGGGATGCAGATGAAAACCCCTCGTAGGAGGGGTAGAAAAGATTTATCAATGAATCCTGGAAGAGCGGCCCCTGGGTCGGGACACACTTAGAAAGGAGATAAGAGGTCTCCTCAACGGAGATGGAGGATTGAAAAGTTGGAATTTTGGCATTTTTTTTTCTTCTTCATTTTTCTCTTCATTTTTATTTTCTTTTTCCAATAGAAAATAATGTGAAGGGGGAATAGTAGAAAGAGTGGAAATTGAAAGATTGGAGAAGGGTTGAATTAATAACGACCCACGCGGGGGTGTGATGGAGAGTCTGGAAAATTGCTCGAGGAGCATGGGAGGAATTGGAGGAGAAACTCAAAGTGAACTTGGAGAAAAGATGACCATGATTGGAGGCGGTCTAGGAACACATGGAAACATTTGGGAATACAGGGAGACAAGAAGAGACGGATGCATGGAAGTGAGAGAGAAAAGGCCGGCCCACAGCCTGTCTGTCGTGAAACCTTCTTCGTATGGCACATCAGGCTCTCCAGTGTCTGTATAGTTGCTCAATAACTGCCTTTTATCTGTTATCACAGCAGGTTTTTCAATCAGCTCATGGATCAATGGCGGCCATTCTGGGTCGGTCGACATAAATAGACGGCTCAAAGCAATAGTGATATCATTCATATCAAACCATCTATACCAGTCACACTCAGGATCATCCATCTTCCTTCTCTTATCAGGCCTTAGAGACTCGAGGGCTTTATAGGTGGCCAATGGAGCAATATGATGAGCAAACTGTCTAGCATGAACATCTTGACAATCTAACATGGAAGTGACTATTGTAGTCTGCTCATTATTTTGAACGCCACCTTTAATAAAATGTGTCTGCAATGTCCAAGTAAGCGGTTGGCGATCTGTCTTCAAAGTGGATGTCATAACTGCCCATGGTTCTTCTTCATTCTTGCCCGGCCCTTTATAGCCTAGGCCGCCCCGTGCAATCAATCTTTGTGGCTTGACAGGCTTGGTTCTGCCTTGGAAATTAACACCCAGGCCTTTACTAGCTTGGTACCCCATTTTCATCAGAATATTCCAGCCAGGGGTATTTATTATGCTCTTCTTCTTTTTCCCCTTGGAAGTCAGAGGTGTCATAGCAACCATTGTGACTGTCTCTGAGGGCATCGGCCATGGGTTAATGACATCTAATACTGATAACAACGGTTTGTTGGAAGGCCAAATAGACGAAACTGATGTTGCTAAGTGTATGTCTTCATCTGGCAAAATCGGCATGCTAGTGACTTTGATAATACGGCCTTTATGTGGAAACTTGAGGCATTGATGATTTGTAGAAGGCACCGCATCCAGCTGTTGAATATAGGGGCGACCCAGGATGCCATTGAATGTTGGATCCACGTCCAAGATGTGGAAATCTACTGTGATTGTAGCTGGACCCAAACAGACTTTTAATGTTATCATACCCAAGGGAGGCTTCTTGGTGTTATCATATGCTGTGACTGTTATAGTGGTTGGCCGAACCTGACTTTCCGGAATGCCGCACATCCTTAAAGTGCTAGGCGGCAATACATTGATGGATGCCCCAGTGTCTACCAAACATTGTTTTACTGCCACCTTGTTAATGTCCACTGTGATACACAGAGCATATTTCCGAGCTGGTTGAGGTGCTAGTTCATGTTCATGAAAAATAATTGCTGGCTGACCGCTAGCAGGCGTTAGGACCGTGGTTATATGCTCGGCAGGAATGTCTTCATTAACCATGACCTTCTGCAGATATTCTTTTAAGGCCAATTGATGGGTTGTTGACCTTTTGATCAGCTCTAAAATAGAAATTCTTGCTGGAGACCTGTCCAGATGCTTTAATAAATCGTATTGAGTGCCCGGGATAGACTCCTGCTCCTGTTCTTGCTCATTGGGCCCCTGTGTGGGCTCCTGCTCTCTCTGAGGAAAAACACGGTGGAATATCCGTCCACTGCGGAGTACCATAGTTTGATTCGGCGACGCCTCTGTCGGGGCAAGGGTGGAGGGAGCTTTAGAGGATGAAGAAGGGACATTAGTGTTGGCAAGTGGTGGGGAAGTGTTCAAAGAAGGAGCCCCCGTAGGGGGTGTTGGGGAAGGGTTCAAAAAAGAAGCCCCCGTAGGAGGCGTAGGAGTAGAAAGGGGTGCCCGAGTGTGGGTGGAGATAGTTGGTTGAATAAGGAGAGACCTGGGTATAAATGGTGGGTGAACTAATGGTGGAGGGGTCCTTGCCGGTGGAGGAGTAATGGTGGTGGATGTAACAGGTGTTGATGATGGGTGGATGAGGAGTGGCCTAGATGGCAAGGGCGAAGGGTTGGTGATGGGTGGTGGAGTTTGCTGCGTGGTAGGTTGCGGAGGTGGAGAACGGGTAAGGAGAGACCGGGTTGGCAGGGATGGGGAATTAATTGGAGTAGATGGGGTTTGGTTAACAGGGCGTAGAGGGGTGCGGATTAGCTGGGGAGTGTGAAGCGTGCGTAAGAGGCGCGGAGGTTGGTTTGGATTGTGGTTTAGCACCCCGACAGAGGCATTTTCTTCGTGCCATCCTTGCCCCCTCTCCAACTCATGGAGGGTTGTGACAGGGTTCACATGCTGGTTTAGCGGGTGCTCTGGCAGTGGATTGTGGACAATCCCCATATCTTGCTATAGTGCTGGAGCTTGCTGTTGTACTTGTGGAGCTGGTTGCTGCGGCTGATGAGCCTGTTGTTGCCGAGGAGGTCTTCTTGTTTTCAGAGAGGCGATAAACTGCCTCATCTCATCCCAATTAATATCGCCTTGGTCATTTAAGTCATAAATATAGTCTTTGAAATGAAAGCAGTGATCAACATTATGACCAGGGGAGCGGTGGAAAACACAATAGCGAGACGTGTCAACATTAGCAGGCCACGCCGTCCTTTCCTTTGGTAACATGAGCAAGTTGGCGGCCATAAGGGCATTGAATATATACGGGAGACTTTCGGGCAATGGTGGATAGTGGGCCCTTTTTGGACCTAGTGGTCTCCTTTGTTGTTGTTGTGGTGGGCCGTAGTTGGCGGGTGGTGGTACTTGGTTGTATTGTTGAGGAGCTGGGGGGTCGAGGTGTGGCGTTTGATTTTGTGGAGGAGCAAAGGAATGTTGGGGAGAGGATTGGTGTTGTGGGGGTGCATTGAAGAGGGTGCATTGCTGTGGAGGTGGCGGAGGTCGTGGGTTAGATTGGCGAAAGGGTGTGGGGTTGCCAACCACGCCAACTTGCTCGTTAGTAACGGTGCCCTCAGTCGTGGGTCCGCTATTGTTGACATTTGTATTCTTCTTAATCAGCCGCGGTTTTGGTTCAAACATGCCCATGATGGGCGAATCTTTCATCTGGGTTTGAATATATCGAGCTCTCTCATAGAGCTCCTCCATGGCAGTCAATCTATTCATGGCCAATATATGCCGGAACTGAGGGGTTGCATTTGAAATGATCATCTTGACCTGTTCCGGTTCTGACAATGTATCTTTCAATTTTCGGCCATTGATCGCCATCTATCAGCAAATATAATGAAGTCCTCCTCAGGCTTCATCTTTTCTGCAACCAGATCAGTAACTGATAGGGAGGTTCCGACCCGGTCCCTATATTTCTGCAAGAATTTCTTTTGGACCACATCAAAGTCACTAGCATCTGCCGGGTCCAAAGAATAAAACCACTCGAGGGCTGGCCCCTCTAGAGACCTTCTAAACAAATAAGCCAATGAGGCTTTGTTGCCCTGCCAAAAGGAAGTTTCATACATAAAATCTTTAAAGTGAATAAATGGATTGCCAGTTCCATTATATCGCCGAAAGTTCGGCATTTCAGAAGGTGGTAGATGAAATACTGGCAATGTAGGGAGAGAAATCTCCAGGGTATTCTTTGCAGCAGTAACTTTCTTGAGTTGTTCTTCCATGCTAGCCAACTTTTGAAGGAGTAGAGCATTGGTGTATGACTCGACTGGGGCCGAATTTGGAATGAAAGAATTTGGCATAGGCGTCCTTAGAATTTGGGGAGGCTAAAGGAATTGAGGCCTAGCCGCGGAATAACTTGCCTGTTGGGCCGGCATGGCCACAACGGGCGTTGTTGGACATGAAGGAGTTTTGTGCAAGACCGCCTGGTCATTAACAACATGATGGACACTCGCGACCGGAGGGGGGTTGGAAGATGAAGAGGTAACAGCTTTCCCTTTCAAAGCGGCCTGAACTGCCTGCCGCTGGGAGTCATCCAATTGAGATAAAGCATGAATCAAATCATTGACATTGAATGATGGGGAGGTGTTCCCTGATGCGTTTTGGTTGGAGGGTAAAGCTTGAGAAGAGGGTTCAACCTCATGAGTTGTGGTGTCAACCACATGAACTTGGGAATAATGTGCATGAGACAGGGGGAAGTTTCCCTCGTGGTAAATGGAATCCTGGAGGGGAACCTCATAAGATTGACTAAAAATATTCTCATCCATGTCATCATAGGAGTACCCGTAGCTTGCCATGTTGATGATTTTACCTGAGCGAAGTTGCATGTTTAAGAGGAGAAAAAGCTTATCTTGAAGGGATTATAACCACAATAATCACTCAATCTAATCAAGTTTATGCAAACAAGTTGTGATGAGCGCAAGCTTTTAGATTTAAGTTTGAGGTTAGGGTGAATTAAATTGAAGATCAATCCACTCCCTTTTGCAATGTGAACCCTAGTTATGAATTTGAGTGTGATCTCTGGGTTAACTAGGTTCTTTCCCTCTCCTCACCAACGACGGGTTGTCTAAACTCCGGATACTTCAAGGTACAACCAGCCCGGTGTCCGTGAGGGAATCCACGGGTGCGAGGACTTATGGAGGTCTTGGAAAAGGAATTTCCGGTCCAAAGAGACGGAATGCTCGATGGAGGGTTATTCCAATTCCAAGAAAGGTGTGTGGAATCCTAGTGTAGAGAGAGGAGGTCTCTCAACCAAATGCCACAAAATGCAGAATAATATGATCAAATCAAACAGGTATAATCAGATGATGAACATATAAATCAATCCAGCATGAATAAACAGAACAAACAGGTTTCTGTAAACACACAGGTAGGAAGCGACTTAGCAGCAGTCGCTAAAAGCAGAAGAAACGACAGGGGGGCTGCCGCTAATCTGTGAAGTGCTGACCGACAGTGCAGAAGAAACACCTCGGTGTGAGGTGCTAATTGTGAAAAGGACGCCTCTGGCAGAGGGCGTCAAAAAAAAGACAGTGCACAAGCTCAAAATAAAAGACGCCTTGATGTCAGGCGCTGCATTAACAAAGGACGCCCAGACCAAAGGGCGTGAATTCTCAGGGAGTGATAAACCAAATCAAGAGATATGATGAATAGCGCCTTTTCAGAAGGCGTTATATAACAGAAAGACGCCTTGGGTAAAGGCGTTAAATTATGAAAAACGCCTTGAGGGAAGGCGTCAAATAAGAAAATAGCAGCGATGCTCACAAACTGGCTAATCCGCAGTGGACAATGGAGGGTGCCCGTGGGGCACAATGGAGGGGTACCGTGGGTACCAAAGGGAGGGGCACACGTGGGTGCCAATAGGAAAGGGCACACGTGGGTGCCAATAGGAGGGGGGTAATCAAAAGAAAAATAGTGGAAGTCCCACCGTGATCGCCAATTTGTAGATTCTAAAAAATCCACTTAGAACAATTAAAAATAAAAGAATTAAAAGAAGAAGATGTCACACCGACATTAAAAGAAGAAAACGAAAGAAAGAATATCAAAGGGGGAGACTAAGGGGATGAAGAAAAGCTAAACTAAAGGAGCAAGAGATTGCTATATGGAGGGTGATCGCCAGAGGGGTTACCTCAAAAGAAAAGGAAATTGATCGCGAATACCTGGTGAGAAAAGGGATGCGGGATGATTGTGGATTTCTTCCTCCTCCTTCTACCGGCCGGCCGATGAAGGGGGTTTCTCTCTTTGATTACCCTTAAACAAATCACAAACAAACAAAGAAAAAAATAGGATTAGCCAAAGTGTAGTATCAATCCTCAAGTAGAATAAGATGATGAAATAATAGCATGAATTGTGCACCTTTTGGTTTCTTTAAAACCCCTAGAGAACTAGGGAAAGGAGGTGATGTGATGCAAAGCTAATGCAAACGTAAAAAAAAAAGAATGATGTATGATGAACGAAGGAGGTGAGATGAGCTTAAAAACTAGTGTAAAACAAATCCCTGTTGTTTCTGACAACAGTAGAGGGAGAGAAACCGACGATGGCCGTGGGATGCTGTATCTAGAAGGAGGAAGAAGCATCAAACAGCAGCAATATGTTTCTATAAAAAAACAAACTCTCTGCTTAACCTGCTGCTTCTCTCTTTTTTTTTTATCTCAGCTCCGCTCTGCTCTACTCTGCTAACCTCTGCTTTTAACTCCTTCTCTCACCTCTCACGCGAGCTCAACCCAGGGGGCTATTTATACGGTGCAAACACAGATTCAATGGGATAAGAACAGGCAAGACTCATCTACGGCAAGGTCTCTACTTCCCCACTCAAACATGGTGACCAAAACATAGTAGGGAACTCTCCAGGAAAGGTATGTTCAAGCAGGACTCGGAAGGGTGAAAGACGACCCACGGAAAGGCGTTATTCGAAATTGACGACCTGGGACAAGGCGTTAATTAAAATCACGACTGGGACAAAGGCGTCAATTCATGGATTTAGTTTTAGTAATGAAAACATTTGTTATTTGAAAATGATGAAGAGACGCCTGAGAGAGAGGCGTTAATTCAAAACACGACCCATGGAGGGACGTTAATTCTTATTTTCTAATTTTGAGTAGGATTTGTAAAAGTCCAGAAACCGACGCCTTTTGGATCAGTCGTCCTTTCTATGAGAAACGCCCCGGCCCAAGCTGTTATTTAAAACACGCCCTACGTAGAGTCGTGAATTACAAAAATAATTAGAAAATGGCCTAGAAACAAACAAAAATAGAAAAACTTCATATTAGGGAAATATTGAAGTTCACTTTGGGGTGTTAATATGGTGACATGAGATTTAATCAACATAGTATCAATTTTGGCGTGTCTACAGTATGAACGGAGTTTTATCAAGGTTTCATATTGTTACACATTCTCTCTTATCAATAGAGTCATTTTCTTTAAGTACATGGCATATATTCTGGTATATGGCCATGAGTTTACACTTTGCACTATAGGAATATTATTCTTGGACTTGAGGACCTCTCTATGGGATATTCCATCCAATGGACTAGGAAATCTTGTTTCAAGGCCTCCGTAATTCTCTACGAGCCTGGAATTCCCACTAGGACGCCGAGTTGGTTGTACCACGAAAGTCCAATTATTAGAAAACACCATCAAAGTTTTCTGGTTTTGATATGTAACGGATCCAGATTGGACCGTCAGGCTCATCGAACGGCCCAATAAACGACCGTCACATGTACTGAGTCCATCTTTATGTCTTTCGGATTCAGACCATTGTAACGGCCCAACACTGGAGCATCACGTTATGTAACGGCCCAGTCCCTGACCGTCACAATGTTTGAGTGCTTTAACCCAAGGTTTGACCACAGGTTGATATTCTAAGGTTCCTAGATGGATTGATAATGGTCTAGAACTTGTCATATTGTCCAAAGAAACTTAATTTAAATTATGAAAGATAACGAATGTACCGTTATGCTACCGAATTATTCCCATGAGCATAATGTCATCTTAAATCATTCTTGATCTCTCATATTCTTAATTGAAGTATTCGTTCTTTGATAGTTGTTGTCATGAGCTTATTGATTGAAATTTTTATATTACTGGCCACGCTTTATTGATACACTCATGGAAGTAGCTTGATTTATACGTTAAGATGCAGTTCGAGCGCTGATTGTGTCCAAGGGCTCTATGCTAGTCCCCTCGGCTGATTGCCAGAAATATACTATTATAAACCATAGGGTATTAGTTATTGGCGTCGCATTGCGCTGGGAGTACTTTTTTTATAAATAAGCGAAATCCATGGGCACTCGTGAAAATCTAGTGAATTGCTACATGATTGACGTTCTCGTGCGTAACCTTTATGGTTATGAAAGTGAAAAGTGAAAGTGCATTCTTGTTCATGAAAGGCCATGATACCTTCTTGATCATACTTGTTACATTCTTGCTACTTCATACTCGTTCATCCTATCTTACATGATCGTTTTGTTACTTTGGTTATTCGCATGATTTATCACATTCGCATGATTTTACCTTAGAGCTAAAATGCTAATTACTTAAATAGTGCTAATCATGTTGATGCGAATATACCTACTGGGCAAGTGTGCTCATTACCTATTTCCAATCTTTTCAGGAGATGGAAATGATTCGAATTTGGATTTGGGTTGTACAAGTAGCGGATCTGAGAGCGAATGAAAGTCATATCAAATGGAGTGTGAAGACTTAGGAAGTCTACAATGTTAGATCGAGTCTTTGTAATTTCTCATTTCTTGAGTCTAGTGGAATGGAAAATGATGAAAAGGTTATTGTAAAAGAATATTTTGATCATTTATGAAATAAAGTTGGAGTTTGACTAAATTATTGTGTAATTACATTTATGTGTGTGATTGTCTTGCACTCTGATCATTCTTACTTGCAAGAGGCTTACCATGCCGGCTGTTCACGTTTCTCGAGCGAGTCTTTCGCTGTCATAAAGACTCAGGGCGTGACAATTAAGTTGATATCAGAGCCTAAGTCTCAGGGCTTAGGAAAAAGAGTCATGTCGTAGGATACGTCCAAGGTTTTAGGACCCCTACCTATAAACTAAGGAAGAAATTTCCTCACCTATGTGAGAATTGGGTAGAACTCGGGATGAGATAGTTATATAGAAATTATCTTAGGATAAATCTTCCCGACTCTAAATAACTAAAATGTCCATGATTCTCAGGTACCTTGATTTTCAATGGCTCATCGTATAAACTGGGATGAGATGTAGCAAACAGTTGCGGGACTTACACAAGCCCTACAAACAGTGGCCCAAGCTGGTGGAAGGGCTGGCGCGGGTAACTTGCACGGTAATTTCTGAAGTTTAAATCGCCTACGATTCTATGGATCTTCTAACCCAGATGAAGCGAAAAAGTGGATCGATGAGATGAATCGAATATTCGATGTCATGCAATGCACCGACCAGGAGAAAGTTCAACTTGCCACGTTCCAACTCAACAAGGATGCTCGTACATGGTGGAAATCCATTCTGGCGTCGCCTGTGGATGCATCTCATACATGGGAGGGTTTTCTTACACTTTTTCGAGCCAAGTACTTCTCCGAGCATGTAAAAGAGAGGAAGACTATGGAATTTGCCTCCTTAAAATAAGGCACGATGTCTGTGGCAGATTATGAATTATAATTCTCTCGACTAGCACCGTATGCTCCTCACTTGATAAGCACAGATTTATTGAAAGCCAACCGATTTATGGATGGTTTAAGACCCGGATTTATCCAACAACTTGGAACCCAGAATATCCGCACCTATACTGACATGGTTCAAAGAGCGCACCTATGTGAAAGAACCATGGAGAAGGTGGAAAGACTTCGAGGAGAAAGGTCAAGCCGAAAACATGATAGGCAAGAAGAACAAGAAGTGGATTAGGGTGAAAATCGTCATGATAAGAGGTCCCGTAATTGGAACGGTAATGGAAAAGGAAATGGAAATAGAAATAGAAATGGAAAGAACAACAAAGTTAAAGAAGAGAAGGAGCAAGCCACAGCACCTTGCTCATTTTGTGAAAAATTTGGGCACTCGGTAGAAGAATGTTGGAAGTGTCTCGGCGCTTGTCTCAAATGTGGAAGCCGGGAACATCGCTTCTCCATGTGTCCTCTCATAAATAAACAATCTTCAAGGGATAACAACGGACACGGGAAGCGAGGATGATTAAATGCCATTCTAGACGAGGAAGGTGAGATGATAAAAGGTACTCTCTTAACTCATTCGCCTTACGTTAAATTTTAATACCTTAAAATACATACACTCTCCATAAAAACTCATATATATTGAATTTGGGGGACCAAATTATTTTAAGTGGGGGAGGGTGTAAGGCCCCAGAATTTTTATAAATTATTTTTGGTATATTTAATTATTTTCTAGGAATTTTAAAGACCCAAAATAGATTAATAAATGAATATTAGATTAAAGAAGTCATTATAAGGCCCAACTATGTTAAATAATTAACCTAGCCTATTTAAATAAAATCCAAAAGGTTTAAGGACCAAGCCCATTAAGTTCGGCCCATATTCTAGAAGGTTATTTAGCCTATTTACGTATTTTAAGGATAAATACTATTTTTATAGATAATTATATTGGATAAACGAATAAAAGAGTTTTATTAATTTAAAATTCTGCACACGTTGGATGTAACGGTCTATCGTGCGACCACCACATGCACCTAACGCACCTAGACAGATGCGTTACACCCTGATAGTTCCGTAAATGGAAGAACGAGTAGAATGATTGGATCTTTGGGATCCTATCTACAAGAGATCTGTTGTGTCTCCTATGGTTCTGGGATTTTGATGATGACAAATATTATGGCTCATTATGTTTACATGTACATCCTTGATGAAATAATCCTGATGTACTATGAGAAACTGTCAGAACAGGTTTAAGGTTGACTCACAGATCATGAAGCCAACCCAAGTCAAAGTCAAATCTCAGACAGGTACGGTCAATTCACAGTAAGATCAGGTAATGTTCTGCCTAATCTCAGATCTGTGCAAATGTTAATTTTTATACAGAAATGTTGGTGCATGTGTTAAGTCCATGCACATGGAAGGTCAATGCTAGTCTTCATATGTGCATCATTTCACAAGTCCATACATCCGCATGCTATCAAGTCCACACTGTCTATACATTGCATGAAGAGTCTGCATCACTCCTTTGGCAAATCTATACAATGCATCGTCTCATGCATCGTCTTTCAAGTCTATGCATTGTAAGACCAAGTCTATACATTGCATCGTCTCGTGCATCGTCTCATGCAGCGTCTCTATGTGCAAGTCTATACATTGTCTGGGTGCATAACACAAGTCTATACATCGCCACTTGGCTCGTGGCTTAGTCAGTGCATCCATGCATACATAAGTCTGTACAGCGTCGTGTTCACATGCTTCAAAGTCTATACATCGTGTGCTTCGAGCATTCAAGTCTGTACACTGGTGTCGTCGTCTGCATGATCAAGTCTATACAGACTTAGCGAAAGCTTAGCAAGTCTGTACACTGGTGTCGTCTGCTGCAGGCACAGCAAGTCTGTACATTGTCCACTTGCAGCATGCTCGCACACACAAGTCTACACATTGCAGCATGCTCGCACACACAAGTCTACACATTGCATTTTAGCATGCTAGCACACACAAAGTCTGCACATTGCTATAGCACGCATGCAGAGTCTAGACAGTCATGAGCAAGTCTATACATCGTGTTGCATGCACGCATTCAAGTCTATACATTCTTTAGCTCAGTTCGCAGCTGAGTCTGAAGTCTGTACATCGATGCTTGCATTACTTAAAGTCTGAACAGCATGTGTCTGCAAGGTCAAGTCTGTACATCAGATCAAGTCTGTACAGCCTATACATTGTTCAGAACACAAGTCTACACAGCGTGTGCTGGCAAGTCTGTACATCGCATCGTTTGTTCGTGCATTATCTCTAAAGTCTATACACTGCTTAGTGAATTGCATGTGCACTCAGAGTCTATACATTGACTGTGTATTCATTTGTCTGGCTGCAGAACACTAAGTCTATACATTGCACTGTAGCATGCACGAACTCTAAGTCTGTATATTCGTTGCGTCTTGTGCATGCATCATTCAAAGTCTGTACAGCCTGTGTTCACAACAAAAAGTCTGTACATCGTTCTGCTTGCACAAACGCCAAGTCTATACATTGGCTTTGCTTGCACGAGCTGAAGTCTATACATTGTCCACTTGCAGCATTAGCACAAGTCTGTACAGCCTGTGTGCTTCATTCACAAAGTCTGTACATTGCTTCATGCATTGCACGAAGTCTGCACATTCCTCGCTAGCAAGTATGTCTAAGTCTATACATTGCTTCTTCATGCATTGCACGAAGTCTGCACATTGTGTGCTGCATGCTTACCAAGTCCATACACTGGCTAGTCTGCACAAGTCTGCAAGTCTATACATTGGCTGCCGCATGCTCATCGAGTCTGCACATTCGATAGTGGCAAGTATGTACATCGCCCAGTGTCATGCATTCAAAGTCCACACATGCACACACTTAGTTTGTGCATTCTGCTTTCATGCTTTAACACTAGGCATTGCAATGTCTATACACTGTTGTCGAATGTACATCAAGTCCACACATCTGTTGACGGCACGTCTATGCATTCATCTTCAATGTACACACTTTGCTTGATGCATTCTGCATTACACACTACAAAGTCTATACATTGCAAAGTCTACACACTGCATTACACACTTCAAAGTATGTACATTATTCAGAACGCAAAGTCCATACAGCCATTGTGCATTCATTCTTGATGTACATACTTTGCTTACTTAAACTGATAATTCTCTCTGTCTGTCAGGTACTTTTCGTGAAGTTTCAGAACAGCACATGATCCGAGAAGGAAGGGCTGACAGGATGCTGCCACGTGGAGGAATTCTCTGGGCGGGAAATGTGGAAGCCACACGCCCTCTTGCTTGCTGCTGCTATAAAAGGAAGTCTTCTTCCTCAGGAGAAGACTGATTGAAGAAGAAGCAGAGGAGAGCCTGCACGATCCAGTGTGAAGAGAAGAAGAAGAAAAAGAGAAAGAGAGATTGAGAGATTAGCAGAAGAAGATAGAGAGCTCATGAAGAAGAGGAAGAGGAGATTACCTGAAGATCATTCCTACTAGATGTTGGATCAGATCCACTCCAGTCAGCTCCTTTGAGAGCCACATTGTGCTTTATTATTTAAAGCTTTCAGTCGCTGTTACTACCTATTTTTGTTTTCTTTTCAAACTGTTCTTCAAGCTGTTCGTCAGCAGTGCAAGCTGTGATGCACAGCGGCGAGGTGGATACCTCGGATGGCTAAGGTGTATTGCCCAGCGGAGCAAGCTGTGATGCTCAGCGTTGCAGAGGTGGACTCCTCTGGACAGCAAGCTGTGATGCTCAGCAGGATGGCAAGCTGTGAGGCCCAGTGGTTGTAGGCAAGCTGTGAGGCCCATCGGTTCAAGCTGTGAGTCAGCAGAATCCACACTCTGGTTTGAGTGTGGGGCGGACGTAGGTCTGCAGGACCGAACCACCTAAAAACCCTCTTGTCCACTGTGGTTTGAATTTCATATCTGACTGGCGCTAGATGCATGCATAGGCACGAGGATTGTATTCATCTCATTGCTGTGCACATTAAATGTTTGCTTAGGATCGCTCTACATATCTGCAATAGTTTTTAATTCCGCATCTCTGATTGCATTAGATTTAATTTGAGCGAAGTTTTTAAAGGGGAGATTCATTCACCCCCCCTCTGAATCCATAGCACTGAACCCAACAATTGGTATCAGAGCGGGTCTCTGACTTAACAGATCTAACAATCTGCAGAGGATCCTGCTAATTTTTTGGTGCATTGCAGAGTGAGTTTCCTGTGTTCTGTGTTTTGTTTCACCGGTTTAGTGTCTTGATTTGCTCATCTGATTTCAGTGCATTCATCATATCTCGATGGCTAATCCTCCGATATTCAGAGGTAATAATTTTGATTCTTGGTTAGAAAATTTTCATCGGTATGTAAAATCTACTGATCCTAATCTTTGGAAGGTAATAACTCATGGTCCACACAAATTATCAAAAGATAAATCTAGATGGACTGAGAAGGATAAATTGAAAGACACTGTCAACACTAGAGCATTAGTTTTAATGAAAGAATCAATTGACAGAGCTCTAATCGAATGTATTTCTTCTTGCAGGTCTGCCAAAGAAATTTTGGAAAAACTAAAGCTTATCAGGAATCACAACAAATGCTTGATGGTTGATCGGAGAAAGGATGATGAAGAATCATCATCTCAGGTAAGCTCTGGATCCGAAGAACTTTCGATTGATGATCTATGGAATATAAATGAGGAACTTAATGATAGATGTGAAAAATTAAAATCTGAGAATAAAAGATTGAAAAAGAAATGTGATCAGATAAATTTGAAAGCTCCCTGTGAAAACTGTCCAAATTTGAAACAATCTTATGATACATGTATGCTAGATGTTCAGAACTTTAAGGAGCAAAATGGTTCTCTAAAAATTGAAAATCAAACATGCTTGGACAAGATATCAGAACTTGAGAATCAGCTGAATGAGAAGAAAAATGAGCATCTAAAAAGCATGCAAGAGCTGACTGAAATTAATTCTGTAATGGACAAACTAAAGCTTGAACATGCTGAAGTTCAAAAAGATAATGAAGATCTCAAGGCTAGTCTGAATAAAATCAACAAGGAAGCAATGCATATCTCTTCTGTAGAGTCAAGCTGTAATATGTGCTCGGCTCTAAGAGAACGAAATGAAGATCTCTATAATGAAAATGAATGGATGAAGAAACAAATTGCCGTGTTTAAAGAGGATCACAGAAATCTGCTTGCTGAGAAAATTAAAGTGGAAGAAAGGGAAGAGGAGCTAATTGAAAAACTGGAGCTGATGTCTGGAAGAGAAAGATGTGCTGGTAATGAAATTCAGGCTAAAAATTTTGAGGAAGAAAATACTGAACTGAAAGCTGAAGTTGAAAAATTGAAATGGTTAAACACTGGTATGTCCGAGCAACTTCTCATGTTAAAGAAAGGAAAAATTGTCTGTGATGAGGAATCAAAAATCTTGAGCGATCTGGAACAAGAAGTTGAGAAGTATAAAACTGTAAATAAAGTCTTAAGTGAATGCGTTAATTGCAGTGAACAGGAGATAGCCAGTTATGAACTCCACATTACTTTTTTGGAAGATAAAATTCATGATCTGGAAGACTCAGCATCCAAGTCTGCTAAGAATGAAGGAAAAATGAAAGCTGTCATGAAAGATAAAAATGACAATTCAAGAGAGGGGATAAGTTGCAGTTCTGATGTTAAGGAAATCACTAAAAACCAGCTATACACCACTTTTGTGCAAAGCTCTGATGCAGCTGGTACCTCAAATCAATCCCCAAAATAAAATAAAAATCAGAAATCACCTTCAACATCTGTTTTTCAGTTCAAAGCCCAGAAGAATGAAAAGCAAACAAAAATTGTTGAGAATAATCAGAAATTGAAAAGGAAGGGTCAAACAAAGAAGGTAAAGAATATTTCTGGTTACACCCTAAGATCTGCCAACTCAGTTGAAATTGATGGGTCAATGCACAATGCTCATGCCTCATGTACTCATTCACATGCATCTAGTCAGTCTGTTAGTAATCATGTTGCCAGGAAATCACAAGTGTCATGTCACTATTGTGGCAAGATAGGGCATGTAATGGATGATTGCAGACTGTTGCTTGAAGATGAGCATGCTAGTGAAGAAATGCATTCTAGGAATCCAATTGATAGAAACCATGCCACTAAGAAATCTGATGCATCCTGTTATTACTGTGGTAGGCGTGGTCATCAAATGAATGCATGTTTTATAATGAAAGAAGACAACAATGTGAATTCTAGATTTTTCACACATGCTCATGGCCCATATAGATACAGATCTATTTCAAGCCAGCATACTATTTGTTTCACCTGCAACAAGCCAGGGCACAAGGCAAATGAGTGCTGGACTGAAAACTATTGGGGTAACAATAACTCAAAAGGCAAGCACCTTAGGTGTTTTGAATGTGGTAAGCATGGGCATGCAGTCAAGGACTGCTGGTATGCTCAGGGAAATCACTTTAATTCCAAATTTGTCAAATTCCCTGCAAATAGAAATTTTTTGGGTAGAAATAAAGCTGTTTTTAAAGAAAAGACACTTGTATGTTCTGAATGTGGAAAACCTGGCCACCGAGCTTCTGAATGCTGGTGGGCAGGTAATGGTAAATCAAAATTTCATGCAAGTAACAGAAATCTTCATGCTAACTCACATAGATTCCATGATTATAACAATGTTCACAAAAAGAATTCAAGGGCTGTTACATCATGTAGATACTGTGGAAAATTTGGTCATTCCATGGATAGTTGTTACCTAATGGATCATGATGATAACATGGCTAAAAGATTGTTCAGAACACCTGTCAGAGTTAACGCAGGACCCAAGACTGCTTGGGTTCCTGCAGGATCAAATTGATTAACATGTTACAAGTGTGCCTTGGAATGAAAAAGAGGGGTAAATAAACCAAGGTACTCAACAGGAAGACCCCAAGATTCTGCTTTTCAGGTTTGTTCTGAATACTCATCTTAAATTCCATCATATGAAATTGTGAACTTGAAATGATTGCATATCATGTTGATTTGTTAAATTGAAAATTTCTGAAATGGAACTGCCCAATCATGTTCATGGTAACTCACTTATGTCTGAAGTGCATGGATTATAATTGAATGTCAAACTTGAAATCATGTGATGTGCTTTTATCATACATCATGCACCTAGTCAGGGGGAGTTAAATCATTCTTGATTAATCATACTGTTGCTCATACTTTGTTGCATATATGATGCATCTAGACAGGGGGAGCTTTTCTGTCTCATCTCTTCATTTCTTGAACTCTCTCTGTCTAGGTATCTGATCCATTCGCTACACTTGAGTGGTTCACCTAAAATTCCTTGCAGTCATTACTGAAATGGCTGATCAGTTCGCATTCCAGACTCAGCTACTGGATTCAATCTGAGGAACAACCTTGATGCTCTTCTCTTGCTATTTGTTGCACTACCAGCTGACACTCATCTTTCACATACTTCTTAGCTGGTGTGACTGACTTAATTCTATTGTTGACTAGTTGGTCAGTTAATTTTTTACTTGATCTGAGGAACACAAGTTGCATGACATACAATCTAGTCTGAATCATGTAGAAATTCCTATCATATAGGTTTAAGAATAACCACTGAATAAGACTGATATAAGAACTATGTATTCTCAGATTTGCATTTAAATATCTTGAAAATATCTGAATGATAAGATTTAATGAACTTTAACCACATGTGTCATGAGAACCTTAGACTCTCTCATCTGATATCTGAAAATTTGAAATCAAGGCTACTTTGGTAGAGATACATAGAGTGAGTACTGTGGTTAAACATTAACTTGAGAAATGTTGACTAAATGAAAAACTGTGAATTCAGAGCAATGACTTGGTCACTGAGAAACTGGGTTCTTCATTAATGAAATAAAGTAACTTATGTCATGAAGTGCCATAGTTATCTCTGGTGAAAATTTATTGAAAAATCTGACAGAGCAATGGCATATTTGTGTCAAGTAACTGGGGAGTCTGGCCTCTAATCAAGGTGTCTCCTCACGTAAAAAGACATTACTATTGC
Organism: Amorphophallus konjac; assembly: GCA_022559845.1. Lineage (NCBI taxonomy): Eukaryota > Viridiplantae > Streptophyta > Magnoliopsida > Alismatales > Araceae > Amorphophallus > Amorphophallus konjac. Next base: position 233,009,640 of record CM040122.1, read on the forward strand.
TAACTCTGGTCTCAATGTTGAGAGGCAATGACAGTTATCACACTGAGTAACTGGGTCACTTCACCTGAGACGTGTTGTGCCTCATGTAAAAAGGTGTTGATCAACCTAAATTGCTCAGGTAATGTATAATATGCTTCAAATGAAAATATTTTGCAAACTCTGTCAACTCATGCTCCTGTAAAAAGTGTTTAATCTCAATACTAATCTGTGTAACTCTCAAAGCAGTCATTGAGATCTTGTGTGTAAGATGAAGATGATTAGTCATGAGTATTATCTGGTTATTTGGTTCACCTTTATTAAAACTTGATTTCAGATATGAGTATTGAATTTAATTGATAAATCTGGTATACATCATAATTAAATCAGGTTGGTCAAGTTGCTAATTCATAACCCTCTATGATAAGAGAGTCTTTTCATGTTAAGACTTATTGTAGTTGTGCATGCCCTACAATCCCTCATGATCTGTTTCATCTCTGACAACTTGTTCAACAGAAACTGTATTGACAAATCCTCTCTTATCAGTTTTCTGACCATACAAATGTGAGATGCTACTCCCATTATTATCTTGTTCACTTGCAGTCTTCTGAACTTCACAATCCTTATGGTGGTGGACTTCAGATTAATTCATTGGCTAACCAGAGTTCATTCCTGCTCTTCATGGGAAATTCTGGGTCATCTATAGTTAAGGGGAGAGTTGTCAAACATTCATGTTGATAGGGGGAGTTTCAGATGACAGTAACTCAGCATTGCATAATAGCTCCTATATCATCTCCTTCAACAGTCAATGATCACTCCATTCTTTTTGATGTTGTCAAAGGGGGAGAAACTTTTATGAGTCATCATTTGCATACATGGTGCATTACATGCTTGTTGCATACATGGTGCATTACATCCTTAATTCTGAAAGAGTTATTCTACTGTGAATGTTCATGAACTGCCATATGGTATTTTCAGAATCATCATGATGAATCTATTGCAATGACTCATAATATTGCCATCATCAAAAAGAGGGAGATTGTTGTGTCTCCTGTGGTTATAGGGTTTTGATGATGACAAATATTATGGCTCATTATGTTTACATGTACATCCTTGATGAAATAATTCTGATGTACTATGAGAAACTGTCAGAACAGGTTTAAGGATGACTCACAGGTCATGAAGCCAACCCAAGTCAAAGTCAAATTTCAGACAGGTACGGTCAATTCACAGTCAGATCAGGTAATGTTCTGCCTAATCTCAGATCTGTGCAAATGTTAATTTTTATACAGAAATGTTGGTGCATGTGTTAAGTCCATGCACATGGAAGGTCAATGCTAGTCTTCATATGTGCATCATTTCACAAGTCCATACATCCGCATGCTATCAAGTCCACACTGTCTATACATTGCATGAAGAGTCTGCATCATTCCTTTGGCAAGTCTATACAATGCATCGTCTCATGCATCGTCTCTTGCATCATCTCTTGCATCGTCTTTCAACTCTATGCATTGTAAGACCAAGTCTATACATTACATCGTCTCGTGCATCGTCTCATGCATCATCTTTCAAGTCTATGCATTGTAAGACCAAGTCTATACATTGCATCGTCTCGTGCATCGTCTCATGCAGCGTCTCTTTGTGTAAGTCTATACATTGTCAGGGTGCATAACACAAGTCTATACATCGCTACTTGGCTCGTGGCTTAGTCAGTGCATCCATGCATACATAAGTCTGTACACTGGTGTCGTCGTTTGCATGATCAAGTCTATACAGACTTAGCGAAAGCTTAGCAAGTCTGTACACTGGTGTCGTCTACTGCAGGCACAGCAAGTTTGTACATTGTCCACTTGCAGCATGCTCGCACACACAAGTCTACACATTGCAGCATGCTCGCACACACAAGTCTACACATTGCATTTTAGCATGCTAGCACACACACAGTCTGCACATTGCTATAGCACGCATGCACAGTCTAGAGAGTCATGAGCAAGTCTATACATCGTGTTGCATGCACGCATTCAAGTCTATACATTCTTTAGCTCAGTTCGCAGCTGAGTCTGAAGTCTGTACATCGATGCTTGCATTACTTAAAGTCTGAACAACATGTGTTTGTAAGGTCAAGTATGTACATCAGATCAAGTCTATACATCCTATACATTGTTCAGAACACAAGTCTTCACAGCGTGTGCTGGCAAGTCTGTACATCGCATCGTTTGTTCGTACATTATCTCTAAAGTCTATACACTGCTTAGTGAATTGCATGTGCACTCAGTGTCTATACATTGACTGTGTATTCATTTGTCTGGCTGCAGAACACTAAGTCTATACATTGCACTGTAGCATGCACGAACTCTAAGTCTGTATATTCGTTGCGTCTTGTGCATGCATCATTCAAAGTCTGTACAGCCTGTGTTCACAACAAAAAGTCTGTACATCGTTCTGCTTGCACAAACGCCAAGTCTATACATTGGCTTTGCTTGCACGAGCTGAAGTCTATACATTGTCCACTTGCAGCATTAGCACAAGTCTGTACAGCCTGTGTGCTTCATTCACAAAGTCTGTACATTGCTTCATGCATTGCAGGAAGTCTGCACATTCCTCGCTAGCAAGTATGTCTAAGTCTATACATTGCTTCTTCATGCATTGCACGAAGTCTGCACATTGTGTGCTGCATGCTTACCAAGTCCATACACTGGCTAGTCTGCACAAGTCTACAAGTCTATACATTGGCTGCCGCATGCTCATCGAGTCTACACATTCGATAGTGGCAAGTATGTACATCGCCCAGTGTCATGCATTCAAAGTCCACACATGCACACACTTAGTTTGTGCATTTTGCTTTCATGCTGTAACACTAGGCATTGTAATGTCTATACACTGTTGTCGAATGTACATCAAGTCCACACATCTGTTGACGGCACATCTATGCATTCATCTTCAATGTACACACTTTGCTTGATGCATTCTGCATTACACACTACAAAGTCTACACACTGCATTACACACTTCAAAGTATGTACATTGTTCAGAACGCAAAGTCCATACAGCCATTGTGCATTCATTCTTGATGTACATACTTTGCTTACTTAAACTGATAATTCTCTCTGTCTATCAGGTACTTTTCGTGAAGTTTCAGAACAGCACATGATCCGAGAAGGAAGGGCTGACAGGATGCTGCCACGTGGAAAGAATTCTCAGGGCGGGAAATGTGGAAGCCACACGCCCTCTTGCTTGCTGCTGCTATAAAAGGAAGTCTTCTTCCTCAGGAGAAGACTGATCGAAGAAGAAGCAGAGGAGAGCCTGCACGATCCAGTGTGAAGAGAAGAAGAAGAAAAAGAGAGAGAGATTAAGAGATTAGCAGAAGAAGATATAGAGCTCGTGAAGAAGAGGAAGAGGAGATTACCTGAAGATCATTCCTACTGGATGTTGGCTCAGATCCACTCCAGTCAGCTCCTTTGACAGCCACATTGTGCTTTATTATTTACAGCTTTCAGTCGCTGTTACTACCTATTTTTGTTTTCTTTTCAAACTGTTCTTCAAGCTGTTCGTCAGCAGTGCAAGCTGTGATGCACAGCGACGAGGTGGATACCTCGGACTGCTAAGCTTATTGCCCAGCGGAGCAAGCTGTGATGCTCAGCGTTGCAGAGGTGGACTCCTCTGGACAGTAAGCTGTGATGCTCAGCGGGATGGCAAGCTGTGAGGCCCAGCGGTTGTAGGCAAGCTGTGAGGCCCAACGGTTCAAGCTGTGAGTCAGTAGAATCCACACTCTGGTTTGAGTGTGGGGTGGACGTAGGTCTGCAGGACCGAACCACCTAAAAACCCTCTTGTCCACTGTGGTTTGAATTTCATATCTGACTGGCGCGAGATGCATGCATAGGCACGAGGATTGTATTCATCTCATTGTTGTGCATATTAGATGTTTGCTTAGGATCGCTCTACATATCTGCAATAGTTTTTAATTCCGCATCTCTGATTGCATTAGATTTAATTTGAGCGAAGTTTTTAAAGGAGAGATTCATTCACCCCCCCCCTCTGAATCCATAGCACCGAACCTAACAAGATCAACTTAGGAGAGCTTATAAGATTACTAAGGACTCTTAAGGATTAGGTTCTAGAGAATTAAGGACTCTAGAATCGATCTAATCTTTAAAACCCTAGCCAAAACCCTATAAATAAGACCTAGTTCTGAACTGAGCGACCCTTACTTTTGGCTCGTGAAGAAACAAGGTAAGGAGTCACAATTTCATTTAAGTTCTTTAGAACTTTTTATTTATTATACTTTAGACTAATAGCTCTCCAAATTTCGTGCTAGGAGATCAGGTAACCAAGAAGATAGGGGCTTCTAAAGTCGCTGATTCAGTCATAGCAGCCCAGAATTCAGAGCAAAAGATCACTGAAGATCAAGAGATTATGACGTCTAAACGAGGTAATAAGAGTTCAATCCTTTAGAACTTTTTGTTCATCTTAGTTTCAACTTTTTACCCTCAAAATTTCACGTCCATAGGTCAAGAGGCTGAGGAGCTAGAGCAGCGTGAAGTCGCTGAAAAGTCACAGAAAGAGAGGAACTAGGGCGGTCCTTGAAAGCCCAAATTAGAAGTTTAAAGCTTAGTTAAGCGGTAGGTCATCTCATGATTGGCAAAAATACCATGTTAGGGATAAAAGTCCTCTGATTTTGATTGATTTCATGCATCATAGATCATGAATTTCATGTTTTAGTAGGACATGCATACATGTATACTCTTAACCCTAACTAAGTTAAAAAGGAACTCTCTTGTCAAATTCCCAGAAAACCCATGCATACTAGTAGGTTAGCCTTCATTCTATCATGTGGAAGTTTATATATGATTTCCAGACATGATGTAAGTTGAAACCTTAGATTTTTTTAATATCTTTTCTGCCAGCAGACGATCTGATGCATCAAGGTAAGACCGTCACAATGATCTAACGACCTTACGACAAGCCGTCACACCTTTTGTTACTTTTAAATTTCTTTGTTATCTCTGACGGCCCAGACTTAGTGCGTTACACTACTGTAACGCTCCCACGATAAACCGTCACAATCACTGTGACGCCCCCGTTCTCGACCGTCAGAGTAACTGTAGATAGAATGGAAGAACAGTCATATTAAGTTATAAATATGCCTTATTATCTAAGTTTTGACCTGTTGATATGACTTCAAATTTATTAATTGGTTCATGATAAGTATCGCATGTTAAAAGCATCTTGAATTATTTTAAGGATATGTTAATTTCATGCCAAAGCACTATAGTTTGTATTAACTCCATGATTTTTCAATGATGTATGAACGGAGTTTTATCAAGGTTTCATATTGTTACACATTCTCTCTTATCAATAGAGTCATTTTCTTTAAGTACATAGCATATATTCCGGTATATGGCCATTAGTTTACACTTTACACTATAGGAACATTATTCTTGGACTTGAGGACCTCTCTATTGGATATTCCTTCCAATGGACTAGGAAATCTTGTTTCAAGGCCTCCGTAATTCTCTACGAGCCTGGGATTCCCACTAGGATGCCGAGTTGGTTGTACCACAAAAGCCCAATTATTAGAAAACACCATCGAAGTTTTCTGCTTTTGATATGTAACGGATCCAGATTAGACCGTCATGCTCATCTAACGACCCAATAAACGACCGTTACATGTACTGAGTCCATCTTTATGTCTTTCGGATTCAGACCATTGTAACGGCCCAACACTGAAGCATCACGTTATGTAACGGCCCAATCCTTGACCGTCACAATGTTTGAGTGCTTTAACCCAAGGTTTGACCACGGGTTGATATTCTAAGGATCCTAGATGGATTGATAATGGTCTAGAACTTGTCATATTGTCCAAAGAAACTTAATTTAAATTATGAATAATGAATGTACCGTTATGCTACCAAATTATTCCCATGAGCATAATGTCATCTTAAATCATTATTGATTACTCATATTCTTAATTGAAGCATTCGTTCTTTGATAGTTGTTGTCATGAGCTTATTGATTGATATTGTTATATTACTGGCCACGCTTTATTGATACACTCATGGAAGTAGCTTGATTTATACGTTAAGATGCAGTTCGGGCGCTAATTGTGTCCAAGGGCTCTATGCTAGTCCCCTCGGCTGATTGCCGGAAACATACTATTATAAACCATGGGGTATGATGCTACTGGCGTCGCATTGCGTTGGGAGTACTTTCTTTATAAATAAGTGAAATCCATAAACACTCGTGAAAATATAGTGAATTGCTACATGATTGACGTTCTCGTGCGTAACCTTTATGGTTATGAAAGTGAAAAGTGAAAGTGCATTCTTGTTCATGAAAGGCCATGATACCTTCTTGATCATACTTGTTACATTCTTGCTACTTCATACTCGTTCATCCTATCTTACATGATCGTTTTGTTACTTTGGTTATTCACATGATTTATCGCATTCGCATGATTTTACCTTAGAGCTAAAATGCTAATTACTTAAATAGTGCTCATTAACTATTTCCAATCTTTTCAGGAGATGGAAGTGATTCGAATTCGGATTCGGGTTATACAAGTAGCGGGTCTGAGAGCGAATGAACGTCATATCAAATGGAGAGTGAAGACTTAGGAAGTCTACAATGTTAGATCGAGTCTTTGTAATTTCTCATTTCTTGAGTCTAGTGGAATGGAAAATGATGAAAAGGTTATTGTAAAAGAATATTTTGATCATTTATGAAATAAAGTTGGAGTCTGACTAAATTATTGTGCAATTGTATTTATGTGTGTGATTGTCTTGCGCTCTGATCATTCTTGCTTGCAAGAGGCTTACCATACCGGCTGTTCACGTTTCTCGAGCGAGTCTTCCGCTGTCATAAAGGCTCGGGGCGTGACATGAAGAATGGTGAAACTGGTTGAAGAGAATGATTCCCTCTGTGCATCAGAGGGAGAGAGGACTAGTCCTCTGGTTGTGGGTAACTGGGTGTTACTCACGGTTCCTTCTAATTTGATCAGAAGAGAGGAGTGTGTTCTTATAGGTCAAGCTGTCAGTCATCGTTTGTTTGCAGACTGAGTCTACGGTGGGGAAGCCACACTCAGGTTTGAGTGTGGGGTGGACATAGATCTGCGTGGTAGATCGAATCACCTAAAAATTCTGTGTGCCGTGATTTTCATTGGTGTGATTGGCCCTTATCATCTAAGGCCTCCATTCACAGGTTTGTGTATGAACTGATCTTCCCTATACGCTAAGTGGTTGTATTACATTCTGTTAGATCTGTCTGATCTGAGTGGATTCTGGGAATTAGCATTCTCTTCATTGGTGCATTCTTGTCACTTTCATTTATATTGTTCTCACAGATATCATCTGAGCTCGTGGTTTGATAGCTGAGTGTTAAATTATCTTAGGCCTAAAAATTGAGCTTAAAATTTATATAGGATCTATACTGCTTCGCACACATTATCATATACTTGCTTCCGGCTTTGCCTATAGGGCACACAACATTGGTATCACAGATTCTCCCCTATTATAAATCTAAAGTCTACGAAATTAAAAACTAAATTAAATACTCACATGAGAGGGCTGTGTTGTACTCGAGGGTGCTCCTTGAGGCAAAATCCCCGCCTGGGCCAGGAGGGTAGCAACCATACGAGCAAAGTGTGCCTCCATGCATTCCTCGACCAGTCCTACCGCATGTTCAACGATGGATGTAATCTGACTCGAAGAAGTGCCGATGGAGGGAGTAGAGAAGGAACTGCTACCGGGATAAGACGAAGCTGAGCCCGGACAAGATGCTAGAATCAGGCTGGCGTCCAAGCTCTGCCCAAAACCATATACTCGTCCTTTCTTCGGTGGGCCGGCTGCTGCTACCCATGCATCAGGATCTAGCTGCGGCCGCTGCGTCTCCTCTTCCTCGTACTTTTCAGTCATATGCCTGTCATATGACTCCTGCAAATTGAATAAAAAATATTGTAAATTCCATATTAATCAATCATATTTAAAAATTGAAATAGAAAAGAAATGTGTATGTATAATCTTACCACCACCAAGCGAGCTCTCTCACTCACATACTGATCGCTCCCCTTGTTCTGGTGAACTGTAGCAAATAAATCACGGTACGAGACCGTACCACCCCTCTTCTTTTCATGTTATACATGTTATAGAGAATAAATAAGCACATATAATAAATTAAATATAATAAAATTAAGATCATTACTTACCAATCTCTCCTTTTGGGTCGCGAAAGAAACAGATCCAGAAGTATGGAGATGCACGTCTGGATGTAATGCACGTGCGGCTTTGACTTTTGCAGATTTGGAGATCCATTTAGGCTCGGCATATCTATCACAGAGGTCCGTGTGCCTTCCAAAGGCCACGGTCCTCGCTCCCCCCGGCTAGAGCCTTGGCACGTTCCCGACAGCCATGTAAATGATGCTTATAATTTACAGTTGTTGTGGCCTCCCATACACGTCGAGCTCATCCGGCGTCAGCTCGCCTCACAAACTGATATCCTTCCTGTCAAGAATTCAAATTTTATACGTTAGTGGCTTGAACTTGTGGAGTTGGGAAATATGTAATTTAAGAGATTAAATCGTATACCAGGAGCTCGTCATATTTTCAAGGTTTCCTTTCAGCAGTTGGTCTTGTTGATGCTGGATATTCCGGTTCTAATTTCACTTGGTCAAATAATCAGTTAGGCCCCACTCACATCAGAGCTCGGCTGGATAGGTTTACAACTCCTTGTGGCTGGAAAAAGGATTTAGATTGTCAGTTAAACACTTATCTAGGGGCCCTTCTGATCATGCTCCCCTCTTGATTTCGACAAGCTCTGTTAGTTTAACCCCGGGGAGGTTTATCTACCAACATATGTGGCACACCCATTCTAAATTTCTACATTTCGTCAAGGATCAATGGAATAAAGTTACTCAGACTGATGTTCATCCATTCCATGCCCTTCAAAGTAAACTGAAAAATCTTTAGATTCATCTCAGAAACTGGAATAAAGATATCTTTGGCAATATTCATAAGGTCAAAGATGACACCGCTCATTTTGTTGAACGAGCTCAAGCTTGTTATGATGAAAATCCCACTGCTGAGAATAGAGCTACACTTAATAACGCTAATGCAGAGATGAAGATGATACTAGCTAGGGATGAGATTTTTTGGTATCAAAAATCCAGAGTTCAGTGGATTCAGTCTGGAGATAGAAATACACAATTTTTTCATCATTACACTAAGGTCAAAAAGCAGAGGAATTACATCCAAAAACTCAAGGTGGACAATACCTGGGTGGAAGATCAAGCCTCCTTGCTTGCTGGGGCTGTTGATTACTTCAAATCTCTGCTTACTTCTGAGGAACACAGTCTAGAAGAAAGCCTCTTTTCTGTTATTCCTTCTCTGATTACTGATGACCAGAACTCTTCGTTATGTTTAGTTCCTTCTGCTGATGAGATCAAGAAAGCGGTCTTCTCCCTATCAGGTAATAGTTCTCCAGGTCCAGATGGTTTCACAGGAGGTTTCTTAACCTTCTGTTGGGATGTTGTTTCAAGGATGTGATTAATGCTGTTCATAGTTTTTTTCAAGGGTGGGGTCTTCTGCAGGGAGTCACCTCCACTATTATTTGCTTGATTCCAAAAGTCAAGAACCCTTCCTCATTTGTGGACTTCAGGCCAATAAGTCTGTGCAACTTTACTTATAAAATTGTGTCTAAAATTTTGAGTGACCGGCTGAGGCATGTTCTTCCTATGATTATTTCAAGTGAGCAAAGTGGATTTATTAGTGGGAGACTGATAACAGATAATTTCCTACTGGCCAAGGAGCTTTTTATGGAGTTAGATAGACCGGTTAGAGGGCATAATATGCTCATTAAACTTGACATGGCCAAAGCCTATGACCGTATTGAATGGGATTTTCTTCTTTATACAATGAGAAAATTTGGTTTTTCTAACAGGTTCGTGTCTCTCATTGCTCAACTCTTGATGAATTGCTGGTTCTCTATATCTTTCAATGGTCAGATTCATGGTTACTTTAAGTCATCCAGAGGGGTTCGCCAAGGAGATCCTTGAGCCCCTGCCTTATTCATTTTAGCAGAGGAAGTCTTGAGCAGAGGGTTGAGCTTCTTATTCTCTTATGGAAAATGCAAATATTATCACCTGCCACGTGGTTCTCCCCAGTTATCTCACATTCTTTATGCTGATGACTCAATCATTTTTCTGAATGGTAGCATTCCCTCAGTTAAGTAGTTATTGTCTTTTCTGGGAAGATATGAAATGTCCTATGGTCAGAGAATTAATGCTACCAAAAGCTATTTTGTTGTGGCCAAAAATATGCCAGTCTCATCTATAAACAAATTAAAGCAACTTACTGGGTACCAGCACAGAACTAATACCATCACTTACTTGGTTATCCCCTTGTTCAAAGGAAAAACCAAGGTTACACATTTCAAATATCTCCTGGATAAAGTTAACTCCAGACTAGCAGGATGGCAGAGTAAACTTTTATAACAGGCTGGTAGGGTTGTCCTCATTCGCTCTGTGTTGTCATCGCTGGCAATATACTCAGCTAGTGCTATTTCAGTTCCTTGCACCATCCAGAGACAGATTGGCAAAATGTGTGCTAATTTTTTTTGGCAAGGTGTCGACACTTCACATAGGAAGCATTGGGTTTCATGGGACAGAATATGCAATCCTATTGCTAGTGGCGGTCTGGGAATTAGAAGTCTTGCTGATATTCAGATTTGTTGCCAAGTTAAACTCCTGTGGCTTTTATTGTTCAATAATTCTCTTTGGGCTCGGTTTGTTAGGTGTAAATATTTGCAAGGCTGCCATATTTCTGACTGCACCTCTCCATATCCAGCTGGGATTAGAACTAGAGACTTTGTAAAGGCTAAAACTATTCTACTTACTGGTCTTCGGATGATCATTAAAGATGGTTCATCTATTAATTTTTTTAAAGATACTTGGTATAAACATAAAGCTTTATCTGACCAGGCTCCTTTTCAATCTATTCTTGAGGACTGCTCTGTAAGGGCTGTTTTAACATATTTACAACATAATGCTTGGAGTCATATAACTGATCAACAGACTCGGCGGGACCTTCAGAATATTATTCTACAGAATGGCAGGGATATCCCCATCTGGTCCTTATCAAATTCTGGAAAGTTCAGCATCAAATCCACATACAGGTTTATAAAGGGGCAAATGATACAGCAGAGCAGTTCAGGTTTCAGCAAGCTATTGAATACCAAGTTTCCTCCGAGGGTTGCTTTATTCTGTTGGAAGCTCATACAGCAGGCGGTCCCAGTTGACAGCAGAGTACAATCAATTGGTGTACATTTGGCATCTTGCTGCTCTTGTTGTCAATCCTCTAAGAATAAAGAAGATGAAGACCATTTATTTCTGAAAAGTGAACCTGCTGTCTTTCTTTGGAATAAGTTTGGGTCTCTCTTAGCTGACTCTAAATCGGATTCATCAAACTTCTGCTCGTGGCTAGAACAATTCATCACAGACATCCATATTACTTCCCCTAAAGGCTTTATAGCTCTTCTGGTGGTGATTTTGATATCTTGGGAGACATGGAATTACCGATGCTTGGTCAGGTATGAAGGTTGTTCTTCCAATATCCTAAGGGTGGCTGATAATATTCTTTTGGAGATTAAACAAATTGTGCAGCAAACCAATTTCAGACATGGTATTAGTTCTGATTACTGGAACTCGATTCATGAATTTGGTATTGATGTTAACATCAAACGGCCGGCAACTTCTATTATTAGATGGAAACCCCCCTCTGTTAACTACTCTCTCAATGTCGATGGGGCTTGTAAGGGTAATCCAGGGTTGGCTGGAGGTGGTGGCTGCATCCGAAATCCCCATGGTCAAGTTTTGTTGAGTTTCTCTTATTTTTACGGTAATGGCTCAAATATGATTGCTGAAGGAAGAGCCCTTTTGGATGGCCTGCGCCTTGCCAGACTGCATTCTATTCCATTGTCAATCATATATACGGATTCCATGGTAATGGTTGATTTGTTATCCAATAAGAAGGACCCCCCTTGGTCTCTTCTTCTATGGTGGGCAGAAATTCAACAAGCCTTCTACATGTGTGGTTGCCCCATCATTCACACCTATAGAGAAATCAACCAGGTTGCTGATGCTCTTGCTAATCATGCTATCTTCATCGGTCACAATAAGGAGTTCCACTCTTTTAAAGATCTGCCCATCCTAGCCAAAGCTTATGCTTTAGCGGATGTTTCTTCTGTTCCTAATTTTCGTAGGAGTTTTGTATAGGCTTTTTTCAGCTTCATTGTACTAGAGACTTGGTCTCTCCGGCCTCTAATGAATTGTCCATGTTCTATACAAAAGCAATAAAATCAGCATTTAGTGGTTTGTTTGGTGGAGTGAGAACATTCCCTTCCTCTGGAATGGGGGTGCACTCTCCCTTCGGCCACTTGATGACTTTGTGCTGGAAAAAAAAAAGGAACTCATCATATAATCGATCGCAGATATCCTGAGGAAACTTTCAAAATGACTTATATGGGCCAGTAACATGTCGCTCAATAATGTTGGTAATAAAACGAGAAGCCTCACTGGGCTCTACTTTATCCCTACAATTACATGTGTTAAAATGATAGCCAGCAATTATATAGTTTGTGGATAGGTAACGAACATAATTCATGAGTTTAAATATTTACCCAGAGACCCAACATGGCTTGCGTCCCTCTTGCAACACCACCTGCTCGCCCTCGTGATGGCTAACAACATTGTCTGTCGGCTATGTGCCTGGCTGGGCGGACGAGCCAACTATCGCAGGTGGTGTGCCTGACGTACCTGTTACAAGTAAAATAGAAGTAGTTAATCAGAATTTAGCACATTGTTAAAAATAAAATTATTCAACAAGTAAACATATAGAATTTTTATCATTTAACTAAGAATTTAAAAAAGCATACCAGTAGAATGTGATGGAAGGGGTGTACTCGGTAGACCTGATGTAGAGGCACTCAAACTTGTAAACAGAAAATATCGTTAGCAAAACAAAGTGCATTCACTACTCACTTATGTAAGGCTTCAAATTAACATACTCGCAGCACGTGGTGGGAGCAGTGTAATATGTGTACCTGGTGCAGAGACATAAAATATCATTACCCAAACAAAGTGCATAATCATAACTCATTCATCTAAGAATTGAAATAAATATACCCGCAGCAGGTGGTGGGGCCGATGTAGACTGTGTACCTACTGCAGAGACATAAAATATCATTACCCAAAGAAAGTGCATATTCACTACTCTATGATCTAAGAATTGAAATAAACATACCCACAGCAGGTGGTGGGGGCGGTGTAGACTGTGTACCTAGTGCAGAGACAAAATATCATTACCTAAACAAAGTGCATAATCACTACTCATTCATCTAAGAATTGAAATAAACATACCTGCAACAGGTGGTGTTGCAGGTGTAGACTGTATACCTGGTGCAGAGACATAAAATATCATTACCCAAAGAAAGTGCATATTCACTACTCTGTGATCTAAGAATTGAAATAAACATACCCGCAGCAGGTGGGAGAGCTTGTGTAGACTGTGTACCTGGTGCAGACACATAAAATATCATTACCCAAACAAAGTGCATAATCACTACTCATTCATGTAAGAATTGAAATAAACATACCAGCAGTAGGTGGTGGAGGCGGTGTAGACTGTGTACCTGGTGCAGAAAAATAAAATATCATTACCCAAAGAAAGTGCATAATCACTACTCTGTGATCTAAGAATTTAAATAAACATACGAGTAGAACCCCTCCCGGAACCACCTCTCCTCGAAGATCCGATACGACCTCGAACCATCTAATTATTGACAACATTTAACGTAGTGCATATTAGTCGACAACTAATTACGAGGGGAGGTGGTAAGTAATAATGATAAGTGTATATATGTTAAATTTCATACAAAATATTCAATCAGTATATATTTCATCTTCAGATGCTGAAGATATATCAACCTCATTGTCATCTTCGTCATCTTCCTCATTCTCACTAGATTCATACACTTCCTCCTCAGAGGACTCATCCTGCCCAACAATTGTTTCATTTAGCTCAGTTGAATCGACTTCTTCCACTTCGCCCTCTATACACAACTGAAATGGATCGTCAGATTCGATCAGATGAAGATTAGAAGTAACGAACGCTGTAGTGTCACCCTGGTCTGATTGAAAATATTCGACACTAGAATCCTCTGAGATAGCTTCAGTCAGATCTAACTCATCATTAGGCGCAAGGGGAAGGTTTTACCCTACAGACTGCCCACCAATCTTTATTCTTGGACGATGAATAACTTGAATAATACACTTGTTGGGCTTGTGCGGCCAAAATGAACGGCTCATAGGTATTCAATTTGGATCTATGTTTGACATCTACAATCCCATATATTGCATTATTTCGAACTGAATTATGATCAAACCAATGACACTTAAAAAGGTATATATGGTTGTGTTGTCTGAAACACTCTAATTCTATGACCTCCTCAAGAATACCATAGTAATCGAGATCATTTTCATTGTATGTACTGCCTTTCACGCATAGGTTGTTATTCATCGTAGACTTATTTCATCCATAATCTTTGGTGTGAAATCTATAACCATTCACAAAAAACCCTAGATAGGCATGCGCGACCTTCGAAGATCCATAACTTATCACCCGAACTCTTTCATCAGCAACATAACCTTCTTCAACCTATGAATATAAATAATGTTACTTTAAATTGAACTTGCATACACCTCAAGCTTTGTGGAATTGGTAGATTGACACTTACTTGACCTTTAAGCCATCTGGCAAAAGACCTCTCGTTCATTTTGAACCTCCAACTCATTGAGGTGTGGACATCGAGTAATTAATTCTAAATCAAATTGCCTGTAATAATGAATGCAACATCACCATAAATGGGAGGAAGAATATCAAGATGCTTATAAATTTTAGCACCTGTGGAGTTGAGGACTCACTCAACATAAGGTTCAATCTCAGCACAGTTCAGGAGAACATAGATCTCTGCGGCCAACAACTCTCTGTCCTCTAATATGCGATTCGAACAACGTCCGAATGCACGACCTGGATACTTAAATATGGACAACCGGTCGGACGAACCCACCTCTCCTCCATCATCATTACGTGGAGGTCGATTGCGGAGAGTTTGAATTTCAGGTTCGAAGTACATCGAATAGAAGTTTGAAATTTCTTCAATAATATATGCCTCGGTATTCGAATCCTCTACTTTAGCCTTGTTGCGAACCTTCATTTCCAGGTCATGCATACACCTATGACAACAATTCATATGACAATGACATACAGTGACAATGACAGACACATGTAACTACTGTTAATTAATCAGTAAATACATACTGATTACCTCTCAAATGGATACATCCATCAAAATTGTACCGAACCTCCAACTTTGGCCTCGTATGGCAAATGGATAATCTAGTTCTCAATGGAATCAAAGAACACAGGGGGAAATATCTTCTCCAACTTGCATACCGTCGTGACCACATTCTGTTCCATAGTTTGCACGTCCCCAAGTTTGAGTTCTAATGCACATAGAATCCTGAAAAACTGACTCAACTCAGTCAATGCTCCCCATATAGGCTTTGGCAACATGTCACGGAATGCAATGGGTAGAAGTCTCTCCATGAACACATGGCAGTCATGACTTTTCAACCCATATATTTTTCCCTCATTGACATTCACACAACGGGCTATGTTAGACACATATCTATCAGGGAATCTTAATTGCTTCAGCCACTGGCACAGTTCATTGATCTATGTGTCTTTCAACACGTAAGCTGCTTTAGGTTGCACAACTTTGCCCCATACCGGCCGTAATTCCAACTCTGGTCATTTGTAAAGTATCTTCAAGTCCGCTCGCGCCTTGGCATTATCCTTTGTTTTGGCTTTCACGTTCATGATGGTGTTGAACACATTATTAAAGACATTCTTCTCAACATGCATGACATCCAGGTTGTGCCGTATGAAAAGGGCTGACCAATAAGGCAATTCCCAGAAGATACTTTTCTTCACTCAATTGTGTTTCTCTCCAAATCCATGAAGATTTCGTGTACTACCCGACAATTGCACTATATCCGGTAAGTTTTGCACCTCTAATGCCATTTGTCGACCAGACATCCGTTCCAAGTCTGCTTCATCCATTTCAACTGTGTTCTTAATGAATGAGTCTTTTTACCTTCGAAAAGTATTATCATTTGGTAGAAACCGTCAATGACAATCGAACCAGCATGATTTCTTACCATATTTCAAGACAAATGATTTGGTATCAGCCATACAGTAAGGACATGCCAACCTCCCGTGTGTGCTCTAGCCCGATGGCATTCCATATGCAGGGAAGTTAGTTATTGTCCACATCAATGCAGCCTTCATAGTGAAATTTTTTTTTCTGTACGCATTATAAGTAACAACTCTATCATTCCATAATCTTTTCAACTCATCAATCAGTGGCCTAAGATATATGTCCAAATTTTTTCCTAGATTTTTTGGACCTGGAATCACCAAAGTTAAGAAAAGGTTCTCATGCTTCATGCACATGCCCGGCGGAAGGTTGTACGGCGTCATGAAGACTGGCCAACATGAGTAAGACGCTACTGAACCTCCAAATGGGTTGAAGCAGTCTGTGCATAAACCTAACCTAACATTGCGTGGCTCGTGACCAAAAGTAGTATAGTTACGACTGAAATGAGCCCAAGCTTCACCGTCGGCGGGATGAATGATTATATCATCTACATGACGTACTCTTTCCGCGTGCCATATCATATGCCGACTTATCTTTAACGACATATACATCCGCTGCAATCTGGGCATGAGAGGGAAGTATCGTAGTGACTTGTAAGGCACATCCTTCTGCTTTGATTTGTCCCCTCTCGTAGGTTTAAATCTATCATGATGACAAATATCACATGATATTTTATCTATATTATCTGCATAATATAGCATACAGTGATTAGGGCGTGCATCTATTTTTTGGTATCCAAGCCCTAAATCATTGACCATCTTCTTTGCACGGTAAAAATTTTACGGCAACTTCTCATCCGTAGGTAGCATACTCTTGATAAGGAGGAGCATACGGTCAAAACAACTCTCCCTAAGGTGAAATTCAGATTTCAAATTCAACAACTGTGAGACAGCAGATAAGCGAGTGTGATTTTCACAACCATCCCACAGCGGCTCATCAGCATCCCGAAGTAACTGATAAAATCTTTCAGCCTACTTGTTTGGTGGTTCTTCGTTGTACACGTGTTCCCCTTGTACATTAAAGTTAGGGCTAGCAGCATCGATTACCATGTCTGCGTAGGTACTTGTGCTGCCAACATTGCCGGGCGCATGTGACCAAAAGTCCTCACTGTGACACACCAAATTCATATAACCTTTCATGAACCCTTTCCTGTATAAATGAACTTGCACATCCCATAGCGAAGGAAATTTCTTATTTTTAAAGCGTAAATGAGGACACCGGATGTTACCATGTTGGTCCACTGCTGTTGGATGCCCTAATACAAACTGAATAAAACTATCAACTCCATCCTTAAACTCCTCGGACACCACTCCGTCAACTACTCTGTGATTCATCCATGAACGATCAACTCTAGCCATATTTACCTAACAAATTAAAAATTCATATCAATATGTCTTATCACTACTTCTAAGAAAATATCGACAACATCTCCCCTAAATATTGACTATTTTCCACATTTGTACATCTTTTTTGGTCACATATACATTCATATCCACATCCACTTTCACTTCCATATTCACACACCCACGTTGACATCGACATCATCTTCTGAAAAAATTCATTATCATACTCGCATTCACATACACATTTTTTCACATATCGACATCCACACCTGTCTACAAATTTAATTCACATCCAAGCATACTAATCACATATATCATAACAAAAGCTTGAATGGGCAAAAATTGAACAAAGGGTCATATCCACATTTACGTACACACATTTATATCCACATCCCTCTTCCCACCCTCCTAATAAAAATATGGGCTTGGAATTTCATCTGATGTTGTAAGAGTACACCAGGTGATAAGGAGAAAAGGTTCGTCTTGTAGACCAGGCGTGAAAAGTGAGAGTGTGTGAGAGTTTGTGTGTGCGTGTGTTGTGTGAGAGTGAGCGTGAGAAAGGGCGGGAGCTCACCGCCGCTGCCGGAGGTCACCGTCGTTTCTGCGCCCTCGCTGTCGGTGCCGCCTCCGCTCGCTGCTCACCGGCGTCCCTAGGTAGCTTCGCCACTCGCCCGTGAGAGATTGAGAGGGGGATGCAGTGGTTGAATGAGGAGGAAGGGGGAAGGACTAAGGAGGACAGGAGAGGGGACATTTTTTCCAATTCTTGTCTCTTTCTATTTGGCGCCATATTTTTATTTGGTGCCATGTTTTCATCCATTCATTCGTGATTCTTTTTTTATTCATTCACTTCTTCTAATAGGATATAATCTCTCTTAGTAAAAAATATCATTACATCTAAAAAAATATTATTTAATATTTAGAGATCTGAAGATATGTAATTTAAACATTTTCAACTTCTTTATGGTCGATAAGTCAATTATATAAAAAGAAGAGAGAACGTGTTAAAAAGCCTAGCTACCTTGAAAGCCCGACATCGGGGTGCAAGCGAAAAGGTATTCGGAGCCATATCGGTCACATGTTGACCATTTCCTTATTGTTTCGTGCCCCCCTCAAACTCATGTGTCGTGAATTTATCGTCACATCTATATTTAATAAATTTTCGAGAGCTAGGGCTCCTTGATAGTGGGGAATATTAATGCCACGTGGAAGCACTCAGGATATATAATAGTCAAATATCATTGTATCTTTCATTGATTTTACTCACGATAGGGCGTGCCAATCATGTGTCTGACAATGTGTTCAAGTTCAAAGGCTGGGATGGTCTGGACTAATCGAAGGTGCGCTCCTTATGATCACTAAGCAGATCGACGATGGTGGGCATTCGGACGGGACTGGCAACCCGCCGTGCCATAAAGGTCGTTCACGACGATAAAAGAGGGGAGAAAGTTTGATTAATTGCCACGCCAAGCAATGGGGCTGCATGGCCAATAAGTCGATTCAATTATTTAAAAAGAAGAGAGAACGTGTTGAAGAGCCTAGCTACCTATAAAGGCTCACATCGGGGTGCGCACGAAAAGGTATTCGGAGCCATATCGGTCACATGTTGTGACCATTTCCTTATTGTTTCGTGCCCCCCTCAAACTCATGTGTCGTGAATTTACCGTCACGTCTTTATATAATGAATTTTTGGGAGCTAGGGCTCCTCGATCGTGGGGAATATTAATGGCATGTGGAAGCACTGAGGATATATGATAACTAATAGTCAAATATCATTGTATCTTTCATCAATTTTACTCACGATAGGGCACGCCAATCACGTGTCTGATAATGTGTTCTAGTTCCAAGGCTGGGATGGTCTGGACTAACCGAAGGTGCGCTCCTTATGATCACTAAGCAGATGATGGTGGGCATTCGGTCGGGACTGGCGACCTGCCGTGCCATAAAGGTCGTTCACGACGATAAAAGAGGGGAAAACGTTTGATTAATCACCACGCCAAGCAATGGGGCTGCATGGTCGATAAGTCGATTTGATTATATAAAAAGAAGAGAGAACGTGTTGAAAAGCCTAGCTACCTTGAAAGCCTGACATCGGGGTGCGCGCAAAAAGGTATTCAGAGCCGTATCGGTCACATGTTGACCATTTCCTTATTATTCCGTGCCCCCCTGAAACTCATGTGCCGTGAATTTACTGTCACATCTATATATCGCCAACATTTCAGGAGATAGGGCTCCTCGATCGCGGGGAATATTAAGGCCATGTGGAAGCAATCAATGACTTGTCACTCCATCGTTGAGTCACGTGCACATCATTCGGGGCAGGTGTTGCCGTCCCTGCTGAACCGGTCGTCCCGGCCACGACTCGAGACGGGATGGTACATTGCATACCGATACGGAAAATTATAATATATATATATCATGGAATAAATTAAACTATTTGAAATGACATCTTGTATCGTTTGGTTAATTGTTCAGCCATTTGAACGGGTTTCTCTGGGTTCGAATCTTAGCTTCAACGTAAGGTTTTCGTAAATTTTTTGAATATAACTTATTCAAAAAAGTAAATGAATACACGGCAGAACTCTGTTTTGGAACCCGGCACGTCACGATTAACAACAATACACTAAACGAACTTAGTCTAGTGCCCCGCTCTACGTCTCAAGTGCTGAGCCATTTGTCACCCTTACAAGCTCACTCTTTGTCTTAACGGCTAATTATCAGACTTAACATCTATTTGTCACCCTTCCATGCTGCAACAGTGCCGTCGCGCTAACTCATTTATCACCCTTAGCGACTTATTTGTAGCTGCTATCTTGCAAATTTTCACCGTTGTTCCCACATTTGTCGCCCTTTACATCCATTTGTTAGGCTTATATATCTCTTTGTCACTGAGATCATCTTCATTTGTCACCCTTAGGAGAGTATTTGTCACCTTCAGTCTTCTTCTGTTGTTCTTCCACGTTTGTCATTTTCTGTGTCCACTGTCGCTGGCCGAAGCTTTGACTGGACGTCAACAGTTCCAAAAGCTTGACCCTGCTTTGACTGGACGTCAACAGTTCCAAAATCTTGACTTTGACTATTGACTTTGCCCAGAGTATTGGTGCATTCGGTCAACATATAGTTGAAGTTATTTGTCACCCTGTTCTAGTGAGCACGTCTCTTTCTCCTCAAGTTCCTCCTGTTCTTTTTCACCTTTAGCTTCCTTCTCACTTTTTACCAATGTGAAGTTATTTGTTACCCCAGTTGAGCATTTGTCACCCGTACTCACCTAATTGTCACCACTAAACTCCAGAAACCGTCGCCCTTACTCCACTGCCTGAAAGCCGCGCGTCAGGCTTGTCTCTATTGAGCCTTATTTGTCACCGTTAGCAGGGTATTGTTTACCCTTGCTAACCCATTGTCACCCGTGTAGACACATTTTTCGCCCTTAACCTCTAATTGTCCCACGTGGAAAATGGGACACGTCGGCCACGCGTGGGTGTTGTTCGCGTATTGCTGTCAATCCAACGCCACAGGCCACATCAACAGAAATGATGATGCCGAAGGGCCAAATTGGACCTCGAAACAAAAAATCCCCAATTCCTTAAATACCCTTCCCGCCATGTCTCACCTCTTACGAAACCTACCAGAAGGCGGTTTGTCTCTCCATCGTGCTCAGCGTCTCGTCTTCCTCGCGGTGCCTTTTACGACCTCTCAGCCATGGAGCCGAAGAAGACACGCATGCATCGCTCTGTCCGCCGTAAAGTGGATGTCCCACCTGCATCTCAGGACATTGTACCGGTTCCTACGGCCGAAGAAGAAACGTTTGAGGAACCTAGGGTTTCTAAGGCCTCCACTTCAAGACGACAAGTTAAAGGTACCATGGTTCCTTATCTCCCTTACATATCTATTTGCCCCCCTATCGACCTATTTATTTGTCACGCTTATCTACCTATTTGTGTCATATTTAGACCTACCTGTCACCGTATTTCATACATTTGTCACCCTTAAGCACCTATTTGCCACACTTAAACTCCCTTGTCTATATATACATTTGTCACCCTTGTCTTACTGTTAATATTTTTTGTATTTCTTGATCCGTCAATTAATTAACTGAATCTCTTGTTTACACGTTAATTTTTTGAATCTAGTGAACACGCGAGTCATCTGGGCCCGGTGTTCTATGGATAATTACATGAAGGATAGGGATCAGATGGCATTTCGGGAATGCCACAAGTCATTGATGAGGACCACACCCTTTCGTCCATATGTTGACAATGCTTCTCGCGTATTCTTCACCATGACACTATTGGAGGAGATTATTTGTGCCCATAGTGGAGGAAATTACTTCCGTATGGGTAGTAAGGAGGTCGCATTCAGTGTGGAAGATGTGGGCATAAATTTAGGATTACCTTGCTCCAGCCAGCCGGTTCAACATTATGGATCCGCGAAGCAGAAGTCGAAGTTGCATAATCGATTTGGATTTGCAGCAACATTTGACCGGAAGAAAGTGTGCTCTCTCATCCAGCAAATTGTTGGGTCCGATGAAGTGCAGGATGTGGCCGACACTATCCGGTTGTGGATTGTACTCCTGCTGTCCACTTTCCTTTGCCCACGGTCAGCAACTTCTTGTCCACAATAGATACTGTCATGCTTAGATGACATTGAGAGAGTTTCATATTACAATTGGGCAGCCGTCGTGCAACAGGTAACGATGCACAAGTTTGAGGAATTAGTGTCGGCGGTCCAGAAACGGCAGTCAGGTACAATTGACCGTGCTAAGAGAAGAGCCAGGAATGCATCACAGGCCCATACCCCCATATTTGGTTGTTCTGCCGCACTTGCTGTAAGTTTTTTTATTTTTGTTGTGTAATAATGTGTAAATCAATAATTCTACTGCATTGTAAAATAACTTGATATATTTCAAATTACAGGTCTGGTTTTTTGAGCACACGCGAGTGTGGCAGCCAGTAAGGCAGGTGGAATTTCCCCGACTATTTAGGTGGGGGACATTTGTAGATAGGAAATTAAAATTCTCCATTGGATCCCTGCGAGACCAACATGTATTATGAGTACTAAAATTAACTTCTTCTTTGTCATTCAACATTAATGAATAACCGGAGTGATGTGGTTGTTGTGCCCCTGTGGTTTTGATGATAGCAAACACTATAAGTCACACTGTGTTTGTATGAAAGACTGAATGAGCATCTGGTTTTTGCATGTTATATTGCGTACAACTTCATCAGGGTGCATGGCATTTCATCGAACAGATCAAGGTCAATGCTAGTATAGACAGCATGCATTCAAGGTCTGTGCACTTCATGATAGCCAGCTTAGACAAGGTCTGTGCATTCATGATAGCTAGCTTAGACAAGGTCTGTGCATACAAGTTCAAGTCTGCATCACCTGGATATAGGTTTGTGCATATGGTGAGAATAGGGTCAAGGTCTGTGCATATGTGAGCATTTTGCACACAAATCAATGCACATTCGAGTCTGTGCATATAGCTATGTGCATGGTTGAGGTCCGAGCATATCACTGTTCACATGCATATAAGGTATAGGCCATCTTGCACATACACGGTCGGTGCAAGTCTTGTCTTGGGCAATAAAAGGTCGGTGCACTTCTTGCTGCTGCACGCTTGCACATAGTCGGTGCAAGTTCGGTCATACGACCTCGGTGCATGTTGATGTCAGTTCATATCTAGGTCAGTGCAAGGTTGTAGTCGGTGCAACTTTTGTTGATGCACGCATAGAGTCTGTGCAAGATAACTCTGGGCACTTTATGTTGCATAGCGCATGAGGTCTATGCATGTGCATAGCTAAGTCGGTGCAACTTTCATCTCTGGCTCGATTAGGTCTGTGCAATGTTTGTGCTCTGTGTATTCATAGTCAGTGCATCTGTTGGCCATGAACTGGAATCAAGTCAGTGCATCTGTTGGCATGTAAACACTGAGTCTGTGCATGTGTGTGTGTCCAGTTTGTGCATTTCTTAACTCTGCATTCAGATTATGTCTATGCATACTCTCATGAATAACACCTACTGAGCTCGTGCACACTAGCTTGTACGCCCTATTAAGTCTATGCATTTGACTGCTGTGTGAACAGATTTTCATATGGTTGAGCTTCAAAGTCGAAGCATCCCTTCTCTGCATGAGCAAGTCAATGCAACGTCTTTGCCAGCATGACTACTCTAGTAAGTCGGTGCAATGCCTTCGCCAGCACTACCAGGAACAACCAACTAAGTCGGTGCATGCATTTATATGGCACTTAAGCATGCAAGTGATCAATTGAGGAAAACCATGTTTTGTGCATCTTATGTGCACCTGAGTACCTTACTTACGAGGATCAGAAGAACAGGAGCACGCGATATAAGCAGAACAATCAAATGGCACTTGATCCAAGGCTGATCATTATTCTAAGAAGCTGCCACGTGGATAGCTAAACGATGGAGATTCTGACACGTGGCTGAAAGATTCCTGAAGCTTCCTGGCGGGAACGTTCTCTCCACATGCCTAGGGTGTGAGCTAGTGGGCCCCAGACTGAAGCCTTATATAAGACCTTTCTTCTGCGCAAAGGGAGTAACGCTGAACAGAAGACATCTGAGCGCAACCAGAGAGAAGAGTAAGAGAGCCAACAGAAGAAGAAGAAAGAGAGAGCAAAAGAGAAAGAAGAGAGTTCGAGAGCTAGAGAGAGGAAAGAGAGGCAGCAGAAGAGAAAGAAGGATAGAGAGAGATAGAGAGTTCGAGGAGAAGAAGAGAAGCTTCATCAGAAGATCTGTCCCTACTGGAATCTAGATCAAATCCAATCCAGTCAGCTCCATGGGAGCCACATCTGTGTTGATATAGTTTACAGCTTTCAGTTGCTATGTTTTCTTGTCTTTTATTTTCTTTTGAATCTTTCTTCAAGCTATTAGTCAGCAGAGCAAGCTGTGTCGCTTAGTGGTAGTAGATGATTGGTTCCTCTGGACGGCTAAGCTGTATTGCCCAGTGGACGGTGAAGCTGTAAGGCCCAACAGTTTAAGCTGTGAATCAGTGTTTGTAGGCAAGCTGTGTCGCCCAGCGGTTTTCAAGCTGTTTGGCAGTGGAATCCACACTCTGGTTTGAGTGTGGGGTGGATGTAGGTCTGGAGGATTAACCACCTAAAAATCTTCTGTGCAGTGGCTAGTTTGTTCTTTTGATTCCGCTAGATGCATGCTTAGGATCGTGATCTAATTGCATATCTGTTGAGTGGATCGTGATCAGTTTGCATTTCAACTACATATGTGCTATTTGAACAATTGTTATCGAGCATCTTCTTAGGACAACAATTTGTCATTCCGTGGGTCGTTCTGTCAACCGAGTCTATTAGTTTTATTTCCGCAATAGTTATCTAATCTGAGTTTTATCTACTCAATTTTTGGAACAAATGTTTAAGAGGGATTCATTCACCCCCCTCTGAATCTGTCTGCACCTATCATATTGACATATCAATTGGTATCAGAGCGGGTCTCTGACTTACCAGATCCAGTGATCTGCTGAGGATCCTGTTATATTGCTTTTGGTGGTGCATTACTTATCATTTACTGTGTGCGTTGAACTTGCTTGTTATCTGTTAATGGCTCGTCTTCTGGTTTTTGATGGGTCAAACTTCAGTAACTGGTTAGGCGGGCTATGTGTTCACATGAATTCCATTGATCCAAATCTATGGAATCTTGTATCAAAAGGCTCACATAAATTACCTCAGAATGAGACCAGATGGTCTATAGAGGACAGAATTAAGCATAGCGAGAATGCTAGAGTTCTCAATATTCTGAGAGACGCAGTTAACACTGAAGTGTTTCCATGTATTACAGGATGTCATTCAGGAAAGGAGATCATGGATAAGATAACCGCCATTCATCAGAAGCAAGAACGAGTTTGCCTAATGGCCAACCAGAGTGATCAATCAGATGAGTCTCCATCCCAGGTAAACTTTAAGACCGAGGATATTAGCTATGATGATTTAGTTGCCATGCATGAGCATCTACTGGATAAATATGAAAGAGTTAAATAAGAAAAGAGAAAATTAAGAAAAGAGAAAAATGCTGAAATCACAAGTCTGAAGGCTGAAAATGAAAATCTAAAATCAGAATTGAAAAATAAAGAAGGATCATGTGAAGATTGTTCATCTTTGAAAAAATTGTGTGACAGCATGGAATCTGATTTGAGCCTAAAAGATACCTTGATTGATTCATTAAAAGAAGAAATGTTGCTCAATGAAAAGGAAATTGAAAAGACAGAAGAAAAACAAAAACAAGAAAATGAAGAATTGAAATTACTGAATTTTGCTATTTCTGAGAGGCTTTTAATGCTTGAAAAAGGGAAGAGTTCATTTGAAAATGAATGTGAGAGAGTGAGTACATTAATGGAAGAGATAGACAGCTACAAAACCGTCAATGCTATGCTTAAAGAAAAGATCACAAACTCTGAACTGCTCATCTCTTCTCTTAAAAATGAGATTTTGGATTTGAATAGGTCTCTGTCTGATTCTGCTAATCAAGAGAAGTAGAATGTTGTATCCATAGATAACTGCATGAAGAAAGGCAGTAATTTTCAAGTTAAGCAGGGAATGAGGAATAAACTTTATACAACTTTTGTGCGTAGCTCAGACATAGCTAGCACTTCCACCTCATCCCCTAAACAAGTTGCTGCTCAAGAAAATAAGAAAATAAAACAGAAAAGAAAAATATTAAAAAAGGAATGATAACAATCAGCATGCTAAGAAAGTTCAGGCCAACAAATCTATTGTCAAGAACATTGAATGCTTTTATTGTGGAAACTTTGGCTATGAGATGGTTGATTGTTTTATCATGAAGAATGATGAGTTGAAATCTGATAGAATTCATGCTAGGAATTCTAATATGAAGAAACCCTCTTCTGTTCAAACCAAAAGGCCTCAATACTTTTATTGTCATAAAATAGGTCATCTCATGCGTGAATGCAGGCTAATGGAAATAGATGACCTGTCTGCTATTGGAGTGCACGATAAACTGTTCCATCCTAAAAATCATGCAACTCATAAAAAGAAACTTCAATATTTTCATTGCGGTAAATCGGGCCACATTGTTACTGAATGTTGGCATAATCAGGGAAAGAAATTTTGTTCTGGATTTGTTAATTTCCCAATTAACAAAAATATTTTTGAAAGAAATAATTTTGGTTCTAAGGGAAAGCACCTTAAGTGCTTTGAATATGGAAATCATGGCCATATAGTCAAGAACGGCTGGCAAGCTCAAGGAAATAGATTGAATTCTAAATCTGTAAAATTCTCTGCTTTCTATTCTTCTGCTAGGAATAACATAATTGATAAAAAGAAAAAATCTCTATGCTTTGAATGTGGGAAGCTAGGCCATAGAGCTACTGATTGTTGGCTGGCTGATTTTAGAAAACAGAATTTTCTCTCTGCTAATAAATTTCATGACAACAGTAATTTGCATAAAAAGAATTTGAAATATGCTGCATCATGCCATTACTGTGGTCAAACAGGTCATTCAATGATTAATTGCTACTTGATGAGATTTGATGACCTTCATGCACAAAATTTATTTAGAACACCTGCTAGAGGTGCCACTATTATTTCAGGACCCAAGATGCCTTGAGTACCTGTTGGTGTAAAATGAGGAATTACTTTACAGGTGTGCCTTGGGGATGAGGAATAAAAAGGGGTAAATAAACCAAGGCACCCTAGTATGAAAACCCCAGTTCTAAAATTGTCAGGTAACATTCTTGCATTCTTCAGGATTGCTCATTTGAATCATGCAGAAATCTCATTTGATGCATTGTATGCTTAAGTTGTTAAATAAAATTTGCATGCATACATACTTTTATTTGCTTTAACAAGTGCATTGAGCAACATGAGTCTATACCTTCATATTTTGAGCTGTATGTGTACATATTCATTGAAGATATGTTGAATTCATTTCACATTTGCATGCATTAATGTTTTGACATCTGTTTGTGCACATAGAGAAGGTTAGAAACTCATGAACTCAGTTTGCATATTTGTGCATATATGTGAATTGCATATACATGCATTTGACATACAATCATTGAAAATCTGATGCACTTAGGACTGTTGGCATTGCATTGTCATGCATGACCATTATGGTATATCAAATGGTAAGCTACTAAAAGGCAGGTGAAATCTGTCTGGAGGTTCTTATTATATGTGAGATGGTCCTTTAGACCAAGTTCTCCGCCTAGTACCATGGGTCATATTGCTTAATAGGGCAGTCTGAATGAGCATGAGTCACAAAATCATATGTTCAGCCTTCACTACAAACATTGCATAATGTTAGGGGGAGTCTATCTAGCTCTTGCATGTCTTCATGCCACATGTGTCTTGCATAGTCACTGAAAATCTGATAGGACTACATATGCCCCCGATGCATCCATAAGCATAGTTCATGACTTCCCGTACATAAAGTCCCATGCATTGTCTTCATGACATATATGATGATTCAATGCATTTAGTTAGGGGGAGTCAATGCATTACATACATGTTGTCAAATGCATACACTTATGTCAGAATTCATTGCACATCACTCATATTGAAAATAACAAGATTGCGTTCATTAAGGGGGAGTATATAACAAGATTGTGTTCTGCTGGCTATTCATCTAGTTTCTTGTTATTTCATTCAGTCAACTAAAGCTCCCATCCTTATTTTGATATCATCCATTTCACGTATCTGAACTTGACTCTGATCTGATTTTGAATCTTTTGAGCTAGTCTTTCTTGAGTAAATTTGTCTGATGGACCTCTGAATATCTATGATTCTCTATGATATATTCTTTGTTGCACCTATTAATTGTCCTGATTGAAAGTGTCGACACAGTGAGTCGACATCAGCTTGGAATTGCTTTGTCAATTGTCGACACCTTCATTGTTGTGCTTATCTTTGTTACATACTTGAAACTCTTGTGCAGTTAAGAACTTGAATGCTGCTGAATCTCATTGAAAATTCAAAAAAATTGAGAAGAGTTTAATTCGTATATCTTGATCATAAATCTGAAAATCAATTCATTAAAGAATCTTCTATTATAAATATTTATGAATGGCTAAAAGATCAGATTGGTTTAAGTCTAATGTATTCATTGAGCTTGGATATGAATATCTTGAAAGTATCTGAGTCAACTTTAATAAACTTTAACCAACTATTTCATGTTGAATCTTGTAAAATCTTATGAAATCTGAAAATGTTAAAATCATGGCTTTATTTAGTTGAATTATATGAAATCAGTATTATTTTTTTTCAAACATCTGATGAATCTGAAATGTTCCTAAGGATAAATTCTGTCAGAGCAATGATTTTGGTCACTGAGAAACCATGTCCATTGACCATGAAGTCTAGAGGACTGTGTCATGAAGTGCCATAATTAACTCTGCTAAATAAAATTCATTGAAAATCCAGGTAGA
Organism: Amorphophallus konjac; assembly: GCA_022559845.1. Lineage (NCBI taxonomy): Eukaryota > Viridiplantae > Streptophyta > Magnoliopsida > Alismatales > Araceae > Amorphophallus > Amorphophallus konjac. Next base: position 233,038,638 of record CM040122.1, read on the forward strand.
GCAATGGCTTGAATATTGAGAAATATACTTCACTTATCAATGAAATAAGGTGAAGTATATCATGAGGTGTCAATATTATCTCTGAAGCATGACAGTTAGTCATACTAAGTGCTTAGGGATACTAGCGTCCAAACAACGTGTATCCTCTAGCCACAAGGTGTGTACTGAACTTAATTGCACCTGGTAAACTTGCTATGAAATATTGTACTATGCATAAAGAAAAATCTGAAATTATTTGAAGAAGTATGGCTAATCCTCATGATCCAAATTTGAATTCCTTCATGTTGTTTAACCTCAATACTAATGATTGTAATTTCTAAAGAAGTCATTGAAATTGACTGAGTAAGATGAATGGAGGTTAATCAAGATATAAATATGAGGGCTTGGTTCAGTTTTATTAAACATTGATGTTCAGATATGAGTACAGAATTTTATTGACAAACTGTGTATACATCGTATTTAAACCATGATGTTCAAATAAAAATTTATAAGCCCCTATAATAGAAGAGTCTGAACCGAGTTTATCAGATTTATGAAATAAGTATCTTATTGAAAATCTTCTGTTTCTTTGAAAGATCCTGTATTCTGCATGCTGCCATGTCATCCTTCCTGAATGTCTTCTTGACATATCCCTCACCTTACACTCTTGAAAGCCTTGCTTCATTCAGATCAGGGAGCATTGGATTGTTTTTAAAGAAGAAGTTAGGTCTTGTCTAGACTGCACTTATTGCTTTTTAAAGGGGGAGGTTTGTTTATGATCTTGTCAAAGGGGGAAGATAGATTGATTGGTTCTTGTCTCATCTGCATCATGTAAGCATCAGGTTCTTCATGAATTGCATTCATTATTCATAAGGAGAAAATACATCTGCAACATAGACTTCATTGGTGCTTAATTGTTTAACTGCCTATGTGTTTTCTATGCCTTAATGTATTTGCCAGAGGAGAAGATTTTAATTCAATCATATCATGTATGTCTGTAACTCTCATCTCAAACTAGTTCCTTTTTGATGAAGTCAAAGGGGGAGAAAAGTTTTACTTGAGCCAGTGTGACTCATAGTGGTGTTGCCATCATCAAAAAGAGGGAGATTGTTGTGCCCTTGTGGTTTTGATGATAGCAAATACTATAAGTCACATTGTGTTTGTATGAAAGACTGAATGAGCATGACTGAATGAGCATCTGGTTTTTGCATGTTATATTGCGTACAACTTCTTCAGGGTGCATGGCATTTCATCGAACAGATCAAGGTCAATGCTAGTATAGACAGCATGCATTCAAGGTCTGTGCACTTCATGATAGCCAGCTTAGACAAGGTCTGTGCACTTCATGATAGCCAGCTTAGACAAGGTCTGTGCATTCATGATAGCCAGCTTAGACAAGGTCTGTGCATACATGTTCAAGTCTGCGTCACCTGGATATAGGTTTGTGCATATGGTGAGAATAGGGTCAAGGTCGGTGCATATGTGAGCATTTTGCACACAAGTCAGTGCACATTCGAGTCTGTGCATATAGCTATGTGCATGGTTGAGGTCCGAGCATATCACTGTTCACATGCATATAAGGTATAGGCCATCCTGCACATACACGGTCGGTGCAAGTCTTGTCTTGGGCAATAAAAGGTCGGTGCCCTTCTTGCTGCTGCACGCTTGCACATAGTCGGTGCAAGTTCCACTACAAGAAAAAGCGGGATTTGGGACGAAAATTTGCGACGAAAATTTGGGACGGAATTTCCGTCCCAAATTTGGGATGGAATATTTTCTGTCTAAAATTCCGTCCCAAATATGGAACTACACACGGAATTTGGGATGGAATTTGGGACGGAAAATATTCCGTCCCAAATTTAGGACGAAATTTGTGACGGATTTTTAGAACTGTCTGAAATTTATGACCAAGAAAATATGACGGACCGACTCCGTCAGAAATCCATCTCAAAATCCATCGCAAAACACCTTGCGATGGATTTCACAAGGGCCGCCATTGTGAAATCCATCGCAAAGGTGTTTTGCAACGGATTTTGAGACGGATTTCTGACAGAGTCGGTCCGTCACATTTTCTTGGTCATAAATTTCAGACAGTTCTAAAAATCCGTCACAAATTCCATCCCAAATTTGGGACGGAATATTTTCCGTCCCAAATTCCGTCCCAAATTCAGTGTGTAGTTCCATATTTGGGACGGAATTTCAGACGGAAAATATTCCGTCCCAAATTTCCGTCCCAAATCCCGCTTTTTCTTGTAGTGAATTCTGTCATACGACCTCCGTGCATGTTGATGTCAGTTCATATCTAGGTCTGTGCAGGGTTATAGTCGGTGCAACTTTTGTTGATGCACGTGCAGAGTCTGTGCAAGATAACTCTGGACACTTTATGTTGCATAGCGCATGAGGTCTGTGCATGTGCATAGCTAAGTCGGCGCAACTTTCATCTCTGGCTCGATTAGGTCTGTGCAATGTTTGTACTCTGCGTATTCATAGTCAGTGCATCTGTTGGCCATGTACTGGAATCAAGTCTGTGCATATACTTGTATGTAAACACTGAGTCCGTGCATGTGTGTGTGTGCAGTTTGTGCATTTCTTAACTCTGCATTCAGGTTATGTCTGTGCATACTCTCTTGAATAACACCTACTGAGCTCGTACACACTAGCTTGTACACCCTATTAAGTCTATGCATTTGACTGCTGTGTGAACAGATTTTCATATGGTTGAGCTTCAAAGTCGAAGCATCCCTTCTCTGCACGAGCAAGTCAATGCAATGTCTTTGCCAGCACGACTACTCTAGTAAGTCGGTGCAATGCCTTCGCCAGCACGACCAGGAACAACAAACTAAGTCGGTGCATGCATTTATATGGAACTTAAGCACGCTAGTGATCAATTGAGGAAAACCATGTTTCGAGCATCTTATGTGCACCTGAGTACCTTACTTACGAGGATCAGAAGAACAGGAGCATGCGATATAAGCAGAACAATCAAATGGCACTTGATCCAAGGCTGATCATTATTCTAAGAAGCTGCCACGTGGATAGCTAAACGATGGAGATTCTGACACGTGGCTGAAAGATTCCTGAAGCTTCCTGGCGGGAACTTTCTCTCCACATGCCTAGGGTGTGAGCTAGTGGGCCCCAGACTGAAGCCTTATATAAGACCTTTCTTTTGCGCAAAGGGAGTAACGCTGAACAGAAGACATCTGAGCGCAGCCAGAGAGAAGAGTAAGAGATCTACCAGAAGAAGAAGAAAGAGAGAGCAGAAGAGACAGAAGAGAGTTCGAGAGCTAGAGAGAGGAAAGAGAGGCAGCAGAAGAGAAAGAAGGATAGAGAGAGAGATAGAGAGTTCGAGGAGAAGAAGAGAAGAAGAGAAGAAGAGAAGCTTCAACAGAAGATCTGTCCCTACTGGAATCTGGATCAAATCCAATCCAGTCAGCTCCATGGGAGCCACATCTGTGTTGATATAGTTTATAGCTTTCAGTTACTGTGTTTTCTTGTCTTTTGTTTTCTTTTGAATCTTTCTTCAAGCTGTTAGTCAGCAGAGCAAGCTGTGTCGCTCAGCTGTAGTAGAGGATTGGTTCCTCTAGACGGCTAAGCTGTATTGCCCAGCGGACTGCGAAGCTGTAAGGCCCAGCAGTTTAAGTTGTGAATCAGCGGTTTGTAGGCAAGCTGTGTCGCCAGTGGTTTTCAAGCTGTTTGGCAGCAGAATCCACACTCTGGTTTGAGTGTGGGGTGGATGTAGGTCTGGAGGACTGAACCACCTAAAAATCTTCTGTGCAGTGGCTGGTTTGTTCTTTTGATTCCGCTAGATGCATGCTTAGAATCGTGGTCTAATTGCATATCTGTTGAGTGGATCGTGATAAGTTTGCAATTCAACTGCATATGTGCTATTTAAACAATTGTTATCGAGCATCTTCTTACGACAACAATTTGTCATTTCGTGGGTTGTTCTGTCAACGGAGTCTATTAGTTTTATTTCCGTAATAGTTATCTAATCTGAGTTTTATCTACTCAGTTTTTGGAGCAAATTTTTAAGAGGGATTCATTCACCCCCCCTCTGAATCTGTCTGCACCTATCATATTGACCTATCAGTGGTTTGAAATGTAGGTGATCGAAGAGCTCCTTGTTGAGCCAAGTGAAAGGGTGATGGTGTACGGTGAAACGATGATGACCAGACCCAGCCGCCATTATACATCCTCATCAGAGAGATACATGCCTGTACTACAGGATATTGCCGCTACATTGAAGATCCAGCAGCGGCTACTTGAGGAAATGAGGGCCTTCTATATGACTAGTGTGGAAGGGGCTCACATTCCCGCTGATGCAGCACCTCCTGGCCCTATCGAACAGGCGACGGATGATGGCAAGCGACCACAGTCACCCCCTGGAGAGGAAGTGCAGGGGGATAAAAATGTTGAGGAAAATTTACCTCAAACTTTGGTGGACATTGCCGTCGATGTCCCAGCTCCAAGGCCCCTTCCACAAATTACGGATGATACTGTGCCATGTAAGGCAGCTCCTGAAGAGGATGTGCAAGGCGATATCGAAGGTCAGGTGGAGGTGACCAATGGGCGTGGTGACCGTCGTCCAGGTGTCTTTTGTCAGTCCCTTCATGAACGGGACGAGAAGCCCGTGAAGAAAAGGCGGGCACCTCAAAAGAAAATAGGAAGGGGGAAGAAGAAGGTGAGTTTGTGTTGTTCCTACTTCTTACAGTATAGAATCTAAGATTGGTACATTGGCATACATGTAGAAGGGAGATGAAGCCGACGACATCAGAATGCTCCTACAGAATACTGATTGGATCTGCAAAGGCCGGCTGAATCCGAAAGATAACAACGCTATGAATGAATTCATTGTTGCTAGTGTCTCGGGGGATATTGTGCAAGGCGGGCGCAGGCGCGAGCCAAGGTCTGTGCAATGCAGGGGTTGGTGCAAGGTGGAAGATTGATGCACATTTGGAGTAGGTGCATAGGTGAGACGGCCTAAAACGGTGCATGGCTGATTTGAGGTTAGAACAGCGCGCCCGAGGCGCGCCGGGTGGAGGCCAAGAAGGTTGAGTTGGGTTATGAGTGTGAGGCTAAAGCGGCGCGGGGGGGGGGGGGGGTCACGCCAGAAATTGGCGTGTCGGTTTAGGGGCGCGCCGGGTTAGGGCAGACTTGGCTAGTTTGGGCTTTAATGAAATGTCTGACAAATTTCTTAGAACTTTGGTATTAATTGAGAAAATTAGGGGGTTTATTTAGGGCCCAAGCACCCTGCAAACATAACAAGTCCAGACTTATGCGAGGTTCCTACTCAAGCATAGTCTAAAGTAGACTTATAGCTGAAAATTCGTCCAATTCAGACTAACTATTCAGTCAAAATTTGGGCAGTACCTCCCCATGCCCAGGGGGTTGCGGGGGCGAAGTGGAGACAGTCCCACAGTATCTGGGGTACGCTCCTTAAAGCTGGGAATGCCAAACGGTGACCGGCGGACTTCAATAGAGGGAAAATCCCGAGGGCTAGTCTACGAGGGGCATCAACACTCCACGAGTCAAAAATATCATTAAGGGACGGCTGAGATGGGAGGATACCTCGAGGGCTAGCCTATGAGAGGTACACTTCCCATAGCCACAACCATTCCTGAGGGAATTTAGATTTAATATCGGGTTAAGAACCTTGTTGATGTTCACCTGGTAGTTCATAGGGTACATATCATCAAGGGACATGACCCTATGGTCCGAAGGTGATTGAAAACGTTAATGGGGAATGTCCCCTCTCCCCAGCCACCAAACTCATCGAGGAAAGCAGGAGTACATGAGATATATGCAGAATGCATTCGACAGATAAACTGACCACGGAAAGTCATATGCATATGAGTATGTAAGGCTAATAGGGTTAGCTGGTTAGTTGGTTAATTGGTTAGCAGATTAGCAGGTTAGCCTTCGAAAATCATAAACTAAGATGAATCGACTGGAGAAGGCAACCCTTCATACAGTTGATGTGTAGGGTATAGGGAATACGATGATTCGAGGGAACCACGCATCTGGATTGTAGGGACATTCCATCCTCCTCAGCCCACGACTAGGGACAGAAGGAGTAAGAAAGGGTTGGTCCTAGGGTTCAACCAGAGAGGCATAGACGTACATTCCTCTGGTAATTGAACCCTCCACCAAGACGATGGGAGCATGATACATGCATATCACTAGAAAGCGAGCCCCGGGGAGAGGGGTGATGATGTTGATATTGCCCAGAGAAACACTAGGGCGTATTCGGCGTTGGAAAACTAGAAGATCACACATACAGTATAAGCGAATGGATTGCAATCGGATAATAAAGATAATTCAAGTATGCATCTACACATTCATTCAAACCCAAAAGAAAGGCATCACATAGAAGATCAAATACAACTGCGGCTCGGTGTTGTCGCACTAAACCGACCCCTGGTTTGGGAAAGAAAAGAAAGCAGAGAGAAATAGAGAACAACAGCTAGAAGAAAACCTAGGGGCTCATATCATCGCCCATTTCATTACATCGCTCCGCGGAGCTATCCTAGTAGAAGGGGGGAAGAAAGACAGAAGAAGAAACCCAGATGCCTTTCGCCAACCCACCTCAGCCTGTAGCAGGGAAACAGAGTATCGGGAACAAAACGGGCTCTTCGCTCACCCTTTCTTCCTCTCCAAGCTTCTCTTCTCTCTTTCTGTCTGGCTCTCTATATTTCTGGCTTGTCTGCTGTCTATCTCCCTTTTCATTCGACGCAAGGGACATATATATAACAAAGCCCTCAAGCATGGCTTCACCCGGCATGGGAGTAACACGTCGGGTAAGAGGTTGCCCTTTGCGCGCCGGGAAGAGGGCATCGAGAAGAGGGCGCGTCGGATTAAAGGGCGCGCCAGATTTAACCCGTTCCGTTGTGTGTGCTCGGTACGAGTCTGACAATGGGCCCCGGACTGGCTCGGGGAGTCACTGTGATCCTTCATCTTGCCCTGGTCTTACAAAACCATGGCGTGAAGCATTGACAACGCTTTCAAGCCACTGAACGGCTATTTTCAGAACCTCGTGCATCTTCGGCTCGGACACGTGGGCTTTCTGCTGACGTGGCCTTCGGCACGGTAGTTTGTGCTGCAGGCTCGACTTGACTTGCATTGGTAGCTTTCTCGGGGAGTGAGATACTACCCGGAGTGCTTTTGCCTCGACTGGGCGATCATTCGGTCATTAATGGGCCTAGTTTTTTGAGAAGCCGCAGCCGTGCCGGGTCATCCAGGACTTCTGCCGACGGAGCATTCGATTCCCTGGTTCTGAAAGGGCCAAGGGTGCTTTATCACCTCGGGAGAACTTTCTTTCAGGTGGCGAGCCACCAAGTATGCCCTTGTCCTTGGTCAGACAATGGATGTTGCTCGTGCGGCACGACCTAGTTGATGCCGATTCATTGGGCAGGCTTGTCGGCACTGTCGGTTTATTGTGGATTCTTCTCGATTCTCCCGAGGTGGAGTCCCTGGTGTTCATACCGGATGACCTGAGGCTCTAACAGCTTGAGAAGGCTTCGGTGCATTGGTGTCCTTCGGCTTCTTCGCTTCAGCGGGTCGCATCATTTCTATCATTTAGGCTTGGTCGCCATCGAGCATATTTTGAGTGCCAACAGGTGCCCAGTACCATCGCCCTGATACTATGGGTGAACCCCGAGGTGCCAACCCGAGAGGCCGATCACTGGAGGACTTGGTGGCTCTACTCATGGAGCGCATGGATAGGTCCGACCAAACTCTTAGGGAACATAGGGAGAGGTCCGAACAAATTCTTAGGGAGCATACCGAGCGTATGGAGAGCCGTTTCAAGGCCATGGAGGACCGCTCTCAGGTTTTCGACCGATCTATCAAAGGTCTGGTTGAAAGGATGGAGAGTGTGGAGAGAGTCCCCCGCTAGGAGCACCCCGGAGCTATCCCAGCCCCTCAGGCGCCTGCTGCCCAGCCGCCCCACTTAGGGCTGAGGAGCGACAGCCACGTGCCCCCGATGTTGAGGACTACGAGTCCGATAATGATTATGGGGGAAATGGCCGATGCTGTCGTGGTCACCGGCCATAGAGAGATGATGAGGACGAGCGGGTCCTCAGGACTGTGCGAGAAGACTCTTCCACGTTTGACGGGTCCTTAGACCCGAAGGTCTATCTTGATTGGGAGGCCTACATGGACCGATATTTTGAGTGGTTTGAGATGACAGACAACAGGAAAGTCAAGTTCCCCGAAATGAAACTGCTAGGGCAGGAATAGACTTTTTGGAGGAACATGGAGAACCTGCTGTTTCACCGTCAGGAGGCTCAGGTAGGGACATGGGATGAGATGAGGACCAAACTCAGGAAGAAGTACCTTCCTACCTCCTACCGCCAGTGTCTCATAGATAGATGGCAGAGTCTCACCCAAGGAGATCGAACTGTCTCTGATTACATCATCGAGTTCGATGAGTACTTTCTGTGATGTGATGCCATGGAGGAAAGCTCCCTGACTGTTTCCCGTTTTCGGCGTGGTCTGCGGCCACACCTACAGTATGAGCCTTTCTGTCGCAAAGTGGACAAGTTGGAAGACGTGTACCAGGTTACCCTTGAGGTGGAGCAATTTGTGGCGGAGTTTGCTCCTACCTCGCGCCAGGGGGTCACATACCCGCGTGTGTCTGATCCTAGGACCACGCCCGGTTACTACACTCGATGGCCTGTGGCCCACCCCCAAGAACCCCCTCACCAGGACCTCACTGCTCCTAGGTGCCCCTCGCTTAGAGGGATTCTCCCCTTCGCAAGCAGGCACCAGTCCCTGCCCCTAGACCTCCCCAGCTCACCGTGCTGACTCGACCACACCTACTTCCTACACCCCCAGTCTGTCTTGTAGACAAGGGTAAGGGGCCGATGGCCAGTGGAACATCATAGGGCTTTGGGACACAGGGAACTTGCTATGGGTGTGGTGGGGTTGGCCACTATTCGGCCAAGTGTCCCACTCGGGAGTCGCTTGTCATCTCTGATCCCTCTGCCAGCCACCCCACACCTGAGCTAGTGCTGATCAATTACGAGGCTGATAAGGACTTAGCGGAGGAATTCTTTGATGAACTAATGGAGGGAGTGCCAGTTGATGTCCCAGGTACCCAGCATCAGGGTGATGTACAGTTGGGTGTAGTCAGGTGCATGCTAACCCAACCTCAGGTGAGTGACGACTGACGTCGTACCACCATCTTTCATACATTTTATAGGCTGGGAGGAAAGGCCTGCAAGGTGATCATAGATAGCGGGAGTTGAATTAACGCTATCTCTACGGGCACTGTTAGGCGTCTGGGTTTGACGCCCGTAGATCACCCCGCCCCTTACAGGGTATCTTGGGTGGATTCTACTTCCATCCCGGTCAGACTGCGATGTCCAGTGCCACTACAGTTCCAGGCTTACCATGATGAGATCTGGTGTGATGTGTTGTGTTGTCTATGGAGGTGGGTAGCATTATCCTAGGTAGGCCTTGGATTTTTGATCGGGATGCCACCCTTCAAGGTTGGTCGAACACTTGCACATTCGACCACGGGGGTCATAGGATCACCCTCCACCCCACTCAGCCGAAGGATCCGTCTGTCTGAGGACCGGACGGTCCCAGCACTTCGACCCCTCCTAGTCAGGGGATGGTCGATCCTTCCACCTCATCCTCGACGCGGGCTACTACCACTTCGATTGCTCCTAGCACTGGAGGCCTCCCACCTCGGTGGTTAATGATGATTAGCCCGTGAGAGATGGAGCAAGAGGTGACCGAGGGTAGCCCTATCCTTGCCATTGTTGTCCAAGGAGTGGAGGATGTCGCTTCTGGGTCTGATGATGAGCACCCCCCAGAGATAGCTGCGATCCTACGGGAGAGTGCTGATGTCTTCTCGGAAGACCTCCCCGAAGGCCTTCCACCTATGAGGGATATCCAGCACGAGATGAACCTTGTCCCAGGCTCATCCTTGCCCAACCTTCCCCACTATAGGATGAGTCCCATGGACCATGCCGAACTTCAAAGGTAGGTCGAGGAGTTGATGAGTCGGGGATCTCTTAGGGACAGTAAGATCCCTTTTGCTGTTCCCGCACTATTGGCCCCGAAGAAGGTTGGCACATGGAGGATGTGCGTGGATAGCCGTGCGATCAACAAGATCACGGTGAAGTATCACTTTCCCATTCCCCGATTGGATGACTTGTTAGACATGATGTCGGGAGCCACTATCTTTTCAAAGATAGATCTTCATAGTGGCTATCACCAGGTGCAGATCGGGCCTGGGGATGAATGGAAGACGGCATTCAAGACCAAGGATGGTCTTTATGAGTGGTTGGTTATGCCCTTCGGGCTTTCCAACGCCCCTAGTACCTTCATGTGGTTGATGACCCAGGTTTTATGCCCTATGATAGGGGTCTTCTTGGTCGTCTACTTTGATGATATTCTTATCTACAGTCGAACTAGGGAGGACCACTTAGACCACCTTAGGCAGGTCTGTGTCGTTTTGAGGCGAGAGAGCTTATTCGCCAACCCGAAGAAGTGTGCTTTCATGACTGATCAGATTACCTTCCTCGGGTTCATTGTGTCTAGGGATGGAGTCTCCGCTGATCCGGAGAAGATTAAGGCCATCAGGGAGTGGCCCGAGCCCCGCACACTCCATGATGTCCGGAGCTTCCATGGCTTAGCGATGTTCTATCGCCGCTTCATTCGTGGCTTCAGTTCCATCACCGCCCTGATCACTGATTGCGTAAAGAAGGGGACATTCGTATGGACTAAGGCTACAGCCACGGCCTTTCTGGACATTAAGGAGCACATGACCCAAGCACCTATCCTTGCATTACCTGATTTTTCTAAGGTGTTTGAAGTCATATGTGACGCTTCTGGAGTGGGTATTGGTGGAGTGTTGAGCCAGGAGTCCCACCCCATTGTATTCTTTAGCGAGAAGCTTAATGATGCCAAATTGCGTTATTCCACTTATGATAAAGAATTTTACGCAGTTGTCCAGGTAATGCGGTATTGGAGGCACTATCTTTTGCACCAGGAGTTTGTCCTCTTTTCTGATCATGAGGCCTTACGATTCCTCCATACCCAGAAGAAGCTAAACGCTCGCCACAGTCGTTTGGTGGAGTATCTCCAGGAGTACACCTTTGTGCTCAAGCACAAGGCAGGGGCTGAGAACAAGGTCGCTGATGTGCTGAGTCGGCGGGTGATGATGTTGACCACCATGAGTGTAGAGGTGGTAGGGTTAGAGAGGCTGAAAGATTCTTATGTTGATTGTCCAGATTTCGGTCTGATCTATGTAGCTCTTCAGGCGGGTCCCTCGCGTGATTATAGCGAGTTTGTGCTACAAGAGGGTCACCTATTCCAGGGTGACAAATTGTGCATCCCACGGACTTCTGTTCGTGACTTTCTTACGTGAGAGATGCACGCGGGAGGTCTTGCTGGCCACTTCGGCCGAAACAAGACCATAAAGGCAGTTGAGCATAGATTCTATTGGCCTAGCTTGATGGGGGATGTCGCTCGCATCGTGGCCCAGTGCCGCACTTGTGCTATGGCCAAGCAAAGGAAGCAGAATACCGGCCTCTATACTCCCCTCCCTGTCCCGGATAGTCCATGGCAGGACATTAGCATGGACTTTGTGTTGGGATTGCCCCACACCCTCCGAAAGCATGACTCCATCTTTGTGGTTGTAGACAGGTTCTTAAAGATGGCATTATTCATTCCTTGCTCCAAAATGCCGGATGCCTCTAGAGTTGCCCGTCTATTCTTTTCACACTATGTCTCCAGGTTCGGACTCCCACGCACTATAGTGTCTGCTAGGGATGTGCACTTCACTTGCTATTTTTGGAAAACCCTTCGGCACATGATGGGCACCCAATTGAAATTCTCCACTGCATATCACCCCCAGACCGATGGTCAGACTGAGGTTGTAAATAGGAGTTTGGGGGATCTTCTTAGGTGTCTTGTCCGAGATCGAGTCAGGATTGGGATTTGGTCTTACCCTTAGCAGAGTTTGCCTACAACAATTCGGTCAATAGGTCTACCGGCATGAGCCTCTTTGAGATTGTCGTGGTCGTAGACCTAGGAAGCCCATAGACCTGGTTCCATCTCCCATCCAATCCCGTGTGTCTGAGTCAGTCGAGTCCTTTGCCGATCATATTAGACAGTTGTATGAGTATGTGCGTCGTCACATTGAGTCCAGCAACGCACGATACAAAGAAGGGTTTTTTGCATGGAAACCATTGTTAAAAGTGAATTTGCAAAAAAAATATTCCTAAAAATGCATTAGCAGGTATATCACTGTGTAATCTGAATTGTGTAAAAATGCCATATTTATTTGCATACATATCACTTCTTTTTACCAACAACTTGCAAGAAAATCACGCTTAAATGGCATTTATGCACCATTTGAATTAACTCGGTGATATACATGCTAATGCATTTTTAGGAATGTTTTTTTTGTAAATTCACTTTTAACAATGATTTCATGCAAAAAACCCTACAAAGAATTGGCTGATGCCCACAGGCACCACCGTGAGTTTTAGGAGGGCGAATATGTCATAATCAGGGTCAGACCTGAACGGTTTCTCTCGGGAGCCGTGAAGAAGTTGCATGCTCGCGGTGCCGGTCCCTTTCGGATAGTGAGATGAGTCGGATCAAATGCATATGTTGTGGACTTGCCAGAGGATTACGGGATCAGCTCCACTTTCAACATCTTGGATCTCGTGGCTTATAGGGACCCAGCGGTGATACCCAGTGAGCCCTTTGAGCCGTCTCCACCCATTATGAGCGACACCACCCTAGAGTGTCCACCTCCAGCCTTGTTACCTCAGCATCGAGAGCAGATAGAATGTATACTAGACGAGCAGGCAACGACTACTCAAGGCGGAGTGTACCAGCGCTATTTGGTGCGTTGGATGGGACGGCCCGCGTCCGATGACACTTGGATCACCCGAGACGAGCTACAGAGGACAGATCCAGATCTGTTGGATCGATACCAGAGCGACCCGGACCGTTACTCGACGGGGTCGAGCTTCTCTCACCCAGGGAGAATTGGTGAGGACACCAGAGCCTGAGTACGGCTTGACTCAGCGAGCTGCCGGTACCGGACACACAGCACGACTCGGTCGACACCGACCTCTTTGTGACTAGGGGACAGTCTAGAGTCACCACCGGAGCCTTGATACTTTAGTACGTATTTTTATATGTATTCATATTTTATACATATTTGGTCGTATTTGGTGTGTATTTGGTGTGTACTTAGTTTATATTATTTTGGGTTTTAATATTGGGTCAATGGTAGAATAATTGACCATGTATTTATATTTTTGATTTATTTTGGTCTAAGGGGGAATTAATATGGTCCAAGGGATTAAAATACACCAAGCCCCTTATGTTGACTTGGAGAGAGGAGAGCCCCCTCTTTTGTCTCCACATGGGGATTTGTTTAATCTTTGTTTATCCCATTTCCCCATTATATCCCCTTGACCAAGGGCATCCTAGGTCATTTGGCTAGGTCTAGGGTTTGAGTATTTAATGTCTCTTGTGTCATTTGAACAAAATTAATGATGAATTTTATGTGAAATGTGCATTGGGCGCACCCCTCGTCTCTCTCTTATTTTTGAGTGTTCTTCCCCTTCTTCCTCCCTCTTCTTCAGATCTACGGCTGAATCCTCCAAATTTCTAAGTTTTCTTCCTCTCCCCCTCTTCCTCTATCTGCTATGATCGACCACCGCCGCCGCCGCCGCCGTTCGTGCTGCCATTAAGCCGCCACAACATCAACTCCGGCCCACTGCACCGAAATTCGGAGTTCCTGGACAACAGCTTGGTAAAAGGGCTGGTACGGGAGATCCAACCGTCGGATTGTGATGAAATTTTGAGGGTAGGTTCCCCCCATCGTCCACCATTTCCAATTGAAGGTTTAGGCAGATCAGAGCCCGTTTAGGCCCTTTCCCAACCATTTATTGTTCCTTCTCACAGTCTGCCTGTGTGTAGATCTGCGGGATAGCTTGTGGTTGCCAATTTTTCCCACCCCTCAAACGTTGTTAGAAAAATACAAAAAACTTATCTTCGTGATCAGCACCCTCCACCCTATCCACCATAAAAATCTAAGGATCTTAATCTCTCATTTGATTTTTGTTCAAACCCCTTGAACAGGCAGATCTCGTTCTGCCCTGTCTGTTATGTGTTCCGGGATAGAGAACTCAATTAGTTTGCAGTCATTTTAATTTCCAATACAGATGTTGGATGGAATTGAAATTTCAATATGTCGTAGATTTTTGAGTCCTCTTTCCAACGGTACCTATCGCGTCTCGATCCGACATCGGATCTGGGCGTACCGGCCATTCTCGTGGAGGCGTGCATTCCTACTCCGAGCCAGGCTTGCAGAAGGAGGTCACAAATTAAATCCAGAGAAAATACGTCAGAGAAGAACCAGCGGCCGCCGCTCCCAGGGGTCGACCAGGGACCCTCTTCCAACGTCCCGGTGAACCGTCGCCTTCATAAGATTCCCGAAGATCGATGTCCCTTTGGGCGCCCGTGCTTGCTGTCTTGTCGGACAGAATTTGCAGCTTCGGAGTCGCAGCCCGCAACCGGCCGACACGCCGCCAACACGCTGCCCGTCAACCCCAGAACGGCGCTCTCGGACCGATGTTGTGGCCTTTTATCTCCCTACATGGAGTGGGCCGTAATTGTCTTGCTGTAATTAATTTACCTTTTGTACCGGGAGTGACAGTTCTCGGCCGGGAAGTCTTCCCCACGTCCCGAGCGTGGAGGTACACTCGCCACCCACTTTGTCTTACTTGCTTAGCTAGTATAAATTCTTACTGCTGCTGCATGTGAGTTGTTTAATTCCTAGCTAGTTAAATTAATCACCGATGTGAGTTGTGAGAGTGAAACCTGTCCCGTGACTCATTCCGAGCACAAGAGTGAGCCGACCACCCGAGACTCAAAGCCGGTTACTCAACCATGCAGATCATCGCGTTTCCCTCGTCGGGGATGACTGTGAGTTAGCGCTTCTTGTTTGGGGCATGTTCGCCTCTTCTGGAGCTCTTTAGGTGTCGCGCATTGTAGTGTTGTTGCTAGTCGCGTAATCTCTTTAGTCACGTCGTCCTATAGAGTCCACGGTTGCAACAAGTCTGAGTCGGGTCTCGTAGTCGTCCCGCATCAGCTGACTTAAGCATCGGAGGGTTTTTCCCAGGGTTCCAACCCTGGGCTCCTCTGAACTGTTTCCTACTTTGTAGATCCTCAATTGTGGTGACGATGACAAGGGCTCATCCAAGATCGTGCGGGTGAGGATCCAGCGCGAGATCAACCCTCTTTATCCGGCATCGTCTGTGAGAAACGTACAAAGAGCCAACATGGTGTGAAAAAGTTCCAGTAGGAGAAACGCCGGCGACAAGGAAAAGGCACCGACGACCGTGGAGGGGGAACATACGCCCTCCCATTCTTCCACAGGCCCCCTCTCCAACAACTAAGCCAATGCCTTACACCCGCCAGCCGCGGGGTGACAACCCACCCTCGGGAACCCTGAAGCTCTCTAGACCCTAAACGCCAAATTGGATATCCTCGTCGAGTTGATGAGCACCCAAGTGGCTAGGGAAGAGAGGTCGCGACTTCCTCGGGTGAGTCCCCCCCCGCGCAGAAGCCTCTCGACAAATGACTGGAGGCCGCTTCTGACGTGACACCACGTTGGGGATGACAGCCACTAGACCGATGCCCCTTGGACCTACAACTGCAAGCGCAATCACAAGTTTATCGAATTCGTGTAAGAGGGCGCTCTCACGACACACACACTCAACCCGGGGTGACTCGGGGATACCGAGTCGAGGGGATGGGGCTGGACCCTTGCTGGTGGAGGGCCAGCAAGGCTTAGGTCGAACTCCCCTTGGGTACAAGTGCCCAAATCAAAGGGCTGACAGTGTGCCGAAGGGCATGGGGTTCACTCACTTACCTCCACGGCGGTCACTCGAAGGCGGTGGTACTTCGGGACCGGGCGCTCTCTCTCTTAACTGTCGGAGCAAATGACGACGATTGAAAGAACAAGCACCAAAAGGGAGCGAGGGCTGAGAGCTTTACATGGCCGGTTCGAAGAAATCGGTCGTCGTTCGAAGATGAGGGAGAGCGGGGAAGCGTGGGTTTGCTCCCCGCACGCTGTGCCGGAGTCGCTTTGACCTGAAATAGCTTAATTACAAAACTACCATGCATGAGCTGCCATCAAGTCGTCCGGGCGAGTTCATGAAGATTTTTGGTCGAGGTGAAGTAGGTTCGACACTCTTTCAAGCCGAGGTGGTCCCGCCTCAATCTGACATCCCAGTCGAGAGCACGACCCTATTCAAGAGCTCTCTGGCCTGCAGAATTTGCCCCCTATGCAGTTCCACGGGATCCAGCGGCAACGGCAAGTATGAGCTCCGATCAAGGCATGTCTTCTTCCTGGTGATTCCCAAGATAACCAGCTTTCCAGCGATTCTAGCCCCGCCTCCGTCGGACTTCCCAGCAGGGAGGTCCCATCCCGACAAGGTGCTGGTTGCAAACAGCCAGGATAGCAAAGCAGGCCGCACCGACCGGGAGCCGATCTGCTTCGGCCACACTAATCTCCCCTCCCTGCCTAGCTGGCTGAGCACCCCTCCCTATGTGGAAGTAGTGTTTGATGTTATTAATCATTCCCCACCCCTAGTCCACCCCTCCTGCGAGAGGAGTAGTTTTGTAATTAAACTATTTCAGGTCAAAGCGACTCCGGCCCAGAGTGCGGGGAGCAAACGTAACCCACGCTTCCCCGCTCACCCTCATCTTCGAACGACGGTCGATTTCTTCAAACCGGCCAGGTAAAGCTCTCAGCCCTTGCTCCCTTTTGGTGCTTGTTCTTTCAATATTCATCATTTGCTCTGCCGGTTAAGAGAGAGAGCGCCCGGTCCCGAAGCACCACCGCCTTCGAGTGACTGCCGTGTGGGTAAGTGAGTGAACCCCGTTCCCTTCGGCACACTATCGACCCTTTGATTCGGGCACTTGTACCCAAGGGAAGTTCGACCTAAGCCTTGCTGGCCCTCCACCAGCAAGGGTCCAGCCCCATCCCCTCCACTCGGTATCCCCGAGTCACCCCGGGTTGAGTGTGTGTGCCGTGAGAGCGCCCGCCTACGCGAATTCAATAAACTTGTGATTGTGCTTGCGGTTGTAGGTCCAAGGGGCATCGGTCTAGTGGCTGCCATCCCCAAGGTGGTGTCACGTCAAATTGATATCAGAGCAAGTTTTAGACTTGTCTCTACTAAGTCTAGTCCTAGGGCCATTGCATTGGAGTCATCTGTGCAGCCATTAACCCGTGTCTTTCCCTTCCCTGCCCAAAACCATGTACCTCACCAGGCACCCTGATGACTACCTCTCTGTCGGTCCGAAGTTACCCCGTTTCGATGGGTCCCACAACCCTCACACATATAGGGAATGGGAGACCTCCATGGACATATACTTTCACCATTATTACATGTCTGAGGAAAGGAAGGTGCGCGTCGCCAAGGAGACCCTCGGTCCCATCGGCAATGAAAAATGGCGAAACCTTGAGGGTCTAAGGAGTGTTAGGTTGCAAGATCCCATTCACACATGGGAAGACATGAAGACCGAACTCAAGAAGGTTTACGCAACCCGACCCTCTCCCCCCTACAAGGCTAGCCATAATCCAAGGAGCCCGACAACACTCCAATCCCCACCTGGCCCGCCTAAGGCCACTCACATGGCTCAATCGCCATGGCTCTCTACCCACCCTACCCCAACCACCACCTCAGCACCCTACCACCTAAGCCTCACCACCACCAAGTCTCCCCAAAACCAAGGGCGACCCATTTCCACCCCTCCACGACCGGCCGATCCCAAGGGCAAGAGACCCCTAACCGACCTGGTCTCTCCCATGAATGCTCCAACACCTAACCCAAGTGGAAGTACCTCATCACAGCCTACCAATCCCTCCCTCACCATCACAAGGGTCACCCCTAGTCGTCCCACTCCCCGTATAGAAGAAAATTTCAAATAGCCAAATGCGAGTGGGGCAACTACAGGTAGTGGTAAACAACAATGTCCTCCAAAGGGCTGAAGCAGAAGAGGTGGGAGGTGGACGTGGTACTTCCTGTAGTCGACTGCTTGACCAGTGCGTAGGAAGGTCGAACTGCAGATCAGGCTCAACTTGTCGGGGCTGGTGCTCTCGAATGGTAGCTCCGAATAGGGCAGGGCCAGGCTTGGCTGAAAGCTGGGTGACCCTAGATGACCTCTTCCAGAAGGGAAGGTCAAGAGATGAGGAATGTGGTCGCGGCAGGCTCTGCAAGCAGAATTGGTCGCTGGCCAGACCAGAATTACGCAGTCGAGTGAGATCAACTCTTACGAACAGCCCCGACGTCGAACGAGGGTGCTCGAACAACCGTGATGAAGCTGACTTGGAGACTGCCGGATTGATGTGGGGCTAGAGTCGACTCAAATAGGGATGCCCCAGGGATGTTTCAGAACTGGAATGGTCATGGTCTGATCCCGGGAGTGCCGGCACCGTCCGTTCTCCTGAGGTCGCACAGGCGAGGCCACTAAACGGATAGGGAAGCCTTTCCGGGGGTGTATCTCCTAGCTGGGAGTTCAGATCGGGGCGAGACTGGTCCCAGTGGAAAGCTTGGAGACCCGTGCTGAGCTCCTCCAAATGGCCGAAGTAGAAGAGGTGGGAGGTGGACGTGGTACTTCCTGTAGTCGATTGCTTGACCAGGGCGTAGGAAGGTTGGACTGCAGATCTGGCACAACTTGTCGGGGCTGGTGCTCTTGAACGGTAGCTCCGAATATGGCGGGGCCAGGCTTGGCTGAAAGCTGGGCGACCACTCACCCGGATAGGGTCAGACTGAAAGCAGGGGCAAGAGGATAGGTCCGACTCACAAGGGGTGTAACTCCCAGGTCCGATGTCAGATTGATGTGGGGCTGGAGTAGACTCAAAGAGGGACGCCCCAGGGAACTTCCAGAACTGGAATGGCCACGGTCTGATCCCAGGAGCGCCAACACCGTCCGTTCTCCTGCGGTCACGGAGGCGAGGCCACCAGACGGATAGGGAAGCCTTGCCGGGGTTGTATCTCTGAGCTGGGAGTTCAGATCGGGGCGAGACCAATGGAAAGCTGGGAGACCCAGGCTGAGCTCTTCCAAAGGGCCGAAGCAGAAGATGTGGGAGGTGGATGTGGTACTTCTTGTAGTAGACTGCTTGACCAGGGCGTAGGAAGGTTGGACTGCAGATCAGGCTCAACTTGTGGGGGCTGGTGCTCTCGAACGGTAGCTCTGAATAGGGCGGGGCCAAGATTAGCTGAAAGCTGGGCGACCCTAGATGACCTCCTCCGAAAGGAAAGGTGAAGAGGTGAGGGATGTGGTCACGGCAGCCTCTGCAAGCAGAACTGGTCGCTGGCCAGACCAGAATTATGCAGCCGGGCGAGATCAGCTCTCACGAATAGCCCCGACGTCGAACGAGGGTGATCAAACCACCGTGACGAAGCTGACTTGGAGATGAAGATGTTGGTGTAGAATGGGATGCCTGAAGCCTGGTGGACATGCCGTGGCCGCTGCTGCAAGTCAGTGGATGACCCTGCTGCTACTATCTCTGGGTCACAGCTGAGATGAGGGATGGGAAATGGGGGTAGATGGGAGGGGAAATGGGGTGGATGGGTGTGGGGGCTACCCCTGGCTGTTAGGGGGTCTGGAAGGGGGAGAACCAAGGTGAGGGAGGGGGAGAATGGGGGATGGAGGAGGGTTCTAGCAGGTGGCAGGAGGGGAGCTGCGAATTTGGGTTGGGAGGGAGAGAGGGAAGGATAGATCTCTCTCCAAGGTTGGAATGTGGCTTAATGGGGTGGTTAATGGGGGCCTTGGGGATGGGGAGGGTTGTGTTAGGGAGTGAAAGGGTGGCTTGGGGAGAGGGATTCTCTCTTGGGATGGTGGAAGGGTGGTTTGGGAGAATGAAAGGGTGCTTAGGGAAGATGAAAGGTTGCTTAGGGAAGGGGAGGGAGTAATGGGTGGAGTTAATGTTGCATGGAGAGTTGAAAGGATTTGATGAGGTGGCTGATGAGGTGGACCACTAGGGCTGAGGTGGCTGATGAGGTGGAGGAGAGAGGTGGAGGGGCGGTCTAGAGAGAGAGGGGATAGAGAGAGAAAATGGCGCAGGAGAGAGAGAGGGGGGGGGTTGGGGTATGGGCTTCTCACCTTAGGGCTTCTCACCCTCACACTTGGTTTCTCACCAAGGAAAACACTCAATTGGATTTCAAAAAATGCTCAAATATTCATTAGCTTTCTCAAGGGGGGTTGGGTCCTATTTATAGGAGCCCAACCTTTTACAGGACCAAACTGCCCATGACATCACACTAAATGACCACTGATATCCTAGAAAGCAAACCATGGACAAATGACTCAAACATAGGGAAATATCTTATGGACCTAGGAACATGACTCAAATAAAAGGAAAAATACAATGATATGACTCAAACAAAAATGGAAAATAAATCATATGACTCAAGAAATAGACTGCTAGATCAAGCCGAGTACGTCCGGGGTGATGTGACAGGCTGTGGGTTCTGGAATGGCTGGTGATGTCCCCATCAGCTTCACCCTCCAAGGCGGGCGGCTCATTGACAATGGGCCAGGTGGGCCCTCGCAAGCCCCGCCTCCGGAGCAAGAAGCCTCCTCCAACCTAAGAGGGAAAAAGTCTGGGTTGTTACGGCAACCCTCGGAAGTCGATGCCCCCGCCGAGGAGCGGCGGGGCAACTGCCGGAAACATGCTCCCAGTCCCTCGGCTCCGCGACAGCCAGAGTTGTCCCTCCACCTGCGGGACGTCGAGCGGCGTTTCATCGAACAGGAGCACGCTCTTCACTCCCTACAAAAGAACTCCACTCTGGAGGATGAGAAGCAATCCTCGTTCCCTGACCAAATCTTGAAGGCTGAAGTCTCCCCGAGAGTCTCACTACCGACCTTGGCCAGGGTGACCCGGCCGACCATTATGATAGCTTTGATGGCCTAATGACTCTACATAGAGCATCTGACGTTGTCAAGTGCCGAGCGTTCATGACTACTTTGATCCAAGGCGCTCAAGCCTGGTTCCGAGCACTCGCCCCCGGTAGCATCCACAACTTCAGACAGTTCGGGTGACTGTTCAAGGAAAGCTTCGCTGGCAGTGGCCCTCCAAGGTCAATTGCGAGGCTGTTGGCGCTAAAGCTTGCACAGGGGAAAAAACTACTGGCTTACATCAACCAATTTAAGTTGGAAGCGCATTCCCTCTTGTACGTCGCCTCGGCCATCACCGCATTAACTAGAGGCACCCGAGATGAAAACCTCTGGCGAGAGTTGGTACTCCGTCCTCCCTCCTCTCTTGCCGATCTGGTGACCCTGGCTCTGCGTCACACAGAGTGTGAAGAAGTTCTCAACGCTTGCCGAGACCCAGCAAGCTCAAGATGAGAAGGAGACAAGAAGCGGCCGTCCGAGCAAACCTCGGGCCAAGGGAAGAGGAGGAACCGAGACGGAGACCACAAGGAGCCTCCCCAAAAGTTCAAGCGGTACACTCCTTTGTCCACTCCAGTCTACGAGATCTATTAAGAAATCAAGGACTCGGGTCTTCTTCGCTGGCCTGAGCCTATGAAGGCTGATCCCCGACGCCGCAGTCGCTGAAAGCATTGCCAGTTCCACAACGATCACAGCCACCATACTGGGGATTGTCAACACCTCAAGGATGAGATCGAGAGTCTCATTCGCCATGGGCACCTTTCCCAGTACGTGGCCGAGCGGCAGGGGGATCGCGGGGTCCCCCTAGAAGAAATCGACAACTGCACCCGTGGGGTCCACATCAACGTCATTTCAGGGGGATCCGCCTCTGGAGGGGACAGCAGCCGAGGGAGAAAGCGTCACGCTGAGCCAGCCAACCGGGCTTCCGAGCCCACTAGAACCTCGCCAGCAAGCGACCAGCAGGCCTTGGTGTTCTCCGACCAAGATCGGGAAGGGGTAGCCTGTAACACCCCTAATTTTTCTAGAAATTTTTCAGGAATTTCTGGGATTAAAATATAATTATTAAGTAATTAAAAAGGGCTTATGGGCTATTAAGAAGGAATTAGTGAGTTATTTAAATCCATTTAAAGGCCCTATATTCATTAGAGGGCTACGCCCAACTCAAATAGGCCCATAGACCAATTTCTAAGAGTTTTAGGCCCGAGCCAATTATTAGAAATGTGAATTTGGTAATTTACGGATTTAAAATGGGATATATACACCAATTTGGGGATAAATGAGAGATAATAAGAAATTCTAAATTTTTCGGATTTAGCACCGCCTGGCGGTCTATCGCGAGACCGCCAAGTACACCCTAGCGGTCAGACTATGACCGCTAAGCGACCCCAGTTCTGTGAATCGTAGAAACATCAAAAGCTTGGATCTTTGACGACCAAATCACCTTAGATCGAAGCTACCTAGCGTGGAAGAGTCTCTAGAACTCTCTAGGGATTAACTCTACTCCAATTTTGGACTCTAGGTTCGATCAAATCCTCAGCCCTAACTCAAAACCCTATAAATAAATCCTAACTTCGACTCATGCGAACCCTAATGTTGGCTCGCGTATTTTGAAGGTAAGGAAACCCTATCTCAGGTTGGTTCTTTAGAACTTTATGTTCTTCTTACACTACAAGAAAATGCACTGTTTACGACAAAAATTTCAGACGAACTAATTTGCGTCGGAATATCAGTCTGAAACTCAGACAGATATATTTCGTGTGAAATGTTGTCGCTATTTCAGACAGATACTTATCTGTCATCTATCCATCTCAATTTGAAACTTATATTTAGACAGAAATTAATCCGTCTGAAATTTCAAATGATTTTCAGACGGACTTATGTTTCATCTAAAATTCGTCTGAAAATCCCCCACTCCCTGTCACTCACTTTCCCCTCACTCTCCCTCTCATTCTCTCTTTCCCCCGTCTCCCTACTGCCGCCGGAGCCGTCGTCGTCGCTGCCATCGAAGCCGTCCTCCCCGTCGTCGCCGGCCGTGGTCATCCTCACCGTCGCCGTCCTCGTCCTCGATCACCGGCCAAAACTCACCCTCGCCGGTCGCCCTCGCCGGAGCCGTCCTCATCCTCACTTCGGTACATAAACCCTCTCCCTCTCCCTCTCTTTGGAACACTCTCCCTCTCCGCCTCTTAGTCTTCCTCATTCCCTCTCCCTCTCCCGCTCCATCACTCCCTCTCAGGCACACACCCGGCAGAGGAGGCGCCGGTCGGGGGTGGTCGACCCCCTCCCTCTCCCACTCCCGTTCTCCCTCCCCCTCTCACGGTCTTGTCCCTCTCCCTCTCCGTGTTGGCCGCCCCCCCTCCCCCTCCCTCACCCTCTCTTTCTCTCCCGTTGCCCCCCCTCCCCCTCACAGACACACGCACACACGCACACATAGACACACACACACGCACACACACACACACCATTGGCCTCCCTCCCCCTCCCTGCTCCCGCCCTCTCTCCCTCTCCCGTTGGCATCCCTCCCCCTCCCTGCTCCCGCCCTCTCTTACCCTCATTGTCTCACATAGTTAGATAAATTAATTTAATTTAATTTTATTTAATATATTTTTTATTCATGGTAGGATAATCGATCGAGAGGATGGGAACGAAAGAATCGGAGTTTTTTATGAATAAACAGTAAGTAAAAATTTGATTTTATTTTTATATGTTGTTTCATTTTAGTTTAATTTATGTAATCTTAATTAGATTTATTGTTAGGATTTCTTATTTAATATTAACTAAATTAGAGAGGGAAGGTGTAAGGCCCATTCTTTAACGGATCTTTACCGGTATTGAAATATATTTTAATCCATAAATTTAGGAATTTTTAATGGATTTAATGGGCCATTTCTAACATTTTATCCCATTTATTAAAGGTGTTTAGAAATTAAATGGGCATATGCATAATATTGCTCAATTGGGGGTCATATGGCAATTTAATGTTTTTAAAGAAAAAAAAATTATAACAAAACCCATTTTTTTACGTAAATCGGCCGAACCCCCCTTTCTCTTCCCTCATTCTCTTTCTCTCTCTCACACTATCTCTCTCTCCAACGGCGCTCTCTCCCCCTCTTGGTGGATCCATCGTGCCGGGCCGCCGCAGGACGCGTGTGTGGCATCATCGGAAAGCCCGCGAAGCGAGGAGCGCGGTGACGTCAACCTCGAGACGAACCACGGAGCGTGGAGACAGGACCGGGCGAGGAGAACCGTGGCGATCCTCGGCTTGCATGTCGGCTTAGCGTCGTCTCCGTCGCGAGCGAGGTAGGGGGATGGATACTCGAGCTCGCTAGGGTCATTTTCCCTACCAAGCCCATCGTCTTTATGTCTTCCACAAGCCTGAACATCATCATTTGGGTTTTCGTGCCACACTACAAGAAAAATGAGAAATTCCGACGTCCATTTACCGTCGCAAATACGTCGGAGATACGTCGCAATTTGATTTTTCGACGTATTTGCGACATATGAACGACAGAATATGGACGTCGAAACTATTTCGTCACAAATTTTTGACGTATTGCTATAGCGTCGCCAATGAGTCCAAAATTACCGACGAAACTGTCTCGTCGAAATTATCGTGGCTATTTATGTCGGTAATTAATAATACGAAAATTAATCAATTAGTGCGACGGAACATAATTTAGTTGAAAATAGGTCTAAAGTTTTCGACGAATTTGCGATAGATATATTATGTCGTCGCAAACATATTGGTTAAATTAGTTCTGACGAAAGTTATTTTGGTGGCAAATACATCCTTAATTTTCAACGAATTTTTATCGCATAAATATTACGATGAAAACATGTGGGTCAAATTAGTTCCGACGAACTACTATTGTGTCGAAAATACGTCGTTAATGCTCGACGAATTTGCCATGGATAATTAATACGTCGGAACTAGTTTAAATCAAATTACCTTCAACGAAACTACCTCTCGTCGAAAAGACGTCATTAATGTTTGACGTATTTGAGACGGATAATTAATACGTCAAGAAATAAGTGAGTGAAATTGGTTGCGACGAATTATTCGTTGGTCGAAATTCCGTCAAAAACTTTCTCCACATATTTTTTATATATTTTAAAATTTTAAAAACATGTTTAAAGCTACAATTATACACCACAATCGACGTAACTCAACATAAAACACGTAATAAACAACATATACAACACACAATAGGATAAAATCTTTTTGTAAATTAGAATAAAGAACGTCCACAACACATAAATCTTTGAATAAAAAAAGTTACAGTTACATTAATTGAAATGTATCATTTTTTTATAATATCATTAAAAAAATCAAGAGATATCCGCTGCATCATCCTCATTCGTCATTCGTAGCATCTCCATCATCACCGGCTGCAGGAGGATCCTACATCAAAAAAATTAATAATAAATATATTTTAATAAATATAAATATTAATAAATCTAGTTAAATATCTTTTTGATTTTCTAAGGCCGAAAGTAGATAACATGAAGATGATTTCTTTCCCTCTCAAAGGTGAATTCTTTGAACTAAGTAGTAATGTTATTGTTGTGCCCTGTGACTTTGATGATGTCTAACACTATGAATCATATTATGATAATCGTTTTTTATATCATGAATTTGATGTGTGCTGGCTAATGTCGATATGTTTTCTAATGCCTTGAACAACATTTTCATATGAAGGCTTGAAGAATTGTAATGTCAATGCTATGAATGCTTGAACTGTTATGTCTGTATGCTTGAAGAATGTCTGTTTGAAGAACTGTAATATCAGAAGAATTCGGGTAAGCATAAGCATGGCAGTGTCACAGCAGCCTTAGAAGCAACTCTACAGAAGAATCCTCCAATCGCTGAAGGAACAAGCTGATATATCAGCTTAAGATAGACTCTTTACCCGCTGAAGAATAAGGGTGAAAAATATCCCTTAAGGCTGACAAATGTGCATTACGGGTGACAGATACTACCTTAAGGGTGGCAAATAGATGGACAAGATGAATAATAGGCAACAATGGTTACAAATAGCAGTGTAAAGGTGAATAATAGGCAATTGGTGTGAAACAGCTGAAATCCAAGAACCTCAAGCCGACTCGGGAGGGCTTACAAGTCGACTTCTGACAGAAGAATTCACAGAATGAAAGAAGACTTTTTAGCTGCAGATTAATGGTGAAAATGAGTGGACAAAGCAGATAAATGGATGTATAGCAGTTTGAAATGGCTGTTCAGTGGTGTAAAGTGGCTCATGTCGTCGACATTTGAAGTGTAAGGCCCCAGAATTTTTATAAATTATTTTTGGTATATTTAATTATTTTCTGAGAATTTTAAAGACCCAAAATAGATTAATAAATGAATATTAGATTAAATAAGTCATTATAAGGCCTAATTATGTTAAATAATTAACCTAGCCTATTTAAATAAAATACAAAAGGTTTAAGGAGCAAGCCCATTAAGTTTGGCTCATATTCTAGAAGGTTATTTAGCCTATTTACGTATTTTAAGGATAAATACTATTTTTATAGATAATTATATTAGATAAACGAATAAAAGAGTTTTATTAATTTGAAATTCTGCACACGTTGGATGTAACGGTCTATCGTGCGACCGCCACATGCACCTAACGCACCTAGACTGATGTGTTACACCCTAATAGTTCCGTGAATGGAAGAACGAGTAGAAAGATTAGATCTTTGTGATCCTATCTAGAAGAGATCAACTTAGGAGAGCTTATAACATTACTAAGGACTCTTAGGGATTAGGTTCTGGCAAATTAAGGACTCTAGAATCGATCTAATCTTCAAAACCCTAGCCAAAACCCTATAAATAGGACCTAGTTCTGAACTGAGCGACCCTTACTTTTGGCTCGTGAAGAAATAAGGTAAGGAGTCACACTTTCATTTAAGTTCTTTAGAACTTTTTGTTTATTATACTTTAGACTAATAGCTCTCCAAATTTCGTGCTAGGAGATCAAGTAACCAAGAAGATAGGGGCTTCTAAAGTTGCTGATTCAGTCATAGCAGCCCAGAATTCAGAGCAAAAGACCACTAAAGATCAAGAGATTAGGACGTCTAAACGAGGTAATTAGAGTTTAATCCTTTAGAACTTTTTATTCACCTTAGTTTTAGCTTCTTATCCTCAAAATTTCACGTCCTTAGGTCATGGGGCTGAGGAGCTAGAGCAGCGTGAAGTTGCTGAAAAGTCAGAAAAAGAGAGGAACTAGGGCAGTCCTTGAAAGCTCAAATTAGAAGTTTAAAGCTTAGTTAAGCGGTAGGTCATCTCATGATTGGCAAAAATATCTTGTTAGGGATAAAAGTACTCTGGTTTTGATTGATTTCATGCATCATAGATCATGAATTTCATGTTTTAGTAGGACATGCATATATGCATACTCTTAACCGTAACTAAGTTAAAAAGGAACTCTCTTGTCAAATTCACAGAAAACCAATGCATACTAGTAGATTAGCCTTCATTCTATCATGTGGAAGTTTAAATATGATTTCCAGACATGATGTAAGTTGAAACCTTAGATTTTTTTTAATATCTTTTCTACCAGCAGACGATCTGACACATCAAGGTAAGACCGTCACAATGATCTATCGGCCTTACGACAAGCCGTCACACCTTCTGTTGTTTTTAAATTTCTCTATTATTTCTGACGGCCCAGACTTAGTGCGTTACACTACTGTAACGGTCCCACGATAAATCGTCACAATCACTGTGACGCCCCCGTTCTCGACCGTCAGAGTAACTGTAGACAGAATGGAAGAACAGTCACATTAACTTATAAATATGCCTAGTTATCTAAGTTTTGACATGTTGATTTGACTTTAAATTTATTAATTGGTTCATGATAAGTATCACATGTTAAAACCATCTTGAATTATTTTAAGGATATGTTAATTTCATGCCAAAGCACTATAGTTTGTATTAACTCCATGATTTTTCATTGATGTATGAATGGAGTTTTATCAAGGTTTCATATTGTTACACATTCTCTCTTATCAATAGAGTCATTTTCTTTAAGTACATGGCATATATTCCGGTATATGGCCATTAGTTTACACTTTGCACTATAGGAACATTATTCTTAGACTTGAGGACCTCTCTATTGGATATTCCTTCCAATGGACTAGAAAGCGAGCCTGGGATTCCCACTAAGACGCCGAGTTGGTTGTACCACGAAAGCCCAATTATTAGAAAACACCATTGAAGTTTTCTGATTTTGATATGTAACTGATCCTGATTGGACCATCAGGCTCATCTAACGGCCCAATAAACGATCGTCACATGTACTGAGTCCATCTTTATGTCTTTCAGATTCAGACCATTGTAACGGCCCAACACTGGAGCGTCACGTTATGTAACGGCCCAGTCCTTGACCGTCACAATGTTTGAGTGCTTTAACCCAAGGTTTGACCACAGGTTGATATTCTAAGGTTCCTAGATGGATTGATAATGGTCTAGAACTTGTCATATTATCCAAAGAAACTTAATTTAAATTATGAAAGATAACGAATGTACCGTTATGCTACCGAATTATTCCCATGAGCATAATGTCATCTTAAATCATTCTTGATCTCTCATATTCTTAATTGAGGTATTCGTTCTTTGATAGTTGTTGTCATGAGCTTATTGATTGAAATTCTTATATTACTGGCAACGCTTTATTTATACACTCATGGAAGTAGCTTGATTTATACGTTAAGATGCAGTTCGAGCACTGATTGTGTCCAAGGGCTCTATGCTAGTCCTCTCGGCTGATTGTCAGAAATATACTATTATAAACCATGGGGTATGATGTTACTGACGTCGCATTGCGCTGGGAGTACTTTCTTTATAAATAAGTGATATCCATGAGCACTCGTGAAAATCTAGTGAATTGCTACATTATTGATGTTCTCGTGCGTAACCTTTATGGTTATGAAAGTGAAAAGTGAAAGTGCATTCTTGTTCATGAAAGGCCATGATACCTTCTTGATCATACTTGTTACATTCTTGCTACTTCATACTCGTTCATCCCATCTTACATGATCGTTTTGTTACTTTGGTTATTCGCATGATTTATCGCATTCGCATGATTTTACCTTAGAGCTAAAATGCTAATTACTTAAATAGTGCTAATCATGTTGATGCGAAGATACCTACTGGGCAAGTGTGCTCATTACCTATTTCCAATCTTTTCAGGAGATGGAAGTGATTCGAATTCGGATTTGGGTTATACAAGTAGCGGGTCCGAGAGCGAATGAAAGTCATATCAAATGGAAAGTGAAGACTTAGAAAGTCTATAATGTCAGATCGAGTCTTTGTAATTTCTCATTTCTTGAGTCTAGTGGAATGGAAAATGATGAAAAGGTTATTGTAAAAGAATATTTTGATCATTTATGAAATAAAGCTGGAGTTTGACTAAATTATTGTGCAATTACATTTATCTGTGCGATTGTCTTGCGCTCTGATCATTCTTGCTTGCAAGAGGCTTACCATGTCGGCTGTTCACGTTTCTCGACCGAGTCTTCCGCTATCATAAAGGCTCAGGGCGTGACAGTTAAGTTGGTATCAGAGCCTAAGTCTCAGGGCTTAGGAAAAAGAGTCATGTCGTAGGATACATCCAAGGTTTTAGGACCCCTACCTATGAACTAAGGAAGAAATTTCCTCACCTATGTGAGAATTGGGTAGAACTCGGGATGAGATAGTTATATAGAAATTATCTTAGGATAAATCTTCCCGACTCTAAATAACTAAAATATCCATGATTCTCAGGTACCTTGATTTTCAATGGCTCGTCGTGAAACTGGGACGAGATGTAGCAAACTGTTGCGGGACTTACTCAAGCCCTACAAACAGTGGCCCAAGCTGGTGGAAGGGCTGGCGCGGGTAACTTGCACGGCAATTTCCGAAGTTTAAATCGCCCACGATTCTATGGATCTTCTAACCCAGATGAAGTGGAAAAGTGGATCGATGAGATGAATCGAATATTCGATGTCATGCAATGCACGGACCAGAGAAAGTTCGACTTGCCATGTTCCAACTCAACAAGGATGCTCGTACATGGTGGAAATCCATTCCGGCGTCGCCTTCGGATGCACCTCATACATGGGAGGGTTTTCTTACACTTTTTCGATCCAAGTACTTCTCCGAGCATGTAAAAGAGAGGAAGACTATGGAATTTGCCTCCTTAAAACAAGGCACGATGTCCGTGAGAAAGTTCGACTTGCCACGTTCCAACTCAACAAGGATGCTCGTACATGGTGGAAATCCATTCCGGCGTCGCCTTCGGATGCACCTCATACATGGGAGGGTTTTCTTACACTTTTTCGATCCAAGTACTTCTCCGAGCATGTAAAAGAGAGGAAGACTATGGAATTTGCCTCCTTAAAACAAGGCACGATGTCCGTGGCAGATTATGAATTACAATTATCTCAACTAGCACCGTATGCTCCTCACTTGATAAGCACAGATTTATTGAAAGCCAACCGATTTATGGATGGTTTAAGACCCGGATTTATCCAACAACTTGGAACCCAGAATATCCGCACCTATACTGAGATGGTTCAAAGAGCGCACCTATGTAAAAGAACCATGGAGAATGTGGAAAGACTTCGAGGAGAAAGGTCAAGCCAAAAACATGATAGGCAAGAAGAACAAGAAGTGGATTAGGGTGAAAATCGTCACATTAAGAGGTCCCGTAATGGGAACGGTAATGGAAAAGGAAATGGAAATAGAAATAGAAATGGAAAGAACAAGAAAGTTAAAGAAGAGAAGGAGCAAGCCGCAACACCTTGCTCATTTTGTGAAAAATTTGGGCACTCGATAGAAGAATGTTGGAAGTGTCTCGGCGCTTGTCTCAAATGTGAAAGCCGGGAACATCGCTTCTCCATGTGTCCTCTCATAAATGAACAATCTTCAAGGGATAACAACGGACGTGGGAAGCGAGGATGATTAAATGCCATTCTAGACGAGGGAGGTGAGATGATAAAAGGTACTCTCTTAACCCATTCGCCTTACGTTAAATTTTAATACCTTAAAATACATACACTCTCCATAAAAACTCATATATATTGAATTTGGGGGACCAAATTATTTTAAGTGGGGGAGGGTGTAAGGCCCCAGAATTTTTATAAATTATTTTTGGTATATTTAATTATTTTCTAGGAATTTTAAAGACCCAAAATGGATTAATAAATGAATATTAGATTAAATAAGTCATTATAAGGCCCAATTATGTTAAATAATTAACCTAGCCTATTAAAATAAAATCCAAAAGGTTTAAGGACCAAGCCCATTAAGTTTGGCCCATATTCTATAAGGTTATTTAGCCTATTTACGTGTTTTAAGGATAAATACTATTTTTATAGATAATTATATTGGATAAACGAAGAAAAGAGTTTTATTAATTTAAAATTCTACACACGTTGGATGTAACGTTCTATCGTGCGACCGCCACATGCACCTAACGCACCTAGACTGATGCGTTACACCCTAATAGTTCCGTGAATGGAAGAACGAGTAGAATGATTGGATCTTTGGGATCCTATCTACAAGAGATCTGTTGTGTCTCCTGTGGTTCTGGGGTTTTGATGATGACAAATATTATGGCTCATTATGTTTACATGTACATCCTTGATGAAATAATCCTGATGTACTATGAGAAACTGTCAGAACAGGTTTCAGGATGACTCACAGGTCATGAAGCCAACCCAAGTCAAAGTCAAATCTCATACAGGTACGGTCAATTCACAGGCAGATCAGGTAATGTTCTGCCTAATCTCAGATCTGTGTAAATATTAATTTTTATATAGAAATGTTGGTGCATGTGTTAAGTCCATGCACATGGAAGGTCAATGCTAGTCTTCATATGTGCATCATTTCACAAGTCCATACATCCGCATGCTATCAAGTCCACACTGTCTATACATTGCATGAAGAGTCTGTGTCACTCCTTTGGCAAGTCTATACAATGCATCGTCTCATGCATCGTCTCATGCATCGTCTTTCAAGTCTATGCATTGTAAGACCAAGTCTATACATTGCATCATCTCGTGCATCGTCTCATGCATCGTCTTTCAAGTCTATGCATTGTAAGACCAAGTCTATACATTGCATTGTCTCGTGCATCGTCTCATGCAGCGTCTCTATGTGTAAGTCTATACATTGTCTAGGTGCATAACACAAGTCTATACATCACCACTTGGCTCGTGGCTTAGTCAGTGCATCCATGCATACATAAGTCTGTACAGCGTCGTGTTCACATGCTTCAAAGTCTATACATCGTGTGCTTCGAGCATTCAAGTCTGTACACTGGTGTCGTCGTTTGCATGATCAAGTCTATACAGACTTAGCGAAAGCTTAGTAAGTCTGTACACTGGTGTCATCTACTGCAGGCACAGCAAATCTGTACATTGTCCACTTGCAGCATGCTCGCACACACAAGTCTACACATTGCAGTATGCTCGCACACACAAGTCTACACATTGCATTTTAGCATGCTAGCACACACAAAGTCTGCACATTGCTATAGCACGCATGCAGAGTCTAGACAGTCATGAGCAAGTCTATACATCATGTTGCATGCACGCATTCAAGTCTATACATTCTTTAGCTCAGTTCGCAGCTGAGTCTGAAGTCTGTACATCGATGCTTGCATTACTTAAAGTCTGAACAGCATGTGTCTGCAAGGTCAAGTCTGTACATCAGATCAACTTTGTACAGCCTATACATTTTTCAGAACACAAGTCTTCACAGCGTGTGCTGGCAAGTCTGTACATCGCATCGTTTGTTCGTACATTATCTCTAAAGTCTATACACTACTTAGTGAATTGCATGTGCACTCAGAGTCTATACATTGACTGTGCATTCATTTGTCTGGCTGCAGAACACTAAGTCTATACATTGCACTGTAGCATGCACGAACTCTAAGTCTGTACATTCGTTGCGTCTTGTGCATGCATCATTCAAAGTCTGTACAGCCTGTGTTCACAACACAAAGTCTGTACATCGTTCTGCTTGCACAAACGCCAAGTCTATACATTGGCTTTGCTTGCACGAGCTGAAGTCTATACATTATCCACTTGCAGCATTAGCACAAGTCTGTATAGCCTGTGTGATTCATTCACAAAGTCTGTACATTGCTTCATGCATTGCACGAAGTCTGCACATTCCTCGCTAGCAAGTATGTCTAAGTCTATACATTGCTTCTTCATGCATTGCACAAAGTCTGCACATTGTGTGCTGCATGCTTACCAAGTCCATACACTGGCTAGTCAGCACAAGTCTGCAAGTCTATACATTGGCTACCGCGTGCTCATCAAGTCTGCACATTCGATAGTGGCAAGTATGTACATCGCCCAGTGTCATGCATTCAAAGTCCACACATGCACACACTTAGTTTGTGCATTTTGCTTTCATGCTTTAACACTAGGCATTGTAATGTCTACACACTGTTGTCGAATGTACATCAAGCCCACACATCTGTTGACGGCACGTCTATGCATTCATCTTCAATGTACACACTTTGCTTGATGCATTCTGCATTACACACTACAAAGTCTATACATTGCAAAGTCTACACACTGCATTACACACTTCTAAGTATGTACATTGTTCAGAACGCAAAGTCCATACAGCCATTGTGCATTCATTCTTGATGTACATACTTTGCTTACTTAAAGTAATAATTCTCTCTGTCTGTCAGGTACTTTTCGTGAAGTTTCATAACAGCACATGATCCGAGAAGGAAGAACTGACAGGATGCTGCCACGTGGAGGAATTCTCTGGGCGGGAAATGTGAAAGCCATACGCCCTCTTGCTTGCTGCTGCTATAAAAGGAAGTCTTCTTCCTCAGGAGAAGACTGATCGAAGAAGAAGCAGAGGAGAGCCTGCACGAATCTAGTGTGAAGAGAAGAAGAAGAGAAAGAGAAAGAGAGATTGAGATATTAACAGAAGAAGATAGAGAGCTCGTGAAGAAGAGGAAGAGGAGATTACCTGAAGATCATTCCTACTGGATGTTGGATCAGATCCACTCCAGTCAGCTCCTTTGAGAGCCACATTGTGCTTTATTATTTACAGATTTCAGTCACTGTTACTACCTATTTTTTGTTTTCTTTTCAAACTGTTCTTCAAGCTGTTTGTCAGCAGTGCAAGCTGTGATGCACAGCGGCGAGGTGGATACCTCGGACGGCTAAGTTGTATTGCACAGCGGAGCAAGCTGTGATACTCAGCATTGCAGAGGTGGACTCCTCTGGACAGCAAGCTGTGATGCTCAGCGGGATGGCAAGCTGTGAGGCCCAGCGGTTGTAGGCAAGCTGTGAGGCCCATCGGTTCAAGCTGTGAGTCAGCAGAATCCACACTCTGGTTTGAGTGTGGGGTGGACGTAGGTCTGCAGGAACGAACCACCTAAAAACCCTCTTGTCCACTGTGGTCTGAATTTCATATCTGACTGGCCCTAGATGCATGCATAGGCACGGGGATTGTATTCATCTCATTGCTGTGCACATTAGATGTTTGCTTAGGATCGCTCTACATATCTACAATAGTTTTTAATTCCGCATCTCTGATTGCATTAGATTTAATTTGAGCGAAGTTTTTAAAGGAGAAATTCATTCATCCCCCCTCTGAATCCATAGCACCGAACCTAACAATTGGTATCAGAGCGCGTCTCTGACTTAACAGATCTAACAATATGCAGAGGATCCTGCTAATTTTTTGGGTGCATTGCAGAGTGAGTTTCCTGTGTTCTGTGTTTTGTTTCACCGGTTTAGTGTCTTGATTTGCTCATCTGATTTCATGCATTCATCATATCTCGATGGCTAATCCTCCGATATTCAGAGGTAATAATTTTGATTCTTGGTTAGAAAATTTACATCGGTATGTAAAATCTAATGATCCTAATCTTTGGAAGGTAATAACTCATGGTCCACACAAATTATCAAAAGATAAATCTAGATGGACTGAGAAGGATAAATTGAAAGACACTGTCAACACTAGAGCATTAATTTTAATGAAAGAATCAATTGACAGAGCTCTAATCGAATGTATTTCTTCTTGCAGGTCTGCCAAAGAAATTTTGGAAAAACTAAAGCTTATCAAGAATCACAACAAATGCTTGATGGTTGATCGGAGAAAGGATGATGAAGAATCATCATCTCAGGTAAGCTCTGGATCCGAAGAACTTTCGATTGATGATCTATGGAATATAAATGAGGAACTTAATGATAGATGTGAAAAATTAAAATCTGATAATAAAAGATTGAAAAAGAAATGTGATTAGATAAATTTGAAAGCTCCCTGTGAAAACAGTCCAAATTTGAAACAATCTTATGATACATGTATGCTAGATGTTCAGAACTTTAAGGAGCAAAATGGTTCTCTAAAAATTAAAAATCAAACATGCTTGGATAAGATATCAGAACTTGAGAATCAGTTGAATGAGAAGAAAAATGAGCATCTAAAAAGCATGCAAGAGCTGACTGAAATTAATTCTGTAATGGACAAACTAAAGCTTGAACATGTTGAAGTTCAAATAGATCATGAAGATCTCAAGGCTAGTCTGAATAAAATCAACAAGGAAGCAATGCATATCTCTTCTGTAGAGTCAAGTTGTAATATGTGCTCGGCTCTAAGAGAACGAAATGAAGATCTCTATAATGAAAATGAATGGATGAAGAAACAAATTGCCGTGTTTAAAGAGGATCACAGAAATCTGCTTGCTTAGAAAATTAAAGTGGAAGAAAGGGAAGAGGAGCTAATTGAAAAACTGGAGCTGATGTCTGGAAGAGAAAGATGTGCTGATAATGAAATTCAGGCTAAAAATTTTGAGGAAGAAAACACTGAACTGAAAGCTGAAGTTGAAAAATTGAAATGGTTAGACACTGGTATGTCCGAGCAACTTCTCATGTTAAAGAAAGGAAAAATTGTATGTGATGAAGAATCAAAAATCTTGAGCGATCTGGAATAAAAAGTTGAGAAGTATAAAACTGCAAATAAAGTCTTAAGTGAATGCGTTAATTACAGTGAACAGGAGATAGCCAGTTATGAACTCCACATAACTTTTTTGGAAGATAAAATTCATGATCTGGAAGACTCAGCACCCAAGTCTGCTAAGAATGAAGGAAAAATGAAAGCTATCATGAAAGATAAAAATGACAATTCAAGAGAGGGGATAAGTTACAATTCTGATGTTAAGGAAATCACTAAAAACCAGCTATACACCACTTTTGTGCAAAGCTCTGATGCAGCTGGTACCTCAAATCAATCCCCAAAATAAAATAAAAATTAAAAATCACCTTCAACATCTGTTTTTCAGTTCAAAGCCCAGAAAAATGAAAAGCAAACAAAAATTGTTGAGAATAATCAGAAATTGAAAAGGAAGGGTCAAACAAAGAAGGTAAAGAATATTTCTGGTTACACCCTAAGATCTGCCAACTCAGTTGAAATTGATGGGTCAATGCACAATGCTCATGCCTCATGTACTCATTCACATGTATCTAGTCAGTCTGTTAGTAATCATGTTGCCAGGAAATCTCAAGTGTCATGTCACTATTGTGGCAAGATAGGGCATGTAATGGATGATTGCAGACTGTTGCTTGAAGATGAGCATGCTAGTGAAGAAATGTATTCTAGGAATCCAATTGATAGAAACCATGCCACTAAGAAATCTGATGCATCCTGTTATTACTGTGGTAGGCATGGTCATCAAATGAGTGCATGTTTTATAATGAAAGAACACAACAATGTGAATTCTAGATTTTTCACACATGCTCATGGCCCATATAGATACAGATCTATTTCAAGCCAGCATACTATTTGTTTCACCTGCAACAAGCCAGGGCACAAGGCAAATGAGTGCTGGACTGAAAACTATTGGGGTAACAATAACTCAAAAGGCAAGCACCTTAGGTGTTTTGAATGTGGTAAGCATGGGCATGCAGTCAAGGACTGCTGGTATGCTCAGGGAAATCACTTTAATTCTAAATTTGTCAAATTCCCTGCAAATAGAAATTTTTTGTGAAGGAATAAAGCTGTTTTTAAAGAAAAGACACTTGTATGTTCTGAATGTGGAAAACCTGACCACCGAGCTTCTGAATGTTGGTGGGCAGGTAATGGTAAATCAAAATTTCATGCAAGTAATAGAAATCTTCATGCTAACTCACATAGATTCCATGATTATAACAATGTTCACAAAAAGAATTCAAGGGCTGTTACATCATCTAGATACTGTAGAAAATTTGGTCATTCCATGGATAGTTGTTATCTAATGGATCATGATGATAACATGGCTAAAAGATTGTTCAGAACACCTGTCAGAGTTAACGCAGGACCCAAGACTGCTTGGGTTCCTGCAGGATCAAATTGATTAACATGTTACAAGTGTGCCTTGGAATGAAAAAGAGGGGAAAATAAACCAAGGTACTCAACAGGAAGACCCCAAGATTCTGCTTTTCAGGTTTGTTCTGAATACTCACCTTAAATTCCATCATATGAAATTGTGAACTTGAAATGATTGCATATCATGTTGATTTGTTAAATTGAAAATTTCTGAAATGGAACTGCCCAATCATGTTCATGGTAACTCACTTATGTCTGAAGTGCATGGATTATAATTGAATGTCAAACTTGAAATCATGTGATGTGCTTTTATCATACATCATGCACCTAGTCAGGGGGAGTTAAATCATTCTTGATTAATCATACTATTGCTCATACTTTGTTGCATATATGATGCATCTAGACAGGGGGAGCTTTTCTGTCTCATCTCTTCATTTCTTGAACTCTCTCTGTCTAGGTATCTGATCTATTCGCTACACTTGAGTGGTTCACCTAAAATTCCTTGCAGTCATTACTGAAATGGCTGATCAGTTCGCATTCCAGACTCAGCTACTGGATTCAATCTGAGGAACAACCTTGATGCTCTTCTCTTGCTATTTGTTGCACTACCAGCTAACACTCATCTTTCACATACTTCTTAGCTGGTGTGACTGACTTAATTCTATTGTTGACTAGTTGGTCAGTTATTTTTTTACTTGATCTGAGGAACACAAGTTGCATGTCATACAATCTAGTCTGAATCATGTAGAAATTCCTATCATATAGGTTTAATAATAACCACTGAATCAGACTGATATAAGAACTATCACTACAAGAAAAAGTGCTTTTAGCGACGGCCATATTCCGTCCCAAATTCGTCGCAAAATCCGTCGCTAAACATTTTTGCGACGGACTGGCGATGGACTTCGGACGGAATATGGCCGTCTAAAAAAAAGGGTCACAAATGACCGACAAATTTTATTCTGTTCTAATATCCGTCCCAAAGTAGCGACGGAAAAATAATTCGTCGCCAATTTCGTCGTTAACGAGACAAATTCGGACGGATACTTCCGTCTCCAAATCCGTCTAAATATTGCGACGGGGTAAATCCGTCTCAATATCCATCTATAAATTGCGACGCAAAATACTTCCCGTCGTTATTTCCATCGCAACGTATACACTGCAATAGAGACGGACTAAATTTCGTCTCCCTATCGGTCTGAAACCTTCCAACATAAATTGGAGACGGCCTAATTTCCGTCGATATTTCCGTCGCCAATTTCGCACGGTTATCATTTCCGTCCCTAAATCCGCCTAACGTTTGAGACAGATCCGTCTCAAAATCCGACCGAAATTTATTTTCTTCTTTTTTTAAAAAATTTCAAATTTTTATTAAAAACCTATTTACAAAATCATCGAAAATAAAAATACATACGAACAAAAATCCGAAATCAAACTTAATTAAAATTACATCAAATATCAGAATAAACTCATCAACGTTACATAAAAAAAATTTGGCGACGGAATCAACAAATGTCCTCCATATCGTCCATATCTTCATCCCCACCGCCCTACTCATCCCCTCTAGTACCGCTCGCAGAAGGATCCTCCTATATTAAAAAAAACATACATAGATAAAAAAATTAGTATAAAGATAAATTAAATATTTTATTAGATTACATGAATTTAAATCAAACATAATATCAAAGACCGTAAAGATATCAATTGTAGAACCTACTTCTTTGAATTATTCTAAACTAAAATTTGAAAACTA
Organism: Amorphophallus konjac; assembly: GCA_022559845.1. Classification (NCBI taxonomy): domain Eukaryota; kingdom Viridiplantae; phylum Streptophyta; class Magnoliopsida; order Alismatales; family Araceae; genus Amorphophallus; species Amorphophallus konjac. Next base: position 233,077,640 of record CM040122.1, read on the forward strand.
ACATAGTTTTGAATTGAGTTATTTGAGCGTGGGGCTCAAACCGGATGTCCGATTTAGAATCCGTCAGCTCTGACAAGTCACGCCTACCTCCCAGGTCGTGTTGGAACGATCGGAATGCCGGTCGGATCAGTATTTCACATTCTGGATCCCCGGACCCCGGCTGCTTTGATTTGAAACCAAGTGCATTTACAAAATGCACTTTTGAGCGTGGGGCTCGAACTGGATGTCCGATTTGGAATCCGTCAGCTCTGACAAGTCACGCCTACCTCCCAGGTCGTGTTGGAACGATCGGAATGCCGGTCGGATCAGTATTTCACATTCTGGACCCCCGGACCCCGGCTGCTTTGATTTGAAACCAAGTACATTTACAAAATGCACTTTTGAGCGTGGGGCTCGAACCGGATGTCCGATTTGGAATCCGTCAGCTCTGACAAGTCACGCCTACCTCCCAGGTCATGTTGGAATGATCAGAATGTCGATCGGATCAGTATTTCACATTCTGGACCCCCGGACCCCGGCTGCTTTGATTTGAAACCAAGTGCATTTACAAAATGTACTTTTGAGCGTAGGGCTCGAACCGGATGTCCGATTTGGAATCCGTCAGCTCTGACAAGTCACGCCTACCTCCAAGGTCGTGTTGGAACGATCAGAATGCCGGTCGGATCATTATTTCACATTCTGGACCCACGGACCCCGGCTGCTTTGATTTGAAACCAAGTGCATTTACAAAATACACTTTTGAGCGTGGGGCTCGAACCGGATGTCCGATTTGGAATCCGTCAGCTCTGACAAGTCACGCCTACTTCCCAGGTCGTGTTGGAATGATCGAAATGTCGGTCGGATCAGTATTTTACATTCTGGACCCCCGGACCCCAGCTGCTTTGATTTGAAACCAAGTGCATTTACAAAATGCACTTTTGAGCGTCGGGCTCAAACCGGATCTCCGATTTGGAATCCGTCAGCTCTCACAAGTCACGTCTACCTCCCAGGTCGTGTTGGAACAATCGGAATACCGATCAGATCAGTATTTCACATTCTGGACCCCCGAACTCCTACTTTTTTGAATTATTCTAAACTAAGTTAGTTTTGAAAACTAACTTAGTTTTGAATTGAGTTATTTTAGCGTCGGGCTCAAATCGGATATCCGATTTGGAATCCGTCAGCTCTCACAAGTCACATCAATCTCCCAGGTTGTGTTGGAACAATCGGAATGCCGATCAGATCAGTATTTCACATTCTAGACCCCCGAACCCCTTCTTTTATGAATTATTCTAAACTAAGTTAGTTTTGTAAACTAACTTAGTTTTGAATTGAGTTATTTTAGCGTCGGGCTCAAACCGGATATCTGATTTGGAATCCGTCAACTCTTACAAGTCACGTCTACCTCCCAGGTCATGTTGGAACGATCGAAATGTCGATGAGATCAGTATTTCACATTTTGGACCCTCGGACCCGACTTCTTTAATTTTAAACCAAGTGCATTTACAAAATGCACTTTTGAGCGTCGGGCTCAAACCGGATCTCCGATTTGGAATCCGTCAGCTCTCACAAGTCACGTCTACCTCCTAGGTTGTGTTTGAACAAACGGAATGCCGATCAGATCAGTATTTCACATTCTGGACCCCCGGACCCGACTTCTTTAATTTTAAACCAAGTGCATTTACAAAATACACTTTTGAGCGTCGAGCTCAAACCGGATGTCTGATTTAGAATCTGTCAGCTCTCACAAGTCACGTCTACCTCCCAGGTCGTGTTGGAACAATCAGAATGCCGATCAGATAAGTATTTCACATTCTGGACCCTTGAACCCCTACTTTTTTGAATTATTCTAAACTACGTTAGTTTTGAAAACTAACTTAGTTTTGAATTTAGTTATTTTAGCGTCGGGCTCAAACCGGATATCTGATTTGGAATCCGTCAGCTCTCACAAGTCACGTCTACCTCCCAGGTCGTGTTGGAACGATCGGAATGTTCATCAGATCAGTATTTCACATTTTGGACCCCCGGACCTGACTTCTTTAATTTTAAACCAAGTGCATTTACAAAATACACTTTTGAGCGTCGGGCTCAAACCGGATGTCCGATTTGGAATCCGTCAGCTCTCACGTCTACCTCCCAGGTCATGTTGGAATAATCAGAATGCCGATCAGATCAGTATTTCACATTTTGGACCCCCGATCCCCTACTTTTTTGAATTATTCTAAACTAAGTTAGTTTTGAAAACTAACTTAGTTTTGAATTGAGTTATTTTAGCGTCGGGCTCAAACCGGATATCCGATTTGGAATTCGTTAGCTCTCACAAGTCACGTCTACCTCCCAGGTCGTGTTGGAACGATCGAAATGTCGATCAGATCAGTATTTCACATTTTGGACCCCCGGACCTGACTTCTTTAATTTTAAACCAAGTGCATTTACAAAATACACTTTTGAGCGTCAGGCTCAAACCGGATGTCCGATTTGGAATCCGTCAGCTCTCACAAGTCACGTCTACCCCCAAGTCATGTTGGAACAATCGGAATGCCGATCAGATCAGTATTTCACATTCTGGACCCCCGAACGCCTATTTTTTTAAATTATTCTAAACTAAGTTAGTTTTGAAAACTAACTTAGTTTTGAATTGAGTTATTTTAGCGTCGGGCTCAAACCGAATATCCGATTTGGAATCCGTCAGCTCTCACAAGTCATGTCTACCTCCCAGGCGTGTTAGAAAGATCGGAATGTCGATCAGATTAGTATTTCACATTTTGGACCCCCGGACCTGACTTCTTTAATTTTAAACCAAGTGCATTTACAAAATGCACTTTTGAGTGTCGGGCTCAAACCGGATGTCTGATTTGGAATCCGTCAGCTCTCATAAGTCACGTCTACCTCCCAGGTCGGGTTGGAACAATAGGAATGCCGATCAGATCAGTATTTCACATTCTGGACCCTCGAACCCCTAATTTTTTTGAATTATTCTAAACTAAGTTTTGAAAACTAACTTAGTTTTGAATTGAGTTATTTTAGCGTTGGGCTCAAACCGGATATCCGATTTGGAATCCGTCAGCTCTCACAAGTCACGTCTACCTCCCAGGTCGTGTTGGAACGATCAAAATGTCGATGAGATCAGTATTTCACATTTTGGACCCCGGACCCGACTTCTTTAATTTTAAACCAAGTGCATTTACAAAATGCACTTTTGAGCATCGGGCTCAAACCGGATCTCCGATTTGGAATCCGTCAGCTCTCACAAGTCACGTCTACCTCCTAGGTCGTGTTTGAACAATCGGAATGTCGATCAGATCAGTATTTCACATTCTGGACCCCCGGACTTGACTTCTTTAATTTTAAACCAAGTGCATTTACAAAATACACTTTTTAGCGTCGAGCTCAAACTGTATGTCTGATTTAGAATCTGTCAGCTCTCACAAGTCACGTCTACCTCCCAGGTCATGTTGGAACAATCGGAATGCCGATCAGATAAGTATTTCACATTCTGGACCCCTGAACCCCTACTTTTTTGAATTATTCTAAACTAAGTTAGTTTTGAAAACTTAGTTTTGAATTTAGTTATTTTAGCGTCGGGCTCAAACCGGATATCTGATTTGGAATCCGTCAGCTCTCACAAGTCATGTCTACCTCCCAGGTCGTGTTGGAATGATCGGAATGTTCATCAGATCAGTATTTCACATTTTGGACCCCCGGACCCGACTTCTTTAATTTTAAACCAAGTGCACTTACAAAATATACTTTTGAGCGTCGGGCTCAAACCAGATGTCCGATTTGGAATCCGTCAGCTCTCACAAGTCACGTCTACCTCCCAGGTCGTGTTGGAATAATCAGATTGCCGATCAGATCAGTATTTCACATTTTGGACCCCCGATCCCCTACTTTTTTGAATTATTCTAAACTAAGTTTGTTTTGAAAACTAACTTAGTTTTGAATTGAGTTATTTTAGCGTCGGGCTCAAACCGGATATCCGATTTTGAATTCGTTAGCTCTCACAAGTCACATCTACCTCCCAGGTCATGTTGGAACGATCGGAATGTCGATCAGATCAGTATTTCACATTTTGGACCCCCGGACCTGACTTCTTTAATTTTAAACCAAGTGCATTTACAAAATGTACTTTTGAGCGTCGGGCTCAAACCGGATGTCCGATTTGGAATCCGTCAGCTCTCACAAGTCACGTCTACCTCCCAAGTCGTGTTGGAACAATCGGAATGCCGATCAGATCAGTATTTCACATTCTGGACCCCCGAACCCCTATTTTTTTAAATTATTCTAAACTAAGTTAGTTTTGAAAACTAACTTAGTTTTGAATTGAGTTATTTTAGCGTCGGGCTCAAACCGGATATCCGATTTGGAATCCGTCAGCTCTCACAAGTCACGTCTACCTCCCAGGTGTGTTAGAAAGATCGGAATGTCGATCAGATCAGTATTTCACATTTTGGACCCCCGGACCTGACTTCTTTAATTTTAAACCAAGTGCATTTAAAAAATGCACTTTTGAGTGTCGGGCTCAAACCGGATGTCTGATTTGGAATCCGTCAGGTCTCACAAGTCACGTCTACCTCCCAGGTCGGGTTGGAACAATCGGAATGCCGATCAGATCAGTATTTCACATTCTGGACCCCCGAACCCCTAATTTTTTTGAATTATTCTAAACTAAGTTTTGAAAACTAACTTAGTTTTGAATTGAGTTATTTTAGCGTTGGGCTCAAACCGGATATCCGATTTGGAATCCGTCGGCTCTCACAAGTCACGTCTACCTCCCAGGTCGTGTTAGAATGATCGGAATATCGATCAGATCAGTATTTCACATTTTGGACCCCTGGACCCGACTTCTTTAATTTTAAACCAAGTACATTTACAAAATGCACTTTTGAGCGTGGGGCTCGAACCGGATGTCCGATTTGAAATCCGTCAGCTCTGATAAGTCACGCCTACCTCCCAGGTCGTGTTGGAATGATCGGAATACCGGTCGGCTCAGTATTTCACATTCTGGACCCCCGGACCCCGGCTGCTTTGATTTGAAACCAAGTGCATTTACAAAATGCACTTTTGAGCGTGGGGCTCGAACCGGATGTCCGATTTGGAATCCGTCAGCTCTGACAAGTCACGCCTACCTCCCAGGTCATGTTGGAACGATCGGAATGCCGGTCGGATCAGTATTTCACATTATTCACCCCCGGACCCCGACTGCTTTGATTTGAAACCAAGTGCATTTACAAAATGCACTTTTGAGCGTGGGGCTCGAACCAAATGTCCGATTTGGAATCCGTCAGCTCTGACAAGTCACGCCTACCTCCCAGGTCGTCTTGGAATGATCGAAATGCCGGTCGGATCAGTATTTCACATTCTGGACCCCCGGACCCCGGCTGCTTTGATTTGAAACCAAGTGCATTTACAAAATGCACTTTTGAGCGTGGGGCTCGAACCGGATGTCCGATTTGGAATCCGTCAGCTCTGATAAGTCACGCGTACCTCCTAGGTCGTGTTGGAATGATCGGAATGTCGATCAGATCAGTATTTCATATTTTGGACCCCCGAACCTGACTTCTTTAATTTTAAACCAAGTGCATTTACAAAATGCACTTTTGAGCGTGGGGCTCGAACCGGATGTCCGATTTGGAATCCGTCAGCTCTGACAAGTCACGCCTACCTCCCAGGTCGTGTTGGAACGATCAGAATACCGGTCGGATCAGTATTTCACATTCTGGACCCCCGGACCCCGGCTGCTTTGATTTGAAACCAAGTGCATTTACAAAACTCATATAAATTGAACCCATACAAAAGACCCATGGAAAAGAATCACCTGTGCCGCTTGTGCCGTGGTGGTGGATGCATGAGGGAGAATTCCCGCTTGGGAGAGCAGGGCAGTGAGTGCCTGTAGCATGGTAGACTGCTGGGTAGACATCTCCTCTCGGAACTACCGCTGCATCTGCAGCTGCAAATCAGAAATCTGGCTAGACATCTCGGATCGGATGATGTCTCTGACGTCGCTACCAGAAGTACTGGGGGCAAAATGAGGTATACTGAAGGCAGAAGTACTGGTTTGGGTAGAGTTCGAACTCGCACACGATGATATCACCGCCCTAGAGTCCATGCTGTCCCCAAAACCATATATTCGGCCCTTCTTCTGTACACCAGCTGCGGCCACCCATTCTACCGGATCCAAGTCTGGCTGCTCCCCCTCTCCCTCCCCGTACTTCTCTGTCACAGCTCTGCTATATGTTTCCTACAAATAAAATAAAATAATAAGTCAATTTCATATGATTCAATCTAAATTAAATGAACGATAGAAGTTGCACATGAAGATAAACTTACCGCGACTGAACGAGCTTTCGTACTCACAAATTGACCTGTCGCCTTCTTTTTGTGTGTTCTGTCGAACACCTCGAGGAACGTCGGAGCTTGATTAAGTTCCACAGCATGTTATATAGTTCATAGTAAAAAATTGTCATATATGTTAAAAAAATGTAAGAAGATTTGAAACATTACTTACCATTTTAATTTTATGAGTCACAAAAGAGACGGACCCACATGTATGCAAATTTGCCTCCGGCTGTGACGCCCTATTTGATTTGGCTTTTTGGGACTTTTCTATCCACTTGGGGTCGGCAAATTTGTCACATAGTATCTCCCAATCCTCCTTCCTCATCCATAGAGGACGGTGCTCCTTCCACAGCTGTCGGTCTTCACTCCCACCAGCAATTTTTTGGGCCTTCTTCTGAGCCTCATATACTCTCTTTCGATAATTTGTCTTCACAGTGGACTCCCAGCCAGAACGACATCGTGCCGCATCATGTCCACCAGTGAATCGATAAGTCCGCTATAAATGAATTAAGCTTCACAATTAATAGACTGTTGTGAAATGAGTTTGGAAAAGACTTGAATTAAATGACATAGTTACTTACTAAGAACATGTTGAACAATGAATCGCGGACGCCCATCGGAAATTCTTTGTAAGACAAATGTGGCCCGGGCACATGTGCCATTACTAGGCTAATAGCATGATGGACAGCGGTGCAAGGTTCTAATTTTTTCCTGCAATTACAAATGTCAAAGTATTCATATTAGAAACTTACCGCTAATAATTAATGAATGTAAACTAGCCTTATAAATATACCCGGAGATCCAGCAGGGGCGACGCCCATTAGGGACAGTGCCTCCCTCGTGATGACTGCTGGCATCGTCAACTGGCTGCTGAGTGGTGGGGGGGCCCCTGTAGAAGTCAGAGGTGGTGGGAGGGTTGTAAGAACCAATTTTCATAAGTAAATGCAACATGTTACTGAAAATTAAAATAGATATACCTCTAGCGACAGGTGGTGGGAGGGCACTAGGACCTATAAGAATTAATTCACATTAGATAAATGAATATTTTGGTGGGAAATCATTAATTTCCATAACTAAATGCAGCACGTTACTAAAAATTAAAATAGATATACCTGTAGCGGGAGCTGGTGGTAGGGCACTAGGACCTGTAAGAATTAATTCACATTAGATAAATGAATATTTTGTTGGAAATTCAAAGAAATACATAGGTGGGAAAGCATTAATTTCCATAAGTAAATGCAGCACGTTACTGAAAATTAAAATAGATATACCTGTAGCGACAGCAGGTGGGGGTGGCGTCGGGACAGGTGGTGGGAGGGCACTAGGACCTGTAAGAATTAATTCACATTAGATAAATGAATATTTTGCTAGAAATTCAAAGAAATACATAGGTGGGAAAGCATTAATTTCCATAAGTAAATGCAGCACGTTACTGAAAATTAAAATAGATATACCTGTAGCGACAGCTGGTGGGGGTGGCGTCGGGATAGGTGGTGGGAGGGCACTAGGACCTGTAAGAATTAATTCACATTAGATAAATGAATATTTTACTGGAAATTCAAAAAAATACATAGGTGGGAAAGCATTAATTTCCATAAGTAAATGCAGCACATTACTGAAAATTAAAATAGATATACCTGTAGCGACAGCTGGTGGGGGTGGCGTCAGGACAGGTGGTGGGAGGGCACTAGGACCTGTAAGAATTAATTCACATTAGATAAATGAATATTTTGCTAGAAATTCAAAGAAATATATAGGTGGGAAAATATTAATTTTCATAAGTAAATGCAGCACGTTACTGAAAATTAAAATAGATATACCTGTAGCGACAGTTGGTGGGGGTGGCGTCGGGACAGGTGGTGGGAGGGCACTAGGACCTGTAAGAATTAATTCACATTAGATAAATGAATATTTTACTAGAAATTCAAAGAAATACATAGGTGGGAAAATATTAATTTTCATAAGGAAATGCAACATGTTACTGAAAATTAAAATAGATATACCTGTAGCGGGAGCTGGTGGGAGGGCACTAGCGGGAAGTGGTGGTGGCGTCTGTACATGTGGTGGTGAGCTGACACTTGGACCTATAAAAAAATTCTTTTAAGTTAGTAAACAATTAAAATATTCATATAGCTAACTTATTGATCAAATATACCTGTGTCTGAAGAAGATGCTAACGAGGAGGGAGTAGCGCCCCTCGCACTGCCTTGTCTCCTCCCACTCCTAGTACGACCTCCTCGCACCATTTCCTTATTAATAACAAAACAATTAATACATATTAATCCAGAATTATATAAGGCTAGACAAATGTTATTTAAAATTATGCTTAAAAAGTTAGAATCAGCTTACTAAATTATCAAAACATGCCTCCCTCATGTTGATATATCTAGCTCATCATCATCATCTTCGTCATCCATCGTAGTCTCATCAGATTGGAACTTTTCCTCTTCATCTGACTCCTCCTTCCCTCTAACATGAACATTTCACTCCGTCGGATCGATTTCTTCCACTTCATCTTCCTTACGTAATGACAATGGCTCATTAGATTCATCCAAATTAACATGTGTGGAGCCGATAATGCCAACTTCATCTGATTGAAAATATTCGACGTTGCCAAGCTCTGAGACATTTTGACTCATATTTAACTCATAAGTGGGAAAATATTTTGCTTTAACCCTGCAAACTGCCCACCAATCTTTATTCTTGGACGATGGATACCTTGAATAATATACTTGGTGGGCTTGTGCGGCTAAAATGAACGGTTCATAGGTATTAAGTTTGTACTTATGTTTGACATCGACAATCCCAGTAGACGTGTCATGTCGAACTGAATTAGGATCAAACCAATGACACTTAAATAAGTATACATGATTGTCTCGTCCCAAATACTGAAGTTCTATGACTTCCTCAAGAATACTATAGTAGTCTAATTCCACTTCATTGTATACACTTCCCTTAACAGATACGCCGCTGTTCATCATAGACTTACTTCGTCCATAATCCCTCGTATGAAATCTGTATCCATTCACAATATATCCTGGATAGGCACGTGCAACGTTGGAGGGGCCATAACTTATCTCTTGTACTCTCTGATCACTAATGAGACCTTGTTCAACCTATATGTCAAGTAGAGTAGTTAAATGTTTTTGAACAATTACGTCAACATTAGTAAATGCAATCATATATATTGAACGATCGACACTAACTTGATATCTCAACCATTTGGCAAAAAACTTCTCGCGTTCTTTTTCAATCTCTACGTCCTGGATATTTGGATATTTTTATATTAATTCTGAATCAATTGTCTGCAATATAAATGCACTACTACTTTAATTGAACTACAGAAGAAGGATGAACAAGTCATGGCATTGCTAGAAATGTGGGTTAAGAACCTACTCAACATAAGTGTAGACACGTCAAAATTGACGTTACTGTGAGTACATCTCATATTATCTTGTAATGCCCCAATTTGACCCTCAAATTAGTTCTATTTGAGTGCTTTTCCCCACTTTTCTTGGATTTCTCCCTTTTTTCTCTCTTTTCCTATTTTTTCCTATTTTTCTGGATTTTTCTGGATTTTCTGGACATTTTTTCCCCTATTTTTCTGAAATAACGGCTTAACGTGGGGCGTCTTTTAAATAACGACTTATACATGGGCGTTTCTTAAAAAATTAACGACTATAGTGGAGGGCGTCCATTCTTTCAAATTTTCATTTTTCTGGATTTTTCTGAGAATTTTTCGGAATTTATTGGGAATTAACGACTTAACCATGGGCGTTATTTTGAATTCGAAAAGAATAAAAAAATAGAAAATCAAATTCACGCCGTATGTGAGGGCGTGTCTTTCAAATTGAATTTTATTATTATTATTTTTCAACCCCTTCCAGAGGTGATTTGGTGGCCTTCCGGGTGTCAGAAAAATTCACAAAAATAGTCGTTGGAATCAGGGCGACGAGATGCACCTTCACCTAAAAAATGGGAAAATAATATTGAGAAATGAAAAATAGCCCTATTTTGAACTTTTGAATTAACGTCCTAATCTAAGTCGTGTTTTAAATAACGCCTTTGTGTAGGTCGTCAATTTCAGAATTGACGCCCCTATCCAGGTCGTGTTTCACCCTTTGTGTTCTGCTCGAACGCAGCCTTTCCCCAGAGAGTCCTGCTTGATTTTGGTCTTGCCCGTTCTTGTATTTCCCCCACAGGACTCTTGCCCATTCTTATCTTTCCCCCCTTGGACTCTTGCCTTCTTATCTCTTCATCCAATTCTATTTAATAAGGCTTTTCGCCTCTGTTAAGGGGTTGGACGCAGGAGGCTTCTTCACTATTTTTTTTTTGTTTTTTTTCTTCCTCCCGGTTGGACGCCCATCTCTCCTCTCCCTGCGTTCTTCTTCTTCTTCTTCTTCTTCTGTGTTTTTCCTTGCAGGTGCTGTATGCTGCTGGCTGAAGGAGAAGCCCATGCTCTCTTCCTACGGCAGAGCTTCCTCCCCCTTTAGCATTTAAGCCAAAGCACAGGCCACCTTCTTCCTCTTCTTTTATTTTTCATTCCCTTTTGTTTCTATTTTCTTCATATGCATGCATGCACATCTCCCTTCATTTTTTTTTATTATTATTCTCAACCACGTTGAGGCTCCCCTTGAGTGCAACTCTTGCACTCTTTCCCCTATTCTATTTTGCATTCATCATACATCTCCCATCCCTTTTGCATAGGGGTTTAAGGGCAATCCCCTTGAGGTGTGTTCTTGCACATGCTTTCATGCTCATATATTTTTATTGAATTTGATGCTACACCATTGTTTATAATCCATATCTTTTGGTGTTGTTGTCTTTGTTTTGCAAGGGTAATAAAAGTGAAGAACTATCTTCGTCGGCCGGCCGATTTGAAGAGAAAGGAAGCACCTACAATCAACCGCATTTCAAGAGGTATTTTGCGATCATCTCCCCATATCAATCTCCTCTTTGAGACCCTCGTGTCTCTGGCGATCACACACACTCCCCTTAGCACCTCGTGCTCATGCTTATTATTGTTATCATTTTTTATTGATATTTCTTTTAAGTGGATTTTAAAAGAGATCTACAAATTGGCGATCACGGTGGGACACTTTTCGTTTTTCATTTGATTACCCCTTTCCCGTTGGCACCCTCGTGTGCCCTTTCCTATTGGTACCCACGTGTACCCCTCCTTTTGTGCCCCTCGGGCACCCTCCCTTGTGCATTGCACTCTCCCCAAAGTGATCTGTCAATTAGATAGATTTGTTTTAAAACTTTCACTTATTTAAAATCTTGATGAGCATGCTTCTGTGTTCATAATTATATTTGTTGATTGCCTATGTGAGTGCTTCTCTACTTTGATATTGCTGGCCGCGAGGGTTTTCTGGAAGAAGGCAATTAACGCCTCTGACAGAGGCACTTTTTTTAGTTAACGCCCTATCGCAGGGCGTCTTTTTTCTGTTTAACGCCTTCTGTCAGGGCGCTTTATATCATGCTGTGAATTCACGCCCTCCCACAGGGCGTTTCTTTATTTGGTAGCGCCTCTCTTCAGGGCGCGTTTTCATGATTTGACGCCCCCACCCCTGGGCGTCTCTTTATTTGGTTGAGCATCCTTGATAATTAACGCCTTGCCCAAGGGCGTCTCTTTTATTGGTAGCGCCCTGCCCCAGGGCGTCTTATTCCTGTGTTTTCACTGAACTCCTTTGTTTATCACTGTATCATATTTCTGCTTATATCTTGCATTCATTCATTCATTTTGCATTGGTTTGAGAGGCCTTATCTCTTTATACTAGGAACCACACACCCCCTTGGTGAAGGAACGACCCTCCATTGAGCATTCCATCTCTTTGGATTGGAAATTCCTAAACCAAGCCTCCATAAGTCCCCGCACCCGTGGATTCCCTCACGGACGCCGGGCAGGTTGTACCCTTTTGGAGTCCCGATATAGTTGGCCTAATACGTGGTGAGTGAGAGTCCCTAGTTGGCATTGAAGTGAATCATATTGAAACTAGGACTCTCCTTGTGTGAATCTTTCCAAACTTTATTAAAATTCATTAATTCGCCAAGGATTAAACAAATCAAAATCACGGTAATCATTCCAACTTGTGTGTTTCTTTATAAATTGTTTGCACATTATTTGGATTGCATAATGCCTTACTTTGATAAACAAAATAACATGTTCAATTCAATTCATGAGGATGCACAACATAGCACTTCTTATAATCCTCACTTTCAACATGTTCATCATTCTCACCATACTTTCAAGGGACCACGTCCTCATTCTTATGGTCATGTCCGACCCATGGGCGATGTCCATTCTCATGGTCCCCCTCCTCAATTGCAAACCACTATTCCTCCGGGACCGTCTCGTCCCAATGATGAGAAGGTCTCCCAAATCTTGCATGCATTAGATCATCTTACCCCTCAACAGATCCAAGCCCTTAAGGCTGCCGTTGAGGGTACATCTCATGCATCTCTCCCGGTGGTCCATCACCCATCTCCCTCCAATTCTGTTCGGGTGGCCCATCACCCATCTCCCCCCAATTCTACTCGGGCGGCCCATCACCCACCTCCTCCTTCCAATCCTGACCGGGTAGCCCATTACCCATCTCCTCCTGTTCATTCTACTCGGGTGGCCCGACACCCGCCTCCTTATATTCCTCCTCCATCACGGCCCCAAGGCCCATTTACTCATTGCAATCCGGCCTGTCCGGGTTCTTTTACGGGTCATCTCGTCAACTCCCCTCCACGGCCTTTTTATACGGCCCCTCCTCCTTCAAGGCCCTGCCTACCCTCTATTGTTCATGTTACTCCCCTCCAGCAAAACGTCTTGGATAAGATTGCTTCTATGGAGGAACAATTAAAAAGGGTCACGGCTCCTCCTACTCCAGTCAATCCTCTCTATGCGGCTTTGGATGATATTACAAGAATGGAGAGAGAATGGAAGGATAGGATGGACGACTATGGCGTTGATATTCCAAGTGAGCAAGAACCGGCAATTGAAGAATACGAGCCGGTATATGATGATGAAGCTCCGCAGGCACCCTTTCCGAGTTTCCATAATTTCCCACTCTCCCCACTATCATTTGATGAACCCCCTGCTCAGGACGAAGCCACCGTCCCCGATCCAACCCCCATTTATGAGACTAACTGGTGTTACGATGATGGGTCGATACTTCAATCACCCACACCGGCACCTCTTGAGTCTCCTCCTATCCCTGAACCTTCCATTAAACCTCCACCAATTACACCTCAACCCACTATACCATCAACCTTCACACTATTAGCCACCACTGAACCTTCCATTTTAAAACCTCCACCTATTCAGCCATTAACCTCCACATCGGCCTCCACCGAGCCTACCATTGAACTGTCCCCGATTCAACCTCCTGTTATCCCATTACCACCATCCTTAAAACCCACTTTTCCTACTCTACCATTTAACCCTTCACCCTTGCCTATGGTTAATCCTGAGCAGGATCCACCACTTCTTGCACTCGAGCTAACCTCAACCGCTTGCAAGCGAGGGGAGAAACTCGATGTGTTTGAACCTCCGCCTCCACTTACGCCAACACTTTCCATTATACCTCCACCACTCACAAAGCCTTCCGCCTCCACTTCACCTCCTTCTATTACTCGGAATGTGGGTGCTTCTGCAAGTATATGTGCCGAAGATGATCAAGAGCCGGGCAAGACAGATTTGGCCACGGCTATGCGATTCAAGATTCAAGAATTCATTTACCGGATGCCAATCCGGATTATTGTGCCAAGCATGGTCGCGAAGGCCAAGTCACCGTCATTGTTCAGAAGAGAATGCCAGGTGTTGATGTCACCCAAAGGCCGGGCAGGGCACCCCTTGTTCCAATTTTCAAATCTTGATTCCATTCCTCTATACAAGGGGCGAATGCCCATTTTGTTCAACACTTCTTATACACCACAATTAATGGGCATGGCAATGCTTCATGTTCCAACTTTCCAACTCCCTCACATCATTGATCCTTGCCTTCCAAGGGGGTTGTCATTTATTAGCGAAGCTTCTTCCATTGGGCCAATTTCTCATACACTTTCACTGCCATGGAGGGGCAATTGTCTTAAGGGGCCATCCCTTATTTGTTCCACTTTCTATTCATCCATCTCTATCACTTCTTCTTCATGGGCCACTCCAAGGGTTAGGAGGAGGATCTTGCCCTCTCACCCTTCGTATTCCTCATTTTTTCCACCTTCGTTGCATCTCATGCATTTTGTTGCATTCATGCATTCACAGCATTCATCACATCCATCATTTTGCATACAATTGCATCTCCTGCTTCCCGGGTTTCCAAACCCGTATCTTCCCCGCCTTCCGGCCCCGCCGGATATTCCGCATTCCCCATCTTATTCATATTCATCTTTTTGTCCACTCCCCTTGGGGCATCGCGTCCCCCTTCCTGCTATCTCCCTGGAACCTCCAAGAATTTTATCCCTCCTTGGGCATCTCGCCCTTTCTGATTCTATTCTTCCGGAACCTCCGGACTTTCCCCTCGGGCATCGCTCCCCTTTCCATTCTCCTCCTCCGGAACCTCCGGACCTTTCCCTCGGGCATCGCGCCCCTTTTCACCTCCTTCCTCCGGAACCTCCGGACCCTTCCTCCGGGCATCATGCCCCTTTCCATTCTATACCTCCGGAACCTCCGGACTTTCCCCTCGGGCATCGCGCCCTTTCTGATTCTAGTCCTCCGGATTCTCCGTCTTATTCTCTCTATCATCTTCCAGGGCATCGCGCCCCTTTCCACCTTCTCCCTCCGAAACCTCCGGACTTTCCCCTTGGGCATCGCGCCCCTTTCTATCTCATTCCTCCGGAACCTCCGGACTTTCCCCTTGGGCATCGCGCCCCTTTCTATCTCATTCCTCTGGAACCTCCGGATTCTCTCCATCTTTTCCTCGGGCATCGCGCCCCTTTCCATTTGCTTCCTCCGGAACCTCCGGATTCTTCCCTTGTCCTTTCAGGGCATCGCGCCCCTTTCTATCTTATTCCTCCGGAACTTCCGGATTCTCCATCTTATTCTCTCTATCATCTCCCAGGGCATCGCGACCCTCTTTATTTCATTCCTCCGGAACCTCCGGACCTTCCATATTTCTTTCGATTCATCTTCTTGCTCCTCCGGGACTTCATATCTTTTATTCTCTTCTTCCTTTTCCGTCACCTTTTTTATCATCTTTTTCCCTATTTCTCCCCAGGGCATCGCATCCCTTCTTTCAATATTCCTCCGGAGCCTCCGGATTCCTTCTATCATGATTCTCCTCCGCCACCTCCGGAACCTCCGGATCCGCCTCTTTCCATTTACCAATTTCTTCTTCTGATTCCTCCCAATCTCGGGTCTGACCCGACTTCTTCCGCATCCACTGCTTTGGGCATTTGCCCCTTCTCCCATTGTTTCCGAGGCTTTAGTCCTCACTCCTCCTTCTAATTCTCCGCTTCTTCTGTAGACTGTTCCATGTGATCAGGGTCTCCACACCTTAGTGAGGGAGTTCTAGCCCTCGCCTCTCTTCCTTTTTTTCCTTATTCGTCTGAGTCTGGTCTTGGTACCACTCCTTCTTGTTAAGCCACTTTCAAACCCTTTGCTTCCAATCCTTTTGACTGCCAAAGAGGACTATCCCACGATGATCAACCCCGCCTCTCGCGGCAATTATTTCAAGAAAGGTTGCAAGGTAACATATTGGCGTAAGTACGCATTTTTATGATATCATTTTCTCATTACTTCACGATGATCTTCAAAATGAAGTGCTTCTTAACAAGATTAAGAGTGGTGTTTTAAACCTTTATCTTAAGCTTTTGTTTAATTAAATCTCATCAAAAAAGTGTTTAGGCTTGCTATGCAGCACCTTTGGTTAATAAGAACCCCGCGCTGGGAATTCAATATTCTCTCCCCGCTTGTTAAGAGCAACCTTTAGCAGGGCACCGCACACACTTCACGGCGTCCTTAGCTGGCTCCTTAGTTAGACACCATTGCTACTTTGGCCATGCCATGAGTATATCTGAAAGTCTTTTCTCTTCTTTACTCGGCCGAATGCAGGGGCAAGAGGTTGACGGATAAGATGACCAACCTCGGTAATCCCCAATACGAGAGGAGTCTCAAATAGGGGCAGTCTTGACCCAAAATCAATATGAGTTTTCATATGAGTTTCATGCTATACATTTCGCCAAAAGGGCTATTATGAAAATCAAATCAGAATTTTGATAATTGCAATTAGGAATTATGGCATGACAAGAGTGACAAAGTCCCCGCAGGGAAAACCCTGGTCGTATGCATGTCAAGGGTCTAAAAATTAAAGGCACAAAGCCCTAGCGCAACAGACTACCTCTTTGAGGGTTATCACCTTGGAAAGAATTCAAGTCTTGATATCTCCCATCCTGCATAAAGCTTATCCACAATTGTTCTTCTCTTCTTCCTCCAAGACCGAATGTTTCTCGGGTATGGCCTTGGTAGGGGCACCGTTAATTAATGGCGGTCGGTTATAGGACGCCACTTTCAACGCACGCCCGACTTTGGGTAATTTTTAGCGAAAAGGGAAGGAACGAGGACCCCTAGTCAGTGGTTCAATAAACACCCTTTGATGCTGCATTTGCGATGTCTAAATCAAAATCCATAAAAATTTGAATATCTTTCCAAAAGTACACAAAAATTTGCATATTACAAAAATCATAAACATTTGAAAATTTTTTGAAAACTCATAAAAATTTGCATATTTCAAAACTCCAAAAAAATTTGCATTGTATTCTGATGGTGTTCTGCAGGAACCATTTTTTACAAGGACCAAGAGCACGGGATGAGTCCTTTCTCCAATCATTGCTATCAAGCCATTGATTCTTCCCGATATTATCATGCCACCCTGGGCATTTTTGATTATTCATCTCCAGATCTTTCAATCAAATTCTATTGATTATTCTCCTGATTATCATCTTGATTATCATTCTGAGATCATTCAATCAAATTCCTGCTAATTTTTCATCTGATTAATTTTGCCGCTGGGCATTCCTCAATCTTTCAACTCCAAACTTTGATTATGCCAAGTTGACATCCTCCTAATGAAACAACAGACAATGATGTTTTTCAATGCAGTGCTATTCATTACATGTTTGAATGATATTGATGCTTTGATTTGCTATAATACCTTATTCATTGTTTGTTATCATTATATCTTGGCTAATGAAATTTTTGAGCGCAGGATAAGAAGCTCTTGGTCCCGCCGTCTGGGCATCATCCAAGTCCCACCGGTTTTGCACCTCATTTTCTCAGTTCCCTATGCTGATTATTATCACCGTCTCCCTGTATGCATTCTACTATATGTTACATATGCTATTAGATTATATCAAGGACCTTGTGGCTTTGGTAAATCTAGAATTTGAGTTCCCCTTCATCAAAAATAATGACGATTCCAGGGGCATCTTAGTCACACGGATAGGCCGTTGAGCCGTCCAAGACTGGGGACGATGGTTCCCTTTTACGAATTGGTGCGTGGATAAACGGGCTTCGGCTTAGTATCAGCTCGCGAAATTAGTTTCTTGACTCAGTCTGGACAGTTTAGCAATATTATCCTTGATTATCTTATATTTTCATTTATTTTAATTTTTCCTTTTAAACCCAGCATGCATTCATGTAGGAATTTGAATCAATTGTTGAAAAATCATTCTGATAAGCTGATTGGAGAGTCAAATTGATCTTAATCTTTCCAGATATGAGATATTCGTTGCTGATGGAATCCTCAGTTCGTTTTATCGTTGTTTTGGGTCATTTTCTCGAAAGCTCCTTGTTTGGATTTCTATCATCTTATTTTAATCATTTTTCCTTTGATCCACCTTGGCTGCAGCACGTCCACTGGCTGGTAACCGCTCCCCAATGGTGAAACCTACAGGTTTGTGACATGGGGTACTTCCACCGCGCTGGAAGTTGATCATTTTATTTTATCTCCTTCGTGCACCGCATGCACATCTCCCCGTTTTATCCAAACATTATTGATTTCGTTGGATTTCCTGAGATTTGCTTCATCTCGTGCTTTTGATTTCATTCTCATTAAGTGATGTTGATTGCGTGTCTCATCACACCTTGACATCTACTTTTCAGTTTGCTCTGCTCCCTTGCAAAGCAGATGCCAAGGCGGGACAGCTGTAGACACGCCAAAATTGACGTTACTGTGAGTACATCTCATATTACCTTGTAATGCCCCAATTTGACCCTCAAATTAGTTCTATTTGAGTGGTTTCCCCCACTTTTCTTGGATTTCTCTCTTTTTTCTCTCTTTTCCTATTTTTTCCTATTTTTCTGGATTTTTCTGGATTTTTTGGACATTTTTTCCCCTATTTTTCTGAAATAACGGCTTAACGTGGGGCATCTTTTAAATAACGACTTATACATGGGCGTTTCTTAAAAAATTAACGACTATAGTGGAGGGCGTCCATTCTTTCAAATTTCCATTTTTCTGGATTTTTCTGGGAATTTTTCAGAATTTGTTGGGAATTAACGACTTAACCATGGGCGTTATTTTGAATTCGAAAAGAATAAAAAAAATAGAAAATCAAATTCACGCCATATGTGAGGGCGTGTCTTTCAAATTGAATTTTTTTATTATTATTTTTCAACCCCTTCTAGAGGTGATTTGGTGGCCTTCCGGGTGTCAGAAAAATTCACAAAAATAGTCGTTGGAATCAGGGCGACGAGATGAACCTTCACCTAAAAAATGGGAAAATAATATTGAGAAATGAAAAATAGCCCTATTTTGAACTTTTGAATTAACGTCCTAATCTAAGTCGTGTTTTAACGCCTTTGTGTAGGTTGTCAATTTCAGAATTGACGCCCCTATCCAGGTCGTGTTTCACCCTTTGTGTTCTGCTCGAACGCAGCCTTTCCCCAGAGAGTCCTGCTTGATTTTGGTCTTGCCCGTTCTTGTATTTCCCCCACAGGACTCTTGCCCATTCTTATCTTTCCCCCCTTGGACTCTTGCCTTCTTATCTCTTCATCCAATTCTATTTAATAAGGCTTTTCGCCTCTGTTAAGGGGTTGGACGCAGGAGGCTTCTTCACTGTTTTTTTTTGTTTTTTTTCTTCCTCCCGGTTGGACGCCCATCTCTCCTCTCCCTGCGTTCTTCTTCTTCTTCTTCTTCTGTGTTTTTCCTTGCAGGTGCTGTATGCTGCTGGCTGAAGGAGAAGCCCATGCTCTCTTCCTACGGCAGAGCTTCCTCCCCCTTTAGCATTTAAGCCAAAGCACAGGCCACCTTCTTCCTCTTCTTTTATTTTTCATTCCCTTTTGTTTCTATTTTCTTCATATGCATGCATGCACATCTCCCTTCATTTTTTTTTATTATTCTCAACCACGTTGAGGCTCCCCTTGAGTGCAACTCTTGCACTCTTTCCCCTATTCTATTTTGCATTCATCATACATCTCCCATCCCTTTTGCATAGGGGTTTAAGGGCAATCCCCTTAAGGTGTGTTCTTGCACATGCTTTCATGCTCATATATTTTTATTGAATTTGATGCTACACCATTGTTTCTAATCCATATCTTTTGGTGTTGTTGTCTTTGTTTTGCAAGGGTAATAAAAGTGAAGAACTCTCTTCGTCGGCCGGCCGATTTGAAGAGAAAGGAAGCACCTACAATCAACTGCGTTTCAAGAGGTATTTTACGATCATCTCCCCATATCAATCTCCTCTTTGAGACCCTCGTGTCTCTGGCGATCACACACACTCCCCTTAGCACCTCGTGCTCATGCTTATTATTGTTATCATTTTTTATTGATATTTCTTTTAAGTGGATTTTAAAAGAGATCTACAATAAGGTTCAATCTCAGTACAATTCAGAAGAATATATATCTCAGCAGCGTACAACTCTCTATCTTCGAGCGTGCGGGTCGAGCAACATCCGAAAGCACGTCCAGGATGCTTAAATATGGAATGCCGATCTGACAAATCATCAACTCCCCCATCATCATTACGTGCAGGTCGAGTATGACGAGTTTGAATATCTGGCTCAAAGCACATGGAAAAGAAGTTCGAAATTTCTTCAATAACATATGCCTCAGCAATCTAACCTTCCACCTTTGCCTTGTTGTGAACATTCATTTTCAATTCATGCATGCACCTACAACAACAATTCAGATGGCAATGACATGTAGCGACCATGGACAACATGAATGTCTTCATGAAAATTCTCGCATACCTCTCAAATGGATACATCCATCGGTATTGTATTGGCCCTCCGACAATAGCCTCGTATGGCAGATGGACGACCAGGTGCTCCATCGAATCAAAGAATGCCGGAGGAAATATCTTCTCTAACTTGCAAATAGTTTTGACCACATTTTCTTCAAGAGTTTGTACGTCCCGAAGTCTTAGTTCTGATGCACATAAAATCTTGAAAAACTGACTCAGCTCGGTCAGTGCTCCCCATATAGGCTTCGGTAACAAATCACGAAATGCAATGGGCAATAGCCTTTCCATGAACACATGACAGTCGTGACTTTTCAGACCATATATTTTTCCATCGTTAACATTCACACAACGGGCTATGTTGGATGCATATCCATCTGGAAATCTCAATTGTTTCACCCACTGGCACACTTCCTTGATCTGTGTATTATTAAGCACGTAAGCTGCTTTTGGCTGCACAACCCTTCCATTTATGTTGCCTAGTTCCAGTTCTTGACGTTTACAAAGCATCTTTAAATCCATGCGCGCTTTGGCGTTGTCCTTTGTTTTGCCTTTAACATTCATGACCATGTTGAACACATTATCAAAAAAATTCTTCTCGATATGCATGACATCTAGATTGTGTCGTACAAGAAGAGTTGACCAATAAGGCAATTCCCCAAAAATACTTTTCTTGTTCCAGTTATGATCCTTTCCAAAACTATTCAGTTGTCGTGTGCTACCAGACAATTATACTACATCTGGTAAATTTTACACCCGTGTCGCCATATGTCGACCCGACACCCGTTGCAAGTCTGCTTCATCTACTTCAACAGTATTTTTTTTTAAAAAGTCTTTTTACCTTCGAAAAGGATGGTCACTTGGTAGCAACCGCCGATGGCAATCAAACCAGCATGCTTTTCCACCATGTTTCAATACAAATGATTTGGTATCTTCCATACAGTAGGGACATGCTAACCTCCCATGTGTGCTCCAACCAGATAGCATTCCATATGCAGGGAAGTCACTTATTGTCCACATCAGTGCAGCTTTCATAATAGAATTTTGCTTCCTACGTGCATCATAAGTAACAACTCCATCACTCCATAAATATATGAGCTCATCAATCAACGGCCTAAGATATATGTCCAAATTTTTTCCGGGACTTTTTGGACCAGGAATTACTAAAGACAAAAATATATTTTCTCGCTTCATGCACATGTCTGGCAGAAGGTTATACGGTGTCATGAACACTGGCCAACAAGAGTAAGATGCCACTGAACCACCGAATGGATTAAAACCATCTGTGCATAAACCCAACCTAACATTACGTGGCTCTTTTGAGAAAGCAAGATGAGTACGATTGAAGTGGGTCCAAGCTTCACCATCGGCAGGATGACTTATTATATTATCGACACGACGTACTCTATCATTGTGCCATGTCATATGTACAGCTGTCTTTGAGGACATATACAGCCGCTGCAGTCTAGGCACAAGAGGGAAGTATCGCAATGCCTTGTAAGGTACATCTTTTCGCTTTGAATTGACACCTCCCTTAGGTTTGAATCTGTCATGGCCGCAAATAGAACATGATATCTTATCTGCATCATCTTTGTAATATAACATACAATGATTTGGACATGCATCTATTTTTAAATATCCAAGTCCTAGCTCATTGACCATCCTTTTTGCACGATAATAAGTTTCTGGCAACTTCTCGTCTCGAGGCAACATACTCTTGATCAAGAGGAGGAGACGGTCAAAACAAGTCTCACTGATGTGAAATTCAGATTTCAAGTTCAACAACTGTGACACTACAGACAATCGAGTGTGCTTTTCACAACCATCCCACAGCGGCTCATCAGCATCCCTAAGTAGTTCATAAAATCTTCCGGCTATCTTATTCGGCGCTTCCTCATGAACATTAAAACTAGGACCAGCAACATCTACAACTATATCCACGTACCCACTTGTGCCTGCAATATTATCGGGCTCATACCTCAAGAATTGCTCACCATGACACGTCCAATTCGTATAACCATCCACAAACCCTTTCTTGTACAAATGATGTTGTACATCCCATGGTGAACGCCACCTCAAGTTTCTACAACTTGAACAAGGGCAACGAATGTGACCGTCGCGGTCTATTGATGCGTTTGGATTCCCCAATGCAAACTGAATGAAACTCTCAACTCCATGCTTAAAATCATCCGACACCACCCGGTCAACTATTCTACGATACATCCATGAACGATCTATCAACATTTCACCTGCACCCAATAAATGTTAATACACAAGTAACGTTTAAATCATTACTCTTGAAAATAAACCCGACCCATTCCTCACATCGTTGGTCGCAGACCATTTGTAGTTGGATGAGGACTATTATTTAGATTATCACTTTTTAACCCATCCATGAAGGTTTGATCGCACAATCAATTACTATATGTGTTGCACAATTTACTGAAAATTTCGGCAGCATATCCCTACACTTCTCCGATATACCAAAAATATTTATTGATTTTAAAGTTTTCTTAAACACTTATAAGTAAGTGGTTAAGAAAACACTCAAAATCAATAAAGGTATATCGAAGAAGAGTGAGGAGACGCAACCGACATTTTCAGCAAACCATACAAACACATATAGTAAATGACTGCCTAAGTGCGATCAAACATTCACAGACTGTCCAAACGGGACAATTCAAGACTTTGAGGTAGATATATACATTCTCATAAAAAAAATGAGAACATACACATCAATCCCAAAGTCTTGAACGGGAAGGTTCATTGACACTGGTTTAATACGCTCTCCTGAGGTGCGTGTAATGTTAGGTCGCACCCACGCACCTCAGCTCACATGGAATACCCCATGTGTTTATATAACATAAAATTAAATAACATCGCACTTAACATTCTGCATACATCCATCTAAATAATATCTAATTTAAAAAAATACTCACATGAAGAACATCAAAGCTAAACAATCCACATTTTTGAGTCATGTCAACATCAAATTTCTGTGCATATCCATCTAAAAACACATTTATATGCAATTAACATCCACAAAGTTTGGAAGCGAAAGCATAATTTTTAGAGTATTTACCTATTGCTATAAGTCGACTGTTGCTGTGGACGCACTAAATTTTAAATAATAATTTTATTCATCTATTTATCTAGTTGTTTCGTTTGTTTAGTGCGAGGGCAGCCCAGAGAGTCCCTTTTTTTGAGGTGAATGATCTCATTTAAATGAGTTCGGGTCTGCCGACCTAGGGAAGGGGCAGCCTAGAGGGTCCCATGACCTGGAGATATGCCGCTATGATTCCCTCTTTTTTTGTCTTTCTCTCTTTCTCTTCTCTCTTTCTTTTTCGTTTTACACAAAGCAGAGAGGGGAGGCTGTGCAACTTTGTTTATTACATTAACATTTGCCTTATATGTGAGCACATGGCTCCTTTGCTGCCTGCCATTATATCCCAAGAGCAAAGAGCTTTTGTCAAAGGACATTTCATTCTGGATAACATATCTCTTTCCAGATAATTGGTCAGGGATATTTATAGGAAGGTCCTTGGTCATAATGTCATTTTCAAGTTAGACATGGAATAAGCGTATGATAGGATGGAATGGGATTTCACTCTTTCATCGGATGCGATATCCGCCTCCGCTATTCTGAAAATAAAGCGACCCTGATAAGGGAATCTAATCAATTGTTAACAAGGTTAGCATCAATGTTCTTCTGCTTAAGTTTGCATTGGCGTCGTGTTTTTATTAATAACAAATGCTAAAATTAACCATATCTATGTTTTGCTTAGAGCGTTAAAGCCAGTTCTCGGCTTTTATTAATAACAAGACGTTTGTTTTGGAGTTGAAACGTCAAACGTTTCATAATTCCAAGAGGGGTGAACCAATTGGGATTGGATGCCAGTGACATTTCTCTACCATCTTATGTTGACAAATTTTTGAATATAATATAATCAATTATAAAAGATTGCGATTTCTCTCACTCATCGGCTTTAACATAATAAATCACCAGCATAGAGCAAACCGTCCAAGTTTGTCCCGGTACTCCGGAGTCTCTTATGAGCTCTCATGTGGGTGATAAGGCCAATCTCAACCAACATATCCAACATAATAAAATAGAAACACCAATTTATAATTAACTTTCGTAAAAATAATCTTGTGAGAATAGAATCTTATGTTTATATATATATATATATATATATATATATATATATATATATATATGCCATCTCAACGCAGACAACGCGAAAGGAAGATAATAAGGAATAAGCTGATAAGAGTTTATATATATGTCACACGGTTAATAGATATACATAGAAGATAGAACCCAACTAGCCAGTGCCATCAAGAAAAACACATACCGGCCATCTACAGGCAAATTAAACATAATATCTCTGTTTACTGAAGAAATTAAAATTGAGGATGATCTGCCAAATGGGGCCATCACACAAGAAAATTAGGTTTTACACGTTGAAAAATGACTCTTACTTGATTACATATCAACTAAGTTTCAATCACCCAACTTAGCTTTGAATCGTTGCCAAGTGTTGATAGATTTATTTTTATTTTTTGACTGCTTAATTTGGATCCTTTAATGGAGGGGGAGGGGGGTGCGGTGGAGGGGGGTGGTCGCAGGAGGGGGATGGGGGTCGCATGAGGGGGAGAGGGTGCGGTGGAGGGGGGTGGTCGTAGGAGGGGGAGGGGAGTCGCAAGAGGGGGAGAGGGTGTGGTGGAGGGGGGTCACAGGAGGGGGAAGGGGTGCGGTGGCGGGGGTCGCAGGAGGGGGAGGGGGGTACGGTAGAGGGGGGTCAGCAGGCGGGGGAGGCCTGTCGGTGGAGGGGGTGGCAGGAGGGGGAGGGGGTGCGGTGGAGGGGGAGGGGCTGCGCTCGAGGAGGGGGGTCAGTAGAAGGGGGAGGGCTGCCAGTGGAGGGGGTCGCAGGAGGGGGAGGGGGGTCGCAGGAGGGGGAGGGGGTCGCAGGCGGTGGAGGGGGGTCGCAGGAGGGGGAGGGGGTGCGGTGTAGGGGGAGGGGGTCGCAGGCGGTGGAGGGGGTCGCAGGAGGGGGAGGGGGGTGCAGTGGAGGGGGAGGGGGGTGCAGTGGAGGGGGATCGAGGGTCGCTGGGTGAGGGGGGTCAGCAGGAGGGGGAGGGGGGTGCAATGGAGGGGGATCGGGGGTCGCTGGGTGAGGGGGGTCAGCAGGAGGGGGAGGGAGGGGCTTGCCAGTGGGGGGAGATGATCGAGGCCGGCGGAGACGGCGTAGCTCCTCCGGCGACGGCGGCGATGGCGCACCTCCGATGGTGACGGCGGCGACAGTGTGAGAGTGAGAGGGAGAGGGAGAGGGAGAGTGGGGGGGAGTGAGAGTGAGAGGGAGAGCGGGGGGGAATGGGGGGGCGTGGGGAGTGAGAGTGAGAGGGAGAGCGGGGGGAATGGGGGGGAATCGAGTGAATTTTTGCGACGGTATTTGGGACGGAAAAAAAATTTCGTCTCAAATTTAAGACAGAAAATAATTCATCTCCATATTCGTCTCTACTTTCAGACGTCTTAATTTTCGTCTACAAATCCGTCCCTAATTGCGACGGACATGTAGACGAATAATTTTCTGTCTTAAATATTTAGATGAAATAGGTCCGTCTAAATTTACAAACATATTTGCGACGGATTAATATCCGTCGCAAAATGCCGTCGCTAAATCTGATTTTTCTTGTAGTGTATGTATTCTCAGATTTGTATTTAAATATCTTGAAAATATCTGAATGATAAGATTTAATGAACTTTAACCACATGTGTCATGAGAACCTTAGACTCTCTCATCTGATATCTAAAAATTTGAAATCAAGGCTACTTTGGTAGAGATACATAGAGTGAGTACTGTGGTTAAACATTAACTTGAGATATGTTGACTAAATGAAAAACTGTGAATTCAGAGCAATGACTTGGTCACTAAGAAACTGGGTTCTTCATCAATGAAATAAAGTAACTTATGTCATGAAGTGCCATAGTTATCTCTGGTGAAAATTTTTTGAAAAAACCTGACAGAGCAATGGCATATTTGTGTCAAGTAACTGGGGAGTCTGGCCTCTAATCAAGATGTCTCCTCACGTAAAAAGACATTTCTATTGCTAACTCTAGTCTCAATGTTGAGAGGCAATGACAGTTATCGCACTGAGTAACTGGGTCACTTCACCTGAGACGTGTTGTGCCTCATGTAAAAAGGTGTTGATCAACCTAAATTACTCAGGTAATGTATAATATGCTTCAAATGAAAATATTTTGCAAACTCTGTCAACTCATGCTCCTGTAAAAAGTGTTTAATCTCAATACTAATATGTGTAACTCTCAAAGCAGTCATTGAGATCTTGTGTGTAAGATGAAGATGATTAGTCATGAGTATTATCTGGGTATTTGGTTCACCTTTATTAAAACTTGATTTCAGATGTGAGTATTGAATTTAATTGATAAATCTAGTATACATCATAATTAAATCAGGTTGGTCAAGTTGCTAATTCATAACCCTCTCTGATAAGAGAGTCTTTTCATGTTAAGACTTATTGTTGTTGTGCATGCCCTACAATCCCTCATGATCTGTTTCATCTCTGACAACTTGTTCAACAGAAACTGTATTGACAAATCCTCTCTTATCAGTTTTCTGACCATACAAATGTGAGATGCTACTCCCATTATTATCTTGTTCACTTGCAGTCTTCTGAACTTCAGAATCCTTATGGTGGTGGACTTCATAGTGATTCATTGGCTAACCAGAGTTCATTCCTGCTCTTCATGAGAAATTCTGGGTCATCTGTAGTTAAGGGGAGAGTTGTCAAACATTCATGTTGATAGGGGGAGTTTCAGATGACAGTAACTCAGCATTTCATAATAGCTCCTATATCATCTCCTTCAACAGTCAATGATCACTCCATTCTTTTAGATGTTGTCAAAGGGGGAGAAACTTTTCTGAGTCATCATTTGCAAACATGGTGCATTACATGCTTGTTGCATACATGGTGCATTACATGCTTAATTCTGAAAGAGCTATTCTACTGTGAATGTTCATGAACTGTCATATGGTATTTTCAGAATCATCATGATGAATCTATTGCAATGGCTCAGAATATTGCCATCATCAAAAAGGGGGAGATTGTTGTGTCTCTTGTGGTTCTGGGGTTTTGATGATGACAAATATTATGGCTCATTATGTTTACATGTACATCCTTGATGAAATAATCCTGATGTACTATGAGAAACTGTCAGAACAGGTTTAAGGATGACTCACAGGTCATGAAGCCAACCCAAGTCAAAGTCAAATCTCAGATAGGTACGGTCAATTCACAGTCAGATCAGGTAATGTTCTGCCTAATCTCAGATCTGTGCAAATGTGAATTTTTATACAGAAATGTTGGTGCATGTGTTAAGTCCATGCACATGGAAGGTCAATGCAAGTCTTCATATGTGCATCATTTCACAAGTCCATACATCCGCATGCTATCAAGTCCACACTGTCTATACATTGCATGAAGAGTCTGCATCACTCCTTTGGCAAGTCTATACAATGCATCGTCTCATGCATCGTCTCATGCATCGTCTTTCAAGTCTATGCATTGTAAGACCAAGTCTATACATTGCATCGTCTCATGCATCATCTTTCAAGTCTATGCATTGTAAGACCAAGTCTATACATTGCATTGTCTCGTGCATCGTCTCATGCAACGTCTCTATGTGTAAGTCTATACATTGTCTAGGTGCATAACACATGTCTATACATCACCACTTGGCTCGTGGCTTAGTCAGTGCATCCATGCATACATAAGTCTGTACAGCATCGTGTTCACATGCTTCAAAGTCTATACATCGTGTGCTTCGAGCATTCAAGTCTGTACACTGGTGTCATCGTTTGCATGATCAAGTCTTTATAGCGTTAGCGAAAGCTTAGCAAGTCTGTACACTAGTGTCGTCTGCTGCAGGCATAGCAAGTCTGTACATTGTCCACTTGCAGCATGCTCGCACACACAAGTCTACACATTGCAGCATGCTCGCACACACAAGTCTACACATTGCATTTTAGCATGCTAGCACACACAAAGTCTACACATTGCTATAACACGCATGCAGAGTCTAGACAGTCATGAGCAAGTCTATACATCGTGTTGCATGCACGCATTCAAGTCTATACATTCTTTAGCTCAGTTCGCAGCTGAGTCTGAAGTCTGAACAACATGTGTCTGCAAGGTCAAGTCTGTACATCAGATCAAGTCTGTACAGCCTATACATTGTTCAGAACACAAGTCTTCACAGCGTGTGCTGGCAAGTCTGTACATCGCATCGTTTGTTCGTACATTATCTCTAAAGTCTATACACTGCTTAGTGAATTGCATGTGCACTCAGAGTCTATACATTGACTGTGCATTCATTTGTCTGGCTACAGAACACTAAGTCTATACATTGCACTGTAGCATGCACGAACTCTAAGTCTGTACATTCGTTGCGTCTTGTACATGCATCATTCAAAGTCTGTACAGCCTGTGTTCACAACACAAAGTCTGTACATCATTCTGCTTGCACAAATGCCAAGTCTATACATTGGCTTTGCTTGCACAAGTTGAAGTCTATACATTATCCACTTGCAGCATTAGCACAAGTCTGTACAGCCTGTGTGCTTCATTCACAAAGTATGTACATTGCTTCATGCATTGCACGAAGTCTGCACATTCCTCGCTAGCAAGTATGTCTAAGTCTATACATTGCTTCTTCATGCATTGCACGAAGTCTGCACAGTGTGTGCTGCATGCTTACCAAGTCCATACACTGGCTAGTCTGCACAAGTCTGCAAGTCTATACATTGGCTGCCGCATGCTCATCGAGTCTGCACATTTGATAGTGGCAAGTATGTACATCGCCCAGTGTCATGCATTCAAAGTCCACACATGCACACACTTAGTTTGTGCATTTTGCTTTCATGCTTTAACACTAGGCATTGTAATGTCTATACACTGTTGTCGAATGTACATCAAGTCCACACATCTGTTGACGGCACCTCTATGCATTCATCTTCAATGTACACACTTTGCTTGATGCATTCTGCATTACACACTACAAAGTCTATACATTGCAAAGTCTACACACTGCATTACACACTTCAAAGTATGTACATTGTTCAGAATGCAAAGTCCATACAGCCATTGTGCATTCATTCTTGATGTACATACTTTGCTTACTTAAACTGATAATTCTCTCTGTCTGTCAGGTACTTTTCGTGAAGTTTCAGAACAGCACATGATCCGAGAAGGAAGGGCTGAGAGGATGTTGCCACGTGGAGGAATTCTCTGGGCGGGAAATGTGGAAGCCACATGCCCTCTTGCTTGCTGCTGCTATAAAAGGAAGTCTTCTTCCTCAGGAGAAGACTGATCGAAGAAGAAACAGAGGAGAGCCTGCACGATCCAGTGTGAAGAGAAGAAGAAGAAAAAGAGAAAGAGAGATTAAGAGATTAGCAGAAGAAGATAGAGAGCTCGTGAAGAAGAGGAAGAGGAGATTACCTAAAGATCATTCATACTGGATGTTGGATCAGATCCACTCCAGTCAGCTCCTTTGAGAGCCACATTATGCTTTATTATTTACAGCTTTCAGTCGATGTTACTACCTGTTTTTGTTTTCTTTTCAAACTGTTCTTCAAGCTATTCATCAGCAGTGCAAGCTGTGATGCACAGCGGCGAGGTGGATACCTCGGACGGCTAAGCTATATTACTCAGCGGAGCAAGCTGTGATGCTCAGCGTTGCAGAGGTGGACTCCTCTGGACAGCAAGCTGTGATGCTCAGCGGGATGGCAAGCTGTGATGCCCAACGGTTGTAGGTAAGCTGTGAGGCCCAGCGGTTCAAGCTGTGAGTCAGCAGAATCCACACTCTAGTTTGAGTGTGGGGTGGACGTAGGTCTGCAGGGCCGAACCACCTAAAAACCCTCTTGTCGATTGTGGTTTGAATTTCATATCTGACTGGCGCTAGATGCATGCATAGGCACGAGGATTGTATTCATCTCATTGCTGTGCACATTAGATGTTTGCTTAGGATCGCTCTACATATCTGCAATAGTTTTTAATTCCGCATCTCTGATTGCATTAGGTTTAATTTTGAGTGAAGCTTTTAAAGGAGAGATTCATTCACCCCCCCTTTGAATCTATAGCACCGAACCTAACAAGATCAACTTAGGAGAGCTTATAACATTACTAAGGACTCTTAGAGACTAGGTTCTAGCGAATTAAGGACTCTAGAATCGATCTAATCTTTAAAACCCTAGCCAAAACCCTATAAATAAGACCTAGTTCTGAACTGAGCGACCCTTACTTTTGGCTCGTGAAGAAACAAGGTAAGGAGTCACAATTTCATTTAAGTTCTTTAGAACTTTTTGTTTATTATACTTTAGACTAATAGCTCTCCAAATTTTGTGCTAGGAGATCAAGTAACCAAGAAGATATGGGCTTCTAAAGTCACTGATTCAGTCATAGCAGCCCACAATTCAGAGCAAAAGATCACTGAAGATCATGAGATTAGGACGTCTAAACAAGGTAATTAGAGTTCAATCCTTTAGAACTTTTTGTTCACCTTAGTTTCAAATTTTTACCCTCAAAATTGCACGTCCTTAGGTCAAGAGGCTGAGGAGCTAGAGCAGCGTGAAGTCGCTGAAAAGTCACAAAAAGAGAGGAACTAGGGTGGTCCTTGAAAGCCCAAATTAGAAGTTTAAAGCTCAGTTAAGTAGTAGGTCATCTCATGATTGGCAAAAATACCTTGTTAGGGATAAAAGTCCTTTGATTTTGATTGATTTCATGCATCATAGATCATGAATTTCATATTTTAGTAGGACATGCATACATGTATACTCTTAAGCCTAATTAAGTTTTAAAAAAACTCTCTTGTCAAATTCCCAGAAAACTCATGCATACTAGTAGGTTAGCCTTCATTCTATCATGTGGAAGTTTATATATGATTTCCAGACATGATGTAAGTTGAAACCTTAGATTTTTTTAATATCTTTTCTGCCAGCAGACGATCTGACGCATCAAGGTAAGACCGTCACAATGATCTAACGACCTTACGACAAGCCGTCACACCTTCTGTTATTTTTAAATTTCTCTGTTATCTCTGACGGCCCAGACTTAGTGCGTTATACTACTGTAACGGTCTCACGATAAACCGTCACAATCACTGTGACGCCCCCGTTCTCGACCGTTAGAGTAACTATAGAAAGAATGGAAGAACAGTCACATTAACTTATAAATATGCCTTCTTATCTAAGTTTTGACCTGTTGATATGACTTTAAATTTATTAATTGGTTCATGATAAGTATCACATGTTAAAAGCATATTAAATTATTTTAAGGATATGTTAATTTCATGCCAAAGCACTATAGTTTGTATTAACTCCATGATTTTTCAATGATGTATGAACGGAGTTTTATCAAGGTTTCATATTGTTACACATTCTCTCTTATCAATGGAGTAATTTTCTTTAAGTACATAGCATATATTTCGGTATATGGCCATTAGTTTACACTTTAGACTATAGGAACATTATTCTTGGACTTGAGGACCTCGCTATTGGATATTCCTTCCAGTGGACTAGGAACTCTTGTTTCAAGGCCTCCGTAATTCTCTGCGAGCCTGGGATTCCCACTAGGACACCGAGTTGGTTGTACCACGAAAGCCCAATTATTAGACAACACCATCGAAGTTTTCTGGTTTTGATATGTAACGGATCCAGATTAGACCGTCAGGCTCATCTAACGACCCAATAAACGACCGTTACATGTACCGAGTCCATCTTTATGTCTTTCGGATTCAGACCATTGTAACGGCCCAACACTGGAGCGTCACGTTATGTAACGGCCCAATCCTTTACCGTCACAATGTTTGAGTGCTTTAACCCAAGGTTTGACCACGGGTTGATATTCTAAGGTTCCTAGATGGATTGATAATGGTCTAGAACTTGTCATATTGTCCAAAGAAACTTAATTTAAATTATGAATAATGAATGTACCGTTATGCTACCAAATTATTCCCATGAGCATAATGTCATCTTAAATCATTCTTGATCTCTCATATTCTTAATTGAAGCATTCGTTCTTTGATAGTTGTTGTCATGAGCTTATTGATTGAAATTGTTATATTACTGGCCACGCTTTATTGATACACTCATGGAAGTAGCTTGATTTATACGTTAAGATGCAGTTCGGGCGCTGATTGTGTCTAAGGGCTCTATGCTAGTCCTCTCGGCTGATTGCCGGAAACATACTATTATAAACCATGGGGTATGATGCTACTGGCGTCGCATTGCGCTGGGAGTACTTTCTTTATAAATAAGTGAAATCCATGAGCACTTGTGAAAATATAGTGAATTGCTACATGATTGACGTTCTCGTGCGTAACCTTTATGGTTATGAAAGTGAAAAGTGAAAGTGCATTCTTGTTCATGAAAGGCCATGATACCTTCTTGATCATACTTGTTACATTCTTGCTACTTCATACTCGTTCATCCTATCTTACATGATCGCTTTATTACTTTGGTTATTCGCATGATTTATCGCATTCGCATGATTTTACCTTAGAGCTAAAATGCTAATTACTTAAATAGTGCTAATCATGTTGATGTGAAGATACCTACTGGGCAAGTGTGCTCATTACCTATTTCTAATCTTTTCAGGAGATGGAAGTGATTCGAATTCGGATTCGGGTTATACAAGTAGCGGGTCCGAGAGCGAATGAAAGTCATATCAAATGGAGAGTGAAGACTTAGGAAGTCTACAATGTTAGATCGAGTCTTTGTAATTTCTCATTTCTTGAGTCTAGTGGAATGGAAAATGATGAAAAGGCTATTGTAAAAGAATATTATGATCATTTATGAAATAAAGTTGGAGTTTGACTAAATTATTGTGCAATTGCATTTATGTGTGTGATTGTCCTGCGCTCTGATCATTCTTGCTTGCAAGAGGCTTACCATGCCGACTGTTCACGTTTCTCGAGCGAGTCTTCTGCTGTCATAAAGGCTCGGGGCGTGACATGAAGAATGATGAAACTGGTTGAAGAGAATGATTCCATCTATGCTTCAGAGGGAGAGAGGACTGGTCCTCTGGTTGTGGGTAACTGGGTGTTACTCACGGTTCCTTCTAATTTGATCAGAAGAGAGGAGAGTGTTCTTATAGGTCAAGCTGTAAGTCAGGGTTTGTTTGCAGACTGAGTCTACGGTGGGGAAGCCACACTCAGGTTTGAGTGTGGGGTGGACGTAGATCTGCGTGGCAGATCGAATCACCTAAAAATTCTGTGTGCCATGATTTTCATTGGTGTGATTGGCCCTTATCATATAAGGCCTCCATTCACAGGTTTGCGTATGAACTGATCTTCCCTATACGCTAAGTGGTTGTATTACATTCTGTTAGATCTGTCTGATCTGAGTGGATTCTGGGAATTAGCATTCTCTTCGTTGGTGCATTCTTGTCACTTTCATTTATATTGTTCTCACAGATATCATCTGAGCTCGTGGTTTGATAGCTGAGTGTTAAATTATCTTAGGCCTAAAAATTGAGCTTAAAATTTATATAGGATCTATACTGTAGCGCACACATTATCATATACTTGCTTCCGGCTTTGCCTATAGGGCACACAACATTGGTATCACAGATTCTCCCCTATTATAAATCTAAAGTCTACGAAATTAAAAACTAAATTAAATACTCACATGAGAGGGCTGTGTTGTGCTCGAGGGTGCTCCGTGAGGCAAAATCCCCGCCTGGGGCAGGAGGGTAGCAACCACACTAGCAAAGTGTGCCTCCATGCATTCCTCGACCAGTCCTACCGCATGTTCAACGATGGATGTAATCTGACTCGTAGAAGTGCCGATGGAGGGAGTAGAGAAGGAACTGCTACCGGGATAAGACGAAGCTGAGCCCGGACAAGATGCTAGAATCAGGCTGGCGTCCAAGCTCTGCCCAAAACCGTATACTCGTCCTTTCTTCGGTGGGCCGGCTGCTGCTACCCATGCATCAGGATCTAGCTACGGCCGCTGCGTCTCCTCTTCCCCGTACTTTTCAGTCATATGCCTGCCATATGACTCCTGCAAATTGAATAAAAAAATATTGTAAATTCCATATTAATCAATCATATTTAAAAATTGAAATAGAAAAGAAATGTGTATGTATAATCTTACCACCACCAAGCGAGCTCTCTCGCTCACATACTGATCGGTCCCCTTCTTCTGGTGAACTGTAGCAAATAAATCGCGGTACGAGACCGTACCACCCCTCTTCTTTTCCTGTTATACATGTTATAGAGAATAAATAAGCACATATAATAAATTAAATATAATAAAATTAAGATTATTACTTACCAATCTCTCCTTTTGGGTCGCGAAGGAAACAGATCTAGGAGTATGGAGATGCACGTCTGGATGTAACGCACGTGCGGCTTTGACTTTTGCGGATTTGGAGATCCATTTAGGCTCGGCATATCTATCACAGAGGTCCGTGTGCCTTCCAAAGGCCACGGTCCTTGCTCCCCCCGGCTAGAGCCTTGGCACGTTCCCGACAGCCATGTAAATGATGCTTATAAATTACAGTTGCTGTGGCCTCCCATACACGTCGAGCTCGTCCGGCGTCAGCTCGCCTCAGAAACTGATATCCTTCCTGTCAAGAATTCAAATTTTATACGTTAGTGGCTTGAACTTGTGGAGTTGGGAAATATGTAATTTAAGAGATTAAATCGTATGCCAGGAACTCGTCATACAATCGATCGCAGATATCCTGAGGAAACTTTCAAAATGACTTATATGGGCCAGTAACATGTCGCTCAATAATGTTGGTAATAAAACGAGAAGCCTCACTGGGCTCTACTTTATCCCTATAATTACATGTGTTAAAATGATAGCCAATAATTATATAGTTTGTGGATAGGTAACGAACATAATTTATGAGTTTAAATATTTACCCAGAGACCCAACATGGCTTGCTGATAAGTGTGTATTTTTACATAGTAATTCATGCTTATACACATTTTTATGAGATTATAGAATAATAAATATGCACTTATCACGCTTACTATTAATTTAGAGTAAAATAATTAATTTTTTGAAATTAACTGATTTTAATAAAGATATTTCCTTATTTAACAAATACTCAAAACAATAAAAATAAGAAAATACAAAAAATATATATATGTGGAACGTTGCATCTTTGCATGACCTACGTCATAAATAGAAGTCAGTAAACGTTGGCCCTAGGATCACACTGTGGTTCTTGTGTTATTTAGGTTTACCCTCATATGAAAACCGGTGCCTAAGGCAAGACGGTCGGACGGCAAATGCCTTAAGCGGGCTAGTGGTTTGGCATAATAAGGTCTCTACGAAAGTAGGGGGAACCTCCCACTTCCCTACCCCTTACCTGGCTGGTGGACATATTGAGGGTAAACTTACAATTCACTTTAATCACTTTGTGAAACCCTATCTGTAGGTCTGAGTCGCATCTAGATCATTAGATAATTTGTGTTAACTTGTTTGTGGTTGCATAAAAAAAATTTTTAAAAAATAAAATCACAAATCCACGCCTATGCAGGAGCACTTTTATCCTTCTACTTACAAGCCCTCAACCTGTATTCAACTCCCTGACATTCTTGTTGATCAATATGAGATTCGCCCTAGTCTCATCCAGATGCTCCCATCTTTTTATGGGAATCTCAATGAAAATCCTTATAGGCATCTAGATGATTTTCTAGAAGTTTGCTCCCTGATCAAAATTCAAAATTTTAATGATGATGCCTTTAAGTTGATCTTATTTCCATTCTCATTGAAAGATAAACAAAATGTTGGTTAAGGAGTTTTGGAAAGATTATCAGGACTTGGGAAGCTATGCAGTTAGAATTTTTGAAAAAAAATTACCCCATAGGCCGAACCAACATGATGAGAAGGGGGATTACAGGATTTACTCAACGTCTGGGAGAGCAAATTCACGAATCTTGGGAGAGATTGAAGGATCTAATAAGTCAATGTCCACACCATGGGTTGCCCAAATGACAAATTATATTTGCATTTTATGAGGGGTTATCCGATTTTTGTAGGCAAATGGTGGATATATATTGCGGAGGGGCATTTTTGATCAAAAGTGAAGATGAGGCGTATGATCTATTTGAAATTTTGAGTGAAAATTCGATAAATCGTGCCTCCATCTCATCTCATCAACAATCCGTAGGACATGTCAAACAGGCTGAAAACCCAATCCACACTTTCACGAAAGCTTGTGAATTCTGTGCCAGTCTTACACACCATGTGAGTGAATGTCCTACTATAGCCCGACTCTCTCCAGTCATCCGAGCACAGGTCCAAAATGGCCTAGGATTCCCTCCACGCCAGTGTGATACCCTTTCCGATAATTCTACGTCTGACTGGAGCAATCACCTAAATTTTCCTTGGATGGACCAAACAATCCAAACCCATTTGTCTACACTTTCACCCCAAGAAGACCACGGGCGGCCCCTGTGTCCTCAACTTCAGCTCAACTCATCTCACCCATATTTCAGATTCAACATTGATACTAGGGGTGATTCACCGGGCCATTGCTTTGAACCTCAAATCATGTACTCTCTGTCTACTTATCAACCCCCTCCTTCAACCTTACACCAACCCCCTATATATGTGAATGATGATGATGATGATATTATGCCTGTCATTTTGGCTCAAGATATCACTATTGAGAGTGAGGGGGTGTGTGCACGTAATACTATAATGGAGGAAGGGAAGGGAGAAGGGGGTGGCTTCAAGGATAATGATGATCATATCACCCCATTCTCTGAATGTTTTGAGATTGAGAATACTACGGTAAAGGATAATGGTCCAAACAACTCACTTGAGGAAATACATGAAGAGGGGGATTACTTTGTAAGTATTAATATTGTTGATTTAATGAAACAAAATTCTGAATATCCTCCTTCCCTGGAAGAACATGATGATGGGGCCTTATTAGAGAAGTTTACATTTCATCTACTAACCCCATTTCTGAAAAATTCGATTGATAATTTTCAGTTGAGTGATGAGTGTGATGATGGGCCCGTCTTAGAGAAATTCATATTTGATCTGACCTATGATGAAAGGGCCGGGTTGGAATCATTTACATTTCCTCTATCCACCCCATTTGTGGGCAATTTGGGTAATAATCCTCAGATGAGTGATGAGTGTGATGAAGGGGTTTCATTAGAATATTTCCTATTTGATCTAACCCCTGAAGCCTATCCAATGAAGTCTGAATCTGTGGATGAGTTAGATACTAGGCTCGTGCTTTCTTCTACTTTGATTCCCCTGCCAGTTGAGCCTCTCCAAATTGACATTCTAGGACCTGAGGGGGATGTGCCAACCACATTCACCTTTGATTTGACTTCCTCTCAGGAAGACAAGTTGATCAATGCCCTTAAAGCTCATGAGGCTGTTACTGAGAGGAAAGTGGCTAAGGATGATAATCTTATTCCTAAGCTACCAGGTCTTGAACAAGTTACCATAGAGGAAGTCATTTCTAAGGGGTTCATCAAGAGGGACGATACAGGTAAAAGGGACAAATGGGTTGATGTTATGCAAAGGTTCCACCTCAATCTTGACAGATTATTGGCCATTGACCTTTTCATGATCCCGAAAGATGAAAATTGGCTCTCACAAATGGTCAAAGTTCAAATCAATAGTGTGCGAACCCAACATATTTCTGGCCCCAATCCAAACATACTTACTCTTGTCTTCCAATGATATGCGGGCTGGAATTTGAAAGAGGACAAGATCACATGGTAGCTCATTCTGAATGCCACCCGTTGGTTAATGAACTGCAATGCGTCGGGCTGACGACGTTAAATTTAGCGCTTCTTGGGAGGCAACCCAACGTTTTAAGTGATTTCTGTGTGCTAATAAATAGCTTCTTGGGAGGCAACCCAAGCTTTTCTTGTGTGTTTGTGTTTTTATTTGGCAGGTTTGAATAAATGATAAGTTGGGGGGAGAAGAAATACTTGCTTCCTCTGATGCTCAGATTTTCAAAGTCAACACCTGTGCCAAGCCGTCACAAGTCAACCCGTTAAAGTTCACTTCCGTCAGGTTGTACCGTTCCTTCACACATTTTATGTCTACATTATTCTTTATTCTCTATTGTTCATGCCATTGAGGATAATGTCATTTAAGTTGGGGGGACGGAATTCATGCCATTGCACATGTTACAACCTCATATACAACCTCATTTAGCCATGAAAAAAAAACCTATGCAAAAAACCTCATTTAGCCATGAAAAAAAAATCTATGCAAAAAAAAAAATTTGACAATTGGAAAACCAAATAAAACCCATTTTGAGTTTCATGATTCATGTTTATATTGAACGAAATTCTGGAATAGAAAAGACTAGAGAAAAGGATGATGTATAATTTATTTATTGTAGCCATGGAAAACTGATTTAAGAATCTTTTTAAAGTTCATGTGCACTTTAGAAAAATGAAAATCACTTTGCACGCTAATGAAACAAGTAAGACAAGCCTTCTGCTGTTTTGGGTATGTTGTCTGATATTCTACACTTCTTGAAGAAGAGATCTTTTATAAGCTTTCTGCCAAGTTATCAAAATTAGTGCAAAAGCACAATTGAAATTTTTTGAGAAAAATACCATGAAAAATGCTCCGATTCTGAGTAACTGGGCCTACTTCACCTAAGACGTGTCGAGGTTCGCGTCAAAAGGAAAAGGGAACTTTGATCTGTGTAACTGGGCCTACTTCACTTGAGACGTGTTGAGGTTCGCGTAAAACAGTGAAGGGTAGTGCGGCATCATGTGTGTTTAGAAAAAAAATGAGAAGAAAAGAATACAAAATATCCCAAAAGGGACATAGCAATAAGGCAGATAAACAACTATTATGCTTAACGCTCTGGTTAAGAAGTGTAGAGTTGAAAGACACTTGCTTGCAATAGCAAATGAGGGACACAATTATCTTCACTGTAGACTTAGCGTTTCACGTGCACAAGTGCTACTGAATTTTGATTAGAATTCGTAATCATGTACCTATTTCCTACATAAGGCTAGTCTGTGGTAATTATTCCAGATTCCTAAACTTTAGTCGATTCTATGAACGATGATCTGGAAATGAGGCATGAATATTTTAGAACTCTTGATAGTCCTTATCTTTTGAGACTATTTGCATTGCTAAGGGACTAGCAATGAGTAAGTTGGGGGGGTGTGATAAGTGTGTATTTTTACATAGTAATTCATGTTTATACACATTTTTATGAGCTTAAAGAATAATAAATATGCACTTATCACGCTTACTATTAATTTAGAGTAAAATAATTAATTTTCTAGAATTAACTGATTTTAATAAAGATATTTCCTTATTTAACAAATATTCAAAACAATAAAAATAAGAAAATAAAGAAAATACAAAAAATATATATATGTGGAACTGGGCCAAAAGCCTAGGGATTTGTTCAAAAAGAAAAAGAAAAAGAAACTAATAAAATAAATTTATTTGATATTTTTTAAGGTCTTAAAAAGCTATATACAGAATATCTACATATATTCATATATATATATATATATATATATATATATATATATATATATATTATGAAAATAAAAAAATTAATAAATATTATTTTGAACTTGTTCAAAAAGAGAATAAAAAAATATATTTTTTTGATATTTTTTTTGATTTTTTCTAAGCTATAGACATATATATATGATTATATGTAATATATGTAGTATATAATATATATATATATATATATATATATATATATATATATATATATATATTCTACTTATTATATAACTAAGTGAATGTGTGTGTGCGTGTGTTGTTTTTCAAATGCAGGGGCGGAGGTCGGCGAAGGCGCCGATGCGCCTTTCACCATGCGGGCACGGGCGACGAGGGCGCGGTCAGTGCGCCCTCACGCGGTCAACACGCAGGCGCGTGGAGGAGGCAGCAGGCGGCCGGGCGCACCACGCCCGCGTGACACGCGGCGGTAGGCGGGAGCGGCGGTGCACCGCGGGCCCAAGCGGGTGCGCCCCACGCGGAGAGAGAGCGGCCGGCGCACGCGGCGCACGCGGCGCACGCAGCCGGCTAGGAGAGAGAAAGAGAGAGAAAGAGAGAGGAAGAAGGAAAAGGGGGCTAGAAAAAGGCCAAAAAATTACAGAAAAAATCAAAAAAAATGCCCATGTGTGCAACACATGTTGGCACACAATATTGGGTCAAAAATAGTAGCACTTGTTTGTTCACATTGGCAAGAATGTTCACATGAGAGGGGGTGTTATATGTTACCCTATATAAAGGGCTTCATTTGTAATGGAAAGTGAGTTGTTATGAGGTTAGGAAGAGAGGTTAGCTAGGAGTAGCAAGTTATGGATTGATCAAATTTGTAAGTGTTCTTGAAGTTCTTGCTTTGTGGCTTTGGTTGGGATAGATTTTGAGAGCTTTATGTTTAAGTTTTGAAGTTTGCGTTAAGTTTGTATTGAATACTTTCATTGTACTCTTAGCCATTTCGGCTCTTCATAGTCAATTTAAAAGCTTGTGTGATCTTTATTTAAATTTATTGTCTTCTACAAAGTTATCTATCTGTAAGTGTTCTTCAACTTCTATTTTTATCATGTCGTCCAATTCCTTCTATTTTAAAAGTTATTCTCTGTGTTTTTAAGTGCTGTCTTGTGCATTGACTGTTCATCCGAAGTGATAGTCTCCACCAATTTGTCATTTTGAAGCCTTTACAATCATAATTTTACTCTGAGTTCTTCATGAAAGTTGTTCCTCTCTTGTAGATCAAACTTTTGTGCTTCTTGCTCTGCTTCAAATTCTTCTTAGTTGGAGCTCTAGAATTAATTCTTTACTGTTCTATTTTTCTGTCAGTTACTGTTCACCAGCAGCGATAGATCTTGATTGTTCAAGTTTTTCATTGTCTTCCTTTCATTTTCTGTTTCTGTGTTCTTCATAAAACCTTTTCATCTTTTAATTCTCTACAACTTTCATGTATTCAATTTTTTCGAATTCCATTTAGATTTTAAGTTATTCTATTTCTTCCAACCCCTATTTTCAATGAAATTCTGTTATGTTTTCAACTTAGTGTTTCAAACTTGTTCTATCCAACCTATTTCTTCATAAGTGTTTCACTCACACCCAAAGCGGTGGTCTTCTTCCAATCATCTCACGGCGTTGACTTCCAAGGCAGAGCGATCTTCATCAAAGGCTCGACGAGGAAACGGCGACATTCTTCAATTCATTGGCTAAATATTTCTTTAACTTATCTCTTGTTCTTTCAAATTGTAATTTCATTTCCGTTAGTTGTAATCGCACTCAAATCAAACAAAAGTAATTGGTTTTCCAAAACATAAGGGTATTTTCCAACTTACATTCAATTTTCCTCCCCGTGGGATCGACTCGTATTTACCACTTTACTCGTATTTTCAAAATCCTTTAAGTGAGTGAGTGCGGTTGTATAAAATTTGAAATTTGTGTGGCACGGTATTTTTAAACAACGGGTGTCGAGCGCATCAAATTTTTGGCGCCGTTGCCGGGGATGGAATTTTTGAAAGTTGGATATTCTTGTGTTTGATTTGTATATTTGTATATTTATTTTGTTATTTTTACTTGTGCAAGAAAAAGAAAAAAAGTCATAACATCAAGGAAAGAGGAAAATCAGACCTGAAATCCTCAGAAAATGTAGCGTCGTTAAAAGCTCGGAAGCATCGCTAAAGGGTAGAAATGTCGGAACAGGTTCTATTTTTCCTATTTCTGAAAAATCTAGAAAAATTTGAAAAATTCTTCAAAACTCTATGAAAAATCAAAAACATCAAAACAAAAGACATTTTTATTCTGGCTAGATAGGTTCATTAATTAAAAACCAAAAAAAATTACTTACACCAAAATAAAAAAAATCATTTCAAGATTAGAAACCACACAACATGTTTTAGGTCATGCATCATTTAGCATATAATTTTTTTCTTTGTTTAATTCCTGAATTGCATTTTGAAGATTGCGAGGGGCAAGGTACGTTCTACTTATCCTATTATGGCATGCATATTGCATAAGAACCCCTTGTTTGCGATTGTGGTGTGCATTTCATTTCAAAATATTCTAAGGGCACTACCTTTAAATAACATAAGGTGGGGATTTCATCACCCTTCCTTAGCCCACAAACCACATTTCCCTTGCATCTTTGCATGACCTACGCCATAAATAAAAGTCAGTAAATGTTGGCCCTAGGATCACACTGTGGTTCTTGTGTTATTTAGGTTTACCCTCATATGAAAATCGGTGCCTAAAGCAAGACGGTCGGACGGCAAACGCCTTAAGCCGGCCAGTGGTTTGGCATAATAAGGTCCCTACGAAAGTAGGGGGAACCTCCCACTTCCCCACCCCTTACCCGGCTGGTGGACATATTGAGGGTAAACTTACATTTCACTTTAATCACTTTGTGAAACCCTATCTGTAGGTCTGAGTCGCATCTAGATCATTAGATAATTTGTGTTAACTTGTTTGTGGTTGCATAAAAAAAAATTTTAAAAAAATAAAATCACAAATCCACGGCTATGTAGGAGCACTTTTATCCTTCTACTTACAAGCCCTCAACCTGTATTCAACTCCCTGACATTCTTGTTGATCAATATGAGATTCGCTCTAGTCTCATCTAGATGCTCCCATCTTTTTATGGGAATCTCAATGAAAATCCTTATAGGCATCTAGATGATTTTCTAGAAGTTTGCACCCTGATCAAAATTCAGAATTTTAATGATGATGCCTTTAAGTTGAGCTTATTTCCATTCTCATTGAAAGATAAAGTAAAATGTTGGTTAAGGAGTTTTGGAAAGATTATCAGGACTTGGGAAGCTATGCAGTTAGAATTTTTGAAAAAAAATTACCCCATAGGCCGAACCAACATGATGAGAAGGGCGATTACAGAATTTACTCAACGTCCGAGAGAGCAAATTCACGAATCTTGGGAGAGATTGAAGCATCTAATAAGTCAATGTCCACACAATGGGTTGCCCAAATGGCAAATTATATTTGCATTTTATGAGGGGTTATCCAATTTTGGTAGGCAAATGGTGGATATATATTGCGGAGGGGCATTTTTGAGCAAAAGTGAAGATGAGGCGTATGATCTATTTGAAATTTTGAGTGAAAATTCGATAAACCGTGCCTCCATCTCATCTCATCAACAATCCGTGGGACATGTCAAACAGGCTGAAAATCCAATCCACACTTTCACGAAAGTTTGTGAATTCTGTGCTAGTCTCACTCACCATGTGAGTGAATGTCCTACTATAGCCCGACTCTCTCCAGTCATCCGAGCACAGGTCCAAAATGGCCTAGGATTCTCTCTACGCCAGTGTGATACCCTTTCCGATAATTCTACGTCTGGCTGGAGCAATCACCTAAATTTTCCTTGGATGGACCAAACAATCCAAACCCATTTGTCCACATTTTCACCCCAAGAAGACCACGGGCAGCCCCTGTGTCCTCAACTTCAGCTCAACTTATCTCACCCAGATTTTGGATTCAACATTGATACTAGGGGTGATTCACCGGGCCATTGCTTTGAACCTCAAATCATGTACTCTCAGTCCACTTATCAACCCCCTCCTTCAACCTTACACCAACCCCCTAAATATGTGAATGATGATGATGATGATATTCTGCCTGTCATTTTGGCTCAAGATATCACTATTGAGAGTGAGGGGGTGTGCGCACGTAATACTATAATGGAGGAAGGGAAGGGAGAAGGGGGTGGCTTCAAGGATCATGATGATCATATCACCCCATTCTCTGAATGTTTTGAGATTAAGAATACTACGGTAAAGGATAATGGTCCAAACAACTCACTTGAGGAAATACATGAAGAGGGGGATTACTTTGTAAGTATTAATATTGTTGATTTAATGAAACAAAATTCTGAATATCCTCCTTCCCTGGAAGAACATGATGATGGGGCCTTATTAGAGAAGTTTACATTTCATCTACCAACCCCATTT
This sequence comes from Amorphophallus konjac, assembly GCA_022559845.1. NCBI lineage: Eukaryota > Viridiplantae > Streptophyta > Magnoliopsida > Alismatales > Araceae > Amorphophallus > Amorphophallus konjac. The sequence continues at coordinate 233,122,110 of CM040122.1, forward strand.
CTGAAAAATTCGATTGATAATTTTCAGTTGAGTGATGAGTGTGATGATGGGCCCGTCTTAGAGAAATTCATATTTGATCTGACCTATGATGAAAGGGCCGGGTTGGAATCATTTACATTTCCTCTATCCACCCCATTTGTGGGCAATTTGGGTAATAATCCTCAGATGAGTGATGAGTGTGATGAAGGGGTTTCATTAGAATATTTCCTATTTGATCTAACCCCTGAAGCCTATCCAATGAAGTCTGAATCTGTGGATGAGTTAGATACTAGGCTCATGCTTTCTTCTACTTTGATTCCCCTGCCAGTTGAGCCTCTCCAAATTGACATTCTAGGACCTGAGGGGGATGTGCCAACCACATTCACCTTTGATTTGACTTCCTCTTAGGAAGACAAGTTGATCAATGCCCTTAAAGCTCATGAGGCTGTTACTGAGAGGAAAGTGGCTAAGGATGATAATCTTATTCCTAAGCTGCCAGGTCTTGAACAAGTTACCATAGAGGAAGTCGTTTCTAAGGGGTTCATCAAGAGGGACGATACAGGTAAAAGGGACAAATGGGTTGATGTTATGCAAAGGTTCCACCTCAATCTTGACAGATTATTGGCCATTGACCTTTTCATGATCCCGAAAGATGAAAAATTGGCTCTCACAAGTGGTCAAAGTTCAAATCAATAGTGTGCGAACCCAACATATTTCTGGCCCCAATCCAAACATACTTACTCTTGTCTTCCAATGGTATGCGGGCTGGAATTTGAAAGAGGACAAGATCACATGGTGGCTCATTCTGAATGCCACCCGTTGGTTAATGAACTGCAATGCGTCGGGCTGACGACGTTAAATTTAGCGCTTCTTGGGAGGCAACCCAACGTTTTAAGTGATTTCTGTGTGCTAATAAATAGCTTCTGTGGAGGCAACCCAAGCTTTTCTTGTGTGTTTGTGTTTTTATTTGGCAGGTTTGAATAAATGATAAGTTGGGGGGAGAAGAAATACTTGCTTCCTCTGATGCTCAGATTTTCAAAGTCAACACCTCTACCAAGTCGTCACAAGTCAACCCGTTAAAGTTCACTTCCGTCAGGTTGTACCGTTCCTTCACACATTTTATGTCTACATTGTTATTTATTCTCTATTGTTCATGCCATTGAGGACAATGTCATTTAAGTTGGGGGGACGGAATTCATGCCATTGCACATGTTACAACCTCATATACAACCTCATTTAGCCATGAAAAAAAAAGCTATGCAAAAAACCTCATTTAGCCATGAAAAAAAAACTATGTAAAAAAAAATTTTGACAATTGGAAAACCAAATAAAACCCATTTTGAGTTTCATGATTCATGTTTATATTGAACGAAATTCTGGAATAGAAAAGACTAGGGAAAAGGATGATGGATAATTTATTTACTCTAGCCATGGAAAACTGATTTAAGAATTTTTTTAAAGTTCATGTGCACTTTAGAAAAATAAAAATCACTTTGCACGGTAATGAAACAAGTAAGACAAGCCTTCTGCCGTTTTGGGTATGTTGTCTGATATTCTACACTTCTTGAAGAAGAGATCTTTTATAAGCCTTCTGCCAATTATCAAAATTAGTGCAAAAGCACAATTGAAAATTTTTGAGAAAAACACCATGAAAAATGCTCCGATTCTGAGTAACCGGGCCTACTTCACCTAAGACGTGTCGAGGTTCGCGTCAAAAGGAAAAGGGAACTTTGATCTGTGTAACCGGGCCTACTTCACTTGAGACGTGTTGAGATTCGCGTAAAACAGTGAAGGGTAGTGCGGCATCATGTGTGTATAGAAAAAAAGTGAGAAGAAAAGAATACAAAAGATCCCAAAAGGGACATAGCAATAAGGCAGATAAACAACTATTATGCTTAACGCTCTGGTTAAGAAGTGCAGAGTTGAAAAACACTTGCTTGCAATAACAAATGGGTGACGCAATTGTCTTCACTGTAGACTTAGCATTTCACGTGCACAAGTGCTACTGAATTTTGATTAGAATTCTTAATCATGTACATATTTCCTACATAAGGCTAGTCTGTGGTAATTATTCCTGATTCCTAAACTTTACTCGATTCTATAAACGATGATCTGGAAATGAGGCATGAATATTTTAGAACTCTTGATAGTCCTTATCTTTTGAGACTATTTGCATTGCTAAGGGACTAGCAATGAGTAAGTTGGGGGGGTGTGATAAGTGTGTATTTTTACATAGTAATTCATGCTTATACATATTTTTATGAGCTTAAAGAATAATAAATATGCACTTATCACGCTTACTATTAATTTAGAGTAAAATAATTAATTTTCTGGAATTAACTGATTTTAATAAAGATATTTCCTTATTTAACAAATACTCAAAACAATAAAAATAAGAAAATAAAGAAAATACAAAATATATATATATATGTGGAACTGGGCCAAAAGCCTAGGGATTTGTTCAAAAAGAAAAAGAAAATAATAAAATAAATTTATTTGATATTTTTTAAGGTCTTAAAAAGCTATATACAGAATATCTACATATATTCACATATATATATATTATGAAAATAAAAAAATTTATAAAGATTATTTCGAACATTTTCAAAAAGAAAAGAAAAAAATATATCCTCATTTGATATTTTTTTGGATTTTTTCTAAGCTATAGACATATATATATGAATATATGTAATATATGTAGTATATAATATATATATAATATATATATATATATATTCTACTTATTATATAACTAAGTGAATGTGTGTGTGCGTGTGTTGTTTTTCAAATGCAGGGGCGGAGGTCGGCGAAGGCGCCGATGCGCCTTTCGCCATGCGGGCACGGGCGACGAGGGCGCGGTCAGCGCGCCCTCACGCGGTCAACACACAGGTACGTGGAGGAGGCAGCAGGCGGCCGGGCGCACCGCCCCCGCGCGACACGCGGCGGCAGGCGGGAGCGGCGGTGCACCATGTGCCCACGCGGGCGCGCCCCACGCGGAGAGAGAGCGGCCGGCGCACGCGGCGCACGTGGCCGGCTAGGAGAGAGAAAGAGAGAGAAAGAGAGAGGAAGAGAGAGGAAGAAGGAAAAAGGGCTAGAAAAAGGCCAGAAAATTACAGAAAAAATCAAAAAAAATGCCCATGTGTGCAACACATGTTGGCACACAATATTGGGTCAAAAATAGTAGCACTTGTTTGTTCACATTGGCAAGAATGTTCACATGAGAGGGGGTGTTATATGTTACCCTATATAAAGGGCTTCATTTGTAATGGAAAGGGAGTTGTTAGGAGGTTAGGAAAAGAGGTTAGCTAGGAGTAGCAAGTTATGAATTGATCAAATTTGTAAGTGTTCTTGAAGTTCTTGCTTTGTGGCTTTGGTTGGGATAGATTTTGAGAGCTTTATGTTTAAGTTTTGAAGTTTGCGTTAGGTTTGTATTGAATACTTTCATTGTACTCTTAGCCATTTCGGCTCTTCATAGTCAATTTAAAAACTTGTGTGATCTTTATTTAAATTTATTGTCTTCTACAAAGTTATCTATCTGTAAGTGTTCTTCAACTTCTATTTTTATCATTTCGTCCACTTCCTTCTATTTTAAAAGTTATTCTCTGTGTTTTTAAGTGCTGTCCTGTGCATTGACTGTTCATCCGAAGTGATAGTCTCCACCAATTTATCATTTTGAAGTCTTTACAATCATAATTGTACTCTGAGTTCTTCATAAAAGTTGTTCCTCTCTTGTAGATCAAACTTTTGTGCTTCTTGCTCTGCTTCAAATTCTTCTTAGTTTGAGCTCTAGAATTAATTATTTACTGTTCTATTTTTCTGTCAGTTACTATTCACCAGCAGCGATAGATCTTGATTGTTCAAGTTTTTCATTATCTTCCTTTCATTTTCTACTTCTGTGTTCTTCATAAAACTTCTTCATCTTTTAATTCTCTACAACTTTCATGCATTCCATTGTTTCTAATTTCATTTAGGTTTTAAGTTATTCTATTTCTTCCAACCCCTATTTTCAATGAAATTCTGTTATGTTTTCAACTTAGTGTTTCAAACTTGTTATATCCAACCTATTTCTTCATAAGTGTTTCACTCACACCCAAAGCGGTGGTCTTCTTCCAATCATCTCACGGCGTTGACTTCCAAGGCGGAGCGATCTTCATCAAAGGCTCGGCGAGGAAACGACGGCATTCTTCAATTCATTGGCTAAATATTTCTTTAACTTATCTCTTGTTCTTTCAAATTGCAATTTCATTTCCGTTAGTTGTAATCGCACTCAAATCAAACAAAAGCAATTGGTTTTCCAAAACATAAGGGTATTTTCCAACTTACATTCAAATTTCCTCCATGTGGGATCGACCTGTATTTACCACTTTACTCGTATTTTCAAAATCCTTTAAGTGAGTGAGTGCGGTTGTATAAATTTTGAAATTTGTGTGGCACAACATTTTTAAACGACGGGTGTCGAGCGCATCACTTGCGTCCCTCTTGCAACACCACCTGCTCGCCCTCGTGATGGCTAACAGCATTGTCTGCCGGCTATGTGCCTGGCTGGACGGACGAGCCAACTATCGCAGGTGGTGTGCCTGACGTACCTGTTACAAGTAAAATAGAAGTAGTTAATCAGAATTTAGCACATTGTTAAAAATAAAATTATTCAACAAGTAAACATATAGAATTTTTATCATTTAACTAAGAATTTAAAAAAGCATACCAGTAGAATGTGATGGAAGGGGTGTACTCGGTAGACCTGATGTAGAGGCACTCAAACTTGTAAACAAAAAATATCGTTAGCAAAACAAAGTGCATTCACTACTCACTTATGTAAGGCTTCAAATAAACATACTCGCAGCACGTGGTGGGAGCGGTGTAATATGTGTACCTGGTTCAGAGACATAAAATATCATTACCCAAACAAAGTGCATAATCATAACTCATTCATCTAAGAATTGAAATAAACATACCCGCAGCAGGTGGTGGGGCCGATGTAGACTGTGTACCTAGTGTAGAGACATAAAATATCATTACCCAAAGAAAGTGCATATTCACTACTCTGTGATCTAAGAATTGAAATAAATATACCCGCAGCAGGTGGTGGGGGCGGTGTAGACTGTGTACCTAGTGCAGAGACAAAATATCATTACCTAAACAAAGTGCATAATCACTACTCATTCATCTAAGAATTGAAATAAACATACCTGCAACAGGTTGTGTTGCAGGTGTAGACTGTATACCTGGTGCAGAGACATAAAATATCATTACCCAAAGAAAGTGCATATTCACTACTCTGTGATCTAAGAATTGAAATAAACAAACCCGCAGCAGGTGGGAGAGCTTGTGTAGACTGTGTACCTGGTGCAGACACATAAAATATCATTACCCAAACAAAGTGCATAATCACTACTCATTCATGTAAGAATTGAAATAAACATACCAGCAGCAGGTGGTGGGGGCGGTGTAGACTGTGTACCTGGTGCAGAGACATAAAATATCATTACCCAAAGAAAGTGCATAATCACTACTCTGTGATCTAAGAATTTAAATAAACATACCAGTAGAACCCCTCCCGTAACCACCTCTCCTCGAAGATCCGCTACGACCTCGAACCATCTAATTATTGACAACATTTAAAGTAGTGCATATTAGTCGACAACTAATTACGAGGGGAGGTGGTAAGTAATAATGATAAGTGTATATATGTTAAATTTCTTACAAAATATTCAATCAGTATATATTTCATCTTCAGATGCTGAAGATATATCAACCTCATTGTCATCTTCGTCATCTTCCTCATTCTCACTAGATTCATACACTTCCTCCTCAAAGGACTCATCCTGCCCAACAATTGTTTCATTTAGCTCAGTTGAATCGACTTCTTCCACTTCGTCCTCTATACACAACTGAAATGGATCGTCAGATTCGATCAGATGAAGATTAGAAGCAACCAACGCTGCAGTGTCACCCTGGTCTGATTGAAAATATTCGGCACTAGAATCCTCTGAGATAGCTTCAGTCAGATCTAACTCATCATTAGGCGTAAGGGGAAGGTTTTACCCTACAGATTGCCCACCAATCTTTATTCTTGGACGATGAATAACATGAATAATACACTTGTTGGGCTTGTGCTGCCAAAATGAACGGCTCATAGGTATTCATTTTGGATCTATGTTTGACATCTACAATCCCATATATTGCATCATTTCGAACTGAATTATGATCAAACCAATGACACTTAAAAATGTATATATGGTTGTGTTGTCTGAAACACTGTAATTCTATGACCTCTTTAAGAATACCATAGTAATCGAGATCATTTTCATTGTATGTACTACCTTTCACGCATAGGCTGCTATTCATCGTAGACTTATTTCGTCCATAATCTTTGGTGTGAAATCTATAACCATTCACAAAAAACCCTAGATAGGCATGCGCGACCTTCGAAGATCCATAACTTATCACCCGGACTCTTTCATCAGCAACATAACCTTCTTCAACCTATGAATATAAATAACGTTACTTTAAATTGAACTTGCATACACCTCAAGCTTTGTGGAATTGGTAGATTGGCACTTACTTGACCTTTAAGCCATCTGGCAAAAGATCTCTCTCGTTCATTTTGAACCTCCAACTCATTGAGGTGTGGACATCGAGTAATTAATTCTAAATCAAATTGCCTGTAATAATGAATGCAACATCACCATAAATGGGAGGAAGAATGTCAAGATGCTTATAAATTTCAGCACCTGTAAAGTTGAGGACTCACTCAACATAAGGTTCAATCTCAGCACAGTTCAGGAGAACATAGATCTCTGCGGCCAACAACTCTCTGTCCTCTAATATGCGATTCGAACAACGTTTGAATGCACGACCTGGATACTTAAATATGGACAACCGGTCGGATGAACCCACATCTCCTCCATCATCATTACGTGGAGGTCGATTGCGGAGAGTTTGAATTTCGGATTCGAAGTACATCGAACAGAAGTTTGAAATTTCTTCAATAATATATGCCTCGGTATTCGAATCCTCTACTTTAGCCTTGTTGCGAACCTTCATTTTCAGGTCATGCATACACCTATGACAACAATTCATATGACAATGACATACAGTGACAATGACAGACACATGTAACTATTGTTAATTAATCAGTAAATACATACTAATTACCTCTCAAATGGATACATCCATCGAAATTGTACCGAACCTCCAACTTTGGCCTCGTATGGCAAATGGATAATCAAGTTCTCCATGGAATCGAAGAACGCAAGGGGAAATATCTTCTCCAACTTGCATACCGTCGTGACCACATTCTGTTCCATAGTTTGCACGTCCCCAAGTTTGAGTTCTGATGCACATAGAATCCTGAAAAATTGACTCAACTCAATCAATGCTCCCCATATAGGCTTTGGCAACATGTCACGGAATGCAATGGGTAGAAGTCTCTCCATGAACACATGACAGTCATGATTTTTCAACCCATATATTTTTCCCTCATTGACATTCACACAACGGGCTATGTTAGACACATATCTATCAGGGAATCTTAATTGCTTCAGCCACTGGCATAGTTCATTGATCTATGTGTCTTTCAACACGTAAGCTGCTTTAGGTTGCACAACTTTGCCCCATACCGGCCGCAATTCCAACTCTGGTCGTTTGCAAAGTATCTTCAAGTCCGCTCGTGCCTTGGAATTATCCTTTGTTTTGGCTTTCACGTTCATGATGGTGTTGAACACATTATAAAAGACATTCTTCTCAACATGCATGACATCCAGGTTGTGCCGTATGAAAAGGGCTGACCAGTAAGGCAATTCCCAGAAGATACTTTTCTTCACCCAATTGTGTTCCTCTCCAAATCCACAAAGATTTCGTGTACTACCCGACAATTGCACTATATCTTGTAAGTTTTGCACCTCTAATGCCATTTGTCGACCAGACATCCGTTCCAAGTCTGCTTCATCCATTTCAACTGTGTTCTTAATGAATGAGTCTTTTTGCCTTCGGAAAGGATGGTCATTTCGTAGAAACCGTCGATGACAATCGAACCAGCATGATTTCTTACCATATTTCAGGACAAAGGATTTGGTATCAGCCATACATTAAGGACATGCCAACCTCCCGTGTGTGCTCTAGCCCGATAGCATTCCATATGCATGGAAGTCAGTTATTGTCCACATCAATGCAGCCTTCAGAGTGAAAATTTTTTTTCTGTACGCATTATAAGTAACAACTCCATCATTCCATAATCTTTTCAACTCATCAATCAGTGGCCTGAGATATATGTCCAAATTTTTTCCTAGATTTTTTGGACCTGGAATCACCAAAGTTAAGAAAAGGTTCTCACGCTTCATGCACATGCCCGGCGGAAGGTTGTACGGCGTCATGAAGACTGGCCAACATGAGTAAGACGCTACTGAACCTCCAAATGGGTTGAAGCCATCTGTGCATAAACCTAACCTAACATTGCGTGGCTCGTGACCAAAAGCAGTATAGTTACGACTGAAATGAGCCCAAGCTTCACCGTCAGCGGGATGAATGATTATATCATCTACACGGCGTACTCTTTCCGTGTGCCATATCATATGCCGACTTATCTTTGACGACATATACATCCGCTGCAATATGGGCATGAGAGGGAAGTATCGTAGTGACTTGTAAGGCACATCCTTCTGCTTTGATATGTCCCCTCTCTCAGGTTTAAATCTATCATGATGACAAATATCACATGATATTTTATCTATATTATCTGCATAATATAGCATACAGTGATTAGGGCGTGCATCTATTTTTTGGTATCCAAGCCCTAAATCATTGACCATCTTCTTTGCACGGTAAAAATTTTACGGCAACTTCTCATCCGTAGGTAGCATACTCTTGATAAGGAGGAGCATACGGTCAAAACAACTCTCCCTAAGGTGAAATTCGGATTTCAAATTCAACAACTGTGAGACAGCAGATAAGCGAGTGTGATTTTCACAACCATCCCACAGCGGCTCATTAGCATCCCGAAGTAACTGATAAAATCTTTCAGCCGACTTGTTTGGTGGTTCTTCGTTGTACACGTGTTCCCCTTGTACATTAAAGTTAGGGCTAGCAGCATCGATTACCATGTCTGCGTAGGTACTTGTGCCGCCAACATTGCCGGGCGCATGTGACCAAAAGTCCTCACTGTGACACACCCAATTCATATAACCTTTCATGAACCCTTTCCTGTATAAATGAACTTGCACATCCTATAGCGAAGGAAATTTCTTATTTTTACAGCATAAATAAGGACACCGGATGTTACCACGTTGGTCCACTGCTGTTGGATGCCCCAATACAAACTGAATAAAACTATCAACTCCATCCTTAAACTCCTCAGACACCACTCCGTCAACTACTCTGTGATTCATCCATGTACGATCAACTCTAGCCATATTTACCTAACAAATTAAAAAATTCATATCAATATGTCTTATCACTACTTCTAAGAAAATATCGACAACATCTCCCCTAAATATTGACTATTTTCCACATTTGTACATCCTGTTTGGTCACATATACATCCATATCCACATCCACTTTCACTTCCATATTCACACACCCACGTTGACATCGACATCATCTTCTGAAAAAATTCATTATCATACTCGCATTCACATACACATTTTTGCACATATCGGCATCCACACCTGTCTACAAATTTAATTCACATCCAAGCATACTAATCACATATATCATAACAAAAGCTTGAATGGGCAAAAATGGAACAAAGGGTCATATCCACATTTACGCACACACATTTATATCCACATCCCTCTTCCCACCCTCCCAATAAAAATATGGGCTTGAAATTTCATCTGATGTTGTAAGAGTACACCAGGTGATAAGGAGAAAAGGTTCGTCTTGTAGACCAGGCATGAGAAGTGAGAGTGTGTGAGAGTTTGTGTGTGCGTGTGTTGTGTGAGAGTGAGCGTGAGAAAGGGCGGGAGCTCACCGCCGCTGCCGGAGGTCACCGTCGTTTCTGCGCCCTCGCTGTCGGTGCCGCCTCCGCTCGCTGCTCACCGGCGTCCCTGGGTAGCTCCGCTGCTCGCCCGTGAGAGATTGAGAGGGTGATGCAGTGGTTGAATGAGGATGAAGGGGGAAGGACTAAGGAGGACAGGAGAGGGGACGTTTTTTTTCCAATTCTTGTCTCTTTCTATTTGGCGCCATATTTTTATTTGGTGCCATGTTTTCATCCATTCATTCGTGATTCTTTGTCATTCATTCACTTCTTCTAATAGGATACAATCTCTCTCAGTAAAAAATATTATTACATCTAAAAAAATATTATTTAATATTTAGAGATTTGAAGATATGTAATTTAAACATTTTCAACTTCTTTATGGTCGATAAGTCAATTATATAAAAATAAGAGAGAAAGTGTTAAAAAGCCTAGCTACCTTGAAAGCCCGACATCGGGGTGCACGCGAAAAGGTATTCGGAGCCGTATCGGTCACATGTTGACCATTTCCTTATTGTTTCATGCCCCCCTCAAAGTCATGTGTTGTGAATTTATCGTCACATCTATATTTAATGAATTTTCGAGAGCTAGGGCTCCTTGATAGTGGGGAATATTAATGCCACGTGGAAGCACTCAGGATATATAATAGTCAAATATCATTGTATCTTTCATCGATTTTACTCACGATAGGGCGTGCCAATCACGTGTCTGACAATGTGTTCAAGTTCAAAGGCTGGGATGGTCTGGACTAACCGAAGGTGCGCTCCTTATGATCGCTAAGCAGATCGACGATGGTGGGCATTCGGACAGGACTGGCGACCCGCCGTGCCATAAAGGTCGTTCACGACGATAAAAGAGGGGAGAACATTTGATTAATTGCCACGCCAAGCAATGGGGCTGCATGGCCAATAAGTCAATTCAATTATTTAAAAAGAAGAGAGAACGTGTTGAAAAGCCTAGCTGTCGATAAAGGCCCACATCGGGGTGCGCGCGAAAAGGTATTCGGAGCCATATCGGTCACATGTTGTGACCGTTTCCTTATTGTTTCGTGCCCCCCTCAAACTCATGTGTCATGAATTTACCGTCACATCTTTATATAATGAATTTTCGGGAGCTAGGGCTCCTCGATCGCGGGGAATATTAATGCCACGTGGAAGCACTCAGGATATAGGATAATTAATAGTCAAATATCATTGTATCTTTCATCAATTTTACTCACGATAGGGCATGCCAATCACGTGTCTGATAATGTGTTCAAGTTCCAAGGCTGGGATGGTTTGGACTAATCGATGGTGCGCTCCTTATGATCACTAAGCAGATGATGGTGGGCATTCGCTCGGGACTGGCGACCCACCGTGCCATAAAGGTCCTTCACGACGATAAAAGAGGGGAAAACGTTTGATTAATCACCACGCCAAGCAATGGGGTTGCATGGTCGATAAGTCGATTCGATTATATAAAAAGAAGAGAGAACATGTTGAAAAGCCTAGCTACCTTGAAAGCCTGACATCGGGGTGCGCGCGAAAAGGTATTCAGAGCCGTATCGATCACATGTTGACCATTTCCTTATTATTCCGTGCCCCCCTGAAACTCATGTGCCGTGAATTTATTGTCACATCTATATATCGCCAACATTTCGGGAGATAGGGCTCCTCGATCGCGGGGAATATTAATGCCATGTGGAAGCAATCAATGACTTGTCACTCCATCGTTGAGTCACGTGCACATCATTCGGGGCAGGTGTTGCCGTCCCTGCCGAACCAGTCATCCCGGCCACGGCTCGAGACGGGATGGTACATTGCATACCGATACAGGAAATTATAATATATATATATATAATTTAATAAATTAAACTATTTGAAATGACATCTTGTATCATTTGGTTAATTGTTCATCCATTTGAACGGGTTTCTCTGGGTTCGAATCTTAGCTTCAACGTAAGGTTTCCATAAATTTTTTGAATATAACTTATTCAAAAAAGTAAATGAATACACGGCAGAACTTTGTTTTGGAACCCGGCACGTCACGATTAACAACGATACACTAAACGAACTTAGTCTAGTGCCCCACTCTACGTCTCAAGTGCTGAGCCATTTGTCACCCTTACAAGCTCACTCTTTGTCTTAACGGCTAATTGTCAGACTTAACATCTATTTGTCACCCTTCCATGCTGCAACATTGCCGTCGCGCTAACTCATTTATCACCCTTAGTGACTTATTTGTAGCTGCTATCTTGCAAATTTTCACCGTTGTTCCCACATTTGTCACCCTTTACATCCATTTGTTAGGCTTATATATCTCTTTGTCACTGAGATCATCTTCATTTGTCACCCTTAGGAGAGTATTTGTCACCTTCAGTCTTCTTCTGTTGTTCTTCCACGTTTGTCATTTTCTGTGTCCACTGTCGCTGGCCGAAGCTTGACCATTCTTTGACTGGACGTCAACAGTTCCAAAAGTTTGACTTTGACTATTGACTTTGCCCAGGGTATTGGTGCATTCGGTCAACATATAGTTGAAGTTATTTGTCACCCTGTTCTAGTGAGCACGTCTCTTTCTCCCAAGTTCCTCCTGTTCTTTTTCACCTTCAGCTTCCTTCTCAATTTTTACCCATGTGAAGTTATTTGTTACCCCAGTTGAGCATTTGTCACCCGTACTCACCTAATTGTCACCACTAAACTCTAGAAACCGTCGCCCTTACTCCACTGCCTGAAAGCCGTGCGTCAGGCTTGTCTCTATTGAGCCTTATTTGTCACCGTTAGCAGGGTATTATTTACCCTTGCTAACCCATTGTCACCCGTGCAGACACATTTGTTGCCCTTAACCTCCAATTGTCCCACGTGGAAAACGGGACACGTCGGCCACGCGTGGGTGTTGTTCGCGTATTGCTGTCGATCCAACGCCACAGGCCACATCAACAGAAATGATGATGCCGAAGGGCCGAACTGGACCTCGAAACAAAAAATCCCCAATTCCTTAAATACCCTTCCCGCCATGTCTCGCCTCTTACGAAACCTACCAGAAGGCGGTTTGTCTCTCCATCGTGCTCAGCGTCTCATCTTCCTCGCGGTGCCTTTTACGACCTCTCAGCCATGGAGCCGAAGAAGACACGCATGCATCGCTCTGTCCGCCGTAAAGTGGATGTCCCACCCGCATCTCAGGACATTGTACCGGTTCCTACGGCCGAAGAAGAAACGTTTGAGGAACCTAGGGTTTCTAAGGCCTCCACTTCAGGACGACAAGTTAAAGGTACCATGGTTCCTTATCTCCCTTACATATCTATTTGCCCCCCTATCGACCTATTTATTTGTCACGCTTATCTACCTATTTGTGTCAGATTTAGACCTACCTGTCACCGTATTTCATACATTTGTCACCCTTAAGCACCTATTTGCCACACTTAAACTCCCTTGTCTATATATACATTTGTCACCCTTGTCTTACTGTTAATATTTTTTGTATTTCTTGATCCGTCAATTAATTAACTGAATCTCTTGTTTACACGTTAATTTTTTGAATCTAGTGAACACGCGAGTCATCTGGGCCCGGTGTTCTATGGATAATTACATGAAGGATAGGGATCAGATGGCATTTCGGGAATGCCACAAGTCATTGATGAGGACCACACCCTTTCGTCCATATGTTGACAATGCTTCTCGCGTATTCTTCACCATGACACTATTGGAGGAGATTATTTGTGCCCATAGTGGAGGAAATTACTTCTGTATGGGTAGTAGGAGGTCGCATTCAGTGTGGAAGATGTGGGCATAATTTTAGGATTACCTTGCTCCAGCCAGCCGATTCAACATTATGGATCCGCGAAGCAAAAGTCGAAGTTGCATAATCGATTTGGATTTGCAGCAACATTTGACCGGAAGAAAGTGTGCTCTCTCATCCAGCAAATTGTTGGGTCCGATGAAGAACAGGACGTGGCCGACACTATCCGACTGTGGATTGTACTCCTGCTGTCCACTTTCCTTTGCCCACGGTCAGCAACTTCTTGTCCGCAATAGATATTGTCATGCTTAGATGACATTGAGAGAGTTTCATATTACAATTGGGCAGCCGCCGTGCAACAGGTAACGATGCACAAGTTTGAGGAATTAGTGTCGGCGGTCCAGAAACGGCGGTCAGGTACATTTGACCGTGCTATGAGAAGAGCCAGGAATGCATCACAGGCCCATACCCCCATATTTGGTTGTTCTGCCGCACTTGCTGTAAGTTTTTTTATTTTTGTTGTGTAATAATGTGTAAATCAATAATTCTACTGCATTGCAAAATAACTTGATATATTTCATATTACAGGTCTGGTTTTTTGAGCACACGCGAGTGCGGCAGCCAGTAAGGCATGTGGCATTTCCCCGACTATTTAGGTGGGGGACATTTGTAGATAGGAAATTAAAATTCTCCATTGGATCCCTGCGAGACCAACATGTATTATGAGTACTAAAATTAACTTCTTCTTTGTCATTCAATATTAATGAATAACCGGAGTGATGTGGTTGTTGTGCCCCTGTGGTTTTGATGATAGCAAACACTATAAGTCACACTGTGTTGGTATGAAAGACTGAATGAGCATGATTGAATGAGCATCTGGTTTTTGCATGTTATATTGCGTACAACTTCATCAGGGTGCATGGCATTTCATCGAACAGATCAAGGTCAATGCTAGTATAGACAGCATGCATTCAAGGTCTATGCACTTCATGATAGCCAGCTTAGACAAGGTCTGTGCATTCATGATAGCCAGCTTAGACAAGGTCTGTGCATACATGTTCAAGTCTGCGTCATCTGGATATAGGTTTGTGCATATGGTGAGAATAGGGTCAAGGTCGGTGCATATGTGAGCATTTTACACACAAGTCAGTGCACATTCGAGTCTGTGCATATAGCAATGTGCATGGTTGAGGTCCGAGCATATCATTGTTCACATGCATATAAGGTATATGCCATCTTGCACATACACGGTCGGTGCAAGTCTTGTCTTAGGCAATAAAAGGTCGGTGCACTTCTTGCCACTGCACGCTTGCACATAGTCGGTGCAAGTTCTGTCATACGACCTCGGTGCATGTTGATGTCAGTTCATATCTACGTCAGTGCAGGGTTGTAGTCGGTGCAACTTTTGTTGATGCACGCGTATAGTCTGTGCAAGATAACTCTGGGCACTTTATGTTGCATAGCGCATGAGGTCTATGCATGTGCATAGCTAAGTCGGTGCAACTTTCATCTCTGGCTCGATTAGGTCTGTGCAATGTTTGCACTTTGCGTATTCATAGTCAGTGCATCTGTTGGCCATGTACTGGAATCAAGTCTGTGCATATGCTTGCATGTAAACACTGAGTCCGTGCATGTGTGTGTGTGCAGTTTGTGCATTTCTTAACTCTGCATTCAGGTTATGTCTATGCATACTCTCTTGAATAACACCTACTAAGCTCATGCACACTAGCTTGTACGCCCTATTAAGTCTATGCATTTGACTGCTGTGTGAACAGATTTTCATATGGTTGAGCTTCAAAGTCGAAGCATCCCTTCTCTGCACGAGCAAGTCAATGCAATGTCTTTGTCAGCATGACTACTCTAGTAAGTCAGTGCAATGCCTTCGCCAGCACGACCAGGAACAACAAACTAAGTCGGTGCATGCATTTATATGGAACTTAAGCACGCAAGTGATCAATTGAGGAAAACCATGTTTTGAGCATCTTTTGTGCACTTGAGTACCTTACTTACGAGGATCAGAAGAACAGGAGCATGTGATATAAGCAGAACAATCAAATGGCACTTGATCCAAGGCTGATCATTATTCTAAGAAGCTGCCACGTGGATAGCTAAACGATGGAGATTCTCACACGTGGCTGAAAGATTCCTGAAGCTTCCTGGTGGGAACGTTCTCTCCACATGCCTAGGGTGTGAGCTAGTGGGCCCCAGACTAAAGCCTTATATAAGACCTTTCTTCTGCGCAAAGGGAGTAACGCTGAACAGAAGACATCTGAGCACAGCCAGAGAGAAGAGTAAGAGAGCCAACAGAAGAAGAAGAAAGAGAGAGCAAAAGAGAAAGAAGAGAGTTCAAGAGCTAGAGAGAGGAAAGAGAGGCAGCAGAAGAGAAAGAAGGATAGAGAGAGAGATAGAGAGTTCGAGGAGACGAAGAGAAGCTTCGTGAGAAGATCTGTCCCTACTGGAATCTGGATCAAATCCAATCCAGTCAGCTCCTTGGGAGCCACATCTGTGTTGATATAGTTTATAGCTTTCAGTTGCTGTGTTCTCTTGTCTTTTGTTTTCTTTTGAATCTTTCTTCAAGCTATTAGTCAGCAGAGCAAGCTGTGTCACTCAGCGGTAGCAAATGATTGGTTCCTCTGGATGGCTAAGCTGTATTGCCCAGCGGACGGCGAAGCTGTAAGGCCCAACAGTTTAAGCTGTAAATCTGTGGTTTGTAGGCAAGCTGTGTCGCCTAGTGGTTTTAAAGCTGTTTGGCAGTGGAATCCACACTCTGGTTTGAGTGTGGGGTGGATGTAGGTCTGGAGGATGGAACCACATAAAAATCTTCTGTGTAGTGGCTGGTTTGTTCTGTTGATTCCGCTAGATGCATGCTTAGGATCGTGATCTAATTGCATATCTGTTGAGTGGATCGTGATCAGTTTGCAATTCAACTGCATATGTGCTATTTGAACAATTGTTATCGAGCATCTTCTTAGGACAACAATTTGTCATTCCGTGGGTCGTTCTGTCAACCGAGTCTATTAGTTTTATTTCCACAATAGTTATCTAATCTGAGTTTTATCTACTTAATTTTTGGAGCAAATTTGTAAGAGGGATTCATTCACCCCCCTCTGAATCTGTCTGCACCTATCATATTGACCTATCAATTGGTATTAGAGCAGGTCTCTGACTTACCAGATCCAGCGATCTGCAGAGGATCCTGCTATATTACTTTTGGTGGTGCATTACTTATCGTTTGCTGTGTGCGTTGAACTTGCTTGTTATCTGTTAATGGCTCGTCTTCTGGTTTTTGATGGGTAGAACTTCAGTAACTGGTTAGGCGGGCTATGTGTTCACATGAATTACATTGATCCAAATCTATGGAATCTTGTATCAAAAGACCCACATAAATTACCTCAGAATGAGACCAGATGGTCTATAGAGGACAGAATTAAGCATAGCTAGAACGCTAGAGTTCTCAATATTCTGAGAGACGCAGTTAACACTGAAGTGTTTCCATGTATTACAGGATGCCATTCAGGAAAGGAGATCATGGATAAGATAACCGCCATTCATCAGAAGCAAGAACGAGTTTGCCTAATGGCCAACTGGAGTGATCAATCAGATGAGTCTCCATCCCAGGTAAACTCTGAGACCGAGGATATTAGCTATGATGATTTAGTTGCCATGCATGAGCATCTACTGGATAAATATGAAAGAGTTAAATCAGAAAAGAGAAAATTAAGAAAAGAGAAAAATGCTGAAATCACAAGTCTGAAGGCTGAAAATGAAAATCTAAAATCAGAATTGAAAAATAAAGAAGGATCATGTGAAGATTGTTCATCTTTGAAAAAATTGTGTGACAGCATGGAATCTGATTTGAGCCTAAAAGAAACCTTGATTGATTCATTAAAAGAAGAAATGTTGCTCAATGAAAAGGAAATTGAAAAGACAGAAGAAAAACAAAAATAAGAAAATGAAGAATTGAAATTGCTGAATTTTGCTATTTCTGAGAGGCTTTTAATGCTTGAAAAAGGGAAGAGTTCATTTGAAAATGAATGTGAGAGAGTGAGTACATTAATGGAAGAGATAGACAGCTACAAAACCGTCAATGCTATGCTTAATGAAAAGATCACAAACTCTGAACTGCTCATCTCTTCTCTTAAAAATGAGATTTTGGATTTGAATAAGTCTCTGTCTGATTCTGCTAATCAAGAGAAGCAGAATGTTGTATCCACAGATAACTGCATGAAGAAAGGCAGTAATTTTCAAGTTAAGCAGGGAATGAGGAATAAACTTTATACAACTTTTGTGCGTAGCTCAGACATAGCTAGCACTTCCACCTCATCCCCTAAACAAGTTGCCGCTCAAGAAAATAAGAAAACAAAACAGAAAAGGAAAATATTAAAAAAAGAATGATAACAATCAACATGCTAAGAAAGTTCAAGCCAACAAATCTATTGTCAAGAATATTGAATGCTTTTACTGTGGAAACTTTGGCTATGAGATGGTTGATTGTTTTATCATGAAGAAGGATGAATTGAAATATGATAGAATTCATGCTAGGAATTCTAATATGAAGAAACCCTCTTCTGTTCAAACAAAAAGGCCTCAATACTTTTATTGTCATAAAATAGGTCATCTCATGCGTGAATGTAGGCTAATGGAAATAGATGACCTATCTGCTATTGGAGTGCATGATAAATTGTTCCATGCTAAAAATCATGCAACTCATAAAAAGAAACTTTAATGTTTTCATTGCGGCAAATCGGGCCACATTGTTGCTGAATGTTGGCATAATCAGGGAAAGAAATTTTGTTCTGGATTTGTTAATTTCCCATTAAAAAAATGTTTTTAAAAGAAATAATTTTGGTTCTAAGGGAAAGCACCTTAAGTGCTTTGAATATGGAAAGCATGGCCATATAGTCAAGAACGGCTGGCAAGCTCAGAGAAATAGATTGAATTCTAAATCTGTAAAATTCTCTGCTTTCTATTCTTCTGCTAGGAATAACTTAATTGATAAAAAGAAAAAATCTTCATGCTTTGAATGTGGGAAGCTAGGCCATAGAGCTACTGATTGTTGGCTGGCTGATTTTAGTAAACAAAATTTTCTCTCTGCTAATAAATTTCATGACAATAGTAATTTGCATAAAAAGAATTTGAAATATACTGCATCATGCCATTACTGTGGTCAAACAGGTCATTCAATGATTAATTGCTACTTGATGAGATTTGATGACCTTCATGCACAAAAATTATTAAGAACACCTGCTGGAGGTGCCACTGTTATTTCAGGACCCAAGATGCCTTGGGTACCTGTTGGTGTAAAATGAGGAATTACTTTACAGGTGTGCCTTGGGGATGAGGAATAAAGAGGGGTAAATAAACCAAGGCACCCTAGTATGAAAACCCCAGTTCTAAAATTGTCAGGTAACATTCTTGCATTCTTCAGGATTGCTCATTTGAATCATGCAGAAATCTCATTTGATGCATTGTATGCTTAAGTTGTTAAATAAAATTCTCATGCATACATATTTTTATTTGCTTTAACAAGTGCATTGAGCAACATGAGTCTATACATTCATATTTTGAGCTGTATGTGTACATATTCATTGAAGATATGTTGAATTCATTTCACATTTGCATGCATTAATGTTTTGACATCTGTTTGTGCCCATAGAGAAGGTTAGAAACTCATGAGCTCAGTTTGCATATTTGTGCATATATGTGAATTGCATATACATGCATTTGACATACAGTCATTGAAAATCTGATGCACTTAGGACTGTTGGTATTGCATTGTCATGCATGACCACTATGGTATATCAAATGGTAAGCTACTAAAAGGCAGGTGAAATCTGTCTGGAGGTTCTTACTATGTGTGAGATGGTCCTTTAGACCAAGTTCTCCGCCTAGTACCATGGGTCATTTTACTTAATAGGGCAGTCTGAATGAGCATGAGTCACAAAATCATATGTTCAGCCTTCATTGCAAACATTGCATAATGTTAGGGGGAGTCTGTCTAGCTCTTGCATGTCTTCATGCCACATGTGTCTTGCATAGTCACTGAAAATCTGATAGGACTACATATGCCCCTGATGCATCCATAAGCATAGTTCATGACTTCCCGTACATAAAGTCCCATGCATTATCTTCATGACATACATGATGATTCAATGCATTTAGTTAGGGGGAGTCAATGCATTGCATACATGTTGTCAAATGCATACACTTATGTCAGAATTCATTGCACATCACTCATATTGAAAATAACAAGATTGCGTTCATTAAGGGGGAGTATATAACAAGATTGTGTTCTGCTGGCTATTCATCTAGTTTCTTGTTATTTCAGTCAGTCAACTAAAGCTCCCATCCTTATTTTGAGATCATCCATTTCACGTATCTGAACTTGACTCTGATCTGATTTTGAATCTTTTGAGCTGGTCTTTCTTGAGTAAATTTATCTGATGGACCTCTGAATATCTATGATTCTCTATGATATATTCTTTGCTGCACCTATTAATTATCCTGATTGAAAGTGTCGACACAGTGAGTCGACATCATCTTGGAATTGCTTTGTCAATTGTCGACACCTTCATTGTTGTGCTTATCTTTGTTACATACTTGAAACTCTTGTGCAGTTCACAACTTGAATGCTGCTGAATCTCATTGAAAATTCAGAAAATTGAGAAGAGTTCAATTCGTATACCTTGATCATAAATCTGAAAATCAATTCATTAAAGAATCTTCTATTATAAAGATTTATGAATGGCTAAAAGATCAGATTGGTTTAAGTCTAATGTATTCATTGAGCTTGGATATGAATATCTTGAAAGTATCTGAGTCAACTTTAATAAACTTTAACCAACTATTTCATGTTGAATCTTGTAAAATCTTATGAAATCTGAAAATGTTAAAATCATGGCTTTATTTAGTTGAATTATATGAAATCAGTATTATTTTTTTTCAAACATCTAATGAATCTAAAATGTTCCTAAGGATAAATTCTGTCAGAGCAATGATTTTGGTTACTGAGAAACCATGTCCATTGACCATAAAGTCTAGAGGACTGTGTCATGAAGTGCCATAATTAACTCTGCTAAATAAAATTCATTGAAAATCCAGGTAGAGCAATGGCTTGAATATTGAGAAATATACTTCACTTATCCATGAAATAAGGTGAAGTATGTCATGAGGTGTCAATATTATCTCTGAAGCATGACAGTTAGTCATACTGAGTGCTTAGGGATACTGGCGTCCAAACAACGTGTATCCTCTAGCCACAAGGTGTGTACTGAACTTAATTGCACCTGGTATACTTGCTATGAAATCTTGTACTGTGCATAAAGAAAAATCTGAAATTATTTGAAGAAGTATGGCTGATCCTCAGGATCCAAATTTGAATTCCTTCATGTTGTTTAACCTCAATACTAATGATTGTAATTTCTAAAGAAGTCATTGAAATTGACTGAGTAAGATGAATAGAGGTTAATCAAGATATAAATATGAGGGCTTGGTTCACTTTTATTAAACATTGATGTTTAGATATGAGTACAGAATTTTTTTGACAAATTGTGTATACATCATATTTAAACCATGATGTTCAAATAAAAATTCATAAGCCCCTATAATAGAAGAGTCTGAACCGAGTTTATCAGTTTATGAAATAACTATCTTATTGAAAATCTTCTATTTCTTTGAAAGATCCTGTATTCTGCATGCTGCCATGTCATCCTTCCTGAATGTCTTCTTGACATATCCCTCACCTTACACTCTTGAAAGCCTTGCTTCATTCAGATCAGGGAGCATTGGATTGTTTTTAAAGAAGAGGTTAGGTCTTGTTTAGACTGCACTTATTGCTTTTTAAAGGGGGAGGTTTGTTTGTGATCTTGTCAAAGGGGGAGGATAGATTGATTGGTTCTTGTCTCATCTGCATCATGTAAGCATCAGGTTCTCCATGAATTGCATTCATTATTCATAAGGAGAGAATACATCTGCATCATAGACTTGATTGGTGCTTAATTGTTTAACTGCCTATGTGTTTTCTATGCCTTAATGATTTTGCCAGAGGAGAAGATTTTAATTCAATCATATCATGTATGTCTGTAACTCTCCTCTCAAACTAGTTCCTTTTTGATGAAGTCAAAGGGGGAGAATAGTTTGACTTGAGCCAGTGTGACTCATAGTGGTGTTGCCATCATCAAAAGGGGGGAGATTGTTGTGCCCCTGTGGTTTTGATGATAGCAAATACTATAAGTCACACTGTGTTTGTTTGAAAGACTGAATGAGCATGATTGAATGAGCATCTAGTTTTTGCATGTTATATTGTGTACAACTTCTTCAGGGTACATGGCATTTCATCGAACAGATCAAGGTCAATGCTAGTATAGACAACATGCATTCAAGGTATGTGCACTTCATGATAGCCAGCTTAGACAAGGTCTGTGCAGTTCATGATAGCTTAGACAAGGTCTGTGCATTCATGATAGTCAGCTTAGACAAGGTCTGTGCATACATGTTCAAGTCTGCGTCACTTGGATATAGGTTTGTGCATATGGTGAGAATAGGGTCAAGGTCGGTGCATATGTGAGTATTTTGCACACAAGTCAGTGCACATTCGAGTCTGTGCATATAGCTATGTGCATGGTTGAGGTCCGAGCATATCACTATTCACATGCATATAAGGTATAGGCCATCCTGCATATACACGGTCGGTGCAAGTCTTGTCTTGGGCAATAAAAGGTCGGTGCACTTCTTGCTGCTGCACGCTTGCACATAGTCGGTGCAAGTTCCACTACAAGAAAAGGCGGGATTTGGGACGGAATATTTTCCGTCTAAAATTCTGTCCCAAATATGGAACTACACACGGAATTTGGGATGGAATTTGAGACGGAAAATATTCTGTCCCAAATTTAGGATGGAATTTGTGACGGATTTTTAGAAATGTCTAAAATTTATGACCAAGAAAATGTGACGGACCGACTCCGTCAAAAATCCGTCTCAAAATCCATCGCAAAACACCTTGCGACGGATTTCACAAGGGCCGCCATTGTGAAATCCGTCGCAAAGGTGTTTTGCGACGAATTTTGAGACGAATTTCTGATGGAGTCGGTCCGTCACATTTTCTTGGTCATAAATTTTAGAAAGTTCTAAAAATCCGTCACAAATTCCGTCCCAAATTTGGGACGGAATATTTTCCATCCCAAATTCTGTGTGTAGTTCCATATTTGGGACGAAATTTCAGACGGAAAATATTCCGTCCAAAATTTCCGTCCCAAATCTCGCTTTTTCTTGTAGTGAATTCTATCATACGACCTCGGTGCATGTTGATGTGAGTTCATATCTAGGTCAGTGCAGGGTTGTAGTCGGTGCAACTTTCGTTGGTGCACGTGCAGAGTCTATGCAAGATAACTCTGGGCACTTTATGTTGCATAGCGCATGAGGTCTGTGCATGTGCATAGCTAAGTCGATGCAACTTTCATCTCTGGCTCGATTAGGTCTGTGCAATGTTTGTACTCTGCGTATTCATAGTCAATGCATCTGTTGGCCATGTACTGGAATCAAGTCTGTGCATATACTTGTATGAAAACACTGAGTCCGTGCATGTGTGTGTGTGCAGTTTGTGCATTTCTTAACTTTGCATTCAGGTTATGTCTGTGCATACTCTCTTGAATAACACCTACTGAGCTCGTGCACACTAGCTTGTACACCCTATTAAGTCTATGCATTTGACTGCTGTGTGAACAGATTTTCATATGGTTGAGCTTCAAAGTCGAAGCATCCCTTTTCTGCACGAGCAAGTCAATGCAATGTCTTTGCTAGCACGACTACTCTAGTAAGTTGGTGCAATGCCTTCGCCAGCACGACCAGGAACAACAAACTAAGTCGGTGCATGCATTTATATGGAACTTAAGCACGCAAGTGATCAATTGAGGAAAACCATGTTTCGAGCATCTTATGTGCACCTGAGTACCTTACTTACGAGGATCAGAAGAACAGGAGCACGTGATATAAGCAGAACAATCAAATGGCACTTGATCCAAGGCTGATCATTATTCTAAGAAGCTGCCACGTGGATAGCTAAACGATGGAGATTCTGACACGTGGCTGTAAGATTCCTGAAGCTTCCTGGAGGGAACGTTCTCTCCATATGCCTAGGGTGTGAGCTAGTGGGCCCCAGACTGAAGCCTTATATAAGACCTTTCTTCTGCGCAAAGGGAGTAACGCTGAACAGAAGACATCTGAGCACAGCCAGAGAGAAGAGTAAGAGAGCCAACAGAAGAAGAAGAAAGAGAGAGCAAAAGAGAAAGAAGAGAGTTCGAGAGCTAGAGAGAGGAAAGAGAGGTAGCAGAAGAGAAAGAAGGATAGAGAGAGATAGCGAGTTCGAGGAGAAGAAGAGAAGCTTCAACAGAAGATCTGTCCCTACTGGAATCTGGATCAAATCCAATCCAGTCAGCTCCATGGGAGCCACATCTGTGTTGATATAGTTTACAGCTTTCAGTTGCTGTGTTTTCTTATCTTTTATTTTATTTTGAATCTTTCTTCAAGCTGTTAATCAGCAGAGCAAGCTGTGTCGCTCAGCGGTAGCAGAGGATTGGTTCCTCTAGATGGCTAAGCTGTATTGCCCAGCGGACGGCGAAGCTGTAAGGCCCAGCAGTTTAAGCTGTGAATCAGCGGTTTGCAGGCAAGCTGTGTCGCCAGCGGTTTTCAAGCTGTTTGGCAACGGAATCCACACTCTGGTTTGAGTGTGGGGTGGATGTAGGTCTGGAGGATTGAACCACCTAAAAATCTTCTGTGCAGTGGCTGATTTGTTCTTTTGATTCCGCTAGATGCATGCTTAGGATCGTGATCTAATTGCATATCTGTTGAGTGGATCGTGATCAGTTTGCAATTCAACTGCATATGTGCTATTTGAACAATTGTTATCGAGCATCTTCTTAGGACAACAATTTGTCATTTCGTGGGTCGTTCTGTCAACCGAGTCTATTAGTTTTATTTCCGCAATTGTTATCTAATCTGAGTTTTATCTTCTCAGTTTTTGGAGCAAATTTTTAAGAGGGATTTATTCACCCCCCCTCTGAATCTGTCTGCACCTATCATATTGACCTATCAGTGGTTTGAAATGTAGGTGATCGAAGAGCTCCTTGTTGAGCCAAGTGAAAGGGTGATGGTGTACGGTGAAACGATGATGACCAGACCCAGCCACCATTATACATCCTCATCAGAGAGATACATGCCTGTACTACAGGATATTGCCGCTACATTGAAGATCCAACAACGGCTACTTGAGGAAATGAGGGCCTTCTATCTGACTAGTGTGGAAGGGGCTCACATTCCCGCTGATACAGCACCTCCTGGCCCTATCGAACAGGCGACGGATGATGGCAAGCGACCGGAGTCACCCCCTGGAGAGGAAGTGCAGGGGGATAATAATGTTGAGGAAAATTTACCTCAAACTTTGGTAGACATTGCCGTCGATGTCCTAGCTCCAAGGCCCCTTCCAAAAATTACGGATGATACTGTGCCATGTAAGGCAGCTCCTGAAGAGGATGTGCAAGGCGATATCGAAGGTCAGGTGGAGGCGACCAATGCATGTGGTGACCGTCGTCCAGGTGTCTTTTGTCAGTCCCTTCATGAACGGGACGAGAAGCCCGTGAAGAAAAGGCGGGCACCTCCAAAGAAAATAGGAAGGGGGAAGAAGAAGGTGAGTTTGTGTTGTTCCTACTTCTTATAGTATAGAATCTAAGATTGGTACATTGGCATACATGTAGAAGGGAGATGAAGCCGACGACATCAGAATGCTCCTACAGAATACTGATTGGATCTGCAAAGGCCGGCTGAATCCGAAAGATAACAACGCTGTGAATGAATTCATTGTTGCTAGTGTCTCGGGGGATATTGAATAAGTTGTCCTCTTATACTTTCTGTAATTATCATGATTTACCTTTCTCTCACTACCAACAACTAAATTTTTATCCAATATAGTGACGCCATATTATCATTAGAGAATAGGACTGTTTTGAGATGTCATCATGTCATTGATCTATTATACGGCCGGACGATAGATGATATAGTACTCTCTTTCATTAATTATGCAATTTTATGCCTCGCCCTACCCTGAACTTGTGTTTCTACTGCTAATAGAATCGTGATTGTTAATTTACAGGTGATCGACGCCATGATGTACCTCCTCAAATCAAGACTCAATGAATCTGACATCTTTCATAAGTGGGTTTGTTTTCCCACCATTTTAGTGAATCACATCAAAGTCATCCCAGAGGCCGACTCTGCAAAATCAAACAAATTGTTGGAGTGCGCCTTCGAGAATTCTGAATTAATCGAACTGCACAAGAACAAATATTTA
Source organism: Amorphophallus konjac (assembly GCA_022559845.1). Taxonomy (NCBI): domain Eukaryota; kingdom Viridiplantae; phylum Streptophyta; class Magnoliopsida; order Alismatales; family Araceae; genus Amorphophallus; species Amorphophallus konjac. The sequence goes on from CM040122.1 coordinate 233,148,119, forward strand.
TTCTTCGTGTTACACTCATCAAATCACTGGCATCTACTTGCTGTTGACACGGAGAATCACCGCTTTGTCTCATACAATTCCATGAGAGGGATGGCCATCCATGATGCCACTACAAGAAAATGGGTATTTTTTCTTATCCATATAACTATATTAAAGATATCTTTAATGTGTCTTTTAGTTATTCCTTAATAATGTTAAATATTTCATTTGCAGGCTACAGTTGTACGGGGGTTTATGAACAACTATGGGCAATTCAAGGGAGTTGAGAATTGGGAACTTGTATTCGACAACGAATGTCCCCAATAGGAGGATCGAAGCCTCAACTGTGCCATTTATGTACTGAAATATGTTGATGAATTGTCAAAGAAGATGGAGACATCATGGACATTTAATGAGGGTGATTGTAATATGATTAGAGCCCAGTTTGGGGCCTAACTCCTTAACTTTGGAAATAGAATATCTTAAAAAATTTCACGTCTCAAACCTCAGAATGTGGCATACCTGTGTTGATTGGTATTTCTTTTTTCATACATTTTGATCTTCAAAGTTTCATATATTTTAATGCCGTTAATGTGTGCTTGATAATGTGTATTCATGAATATCAATGAGTTTTATGAAGATAGATTCAAGTTTGGTTAAGGAACTGGGCTGAAGTGTGAAAAGATGAAGGATTTACTTGCACAAGTGTCGATTAGAGTGGAATGAAGACATGCACCGACCTCACAGACTAGAATGTGAATGTGCACCGACCTGATAGTGCTATGTGCACAGACCTTATGTTTCTATCGCTAACGCATGTGCACCGACCTGATGCTTCTAACACTAACGCATGTGCACAGACCTTATGCCTATCTCTAACACACGTGCACCGACCTTACATGCTATCGCTAACACATGCACCGACCCGACCTTACATGCTATCGCTAACACATGCACTGACCCGACCTTGAAAAATGTAAATGTGCACAGACCTCATGCACAGACCTTATGCCTTAGCCATTTTTCACCGCTAGTTGTGCATTTGTTACCACTAAAGTGCCATTTGTCACCCTTACTGCATATTTATCACTCTTACCACATGACTACATGAGCAACCGTTGCCTTCTCTTCACTTCATTACTTGCTTGGCTTTGTCTGGGGAGCATAGTGGTGACTAGTCTATTCATTGACCTTGGACTTTGACCGGGACTTCATAACTGTTCAACAAAAAGTTAAGCTTGGCAGGAGACTTCTTTGACTTGCGTCGACCTTGACCAATCAACATTGACTGTCTTGGCATTGACCAAGTCCCTTCATTGTTCTTCTGATTGCTATAGAAACTCTTGATACACTGTTCATATTTTTTTTCCTCCTGTGAACTTGACTCCTCCTTTCAGCTCCTTATGCTTTTCATTTGATAGCTCTAGAATCTATTTTTCACCCTTACCAGTGTATTTGGCTACTACGTAGATCTAGTTATCGTCACTGATAGGGTATTTACATCCTTATCCACTGGCTTTACTTCATGCGTCGACGTTGAGGTTTTCACAATTTAAACGCTGCAAGCTATTTTTCAGACTTACGCACCTATTTGCCACTGCTATCAGACATTTGTCAACACTAGGCAACTATTTGTCACCCTTATACTCCCCGTCGCCACTGACCTATCGTCAAACCGTGGTATAAATCGGGGTACCCCATGTTGTTGACACCCGTTTTATACCCAATAAGTCGGGTCATCTCCTTATTTATTCAATATGATGCTCCGAGTTGTTCACTCTTCATTGAATTCCTTTTAATCAGTTGAAGCCTGTTTTCTGGGTCTCAATTCCTGGATTAGACCTGGTTCCTGGTGGCACTTCGTTCAAAAGCTTGACAATCCCTCCATTCTATTTTCTTGAAAATCAATGATAATAACGGTCTGGACTAGGCGCGTCATTTCATAATAACGCATGAAGCCTAGGCCGTTACTCTTTGAAGAGTCCCAAGACTTAGGGCCTCGTTGTCCTTTGATAATAACGGTCTACTCTCTAGCCGTTTTTTTCCTTATGACGCCCTATGCCCTGGCCGTTACTTACTTGCAGAGTCCTATTGTTTAGATCTTCTTCCCGACGATCTTATCCTTTGGATAGGGTTGAAAATGACGGTCGTTCCTTAATGCGTTACTTCCAAGTGGCGGTCTATCGTGCAACCGTTACTTCCTTCAGAGAGTCCTGACAGTTCAGGCCTTTTCTCTGCTACTCCGTGGACGAGATAGGGTTTTGGATTGGCGTTATCTCCTTCAATTCTAATCCTCAGGACTCTCGTTTGTTTCTTTGGACTCTTGTTGATATTATCCTCAAAGATTTGCTAAGGATTATCCTCCTTTCTTGGCTGATTTATCTTCAACTCGACCCATGAGTTTTGAAGGTCTATAAATAGAACCTTTGATTTCATAATCAAGGGGGGAGATTTTTGATTCACGACGAAGTGCTGCCGAACCCAGGAGCCATCTTCATCCAGGAGGAGTTGCTTCCCACGTCCATCCATCTTCCAGTCAAGGGAGTACTTTTGTTTTTGATCTTTCAAGTTCATCTTTGCATGCTTGAGTTCTTCCTTGGTCTTTTTAAACAGAGCATTGTCCCTCCTCCTCCTCCACGTTTTTTTTTCACTGTTGTTTTAAGCATACAAACATCCTCCCAACTTTTGAAAACGCCCAGAGGGGTTAAAAAAAAACCAAAACTCCCCGGTAATTCCCTCTCCTTTTGATGTTCTTAAGTTCTTTAAGAATTGATGCTATGCTTGTGAAGAGGGTTGATTGAGGTTGTCTTGTCTTGTCTTTCTATTTCTTTGGCAGGTTTACAGGTTCATTAGCACGAGGCCCAAGTCTTCTAGCCGGCTAGAAGAGTTGGAGTTAAAAGAATTCAAGCTTTACTACTGCAGGTTGTCTGACGGTCTGGTTTAGGAGCGTCACTCTCTTCTGGCGGTCTAGGGTGGGACCGTTATTTATAAGCGACGCACGGGTCTCTGGCCGTCACTTTCAAGCTGATCTGCAGGCTTTCTTTGGTTTTCTCTCCCGTGGGCGGGTGCTTCATCCTCCTATTTCCAAGGTATATTCGAGTCTTTGACTTGTGTTTACTTTGGTGGCGATCACATCTTTCCTTAGTGCTGGGCAATAGCTATTTCCTTCATCACATCTTTATTTCCTTGCTTGTTCCACCCCTAGTGGTGTGTTTTTATTTACTCCTTGCTCCACGCCCCGGCGTGTGTTTTTCCCTTTTCCTTAGCGTAATTTGATTGAGATAGCATGCCCATGCTAGAGCTAGCTATGATTGCCTAGGTTCATGTTCACATGTTCATAGGTTTGAGCAGATCTTTGATTGCTTGTTTGTCATCTTGCCATATTACTTAGCAGACCTCAAAAGTAAGATCAAAGATAGGCAAACAAACGATCAACAGATAATTTTTTGGCGATCACGGTGGGACAACTAGTGCCAATCGTGCTTCTGATTCTTGTTTAAACTTGCCATCATCCGTTTGTTCAGTTGTCTTTTGATCTCTTTGTTATTGCCCGTCTTTCTGGTTTTCTGAATCATAAGACGGCCCTGTCTCGGCGCGTTACAGTGGTGTGACGCAGGGACATCAGGCCGTCGCTTGTGTTTTGGGGTGTGAGCTTTCACGGGTTTTCCTGTTACTTCAGTTTGTTTTTGGTCCCCTGGCTATTACGACGGTCCGGAACCCCTGCGTTACATTATTTATGGCGGTCTGGTCTCCGACCGTTATTTCTCTCTGACGCAGTGGCCTTCGTCCGTCACTCTCCTGGCAGGTACGCATCCGAGGTGCATTTATTTCCGCAGTTTTTGGCTGTGATTTGTTGCTTGGATGCTGTTTGATTTCTGCCATCATTCTGTTCATAGCTTGATATCATTATATGCACTCTTGTTTGCTAGATTCTAGGCTAGACTTTGCATGCACTCCGGTGCACATAGGGTCATCCATCTTTTCATATATTAGACTGCATTTTCCTACCTTGTTGTGAAGACCTCTCGCCTCCATATTCCTTGGGGCCGACTAGGAAATCACAGCAGGGACCTCCATAAGTCCCCGCGAGCCGTGGATTCCCACACGGACGCCGGGCTGGTTGTACCTTTTCCCCCCTTTTTTTGTCTAGGGTTGCATAAGTGAAGGAGAGGTCACACTTAAGGTTAAGCCAAGTCCATATCCACCTCCTATTAGGAACCCATTTGGAGAAAGCACACATCAATCAATTCACTAAAGTTCCAAAGGAGAAACCATAAAGAAATTTTGTTTGCATCATCTTAAGCAACTTGGTTGGTTGTTGAGTGTCTTCATTCCCTTTCACTTATATCTTGGTCTGAATCACCTAGGGGCGATTGCTCATCGTGTGTTTGTGGTGTTCTTTGTTTTGCATTGCCAAGGTTGTCCGTTGCATGTGGAGTTGTTTTCGTTCGTCCGAATCATATCCACGAATCGCTTCCTCCTTCACATTCTATTCCAATCCCCTCTTCGACTCTACCATGGCATCTTGCAATCCTCCTCGCTCCCAAGAGGATTCCCTTCCTCAAGGGCTCCTTGAGAACCCCCCGAGGGTTATCTCTTTCTCCGCCGGAGAGGGGATCGTCCCTCTCTCATCCTCCACTCCCATGGAAGGTGGTCAGGTCATCCCTTCTTCATCCACTCCTTCCGCAGGCTCTGTTCTCCATATGATGGCCCAGTTGGATCCGACCCAGCTCCAGGTCCTCTATCAGGCCATGCAAGGGTCCAATCCTCCTCCCTCCGCTACCGTCCAGGGGCACTCTAATTCTTCTATTATTGGGCCGTCTGTTCAGCCCACCACGATTGAGCTCACCCCGGTCCAGCCCCGGACCATCACCTTTGCTGGCACAGAGATGGGTCAAACCTCCAATTCGACCCATCAATCTTTTGATAAGGGGAAATCACCTATCCCCTCTCTTCCGGTGGATTATCACTCCTCTGCTCCGGCGGCTCCACAGGTCCTTGTCGGCCCATCCGATTTCTTGCCCCAACAGCACGGGGTGGCCCAATTTCACTCCAATCCGGGTCTGTCTCAAGCCCAGTATTCTTCTTACGGCCCCCCTAATTCCACTAGTTATCCTTCAGCTCCTTCCTATGGGCTCCCGCCCTCGGCAACCGCCATTCCTCCCAATCACCAGGCGCAATCAACTCCCTTCACTGCCCTTGCTCCCTCTCGAGAGCAGGATTTGCTTAATAAGTGGGCCACCATGCAGCAACAACTTGATTTTCTTCAGAAGAAGGTGGGCCCACAATCCTTGGCTGATATTCCCGTCCCAAGCTTCCAGAACATCCGTTTTCCTCCACAGTCTGAGCTCCCCAACTACCGTAAGTATGATGGGAACAGCAATCCCTTCATCCATGTGAGGGATTTTCTGTATGAATCGGCGCAGTTCCAATATGATGATCGCCTTATGGCGTACCTATTCCGCCGATCATTAGATGGCGTTGCTCTGGAATGGTTTTATTCTCTGCCCCTAGAAGAGGCCGAGAGCTTCAAATTGGTCAAGGACAAGTTTATTCAGCGGTTTCAAGACCGGGTTGGCCCGGAATATTCATTCACAGATCTGGTGGCCGAGAAAATGAAGTCGGATGAGGAATTCGCAACTTATGCAGATAGATGGAGGCAGATGGCCGCCAAGGTGCCCGGCCATATTCCAGAGGAAGAAAAAGTTAAGCTGCTGATTTCAAATGCTACGCCCACCTTCAAGAACATCCTGGCAATGAACGATATAGCCAATATGCATCAACTGTATAGCCGGGCGCGATTTATACAAACTCAGTTTAAGGACTCCCCTATCCATTCTCTTTTCGAAAACCAAAAGCCCAAGTACCATAAGAAACCACAGGGGCCGGTTACCGAAGGAGTCCAGACAAATGAGCAAGTACAAGCTGTTGCTTTTCCCTACCAAGCCGCACCATTCCGCTACAACCAAAGCCCCCGCAATCCGCAAAACTCCGCTCCGCAACACTTTCAAAACACTCCACAAAACCCTCCGCCTACCTTCACCATCCCGCAAAACACCTTCACCGCACCACAACAACCACCACCATCACCACAATACCATAACGTCCCTCCACCCGGCGGCTACAACAATAATAATCCCAACAGCAAGCGCCCGGCTCCTAGAAGAGCCCAGTATCCTCCATTGCCAGAGACACTTACAGACATATTCTCGGCACTCATGGCAGTAAATGCAATTCAACTTCCCCCAGAAAAGACTGTCTGGAATCCAGCTGTGGACCAAACCAAGTATTGCATGTTCCACCGGCAGCCAGGTCACACTATAGAAGCATGTTTTCACTTCCGAGATCTCGTGTACGACTTACACGAAGCACAGAGAATAGACTGGGCCGAGATGCATAGGGCCATTATGGAGATCAAAGAAAAGAGAAGGCAGCCGCAGGGGCAGCAAGTGCAGCAACATCTAGCACCGCAGCCGCAGCAGCCGCCACAACTGCAGCCACCACAGCAAGTGCAAGATCTGGGTATCCATCAGAATCCGATGCCGAACCACCAACCCGCTCCTCCGCAACAGCCGCAAGCGCCAGCACAGGTTAATGTAGTCCAACCACCGGCCTCCAACACCGCGTGGTCATTTGATGATGATGGCACCGCGCCACAGGTCATGGCCTTCCACCACAAACCTTCCTTCATCCTCCCTACACAACCAACACCCTCTCCGCTCATCCCACCATTCACACCCGCTCCACTAAATCCGCTCACCACCCCGCCGTATCCTTCGCCAACCTCCATCACCGTCATCACACCACCATCCAATCTCACACCTATCCTTACCCATCCGTTCACCCTACCTTCACCAGCATCCACATCCATCACCACCCTACCACCCACCAATCCTTCACCTATCATCCGCGCATCCCCCATTAACTTCACCAACCCTCCGCTTTACCAAACTGCCTCCCCCACGCCACCTATTCCACTCATTCGCCCCGCAGGGCCCATCAGACTATCCCCCGATGCCGCGGCAAATTGTGCTCTGAGGAGTGGGAAGATGTTCCATCGGAGCTACGTCACTACTAGCAATCCCCAGCCTTCCCAACATGTGGCCGAGCAAGAAGAAGCCGAACCATTACCAGGGACTCAATATGATTTACTGCATCATCTAGATCGGGTACCCGCCAAGATATCTGTGCTGGAGTTAATCAAGAGGTCCACTCTCATCAAGATGCACTGAGGGATTTTTTACAGAAGGTCATGGTTAGTGAAGACATGGCAGTCGACAGTCTACCAACGGCACTAGCAACTATCTCTAAAGGGCCGGCAATCACATTCTCTGAGACCGAGCTTGCACCTCCGGGGGCTCGTCAAATGCCACTCTGCATAACAATTACTTTGAACAAAGTCGACGTTGAAGCAGCCTTGGTCGACACTGGGGCCTCAATTAATGTCTGTCCCCTCAGCACTCTCCGAGCCTGCAATATATCTGAGGAGTTACTACGGTCTACCCCCACCACCATAGCAGCATACGACAACTCAAGGCGGGCATGTCACGGGGTAGTCACTATTCAGGCTGAGCTCGGGCCTCTGTCCATGGCTATAGAATTCTATGTACTTGACATCGACCCTATGTTCAAAGCCATCTTGGGTCGTCCCTGGATCGACACACTTGGCGCCGTGCCCTCCACCGCGCACCAATGCATCAAATTCCCTTTCCAAGGGAGGGTCGTCAAAGTTAAAAGTTTATCCACGGTACAGTCAGTGAAGGCCATTTCTGAACAGATTCTGCCTACTCTCTGGCCAAGCAGCAGGCCCGTGCTATCAGTACTAGACCTAAACTTTCCTTGGGCGTACACCACTCCTAAGCCCGTCACTACACCAGTCAACATCAAGGCAAAGCCGCAGATTCGAGATTCAAAGGGGTGGAACATTATATTGAAACTGGGCTATCAACCGGGGAGAGGTCTCGGTGCACAGCTGCAAGGGATGACCAAGCCCATACCAAAAGGAAGAAAAATGGGCAGACGAGGTCTCGGTTACAAGGAGACAGCATTATTAATGATGGGTGACTCTGGGCCGCTTACCTGGGATTACCGTCAGCATTTTGTCAGAGGCCCCCCACAGCCGGGCACGTTAGCTGCGAAGCCAGTCCAGTCAGAAATCGACACGGTTTGTCCAGTCACCAGTCCACCCCCGTTGCCAAGGGGGCTAAATGACGATGTGATCGACTACAGCTGGGCCCTCCAGGGGCTGTTTTGTGAAAGAGGCAGCCAGAAGCCACAGAAGGGTCAGCTTATGCGGTGGAGGCCAAAGAAGCAGCCTAGTGATAATTCAAAGAAAGAAGGGAACTCGCTGATTGCTCTTTCTCTATCTCCCTCTCATTTTCAGTGCATGATCCAGTTAAAGGGGTTCATACCCCGTCCTCCTCCGATTATGATCAATCCATCTTTCAGTGATCCATTTCAGACTCTAATCAATCCTCCTGCTTATAGGCCTTACTGCCCCATTAATCTGCCTGCTTTCCCCATCCCTCCGTCATTTAAATCTCAAATCTACAAGATATGGGGTTCCTCCTCTTGTGATCTTTTCTTTAATTGCATCTTTCCTGAGCTGTTCCCTATACAGCTCCTGCTTCCTCCATCGTGCTGCATAGTCTCCACTGATCTCAAAAAAAAAACGTCAAATTTAAAACGGAGATTTCAGTGGAAGATTATGCTATCCTATCTCCATCCTCCTCGTCCCAGGGGCACGGGTCCCCTGCTCCTTCCCTTCCATTAGGCTTCCTCTCTCCTAGGTCAGAGTTAGGGTCTAGCGAGTCTGGAGAAGTAGAGTCTGTTAGGTCTAGAGAAGTAGGGTCTTGTTCTAGGTCGTCCAACCCTTCCCCTCCTGAGCCGCGCTCGCTTGCGCATCCTCCCCGATCTATTCCCGATAGGTTCTTGCAAGATTTAGCTCAGCGGTGTCGTGCTCTTTTGAAGTGCCCAGAATTCGCCGCCACAACAATTGCAATTGAAGATGAAGAAGAAATAGAAGGGGTGTGGAGCGATGATGGATTAGGCGTCTATGAAGTGCTGGATGAGAAGGACCCAATTGATGAAGACAGCGATGTAGAGGACACTGCCGACTTATATACCAAGGGACTAAGAAGATTCGACCAGCCGTCGACGGCAGTGGATGAACCTACCAAGGAAATTAACTTGGGAACAGAAGAAGATCCAAGGCCCATCAATATTTCAGCTAATCTCCCTCCACAGGTAGAAGAGGATCTAATAAAGGTACTGAGAGAGTATAGCGATTCTTTCGCCTGGTCTTATGAGGACATGCCAGGTCTTGACCCCTCCTTAGTGGAACACCGACTCGTGCTCAAACCAGGGGCAACACCTGTTAAACAAAGGTCGAGAAGATTTCACCCCCACATGGCCTTGCGGATTAAGGAAGAGGTCGACAAGCTTTACAAGGCCAAGTTCGTCAGAGTAGTTTTATATCCTCAGTGGGTGGCAAACATAGTCCCTGTTCTCAAAAAGGATGGCAAAGTGCGCATATGTATTGATTTCAGGGATCTAAACAAAGCATGTCCCAAAGATGATTTCCCGCTACCTCATATAGACGTCCTTGTTGATAACACTGCCGGGTACGAAGCTCTATCATTTATGGATGGGTACTCGGGCTATAATCAGATCCGTCTCGCTCCTGAAGATCAAGAGAAAACTTCCTTCACCACGCCCTGGGGCACATACTGCTATGTAGTTATGCCTTTTGGATTAAAGAACGCAGGCGCCACCTATCAAAGGGCGATGATGGCTATCTTCCACGACATGATGCACGTCTATATGGAAGCTTATGTGGATGACATCTTGGTGAAGTCAAGATCGAAAGAAGAGCACCCCTCTATTTTGGCTAAGGTGCTGCAGAGAGCCAGGGAGTACAAGCTAAAGATGAATCCGAAGAAGTGTGTATTCGGAGTCTCCTCGGGGAAGCTGCTAGGTTTCATAGTGAGCAAACGGGGGATCCAGATTGATCCTAACAAAGCACAGGCCGTCATGGATATGCCTCCGCCAAAGAACATTACGGAACTTCGTGGACTGATTGGTAGGTTGCAATTCATTAGAAGATTCATATCCCAGCATTCTCAAAGGTGCCGTCCGTTTTATGAATTGCTCAAGGCGGGGGTCAAGTTCGAATGGAATCAAGATTGTCAAAAGGCCTATGAGGACCTCAAGGAATATCTATCCAATCCCCCGGTTTTGCAACCTCCTGTCCCTGGGAAACCCCTGATCCTATACATCTCGGTCATTGAGGACTCCCTAGGGGCGGTTCTAGCACAAGTGGATGACGAAGGAAAAGAGCGGGCTGCGTACTATCTTTCTCGGCTATTTAATCCAGCCGAATCTAAGTACACCGCTATGGAGAAGACTTGTGCCGCCTTAGTATGGGTAGTTCAGAAGCTTAAACATTACTTTCTCGCTCACCCGGTTAGGCTGATCTCTAGAATGGACCCGATCCGTTATCTCTTAGAAAAGCCCGTTCTTTCTAGTAGGTTAGCTCGTTGGCAGAGCTTCTTATCTCAATTCGATATCACCTTTGTCGTTCAGAAGGCAGTCAAAGGATATGCCATTGCTGAGCATCTTGCACATCTCCCTATTCCTCACACCGACTCTATTCAGGACGATTTCCCTGATGAGCACCTCTCTGTCCTTTCTCAGCATCCCTTCTGGTCTCTGCACTTTGACGGTGCGCTTAACTCACAGGGCCAAGGGATCGGTGCTGTCCTGCTTACTCCTGAGGGGGTGACCATCCCCTTTGCTTACCAACTTCGATTTCCTGCTACCAACAACATCGCTGAATATGAGGCTCTCCTGGCCGGCTTGAAGCACGCCTATCTCTTAGGCGCGCGTTATTTAAACATCATAGGAGACTCTCAGCTCGTCTTACGGCAAGTTCTGGCCACTTACCGTACCCGTGACCCCAAACTCAAGCCCTATCAAGATCTGGTCACGCTCATCGCTAAGCGGTTCCGCAAGCTAATCTATATCCATACTCCCCGTTCACTGAACATTCTGGCAGATGCATTAGCATCTCTGGCCTCCTCCTTATCCTTCCCTCTCAGTCGTAGTACTGAGACTGTCGTCGTCCAGAGGATGGACGTACCCTCTATCCAGGACCCTTGGTTCACCAACCTTGGGAGGTCTGCAGAAGTGAGAGCCGAGAAGGAAGATCTCAAGGAGGTATCATTGGCAGAACTAGAGGAAATTTTGGATGAGGAAGAATTGCCTTGGTACCATGAAATCGAGTTATTTTGCAAAGAAGGGACTTTCCCAGAAGGGGCAAGAGCTGAGCAGCGCAAAGCGATAAGAAGAGCCGCCGCAAAATACACTATCATTGCAGGAGAACTGTACAGGCGCGCTACTAACGGAATGCTCATGAGATGCCTAGATGACCTGGAAGCTTGGAAAATAGCGGAAGCAGCACATTCTAGCGAGTGTGGAGGCCATGTCAATGGCCAGGCTCTAGCGAAGAAGATCCTTAGGCAGGGTTACTATTGGCCCACTCTAGAGGAAGACTGCTCCCTCTATGTCCGGAGGTGTCTTAAATGCCAACTCCACGCTGATAAGATTCACTCTCCAGCTTCATCTCTTCATCCTATGACCGCTCCTTGGCCATTCTCTATGTGGGCTTTCGACGTCGTCGGCCCACTCGGTGATCCTAATTCTCAGATCAAGCAGAAATCCTTCATTCTCACAGCCACTGAGTACTTCACCAAATGGGCCGAAGCCGAAGCATACGCAGAGATCAAAGCTACAACAGTGTGCCGCTTCATCATGAAGAATATCATCTCGCGATTCGGAGTACCAAGCAGCATCATCACCGACAACGGACCCCAGTTCGTCTCCCAGGAGCTTAAAGACCTCTGTAAGAAGTTCAGAATTACATTACATCATTCATCACCATATTACCCTCAAGGCAATGGTCAAGCCGAAGCCACTAATAAAACTCTTCTTAAAATCATTAAGAAAACGTGTGAAGCACATAAGTTTTCTGATTGGCCTGAAAGATTGGTGGAAGCTCTGTGGGCTTACCGCACCTCCGTCCGTACGCCTACGGGACAAACTCCCTACTCTCTAACCTACGGGATGGAGGCGGTGCTCCCATATGAGATCTTAATCCCTTCACTCAGAGTACAGCTCGATAAGGAACTTAATCTCGATGAACGTCGAGAGGCGTTGCTCGTCCAACTGGAACTCCTAGATGAGAAGAGGATGAATGCGGCCGATCACGTATCTGTTTATCAAAAGAGAGTTTCGCGTTATTTTCAAAAGAAGGTAATTGAACGAAAATTTTGCAAGGGTGAAATGGTTTTGAAACGCAAATTCATTCGGTCTGCAGGTCCTAGGTCTAAATTGCAACCTAACTGGGAAGGACCGTTTGTAATAAAAGAAGCTTATTCAGGGAATGCCTATCGTCTAATCAACGCGGAAGGTGAGGAGCTCTCTCACCCATGGAATGGATTGTATCTTAAGCGTTTCTTTCCTTAAACAAATCTAAACTATGTGCTTTCTGGCAATAAGAAATGCCTCCTATCTTCAAAAGAGAGTCTCGAGTAAGGCAAACACACACTACACGACGCCCCTGGTCGGGTTCTTTGCTTAAAAAAAAAAAAAAGACACTGTTTTTCCTCGGCCATACTTCGGGGGAAAGTCAAAGTCTCTGTACGTTTCATTCTTCGGCTGAATCCAGAGGCAAGGAGTGAATAAGAAGGAGACAACCGATCCAAACTCCCTAATGAGAGGAGGTCTCAAATAGGGGCAAGTCCGTTATGACCTGACTCCACAAGAAAGTAAAGAAAAGAAGAGAAAAAGGAGTGTTCTTTACCACAAAATCAAAAGCATCATCTCAAGGTCTGTAAATGAATTCTCAAAAGCTCCAAAAGAAAAGGATTAGGCATGACAAGAGTGGCAGTACAGTTCCCCGCGGGACGTTATGAGCCCGGTCGCATGCATGCCTAAGTGGACAAGGGTTCGATGGCGGACATAAAAAGCCCCGGCGCAACAGACCGAATCTCTATTAAAGTTGTACGGTGAGGGAATCAAGTTCTAAAAACTTCTATGACTGGCCTAAGCTTACCCCCATTTTCCTTTTTTCCTTTTAGGACTGAAACAAGTACCCTGGGTACAGCTTCGGTAAAAACACCGTCACAATGACCAGATCTCGGCCGGGGGTTGTCACGCTATATACACGCCGATCTCGGGACTCAAGCTAAAAGTATGGGAGGTCTCGTATTGCTAGAGAGGCACTGATGTTTTCAAAGTCCAAAAACAATCAAATATGTTTTCAAAATCCAAAAAAAAAAAATAATCAAATAGGTTTCAAAATCCAAAAAAAAAAACAATCAGATACGTTTCAAAATCCAAAAAAACAATCAAATATATTTCGAAAACCAAAAAAATCAAATATTTCAAACATCCAAACAAATCAAATATTTTTCAAAAAGAAAAAAAATCAAAAAAAAAAAAAAAAAATCAAAAGCATTCAACATTTCCATCATTCGCATAACATGCATCGCATTTTTATTTACGTTTTCGCCTATTTTAATAAGGCTCCACCCCTTGACCAAATATCAAGAAACGGTCATTATCTAACCTGCCTCGAGGCAAGGGGTTGAGTCTAAGGACGGATCTAACATGTTTCATGTCTAAGTGTGTGCAGAGTACAGGGGCAAGCCCAAAGGTAAAAAAACTCACAACTATGCAGGTTCAGGTGTGTAACGCGCCAGCATCAGACCGTTACATTCGTTTAACGGGTCCCCCTCGGACCGTCACTTCCTTCAGGCACGGGCTTTCTTCCTTTCGTTAAACCATCATCATGACGGTCTGAGAACATACCGTTACTTTCAAATAACGGCCCAAGATCCATCCGTCGCATCCTTCAGAGAATGAGTTCTTACTACTTCCATTCTGACGGCTTACTCCGGACCGTCGTATAATAATAACGGCCCAAAGGGTATCCGTTACTCCCCCCAGAAACTCTGTTTATTCATATCGGTCTAATCTTCCAAAGCACACAACTCAGGTTCTTTCAATTAAGGCAATCTCATCTTATTCAAGCAAGTTTAGTAAAATATAAGTCGTGATAAATCAAATTCTGAAATGGCAATCTAATAACATCTTTTACAAGCAAAAGGAATCAAGATACATTCGACTTCTTATCCGCAAGAGCGCGGATTCTTCTTAACTCTTTCAAGTAATCTCGGCGTGTGTCGTCGTTCTCTTCAACTTCTGCTTGCCACGGACGCACCTTGCTGATCTCCCACATGATCAGTGCGTTCCGGATCGCTCTTTCATCTTCCTCGGTCCCCATCTTCCTAGGTAAAAGGGGAGGGTAGTGTGATAGTGCAGAAACGCTGATTCGAGGTAATCCGATCTGAAGATGGCATCGGTGCGGGTTGTAGATCGCCATGGTAGTGTTCCCTACTAGCTGGAGGTCGAGGCCTTGGCGCCGCTGTATTTTAAGAAGGGCACTTCGGAGGACTCTTGGTCGCATGATGAACTTGTCCATTGGTAAAGTGTTGAAGAAGAGGCGCCATTCATCCCGAGTTTTCTTATCCGCTGTCTTGCATTCAACCTGAGGAGAATATCCAAAAGCCCCTCCAATGAAGAAGAGAGGATGGCTCCCGAAGATCCGGCTCGCCGAAGTTATATCTTCCTTAGGAAGGAATTTGATTCTCACTCCTATCCAACACTCAAGGAGTATCATGGAACCGAACAAAGGCCCTCCAAGGCAAGCCGAGCTTAGTCCTTCATAGAGGTATGCGAGGACCGCTTGAGAAATAGACATACCCCGCCACAGTCCACTAATAATGCTAAGATTTTGGATATCTAAGAGGTGGTCGGTCGTGGAGAAAAGGAAGACCCCGCACAAGCAAACCGCCACCGCCTTGGCTATTGCTTCGTGTCTCTCCCACTTATTTTTACAGTGAGACACTATCCATTGTGCTATAGGGATCAAGTGAATGTGGCGCGGGCTGATCATGGTCCGCACATCCTTTGGGTTATGAATGAAGTCGCTTAAGATCAAGGACGGATCAATAGGTTCTATTGTATAGCAAACCCGATCCTCATCCCCCGCCTTAGTCTTAGGAAGGGCTAGGTAGGTCTCTACCTCCTCCAATAGGACGGTTGCTTCAAATGAGGGGAAGATAAAGGTATGAGTTTGTGGATGCCATAGTTCCACTAGGGCTGAAAGGCATGGCCAATCCAAAGACAATTTCTGGAAGTTTTTGCCTAGAACCAAGAGGGGTTGGAGGTGCCATGCTTTGAGGATTGATACCACCTCCAAAGGGAGTGCCTTTACCATGGGAGCCACCCACTTCAGGTTGGAATAACACCTTGGGCCAGGAAGAGGCTTGAAGAAGAAAAGAAGAAGGAAAGTTACGAAGAAAATTAAAGTGCAGCAAAAAAATTTGAACTTTAGATGAAGTCATGCAAGCTTACCACCCTTTGGACATTAGAGCTTAGATGCTTGGGGATCGAGGACAGCCGTTGAAGCTCCCCATGTTCCCTCCTTGCAGCCTTAGGGCCGGTGTAGATCTTCTCTGCCATAGCCGCCATCTCGAAGCATCTCTTCATCTTGATTTCTGCTTGATTAGGGAGAATTCTTCAACCCTAGAACGGAGTTTTTTGTGCAAGCTGCGATTTTGGGTAAGTTTCCCAAGCTGCTGGGGCTTTTTATTAACTTTGGAAGGATAAGATTGGAGTTGGGAGGCTTTATCTGAAATTTGGATAAGTTCTAGCAAGAGATTAAGTGGCTGAACCTCGGACTCTAAGCTCTCACGGCCGAATCCGTTTTTGGAAACGACCCAGACTCTGACGGTCTGTCGTAGGGCCGTTACTTCACTCTGGCGCGCCTACCCTGGGCCGTCACTTTTTCTGTGGGTTGGGTTTTTCTTAAAACATGTTCTGTGGCTGTTTACGGTCTGGTCTCAGACCGTCGCCTTTCAACGGACGAACCCTAATCCGTTATATCCTTCAAATCGCTCAAGTCTCTCTCTTCTAGGCTCAACGCCATGTAACGGTCAGGTTAGGACCGTCGTTTCGTTATGACGCGTCTCCTTCAGGCCGTCGCATTTTCTGCGAGTAGTTCTAAAACCATGTTCTGCCATGAATAACGGTCCGGCCTAGGGCCGTTGTTTTCTTTTAACGCTCCTACCATGGGCCGCTATTTCTTCTGCAGCCCGGCTATCAGAATAAGATGTTTCATGAATGACGGCCTAAGGTAGGCGCGTCATTTAATTATGACGGTCCAAGACCAGACCGTCATTTCCTCTGCTACTAAATTCAGGCAGTTAGTCTATTCTTTGCCTAGACCTGGTGGTCTTTCACATCTGTACACCACACCTTTTCCACACAAGCATTCATTCACACATACACATCCATCATGCGTACTTTCAATCACTCATTCATTCATACATCCACATAAAAAGTCAACAAAAATTTCATTTTCATAAAAGGGCATGTACAAGTGGTAAGAAAAGCATAAGAGTACATCATTCGGCCGGCTTATCAGTCGGGCCGCCCTCATCCTCTCCACCCTCGGGTTTCCTGGGTGGCGGTGCTATGGAAGCACTCTCCTCCTGCTGTCCTCTCTCTGCCCTCTCATTTCTCTGTTGGCCGGCGGAACTAACTAAGAAATCCCCAATCGAGCCACTAGGGGCAGCACTCCTATGAGCCCCGCTCCGGGAAGAACTCCGCTCTGGTGCCCGGCCTAGCATCCGGACCGTCTGCTCCATGGTCTGCAGCCTAATCTTCAGTGTAAAGATCTGGCGTCGCGTCTCCCGTGCCTCGGTACGGTAGCGATCAAGATCCGCAGTCCCAAGGCGAAGGTCCTTCACCTCGGCCTGTGCTCGCGCTAAATCTGCTCGAAGTCGCTCCATCTCCACATCGTCCACATGACGAGGGGTCTCCGCTCTCAGTCGGGCTAGCTCTGCCCGCACGAGCTCCGTCTCTGCTCGAGCTCGATCAGTCTCGGCCCGGCTCCTCTCTACCTCTGCCCTCGCCTGGGTGGCCTCCGCCACTGCCGCTGCTAGCTCTATCGCCTGTAGATTGCATTTGCATTGCATATAGGTTAGTCATATAAATTTAATTAGCATAAGCATAATCATAAAGCATGTAAGTATCTTACCCGCTCCGCGAGGGTGGCCTCCGCCTCCTCGGCCCGGGCAATTGCCCGAGCAAAGTCAGCATCTCGCCCAACCCTGTCTCCCGCAGGCTGCGAGGACGACGATGGGGCGTCTGGTCCTGCTCGCTGAGCTCCCTCTGCTCGCTGCATTGTCATAATCGAAGCATTAGCATCATGCATAATCATAGTCATATCATAAGCATTTAGAGTCTCACCAGGAGCTCCAGCGCCGTCCTATACTCATCCCGCTGCAGGATGGTAGAGTGGAGTAATCCCTCTAGCTCCGCTATCCGCCCTTCAGGATCGAGCTGCATATAGAAAACATAGGCCAGCATATCACATCCACATTTCATCATATAAAAGAGAGTTTTTAGTTTAGAATTGCATACCGGTCGTCGGGTACCTCGGTATACCCGGTCGCCGTAGTGTCGAGCGAAGGCCTTCAGGTAGGCCTCGTCGCTCTCTGCCCGCTCCTTCACGGCCCTGCCTCGCTGCCTCCAGTCGAGGACGTACTTTGCCTTCCGGGCGCGCCAATCCACGCTCCCGCTAATGCCCCTCGCCGACTTTCCTGGGCGATCATCGTTGCGGTGTGGAAAGGTCACCTCGGGCTGGTGTAGTCCCCGAGTCCGCAGGATCAGCCTGTAGTGAAGAGGCTCGATGATATGGATGCAATGCAACCATATGTCTCGCCCCCGGTACGATAAGACGCCTCCACCCACGGCTGTCCTGTGTAGCCCTCGCTGCGGTACGGGGTCCATCTCACCTGAAAGCATTTCATTCATTTGTCAGCATTTGTCAGCATATAGAAGCATATAGAAATCATTTTGAGTCTCGGGCTTACCGATGTGTGTGGGTAGGAGTCCAGGTCCTCCTGGATCGTCCGGGTCAATCTAAGGATCGATCCCGTGTCCCTCGCCACCGACCATCGCCTCGCGATTGGTATGAGGCCGGGATGGAGTAATACACCTCTCCCAATGCCCGGGAGGTACATGTAGCTCCAGATCTGCATTTAGAAGTCAAGTCAGTTACATAAATCATCCATCATAGCATACATTATGGCATACTAAAAAGCATTTAAGCGCATTTTTTTACCTGTAGGAAGGGCGAGAAGCCTCCCAGCATCGTCAGTCGGTCCGTGGTGCTCAACGAGTTAATCAGGAAGGCCAAGACCGCTGCTCCCCAGGCATATTTCCTCACTCTGCTCAGATCCTCTATCAGCGGCAGCAGTTTGCAGCTGATGACATCCGCCCGAGTCGCGAACAGGAGCTTCCCGAACAGCAGCATCAGGAAGCGTCTCAACACTCGATCTCCCTCCTCTCCTGCCTCTGCCGCCACGCGAGGGCGCACCTGGTCAATCACTCTGCCCATATGCTCCTCGGGCAGTTCCCCCACGGCAATCGCTGCCCCTCTCAGCCCCAAACTCTCCTGCAGCACCGATCTCGAGAGCTGGGATGAAGACTGGCCCGGCCTGATCAGGTCCAACCCCAGTAGCTGCTGCGCTATCTCCCGATAGTCGCCGTACGTCCATCCTGTCACTGCAGCGCCGTGGACTCTCAAACCTGTAATCCTCGCCATGTCTTCTAGCGTGGGGATCATGTGGCCCCACGGGAAGATGAACGCCCTGCTAACTGGGTCCCACCTCTCGTGCAAAGCGTACAGCAACGGCGTATCCATCCGGATCACCTCAATGCTGAGCATCTCGGCGAAACCCATCTCTACGAGTCTATCTCTCTGGTAATCGGGCAGTGCCTGGTACACCGCCCGAATCTGCAGCCATGAGATTCTCGATCTCCTCTTTCCCTGCATTGCATATTAGAGCACTAATTAGTCCATTTGCATCATATAGACATTGCATAAACATTAAATATCGAAAAGAAAAACAAAAATTTGAAAATTGAAAACCCTAAAAAAGAGTTTGGAACCCTGGCAGAAGTAACGGCCCTGGGATGGGGCGTTACTTGTCTCTGACGGCCTTAGCCTGGAGCGTCAGAGAAGTGACGGTCGCTGGCGGGACCGTCACTTAGTCTGCCAGTAGGGAATTTCTCCCCTGCATCCCCATGATTTCTCACTTTGGCCAAATGGCCTACAAGTGTTCCTAGTGGGTTCATAGACCCATTTCTACCCTTATCCCCCACATGCATTCATAAATAAAAACATAAAAATCAAAAATTTAAAAATTGGGGCGGAGGGCCTACCTCATGATCGAGGACCTTCCTCTTCTTCTGCTCTGGTTCCTTGGGCTCCTCTGCACCCAAGGAGGCTTCGGTTGGTTCTTCCACGACCGTAGGGACCTCCTCCTCTTCCCTTGGCTCCCTTCCCCTTGGTTCTTCCTCCACGGGCGGTGGGGTGATCTCTCGTTCGAGCCGGCGGTGGAACCGCCTTATGGCCATCTTCTTTCCTCTCCCTCTCTTCTGAGGTGGTGGCTGCGGTGCCTCGTCGCCGGCCATTGGAGGGTGGAGATGGAGGTCGCCGGTGGGTTTTCTGGTTTGGCGTTTTGGTTGTTTGAGCGTGAAATGAGACCGAACGGCCGTTCGGTTTGTTTTTTTTGAAAACTCAGGAGAAGCGACGGTCTATCGTTAGACCGTCACATAACTCTGACGCCCCCCTCTAAGGCCGTCGCTTGTGACGAACTGTTTTATTGAAGAATTTGAACCGACTCGGTGTTGACGGACTAGGCTTAATCCGTTATTCTCATGTGACGCTCCTGAGTCGGGCCGTTATATGCTTGCAAGTTTCTTGATGAATGAATGGTCCAAATTTAATGTTTAAACTTATCTCCATCATAAAAACATTTTGATGAGTTTATCACAATGGTTATGCCTTAACTATTATCATAACTATCTTATCGGCTAACCTATTTATGAAAGATTATGAACAGAAGGCACGCTCTGCCGCTCGTTAGGCAGGTAAGTCAGGTATTGTATCTCGTTCCCTTATCCTTTAATGCATTACTATATGTTATCTATAATATATTACCTCGAGAACCGGCTGGTCATTCAGGTGTCCTGGGATCTGATGTTCCCCTTAAACAAAAATGATGATGATCTAAGTTCACATGAATAATCGTTGGATAGGCCGTTAGGTTGGAAAATTTGAGGATGACGGTTCTATCTTGCACGCCGTGGTTACAGATGGTATCTTGACTCTGGTTTCCCCAATCTAGCAATATTATTCTCGAGTATCTTGTTATTTTATCTTTCTTTGCATAAACTTTGAAGATTTGTTTTTCTTTAGCCCAGCATGCATCATACGCGTTCTTTGAGCATTCATGAGCTTCATTTGTTTAAGAGGTCTCATTGACGGTGAACAGCTGTGTTCTTAATCCCGGATAAGGAGAATTATTCCACTCTGAATTTGAAGATTTCCTTCGATTTGCTCGCTTGATCTAGTTGACTAAAGATTCCTGTCTGGAGTTTAGTCTCTTTCCTTTCCGTTGCCTCCGGCGGCCAGCCGTGTTTCCTTTCCTTAGTTAATTAAATCCTCCAGACTTGCGTCCTTTGGTTAGCTATTTCCTTGTGATCAGTTTTGAAGTTTTTCCAGAAAATTCTTATCGCTTGTTGGTGAAGAACGGGTGTCGTTTACCTTAACGCCCTCTTTTTGATCCACTCCGCTTCATTTCCGCTTCATCTCCATGTTCCATTTCACTTTCGCTTCACTTCCGCTCGTTCCCCTGCAAAGAGGACGTTAAGGAGGGGCATCTGTTGACACCCGTTTTATACCCAATAAGTCGGGTCATCTCCTTATTTATTCAATATGATGCTCCGAGTTGTTCACTCTTCATTGAATTCCTTTTAATCAGTTGAAGCCTGTTTTCTGGGTCTCAATTCCTGGATTAGACCTGGTTCCTGGTGGCACTTCGTTCAAAAGCTTGACAATCCCTCCATTCTATTTTCTTGAAAATCAATGATAATAACGGTCTGGACTAGGCGCGTCATTTCATAATAACGCATGAAGCCTAGGCCGTTACTCTTTGAAGAGTCCCAAGACTTAGGGCCTCGTTGTCCTTTGATAATAACGGTCTACTCTCTAGCCGTTTTTTTCCTTATGACGCCCTATGCCCTGGCCGTTACTTACTTGCAGAGTCCTATTGTTTAGATCTTCTTCCCGACGATCTTATCCTTTGGATAGGGTTGAAAATGACGGTCGTTCCTTAATGCGTTACTTCCAAGTGGCGGTCTATCGTGCAACCGTTACTTCCTTCAGAGAGTCCTGACAGTTCAGGCCTTTTCTCTGCTACTCCGTGGACGAGATAGGGTTTTGGATTGGCGTTATCTCCTTCAATTCTAATCCTCAGGACTTCTCGTTTGTTTCTTTGGACTCTTGTTGATATTATCCTCAAAGATTTGCTAAGGATTATCCTCCTTTCTTGGCTGATTTATCTTCAACTCGACCCATGAGTTTTGAAGGTCTATAAATAGAACCTTTGATTTCATAATCAAGTGGGGGGAGATTTTTGATTCACGACGAAGTGCTGCCGAACCCAGGAGCCATCTTCATCCAGGAGGAGTTGCTTCCCACGTCCATCCATCTTCCAGTCAAGGGAGTACTTTTGTTTTTGATCTTTCAAGTTCATCTTTGCATGCTTGAGTTCTTCCTTGGTCTTTTTAAACAGAGCATTGTCCCTCCTCCTCCTCCACGTTTTTTTTTCACTGTTGTTTTAAGCATACAAACATCCTCCCAACTTTTGAAAATGCCCAGAGGGGTTAAAAAAAACCAAAACTCCCCGGTAATTCCCTCTCCTTTTGATGTTCTTAAGCTCTTTAAGAATTGATGCTATGCTTGTGAAGAGGGTTGATTGAGGTTGTCTTGTCTTGTCTTTCTATTTCTTTGGCAGGTTTACAGGTTCATTAGCACGAGGCCCAAGTCTTCTAGCCGGCTAGAAGAGTTGGAGTTAAAAGAATTCAAGCTTTACTACTGCAGGTTGTCTGACGGTCTGGTTTAGGAGCGTCACTCTCTTCTGGCGGTCTAGGGTGGGACCGTTATTTATAAGCGACGCACGGGTCTCTGGCCGTCACTTTCAAGCTGATCTGCAGGCTTTCTTTGGTTTTCTCTCCCGTGGGCGGGTGCTTCATCCTCCTATTTCCAAGGTATATTCGAGTCTTTGACTTGTGTTTACTTTGGTGGCGATCACATCTTTCCTTAGTGCTGGGCAATAGCTATTTCCTTCATCACATCTTTATTTCCTTGCTTGTTCCACCCCTAGTGGTGTGTTTTTTATTTACTCCTTGCTCCACGCCCCGGCGTGTGTTTTTCCCTTTTCCTTAGCGTAATTTGATTGAGATAGCATGCCCATGCTAGAGCTAGCTATGATTGCCTAGGTTCATGTTCACATGTTCATAGGTTTGAGCAGATCTTTGATTGCTTGTTTGTCATCTTGCCATATTACTTAGCAGACCTCAAAAGTAAGATCAAAGATAGGCAAACAAACGATCAACACATGTGGGTTACGTAACACCCTTATCATCCTTACTCCACTCGTAAAACCCTCAACGCCGTGCTCCACCATCGCACTCTCGCTACCGCTTCACTGCGCCAGTCTTGGTGTAGCTTGTTGCCTTCACCGTCACAGTGGATGTGCGTTCTCGGGGCCAACGTCAACGGTGACCGTCACGGTAGATTGCAACGTCAGGAGGGTGGTTGGGGAACCTAATTACACCTACACCCTCCCTTGTCCAATCACCTCTGCAATACGCTCTTGACGTTCCCCTTTTTTCTGCTCCCGAGGGGCTGTGTTACCACCTCCATTGCAGCAATGTGTTAAATCGACACACCGATTCCGCTCATGACCCTACAGTGACACCCGCTCTTCTATTTTAAGTTCTTAAGGCTCCTCCGTAATGTCATCCCCTTCATCAGTGCGCGTAGCGGTGGCTTCCCCAGCATAAGAGTCCGTCTCCTCTGGGTCCTCCTCTCGGTCCCTTGTCGTCACATGTAGGGAATTGAGGTTTAGAAAATGGGAAGGTACAAATGCTATGTAGTGTGGGTTGTTCGCGAACATGGAGTATATTATAGTTGGCCCAAATGCTTTGTCCAAGTGAATGGATACCCTAGAGCTCGTTATAAGGGTTTTCACTCGGTAGAGGAAGTATATGCTGCTATAAATGGGGTTGGCAATAACAGCCATACGTATGTTGATCATCCTCAACTACAGGAAAGGCCCATGCCTACATATCATGCAAGTCCCGGGCTACGCCAACAGACGACTACACAAATGTCATATGTGCCTTGTATTGTTGTTGTTCTATTATATATTCTAGTAGTGTTGCTCCTCTTCATATTAGTTGCTTTGTTTTTACTGTTGCTGTCTGCGTAGGGAAATAATGTACTGGACATTTTACTCATTGTCAATGACTTGGCTTGATCCCACCGTAAATTAGTAGAACTGGAGGTAAATCTCATTTCTTGATCTTACATGAGTTTAATCAACATCCTTTGATGACTAAGAAAGCTTCAGATCCGTGTTGGTAGAGTTATGAAACCAATACATGGTTAAACCCATCAAACGAACTTGAGTTTCTTCAAGTTTCACTGCCATGAGCTATTTGTCACCGTTACAGAGTTATTTGTCACTGCTACCAGCTATTTGTCACTCAGAATATCTATTTGTCACCCTTATCGCTAGCTAGCCGTCGCCTTTGTTTCGATACAAAACAAACCTTTTGCTTCTGTTATCCATCAAACCTTTTACTTATGTTATCCATTTATACACAACCTACACAACTCAACATAAAACACACATCCCCCGATGTAATCCACACAACATATAAATCAATGAATAAAATAAATTACAATTACATTAATTCAAATGTGTCATTTTTTACAATTACAATTACAAATCAACAGATATCTGTTGGATCATCCTCCACCATCACCAATTGTAGAAGAATCCCCTCTCTCAGACGACTCCTCTTGCCCAACAACCAACTCTACAGTGTCACCCTCGTCTGATTGAAAAGTTTCGGCACTATAATCCTCTGAGACAGTATTTTTTTAGAATACTCACTCCATTCAAACAACAATTTTGAAATAAGCTCTTTTCTGAAGCATGTATCATGATCTCTCTCTTCCGGAGAATCAGCATTGACCAGCCTATATGTGTAAACCTTCCTCATCTGTCTTGGTCTAAAAGCACGAACAATAGCTTTGGTATCTCGCCAAGCTATTGGTCCTGCTTGTAGACCAGGATAGACGAGGAAGGTTTACACAAATAGGTTGGTCGCTACTGATTCTCCGGAAGAGAGAGATCATGATACTTGCTTCGGAAAAGAGGTTATTTCAAAATTGTGGTTTGAATGGAGCGAGTATTCTAAAAAATTTTGACAGCATCTCCCTTAAAAATTGACTATTATCCAGTTTTTAACATCTTGAAAAAATATATTAAACAAAATATAAATACATCTAACATGTGAACTGAGATGAAATTAGGAATCATGACACGAGGGATTAAACCATGGTAGTCACACCTTGGATGTGATGTTATAGAGGCCCTGCGCGGGCGGCGGTGGCGGAATGGCGATGGGCGACCGACGACGGCGGCTGCAGCAGTGCTAGACGCCAGCCGGTGGGCGGGTCCTGCAAGAACACCGGTCGGCTGCCATGGCACGGCACCGGAGGGGCAGCGGTGCTCTACCGGCATGGCTGCAAGGGGGAGCGCGACGGTGGGCTGGTCGGCACTCATGGCGATGCTGGTTCGCGGAGGAGAGGGAGGGTGCGCAGGGCACCAGTGGGCACACGGGGACAAGGTGGCGATGGTCTGCGGCGAGGGGGGAAAAGCAAGGGATGGGGGAAAAACAAATGGCTTCTAAGGGTAAGAAATAGGTCGTAAGGGTGACAAATGCTTCTAAGGGTTACAAATAGGTCCTAAGGGTGACAAATAGCTTCTAAGGGTAATAAATGGGTGTCTAAACGTAAAAAATAGCATGTAGTGGGGACAAATGAAAGAGACAGAGCGAGAGAGAGAGAGAGAGGGGCATTAACAAATAGAAAAAATGGTGGCTCCTGGCACACGTCTCATCCTCCTGCAGTCCTGCAGTCCTGGTGCTGCCAACTACTCCTGAGTTGAGGTTTTTAATTTTACTAAAGGCAGTGGAAGACCTAAAGTCGGTGGAAGACGAAGTGTCTCTCCCAACTAAATGCTGGTTTTGATTTTACAAGTAAAATTGTTAAAATAGGCTAGTTATTATAGTTTCGGGAAGTGTAATAATCTTCCATCTTATCATATTTTTTATATTTTATATTAGGAAAATTATATTTTATAATATATTATTTACACACATATATATATCATATGATATATAATATAATATTACGAACAGATATTTTATGAAACGAATATTATAATATCCATTTCCGCTCCAATTCAAATTTGAATATTATCCGTATCCAAAAAAATAAATACTATTTAGAATATTATCTGCTAATTAATACGGATTCGAATTCGAATATTATCCAGCTAAACTATTGATATATTTATATTTATTTTTATTATTTATTACACACGGGAGGAAAAGCAAAGGATGAGAGAAAAACAAATGGCTTCTAAGGATAAGAAATACGTCGTAAAGGTAACAAATAGGTCCTAAGGGTGACAAATAGCTTCTAAGGGTAATAAATGGGTGTCTAAACGTGAAAAATAGCCTGTAGTGGTGACAAATGAAAGAGACAACGAGAGAGAGAGAGAGGGGGGCATTAACAAATAGAAAAAATGGTGGCTCCTGGAAGAAGTCTCAACCTCATGCAGTCCTGCACTCATATGGTGGTCAGTGCATGTCTACATGTAAGCACAGAAGGTCGGTGCACATGTTCAGTGTTGCATTTCAGGTCAGTGCACATGAACAAAATGCTGCATGCAAAGGTCGGTGCACATTGTCACTGTTGCACACTAAGGTCTGAGCATATGTGCATGAGCGCACACTAAGGTGTGAGCATATGTGCAATTTTAGATCTGAGCATATGTGCAATTTTAGGTCTGAACATATGAAAGGCAGGTCGAGTTAGAAAGATAGGTAGAGTTTAATCAGTGTCGTTTGATGATTAGGAAAGCTTCAGATTCGTGTTGGTAGAGTTAGGATCGCTAGGACACGGTTAAATCCTTCAAACGAACTTGAGTTTCTTTAAGTTTCACTGCCATGAGATATTTATCACCGTTATAGAGCTATTTGTCACTTCTAATGACTATCTGTCACTCATAATGAGCTATTTGTCACCCTTATTGCTCGTTAGGCGTCGCCTTTGTTTCGCTTCATCACATATTGTGACTTCTATTATCGATTTATCACCCTTACGAGACATTTGTTAGCCTTTAAGCCTATTTGTCACCACTGACGACTATTTGTCACCACTATGTGGTGTTAGCCGTTGCAGTATCTCTCTCCGGCCTCTCGTCTACTATGCGGTTAATGTATCTGGAAGAAAGGAACCTCGGTTCAAGCGAACTCATGACTGACAAAAAGGAAGGACAGAGAGTCAAAAAAGTTGGGGGAGATGGAACGATCTTCACGGTCCCGTCGCTTCGATTTCCATAAAGTTGGGGAGGCACGAACACTCTTTTGCCCTCTGGGGTTTCATCTCATTCCTATAAAGAGAGACTCTGTGGGGAACACGAAGGACATCTTGAGTTCCTTTGGCGGTCAAAGACACTCTCGTGAAGATGTCATCGTCTGAGAAGTCAGCTCCCGCCAAACGTCTGTGCTTCCGAAAGGAACCCCTGTCGGTGTCGGACCAGCCATCAGGGGAAAGCAGCGGCGGTGATGTTTCGGAGGAATACAAGCAGGGGTACCTGCAAGGGTGGCAGGACGCCTTGGTGAAGGTGGACCGCCTGTTTTGTAACAAGGGGGTGTCGAGCCTCCAACCTGACAGGTTCCGTCCCAAAGAGGATGAGTAACCGTTTGTACCCTCTCCCCCAATCAATATACTTTCTTTTTCTGCAACCTTTCTTTGCATGATGGATGCTTGATCTTTGTGTGATGTGGTTGCCGTCAAATGAAGGATAACATCCATCGCAGGTAGGGGTTACCTTTACGAAGTGGAGTTCTTCCCATAAGTAGCAGGGTTTGTCGATGGTTCTAATATTAGTAGGGCTTATCTTCATGCTCATAGTTCATCACTAGGATCCATTTGTCACCCTTCATGCGCATTTGTCCCCCTGTTGATCTATTTGTCACAACTAATAGGCATTTTTTACCCTTAGCATGCAGTAGCCGTCGCCTTTGCTCCTGGGAGACGTCGTATTTGTGCATTTTTCATCGTTAAGAGCCTTTTATCATCCCTCATGCGCATTGGTCGCCCCTGTTAACCTATTTGTCACCCCTAATGTGCATTTGTTGCCTCTGTCAACTTATTTGTCACCAATAATATGCATTCATCACCCTCATCACACATTTTACTCTGCTGCTCTCACATACGGAAGGTGAACCCAAAAGAGAAAATAAATATAATAATAATAAAAATCTATAAAAAATGATAATCAATAAATACATGACTTTCTGACAAACCATGAAAATGATATTCAATTAATATAATAATGATAAAAGTCTAATAGAAGGTCACTGCTGTTGAACAAAGTCTTCAGAATGCAAGGTTGAGGGACATGTTGGTAGGTCGTGGGTTATTAAAGGATTCCAAATATGTGACAACTTCTGAACAAACAGGGTGTAATAGTATATGTGCTATGTATTATTATCTGTTTCATGAACTTGCTCAATTTCTTACCTTGTTATAATGTAGTGTGTCTGTTGTATTTGGACTACGTTATATCAACCTACTCTATTGTATTTTCTTCATTCGTGACTTTTGTCATGTTTACATAATCACCTTGTGGCATTGTCCATTTCGCAGGGGCATACCCTCACATCTCTTGGTTTTTATGCTTTATTTAGAGAGTTGGATGGCAACATCGCAACCTTTGGTTTTCAATTTTTATGATTTTTTCATTTTTGTATTTACTTTTTTATAATTATACTATTATATTTATTAATTATCACTGTTAGACAGAAAGAAACACATGTTTTGAAGTTTTAGAGCCAGTTAGTCAGATAAACCAAAATCAAGCGCGACGGCTAACACCGCATAGTGGTGACAAATAGTCATCAATGGTGACAAATAGGCTTCGAGGCTGACAAATGTCTCTCAAGGGTGATAAATGGATAACAAAAGTCACAATATGTTATGAAGCGAAACAGACGCGACGCCTAGCATAGGATAAGGGTAATAAATATCTCGTTATGAGTGACAAATAGCCCATTAGAAGTGACAAATAACTATATAACGGTGACAAATAGCTTATGGCAGTGAAACTTGAAGAAACTCAAGTTCGTTTGTAGGGTTTAACCGTGTATGGGCTTCCTAATAACTCTACCAACAGGGATCTGAAGCTCTCCTAGTCATCAAATGACTCTGATTAAACTCATCTAAGATCAAGGAACGAGATTATCTCCAGTTCTACTAATTTACGGTGCCTGATAAGCGTCTGAACAGATAAACTGCTATGTTTACAGATGAAAGAGTTTTTTATCAGGATTCTGTCAAGAGTCCTTCTTTGTCATAACAACCTCTGGGAGTGCTTACATAACGAAGAGAAAACCACGTAATGAGAAGAAAGGATGTGCAACCAGAAAAACCAGGGTGACTATCGTGTGTCTACGAGAAGAAGGTGACTCAAGCTACATCAAAGGGTATTCAAGTGGATAAGATATTTTATTTTTCTGAATTCCCATTGGTCCACTTGCCAATAACCATAAAATAATTACAAAACTGATGAAAAACCATAAAAGTGCTAATTAATAAATATAACAACACAATAATGTTCATTAATAATAGGAAGGGTGGAAACTATTTAATCATTTTTTGAGAGATATATCGAAATATTTCGACGGATAAAGGTTTGTTGGAGATACGTCGGGAAGTTTCCGACGAATATGTGACCTTAAATTTATCCATCATAAACTATTCATATATTTTAACCTGCATTTATTTATTTTCGACGAAACATATTTTTGTCGGAGATACGTTCGAAATATTCGACGTAGTTTCGACGTTAAATTTTTATGTCGAAAGTTTTAGACGTATTTTCGACAAAAATATTATGTCGAAAAATAGTCGGTAATTACCGATGAATTTCTGACATAATATTTTTTCGTCAGAAAGATAAAACATTCTGACGTATTACCGACGAAAACTTTTTAGTCAAAAAATACCGCCGATATTTCACGTTTTTCTTGTAGTGCCATGAACATCGTATTTATGTTTTAATCCTCCATGGCCATCGTTGCTGGGTTTTCAGATAATAAATTGTTGTTATGGGATGGTGGAATGGCAGGGACAGGTTTAAAAATGAATTTCCCATCGATCTAGGTCGATCGGGAGGGGATCCGGTTATGACCCCCGTGGATTCGGCTCTCTGGTAGGGTGGCGGTCGTGCCAGAGACCGTTTTTGTGAAACAGTAAGGTGGTGGACCGTGGCGGTCCACAGCCCATGTGTTTCTGGCCTTGTAGTGGCCCATCACTTGACCATCTACAGAACCATGGCGGCTGAACCTTCGACCGCTAGAGACCTTTGACCAGGTCAGACAACCTTTGACCCCGATAGGGCGGTTAGTCTGGCGGTTTATCGTCAAACCGCCAGAGAGCCTTTGGCGGGCCAACCCTAGACCGCTAGAGCATGTTGGCATAGTGTAAAACAGTAGGGTGGTGGAGCCTCGCGGCCTATTAGTAGACTGCTACACCCCTTGTAGCGGCCAGACCATCGACTGCCAGAGACTGTGGCGGGCTAATATTCAACCGCCATTTCTTACAGAATTTCAACTTATGCATGTTCATTTATTTATGTGTTTCATGTTGCATATTCGCCATGTTTAAATTATTTTACAAACGGTGGCATACTTTTAGATCCCAATAGAGTTACTTTCTCTTTCCTTGTGATGTAACCACTAGTCGTAGCCCGACGACCTCTAGTGTCAGCCCACCTGAGAGAGGTGGCGGGGTAGTCCCAGTTTACGGTTTTTAAGCTAGTTTCCGTGGCTCCCCTTGTATGACAGTAGCATCCTACTGGGGGGAAAACTAGCTAGAGGCATGGCCCAAGGCATTGAGCCTGTGTGTGCACACGTGGTCAGGGGCTTGGACTGACACTGACGAGTGTTACCGTGACTAGTTCTTATTTTTTGGTACTGTTACGTGTCTCACTTGTCACGATCCAGACTTGTGTAGATACTTGAGATGTAGTGTAAGCCGTAAGTGGACGCATCTGGTTTCTCTTTCTGGTGGTCCTTCTTTCTCCTGTCACTTGGAAATACTGAAGTTTATTCTATTGGTAGATTTAGTTTCTGACTCTAATGTTTTAATTATAATTGGCATAATTAGCTGTTCTTAAACTGTTTAGATAGTTGTACATCTTTCTCAAATTGTCATTTCTTATGCCATGCATGTTTTAATTGCTTTCCTGCATTTAGTTGCGAGGTAGGGATCCACGTGAACCCTACTGAGTCTGGTTGTGAGACTCACCCTTACTTTTCCAGGTGATCAGCCTCAGCTGTCTT
Source organism: Amorphophallus konjac (assembly GCA_022559845.1). Classification (NCBI taxonomy): domain Eukaryota; kingdom Viridiplantae; phylum Streptophyta; class Magnoliopsida; order Alismatales; family Araceae; genus Amorphophallus; species Amorphophallus konjac. The sequence goes on from CM040122.1 coordinate 233,178,794, forward strand.
CCGGAGCTTCCTGTGCTTTTGACGGCCGTACTTAGTGCCAGCAGTGGTCGGTCAGGAAATTTTCAGTGATCTTTTTTCTTTTCTTGTACTTTTTGACCGGGGTATGCCCCGAGTAGTTGTATATTTTTAGCTCTTGTTCAGTGTTTGGACTTGTATATATTGTGGATCTGAACTATTGTACATATTTATCACTCTGATATTTAAATTGCTTCCATTTATAGTTCAAATTATTGCTATAATTAATATTGCGCGCGTGTAATTCCAACTCGCTATGCATTACCTTGACGAACCCTCCAACCCTTACGGGGCCTCATCAGCCTCTTGGGTGGCTTCCCCGAGTTCTTGGTATCGGTTTACCGGTATTTGGATCTCCGGGTCATTACAGTTGGTATCAGAGCGGTGTTGAGGTTATGTATAAGGAATCAAAATTGCACTAGTCCAGAGTAAGTCCATGTGAGTCTACTACTGCTGGCTTAGAATGTTTTCCATGATCATTGATGGGTTTTCCGTTATTATGTGTCTTCTTTTAGATTAAAATGCCGCCTAGAAGAAGTGCCCGAGTTCCAAAGGAGGAAAGTGGTACCTCTCCTCCTCTGGTCAATATTCCAATGCAAGCTCAAGCTAATCCTGCTCTTGGAGATGAATTGCCTCAAGGTGGTCGTGGTAGAGCTTTAAAGGAGTTTCTGCTATTCTACCCACCAACATATGAAGGGCAAGCAGATCCTGATGCAGCCAGAGTGTGGCTAGATGCAACTGAGCGTGTGTTCTGTTCAATGGAGAGCACGGAAGATGAAAAAGTGATGCTGGCCACATTTTAACTGTAGGGAGCAGCACTCGCATGGTGGACCACGGAGTGGGAAGTTGCTTTCCGATCTCGTCCGCTTCATCAGATAACTTGGAAGGAATCTGTCACGTCGTTCGAGCGTACGTACAGTCCAGCCTATCTCAGAGTGGACACGATGTATCAGTTTATGGAATTGGCTCAAGGCGACATGACAGTTCTACAGTATCGTAACAAGTTCATAGAATTGGGTCGATATGCGCCCCATATTCTTGCTGATGAAGGTTTAAAAATCGAGCAATTTTTACGTGGGTTGAAAGCAAGAATTGAGGCAGCCTTTGATTGCAACCAGGGTAGTAGAGATGAATGCAGCATATCAGGCCGCTGCGGCATTAGAACTTGACATGGCAAGATCCCGAGGGCGTACTCAAGTTGACTCAGTCCAGCCTAGTGTGCAGCATCAGCAGGCTAGCCAGCCGACTGTGATAGGCATCCCACCTTCTGTACCTGTTGCCAGTGGTACTCCCTTTTCCAAGTCCAAGTTCAAAAAGATGTTCAGGAAGAATAAGAAGTGGTATGACAATCAAGCATCATCTGGCATTGTATAGCAATCATCACCTTCTTCCTTTCAGCGACAGGGATCAACAGCAAGTCAACCAAGGGCGTGTCCAAGGTGTGGTGGTTATCATCCAGGAAAGCCTTGTTCAATGTCGGTGATTTGTTTTCGTTGTGATCAACCGGGGCATGTGGTTCGAGACTGTCCTCAAAGGCCGAAACCTGTTCAGTTCTCTCAGTTCTCTCAACCACAGCCGTCTCAGTTCAGACCTCCTCCACCACCACAATCTCAGCAATATTCTCAAGCTTCATCATCTCAGCAATATTCTCAAGCTTTATCATCTCAACAATCTACAGTAGCTGGTAGGAAGCAAAAAGGGAAGGTCTCGCATATAACTCGTGCTGAAGCTGTGGCATCTCACCTCGTAGAAGGTACGATTATGATTTATGGCCATGCAGCTCATGTTCTATTTGACTCAGGTGCTTCTCATTCATTTATGTCTGAAGATTTTATTGCATGTGTTGAGGAGCCGACATCTGAAATGTATTTTGAGTTGCTACTTGAATTACCTTCTGGGGATTTCATGTTCACACCTCTTTGTCTAGAAGAGACTCCTATTGTGATTGGCAATCACCAGTTGCCAGCTAGACTATACGCTTTACAGCTGATGGATTATGATATTATTCTGGGCATGGATTAGTTAGAAGAATACGGAGCCGTGGTTGACTGTAGATCGAAGAAAGTCTATTTTCAGCCACATGGGAGACCCGCATTCAATTTCCAAGGTATTCGATCTCGTTCCTCTCGCTTGATTATTTTTGCTATTCGAGACTGTCGATTACTTAATGCAGGTTATCAGGGATTCTTGGCTTCGGTGGTTGCTGTTGAGGCACCACAGTAGGACATCAATGATATTCCTGTGGTTTGTGAATTTTCTGACGTCTTTCCTAATGAGTTACCGGGCTTACCTCCTCAGTGAGAGATAGAGATGGTAATTGAATTAATTCCAGGTACGACACCTTTAGCAAAGGCACCTTACCGTATGGCTCCAGCTGAATTGAAAGAATTGAGAGCACAACTATTAGATTTATTGGAAAAAGGCTACATCCGTCCTAGATTTTCTCCATGGGGTGCTCCAGTTTTGTTTGTGAAGAAGAAAGATGGAAGCCTGAGGCTATGTATTGATTACAGGCAATTGAATCAGGTGACTATCAAGAACAAGTATCCTTTGCCCAGGATCGATGATTTATTTGACCAACTTCAGTCAGCCACTGTCTTTTCACAGATTGATCTTCGATCTAGCTATTTCCAATTGAGGATTCGGGAATCTGACGTGGAGAAGATGGCTTTTAGCACGTGATATGGTCATTATGAATTTTTGGTTATTCCGTTTGGGCTAACCAATGCTCCAGCAACTTTTATGGACCTGATGCAGTGTGTGTTTCGTCCATATCTAGACCGGTTTGTGGTGATCTTTGTAGATGATATTTTAGTCTATTCTGCCTCTGAAGAGGAACATGTTCAGCATCTCAGGATCATTTTACAGACTCTGCGAGATCACGAACTTTATGCAAAATTAAGTAAGTGTGAGTTTGGACTTCGAGAAGTTCATTCCTAGGCCACGTGATTTCTGGTGACGGAGTTGCAGTTGATCCTGCTAAGATTGAAGCTGTTCTTCAATGGCAGAGACCAAGAACCGTGACAGAGATCAGAAGTTTTCTGGGTCTTGCTGGTTAATATCGAAGATTCATTCAAGATTTTACATGGATTACCACGCCAATGACTCGTCTGAATCGTAAAGATGTGCCTTTTGTCTGGTCAGATCAGTGTGAGCAGAGCTTTAATGATTTGAAAAGGCTACTCACTACTTCTCTAGTGTTGGTTTTACCTTCTGGCTCCGGTGGATTCGTGGTATGCACAGATACTTCTCGAGTAGGTCTGGGTGCAGTGCTTATGCAACATGGTAAAGTTATAGCTTATGCATCCCGACAATTGAAACAGCATGAAGAGAATTATCCTACTCATGACTTAGAGCTTGCAGTGGTGATCTTTGCATTAAAAATCTGGAGACACTATTTGTATGGTGAGAAATTTGAGATCTTCACTGATCATCAAAGCTTACAGTATATGTTTTCTCAAAAAGATTTGAATCTTCGGCAGCGTAGATGGTTGGAATATATGAAAGACTATGATTTCACTCTCTCCTATCAGCCAGGTAAAATGAATGTGGTGGCTGATGCTCTGAGTAGGAAAGTCCAAATCAGTCATTTACTGGTTAGAGAATGGAAGTTGTGGGAACAGTTTCATAACGAGACATTCAGCATGGATATTCCTTCTGATCTGATAATAGCTGTATGTGCTAGTCTTGTGATGACTCCAGCTATTTATCAGCAGATCAAGGAAGCTCAGTAGGCAGATTCGGAATTGTCCCGCATTGTGATGATGCATGATGTTGAGTTTGATGATGAGTTAGTAGTCAGCTTCAGGAGCAGGCTGTATGTTCCAGCTGATGATGTGTTGAGAAATGTCATCTTGCGTGAAGCCCATGGATCCCGTTATGCTATTCATCTCGGCACTACAAAGATGTATCAAAATCTGAAAAGGCAGTTCTAGTGGCCAGGAATGAAAAAGGATGTAGCTGAGTTTGTGTCAAAATGTTTGACATGCCAACAGGTTAAAGCCGAGCATCAAAAGCCTGGAGGAATGCTTCAACCTTTAAAAATTCTGATGTGGAAATGGGATCATGTTACGCCAGATTTTGTTGTAGGTTTACCCAGGACTTCACAAGGCTATGATGGAATCTGGCTATTAATTGATCACCTAACAAAGACAGCAAGATTATTGCCAATCAAAGTTGCTTGGAGTGTTCAGAAATTGGCCGAGCTTTATGTTGAAAAGATTGTGCCATTGCATGGAATTCCAATATCAATTGTGTCAGATCGTGACCCATGACTTACTTCTGGCTTCTAGCGCAGCTTTCAAAAGGCGCTGGGCATAGAGTTAGCTTTCAGTTCAGGATATCATCCTAAATCTGATGGTCAGTCAGAAAGGACTATTCAGACTCTAGAAGATATGCTGTGATCGTGTTGCCTAGATTGGCAGGGTTCGTGGAGTCAGCATTTGCCATTAGTGGAATTTTCTTATAATAATAGTTATCACTCCAGCATCAATATGGCACCGTATGAAGCTTTATATAGACGTCCTTTTCGTACACCATTAAATTAGTTTGAATCTGGTGATCACTTATTGACATGACCTGATATGGTACATCAATGTGCTGATGTGGTGCGTCTAATTCGAGAGAAAATGTTGACAGCTCAGAGTCGACAGAAAAGTTACGCAGATCAGCGCAGGCGACCATTGCAATTTGAGCCTGGAGATATGGTGTTTGTAAAAATATCTCCGATGAAAGGTGTTATGAGATTTGGGAAGTGTGGAAAGCTCAGTCCCAATTACATTGGTCCGTTTCCTATCTTGGAATGTGTGGGCCAAGTGGCTTATCGACTTCAGTTGCCAGCGGCGATGCAAGCAATCCACGATGTGTTTCATGTCTCTCAGCGGAGAAAGTATGTTCCTAATGCGTCTCACGTTCTAGATGATTCAGTTTGGCCTGAAGTGATAGCAGATTTGTCCACACCAGAGTATCCAATTAGAATTGAAGATCGTCATGAGCAACGATTAAGAAATAAGGTAATCCCTCTAGTTAAAGTTGTATGGCAGCGTCACTCTGGCAATGAAGTGACTTGGGAATGTGAGGATGAAATGCGTCAGCAGTTTCCTTTCTTATTCGAATAAGGTATAATTTCCTTCGATTCTCTCCTTATGCTTCCTTTTAAATTTCAAGGATGAAATTTTTATTAGGAGGGATGGACTGTAAGGCCCGTTTTTTAACGGATCTTTATCGGTATTGAAATAGATTTTAATCCATAAATTTAGGATTTTTTTATAGATTTAATGGGCCATTTCTAGCGTTTTATCCCATTTATTAAAGGTGTTTAGAAATTAAATGGGCATATACATAATATTACTCAATTCGGGGATATATGGCAATTTAAAGTTTTTTTAAAAAATAAATAAATAAATATAACAAAACCCATTTTTTTTACCTAAATCGGCCGAACCCCCCTTTCTCTTCCCTCATTCTCTTTCTCTCTCTAACCCTCTCTCTCTCTCCAACGACGCTCTCTCCCCCTCTTGGTGGATCCATCGTGCCGGGCCGCCGCAGGACGCGTGTGTGGCATCATCAGAAAGCCCGCGACGCGAGGAGCGCGGTGACATCAACCTCGAGACGAACCGCGGAGCGTGGAGACGGGACCGGGCGAGGAGAACCGCGGCGATCCTCGGCTTGCATGTCGGTTTAGCGTCGTCTCCATCACGAGCGAGGTAGGGGGATGAATACCCGAGCTCTCTAGGGTCATTTTCCCTACCATGCCCATCGTCTTTATGTCTTCCACAAGCCTGAACATCATCATTTGGGTTTTCATGCCATGAACATCGTATTTATGTTTTAATCCTCCATGCCCATCGTTGCTGGGTTTTTAGATAATAAATTGTTGTTATGGGATGGTGGAATGGCTGGGACAGGTTTGAAAATGAGTTTCCCGTCGATCTAGGTCGATCGGGAGGGGATCCGGTTATGACCCCGGCGGATTCGGCTCTCTAGTAGGGTGGCGGTCCTGCTTGAGACCGTTTCAGTAAAACAGTAAGGCGGTGGACCTTGGCGGTCCACAGCCCATGCGATTCTGGCCTTGTAGCGGCCCATCATTGGACCGTCTATTGAACCTTCGACCGCTAGAGACCTTTGACCAGGTCAGACGACCTTTGACCCTGATAGGGCGGTTAGTCTGGCGGTTTATCGTCAAACTGCCAGAGAGCCTTTCACGGGCCAACCCTAGACCGCTAGAGCATGTTGGCACAGTGTAAAACAGTAGGGCGGTGGAGCCTCGTGGCCTATTAGCAGACCACTACACCCCTTGTAGCGGCCAGACCATCGACCGCCAGAGACTGTGGCGGGCTAACATTCAACCGCCATTTCTTACAGAATTTCAACTTATGCATGTTCATTTCTTTGTGTTTCATGTTGCATATTCGCCATGTTTAAATTATTTTACAAACACTGGCATACTTTTAGATCCCAATAGAGTTACTTTCTCTTTCCTTGTGATGGAAGCACTAGTCGTAGCCCGATGACCTCTAGTGTCGGCCCACCTGGGAGAGGTGGCGGGGTAGTCCCAATTTACGGTTTTTAACCTAGTTTCCGTGGGTCCCCTTGTATGACAGTAGCGTCCTACTGGGGGGGAAAACTAGCTAGAGGCCTGGCTCAAGGCATTGAGCCTGTGTGTGCACACGTGGTCAGGGGCTTGGACTAACACTGACGAGTGTTACCCTGACTAGTTCTTATTTTTTGGTACTGTTACGTGTCTCACTTGTCGCGATCAAGACTAGTGTAGATACTTGAGACGCAATGTAAGCCGTAAGTTGACATATCTGGTTTCTCTTTCTGGTGGTCCTTCTTTCTCCTGTCACTTGGAAATACTGAAGTTTATTCTATTGGTAGATTTAGTTTCTGACTCTAGTGTTTTAATTATAATTGCCATAATTAGCTATTCTTAAACTGTTTAGATAGTTGTACAGCTTTCTCAAATTGTCATTTCTTATGCCATGCATGTTTTAATTGCTTTCCTGCATTTAGTTGCGAGGTAGGGATCCACGTGAACCCTACTGAGTCTGGTTGTGAGACTCACCCTTGCTTTTCCAGATGAGCAACCTCAGTCGTCTTCCGGAGCTTCCTGTGCTTTTGACGGCCGTACTTAGTGCCAGTAGTGGTCGGTCAGTAGATTGTCAGTGGTCTTTTGTCTTTTCTTGTACTTTTTGACCGGGGTATGCCCCGAGTAGTTGTATATTTTTGGCTCTTGTTCAGTGTTTGGACTTGTATATATTGTGGATCTGAACTATTGTACATATTATCACTCTGATATTTAAATTTCTTCCGTTTATAGTTCAAATTATTGCTATAATTAATGTTGCGCGCGTGTAATTCCAATTCGTTATGCATTACCTCGACAAAACCCTCCAACCCTTACGGGGCCTCATCAGCCTCTTGGGTGACTTCCCTGAGTTCTTGGTATCGGTTTATCGGTATCCGAATCTCCGGGTCGTTACAGAAGGGGCGTGGAAGTGAGGGTGGGAGGGTGATGGCAGGGGCAAATAAAGCATGTATTTTAGTGATGATTACTTACACAGTCTCCATGGTCTGCTAGTAGCTAGCTATTTGATTTCTTTCATTAAATAGGCAATCTGACATGCATAGTTTTGGTACTGGTAGCGTTTCAAACACTATGTCGCCTGTTAGCAATATACATATTTCTCCTGACTAGAAGATCCAACATGCAGATCAGGTTTGGTCTGTCAAGTTCCCAAATCCATCCTTAAAAGGTCTAGCTATGTCCACATGGTTGCGTCTACTTAATTTGTTGTTTATAGATGTGTTAGTTTAGGTGTCTACAATATAATTGGACCGAAGTAGAGATTATGAAATAATTTGATCCACACCCTACGTCTCTGCTGATATCCAAATCTTGTTCGAAACAGTTCTATACGTAGGTTTATACTGGTTGGGGCTTGGCTCACATTGGTGTTTTAGTTTTTTTTTCTTATTTGTGACCCACCTACCAGATTGAGGTGGGACCCATTTATGTTCAAGTGGTACTCATATTCTATTCCAAGAGTGCACGGTTATGTGTAGCTAGCCTCCTGCCTTAATTGGCCATAAAACTAAAACATATGAAAGCCATGCTAAAGGATTGGAACAATTCTATTTTTGGTTATTTATTTGCTAACATTCAGCAGGTGGAGGATTCCTTTCTCGATGCTTAGATCATGTTTGATCCTAATCCCTCGCCGGCCAATTCGAATACTTTGAACTCTGTGAAGAACATGCTTTGATAAAATTCACCTGTAGAAGAAAATTTTTTGGCGCCAAAAAGCCTAAATTAAATGGTTAAAGGAGGGGGATAAAAATACTAAAATTTTCAATTCCTAATTTTTGTCAAACAGAAAGCGGGCTGCTAGGATCCGCGATGGTGTAAAGGGGGGAGGCGTGGTCCCAGGCAGAGCTGGCCGCAGGGGCCCTGGACGTGCAGTGTGGAGCACCGCCCCCTCCGGTAGATGTGGTCCCCGATGCACCGAGAGCAGCGGATATTTTTTATTTGTCCACCCAATTTCTGACATTGGCTCAGGGAGCGCTGCTGCCAGTTGCCCTGTATTGGGCAAAGTTCAAGGATTTGAGCCGTTATGCACCTTCGGCCATGGCAGATCCGTGATTTTTGACTCAACAATTCATTGATGGACTGAGGCCAGAGATTCGTCGAACCCTCATGGTGTCCGGGGTCACCGACGTGGAGGTAGCGTTCCGGACGGTGGTGATTTTGGAGGTAGAGCTACTGCGCTCCCAGGAGCATGGTCGGGCATTGCAATTCTAGCAGGGTCTCACTCAGATGGTTCAGGAGGAGCCAGTCACATCCTCTTCCCCTGTCCGTGGTCCTCGCCGATGGAATAGGAGGAGGCATCGGTAGGCGGCTCAACATGGTGTAGGGCGTAGGCGTCAGTGACAGGAGAGCATGTTAAGGGAGGCCTCAGAAGAGTCTGTGCAGCAGCCAGCCGCGAGGCGACCACAGCATGGCTGAGGCGGGTGATTGTAATTTGGCCCTGGTAGAGGTGCTCTTGTATAGAAGTTACGGCTTCAATTTTTGTCTAGCTTCTGCCAGTCGGGGTATGCCCCAAGACTTTGTACTTTTCTTTTTTTTTTAACTGTAGCTTTGGGACTTGTATATATCTGGACATGGCTACCACGCTCTTGTATAAAACCCTTTGCACTATACGTATATGTGAAAACCCCCTGATCATTCAAGAGTTTTTCCAAGCAACCCCTTAAAATATTATGTATATGTAAAAAAACCCTTGCACTATTCATATATGTGGAGAAACCCCTAATCTTTCAAACACTTTAAAATTTTCACTTGTAATACCATTGAGTTAACATACGTTAACTACAAATGTCTTTCATGCTAAATTTCTACTATGATCATCTGATGAAGATGTGGTGGCCTATATGTGTGCATGTTCTGTTGTTGGGGGGGTGAGGTGTGCATGTGTTCGTGCTTTTGTGTGTGCGTGTGTGAACATTTGTATCATCCCTAATGTTGACTTATTTTCAATCACTTTGGCTATCTGTCATGTGCAAAAGCAAATGATTGGAATAAAATGAGGTGGATAGAATGTGAAGTTGGATAAGTTTCCTTTCTATTTGGGTCATGGGACTTTTGAGTAGAGTTAGCTAATACAGTGGCCACCAGAACCAACTAGGATATGAATGGAATTTGAGAAGGGATAGTGGAGACAGAGTAGGCATCAGTGCAAAGGTCCAATCTAGCCTGCCCTTTTTTGGCTTCCAGTGATGAAGACGAGGACATAGTGGCATTACTACTTGCATTAGGGGCATTCTGAAAGAGTATTTTGGAGTCCAGCATTGTGCTAGGAATGTGGAGGCAGTGGACATGTTAAAAGGTGATGGAGAGTGATTGGAAGATGATGGGCCATCTCACCTAAATGGATACTTTTGGGAAAGAAAGAGGCGAAATGCATCTACAAAATTGAGCCAATTGGGGTTGGATAAAAGTGGATGCAGATATGGATGATGCAGGTGGATATTCCTACCTTACAGGTAGCCTCGGTGAGAAGAAGATGGCTGTGGATGTACGTGGCAGCATAGCTGATAGAAAGCCAATTGAGAGAACCAAGGTCTATCTTCTAGTAGAATACTGCTTCAGAGAGTTGGGTCACTGTGAGGTGAATATACGATTATAATGACCCTATCTGGTTCTCTACTTGTCTCACCAGATAGGCGAGGCATGCATTAAGAAATTACTGGTGGAATTGGAATGGGAAAGCTGGTCTTGATTCAAGATCAGAACAAGCTGGTTAAAATTGACTGGTTCTCATGTATATATGCCAATTTTTAAAAGAAAGAAAAGTATTATAGTTTGTGCCTTTGTGTATAGTTTACGACACTTTACAATTCATAAACCAGTTCAAAGATGGAGTATGCCCAATTCAGGTACAGTTGGGTCTGGTCCAGGCTGATTCAAAGCAGCTCTTCTCATTTTCTATTATTTTGTTAGGAAGTTGACCATAAAACCACCAGAAACTGACCAGTTAACTATTAGAATCATACCAGTCTAGACTGGTGCCAGTTCTGAATTGGCCAATTTTACTTGCCATGAGCCAAAGAGACGGTAGCTGCTTGTTCCCTCGCTGACCATGAGGGGCTTGTAAAGTGATAATGTTGTGACGTAGTCACGAGCTGTATAGGAGGAGAGGGTTATTTGTAAGAAAGGGCTACCACGGTGTGCATACCATTGTGGAACTCCCACGGCGTAGAGCTACCACTGTGTATGGGGGTTGGGGCAGGGATGAAGCGGATTAGTCTTATATCGGAAAGTAAGAAAAGTAACTAAGCTATATGTGTAAGGCTGAGATCTATAAGTTGTGTGGTGCCTTGTGAGGACAAAACCACGGCCTTGGCCCAATAAGGGTTGGAATGCACAGAGGGTAAGGTATACTTGGACGTAATTGGAGATGCCCTCCCCCACAGCCCTACCCCCACCCCAAAACTAAGTGGACTGTACCTCCAATTTTATTAATAAACAGAGAAAGTACAATCAGAGTTGGTGAGGAGAGGTTCCTCAACCTGAGAAAGAACAAAACAACTATGTAAAAAACTAATGCCTGACTCTCATAACTTGCTGCCAACTACTATGGGTGATACCAAGAAGATGCCTACTCAAATGAAGTAGAAAAAATAGCTCATGTTGGCATTGCCAATAAAAAGGAAAAAATAGCTCATGTTGGCATTGTCGGATTTTCACCGTATAATTCGAAGCAATAACAATAAAAAGTAAGAAAGGGATGAAAGTCAAGTGGACTGAACCAAGGAATCGATAATAAAAAAAAGGGCAGATGGATAGATGACTGAACTAGGGAATCCATTGTGAGCTGAAAATTTAGAAGCTATAACAACCAACTATAGTTCTGAAAATTGCTGGGAATGGAATGAGCAAAACAGAAATAAAATTCTAATTACAGAACTTTCTGTTGCAAGAATTGAAGTACAGCTGAACTAATATGGGGAGCACTGACCGAGTGTTAGGAAGAACTGAAGTCCAGTTCAGACCAATGCATATCAAAGAAAAATATAATGCAATGATCAAACACATGTCTGGATTGATGGGATAAAAAAAATGAATAAAGATATATATGGTAAGAATCAAGTGTTCTCAAACATGATTGGGGAATCATCATAAAAAAGGGTGAATGACTAATGTCCGAACAAGAAGAAATTTGAGCCTGGAGCTTTGTAATTACTGGAGCCTGGGATTGCAGGGGTCTGCCCCTTTTCTATTGGAATTCAGATTGCCTTAAAAAATGTATAGACAATGTGGAGAATCATTGCTAAAAAAGAAGAACAAGTCAGAAGATCACAGTCCCTGGAGCTGGGCACTGATACACTCAAGATTGTGGAGCTCTGTGCTTTCCCTGCCTGGGAGGGTGTAGGCGTCGACCCCTGCACATGAGGGGGTCGACCCCTATGCTAGTTGGTTCTGTCTGCCAAAAAAAATGAGGGTGAATCAAGATTATCCAATGTACAACCGTGAAGATAGGTTTTGTTTTGCAGCTGGCCTCTTATCCTTCTTTCATGAGAAGCTCCCATCCCTGCCCTCCATGAGGGACAGTGCATCACATACCCACATAGGTCCAGGGATTACACCCCATGTGCACAGATCTAAGAATTTTAACCTACATGCATGCACTGTCAGGAATGCATCTGCATGCTCATATTGTTACATGGAATATATGTGCATCTCGTGAGTCAAGAAGTCATGAATCAATCTGAATCCTGCACACACCATGCACATTTAAACTTCCATAATCATCAAAACACAAAGCATTGTATAGCTCTTCAAAAAAGGAGAGAGAAAAGAGCTAAATCCCAGGGATTCCATTGGAACATAGCTAAAGTTCAGAAAAGGCAATTAGGTGCATGAATGCATGAACCCTTTCCCGAATGCATCCACCCGTAAAACTCATATATACGAGTATATTTGAGGGCCCTGTGAGCATGGATGAACCAAGAAGGATCATATGCGCAGCTAAGGCCATGACGCATGTACCCACAGTTGGGTTCAAAGAATCAGTCACTGAAACTAGAAATTCCACAGAAACCACATCAACATGGCCTTTAAAGTAGTAGAAACTAAGGCAACTGGGTAAGTTTTTCACCAAATTTAGCAAGTATCCCTCCTAAGCCTTATTCAAATTGGAAAGAAAAGAAAAAAGGTAGCAACATTTTTTTAGTATAAACCACATACTCAAAACATTCAAGTTATGGTAACAATTAAGTTTGGAAAATACAAGTAACCTTGAAGAAAATAGTAATTGAAAATTTTTTCTGCAGCAAGTCTCTTCAGGTAACAGCTCTGCAACAAGAAAACTTTGTGGAAGTTAATTGCATATAAATGTGTTTTTAAAACATTTTTAACAGAAATTTGATGTTGATCTGACTTAAAAATATGGATTATTTAGCTTTGATGTTCTTCATTTGAATATTTTTGTAAATTGGATGTTATTTAATTTGATGTATGCATAATGATAAGTGTGATGTTATTTAATTTTATGTTATATAAATACATGGGGTATTCCCTGTGAGCTGAGGTGCGTGGGTGCGACCTAACATTACACGCACCTCAGGAGAGCGTGTTAAAATCGTGTCAATGAACCTTCCCATTCAAGACTTTGGGATTGATGTGTATGTTCTCATTTTTTTATGAGAATACATATATCTATCTCAAAGTCTTGAATTGTCTCATTTGGATAGTCCGTGAATGTTTGATCGCACTTAGGAAGTCATTTACTATATGTGTTTGTATGGTTTGTTGAGAATTTCGGTTGCGTCTCCTCACGCTTCTCTGATATACCATTATTGATTTTGAGTGTTTTCTTAGCCACTTACTTGTAAGTGTTTAAGAAAATTTCAAAATCAATAAATATTTTTGGTATATCGGAGAAGTGTGGGGAGATGCTGTCGAAATTTTTAGCAAATCGTGCAACACATATAGTAAGTGATTGTACGATCAAACCTTCATGGATGGGTTAAAAAGTGATAATCTAGTTAATAGTCCCGAAAACTGTATTTGGTCTATGGCGAACGATGTGAGGAAAGGGTCGGGTTTATTTTCAGGAGTAATGATTTCAAAGTTAGGATGTGTATTAACATTTATTGGGTGCAGGCAAAATGTTGACAGATCGTTCATGGATGTATCGTAGAATAGTTGACCGGGTGGTGTCGGATGACTTTAAGCATGGAGTTGAAAGTTTCATTCAATTTGCATTGGGGAATCCCAATGCAGCAACAGATCGTGACGGTCACATTCGATGCCCTTGTTCAAGTTGTAGAAACTTGAGGTGGCGTTCACCATGGGATGTGCAACATCATTTATACACGAAAGGGTTCGTGGATGGTTATACGAATTGGACATGTCATTGTGAGAAATTCTTGAGATATGAGCCCGACAATATTGTTGGCACAAGTGGGTACATTAATATGGTTGTAGATGATGTTGTTCCTAGTTTTAATGTTCATGAGAAACATGCATACATGGAAGAAGCGCCGAATAAGACAACCGGAAGATTTTATCAACTACTTAGGGATGCTGATGAGCCGCTGTGGGATGGTTGTGAAAAGCACACTTGGTTGTCTGCAGTGTCACAGTTGTTGAATTTGAAATCTGAATTTCACATCAGTGAGACTTGTTTTGACCGTCTCCTCCTTTTGATGAAGAGTATGTTGCCTCGAGACGAGAAGTTGCTAGAAACTTTTTACCGTGCAAAAAAGATGGTCAATGAGATAGGGCTTAGATATGTGAAAATAGATGCATGCCCGAATCACTATATGTTATATTACAAAGACAATGCAGATAAGATATCATGTTCTATTTGTCACCATGACAGATTCAAACCTAAGAGAGGGGATAATTCAAAGCAAAAAGATGTATCTTACAAAGCATTGCGATACTTCCCTCTTGTGCCTAGGCTGCAGTGGCTGTATATGTCCTTAAAGACGGCTCGACATATGACATGGCACATCGAAAGAGTACGCCGTGCCGATGATATAATCAGTCATCCTACCGATGGTGAAGCTTGGACTCACTTCAGTCGTACTCATCTTGCTTTCTCAAAGGAGCCACGTAATGTTCGATTGGGTTTATGCACAGATGGTTTTAATCCATTCGGTGGTTCAGTGGCATCTTATTCTTGTTGGCCAGTGTTCATGACACCGTACGACCTTCCACCAGACATGTGCATGAAGCCAGAAAATCTATTTTTGTCCTTAGTAATTCCTGGTCCAAAAAGTCCCAGAAAAAAATTAGACATATATCTCAGGCCGTTGATTGATGAGCTCAATTTTTTATGGACTGATGGAGTTGTTACTTATGATGCATGTAGGAAGTAAAATTTTATTATGAAGGCTGCACTGATGTGGACAATAAGTGACTTCCCTGCATATGGAATGCTATCTGGTTGGAGCACACATGGGAGGTTAGCATGTCCTTACTGTATGGAAGATACCAAATCATTTGTATTAAAACATGGTGGGAAAGCATACTGGTTTGATTGCCATCGGTGGTTGCTACCAAGTGACCATCCTTTTCGAAGGCAAAAAGACTCGTTTAAAAAAATATTGTTGAAATGGATGAAGCAGACTTGCAACGGGTGTCGGGTCGACATATGACGACATAGGTGCAAAATTTACAAGATGTAGTATAATTGTCTGGTAGCACATGCCAACTCTCTAGCTTTGGACAGGATCACAACTGGAGCAAGAAAAGTATTTTATGGGAATTACCTTATTGGTCAACTCTTATTGTACGACATAATCTAGATGTTATCCATATCGAGAAGAATTTTTTAGATAATGTGTTCAATACGATCATGAATGTTAAAGGCAAAATAAAGGACAACGCCAAAGCGCGTGTGGACTTAAAGATGCTTTGTAAACTTCCAGAACTGGAACTACAGAACGTAAATGGAAAAACTGTGCAGCCTAAAGCAACTTACATGCTTAACGATACACAGATCAAGGAAGTGTGCCAGTGGTTGAAATAGTTGAGATTCCCAGATGGATATGCATCCAACATAGCCCGTTGTGTGAATGTTAATGAGGGAAAAATGTATGGTCTGAAAAGTCACGACTGTCATGTGTTCATGGAGAGGCTAGTGCCCATTGCATTTCTTGATTTGTTGCCAAAGCCTATATGGGGAGCACTGACCGAGCTGAGTCAGTTTTTTAAGATTTTATGTGCATCGGAACTCAGACTTCGGGATGTACAAACTATCGAAGAAAATGTGGTCATAACCGTTTGCAAGTTAGAGAAGATATTTCCTCCAGCATTCTTTGATTCGATGGAGCACCTAGTCGTCCATTTTCCATATGAGGCTATTGTCGGAGGGCTAGTACAATTTCGATGGATGTATCCATTTGAGAGGTATGTGAGAATTTTTGTTAAGTTACATGTCGTCCATGGTTGGTACATGTCATTGCCATCTAACTTGTTGTTGTAGGTGCATGCATGAATTAAAAATGAAAGTTCACAACAAGGCGAAGGTGGAGGGTTTGATTGTTGAGGCATATATTCTTGAAGAAATTTTGAACTTCTGTTCCATGTACTTTGAGCCAGAGATTCTAACTCATCGTACTTGACCTTCACGTAATGATGATGGGGGAGTTGATGATTCGTCCGATCGGCTCTCTATATTTAAGCATCCTAGGCGTGCGTTCGGACATTGCTCGATGCGCACGCTCGAAGATAGAGAGTTGTATGCTGCAGAGATATATACTCTTCTAAATTGTATCGAGATTGAACCTTATGTTGAGTAAGTTCTTAACTCACATTTTCAGTGACGTCCATAAGTTGTTCATCCTTGTTCTGCAGTCCATTTAAAGTAGTAGTGTATTTATATTGTAGATAATTTGATTCAGAATTAGCACAAAAATGTCTGTTGTGCCCCTATGGTCACTTGAGTTCATATGGTCACTTGGGTCATTCGACATCATTCTATGGTCATATGAGTTCTAATGTATTCTTGGTTTTGATAATGGCTAAACACTATTAGTCATTGATGTTTTTCACCTTCATGTGATTGACATACGTGATGTTTTTGTTCATGACAGGTGCGCCAATGAATGGACAAGGAATCAAGTGGAAATGGTGAACGTGAACGCTGAATGTTGCGCCCTCGCACACGGATCGACCTGCGCGGTCAGGTCGCGGGGATCGACCTGCCCGGTCATGTCGCGGGGGTCAAGGGGGCAGCGCCCCTTGCGGGGGTTTCCGGGGGCGGAGCCCTCGGAACAAAATTTGATTGAAGACTCAATAATAAAATCTTCAAGACAGTCAAGGAAGATGCCACGGACATGACCGGGCTGCTAAAGAAGTTGAACGACGGAGCTGACGCGGATAACGGACCAAACCGGGATGGGCCAGGTTCTGCCCAGCTGGCGGTCGACCGCCAGCACAGGGGCGGTCGACCGCCCCAGCTAGGGACTCCCAAGTCTGCACGTCTTTCAGTGGCGATCGACCAGATTTCCCAGGGATTGCCCGTTTACAGGTGTTTCAGTGGCAGTCGACCGCCAGGAACCTTAAGTCGACCACCAGCCCCGAGCCATCAATTGTTGACTTTGTTTCCAACTTCGAAAAGGGCCATTCAACATTGATTTGTTTAATCCTAAAGACACCTAATCCCCCATAAATTGTGGATCTGGTCTAGGGGGTGTCCATAGACCATTCAAGGTCTATAAAACTCTTGTAAGAGGGTTAGAAACCCTAATGCTTCAAGGGGCTTCTTGTGAGATCTAGGGTGGCTGCAAGAGAGCTTGGAGACGAGCTACTGTTCACGTGAACAGTAGTTCGTGAAGGTGTTCTTCATCCAATCAAAGGGGAATCAGCTCAAATCAAAGCCATCAAACCTCAAGGAAGATTACATCAAAGCAAGGCTATCAAAGTGATCCAAGGAAGCCGGTTTGATTCAAGTTCTTCAAGGGAAATCATCTACATCCATTCAAGCTCTTTCAAGCTCATCCAAGGTGATCTTTCAAGCATTCAAACTCCTAGGAGCTAAAGAAGCAATCAAGATTCAAGGTAGCTTCATCATCTCCTTCATTCATTCAAAGAAATTCAAAGAGAAGATCAAGAGAGAAGAATTGAAGGAAGAGGTACTGTTCACGTGAACAGTACTCCGTGAAGAACATTCATCCAATCAAGGGTGAATCAAGAAGATTGAGTTGAAGCCAGGAGGAGCCTTGTTGCTGATCAACATTCCATACAAGGGCCAATTCATTTTCACTCATAACTCAATCTCTTGTTTTAGTTCATTCACATTTGTTTCATTTTCATTATTGTTTAAACATTGAAAGTGTGATTCATCCCTACCGGTGGTTAGTAGGAAGGTAATTGGATGGTGTTCCAATTTGCGGTTGACGTCCCTACCAGGTGGTGAGTAGGAAGGCAATCGGTGGTTTCCGATTTGCGGTTCTGTGCGCTGCACAAGTGAAGCCTCACCGGGTTTTGGTGAGGGGTGGACGTAGGGCTGAGGATTCAGTCCGAACCACCTTAAAAATCATGTCTAGTGTGGTTTGCCTGTGTGATTGATTCGTTCTAGATGCATGCTTAGGATCGAATTATTATATATCTTGCTTATCTTGCTAAGTGAATCATAGCGTACTTGGAAGCTAGTTTCTATTCCGTTGCAATTCATTTTAACTAGCTATATAGAGGGCCACATTGTGAAAAGTGGGGCTGATCTATTCACCCCTCCCCTCTAGATCCGCTGTCCACCACACAACAATGTCCAAATATCCAGGACGTGGAGATTGAAAAAGAACATAGGTCTAAACTTAATACCTATGAACCATTCATTTTAGCCGTACAAGCCCAGCAAGTGTATTGCTCAAGCTATCCATCATCCAAGAATAAAGATTGGTGGGCAGTTTACAGGGTTAAAGCAAAACCCTTTCCCACTTATGAGTTAAATATGAGTGAAAACCCCTCAGAAGTTGCCAGTGCTGAATAATTTCAATCAGACGAAGTTGGCATTTTCGGTTGCATGCATATTAATATGGACGAATCTGATGAGCCACTGTCATTACGTAAGGGAGATGAAGTGGAAGAAGTCGATCCGACGGAGCTAAATATTGATGTTAGAGGGCAGGAGGAATTAGATGAAGAGGAAGAGTTCGAATCTGATGAGGCTACTGTGGATGACGAAGATGATGATGAGTTAAATATATCATCAGCATGAGGGAGGCACATTTTAATAATTTAGTAAGATAACAGTTCATTTTTTCATAATTTTTAATAACATTGGTCAGCCTTATCTAATTGAGGATTAATATGTATTAATTATTTTGTTAGTAATAAAGAAATGGCCCAAGGAGGTCGTACTGGGAGTGGGAGGACACAGGGCAGTGACAGGGGCTCTACTCTCTCCTCTTTGGCGTCTTCTTCGGGTATATCTATTAAAATAGTTAGATATATAAATATTTTAATCATTTACTAGCTTAAACGAATGTCCTTATAGGTCCAAGTGTCGGCTCACGACCACTTGTACATGCGCCATCCCCACCACCTCCCGCTGTAGGTATGTATGTTTTAATTTTTAGTAAAATATTCATTTTACTTATGAAAATTAATTCTTACAGGTCATAGTGCCTTCCCACCTATTGTACAGACGTCACCCCAACCACCTCCCGCTGTAGGTATGTATATTTTAATTTTTAGCAACATATTTATTTTACTTATGAAAATTAATTCTTACAGGTCCCAGTGCCCTCCCACCTGTTGTACGGACGCCACCCCCACCACCTCCCGTTGTAGGTATGTATATTTTAATTTTCAGCAACATAGTTATTTTACTTATGAAAATTAATTCTTACAGGTCCCAGTGCCCTCCCACCTGTTGTACAGGCGCCACCCCCACCACCTCCTGCTGCAGGTATGTATATTTTAATTTTCACCAAAATATTCATTTTACTTATGAAATTTAATTCTTACAGGTCCCAGTATTTTCCCAATTATGTATATTTTTATTTTTAGCAAAATATCCGTTTTACTTATGATATTTAATTCTTATAGTTCACAGTCCCCTCCTAGCACGACCACATGCGCCACCCCCACCACCTCCCGCTGCAGGTACGTATATTTCAATTTTCAACAAAATATTCGTTTTACTTGTGAAAGTTAATTCTTACAGGTCCCAGTGCCCTCCCACCACCTCCCACTTGTACAGGGCACACCCCCACCACTCAGCAACTTGACAATGCCGGCAGTCGTCACGAGGGAGGCACGGCCCATGATGGACGTCGCCCGTGCTAGATCTTCGGGTAAATTTATAAGGTTATTACATTCATTATTTAGCCTTCAACTGTCTAATATGAATATTTTAAAATTTGCAATTGTAGTTCTAAATTTGAACCTTTCGATGCTGTCCATCATTCTATGGAACTAGTAATGGCACATGTGCTCGGGCCAGTATCGTCTTTCAAAGAATTTCCGATGGCCGTCTGCGATTCATTGTTCAACATGTTCTTAGTAAGTAATTACGTCATTTAATTCAAGTATTTTTCAAACTCAATTCACAGCAGTATACTAAGTGTGAAACTTAATTGATTTACAGTAGCCTTATCAATTCACGAGTGGACATGACGCGAGGAGATGTCGTTCTATCTGGGAGTCTAGTACGAAGTCAAATTACCCAAGGAAAGTACATGAGGCCCGAGAACACGCTAAAAAAAGGCTAGTGGGAGTGAAGACCGTCAGCTGTGGAAGGAGCACCACCCTCTATGGATAAGGAAGGAGGATTATGACATAGTATGTGACAAATTTTCCGACCCCAAGTGGATAGAAAAGTACCGAAAAATCAAAGCAAATAGGGCGTCACAACCGGGCGCAAATTTGCATACGAGTGGGTCCATCTCTTTCGCGGCTCATAAACAAAAAATGGTAAGTAATGTTTTAATTTATCTTCTTACACTTTATTAATATATATGACATTTTTTACTATGAATTGTATAACAGGCTATGGAGCTTAATCGAGCTCCGTCGTTCCTCGAGGTGTTCGACAGAACACACAAAAGAAGGGGACATATCAATTTGTGAGTGAGAGAGCTCACTCAGTAGCGGTAAGTTTATCTACATATGCAACTTCTACCGTTCATTTAAATCGGATTGATTTATATGAAATTGACTAGTTATTTTATTCAATTTGTAGGAAACAGATAGTAGAGCTGTGACAGAGAAGTATGGGGAGGGAGACGCGTAGCAGCCAGAGTTCGATCCGGCGAAATGGGTGGCAGCAGCTGGCGTATCGAAGAAAGGCCGGCTGTATGGTTTTGGGGAGAGCTTGGACTCTAGCGCGGTGATATCATCGTGTGTGAGTTCAGGCTCTGCCCAAACTAGTAGCAGTGCCTTCCGTATACCTCCACCTACCCCCAGTACTTCTGCCAGCGATGTTAGAGACATCGGCTGATCGGAGATTTCTGATTTGCAGCGGCAGATGCAGCGACAGATCCGAGAGGAGATGTCTAGCCAGCAGGCAACCATGTTGCAGGCAATCAGTGGCCTCCTCTCCTAAGCAGGAATTCTCCCTCATGGATCCACCACCACGGCACAAGCCCATCAGGTGATTGTTTATTATGTTTTTATTTTGACAGAATTACTCAATTATATTCATAATTAATTTCAAAACTAAGTTTGTTTTCAAAAGTAACTTAGTTTAGAAGAATTGGGAAAATTTGAGATTTGGGGGTCCAAAATGTAAAATACTGGTGTGATCGGCACGACGATCATTCTAACACGACCTGCGAGGTAGACGTGAGTTGTAGGAGCTGACGGATTCCAAATCGGATATCCAGTTTTAGCCCGACGCTCAAATAACTCAATTCAAAACTAAGTGTGTTTTCAAAACTAACTTAGTTTAGAAGAATTCATACAATTTGGGGTTCGGGGGTCTAAAATCTGAAATATCGATCTGATTGGCGTGCTGATCCTTCCAACGGTACCTGGGAGATGAAAGTGACTTGTAAGAACTGATGCAATCCAAATCGGATATCCGGTTTGAGCCCGACGCTCAAATAACTCAATTCAAAACTAAGTTAGTTTTCAAAAGTAACTTAGTTTAGAAGAATTGAGAAAATTCAGGGTTCAAAAGTATAAAATGTAAAATACTGGCCTGATCGGCGTGCCCATCCTTCCAACATGACCTGCGAGGTAGACGTGAGTTGTGGGAGCTGACGGATTCCAAATCGGATATCCGATTTGAGCCCGACGCTCAAATAACTCAATTCAAAACTAAGTGTGTTTTCAAAACTAACTTAGTTTAGAAGAATTCATACAATTCGAGATTCGGGGGTCTAAAATCTGAAATATTGGTCTGATCGGCGTGCCGATCCTTCCAACAGGACCTGGGAGATGAAAGTGACTTGTGAGAACTGACGGAATCCAAATCGGATATCCGGTTTGAGCCCGAGGCTCAAATAACTCAATTCAAAACTAAGTTAGTTATCAAAAGTAACTTAGTTTAGAAGAATTAGGAAAATTCTAAGTTTGGGGGTCCAAAATATAAAATACTAGCCTGATCGGCGTGCCCATCCTTCCAACACGACCTGTGAGGTAGACGTGAGTTGTGGGAGCAGACGGATTCCAAATCGGATATCCGGTTTGAGCCCGACGCTCAAATAACTCAATTCAAAACTAAGTGTGTTTTCAAAACTAACTTAGTTTAGAAGAATTCATACAATTCAGGGTTCGGGGGTCTAAAATCTGAAATATCGATCTGATCGGCGTGCCGATCCTTCCAACAGGACCTGAGAGATGAAAGTGACTTGTGAGAACAAACGGAATCCAAATCGGATGTCCTTTGTTAAGCTAGTTATATTCCGCTGCGATTCTCTTTATCTAGCTTTAAAACGGGGTGTTCTGTGAAAAGAGAGACAGATCTATTCACCCCTCCCCTCTAGATCCGCCATCCACTACTCAACAAGTGGTATCAGAGCCTAGCTCTGCCATTCCCAGATCCTACGATCTACAGGGAAAGATCCCGATGTGTTTTATTTAAATGGCTTCATATGCTACACATGCTTCGATGGTTTCTCCGTCCATTTATGATGGTTCAGATTTTTCTACATGGGTAGGGAGAATGTTCATCTATGTTAGCTCCATAGATCCACAATTGTGGACTCTTATATACAATGGTCCTCATGAGCTGCCATCAAATTCAATTGATTGATCAGCCGAACATGAGACCAAACACAATGATAATTATACTGCATATAACTTAATTACAACTGCAGTTGATCTCAGACTAACTCATCTTGTGTCCTCCTGCAGCCCAACCAAGCAAGTATTGGACAAGTTGGTGAAAATCCATGAAGGGAAGGAACAAGAACAAGAATGCTTCATGGCCGACCGTTCAAAACAGTTCAGTAATACATCCTCATCACAGGTAAACTCTGACTCCGAGGAATTCACTTTTGAAGAGCTTATGGAAGCCTATGATGAGTTGATTACACAATACAAAAAGGTAAAATCAGAAAATAAAATTTGAAAAAGGATCTCAAGAAAAGTAACCAAAATGAAAGCTCTTTTTGTAAAAACTGTTCTGCTTTTGAAGAGCTTAACGACACTCTTTCTTCTGATCTAGATACGCATAAACAAAGCATTGCATGTCTAAGGGATGAAAATGAAAATCTTCATGATGAAATCACTAGGTTGGAAGAAATTATATAAAACTTCAAAACCAAGCTAAGTCAATCTCTAATGATCAAACTATGGCCGATGGGCTAATTCATGATGAGAGGTTGATTGAAGAAAGTAAAAATTCTGAAACTCAAAGTGAAAAGGTCCTAAAAGAAATTGAAGTTTCATGCTCTGCTAATTTTGCATGCGAAGAATGCTTGTTCTTGAAAAAGATAAATATGGGTCTCCATGATGATCTTGAATGGTAACAAAATCTGATTGATTCTTTGAAAGAAAAGAATAGAGAATTGTTGAAAAAGAAAATTGAACTTGAACAAGATGAAGAAGAACAGAATGAAAAACTGGTTGCACATGGAAAAGGCAAGACTGTCATTGATGATTGCTCTGAAACATTGCATGCTTTAGAACAAGAAAAACAAAATCTTAAAGCGGTAAATGCCATGCTCAATGAGCAATTAGCAGCATGCGAAGAGGGTCTTGATGAATCTAAACATCATATTTTCTCACTTGAGAATAAAATTCAAGGTTTGAATGATTTCCTGTCAATGTTTGCCCAAGACCAAGATTCTGACTCATCAGAAGCCACCACTTCCTGTGGTCACCAAAAAAGGCATACTGCTCGAAAGAAAAGCAAAATTTAGCATGCTCATCCAAACATGCACCATAATATGTCCAATGATGAATACCATGCTTTCCACAAAATGAATGTCCATTGTTATTATTGTGGTAGACATGGTCACACTGTGCATGATTGTTTCATCCTGAGAAATGATGAGCTTAGAGCGGGACAGCAAGTGAAAGGGCAAGGAAAGAAACAAGTCAACCCTAGCAGAGGGCCTGCTCAGCAGAACTGTGCACAAAATCGCATGGAGAATCAGAAGTGTCAGCATTGTTATCCAGACAGGTCGACACTCCCCATGGCCTTCAACAAAAATGCTTCTCTTCGTTGCTTACATTGTGGTAAGACTGGTCACACTGACCAGGAATGCTGGCATCTGAAAGAAAGACACCACCCTCATACCATAAAAGGTAAAAATCATGCTCACCCACAAAATCATAGTCCACATGCACACACACATGAACATAAAAAGAATAATCAATCTTTTGTGCGTTGTTTCTATTGTGGGAAAAATGGGCATGAGATATATGATTGCCACACAATGAGGGAGGATGATGTGATTACCCTGAAAAAGATGAGCCAAGATGCTAAACATGTTGCTAACCCACAAGGACCCAAGCAAGCTTGGGTACCTAAAAATTCCAAATGAGAATTTTGGGTGTAAGATGCCTTGGAGTTGAGAAATGAATGGTCAGGTAAATAAAAGCTCAAGGCACAGGTATGTAAATAATTTTTTTTATTTCCTGTCATTTTGCATGTTTAGTCTTGACATGTAGATAGTGCATCATAAGTTTACCTATTTTGTTTAATAAAATTTTGTAAACTGAATTGCTTGTTTGAAATGATGATTTATCCCCCATGGTGTGAAGATGAACACATGAGCTAGATTAATTGCTTACACCCTGCTTGACCTCTGGTATTTCAAATGGTCTAGAGTAGAAAGGTAAGTCATGCTTGCCCAGAACTCTTACTATGCGTGAGAAGGATCTAAGATCAAAACCTCCGCCGTGTACCAGAGATCAATTATTTCAGCTGTTTAATTCATGAGAAACTTGTTATACTGATGAAGTTGATGTGATGATGAGTTGTTTGGTACCTGATATCAGCCACATGAAATTCTTGGATTTTAGTTTTGATGATGCACATCATGGCTGCATTTTCAACTCATTATTCATGTTAGCATTGTTCAAAGGGGGAGTCTAGCAATTAGCATCATCATGTTGCATTCAGTTCAAAATCAATTGTGAATGATTTGTGTTTGCATCATCGGGTGATCTCATATACTATAATGCAAATCATGTTTATAAAAACACAAAAAAAAATGTGCAATCATCATGCAGCATCTTCATTGCATTGTGCATTCACATAAGTCTTAGGCTACATAGTTCATTGTCAACCCATGCATGCTTTCAGTAGGAGTCAACATCTACAACCAAGCTGCATGCTCCCTTAGAATAAAGTTGTATCAAATGAATGTAAAAACTGCTTTCTTGAATGGTTTGATCAAAGAAGAAGTATATGTGGAACAACCCCATGGCTTTGAGAACTCTAACCATGCAGATTTTGTATACAAGCTAGACATGGCACTTTATGGCTTGAAGCAAGCACCAAGAGCTTGGTATGAGAGACTAAGCTCGTTCCTCATTGAGAAAAGATACACACGAGGTAAGGTAGATTAAACACTTTTTATCAAGAAGCAAGGTAAGAACATCTTGATTGTTCAAATTTATGTTGATCATATTGTGTTTGGTTATGTTAAATCTGAAATGTGTGAGGAATTTGCTAACCTCATGGCTAGTGAATTTGAGATCAGCCTAATGGGAGAACTTCAATTTTTTCTCAGTTTGCAGGTCAACCAAGAAGAAGATGGGTGCTTCATAAGTCAAGCCAAATACATCAAGGAGCTGCTGAAAAGATTCAACATGACAAGCTGCAAAATAATTACAACTCCGATGAGCACCACAACATCACTAGATTAGGATGAAAATGGTAAATTAGTGGATGCAAAAATCTATAGAGGTATGATCGGCTCCTTACTTTATTTGACTACATCCCGACCGGATATCTAGTTTAGTGTTTGCCTCTGTGCTAGATTTCAAGCTAGTCCTAGACAATCCCACTTGACTGCCGTCAAACGTATCCTTCGATATCTTACCGAAACTCAAGATTTGGGATTGTGGTATCCGTCATCATGTGATTTATCTCTTATTTCTTATTCTGATGCGGACTACGCTGGATGGAAATTGGATCGCAAGACTACTAGTGGCTACTGACGGTTTCTGGGTGGGTGTTTAGTTTCTTGGGCCTCCAAGAAATAACACTCGGTTACCCTCTCAACTGCAGAAGCAGAATATGTTACTGCGGGGAGTTCTAGCACCCAAGTGTTATGGATTAAACACCAACTCCAAGCTTACTTAGTAGATCTTGGTTGTGTCCCAATTCTGTGTGATAACACTAGTGCTATCAACCTTGCAAAAAATCCAGTCCAGCACTCTAGTACCAAGCATATTGAAATTAGGCATCACTTCATTAGAGATGAGGTCGTTAAGAAAAATTTTGAACTGCATTTTGTTGATACTCTAAATCAAATTGCTGATATCTTCACCAAGCCCTTGTGTAATCACAGGTTTACAACACTCAGAAGAGAGTTTGGTCTTTGCCGACCTCAGGCCAATAAAAATTGAAATGATGATCTTGTTCAATTTAGTTGTGTGTTTTTGCAGATTGGGTTCCATGCATTGTTTATATGTAATTATGTCATTTTGCATGTGGTGTAGCATTGCCTGTAGTTTTGATGCACAATAAAGTTGAATCCATGTTCACGATGTATTGCATAGTTTATGTAGCATCATTCTTGCATGGCCATGGTATATTAAATGTTGATGTATGGAAAGGCAGGTTATGCTTGTCTCGAAGCACTCAACATGCGTGAGGATTCACCTCCGCCAAGTACCATGTACCACTGTCGCATATAGGCCATATAGTAAGGGGGAGTTATCTCTTTGAAGCATTCATGCATATGTTTCATCTTCATTCTGTTGCCATTAATAAGTGTACAACCATGTGTTGGGTCATGCATTTTATCTCTGCCAACTTCATGTTTGACCAGGTCAACCCCTGCATGGTTCAAGTCAACCTCTCCTTGACATTTGTCATTACACTTGCTTCAAACATAATTCCTTAAGTGTATCCACTGCATATCCTTAGGGGGAGTCTTGCTACTTTTCTTAATCTCTTGCAATCTGAACTTCAGTGGCTTATAGTCTGAATATGAGATCATGAGACCGACAGAACTATGGCGTAAGAGCTTTCTATTATATGAGCTGATGATTGTCCATCTAATGAAAATGGTTCAGATTTAATGATTTCCTTGAAATTCTGATATATTTTTTGAAATCATCTATGTTCCGTGGTGTCAATAGACTTTAACTAGAGATTGCATGTTGTGCCTTGAATGACTATCCTAAAATTTGAAAATTCAAACGTCATTGCAACGTTGGTTGAAGTTGCTAAAGCTTAGTATTGTTGTTAAACACCTTGATGAGCTGGAATTCTTGAAAATCAATTTGACAGAGAAATGATATTGTTGCATGGAGAAATATGTCACGTCCTCAAAACAAGTGACGAATGATATGTCATGATGTGCCCCTGTTATCTCTGTCTTAATTAATTTGGACTCTAGGCAGAGCACTGGCATAATTGCTGAGAAATATATCTTCTCATCAAAGAAATGAGATCGGTTATGTCATGACGTGACTTTGCTATCTTTGTTCATTCTAAAGCATAACAGTCAGTCTTACCAAATACCTAGGAATATAGGCGTCTAAACAACGTGTATTCTTACGGATAGGAGGCATGTACTAGACTCCATTGCTCATAAAATATGAGTCTTGTGCCTTCAAATGCAAAAGATCATAGAAAAAATAGTGCTGAAATTATAAAATTCCATACTTTAGTCATGCTTGTTTAACCTCAATACTAGTTTGTGCTATTCCTGATGAAGTTATTGAATATGAATGTATAAGACAAAGGAAGTTTCACCACTGCCATGATATACACTTCTGGTTCATTTCTATTAAAACATGGATGTAGCTACTTTTTGAAATCTGTTGATGATCTCAGATTTCATTAGCTTTAAACTATGTATATTGCTCACGGCATGTTTTTGGCTTGCATATAATGGCTTGCTCTTCACTCCTATTCCGCTCTGATCACTAAGACTTTTGTCAACGACTCTACCTTACCCCTCCTTTTTGTTGTTGTCAAAGGGGGAGAATTTTGTGAGTTACCTTTGTGAGTTGAGTTACCTTTGTGAGTTGTCAAAGGGGGAATATCCTTTGTGATTGTCAAAGGGAGAATATCCTTTGTGATTGTGAGTGTCAAAGGGGGAGAAATCTCTTTGTGATCATGCATACATATTGGGAGAAATCTCTTTGTGATCATGCATACATATTAGCATTCACATGTTCTGATCATCCATACATTATCAAGCTGCTGCATATGTTACAAATCATCCATGCATAGTATATCCTCATCATGTATCTTGAGCTGCATATTGCACCTGTTAACTGCACATGTTATAAAATTTGCCATTCTGAACATTACTGCCAAATAATGACTCACAGTGCTGTCATCATCAAAAAGGGGGAGAATGTTGTGCCCCTGTGGTCATTTGAGTCATTTGACATTCTTGGTTTTGATAATGGCTTGGTTTTGATTATGGCTAATCACTATAAGTCATTGATGTTTCCCACTCTCATATGACTGAAACACTTGATGTTCTTTCATGACAGATATGCCAAGGAATGGAGTAGAGATGGCAACAGTAAAAGCCCAATGATTGCGCCCAAACAAGGATGCAAATCCTTTCTAAACGCAAGAGTTGACACTTCACATAGCCACGGTCGATGCACAATGAAGAATAGCCAACATGGGGCCGTGCACACTTCGTTTCAACATCCAAATGAAGAACACACTTGATTTCCATGTTCAAAGGTCTAAAGAGTTTGATGCCACAAATTGGAATGGACTGCAAACTGGTTTAAGGGGTTAATCGACGCAAAATTGTGAAAAACCAAGGTGTCGGTTGATCGCCGATCATAGACCGGTCGACCGGATTTGCCAGGGACGAGAAGCTCAGAAAAACCTCAATAGGGGTCGACCGGCCAGAAAGTACGGTCGACCGGCTCAAGGTCCGGTCGACCACCCCCATCCTGCGGTCGACTGATTTTGCCAGAACCAAAATGCTTCAACTCGGTAAAACTCCGGTCGACCGGCCACCAACTTCTGGTCGACCGGCAGCCCCGAGGCAGCCATATTTGACTTCATTTTCCACCTCGTGGGCAGCCCCATTTCTTGGATTTGTTTAGTCCTAAAGTTACCCAATCCCCCATGATTTGTGGATCTGGTCTGGGGCTTGTCTATGGACCATTCAAAAGATATAAAACCAACACAAGAGGGTAAGAAACCCTAATGAAGAAAGAGGGATCAAGGGAGATCAAAAGAGGCTTGGAAGAAGGGGTAGTGTAGCCGTGAACAGTACTTCTCAAGGGTGATCAAAGCTACATTCCAAGGTGTTTCAAGCTCAGATCTGAAGCCATCAATCTCCAAGGAAGCTAGAAGCAAGCAAGGTTCTCAAGGGTGATCAAAGCTACATCCATAGTCTTCTTCATCAACTCAAGGGGATCCAAGGAAGCCCATTCCACAAGAAAGAAGAAGCCATTGTTGCTGAATCAAGAGGAGAGCTTTGTGAAGAAAAAAGAAGCCGTTGTTCGTGATCTACATCGATTGAAGAATCAGATTCAAGCTCCATCAATCTCAGACAAGATCTTTTCTCTCTGAGCATATTTCATCTCTTGTCTGAACATCTATTTGTTCTCTTTTCATTTTGTCCAAACTATTGAAACTGAGAATCGTCCCTACCAGTGGTTAGTAGGAAGGCAATCGGAAGTTCTCCGATTTTCGGTGTTGATGTCCCGACCGGTGGTTAGTAGGAAGGCAATCAGAGGTTTTTTCGATCTGCGGTTTGGTGCGCTGCACTAGTGGAGCCTCACCTGGTTTGGTGAGGGGTGGACGTAGGACTGGGGATTCAGTCTGAACCACCTTAAAATCCTTTATGTTGTGGTTTGCTTGTGTGATTACTTTGTGCTAGATGCATGCTTAGGTTTAATCTTTATATTACTTATTCATCTTACTAAGCAAATCGTTGTGTCCTTCGTTAAGCTAGTTATATTCCGCTGCGATTCTCTTTATCTAGCTTTAAAGAGGGGTGTTCTGTGAAAAGAGGGGAAGATCTATTCACCCCTCCCCTCTAGATCCGCCATCCATTACTCAACAAAAGTGACTTGTCAAAACTGACAGAATCCAAATCAAATATCTGGTTTGGGCCCGACGCTCAAAAGTGTATTTTGTTAATACACTTAGTTTAAAATTAAAGAAGTCGGGTCTGAGGGTCTAAAATTTGAAATACCGGTCTGATCGGCGTGTCGATCATTCCAACAGGGCCTGGGAGATAAAGGTGACTTGTGAGAACTGACAGAATTCAAATCGGATACCCGGTTTGGGCCCAGCGCTCAAAAGTGCTGTCTCTAAATGTAATTAATTTAAAAGACAGATAACTATGGGTTGGGGGGTCTAAAATCTGAAATACCGGTCTGATCGGTATGCCGATCGTTCCAACAGGACCTGGAAGATAAAAGTGACTTGTGAGAACTGGCAAAATCAAAATCGGATACCCGGTTTGGGGCCTAGCGCTCAAAAGTGTATTTTGTAAATACACTTAGTTTAAAATTAAAGAAGTCGGGATCGGGGGTCTAAAATCTGAAATACCGATCTGATCGGCATGCCGATCATTCCAACAGGACCGGGGAGATAAAAGTGACTTGTGAGAACTGACGGAATCCAAATCAGATACCCGGTTTGGGCCCATCACTCAAAAGTGCAGTCTCTAAATGTAATTAATTTTAAAGACAGATAACTAGGGGTTGGGTGGTCTAAAATCTGAAATATCGGTCTGATCGGCGTGCCGATCATTCCAACATGACTTGGGAGATAAAAGTGACTTGTGAGAATTGGCGGAATCCAAATCGGATGCCCGATTTGGGGTTTAGCACTCAAAAGTGCATTTTGTAAATTCACTTAGTTTAAAATTAAAGAAGTCGGGTCCTGGGTCTCAAATTTAAAATACCGGTCTGATCGGCGTGCCGATCGTTCCAACAGGATCTGGGAGATAAAAGTGACTTGTGAGAACTGGCGGAATCCAAATCGGATACCCGGTTTGGGCCCAGCGCTCAAAAGTGCATTTTGTAAATGCACTTAGTTTAAATTTAAAGAAGTCGGGTTCGAGGGTCTAAAATCTGAAATACCGGTCTGATCGGCGTGCCGATTGTTCCAACACGACTTGGGAGATGAAAGTGACTTGTCAGAACTGACAGAATCCAAATCGGATGTCTGGTTTGGGCCCGACGCTCAAAAGTGCATTCTCTAAATGTAATTAATTTAAAAGACAGATAAGTCGGGGTTGGGGGGTCTAAAATATGAAATAAATGTCTGATCGGCGTGTCGATTGTTCCAACACGACCTAGGTGGTAAATGTGACTTGTGAGAACTGGCGGAATCAAAATCGGATACTCGATTTGGGCCCGGCGCTCAAAAGTGCATTTTGTAAATGCACTTAGTTAAAAATTAAAGAAGTTGGGTTCGGGGATCTAAAATCTGAAATACCGGTCGGATCGGCGTGCCGATCATTCCAACATGACCTGGGAGATGAAAGTGACTTGTCAAAACTGATGGATTTCAATTCGGATCGGTTTGAGCTCGACGCTCAGAATTGCATTCTCCAAATGTAATTAATTTAAAATACTAATGACAGCTAGGTTAGTTGGGGTCTATAAAATCTATGTAGTTATCGATTTGATATTATGTTTGATTTCAATTTATGCAATGTAATAAAATATTTAATTTATCTTCGCACTAATTTTTTTATCTATGAATGAATGTTATTGTTTTTTTAATGTAGGGGGATCCTTTTGCGGGTGGTGACAGAGGAGATAAGCAGGGCAGGGAGGAGGATATGGATGATGTGGAGGATATTTCTTGAGTTTATTATGTGTTTTATTTTCTGTACGTTGGTTTGATGATATTTGATCAGCAGGGGATTCGTGTTGAATTTCTTCTTATGTGTTTTGTTTTCAGTACGTTAGTTTGATTACATTTGATGTATTTTAACATGTTTTTTAAAATAATTTTGTATTTTTTAAAAAAATTAATGGAAGAATTTCGGATGGATTTTCAGACGGATCCGTCGGAAATGCCAGACGGAATTAGAGACGAAAATTTATCGATCTAAAATTTAAGATGGATTTATGATAGATATGACTGAATTTTGAAACGAAAATAGGGACGATAATTGGCCGTCTGAAACTGTACATCTGAATTTTGCAACGAAAATAGAGACAAAATAATCTGACTGAAATTTCAGACGGATATTGGAACGGTATTTGGCATGGATAATTTCAGACGGTATTTCACATGGAAACTTTTCCGTGTGAAATTTCAAACGGAATTTGCGACTGATATTAAATCTGTCAGAAATTTATAATTTCAGATGGTATTTCACACGGAAAGTTTTTCGTGTGAAATTTTAGACGGAATTTGTGACTGATATTAAATCTGTCCGAAATTTGTAACTAAGAATATGAGACGGCCGATTTCCGTCCGAAATTCGTCTGAAATCCGTTACAAAAGTGTCTTCCCACGGAATTTCAGACGGATTTGAGACAGAAACTGACCGTCTGAAATAGCGCCTTTTCTAGTAGTGTTAGTTTTATCTAACACACCTCCAATTTTTGTGCTAGAAGACCCAGCCGTTGGACAGATAGAGCATCTGAAAGTTAGTGGTTCGCTGCAATCTGCACAGGAACCAGAGCGTTGGTCCAGTAAAGATCAGAAGATTAGAGGTCCTAAATGAGGTTAGTTCAAGTTGGTCCTTTAGAACTTTTTATTACCCATTGTATCTTCTACCGATCCTCTAATTTTCATGGATTTAGGTCAAGAGGATCAGGAGATAAAAGGACGGGAAGTTGCTAGTTTGGCATTGGACGCGCAAGAACTAGGTTCTACTTCCAGTCAGAAATCTAAAGTCTAGGGATCAAATCAAAAGTATGTTATCTCATGAAAAGGCTAAATTAACATGTTAGGAACAAAAGTCCTCTGTTCCCTCCTGTTTTCATTGAATGTACATGACGAATTTGAGGTTTTATTATGACTACGCATATAGGGTTAACATAGCATGCATGAACCTTGCCCTTAATAGGAAATTGATAATTTTGGCTTACTTCACTCAAACCCATGCATCTCCATGTTTTAATATAGTTACATCAGGCCTTATTTACCTACTGGCATATTTTTCTATGCACCAATTTGCCTTAGATTTGGCCTGCTCTTCGGGTTTTATATTGTTTGCCATAGACAGAAAGAAACGGTATTTCTGTGACCACCAGAGGTACCTAGCAGCCTTGCGACAGACCGCTAAGCCCTGATAAGCGGCCATCCTATGACCGCTAAGCGATTTATGTAATCTGCACTTTGTTAACTCTAAACGGATGGCAGATTGACCCTATTGACTATATGTTAAGCCTAGTTAATGATGTCTTATTCCTAGTTTTGGCTTTATTATCGTAATATCGGTTATATTATGCACCATCCCTGATAGATTGCATGTCCTACATGGTTTAAATGCTTATTTTAAACTTATGTTACTTTCATGCCAAAACCTATA
Source organism: Amorphophallus konjac (assembly GCA_022559845.1). NCBI lineage: Eukaryota > Viridiplantae > Streptophyta > Magnoliopsida > Alismatales > Araceae > Amorphophallus > Amorphophallus konjac. Next base: position 233,212,394 of record CM040122.1, read on the forward strand.
CTCTTGTATTAATGATCATAATTTCATAAGATTCATGGACTTTGTAGTGATGTTTTGATCGATGTCTTTCACGATCTCACTCTTACCTTGAGTCTTTCTTAAGTACATGCCGTACCCCGGTGTGTGGCCATTAGATACACTTTGCACTTATAGGCACATTTTCTTGGACTTGTGATCCTCTCCGTTGGATATTCCTTCTGTCGGACTAGGTGATCTTATTTCAAGACCTCCATAAGACTCCGCGAGCTTGGGATTCCCACTAGGACGCCGAGCTGATTGTACCCTCAAAACCCAAGTGTCTAGAAAGCACTTTACGGGAGTTTTCTATGTTCTGGACCATAGCAGCCATACGGAGACCACCAGAGTATAGTATCGGCCTTTTACTTGACCTCCAAGGATGGGTAGAGATTCTGCCTTGATCGCATGGTTCCAGTTCATTCGTTTCATCGGCTTTGTCGTTTAACGGTCCAATCGTGACCGCATAGATCCATAAACGGTCTAGCAATGACCACTTCTATCTAGTTCCTATTTAACCTAGGGTTTTGACTCAAGGGTTGATTTTCCTAAGTTCCTAGATGCTCTAATGATTATCTAGAACCTAACACTTTATTCAATAAGCTACCTAATGAATTATGGAAATTAATGAATGTACCGTTATGCTGTCGGATTCCTTCCGTGGCGTGACCTTGTTCGTAATACATTCTTTGAATTCTCATGTGCAAAATTGAAGTATTCTTACCTTGACATTGTTATCATGAGCTTATTATTTGAATTGTTACATTGTTGGCTGGACTTTATTGTTATACTAGTGGAAGTAGCTGGATTTATAACGTGAAGATGCAGATCGGTCATTGATTGTGTCCAAGGGTTCGACTCTAGCCCCCTCGACTGATTGTCGGAAACATGCTATAAATCATGGGGTATGATGGACACTGGCGTCACATTATGCTGAGAGTACTTTCTTTTATAAATGAGTGAAATCCACGAGGCCATCTAGTGAAATTACATTCTTGCGTGTGAAGTGATTTTCTAGTGCATAGCCTTTATGGTTATGAAAAGTGCATTCTCGTTACATTCTTGTTCGTGGAAGGCCATATTTACATTTGTGCTATATTCTTGCTTGATCTTATTTCCAATCTACGTGAACTCTCATATCTCATCTTGATCATATCTTGTTACTTGTGTTACTTTGGTTTATACTGTATATTTTACCGCATTTCCTTTATCTTACACTCTAGAGCTAAAATGTTAATTACTTAAACATTGCCTTCATGTTGATACGAAGATACCTACTGGACAAGTGCGCTCATTCCCTACTTTACCAATCTTTTCAGGATATTCTAGCGAGTCAAATTCAGATTACTCAAGTGATGGATCTGGGAGTGATTGATGGTTCAAGAGAAGCCGTAGTTAGTCTAGTCAAGAGTCAATTATGTAATTTTCACTTTATTGAGTCTAGTTAGTCCAAGAGTCAATATCATGTACTTGATTATTATTATCAATAAAAGTCAGATTTTTGAACAAATATTGTGTCCATTCATCTTATGTGTGAATGATTTGTGCTCTGATTGCTATTGTCACTTGAGGCTTCTCTTGCTGGCTGTTCACGTTCTCGATTAGTTTTCGCTGCATAATCTCGGGGAGTGACAGTTAAAGTGGTATCTGAACCTAGGCATAAGTACATCCTAGGAAAATGGCATGTCATAGGATAAGTCCAAGGCTTAAGGACCTTCACCTATGAACTAAGGAAAGAGTTTCCCACCTACGTGAGATTTGGGTAGAGTCGGGATGTGATAGTTATTTGGAACTTATCTCTAAGTTAACTCCCTTTAATTCCGTAGGAATTAACAAATCATTCCTTTTCCTCTGGTACCTTACTCTCTCAATGGCTCACCGTGTCAACTGGGATGAGATGCAGCAAACATTTACGGGTCTTACCCAGGCCCTTCCGACTGTGGCTCAAGCTGGCGCACAGGCTGGCGCGGGTAATCTGCACGGGAATCTCCAGAGCCTGAATCCTCCAAGATTCTCTGGTTCCTCCAACCCCGACGAGGCAGAGAATTGGTTTGACAAAATGAACATAATATTCGACGTTAGGCAATGCACTGATCAAGAGAAGGTCCATCTCGCCACCTTCCAATTAAACAAGGATGCGCGTACTTGGTGGAAATCTATTCCGGCACCGCCTCCAAACGCACGTCACACTTGGGAGGGATTTCTCACACTCTTCCGAGCAAAGTATATCTCCGAACATGTTAAAGAGAGAAAGGCCACGGAATTGGCCGCGCTTTGCCAAGGCATGATGTCCGTGGCAGAGTATGAACTTCAATTCTCTCGGCTAGCACCTTATGCTCCCCACCTGGTTAGCACATACCTATTAAAGGCCAACTGATTTATGGACGGTTTCAGGCCCGAATTTATTCAACAACTTGGGTCTCAAAATATCTGCACATATACAAAAATGGTCTAACGGGCACATTTATGCGAAAGGACCCTGGAGAAGGTAGAGAAGTTCCGGGGAAAAGAAGAAAGGTCAAGCTGAAGACATGATAGGCGAGAGGAAAAAGAAGGAAGGTTTAGCATAATGGAGGATGACGAACCCCATTATAACAATAGGTCTCGCAATGGGAATGGTAATGGTAAAAGAATAAGTAATGGAAAAAGGAATGGAAATGGCAACAGCAATGGAAAGAATAAAAGAGCCAAGGAGGAGGAAGAAAAGCAGGTCATGGCGGCTTGCTCATTTTGTGAAAAGTTCGGGCACTCGACTGAAGAATGCTGGAAGCGTCTCGGTGCTTGTCTCAAGTGTGGAAGTCGGGAACATCGCTTGCCCATGTGTCTTCTCATAAAGGAACAATCTTCAAGGGATAACAATGGACGCAGGCGACGAGGCCGACTAAATGCCATTTTGGATGATGAAGGTAAAACAATTGAAGGTACTATCTTGACCTATTTACATATTAGCACTGCCTTAATTATCAGCCCGACTAATTAAACACACTCTCCATAAAACTCATGCATTGAATTTGGGGACCAAATTCTTTTTAAGTGGGGGAGGGTGTAACACCCCTAATTTTTCTAGAAAATTTTCAAGAATTTTTGGGATTAAAATATAATTATTAAGCAATTAAAAAGGGCTTATGGGTTATTAAGAAGGAATTAGTGAGTTATTTAAATCCATTTAAAGGCCATATATTCATTAGAGGGCTAAGCCCAACTCAAATAGGCCCATAGACAAATTTCTAAGACTTTTAGGCCCAAGCCCATTATTAGAAACGTGAATTGGCTAATTTACAAATTTAAAATGGGATATATACACCAATTAGGGGATAAATGAGAGATAATAAGAAATTTTGAATTTTTTGAATTTAGCGCCGCCTGGCGGTCTATCGTGAGACCGCTAAGTACACCCTAGCGGTCCGACTATGACCACTAAGCGACCCCAGTTCCGTGAATCGTAGAAATGTGAAAAGCTTGGATCTTTGACGACCAAATCACCTTATATCGAAGCTACCTGGCGTGGAAGACTCTCTAGAACTCTCTAGGGATTAACTCTACTCCAATTTAGGACTCTAGGTTCGATCAAATCCTCAGTCCTAACTCAAAACCCTATAAATAAATCCTAACTTTCACTCATGCGAACCCTAATGTTGGCTCGCATATTTCGAAGGTAAGGAAACCCTATCTCATGTTGGTACTTTAGAACTTTATGTTTTTCTTAGTTTTATCTAACACACCTCCAATTTTCGTGCTAGAAGAGCCAACCGTTGGAGAGATAGAGCATCTGAAAGCTGCTGGTTCGCTGTAATCTGCACAGGAACCAGAGCGTCGGTCTAGTAAAGATCAGGAGATTAGAGGTCCTAAACGAGGTTAGTTCAAGTTGGTCCTTTAGAACTTTTTATTACCCTTTGTATCTTCTACCTATCCTCTAATTTTCATGGATTTAGGTCAAGAGGATCAGGAGATAAAAGGACGGGAAGTTGCTAGTTTGGCATTGGACGTGCAAGAACTAGGGTCTACTTCCAGTCAGAAATCTAAAGTCTAGGGATCGAATCAAAGGTATGTTATCTCATGAAAAGGCTAAATTAACATGTTAGGAACAAAAGTCCTCTGTTCCCTCCTATTTTCATTGAATGTACATGACGAATTTGAGGTTTTATTATGACTGCGCATATAGGGTTAACATAGCATGCATGAACCTTGCCCTTAATAGGAAATTGATAATTTTGGCTTACTTCACTCAAACCCATGCATCTCCATGTTTTAATATAGTTGCATCAGGCCTTATTTACCTACTGGCATATTTTTCTATGCACCAATTTGCCTTAGATTTTGTCTGCTCTTCGGGTTTTATATTGTTTGCCACAGACAGACAGAAACGGTATTTCTGTGACCACCAGAGGTACCTAGCGGCCTTGCGACAGACCGCTAAGCCATGGTAAGCGGCCATCCTATGATAGCTAAGCGATTTCTGTAATCTACACTTTGTTAACTCTAAACAGATGGCAGATTGACCCTATTGACTATATGTTAAGCCTAGTTAATGAGGTTTTATTCCTAGTTTTGGCTTTATATTCATAATATCGGTTATATTATGCACCATCCCTGATAGATTGCATGTCCTACATAGTTTAAATGTTTATTTTAAACTTATGTTACTTTCATGCCAAAACCTATACTCTTGTATTAAAGATCATAATTTCATGAGATTCAGGGACTTTGTAGTGATGTTTTGATCGATGTCTTTCACGATCTCACTCTTACCTTGAGTCTTTCTTAAGTACATGGTGCGTACCCCGATGCGTGGCCATTAGATACACTTTGCACTTATAGGCACACTTTCTTGGACTTGTGATCCTCTCCGTCGGATATTCCTTCTGTCGGATTAGGTGATCTTGTTTCAAGACCTCCATAAGACTCCGTGAGCTTGGGATTCCCACTAGGATGCCGAGCTGGTTGTACCTTCAAAACCCATGTGTCTATAAATCACTTTACGGGAGTTTTCTATGTTCTGGACCTTAGCGGCCATACGGAGATCGCCAGAGTATAGTAGCGGTGATGTGACACGACCCCTTGGACCTAGATTAACACTATAGTAGCGGCCATACAGAGATCGCCAGAGTCTATAAATTTCAGAATGATACACCTCTACGCCTCTCGCAGAAGGGGGATCTTGGGGTGGGGGTTAATTTCAGATTACAAGCAAACACTACCTCCACGCAGGGAGGGGCTGTAAGCCGGCCAGGCGGGGATGGGGAATTAAGCAAAAGTCAAAATGCTGAACATTGCCGATTCTGTCCACTTCTGGAACAGCCTCACAAGGAGTCGATGACGGCGCTGCCACGGACTCCATCGAGCTCTGCTGATGATGAAACTGGTGCCAAAACTTCCTGGGTTGGCCTAGGAGGACGCTTAAATTATTGAAGAATTTTCTGACGTCGACGATGGCCGGGGCAGGGTCGGGACCAGGACTTATCCGCTCTGGTTCTGACTGTTCCTGGAGCGCTGCTGGGGGAAGAGGAGGCCGTCACGATCACTCCCATGCTCTGACGAGGGCGAGACCAGAGCCGTTATGATCGTGGACAAGTCTTCTTCGAACGGAGACCTACAGGGTCATCGGAGGGGGTCGGAGCAGACGACGAGACCCAGAACAATGATAGGGTGTCCGATCAGACCCAGGTGGAACTGACCCAGCGCACCCTAGGGAGAAAATCTGGAACCTCATGCTCCGGGGTCCAAATGAGGTCCTCCCTCTTGGGTCTGGTAGAGGACTCAGAGGAGAAGGTCTCACAAAAACGCCGCTTCAGGATTCACCGGGGACTGGGCGTGGGGGCTCCTACACTCGGGCTCTGGTCTGCAGCTGGAGACTGGGTGCACAGTACTCAAAACCACAGGGGGTCTGAGAAAACTGCTGCCACGAACTCTCTGGAGGTCCAATGAAGGCAAGGTTAGCGTCGTTGCAACTGTGGGTAAGTCCTCTTCGAACGGAGACCAACGAGGCCCCAAGGGGTTATCGGACCAGAGAATGAGGTAGAGAGAGGTGGAGGGTGGTCTGAAACTATCTCTGCTGGACTGACCTGCGCACTTCGGGGAGAAAAGCTAGAACGCAGTGCTCAAGAGTCCAAATGGTGCCCTTCTTGTTGGTTCTGGCTGAGGACTTGGTGGAGAAGATCTCAGACAAAAATCATGGTCAAACTTGAACAGGGGTGGCCGTGGTAACTTCTTCTCTTAGGCTCTAGTTCACTGTCGGAGCAGTTTGCATAGTCGAGGAAGAATGCCTCTCCCGGACAGCACAGACGTCGAATGGATGCGAGATCACCTCGCCTGTGAAGCTGCTTCAAATAGCTTTCCAGAAATATATGGTACACCCACAGGAGATGCGCGATGAAGGCGTGGCAGGCTCTGTAACTCACCCCTTGACTGCTATCTACGAACTGGTGCAGGGCAGGGTGATGGATTGTGAGAGTAGGAGTGGGGGAAAGGGGTTGGACGACCCTAGGATGGAAGGGCTGGAGAGGGGCGACCAAAGGGGCTGGGGAAGAAGGAGAGAGGGGTGGTAAATTCAAATTTGGCCTAGGGTTAAGCCCCTTCAGCCTTGGGAGAGGTTGGTGTGAGCTTGGGAAGGGGAGTGGGTGGTTGGTGGTTGGAGGGTGGCTTGAAGAGTGGTGGATGCTACCTTGGGGAAGGAGGGGAATAAAATGGGTGATTTGGGGAAGGGGAAGGGGGTTTTAATGAAGAGTGAATGGGGAGGAGAGAGAAGAAATTTTGAATTTGCGGTGGGGGGAAGAGAGAGAGAGAGAGAGGGGCGACCCCCTTAGAGAGAGAGATATGAGAGTGAGAGAGATATATCAAGAGAGGGAGGGGAGATAAAATTTTAAGGGAATTTCAAATTTCATAGATCATCAAAGGTAACAAATAAGAAAGGGGGGGGGGTATTTATAGGCACATGACTTTTCACATGACCATACTGACCCTAGACAATTGACACAATGACCAGACAGACTAGGGAGGGGCGCCCATGGGCCTAGCCCATTGAATTGGACCCAATAGCCAACCTAATCAACCATATGACAGAGAACTTAGGTAAATGACTCACTAACCTAGATACCGGACTCAAATAAAGGGAAAATTACACAATTATGACTCAAAGAAAATATGAAAATTACATGGATTGACTCAAAAAAGTGTGAAGAACACAATGGCGCATGCCGACGATCCATTAGAGCTTCGAAACATGTGGAGGGGTAAGTGATGCCCCCATCAAGCGGCCTTTTACTTAACCGCCAAGGACGCCTAGCAGCCCTGCCTTGACCGCATGGTTCCAGTTCATTTATTTCATCGACTCTGTCGTTTAACGGTCCAGTCGTGACCGCATAGACCCATAAACGGTCCAGCAATGACCGCTTCTATCTAGTTCCTGTTTAACCCATGGTTTTGACTCAAGGGTTGATTTTCCTAAGTTCCTAGATGCTCTAATGATTATCTAGAACCTAACACTTTATTCAATAAGCTACCTAATGAATTATGAAAATTAATGAATGTACCGTTATGCTGTCGGATTCCTTCCGTGGCGTGACCTTGTCCTTAATGCATTCTTTGAATTCTCATGTGCAAAATTGAAGCATTCTTACCTTGACATTGTTATCATGAGCTTATTATTTGAATTGTTACATTATTGGCCAGACTTTATTGTTATACTCGTGGAAGTAGCTGGATTTATAACGTGAAGATACAGATCGGGCACTGATTGTGTCCAAGGGCTCGACTCTAGCCCCCTCGACTGATTGTCGGAAACATGTTATAAACCATGGGGTATGATGAACACTAGCGTCGCATTACATTGGGAGTACTTTTTTTTTATAAATGAGTGAAATACACTAGGCCATCTAGTGAAATTACATTCTTGCGTGTTAAGTGACTTTCTAGTGCATAGCTTTTATGGTTATGAAAAGTACATTCTCGTTACATTCTTGTTCGTGGAAGGCCGTATTTACATTAGTGCTACATTCTTGATTGATCTTATTCCTAATCTACGTGAACTCTCATATCTCATCTTGATCATATCTTGTTACTTGTGTTACTTTGGCTTATACCGCATGTTTTACCGTATTTCCTTTATCTTACACTCTAGAGCTAAAATGTTAATTACTTAAACATTGCCTTCATGTTGATACGAAGATACTTACTGGGAAGTGTGCTCATTCCCTACTTTTCCAATCTTTTCAGAACATTCTAGCGGGTCGGATTCAGATTACTCAAGTGATGGATCTAGGAGTGATTGATGGTTCGAGAGAAGCCGTAGTTAGTCTAGTCAAGAGTCAATTATGTAATTTTCACTTTATTGAGTCTAGTTATTCCAAGAGTCAATATCATGTACTTGATTATTATTATGAATAAAAGTCAATTTTTTGATCAATTATTGTGTCCATTCATCTTATGTGTGAATGATTTACGCTCTGATTACTATTGTCACTTGAGGCTTCTCTTACAGGCTATTCGCGTTCCTGATTAGTTTCCGCTGCATAATCTTGGGGCGTGACATAGCCACCCCGCATGATGATGCCCTTGTAATGTCGGCTACTATAAACCACTATAACGTAGAGAGGATATTAGTGGACAATGGTAGCTCCCTTGATGTTTTGGCATACAAATGTTTCTTGAAAATGGGTGAAAACCCATCTAAGCTATGCCCGATTTGAACCCCTCTCTGCGGGTTCAATGGCCAGGCAACATATCCCGAGGGAGCCCTGAGCCTGTCGGTTAGTCTTGGTACCTCTCCTAAGACCGTCACATTTATGGCAAACTTCATAGTGATTAAAGGGATGCCGGCCTATAATGGCATCTTCGGCCTTGGTATCCTCAGCCAAACAAAGGCACTTCCCTCCACCTACCACCAAAAATTGAAGTTTCCCACCAAATACGATATTGGGGAAGTCCGAGGTAACCACGCAATAGCTAGAAGGTGCTATGTGATCTCGATCGAAGCCGTAAGGCTAGAGGGGAAAAAGAAAGAGGTCAAGGGAGTCGAGGATAAATTTATAGCAAGCGAGCCTGGCGGGGAGCTGCTGTCAGTCTTCCTCAAAGATGACCCAGCTCTTGAGATAAAGATTGGGGCATATTTATCACCCGATGTACAAAAGCAATACAAGGACTTCCTTTCTGAGTACCTTCAAGTCTTCCCATGGTCTGATGAGGATCTCCCCGGATTACCCGAAGAGGTGGTAATGCATAAACTCAACCTCGACCCAGCGGTGAGACCCGTCTAGCAGCGGAGAAGAAGGCATTCCCCGGAAAAAATAGGCGGTCATTAAAGATCAGATCAATAAGGGGAAGAAAATCGGGCTATTTAGTCCGGTCCTTTACCCGACGTGGCTCGCCAATGTCGTCCTGGTACTAAAAGGTACGGGCAAGTGGAGGGTGTGGTGGACTTCACTGACCTCAACAAAGCCACTCCGAAAAACTACTACCCATTATCGAGCATCGATCAATTGGTCGATTCAACCTCCAGTAATGAACTTCTCAGCTTCCTGGATGCCTACTCCGGCTACCATTAGATCCGTATTGTAACGACCAAAGATCTGGATACCGGGAATAACCTGATACCATTTGAATCCTGGCCCACCTCCCATGAGTCGAAGGGCTCGGAAAGGCTTAAAGGAGTGTGGAGGTACAAAGAAATAGGAAATAAAGTAGGATAATTTAATAATTAATAGAAACAAACAATCTAACTACAGAGTCCAGTCCAACAAAAGTATAATTTAAGGCAGGGAAATGTACCCAACACCTATTGAACACTTGGCCTGGTGAGCTGGCCACTAAGAACCTCTGCATAGCACTCTCGAACCTCGAGGAAGAACCGCCACACCTAAAAAATAGGGGTGAGCCTCCTATCACTGGCTCAGTAGGGGTCCCGCGGAACCCCAACCGTAATCAACAGCGGTAGGGAAAAGCAGCAAAAATAGTAGGAACAACAAACCCGGTGGCCGGTAAAAACTCGGCACTATAGCTACTCCTATGGTACTGAAAAACACGCCCCGATCTCACAGTCGGGGGACTACCAGACTATCCTAAAAACCCTGGCTACGCTACCAGAAGAAATATCACGACAACACTGTCGTGGAGGCCCGTCTCGCAGATGAAGGCCTAACCCGAGACCACGCGGTATGGGTAACATGATCATGAACTCGCTGTCGTGATCCCTACACTGTCTTGGGAAAAGACCCTCGGTGACGCTCACCAAAAACCCAAGACCTCTACCTCGGGAAACACATGGAATCTACACGTGAAACCATGTCTTGCAGACGGGAAATAGAAGCTCGAGTCAAAAGAATATCACGTCACATGACGGGAGCACTGCCCACTAGAAGCAAAGCCGGATGCATCCACTGACGTCTTAGACTGCCCCTCAGGTGTCTCCCTACACGCCCCAGGCAGAGACGAAGACACACAACCAGTACCACGAATAAGGACTAGCTGGGGTCATGCTCGTCAGCGCGGGTCTGACGCCCCCAACCACGTGTCCACTCACAGACCATGCGCCCTAGGTCAGATCCCCTAGCTGGTTCTTCCCCCAAGCCCGGACTCTGGCTGGGGCCCTACGGTAACTAGCCTAAAAATCGTCTCTCTCGGGTAAGCCACTCTACCACTCCCGGGTGGGTCAGCACACGCGTGTTGTAAGAAGGCTACGACTAGTGGGAGGTCACTAAACGAGAACACAGAAAGCCACGCACGCACCCATTGCAAGTAACGCGGAGTACTAGGTGACTCGGGGCCACCAGACTTTGGATGGTCCACTAGACCTACTAAACCCAACGGTCCTTGTGTCACACGACTCGGGTCAAGACCGTCGTATAGGATGACACAGCGCCGTCAATCTGCTCTAATCCCTAGGTCTGAAACCACGGTAGCATGATTCCCAAGGTAGCTCACAAGCCGCCGAGTCGATCCCCTATCTAAGGAAAAAGTGGGAAACCTCCAACCCCAGGCTGGGTGACTGGACTCACAGTCCAAGGGTCAAGCTCACTACCCACTCGGAAGACACTTACCGGGAAGCCAATGACGTGTGGGAATAGCCCTCCGCACCCATACCGAGACACGGTGACTCGACCTAGCGAGAACACGAAAGCCCAGAACACATGGGGTCACCCGGACCCCCAAGACCCATGGGCATGTTAATTGAGGTAACGATACCTCTGGACACCCAAATACATGGTCATAGTTTCCACGGGATGTCTGGGACATTCACGAGGCCAAAGGTCAGTCATCGGGTCTCAACCGGACTGACCGGGGCCTAAAATAATACAAATGGAACACAGTTAGCACAGAAACCGAGTGGTAGTCCTCCCTGGACCATCACCTCAAGTGGCAGTCCACCCTTAGACCGCAAGCCCAAGTGACGGTCTCCACGGAACTGCTACTTGCCAGGGATACCTGGAATAAGGCGGCCATCCTCGGGCTGCAACCAGCAAATGGCCGCCATCTCCCTGGCCGCAACTCGGAGAAATCGGTCAGACACCTGACCGTTTTATCCGGGGCTCACGAAGTGGAGGTCCTGGCTTGATCGCTACTACCAAGTAGCAGTCTGTCGCGAGACCGCTACTTCGAACCGACTTAAGGGGACAAGTGGCGGTCCTCAAAGGGCCGCCTCATCAAGTTGCGGTCCCTGGTACAACCGCCTCTTGCTCCAAAACCCAAAAATGATGAACTCGGCAGAAAACTCCATTCTACGCCCCATTCACACCCATGTGAAGGGGAAAACAAGGGGAAACCATTCCCTAGCCTCTCTAGCACCGAGAGGACCCATTTAAACCCCAAAAATGCAATCGAAACACGAAATACGGCTCACACCCCAAAATCATGCATTTTGACCCTGGCGGGAAAATAAACCCTCTTGGCTTGCCTCGGGCTACCAAACTCGTAAGAAATGAAGTACATGGGTTAAGGAACCATCCCCCTACCTCCACCGAAGATTCCACGCACCGATGACGCTGATCCGCCAAGAAAACGTCGCACGAACCACCACGACACCACGAACTCGCGGTCGAGCTTCACCGCGCCTCCACTGCCTCGATCCTAGCCCATCCTTTCCCGCTCCTCACCCGCATCGCCTCCGCCTCGCCCCCGCCTCGCTCTGTCGGGCACCGGATAAGAGAGGGGAGAAAGAGAGAGCGTGAGAGAAGAGAGAGGGGGAGAGTGAGAAATGAGAGATGGGGAGAGAGAAAAGGGGGTTTGTATATAGGAAAATCCAGAATTTTTAGAAAATATGAAAATTAGGAAAAAAATACTCCCCATGATCCTTGGAAAATGCACAACGTGCTGGTAACGTGTCGGAGTCGGAGAACACAACGGTTCACCCTACACGGGGTTCCGATGGCTCGACAGGCAAAAATATGGGTAAACCGCAAAAACTCAATCAGGGACCCACAAAAGTGATCCGAAACCCACGGATCCTGATTCGAACAATATTCGAAAAACTCGGGACATTACAACCCTCCCCCCTTAAAGAAATTTCATCCTCGAAATTCAGGGCAAGCGCCATGCCACAGGGGGAGAACACCCCGAACCAACTGACAACGCTGTCAGAGCTCAGGAAAGAAAACCTCGATTTTCATGAAAGCACCGATTCTGAGGGGTACGGCCAGACCATCATCACGAGCAACACCTCACTCCGCACACCGCACACATCGATCATTAGAGCAGGCAAAACATAAAAGCACAAGTCTGACTTCACCTCAGTCACAACGAAATCCACTCACGGCACCACTGCCACAATCTCGCTCACCGAGGAGACACAGTCCTCGTTATGAGAAACAGCCACTGATCAAACCATGCTCGGCGGAGCAAACAAATGTCAGCCTCTCTACCAACTGACCGCCACAAATCCGTTGACTCCACGCCAAGGACCATCTCAAACCTGGCAAGCTGAAAACCAACAACAGCACGGGACCAACTCTGTCAGAACTCAAACTTCGACAAAGCCTCTCCCATCTGGAAAAAGCACATCACGAAAATGGCCACCAAGTGTTGAGATACACAGGCCCAGGGTCATAAGCACATAAACCACAACTCTTTTAACCAATACGGGACTATTTGCCAAGGGGGACTATGCCCAAATATTCCAACACTCCCTCTCACGGCCAAGATGGCCCGTGGAGATTAATCGGGTGGAGGTGACAAGAGGAGTTGGGCCAATACCATGCTCTGATATCATGTTGAATCCACAAAACCGCGGTGTTGAGATACACAGGCATAGGGTCATAAGTGTTGGGCATGTGTATAACATGTGTAACTCTATTATTTTGATGATGTCTGACTATGTATGTTGGGCTTGTGTATAACATTCCTTTGTTTCGATAATGTTTGACTATGATTCATTAATATAGTTTGACCTGCATTTGATAGTGACAAAAACTCATGCATTTCAGGTCAAGCCCAAATCGGTAACAAAGTGTGTCTGCAAAGATAGAAAGAAATCAAGTAAGGCATAGAGATTGAGGCATTAGGCTGCACAAGAATCAAGGCAAAATCATGGTTTCACAGAAATCCATGCAGTCAAGGCCAATGCAACTGCTGGATATGATACACACACTGAAGTATCACAAGAGAAGTGTCGACTCCTACAACAGATGTGTCAACACTGCAGCCATTACTCAGGAGACCAAGGAGGACCAAGGTCGATGCTAGTAGGCCAAGGAAAGCGACTAAAGTCTGTGCTTGTATTTATTGCGGTGCAACGAGTGCAACACTAGGTCAGTGCAACTTCTAGCTAGCACGCTCTATGGTCTGTGCGTGCACATCCGCAGCAGGGTCGGTACACACTCAAGCCAGCGACAGGCAAGGTCGGTGCACATCCAAGGTTAGTCAATATCAGGTCGGTGCACATTTTTCCCTCATGCCTTATAAGGACTACACACATGCTGCAAATCAAGTCCGTGCACATCTACCATAAGGTCGGTGCACATTTGGCTCGTATACAACAAGGTCAGTGCATGTATGCTATACAAGGTCGGTGCACTTTCTTCCTTCAACACCAGAAGGTCCGTGCACATATGAAGACAATGTCTGAGCAAGATGATGAAGGTCGGTGCAATGGTTGCTTCAACATATCAGGCATGTGCATGTTTACCTTATGGCAAGACAAAATCTGTGCAAGTTGCTCAGGTCCAAACATCAAGGTCTGAGCATACTCCAATCACGGTCCGTGCATACTATTCCTAAGTGCCTTCTATTCAAAGAAAGGTCAAAGGAATGTGTCAACCTGCCTCTCCAAGGAGGTCGACACCTTTGCTCTTCCGGAGAGCGTCATCAGGGCTATCTCACATAAAAGTGTCGACACTTTTCCAACAGGAGGTCGACACCTTGGATTTTCCAGAGAATGTTGAGGGGCTGTGTCACTAAGAGGTGTCAACTCTTTTCATGTAGGAGGTCGACACCCTTGTTCTTCCAGAAGCCCTCAAGCCAATAAACTGTCAGATCAGTGGGCCATCCAGAGAGAGAAAAAGGAACCGCAAATCATTAAAATTAAGGATTTTGAGGTCTGGACCACGTCCCGAGGTCTGACCCTTGCTCTACCATCTTTTCACTCACTTGTCTACCTTTTGGAGATGGTTTTGTCAGAAATCCAGCAAGAGAGCCACTTCTGTTTGCCACTATGTAAGTCTTCACAGTCTGCCAATCTTTACAGTCTGCTACTGGAAATAAGACACTCCGCAGTCTGCCACGATCTTGATGTCGACCAATGGGCTGTCCAACCAGCCATTATACGCAAGAAAAGTACACTTGAACAGCATGAGAAGACTGCATATCTGAGGGAGATTTATTGTGAATATCTGATGCTGACCAAAAGGAAATCTACTCTACCTCTTTATATAGTCTGCCACCGTCCCATCCCTATACCTAAACAAAGTCAGCTCAAGCCAAATCTTGCAGAGTATCTTCTTCAAAGTAAGGGAACGCTCTTGGAGGAAAAAATTGGAGGGAAAAGGTTCCTCACCATTTGTCTGCGTGACTCACTATATATATAATATCTAGCTTCCTATGAAGGTTGCTGCTGTAGCCGCCGTCCACAAAGTGCCACGCCCTAGACCAATCTACCAAGAATATTCCTAAGAAGCGTGAGAGCAGCCCCAGCACCTGTTTGACATAGTCTAGTGTTGTGAGAGAAGAAGAAGAAGAAGAGAGAGCAGCCTTGAGAGAGAAGTCAAATCTTGTAGTCTATCGGTGCTTGAAGAAGAGGATCCTTGGATCCAATCTTGTAGCTGCACTCACCAGCTCCGATGTCTTGATCCATTCTTTCAGCTGGTGTCTACATTGTCTCTATTATTTCTCCACTGCACTTGCAGTATTCAGTTTCTATTTGTTACGGTTCGTCTATCACCAATACATCTAGATTTTTCGATCCTCTGTTTAGAGACCAGGTTCCCTATGTGGTTTCAGAGGAAGGGAGGATCAGATCGTCTGGGTGGTTCAAGCTGTTAGTCAACAGAAGGTAAGTTGTGTTGCTCAGTTGTGTAAGCAAGCTGTGTTGCTCAGCGGATCAAGCTGTGTGTTAGCCAGAAAGCCTCACCGAGTTTGGTGAGGGGTGGACATAGGTTGTGGGCTAACAATCGAACCACCTTAAAATCCTTGTGTTGTGGGTTGTATACATTGTGAGCTTGTTCCATATCCTCTATCCCTATTTCCTAGGTTCGTGTGCTTCTTACACTGTTTATTTTCTCTGCACACTCAAGCGTTCAGCTTGCACAACAGTCTCATCTTGATCCCCCTGCTATCGTAGCTAACGTGGATCTTCTCAGGTGTCTGCAGCACTCTTACTTATATACACTTTGGAGCATCTCCCAACCAGAGGAAGTTATCATGGTGTGTGAGTAGCTTTCTCCCCTTGTGTATCTAACTGCATTTGCGCCTTAGGTTGCCTGCTGCACCCTTGCAAACAGGGACCAAGGTGAAATCTTTCCCAAGGAACTTTGCCTTGCTGAACACTCATTCACCTTAGCTGATCATCACAGCTCTCCCACCTAAAGTACTCATTTAACTTAGCTTTTCTGATTCGAGATCTCTATGGTTTATTGGATTACATTTCATTCAGATCTGAGTTGCTAGTGAAGAAGTGTCGACCTCTTTCTTGAGGAGTGTCGACCTGTATGGACTGAGCATCAAGTTCCAACAGTCCTTCTTATGCCATTCCTATCTATTCCGCTGCCCCGTGTGCCTTAGTGTTTTATTTGCTAAAAGGAGTGGTTAATGCTCAGTTTCTCCCATAGTTTAAATTGGCCATAGTTTGTCACCGGATCTATTCAACCCCCCATCTACATCTGATTGCACCACTTGGGACATATCAATTGGTATCAAAGCATACCATTATTTCTAACAATTGGTATCAGAGCCAAGCTCTTTTATTCCTAGATCCCACGATCTACAGGGAAAGATCCTGGTGCATCTTAGCTAAATGGCTTCAGTTGCTACACGTGCTCAGATGACGTCTCCGCCTATTTTTGATGGTTCGGATTTTTCAATATGGCTGAGAGGAATGTACGTCTATGTCAAATTCACAGATCCACAATTGTGGAACCTTATATACATTGATCCAAATGAGCTGCCATCAGATTCAAATGAATGGTCAGCTGAACATAAGACCAAACATAACGATAACCTTGTTGCACTCAATTTAATCAAAGTCGCGGTTGATGACATGTTACTTGATCTTGTGTCTACTTGCATCGCTGCTAAGCAAGTTCTGAAGGTGTTGATGAACATCCATGAGAAAGAAGATCAAGAGCATCAATGCCTTATGGTTGACCGATCAGAGCAGTCAAGCAATCCATCCTCATCGCAGGTAAGCTCTGATTCTGAAGACTTTACTTTTGAAGACCTTATGGTTGCATATGATCAGTTGATCGAGCTGTACAAAAAGATGAAATCTGAAAACAAAGGATTGAAATAGAATTTGAAGAAAAATAGTCAAGGTAGGAGTCGTGTTTGTGAAAATTGTTCCAACCTTGAAAAGCTCAACAATATTCTTGCCATTGACTTGGATCTGAAAAAATAAAACATTGTATGTCTAAAAGATGAAATCAGAATCCTTCAAGAAGAAATCATAAGGTTGGGAGAGACTGTTCGAAAACTTAAAATCCAACCAATCCGTCAGAATGAAAGTTCTTTCTGTAACAATTGTTCAGCTTTTGAAGATCTAAATGACACTCTCACCTCTGACTTGGATGTGAATAAGTAAACCATTACATGCCTAACAGATGAAAATGGAATCCTTCAAGCTGAAATCACTAGGTTGGAAGAAATCATAAGACAACTTCAAAACCAACCTAAATCAATCTCTAATGAACAAACCTTGTCGGACAAGCTAATCTCTGATGAGAGGTTGATTGAAGAAATAAAAATGGTAAAAGAACAAAATGACATGTTGCTTGAAAGATTGTCTATTTATGAGAAAGGCAAGGGTATTGCCCATGACAGTTCTGAAAAACTGAATGCACTTCAAATGGAGATTAAAAATTACAAGGGGGTTAATGCCATGTTCAATGAGCAATTGGCTGTGTGTGAGGAGGATCTCACTGAACCCGGGCTGCACGTCTCTTCATTGGAGAATGAAATCAAATATTTAAATGACTCTCTGTCTAAGTGTATGCAGGATAAGGAAAGCATGGACAGACTCTTGGAAACAAGAGTGAATCATCATAAGGGAAATCGGGGTTGCAAACCCGAAAACCAACAACCCTTCGGAAGCAAGGCCTACATCTCTTCTGTCAAAGGTAAGAATGAAGCTAGCACCTTTTACCACCTCCCAATACCGCATGCTGCTCAGAAAAATCAAAAATGCATTGGTAAGCAGAAAGGGAAGGCTCTCATGCAAAAATAGAAACCTAAGTCTGCTAGTCTTGACATGCACAACAGGAAAAGTCATGATGACTACCATGCCTCTCATAAAATGAATGTTTATTGCTTTCATTGTGGCATGCTTTGTCACACTGTACATGACTGTCTCACCTTGAATAATGATGAACTAAGAGCTGGAAAAAATTCAAGAATTGCTGTTGAAATCAAGGGCAAAAGACACGTCAACTCTGGCAGAGGATGTATGGAGCAGAACTTTGAACAGAACCGCATGGGGAATCAGAAGAGTCGACACTTCCATTCGGACAGGTCGACACTCCCCATGGCCTTCAACAGAAATCACCCTCATTGCTACTACCACTATGGAAAGATTGGCCACACAGTCCAGGACTGCTGGCGACTGAGAGGTAGGAGCTACTCTCATGATCAACATGACAGTATACATGCTCACTCGCAATGGAACAATGCACATGTGCACAGAAAAAATGGTAAACACCCTGTGTGTTGCTTCTATTGTGGTAAATATGGACATAGATCCAATTATTGTCCATGGATGAGAGTGGGTGACCAGAAGGTAGCAAAGAAAAGAAGATCAATTGCTAGAACTGCTGTTAACCAACAAGGACCCAAGCAAGCTTGGGTACCTAAAAATTTCAAATAAGAATTTTGGGTGTAGGGTGCCTTGGTGCTGAACACTGGATGCTCACATGAATAAAAGCTCAATGCACAGGTATGTGGATAATGTCATTTGTTTAATTGCTGCATGACAGGCTTGCATTGTAAGTCATTGCATATTAGTGGTGTTATGTGTCAATAAATCATGCAAGAAGTTGTCTCCTTGAACTGCTGAAATATCCTCTTGGTGCAAGATGACTTTCTAGATTAGATTAATTGCTTGCACCTTGCTTGACCTCTGGTATTTCAAATGGTCTAGAGCAGAAAGGCAAGTCAAGCTTGCCCGGAGCTCTCACTATGCGTGAGCAGGATCTCAGATCCATACCTCCGCCTTGTACCAGAGATTAATTAATTCAGCTGCTCAATTCAAAAAAACAATGATGATGTTACTGATATGATGATGAGTTGTTTGATTCTTGCTACCAGCCATACAAAATTCTAAGATATTGGTTGTGTTGATGCATACCATGGCTGCATTTTCAACTCATTATTCATGTTAGCATTGTTCAAAAGAAAAGTCTAGCAATTGGCATCATCATGTAGCATTCAGTTCAAAATCAATTGTGAATGACTTATGCTTGCATCTTCCTATGAACTCATGTACTTGAATGCAAATCATGGTTAGGAAGACACAACAATCCGCAATCATCTCGCAGCATCTTCATTGCATTATGCATTCATATAAGTCTTAGGCTGCATAGTTCATTGACAAATCATGTATGCTTTCAGGGGGAATCATCATCTAAAACCAAGCTGCACATATTTCAACTCATCACTCACATGGACAAATGCATTGCATATGTTTGAATTTGCATGTGTTGTGGTCATTGAGTGTCATCATGGAGTTTCATGCACAATCATACATTTCATGTTAAAAAGGACCCAATAATGACATCATTTTTCATGCATAATGTGTTCACTTAAGTCATAGGTTGCATACTCCATGCACATGCTCAGGGGGAGTCAACATCAGAAATTATGCACTCTTGCATTTATTTCTGTTGACACCTGCATAGAATGCATCTTCTCAGGGGGAGCTTATTTTTCTTAAAAATCTGTCAAAACTCTGTCCTACAGTCAAACAGGTCGACCTCACAACCCTAACAGGTCGACCTCTCAGTTCAGCCTGGCTGAAAATTGCCTTCTACCTGAGCTCAGGTGTCGACACCAACCAGTGCAAGTGTCGACACTTCCTTGCATATGCTGTATATATCTCATTCATACCAATCTGTGCTCAATCCATAACCTCAGGGGGAGTGTTCCTCATCCATTCTTGATTTCAACTCATGCAACACTATCTTCTTGAACCAAGACCACCGCATCATAATGCCTATTTTTTGTGGTTCATCTTAGATTCAAATGCCTTGAACTTCTTGGAGGACTCTCTATCTGCTATCAAGGTTGTTTATGAGAGTAAATCTTTAAGAAGAATCTTCTTTTATAGAGATTTGTGACTGCCTCGAACATGAATGATTTTGGTTTAACGTTAATGATTTCCCATGTCTAGAAGTCTAATGGTCTTCAAAATATTTGTGTTCGGGCTTAATAGACTTAAACCAGTCTCTCATGTTGTTTACCAGTTATGACTTCTAAAATCTGAACGTTTATTTTAAGTACAAGGGCATTTATGATTGAGAAACGTCTGTCTAAGTATTGCCTTTAAGCAATCTGATTTTGTGGAATTCCTAATGGCAAAAATCGTCAGAGCAATGACATTGGCTCACTGAGAAATATGTCTCCTCATAAATGAATTGAGATGAGACATGTCATGAAGTGCCCTTGTTAACTCTGCTGTATTATAAGGTATGTCATGAGGCAGAGTAATGCCAAAGTTGCTGAGAAACATGTCCCCTCATTAACAATATGTGGTACGATATGTCATGAGGTGACAATGCTATCTCTGTTCTATTTGAAGCATGACAGTGAGTCTTACCAATTACCAAGAGATACTTGCGTCTAAACAACGTGTGTCCTTACGGATATGAGGCATGCACTAGACTTAAATGCTCATAAAAACTTCTCCTGTACTCAATGAATATTATGGTTGAGATTGCAAAAGCTAAATGCGCATTTATTGAAATTCTAAAATTTCATTTAGTCTTCATGCTTGTTTAATCTCAATACCTTTTAGAGTATCTCTCAAAGGAGCCAATGGAATTGAATGAGTAAGATAAGAGGAGGTTAATTTGACTTTGATATGAATTTTTGGTTCATCTCTATCAAACTTGAATGCAAATGTTTTCATATGATTCTACTAAGTAGGCCAGAATTCATTAACATTAAACCAATCTAAGTGTAAGGGCTAGTTCATTTGGGTTCTATAACTGAAAATTCTAAAAATTCCATAACTCTGATTTATGAACTTGGTATCAGGTTAAAGAACCTCCATCTTCTATAAAGACAAGCTGTCTTTCTATATCCCTTGATCCTTGCCCTCTCTAAACAAATGGTATCAATGCTCTTTCATGACTTCAAACATTAGATATCATTACATTCCTATCAATTAATGTCAGAGCATGCCATTCCTTCTTGAAATATCATATCTTGATGCTCCTTGGTGTTTGCCTTGCATGAGACATATTTGCATTAGTCATTGCTAGCATTGTTGCATGTGTATAACTTTGTAATCATCCATTGGACATAACAATTGGAATCATCATCCATGGGCATCTGGCATAAGTTCTAGCATCATTGGCATTATGGTTACAATTCAACTAGTTTGTAGCAACCCTGGTAAATTAAAAGGACTAGAAAGTCTGAAATAAATTAAAACAAACAATTAATCAAGGCCCAGACTCTGTACAAAACCATGATCCCCTAATGGGCCTTACATTTGGATCTCATAGACCCAACCCTTAAATTCTAATGGATTAAGAGTAGAGTGTTATTTTTAAGAAGGCATTTTAATTCATATTATATTAATAATAAATAAAACCTTGAGAAGATGCCAATTTATATTTTTATTAATAATTTAGAAAAAATTTAATATTTTATTTTACACTATATCTTTATAATTAGAATATATAGATAATGTTTTAAGGAATTATGGTAAATGAGGAAGTGAGATGGGGCAAATAAGCAATTCCAGTTATCATAAGGTGGTTGGAAAATCTCCAAATGATATAATGCCCCTTTGCATGGTCGTTATTCATGCATTCAACGACATTAGTTAAGTCGTTATTTCTCTAAAAGTGAATAGTGTCACTTTTTATTTAAAAGAAATTTTGTGAAAAAAATATATGATAAATAAGAGAAAAATGTAAGGATCCTAACCATGAAATTTCATAAATTGATTCCATCTATATTTAAAGATAAAAATCTTTGAAGTTAAAAGCAGAGTTTTAACCGAATAAATGGGTTGAATTTTATTCTAGCATATTTCTAATAAAATAAAATTATAAAAATTATCAAAAAAAAATGAGGGATCATTAAAATATACAATTTACTATTTTTAATAACATGATTCATTGTATATGAAATTTTAAACGATTGTAAGAGTTATTTACAAATGAAAAACACTGAATAACGCTCCTTGATAGGGTGTCATTTTATAAAATCACGACTGCTTAAATGGGCGTTAGTTCCCTGCAGCATGAGAATTGGTAAGTCGTTGTAGTATTCCACTCAAACTAGGAAGAAGGCAACCAGGGTAAGTGTTGATCTGGGAAGCTTTGTTCTCAATAGGATTCTTACTGAGCAATATGAATCCCATTAGAACTTGAACACCCGGGGTCCCTTCTTCCCTATAAATAAGTCCCTACAGAACCCGTCAAAGGTTATTGCATTTGGGTTCTCTGCTTCGACATCAACCTACTGTTCGTGATAGTCTGAGCATCTTCGCCTTCTTCATGAGCCCTTCTCCATCGTCTTCCTCGACGTAGAAGAAGCCCTGCTTCTTCTCTACTTCTTCCCTTGCTAGACAAAGGTTGCTACCACGGCGTAAAGGAAGATTGCTTTCTTCCTGCTACTGGCGAACCTGATGACCCCGAAGCTTCTTTTTCTGTTGCTGTGAACGGAAGAAAAGACATCTACTTCTTCGAGGCCCTATTGCTTCTATTCCTGTTGAAGCTGCATCGTCATCCTCTGCTTCTGCCGTTACAGTGTATCGGTGGTTGTATTATTCCTCTTCGATTCTTCATCGTTCTTCGAGTTTCTGTTAACCAAATCAACCCAGAAAGGTAGGTGTTCTCAAGTACAAGCCCAATCTAATAGTTATTAGATCATGATCATGCATATAGGTCTGTTAGATTGTTTTCAGTAGATTTAGAAGTACTTCTAGAAGTTTCAGTAGAAGGTGCCTCCCTCTAGGGCGCTATTTGATATAACGACCATGCAAACGGTCGTCAATTAGTTGGTTAATTAATAAATACACATTTTCAAAATTTAATAACTGTGAACCATGACATCTAATCTAATGCATGAGTATATTGATAGATTCCTGCTATTTTTCTCTGCCTGTACATGTCTCTAGTTTCTTGATTTGACATACTTCAAAAGTCATGTGTCTATGATTGTACATGCTCGGTGCGTATCATAAGACAAAGAAATAACGACCGTTTCCAGGTCGTCAATTTAATAAACTCCCCCACACACGGGTGCTAATTAGTGAATAATCTGTAAACCTTGAACTATTCATGACCAAATTACATGGATATTGAAAATCATGACATGCACCCTGCCACTAAATTGAAATATGACGCCCCTAACTAGGGCGCTAATTACTGAATTGAAGACTTAAGCCAAGGCGCCATTCACTTAATTCGGGAAGTTTGATACATGAACATATCATCATCATCATCATTAGAGCCTTATCCCAATTAATTGGGGTCGGCTACATGAAACCTATTCCGCCAAAGATTTCTATCAAGTGCAATATTCATATTTAAACTCAAGGAACTAATGTCCTTCCTAATAACATCGCACCATCTCATTTTAGGCCTTCCTCGAGCTCTTTTACTAGCATCCACTAAGATTTGGTCACATCTTTTAACCGGCGCTGAGTTAGGACGATGAAACACATGTCCAAACCACCTGAGTCTATTTTCTCTCATTTTGCTATCAATTGGAGCTATCCTTAAGTCCTTACGGATGCGCTCATTCCTAATCTTATCTTTCTTAGTCTTGATACATGAACATATATTAAAATATATAGAAATTGATTATAGCTACTCAATGGAGAGTCTTCATTTAGTGAAATAGCGACCCTTACTAGGGCGCTACTTACTAAAATGAAGACTTGGGCTAAGGCGCCATTTTCTATCTTCTGGTTTTCCGTGATTTTTCTATAATCCCTTTCAGTAGGATATGTATATGGCACTATATTCCAGTCCGTGAATATAGTCCCACGTTTCTCGGTATTTTATCGATTACCCCACTATTTCTCGGTGATAGATGAACCCTCCGTGAGACATTCCGTTCCTTCGGACTGGTGATTTTATCATAGAGACCTCCGTAAGACTCCTTGTAGTCTTGGATTCCCTTAAGGTCGATTGAGCTGGTTGTACCCTTAAAACCCATGACACTACTTAATTGTCATGTCACTCTAAAGAAACATGGTATACCAGCCCTCATGACATGCTATTTTGATGCCATGGGAATATCCTTGAATTAATGGAATGGGAAACCATGCCATTAATATTTCTTCAGAATTATGTGCCATACTTGTGGACACTAATTCTATCTACCTTATCATGTACAAGAACAAGCAACCATATCTATATGAGCGCTTATTTTTAATATCATGGCACCCAATTAGGGTGCCGATTCCGCCTAGTTTTCAACGCGAATCATGGTTATACCGTTATTATCGTGGTACGTCATTATGTTCAATCCTTGTGATTCTATTCCACAAGATCTACCTGAAAGTTCCTACAAGCTTATTCCTTTGAAATTCCATATTGGCTATAACTATAGTGGATGTCGAAAACATGACTCAATGCTTGCACATATAGGGCCCAATCTGGTCCTAGGAGGAGCACCCGAAAGTACTTGTGCCCATGGGAGTTGTAATGATCACGGTGTGGCATTGCATCAAAGTACTCGTCGTTCTAGATGACATTCCACAATCCAGTACTTGACTTGACATGACATGACTTGCGTGACCTGGAATGGGTATTTATTTACTTGCTTGAAACATGATAGCCAATTCTTGACATGACATGATAAATATACGTGCTTGATCATCTTGATATATATTGACATGAGTTCTTGAAAGACATGCTAGTTCATTCAACTATCTTTTGATATACACTCTATGTTGCATTCATGTAACATGTAATTTACTTAAAGCAAGCTAGCACTTGAGATATAATTCCTACTGAGCATTCGCTCACATAGTGTTTTCTCCTATTTTTCAGGTAAGTTCGATGACGAGACACAATCGGATGGGGATGACAATGAGTGAAGAGTTTAAGGCCATTCCGACCGTCCAAGCATTATCTAGTCTTGTCTTTTCTATCTTTATTGAGTCAACCATTGTACTTTCCTTTTATTGAGTCCTAGTACTTTCATTAAGTGGTTGTAATAGAAGTACTTTAAGATTGTGATTGAATAAAGGATTTTGTTATCTGTACTTTTGCGCACTCTGTCTTTGTGTCGAATACACTAATGCTCTGATTTACATGATCGATATATAAACTCGTCACGCACTCAGGGTTCCTTCCGTGCTAGGGGCATGACAATTTTTGTGGTATCAGAGCCTATGATTTTCAACTCCTAGGAAACCCAAGTCCAAGGATAGGTTTAAACCTTTACCTGGTGAGATTGGGTAGAACCAAGGGTTAAGTTAACTTAGAAACTAAAACCTTTGGACACAAATCACATATTAATATAGTTACCTTAATAATTGTAGGACCATGGCCGCAGAACATGCGCAATGGCATGATATGTAGAAGACCGTTCAAGGTCTCACACAAGCACTCCAACAAGTCGCACAAGGAGGTGCACATCATGGAGCCGGAAATCTCCATCAAAGTTTCCGTAACATGAACCCTCCTAAGTTCATGGGATCTACCGACCCAGATGCTGCCGAACATTGGATAAGAGAAACCGAACGTATCTTTCGGGTTATGCAATGCACGGACCAAGAGAAGATCTTGTTAGCGACATTTCAGCTAGAAAGGGACGCCCGATGCTGGTGGGAGTCAGTCGAAGCTACCTTAGACCAGGCTCCAATAACATGGGCGGAATTTGTTGAACATTTCAACGATAAGTATTTCTCAGATCGAGTCCAGGAGAAGAAGGCCGCCGAATTCGCCACACTCAAGCAACGATCTTTATCGGTGGCCGAGTACGAGGCACAATTCTCAAGGTTATCACAGTACGCTAAGCACTTAGTTAGTACCGAGAAGATGAAAGCTAGAAGATTTCTAAATGGGCTCAGGCCTCAATTTATCACACAACTGGCGCCGGTGGACATACAAGTCTACTCGGAGATAGTGCGCCGAGCCCAGTTACTAGAAGATGCCACAGAGCTATCTGATAGGATTCTTGGGAGAGATAAGAAGGAGCATGTCACTAGCTCCGGTACCTTCAAGCCCACTTTCAACAAGAAAAGGCTGAGCAATGGAGGAGAGTCCTCTCAGGAAAAGAAAGTCAAGAAGACCAACAAGCCGTTCTCCATCACCACCACACCTTCCAAAGTGGTGTGTAAACATTGTGATAAGGCCGGACACAAGGCCGATGAATGTTGGAGAAAACTCGGAGCTTGTCTTCGTTGTGGGAGCCGTGATCATCGGATTCCCGACTGTCCCATGCTCAACGATCAAGCCGGTGATGAGAAGCACCCGGTGACGAAGAGTGCACGTCTCCAAGCTATTAAGGTGGCAGATCAAGACGAAGGCAGACTAGTGGAAGGTACATTGAAAGTTTGTTCCAAGTCTGCACATGTCTTATTTGATACTAGTGCATCGCATTCTTTTGTTTCCAAGAAGTTTGCTGACCCATTACCTATGGAACCGGAATGGATAAAATTAGTTATTTCAACTCCTCTCGGAAATGAAGCCGATATTACTCATCATTACCAAAATTACGAAGTCTTGGTAAAAGGAAGAAATCAACCTATCGACCTAATATGCCTAGAAATGAGGGACTATGATATCATATTGGGAGCCGATTGGTTATCCAAATACCAGGCAACTGTTGATTGTCGTAATAGCAAGGTTACCTTCAAGGAATTCCCGGAACTGGTCTATACTAGCCCTAAGAGTCGAAGCAAGTCACCTCTTATTTCGGCTCTTCGAGCTAGCAAGCTAATAAGGAAAGGATGTGTATCCTTCCTTGCTTTTGTCACCATTCAGGAGACTAAGGAGTCTAAGATAGAAGACATTCCAGTTGTACAAGAATTCCCGGACGTGTTTTCGGAAGATTTGCCTGGACTACCCCCACAAAGAGAAGTGGCCTTCACCATCGACTTGGTCCCTGGTGCTGGTCCAGTTTCTAAGGCACCATATAGGATGTCCCCTGCCGAAATCAAGGAATTAAAGAAACAATTGATGGAACTTCTAAAGAAGAGATTTATTAGGCCGAGTACTTCCCCGTGGGGAGCACCCGTGCTATTTATAAAGGAGGATGGATCCATGAGGTTATGCATCGACTATCGGCAGTTGAATCATCTCACTATCAAGAACAAGTATCCACTGCCGAGAATCGATGAGTTATTTGATCAAATATCTAGATCCAAGTATTTCTCGAAGATTGATCTCAGGTCGAGATATCACCAACTAAGAATCAAAGATGAGGACATTCAGAAGACCACGTTTAGGAGTAGGTACGGGCACTATGAATTTGTGGTTATGCCTTTTGGACTAACAAATGTCCCTGCAACCTTTATGCAGTTGATGAATAGTATATTCAGACCTCATCTAGATCAGTTCGTGGTGATTTTCATTGATGATATATAGATTTATTCAAAGACCAAGGAAGAGCATGAGGAGCATTTGAGGATTGCATTACAGATATTGAGGACAAATCAATTATATGCAAAGCTCAGTAAATGTGAATTATGGCTGGGAGAAGTATCTTTCCTAGGTCATGTGATTTCAAAGGACGGACTATCCGTAGATCCATCAAAAGTTGAAGCTGCAAAGAATTGGGAAAGACCGACCAATGCTAGCGAGATCCGTAGTTTCTTGGGTCTTGCAGCCTATTATAGGTGATTCATCAAGGATTTCTCCAAGATCACCGTACCACTCACTAGGCTAACTTGCAAGGAGATCCGTTATGAATGGAGCGAGGAATGTGAAAGAAGCTTTCAAGCTCTCAAGGATCACCTAACTACTGCCCCAGTCTTAGCTTTGCCAATTGAAGGAGAGAAATTCGAGGTATACACCGATGCGTCTGGAATTGACCTCGGATGTGTCTTAATGCAACAAGGGAGAGTTATAGCTTACTCTTCCCGCCAATTGAAGAAGCATGAAGAGAACTACCCAGTTCATGACTTGGAGTTGGCTGTAGTAGTATTTGCATTGAAAATCTGGAGACATTACCTATACGGAGTGCAGTTCACTGTATACTCCGATCACAAGAGTCTCAAGTATCTCTTCTCTCAAAAGGAATTAAATAGGAGACAGAGACGTTGGCTAGAATACCTCAAGGACTTCGACTTCACAATACAATATCATCCTGGAAAGGGTAATCCTGTAGCTGATGCCCTAAGTCGGAAGCCAAAAGCAATATTAGCCAATTGTATGATTCAGGAGTGGAAGTTGCTAGAATAGTTCACTAGACTTGATATAAGGTTGGACAAGGAGAGCAGGTGTGTTACACTATCACATATGAGCATACAGCCAGATCTACTCTCTGAAATACAAGGACTTCAAGATGATGACCACATATTAGTGGAAATCAAGGGCAAAATAGAAGAACAACCTGATTTCAAGATAGCCTCAGATGGAAGGTTGTTGTTCAGAGATAGAACTTGCATACCTGATTGTCCAGAGCTAAAGAAGAAGATCTTAGATGAAGCTCACAGATCAAGGTACACCATTCATCTAGGATCTACCAAAATGTACCAAGATTTGAAAAGGACCTTTTCGTGGCCCAACATGAAAAGAGAAGTAGTGGACTTCGTGTCTCGCTGTCTCACATGCCAACAAGTCAAGGCGGAACACCAAAAGCCTGTCGGTAAGCTACATCCTCTTGATATTCTCAAGTGGAAGTGGGAGGATATCGGTATGGACTTCATTATGAGATTATCTAAATCTAAAGGAGGACATGATGGAATATGGGTCATCATCGACCATTTGACCAAATCGGCCCACTTCTTGCCAATTAAGAGCCGATGGTCAGTTGATGTTCTTGCCGCTTTGTACATTAAAGAGATAGTCAGATTACATGGAGTTCCTGTATCAATCGTGTCTGACCAAGACCCGCGCTTTACTTCTCACTTTTGGAAGGGTCTACAACATTCATTAGGGATGAGACTCAATTTTAGTACTCCTTTTTATCCTTAAACAGATGGTCAGACTAAAAGGACGAATTAGGTGGTAGAAGATATGCTCAGAGCTTGTATCATCGATTTTGGTGGAAGATGACATGATCACTTGTCTTTGGTCGAGTTTTCATACAACAATGTTGGACCCTGGTTTTGATGTTGACAATCTATGAATCTTGTTTAAATCAAAATACATTCTGTATTTCCCTATTGCATTTGGCTTATAGCAAGCATGCTCATCCTAGAATAGTGTCTGTGCATATTTCTATGCATTCGCATATGTCTCTTAGGCCTCATTAGGTATGGCATATGCTATATTCTTAGCAAAGAATGTCTGTGCACTGGAGTCTTGCTGTAGAGTGAGTCTGTGCACACATGAGTCTAAATGTCATGATGTCGATGCATTTGTAAGTCCAAGGGTCGCACAGTCCTTGCATCTTCTATCAGTGTCTTCATTAGGTCTGTGCAACTATTTGCATCATCAGGCATGAATAGAAGTGGATGCATTCTGGGCTAAGGCTCATTGAGTTGGTGCATGTTCTTGTGTACGGTGTTCTCAAAGTCAGTGCATTCCTAGACATCGTACGCATTGAGTCAGTGCAACTTAGTGTTGCACTCTGATCTAGTAGGTGCAATCATTGGCGCTACATGATAGTGAGTCTGTGCAATACTTCCTGCACGGTCATCTCGGTGCAAGTCCTGATTAAGTCGGTGCATGTGTTGGCTAGAACAAAGTCGGTGCTCATTTGCATTAAGCAGATAATGTCGGTGCAAGCTTTGGTGCTGCACGCATGTTATATAGGTTGGTGCATTCCCTCTTCTATAGAACATCAGGTCGGTGCACGTTGGTGCTTCATGCATATAGGTTAGTGCCATGTGTTCTTTGGTACAAGCAAGGCCAGTCCATAGTTTAGTGTTTCATGCATTCAACGTCTGTGTATACCGTGTTGTTAAGCAGACAACATTGGTGCATGCTCAGTTGCACATTCATTCATATGTGCAATTGAAGCCTAAGCACTTTGTTATGTTCGAGCATTCTTCACGCCTAAGCTTCTATTAAGTCTGTGCATATTAAGAACAAGCTGACAATAGTGTGTCTGACGAAATGCCTTCTTTATGACTAACATGTTAAAGTCAGTAGGTGAGGTTGAGCTAAGACCATGCACGTGCTCTCAGAAGTGGTGAATGACTAGCGGATGGACCCAGTGTGCTGATTACTGACACGTGATCCTAGGGAAGCATCCTTTGTCACGAGGATCAACACTTCATCTGCACCTGACGCATGATTTCTCTGAAAAAGGGGAGAATGAACTTCATTCACGCTCTAGGCATGAGATCGTGGGACCCTGCCTGATGCCTTATATAAAGGCCTCATCTGCGATCGATCAAACAGTGAGACAAAGAGAAGAAAGAAGAGTGCGTCCAAAGAGAAGAATACGAGAGCCAGAAGCAGAAGAAGAAGAGAGAGAGAGAAATCTGAGAAGTGAAGATAATACTAAGGAAGGAGAAGAGAGAGTTTTCCCTAAAGACTTGTTTTGGAATTGCCCTTCGGAGCTACAGTTGTTTTTAACTTTGCTTTTTCATTTGTTCTTTGCATCTGCTCCGTGTGTTTTTCGATTCTCTGATTTTGAGGTCGGGGTTTTCTCTGGTTTATATGAAGAGAGACTTGGGTCTCTGGTTTCTAGTGATTGGGTGTCGCTAGGTTTTCTCTGGTTTGGAGGAAGGGAGGATTGATCCTCCGGTTTGCAAGTGACTAGGTGTCGCCTGTGGGTTCCCTCTGGTTTGGAGGAAGAGAGACTTGGGTCTCTGGTTGTTAGTGACTGGGGGTCACTAGTGGTTCCTTCCAGGTTGGAAGAAGAGAGGAGTGTGTTCCCCTGGTTCAAGCTGTTAGGCAGCGTTGTAGGCAAGCTGTGACGCTCAGTGGTTTAAAGCTATTTGGCAGCAGTAAGCCACACTCTGGTTAGAGTGTGGGGTGGACATAGATCTGTGGGCCGAATAACCTAAAAACTCTGGTGCACTATGGTTTGATTTGAGTACATACTCCATATCTTCTTTTCCCCTCTCTTCAGGTTGCTTGGGCACTCCTCTTTAGTATTTGTGTTTTCTGCTTGGATTCATTTTTAACTGACAAGTGTATGACATAACGTTTAGCAGAAGCATTTGCTTCTTAGTGTTACTCGTGGCAAATGTTTTGAAAAGCTTAGTAGTCCCATGAGACTACATTGAATCGAGGAAAAAGTTTTATTCCGCAATAATTTTTGTTCGGGGATTCATTCACCCCCCCTCTGAATCCGGGCCTTGCATCGCAACAAACAATAGTTACCAGGCAAGCATACAAATGGCACCTTTCGAAGCCTTGTACGGAAGGAGTTGACGATCACCCTTGTGCTGGGATAAAGTTGGAGAGAAACAACTATTAGGCCCAGATATGGTAAGGGATACCACCGAAAAGATTCAGTTGATTAGAGAGAGACTTCAAGTGGCTCAGTCTAGACAGAAGACTTATGCTGACACAAGAAGAAGAGATCTCGAATTCCAAGTCGGAGATCACGTATTTCTCAAGATATCACTTGGACGAGGAATTAGGAGATTGGTGTTAACGGCAAGCTTACACTAAGGTTTATCGGACCTTTTTGTTGAGTAATGATTTTGATGATTGTTGTGATTGTTAAGTTATGGTTTTGATGATAACTAAACTTAATGTGTGATTAAGTGATGATAACTAAACTTGTGGTTGATTGCTCGTGCTTCTGTTGTCTATGTATGGTTGAGATGGCAAATGAAAATGGTTACATGGTCTTGATGTTTGGTTTGCATATGTTGGTTTTACAAGAGGCAAGAGGTTTCATAACCTCTTCAATGTGAACATGCATGGTGTTAACCTTAACTATCTTGCTTGCAGAATCAAACTTATAATCTCATGGCAGTCACTTGGTGAACCTAACGTGTGCATAAGCACCTTTCTATTTTACAATCCAAAACAGGTGGTATATGTCATTTACTGTCAAGAACCCTTGGTGAGATTCTTACCTTGTCTTAGCATCAATCTCACCTTGTGTATCTCATGCTTAGCATCGATCTCACCTTGCATGTCTCATATATACACCTCATTCATGCACATTAAACATGAAACCCTTTTGGCCATCGTGCGCCCTCGCCCGCTGATAGTCCTGCGCGGTCAGGTCGCGGGGATCGACCTGCCCGGTCAGGTCGCGGGGGTCAAGCCTGTCTGAAAACTATCACTACGCATGAGGTGATCTTCGGATCTAAGTTCTCCGCCTGGTACTATGAGTCAATTAGTTACAGGCTGCACATGGCATTAGGACGTTAATGAACATCTTGCATTCATGCACACACTAAGGGAGAGCAACCACATTCATCATATGAACTTAATGTTTAGGTTCACACATAAGTCATACATTGCATCTAGAGTTGTCTAGGGGATGTTGGTTGTTAAAATAATTTGTCATCCTATTGCTAATGAATTTGAATCGAAATTGACAAATCAAGTCTCTTGTCCTTGGATGCATATTACACTCCCAAAATCTAAATGATGCAGGGCTAGTCATGGCCAAGCTTGAGTCAATGAAAGGAATACCTTGCAAGGATGAAAAATGATGAGAACATTATCAATTACCACGAAGAGATGGGATATCAGAACATGAACAACCTCGAGGATCGACTCAAGCACAAGTTGGTGAAAGTCCTTGTACGTGCTAAAGCAAGTACCCAAGGCATGGTATGAAAAGCCCGCATTTTTGATTCAGAGCAGGTTAAATAGGTGGAAGGCTTGGATCAAAATGCATTCTCAAGGCCAAGGTAATAAAACAAAAATCTGAAATACTAACCTTCGTGAGGTTAGTGATTTTGGTGCTTGAAGGCCTACGGTATTATCTTCTGAACTAAGGTAATTCACCCTCTTGCTATGTAAATAGAAATTCATGCATTAGTCTATAGGACTTTGTGATGTTATTTTGATGGCATGTATTATTTCTACATACTTGAAATGATTGCTCCTCCATTCTGTTGTGATTAATTTGCTTATTGTTTGAATGAAACTGAAAATCTTGAACTTTGTGTTGACCCTTGAACATCCTTCAATCTGATTGCTTGAGCACATTTAAGCCTAATTGAGTATCTGATATATCAAATACTGAGTAGTGAAAAGATGGATTATCTTCACCTGGAAACTCTCACTATGCGTGAGTTGGTCTTTGGACCAAAGTTCTCCGCCTTGTACCAGAATTGGAAGAAATTGATTGTTTGGCCTTGAAAGAATTTTCTGATGCTATTATTTGCTCCTTGTTAGCTTGTCCCATATCATAAGAGAAATATTGCACTTTCACTGAATTTTTCTAAGATTCATGTTTTTGTTAAAAGGGGTCTTGCTAGCTAAACAAGTTGAAATGAATGCTATTTCATTCTCTATTGACTGAGTGATCTTCAATTGAAACTTGCAACATGCTCATGATGATTTGTTTCAAAATTTCTAAAATTGATCCTTGTTGAAGTGAAGAGTTCTGCAATGAAAATGTCAACTCGTGAATGACTTGTGATTGATTTCAAAACCTTTGAAAATCTGTTCTTAACAATCTCTGACAATAAATGGTCTCTATTGCATGCCAAATGATATATGCACCTTTGTATATAAATCACTTGGGATGATTAATGTTCCATGCTTATCTTTAAAATCTGAACTCCTCTCTTGTATAAAGTGTCATTTTTCATCTTGCATTCCATTCGCATACAGCTATAGGATGCATGCATCAGAAACCAATGCATTAGGTGCATTTAACTCACTCAAATGAAAAACCAAAAACTCACTTTTTGCACCCATGTTAAATGTTGCATTGCATTAGAACTCATGCATTAGTCGCACTTAGTTCATTCAGTTGGCATCCATTCAATTGGTATCAAATTGTCCATTCCATTGGTATCAAATTGACATCACATTGCTCGCATGCATGTCATAGTGCATTTGCAT
Source organism: Amorphophallus konjac (assembly GCA_022559845.1). Lineage (NCBI taxonomy): Eukaryota > Viridiplantae > Streptophyta > Magnoliopsida > Alismatales > Araceae > Amorphophallus > Amorphophallus konjac. The sequence goes on from CM040122.1 coordinate 233,246,332, forward strand.
AAACTCCCAATGTGTGCTTGTGTGCTATTATATGCTATTCAACCCCATCCTTTGGCACTTCTATATCCTTATCCTTTCTTGCTAAATAATGCTGCATTTGAGTCATTATTGGAGTGTTTCATGTCGTACACTCTGGGGGAGTTCTTATTTCATAAGTGCATCTATTTAGGGGGAGTTACACTATTATGTATTCATGATATTTTCGTATACATGCTGAATCAAATTCGCACACTTCATGCACAAAATGTGAAAATTAGTGTTAATGAAAAGGATATATGAATTTCTTTTCAACACTCTCGAGATGTTAAACTTGCTGCATGTATGTTGAAGAGACAGTTGAGGAAAAAGCTGCCTATCCATCCTTGTTGAAAAATCTGAAATGAAAATGAAAGATAGAGTAATGCTCGGTCTCACTGAGTAAACTTGGCACATGTCACCTGAGACGTGATGTGGTTCATATCTGAAAAGTGTTGACTAATATCTCTGTTTAAATGAGGTGAAATTGTTCAGTATTCTGAGTAACCGGAGATTCTGGCATGAACTCCATGCGTCTACTCGCGTAAAAAGGAATTATTTGAACCTGATCACTCTTGAAAAATTCTGACTATCATGTGATATTAGTTGAGTTGAAAAATATTGGTGAAAACTCATTGTGATAGAGCGTAGCCTCCAATACGCTGTTCTCAAAATTGAAGTGCAGTCTGTAAAATATCTCCTTGTGTTAATATGAAAATATGAATATCCATATTGCAACTATGTTTTTTCATGTTACTCACTTACACATCTAGAAATTTGATTCATTGTGTATTCAGAAAATTGATTGACTGCTTTAACAATTACATGAATCTCCTATATACTTTCACAATATCCCATGTACTACACATGTGCATTCCGGTTTGCATGACTCTCTTGCATCTTTCTTATACCCATTCCCTTCCTATATATGTACGGGGGAGATTACATGTATGTCTATATGTAACTGTTTGATTGCATTGTGTGCACTTCATGAGTCATCATCTGCATATGCATAGCTTCATGCATTTAAACAGAAAATATAAAAATCAAAAAATTTGAAATCAAAGAAAATCCTTTTGATATGCCATCCTGCTCTTGTTTGTTGTGATAATCTGACATGGGATCTAGATTTTGAATGCTATCATGCTGAACACCTCATCCTGTGCACATCTTCTTCCACTAGTTCATATTCTTGAGGCCAATCACCACCTTCAATTGGTATCAATACATGCTTGACTGTATTTGCTTTGGATGGTATCATATTGATTTGTGGGAACGATCACCGGTTGGTTTCCTCTGATTAGAATCATATTGCTTTTTTCATCCATGATTTGCCCTTGTTTCTTCTGGTTTGATATGATGGGCTATTGCTGTTTTAAAGGAAGTTAAGCTTGTTCTTCCTTATTTGGCTTCTTCGAGCTCGCTTAATACTGTTGTTGTAGGAGATAGAGTTGCATTATCCCGCCTTTTGATTATGTCAAAGGGGGAGAAAAAGTGATGATTGTGTGTGACAAGGGGAGACAAATATTTATGCCATTCTATTGTATCCACTATGTTGTATCATCATTAAAAAGTTTATCATTACATTTGTCATCATCAATAAGTTTGTCATCATCAAAAAGGGGGAGATTGTTGAGTTATGGTTTTGATGATTGTTGTGATTGTTAAGTTATGGTTTTGATGATAACTAAACTTAATGTGTGATTAAGTGATGATAACTAAACTTGTGGTTGATTGCTCGTACTTCTGTTGTCTATGTATGGTTGAGATGGCAAATGAAAATGGTTACATGGTCTTGATGCTTGGTTTGCATATGTTGGTTTTACAAGAGGCAAGAGGTTTCATAACCTCTTCAATGTGAACACGCATGGTGTTAACCTTAACTATCTTGCTTGCAGGATCAAACTTATAATCTCATGGTAGTCACCTGGTGAACCTAACGTGTGGATAAGCACCTTGTTGTTTTACAATCCAAAATAGGTGGTATATGTCATTTACTGTCAAGAACCATTGGTGAGATTCTTACCTTTTCTTAGCATCAATCTCACCTTGTGTATCTCATGCTTAGCATCGATCTCACCTTGTGTATCTCATATATATACCTCATTCATGCACATTAAACATGAAACCCTTCTGGCCATCATGCGCCCTCACCCGCGGATCGACCTACGCGGTCAGGTCGCGGGGATCGACCTGCCCGGTCAGGTCGCGGGAGTCAAGCCTGTCTGAAAACTATCACTACGCGTGAGGTGATCTTCGGATCTAAGTTCTCCGCCTGATAGTATGAGTCAATTAGTTACCAGCTGCACATGGCATTAATACGTTAATGAACATCTTGCATTCATGCACACACTAAAGGAGAGCAACCACATTCGTCATATGAACTTAATGTTTAGGTTCACACATAAGTCATACATTGCATCTAGAGTTGTCTAGGGGATGTTGGTTGTTAAAATAATTTGTCATCCTATTGCTAATGAATTTGAATCAAAATTGACAAATCAAGTCTCTTGTCCTTGGATGCATATTACACTCCCAAAATCTAAATGATGCAGGGCTAGTCATGGCCAAGCTTGAGTCAATGAAAGGAATACCTTGCAAGGATGAAAAATGATGAGAACATTCTCAATTGCCACCAGGAGATGGGATATCAGAACTTGAACAACCTCCAGGATTGACTCAAGCACAAGCTGGTGAAAGTCTTTGTATGTGCTAAAGCAAGTACCCAAGGCATGGTATGAAAAGCACGCATTTTTGATTCAGAACAGGTTAAATATATGGAAGGCTTGGATCAAAATACATTCTCAAGGCCAAGGTAATAAAACAAAAATTTGAAATACTAACCTTCATGAGGTTAGTGATTTTGGTGCTTGAAGGCCTACGGTATTGTCTTCTGAACTAAGGTAATTCACCCTCTTGCTATGGAAATGGAAATTCATGCATTAGTCTATGGGATTTTGTGATGTTATTCTGATGATAGGTATTGTTTCTACATATCTGAAAAGATTGTTCCTCCATTTTGCTATGATTAACTTCCTTATTATTTGAATGAAACTAAAAATCTTGAACTTTGTGTTGACCCTTGAATATCCTTCAATCTGATTGCTTGAGCACATTTAAGCCTAATTGAGTATCTGATATATCAAATACTGAGTAGTGAAAAGATGGATTATCTTCACCTGGAAATTCTCACTATGCGTGAGTTGGTCTTTGGACCAAAGTTCTCCGCCTTGTACCATAATTGAAAGAAATCGATTGTTTGGCCTTGAAAGAATTTTCTGATACTATTATTTGCTCCTTGTTAGCTTGTCCCATGTCATAAGAGAAACATTGCACTTTCACTGAATTTTTTTAAGATTCATGTTTTTGTCAAAAGGGGTCTTGCTAGCTAAACACGTTGAAATGAATGCTATTTCATTCTCTATTGACTGAGTGATCTTCAATTGAAACTTGCAACATGTTCATGATGAATTGCTTCATAATTTCTAAAATTGATCCTTGTTGAAGTGAAGAGTTCTACAATGGAAATGTCAACTCCTAAATGACTTGTGATTGATTTCAAAACCTTTGAAAATCTATTCTTAACAATCTCTAACAATAAATGGTCTCTATTGCATGCCAAATGATATATGCACCTTTGTATATAAATCACTTGTGATGATTAATGTTCCATGCTTATCTTTAAAATCTAAACTCCTCTCTTGTATAAAGTGTCATTTTTCATCTTGCATTCCATTCTCATACAGCTATAGGATGCATGCATCAGAACCCAATGCATTAGGTGCATTTAACTCACTCAAATGAAAAACCAAAAACTCACTTTTTGCACCAATGTTAAATGTTGCATTGCATTAGAACTCATGCATTAGTCGCACTGAGTTCATTCAGTTGGCATCCATTCAATTGGTATCAAATTATCAATTCCATTGGTATCAAATTCACATCACATTGCTCGCATGCATGTCATAGTGCATTTGCATAAACTCCCAATGTGTGCTTGTGTGCTATTATATGCTATTCAACCCCATCCTTTGGCACTTCTATAGCCTTATCCTTTCTTGTTAATTAATGCTGCATTTAAGTCATTATTGGAGTGTTTCATGTCGTACACTCTAGAGGAGTTCTTATTTCATAAGTGCATCTATTTAGGGGGAGTTGCACTGTTATGTATTCATGATATTTTTGTATACATGCTGAATCAAATTCGCACACTTCATGCACAAAATGTGAAAATGAGTGTTAATGATAAGGATATATGAATTTCTTTTCAACACTCTTGAGATGTTAAACTTGCTGCATGTATATTGAAGAGACAGTTGATGAAAAAGATACCTATCCATCCTTGTTAAAAAATCTGAAATGAAAATGAAAGATAGAGCAATGCTCGGTCTCACTGAGTAAACTGGGCACATGTCACCTGAGACGTGATGTGGTTCATATCTAAAAAGTGTTGACTAGTATCTCTGTTGAAATGAGGTGAAATGGTTCAGTATTCTGAGTAACCGGGGATTCTAGCATGAGCTCCATGCGTCTACTCACGTAAAAAGGAATTATTTGAACCTGATCACTCTTGAAAAATTCTGACTATCATGTGATATTGGTTGAGTTGAAAAATATTGGTGAAAATTCATTGTGGTAGAGCATAGCCTCCAATATGCTGTTCTCAAAAATGAAGTGCAGTCTGTAAATGTCTCCTTGTGTTAATCTGAAAATCTAAATATCCATATTATAACTATCTTTTTTCATGTTACTCACTTACACATCTGGAAACTTGATTCATTATGTATTCAGAAAATTGATTGACTGCTTTAGCAATTGCATGAATCTCCTATATGCCTACACAATATCCCATGTGCTACACATGTGCATTCCAGTTTGCATGACTCTCTTGCATCTTTCTTATACTCATTCCCTTCCTATATATGTACGGGGGAGATTGCATGTATGTCTATATGTAACTGTTTGGTTGCATTGTGTGCACTTCATGGGTCATCATCTGCATATGCATAGCTTCATGCATTTAAACAGAAAATACAAAAATCAAAAAATTTGAAATCAAAGAAAATCCTTTTGATATCCCTCCTGCTCTTGTTTGTTGTGATAATCTGAGATGCGATCAAGATTGTGAATGCTATCATGCTGAACACCTCATCCTGTGCACATCTTCCTCCACTGGTTCATATTCTTGAGGCCAATCACCACCTTCAATTGGTATTAATACATGCTTAACTGTATTTACTTTGGATGGTATCATATTGATTTGTGAGAATGATCATCACTTGGTTTCCTCTGATTAGAATCATATTGCTTTGTTCATCCATGATTTGCCCTTGCTTCTTCTGGTTTGATATGATGGTCAAGGGGGCAGCGCCCCTTACGGGGGTTTCCGGTGGCGGAGCCCTAGGAACAAAATTTAGAAATGCTCAAATGGTCTAATGCATTCCCTAGAACTCAAATGTATGAAATAAACATCTACTTAAAGTCATTGTTATTTGGATGTATTTCATTGGGCTAACACTTCAACTTTGCAGGACTAGGTCATTCCAGTCGACACTTTACATAGCCACGGTCGATGCACAAAGAAGCATAACCAAGAGAACCCAAGGTCAAAGACTCAGTTGACACCTTCAAGATTGTCAAAGTCGATGCCACAGATGAGAATGTGCTGCTAAAGGAGTTAAGCGGTTGAGCTAACGGGTTAACGGACTGAACCGGGAATCCCGGGGGTCTACCCAACTGGCGGTCGACCGCCAGCTCAGGGGCGGTCGACCGCCCCTGCCAGCAACCCACGGTCTGCACGATTCTCAATGGCGATCGACCGCCAGCCCAGTAGCGGTTGACCGGAAATTCCAGGGATCAAATTTCTATAGGGTTTCTCAGTAGCGGTCGACTGACAACTTCCACAGGTCGACCGCTAGCCCCGAGCCAACAAAAGTTGACTTTGTTCTCCACTTCGAGAAGAGCCATTCTCCTTGTATTTCTTTAATCCTAATGACACCCAATCATCCACAAAACGTGGATCTGGTCTGGAGGATGTCCAAGGACCATTCAAAGGTTATAAAACCTACACAAGAAGGGTTGGAAACCCTAATGCTTCAATTGGAACAAGAGAGATCAAGGGAGGCTAGAGGAAGTGATTCACGGGTACTATAGCACCTTCGTGAACAGTGCTTTGGGCTGGAGTTCTTCATCCATTCTAAGGGATTCAAGGTTAGATCTGAAGCCATCAATCCCCAAGCAAGTTTAGAAGCAAGCAAGCCCTCAAGGGAAATCAAATCTGTATCCTTAAATCTCTCCATCAACCCAAGGTGATTCAAGGTGACTCAATGTTAGATCTGAAGCTAGCAACCTTCAAGGAAATGAAGAAGCAAGCAAGCATTCAAGGGAGATCAACCAAGCCATTTAAGTGAAACAGGAAGCATTGTTCCAAGTTCTACATTATACATTCAGGGGGAAACCAGACCAGGAGATTTATAAACTCTGCTCTATTCATCTTGGTGTTTTGAATTTCAAGTCTTGTTCTTTGTAATCTGAAGATATATGTGTGTGAGTGGATCAAGTTAGATCCATGGTCGTGTGTGGTCGTGGTGTTCTATTCGTGTGTGCGCAGATCTTCTTAGATCTACGTGTGTGTGTGTGTGGATTTATCCAGATCTTGTGTTTGTATGTGTGGAGTGCTGCACTTGTGGCAGCGGGTGTTTGTTTTGTTGATTCGCTTGTTGGATCGTGTTGGAGACTTCGTCTCCGTGTGTGTGTGTGTATTGGGGTGCGTCCCCGTGTGTGTGGGTAGGCGTCGCCTTGCGTGTGTGTGTTTGGAGCATTGTCTCCATTTAGGGATTTATCCCAGAGTGAAGCCTCATCGGGTTTGGTGAGGGGTGGACGTAGGATTGCCGTCGTTGCATCCGAACCACCTTAAAAACCGCTGTGCATTGTGTGTTATTTGTGTGGTTTGATTGTTTTCGTTGTATGGTCGTGTGGAAATGGAAAGATTGAGAGAATCGGTTAATTAGTTTTCAATTGCTAATTATTGTTTATCACATATTTTGTAAAAAGCCAAAAGTTTTCTTAAAATTTGTTATCACCCAATTCACCCCCCTCTTGGGTGTCATTGATCGCGGGACTTCACTTTTGAGGTACTAGAAAGAGTTGGCGAGGTTGCTTACCGTGTCGTTTTGCCTCCTCAATTGTCTGCAGTTCATAACGTGTTCCACATATCCATGTTGAAGAAGTATGTGCATGATTCGTCACATATCATCGATCATGGAGACCTGGTGATTCAAAAAGATCTCACATATGAGCAAAAGCCCATGAAGATCCTTAATCACGAGGTTCGTACACTGAGGAACAAAACGATTCCCATGGTAAAGGTGCAATGGAGTAAATGCTCAGAGCACGTAGCCACATGGGAGACTGAGGAGTCCATGAGGAAGCGATTCCCGGACTTATTCTAAATGGTATGTACTCTGCACCCTTCACCTCTATATACGAGTGAATTTGGGGACCAAATTCTTTTAAGTGGGGGAGGGTGTAGCAACCCTAGTAAATTAAAAGGACTAGAAAGTCTGAAATAAATTAAAACAAACAATTAATCAAGGCCCAGACTCTGTACACAACCATGATCCCCTAATGGGCCTTACATTTGGATCTCATAGACCCAACCCTTAAATTCTAATGGATTAAGAATAGAGTGTTATTTTTAAGAAGGCATTTTAATTCATATTGTATTAATAATAAATAAAACCTTGAGAAGATGTCAATTTATATTTTTATTGATAATTTAGAAAAAAATTAATATTTTATTTTACACAATATCTTTATAATAGGAATATATAGATAATGTTTTAAGGAATTATGGTAAATGAGGAAGTGAGATGGGGCAAATAAGCAATTCCGGTTATCATAGGGTGGTTGGAAAATCTCCAAATGATATAATGCCCCTTTGCATGGTCGTTATTCATGCATTCAACGATATTAGTTAAGTCGTTATTTCTCTAAAAGTGAATAGTGCCACTTTTTATTTAAAAGAAATTTTGTGAAACAAAATATATGATAAATAAGAGAAAAATGTAAGGATTATAGCCATGAAATTTCATAAATTGATTTCATCTATATTTAATGATAAAAATCTTTGAAGTTAAAAGCAGAGTTTTAACCGAATAAACGAGTTGAATTTTATTCTAGCATATTTCTAATAAAATAAAAATATAAAAATTATCAAAAAAATCGAGGGATCAATAAAATATACAACTTACTATTTTTAATAACATGATTCATTGTATATGAAATTTTAAATGATTGTAAGAGTTATTTACAAATGAAAAACACTGAATAACGCTCCTTGATAGGGCATCATTTTATAAAATCACGACTGCTTAAATGGGCGTGAGTTCCCTGTAGCATGAGAATTGGTAAGTCATTGCAGTATTCCACTCGAACTAGGAAGAAGGCAACCAGGGTAAGTGTTGATCTGGGAAGCTTTATTCTCAATAGGACTCTTACTGAGCAATATGAATCCCATTAGAACTTGAACACCCGGGGTCCCTTCTTCCCTATAAATAAGTCCCTACAGAACCGTTCAAAGGTTATTGCCTTTGGGTTCTCTGCTTCGACAACGACCTACTGTTCGTGATAGTCTGAGCATCTTCGCCTTCTTCACGAGCCCTTCTCCATCGTCTTCCTCGATGTAGAAGAAGCCTTGCTTCTCCTCTACTTCTTCCCTTGCTGGACAAAGGTTGCTACCACGGCGTAAAGGAAGATTACTTTCTTCCTGCTACTGGCGAACCTGTTGACCCCGAAGCTTCTTCTTCTGCTGCTGTGAACGGAAGAAAAGACATCTACTTATTCGAGGCCCTATTGCTTCTATTCCTGTTGAAGCTACATCGTCATCCTCTGCTTCTGCCGTTACAGTGTATCGGTGGTTGTATTATTCCTTTTCGATTCTTCATCGTTCTTCGAGTTTCTGTTAACCAAATCAACCCAGAAAGGTAGGTGTTCTCAAGTACAAGCCCAATCTAATAGTTATTAGATCATGATCATGCATATAGGTCTGTTAGATTGTGTTCAGTAGATTTAGAAGTATTTCTGGAAGTTTCAGTAGAAGGCGCCTCCCTCTAGGGCGCTATTTGATATAACGACCGTGCAAACGGTCGTCAATTAGTTGGTTAATTAATAAATACACATGTTCAAAATTTAATAACTATGAACCATGGCATCTAATCTAATGTATGAGTATACTGATAGATTCCTGCTATTTTTCTCTGCCTGTACATGTCTCTAGTTTCTTGATTTGACATACTTCAAAAGTCATGTGTCTATGATTGTACCTGCCCGGTGCGTATCATAAGACAAAGAAATAACGACCGTTTCCAGGTCGTTAATTTAATGAACGCCCCCACACACGGGCGCTAATTAGTGAATAATCTTTAAACCTTGAACTATTCATGACCAAATTACATGGATATTGAAAATCACGACATGCACCCTGCCACTAAATTGAAATATGATGCCCCTAACTAGGGCGCTAATTACTGAAGTGAAGACTTAAGCCAAGGTGCCATTCACTTAATTCTGGAAATTTGATACATGAACATATATTAAAATATATAGAAATTGATTATAGCGACTCAATGGAGAGTCTTCATTCAGTGAAATAGTGACCCTGACTAGGGCGCTACTTACTGAAATGATGACTTGGGCTAAGGCGCCATTTTATGTCTTCTGGTTTTTCGTGATTTTTCTGTAATCCCTTTCAGTAGGATATGTATATGGCACTATATTCCAGTCCGTGAATATAGTCCCACGTTTCTCGGTGTTTTATCGATTACCCCACTATTTCTCGGTGATAGATGAACCCTCCGCGGGACATTCCGTTCCTTCGGACTGGTGATTTTATCATAGAGACCTCCGTAAGACTCCTCGTAGCCTTGGATTCCCTCAAGGCCGATTGAGCTGGTTGTACCCTTAAAACCCATGACAATACTTAATTGCCATGTCACTCTAAAGAAACATGGTATACCAGCCCTCATGACATGCTATTTGGATGCCATGAGAATATCCTTGAATTAATGGAATGGGAAACCATGCCATTAATATTTCTTCAGAATTATGTGCCATACTTGTGGACAGTAATTCTATCTACTTTATCATGTACAAGAACGAGCGACCATATCTATATGAGCGCTTATTCTTAATGTCATGGCACCCAATTAGGGAGTCGATTCTGCCTAGTTTTCAACGTGAATCGTGGTTATACCGTTATTATCGTGGTACGTCATCATGTTCAATCCTTGTGATTCTATTCCACAAGATCTACCTTAAAGTTCCTACAAGCTTATTCCTTTGAAATTCCATATTGGCTATAACTATAGTGGATGTCGAAAACATGACTCAATGCTTGCGCATATAGGGCCCGATCTGGTCCTGAGAGGAGCACCCGAAAGTTCTTGTGCCCATTGGAGTTGTAATGATCACGGTGTGGCATTGCACCGAAGTACTCGTCGTTCTAGATGACATTCCACAATCCAGTACTTGACTTGACATGACATGACTTGCGTGACCCGGAATGGGTATTTATTTACTTGCTTGAAACATGATAGCCAATTCTTGACATGACATGATAAATATACGTGCTTGATCATCTTGATATATATTGACATGAGTTCTTGAAAGACATGCTAGTTCATTCAACTATCTTTTGATATACACTCTCTGTTGTCGTTTTACGCGAACATGCATAGGTATGTTGCATTCATGTAACATGTAATTTACTTAAAGCAAGCTAGCACTTGAGATATAATTCCTACTGAGCGTTCGCTCACCTACTGTTTTCCCATATTTTTTAGGTAAGTCCGATGATGAGACACAATCGGATGGGGATGACAATGAGTGAAGAGCTTAGAGCCATTCCGACCGTCCAAGCAATTATCTAGTCTTATCTTTTCTATCTTTATTGAGTCAACCATTGTACTTTCCTTTTATTGAGTCCTAGTACTTTCATTAAGTGGTTGTAATAGAAGTACTTTAAGATTGTGATTGAATAAAGGATTCGGTTATCTTTACTTTTGTGCACTCTGTCTTTGTGTCGAATACACTAATGCTCTCATTGACACGACGATATATAAACTCGTCACGCACTCCGGGTTCCTTCCGCGCTCGGGGCGTAACAGGTTTCAATTTTTCTTGCAATTGGGTGGATTGCAGTCTTCAACTTCGTACTCACATATCTTGCATTCTGCATTCCCATGCATTGCATAGAAAATCCAAAAAGTCTGAAAAATAGAAAACCACTAAAAATCTTGGAAAGAAAATTTGAAATCAAAAATGTGCACTTTGGCTGCTATATTGCATCACACTACTGCAACCATGCCTTTCAAATTATAACTATCTTTGCCAAGCCAACAGACAATACCATTAATTCTAACAATTGGCCATGTTCGATAAATCCATATCATTCATTAGTATCAGTCCTAAAACTAACTTTCCAAGATTGGTTGTTCACAATGGTTATCTTGTCAACTTTAATAAGTGTACAACCATTGGCATGTATTTTCACATCATTTTCTGGAATTCTGGAATAATGACTGCACTGCTTGTGATCATACCTGCCCACAATTTGCCTACGAGAGATATCTCTCTCCATCAATTGGCATCCGAAAGGAGGAGAGAATTATGCACTTTCAGAAAGATATCTCAGGTTGCTGCACTTTAAGTTGCTCCCTCCAGGTATCTAATCTCTTTTACACTGTACATCCTGTGCTAATAATTTCCATCAATTTATGTGCTGCAATTTCCTTCACTCCTACCTTCCTAATTATGCCATATATTCCCTCTAGTATGATATTTTGATGATGCCAAAGGGGGAGAGAATTGTATGCGTCATTAACTAAGGAATGCATAGGAGAGAGTTTTGAATACTTGCATAAGAATATGTGGGGAGAAAATTATATGTGTCTAAAGGAGAAAATTATCTGGAGAGAAAATCATTGAAGGTCATTGTGCTTTTATTCACGTTTACATCCTTTTAATCCTTGACTTTCAATATACTAATAATGACTCAAAGCTGGACATCATAATGACTCATAGTTCATAGTTGCCATCATCAAAAAGGGGGAGAATGTTGGACACGTGTATAACATGTGTAACTCTATTGTTTTGATGATGTCTGACTATGTATGTTGGGCTTGTGTATAACATTCCTTTGTGTCGATGATGTCTGACTATGATTCATTAATATAGTTTGACCTGTATTTGATAGCGACAAACACTCATGCATTTCAGGTCAAGCCCACACCGGCAACAAAGTGTGTCTGCAAAGATAGAAAGAAATCAAGTAAGGCACAGAGATTGAGGCATTAGGCTGCATAAGAATCAAGGCAAAATCATGGTTTCACAGAAATCCATGCAGTCAAGGCCAATGCAACTGCTGGATATGATACACACACTGAAGTATCACAAGAGAAGTGTCGACTCCTACAACAGATGTGTCGACACTGCAGCCATTACTCAATAGACCAAGGAGGACCAAGGTCGATGCTAGTAGGCCAAGGAAAGCGACTAAAGTCTGTGCTTGTATTTATTGCGGTGCAGCTAGTGCAACACCAGGTCAGTGCAACTTCTAGCTAGTACGCTCTATGGTCTGTGCGTGCACATCCGTAGCAGGGTCGGTACACACTCAAGCTAGTGACAAGCAAGGTCGGTGCACATCCAAGGATAGTCAATATTAGGTCGGTGCACATTTTTCCCTCATGCCTTATAAGGACTACACACATGCTGCAAATCAAGTCCGTGTACATCTACCATAAGGTCGGTGCACATTTGGCTCGTATACAACAAGGTCAGTGCATGTATGCTATACAAGGTCGGTGCACTTTCTTCCTTCAACACCAGAAGGTCCGTGCACATATGAAGACAATGTCTGAGCAAGATGATGAAGGTCGGTGCAATGGTTGCTTCAACATATCAGGCCTGTGCATGTTTACCTTATTACAAGACAAAATCTGTGCAAGTTGCTCAGGTCCAAACATCAAGGTTTGAGCATACTCCAATCAAGGTCCGTGCATATTATTCCTAAGTGCCTTCTATTCAAAGAAAGGTCAAAGGAATGTGTCGACCTGCCTCTCCCAGGAGGTCGACACCTTTGCTCTTCCGGAGAGCGTCATCAGGGCTATCTCACATAAAAGTGTCGACACTTTTCCAACAGCAGGTCGACACCTTGGATTTTCTAGAGAACGTTGAGGGCTGTCTCACTAAGAGGTGTCGACTCTTTTCATGCAGGAGGTCGACACCATTGTTCTTCCAGAAGCCCTCAAGCCAATAAACTGTCAGATCAGTGGGCCATCCAGAGAGAGAAAAAGGAACCGTAAATCATTAAAATTAAGGATTTTGAGGTCTAGACCACGTCTCGAGGTCTGACCCTACTCACTTGTCTACCTTTTGGAGATGGTTTTGTCAAAAATCTAGCTGCAGAGCCACTTCTATCTGCCACTATGTAAGTCTTCACAGTCTGCCAATCTTTACAGTCTGCTACTAAAAATAGGACACTCCACAGTCTGCCACCATCTTGATGTCGACCAATGGGCTGTCCAACCAGCCATTGTACGCAGAAGAGTACACTTGAACAGAATGAGAAGACTGCATATCTGAGAGAGATTTATTGTGAATATCTGATGCTGACCAAAAGGAAATCTGCTCTACCTCTTTATATAGTCTGCCACCGTCCCATCCCTGTACTTAAACAAAGTCAGCTCAAGCCAAATCTTGTAGAGTATCTTCTTCAAAGTAAGGGAACGCTCTTGGAGGGAAAAATTGGAGGGAAAAGATTCCTCACCATTTGTCCGCGTGGCTCACTATATATCTAATATGTAGCTTCCTATGAAGGTTGCTGCTGTAGCTGCCGTCCACAAAGTGCCACACCCTAGACCAATCTACCAAGAATACTCCTAAGAAGCGTGAGAGCAGCCCCAGCACCTGTTTGACATAGTCTAGTGTTGTGAGAGAAGAAGAAGAAGAAGAGAGAGCAGTCTTGAGAGAGAAGTCAAATCCTGCAGTCTACCAGTGCTTGAAGAAGAGGATCCTTGGATCCAATCTTGTAGCTGCACTCACCAGCTCCGATATCTTGATCCATTCTTTCAGCTGGTGTCTACATTGTCTCTATTATTTCTCCACTGCACTTGCAATATTCAGTTTCTATTTGTTACGGTTCGTCTATCACCAATACATCTAGCTTTTTCGATCCCCTGTTTAGGGACCGGGTTCCCTCTGTGGTTTTAGAGGATCAGATCCTCTGGGTGGTTCAAGCTGTTAGTCAGCAAAAAGTAAGCTGTGTTGCTCAGCTGTGTAAACAAGCTATGTTGCTCAGCTGTATAAGCAAGCTGTGTTGCTCAGCAGATCAAGCTGTGTGTCAGCCGGAAAGCCTCACCAAGTTTGGTGAGGGGTGGACGTAGGTTGTGGGCTAACAACCGAACCACCTTAAAATCCTTGTGTTGTGGGTTGTATACATTGTGAGCTTGTTCCATATCCTTTATTCCTATTTCCCAGGTTCGTGTGCTTCTTACGCTGTTTATTTTCTCTGCACACTCAAGCATTCAACTTGCACAACAGTCTCATCTTGATCCCCCCTGCTATCGTAGCTAACGTGGATCTTCTCAGGTGTCTGTATCACTCTTGCTTATAGACACTTTGGAGCATCTCCCAAGCAGAGGAAGTTATCATGGTGTGTGAGCAGCTTCTCCCCTTGTGTATCTAACTGCATTTGCGCCTTAAGTTGCCTGCTGCACCCTTGCAAATAGGGACCAAGGTGAAAGCTTTCCCAAGGAACTTTGCCTTGCTGAACACTCATTCACCTTAGCTGATCATCACAGCTCTCCCACCTAAAGTACTCATTTAACTTAGCCTTTTTGATTTGAGATCTCTATGGTTTATTGGATTACATTTCATTCAGATTTGAGTTGCTAGTGAAGAAGTGTCGACCTCTTTCTTGAGGAGTGTCGAGCTGTCTGGACTGAGCATCAAGTTCCAATGCTCCTACTTGTGCAATTCCTATCTTTTCCGCTGCCCTGTGTGCCTTAGTGTTTTATTTACTTAAAGGAGTGATTAATTCTCAGTTTCTCCCATAGTTTAAATCGGCCATAGTTTGTCACCGGATCTATTCAACCCCCCCTTCTACATCCGGTTGCACCACTCGGGACATATTAATTGGTATCAAAGCATACCATTATTTCTAACAATAAGCACATGAACCACAACTCATTTAACCAATACGGGACTATTACCCAGGGACTATGCCCAAATTCCAACACTCCCCCTCACGGCCAAGATGGGTCATGGACATTAATTGGGTGTAGGTGGCAAGAGGAGTTGGGTCATTTGGCCTGCTCTGATAGCATGTTGAATCACTCGCACATGGCTCTCACCGTTCTCGATGCTCAACTACCAGCATCTTCTGACTGTGAAAGACCAATCACCGGTTGCCAGACACTCGTCAACGGAAACCCTTGATTCGCTCAACTTCTTCCTTCTTTCCTAGTCCTTCACCAGATCCGAATGATGTGACACCACCTTGAGGGTGATAGCCACTAGTCCAATGATCCTTGGACCTATGACTCGCAAGTAACCCAACGTACCCGGCAATATCACTTAAGCGGACTCACTCGCGTAACGCACACATGTGCCCGTGGGCAACCTGGTGATGATGGAGAGGGTCCGGGGTGGGACCTTGATGCTCCAATGGATTTGGATAGCTTGAGGCTGAACCCCTAAGGGTTCGGGATGCCAAATTTCACGGGCAGCCAGCACGCCAAGGGCGTGGGTTGTAGGGTCTCTCTCACAACTCGCTCCGCGGTGGTCGCTCAATTTGATGACAATTTGGGACCAGGCACTCTCTCACCGCCGACGGCACTAAGATGCAATACTAATTAAGCATAGGAAACCATCAAAGAGATATGTTCAGTAGCTCATCTGGTCGGCGTGAAGATGCCGACCCCGACCGAAGACGAGGGCGAGCGGGGAAGCGTGGGCTACCTGCATGCCACGCCGATGACGCTTCGGCTGATGACCTACTAGTACATGCACTACCCCCTCGCAAGGGGGTTGGACTAGGGGTGGGGAAGTCCAATTACAACCAAACACTACTTCCACGTAGGGAGGGGCTGTAAGCCGGCCAGGCGGGGTGGGGGAGCTAAGTTAGAAACCGAATTGCCAAGCTCCGCCGGTTCTGCCAGCTTCAGGAACAGCTTGATAGGCAGTCGATGACGGGGCCTCCATGAGCTCTGTCGAGCTCAAAAGAGGTCGAGACCAGTTCCAAAAAATTTTGAGTTGACCCAGGAGGATGTCTGAATTTTTGGAGAATTTCCTGATGACGTCGCTGGCTGGGGCAGGATCTGGAACATGACTGATCTACTCTGGTTCTGGTTGTTCCCAGACTGCTACTGCGGGAAGGCAAGGGTGCCACGAACACTCCCGGGGTCCAAATAATGCAGGACCAGAACCGCTGCAATCATGGATGAGTCCTCTTCAAGCCAGAACAAACGGGACCATTGTTGGAGGTCGGAGCTGACCGCGATGACTGGATCAGTGGAAGGAGGTCGGACCAAGTTCTGCGGAGCTGACCTTGCGCACCTCGGGGAGAAACACTGGAATTCTTGACTCCAAGCTCCAAAAATTGTTCTGCTTCTTGGAGATGGCAGGGGACTTGCAGGAGAAGCCCTCAGCCAAATGGCGCCTCAAGAAGCCCAGGGTGCTGGTCGTGGGAGCCTATGAAAATTACTACTGGCTGTCTACCTGGGAGGAAATGCGCAGTCTGACGAAGATGGCTCCTTCGAGTAGCTCCAAAGTCGAACGACGATGAGACCACTTCGCTTATGAAGCAGCCTCGCCAAGCTTTCTAGCAGTATAAGGTACACCCCCCTGAAGATGCGCGGTGAAGACTTGGCAGCCTCTACAACATGGCCCTTGACTGCTGTCTGCGAACTGGGATGAACAGGGTGGTGATAGGTGATGGGAAATGGGGTAGATGGTATGGGAAATGGGGTGGATGGGTGTGGGGGGACCCCTAACTGTGAGGGGGTCTGGTAGGGGGCGATCCAAGGTATGGGAGGGGCAGAATAGGGGCTGGAAGGTGGTCTAGCAGGTGGAGGAAGGGGGAGCTACGAATTTGGGTTGGGAAGGAGAGAGGGAAGGAGAGATCTCTCTCAAGGTTGGAATGTGACTTAATGGGGGTTGTTCATGGGGCTCTTGGGGATGGGAAGGGCTGTGTTGGGGAAGGGAAGGGGTGCTTGGGGAGTGGGGAATTCTCCCTTGGAAGATGAGAGAGGTGCTTGGGGAAGGGGAGTGGGTGATTGGTGGTTGGAGGGTGGAGTGGGGATAGGTGGAGGCTACCTTGGGGTTGGGATAGAGTTAAGAGGGGTTGTAGGTAGTTGGGGAGGCTCTTGAATGAGGGGAGGGGAGTTAGAAAGTAGGTGGGAGAGGGGAGAGAGAGAGGGGGGGCACAGCCCCTTTGAGAGAGAGAGATAAGAGAGAGAGAGAGAGAAATATCAAGAGAGAGAGAAGAAAACTCCACAAATGAATTATCTATTATATTGATCATCAAAGGTTACAAATGAGAGAGAGGAGGGGGCTATTTATAGACTCCAGACTTTTCACATGACCATACTGACATTGGACAATTGACATAATGATCAGACAGACCAGGGAGGGGCGCCCATGGGCCTAGCCCATTGAATTGGGCCCATTATCCAGCCTAGACAATCTAATGACACTTAACTCAGGCAAATAACTCTCAAACCTAGGTACCAGACTCAAATAAAGGGAAAATTACATAGTTTATGACTCAAATAAAATATAAAAATTATATGACTAGACTCAGAAACACATGACGAACACAATGGCACATGCTGACAAACAATCTGAGCCTCAACAAATGCAGAGGGGCAAGGGATGCCCCCATCATGCCCCCGGGGTGGGAAAAACTCGACTCCGTCAAGTATGGGTCCACCGGGGAAGTGGTATACCAAATGCGGCTCCGGGCGAGCCACGATCTTCAAACTCAACTCCGCATCCCTAGTTGGGGGACGGCTCTTCAACCTCTCAAGGTAGCTTGGTCACACCCTCTTGCCGGCGATGGTACCCTGCTTCCCTAGTATTGCCTCCGTGTGCTCACGTCGGGCTCTCAATCTGATTGGTGGAGGCTCTCCAAAGGTGTCACTCTCAAAGGTAGGTAGAGGCTTGAGGCACTCACTAGAATCCACCGCGGTGCCCATAGAGGGTGCCGGATCCGCCATGTAGGAAGTGGGATGAATCCCAAAACCCATCAGAAAGTCCAACCCGTAAGCCGGGTTGCCAAAGCCACTCAGAACTCGGGATACTCCAAGTCCTCATGCCCTCGATCTGGAGGTGACCCTAGGGTAGAGCCACTCCAATGTCACCATCACCAAGTTGCCTACTTGGAATCCCAAGTGGCGCTTACGAGCTATTGCCCGCTCTTTGTGATCCTCACCGCTCGTTGCTAGATGCTTGCGTGAATGCGTATGCCATGCACTACGATGCGGTGTGGGTGTGAAAAGTATGGTGTGCAAAGGTGGACCAGGGCAGCCAAATGTAGACCGATCATTCTTTGATGCCATGAATACTTTGACGGACTTAAGAGGGCCGGGGCATCCATAGGTGAACCTATCATGCATGGGTGTGATGAGTGCCGGAGGACCCGAACATCCATGAATGCTCCTAACATGCTTAAGACTCATGATGAATGAAGGTGGACCATTACATCTGAATATGGACCACTCATGCTTCCTACTTGACATGTGGGTGATATGAATGAATGGACCCGACTTATGAATCATGCCAAGTGGTGCGGTATGCCAAGGTTCATGCATTCATATCCCAAAGATGACTTTCATGTGCATGGGTGTGGGGTGGCCCTTGAGCTTCCACTTGAAAGGGTCGAAGGGATCATGGAAGGTGGTCATCATGGGAAGAGGCACTTCCTTGTTCCCTAGGGGTAGATCTTCCTTGGTCATGGCTACCCTTGTGTTGCCCAGGACTTGGGAGAGATGGGCGTGGTCAAACATGGTGGGTGAGGGTAGGGAATAGTGGGTGGTGAGTAAGGCAGATAGGTCACATGGGCATCTAGGCTCTCATAGGAAGGGGTCGAAGGGATCATGGAATGGGTTTCCTAGAGAGAGGCACTCTAAGTCCTCAAGGTCATCAAAAGATGATGAGGCATCCTCCTCCATCGGGATAATTCGGCCAGTGATTTAGGTGGGATGGTCGGCCATGAATGGAGGGCTTGATGTTCTACAGGAGATAAGCAACTCTAATTTGTGGATAGCATCGGGCTCATCGGGTGTAGGGAGGAATAGAAGGAGGTCGCTAGTGTAGCAACCCACAGTGTAAACCGCGGTGATAGACCCGACACATAGGTGTTGGAAGTCAAGACTCCTAAGTCGATCGGTCACTGTGGTCAACATTCCAGTCAACTCCATTTGCCATGCTAGGCCCTTAAGAAGATCCCCTAATGTCTCCACTTGGTAAGATGATTGGATGGTGGTGCGATAGGAGAGGGGCACTGTAATGCCCTGGATTCTTATCGGATCTTTATTAGGTCTTTCGGGTCCTTTTCGGAGAGTTTCGGATCGCTTTTGTGGGTCTTGAGTTGAGTTTAACGATCTGTGTGGGTTTTTTCTCTCGTACTAGTTACGGAACCCTGTGGTGAGTTTGTTGTTCAGTTCATCGACTCGTGGATGCCGCAGTTGCGATGTACTCTTCGGAATGATCGTTTCGACTATTTTTCTATATTTTTCTGAATTAGACCATTTTTGGGCTAATAATTGAATTTTTGGAAATTAGGAAAAATCCTAATTTCCTTTCTATTTATTCCTCAACCACCTCTCTCCTCCCTCATTTCACTCATCTATTTCTCTCTCTAGTTCTCTCTCGTCTCTGGGCCGTTCGGTGCGGGGCATGCACCGTTGCGGAGCTGGCTGAGGCGAGGACGCGATGGAGTGATCGGGACGTGGGATAGAGCGATGGTTTGAGCGTGGCGTGGCATAATCCCTCTGTGGATTCCGAGATCGGCGCGGTTCGTGTTTTGGCATTTTTGGCGCGGATTAGTCGCTTCGGCGCACGGTTTCTTCGGTGGAGGTAGGGAGACGGATCACCCACCATTCCTGCACCTTTCCTCGTAGTTGTACGTTAAACGGTGAGAGAACGAGCGAGTTTGGGCTCATTGTGATTTTGGGGTGTTCGTAGGGTTCGTCGAAAAATGGTGACGGTTTTTAGATCAGTTAGTATCAATCGAACCCCTAGAATGTCAGCGTTCCAAATGCACTGATTTCGTGTCGTTTGGTTGTCATTTGGGGCCGGTACGAGCCTAGGAACCCCGGTGACTCATTTAGGGTCGATTCGATGGAATCGCCCATTTCTCACTGTTTCTTGGTCGATTCGACTACCGTTGGAGTCTAAATGTTGCATGTCGTCATTCTGCGACGTTATGGATGTTTCCCCTTCGATCGGGATCGAATGGGGCGTGGATTCGAGTTTTTAGGCTCGGTCCGGCTGGATTCCCGCCGCGACCGGTCGACCGCCACGGGCTGGCCGGTCGATCGGCCGGCATTCGTGCCAGCAGGCTGGTTAGCCTGTCGGTCCGGTCGATCGACTGCCCAGGGCCGGTTGACCGACCCTGTTAGGTCGATCGCCCCTAGGGGTCAGGTCGACCGAAATGTAGTATTTTTCACCGTTTTGAGTTCTGGTCGGTCCCGTTGAGACCCAATGACTGACCTATGGCCTTGTGAGTGTCCCGGACACCCTGTGGGTTCCGTGTCCATGTTTCTGGGGTGTTGGGTGGTGCCGTGCTACCTCGATTAGCGTGCCTAAAGGCATGCATGTTTTGAGCTTTGTGTTACGCTCGATCGAGTCACCGTGAGTCGGTGTGATTGCGGTGGGGTTCCCCCGCATGTGAGTGGCCTTAATTGAGTTCCCGTCTTGAAGGAATGGTCTCGGTGGCCTGTGGTCTACCTTTATATTCGTGTTATCGTGGTTTTAGACCTAGTTATGATTTAAGTCGGTTGTCCATGGCGGCCCAACCTTCATGCGTTTCTTCGCTATAGCGTGCCCTTCCTTAGGCTGCTACGAGTAGTTTGTCTTAGGTTAGTATCTTAGGGCAGTTAGTATGGCGGTTGTCTCTTGGACCGCCTAGTCCGTGTAGTGTGTCTGTCATTGACCGCTTGGTGGTTCGTTGGGTAGGTCAGCTAGAGTTGACTGAGTCTAGTGGTTCGTCCTTAACCGCTACAGTCGCCTCGTGGCCCTACCCCTGATCGCCAGTGTTCTTGTCTCTGTGTGCATAGCGGTTTCCTCCTTGGCTGCTTGGTTTCCCTAGCAGTTGAATGATGGAATGCTTATGCCCAGAGTGTCATTTCCCGTCGTTTCGATTTCCGTATATCTTGGATTGACCTTGTGGTTTGTCGTTCCCGTGGATATCTTTTGATGTCCTATGAGGGCTAACACCGTGTTAGGAGGTAGCCAGGAGTTTTCTTGCTTGATGTAGGATTTTCTTTCCGACTGTAGAATCATCATTGTCGGGGTTCCGGTAAACCCAGGGTGACCCAGTGGTTAACAGGTAACCTTGAGTGTCTCGACGGTTCTATCCAGTTCGAGACGTGGTTCTGGATGCCTTGAGGTATCATTTTACCTCGGTTTGCATGTCCAGGCATGCTAAGGGTCTTGGTGTTCCCTCAGGTCTCCGTGTGTCATTTTCTATGGTTCTTTCTTCTGGCTTAGGAATAGACCGATTGGCGGCTTGTTCCACTTTGTACGACGATCTTGACTCCTAGTCGCGAGACTCAAGGATCGTTGTGTTTTCAGGTCTAGTTGCCTTGTCCTGAGTCCGGTGGTAGTCTGGTATGATACCTCATGTCCTGTGCTTCATAGTACGTACGATAGTGCTTCTTTGCCTATCTATGCTCCGGCACTCATGTTTTGGAGTCTGTGTCTTGTGAGCATCCACTAGTCGTAGCCTGACGGCACGTTACGGCGTGTTGTCCCACCTTGGAGTGGTGGCGTGGTAGTTCTCGATATATGGTTTGTAAGCTAGTTTTCGTGGGCCCCCGCTATACAGTGGCGCCTTGCTGGGTGGGAAAAACTAGCTGGAGGCCTGGCTCTCCAGCAAGAGTCGGTGTGTGCACACGTGGTCAAGGGCTTTGGACGGACATCGCAGACGTTACCTTGTCTAGTCACTCGTTATTGTAGTCCTGTTCTAGTTCCAAGCGTGTCTTAGTCTCTATCATGTTTCGGGCGGCATAGTAGATGAGACACTTGAGGCACAGCATAAGACGTCAGTGGACACAGATGGCCGTTCTTCTAGTGAGGAGGTACTTCCGTCACGTGGCACGTGACTCTCGTGTTTCTCACACGTCGTGACCTTTCCGGGTTAGCTCTCTCGTGGTCTTGCCCGAGGTCAGTGTTGTGTCGTGTGCACGACGTTCTAGTCGTGTGTGGTCGTATCTAGAAGAGTGTGCACGGCAATCAAGTCATGTATGCTTTAGAGTCTATCTGCGTCTGTCTAGGTTTTCTCTAGGCTTTTCGCCTGTCTTCGTAGGCTTTCGCCTAGGGCCTTGTGCTGTGTCAGCAGATCGACAACTCTTGACTTCATCAGTTCAGAGTTACCCAGCTGTTGCTATTGTTGTTTGGAGTAGCTTAGGGGTCGAGGTTAGTTCGGCAGCCGTGTTTTGTTCGGTACAGCTTTTCACTTTTCTTTTAGCTGGTCTACTCCTTCCGTTCCGGTTTTCTTTTACATCTTTGTAGTTTAGTTTTTCTGCTTTACTACACCTGCTGTTTTTGTCGTTCCGTGTTACTGCGTGTTTTTCAGTGGGGATCCGCATGACCCCTACTGGGCTAGTGACACGAGGCTCACCCCTATTTTTCAGGTGGGTGGCGTCGTTCTTCTTTCGTGGTTCCTGGTGTGGCGAGTTCGTAGCTGCCAGCGGTACCCGCGTCGGGCTTCCCTCGACCTCAGTGTACGTCTTTCTTTTCTGTTGGACTGTACTGCTTCTTTTTCCTTTGGACTAGACTCTGGTATATTTGTTAACTTTAATTGTTAATTAAAAAGTAATTTTATTTCCGCTACTTTCGCATACTGATCTAATGAAATTTAATTGCTTACTATTATATCGCTGTGGCTTCAATGTACTACATGACAATCCTTTTTCCCTTCGGAGCTTTACAGCTCTTGGGAGGCTTCACGGGCTCCAAGTGGTATCGGGTCTGCTCGGTAGTCCTATCGGGTATATCCGGTATCCAGGATCCGGGTCGTCACACTTGGTATCAGAGCATTGTTGTGTGAAGTACATGGGAATCCGAGATATACAGTTTCCAGAGTCCTGAAAGGCCAGTACAATCTTTCACTGGCTTAGGTTTTGCTATTCTTTATCGCTTCATTTTCCGTGTGTTGTCTTGTATGTGCTGTGTCAGCATTGTACGAGATGGTTTTGCTCTCGTTAAGATGCGACGGGATGCTCTTTTTTGTCATAGTGTTTGTCTCAATCGTGCTGTACTTGGTAGAGTTCGCCGATAGGCTTGAATCTGCAGTACATTGTTCGAGATTTTTCCGTGGTTTGTTTAGGTGGCTGGTGACTTTTTTGAGTTGGTGTGATGGCCGTACACGTTCTTACGTTGTTTTGGTCGTCCCAGCTTAAGTCTGTGCAACTCCTGAGGTGTTTCACTTCTGTCGAAGTGCTCGATTAGATTCCCTTGATTAAGAAGATGCTCAGGCGACCTAGGATTTTTCCTTCCTGGTGAGCTTCTGTTAGTCGAGTTTGATTCTTCTCATCCTGTTTGGTGGAGTCTTTTTCGAGGTAAACCTTGGAATTGCTGTCTTGGTGAGGCCTTTGTCCTGTGTCTACTTAAGTGTGTACAGTATTTCTTCTGAGCTTGATCTTCTCCATGGTCTACGGTTGCCTGGCTTTGGACCTAATCTTTAAGTTGAGAGCTGTTGTGCGCCGTGTTCGTCATGCCGTGTCTGACGGCTGATATGTTGTGAAGGCTCATTATTTGTTTCAGGACGTAATGGTAAGCTGAGATTAGCCTTTCTTTGTGCTTTGTGCTAAAGCTGGTACTCTCCTTCTTTCCACTTAGGCTATTTTATGATCGGTTGTTCGCAGGATCAGTACTCGTGGCGTGTTATATTACGATTTTCATGAATTGCGATGGCGCCGTGTGTGTGCTGAGATGCGGATACCAAATTATTTCTGATGCTTGTGTGTGTTGTATGAGTGCGCAGCGGAAGCGTGTGGGCTGATAACCCACAGGTCGAGGATCGTTGGTTGTAAGATTCTAACCAGTCGAGAGAATTGTCTTTCTCGATGTGAGTTCATCTTGGCTTCCTGTGCCTTGATGTGGCCTCTTGCCGTGTCATTGCTGGAGTCATTCTGGTGTTGGCACTGGCATTTGTGAGTGTTGGGGAGTCTATCGGCATTCCTGCTGATTGCGTACCCTCTGCTCCTCTGTATTCTTTTCTTGGGTATTATGCTCTCGGGACGTGATCATGGTCCTTGAGATGCGTTTCCCAAGATTGTCATTTTCATCATCGTAAGTCTTTTCTTGGTGAACGTGCTCGACGCATGACTCATCCCTTATGGTCGTGCGTTCAGCTGTCGTTGTGCCTTGATGTGACCTAGCTTGCAGTGGTGTTCCGTGGTTCTATGTTCAGTACGGAGCCGGAATCCTACATGTTCTGCTGTTGTCGTTTGATCACTGTTTCTCTATGATTTTGTCTATCTGTCTTGTCACTATGTAGACCAGGTCTTGTTGGTTAGCCTTGCGGTACTCTCTTCTCCTAGTAGAGTTAGCATGCGACTCGATCGGATGTAATATCTGAATGAGGACTGACTTGATTGTGTTGTGGTCCGGTGCTATCGTTGGCGTCCTGTGTGCCAGGCTTTCGTGGTTGCCTTTGGCACTGGAGCCGATGATGTTGTGGAGCTGTCAACTGAGAGGACTATGCTTCCTTGTTTAAGCTGATGCTTGCCGTGTCTATCGTTTTGTTTTCCCGGTATCTGTTGTCGTGGCATGGGTCGTGTCTCCTTTCCTGTGAGATGTAAGCGACGTTGCCTTGTTTCGGAGGTGTCGGACTTGTCTTCACTTGTGCCATGCTCGATCCAGAGCGTGTGCTTGTGATTATGGTCTGACTATGTCCCTCTGAATTGTGTTTCTCGAGATTCGCGCTATTTCAAGTTGTGTCATGGGGTTGTTCTTCTCTACTTCTCCATTGCTAGTCCTTAAATTTCGAGGATGAAATTTCTTAAAGGAGGTTAGGATGTAATGCCCTGGATTCTTATCAGATCTTTATTAGGTCTTTCGGGTCCTTTTCGGAGAGTTTCGGATCGCTTTTGTGGGTCCTGAGTTGAGTTTAACGATCCGTGCGAGTTTTTTCTCTCGTACTAGTTACGGAACCCTGTGGTGAGTTTGTTGTTCAGTTCATCGACTCGTGGACGCCGCAGTTGCGATGTACTCTTCGGAACTATCGTTTCGACTATTTTTCTGTATTTCTCTGAATTAGTCTATTTTTGGGCTAATAATTGAATTTTCAAAAATTTGGAAAAATCCTAATTTCCTTTCTATTTATTCCTAAACCACCTCTCTCCTCCCTCATTTCTCTCATCTCTTTCTCTCTCTCGTTCTCTCTCGTCTCTGGGCCGTTCGGCACGGGGCACGCACCGTTGCGGAGCTGGCCAAGGCGAGGACGCGATGGAGTGATCGAGATGCGGGATAGAGCGACAGTTTGAGCGTGGCGCAATCCATCGATGGATTCTGAGATCGGCGCGGTTCGTGTTTTGGCGTTTTCGGCGCGGATTAGTCGCTTCGGCGCACGGTTTCTTCGGTGGAGGTAGGGAGACAGATCACCCACCTTTCCTGCACCTTTCCTCATAGTTTCACGTTAAATGGTGCGAGAATGAGTGAGTTTGGGCTCGTTGTGGTTTTGGGGTGTTCGTAGGGTTTGCCAAAAAATGGCGACAGTTTTTAGATCAGTTAGTATCAATCGAACCCCTGGAATGTCAGCATTCTAGATCCGCTGATTTCGTGTCGTTTGGTTGTCATTTGGGTCCGGTACGAGCCCGGGAACCCTGGTGACTCATTTAGGGTCGATTCGATGGAATCGCCCGTTTTTCGTCGTTTCTTGGTCGATTCGACTCCGGTTGGAGTCTAAATGTTGCATGTCATCATTCTGCGACGTTATGGATGTTTCCCCTTCGATCGGGATCGAACGGGGTGTGGATTCGGGTTTTTAGGCTCGGTCTGACTGGATTCCCGCCGTGACCGGTCGACCGCCACGGGCTGGCCGGTCGACCGGCCGGCGTTCTTGCCAGCAGGTCAGTGAGCCTGTCGGTCCAGTCGACCGACCGCCCAGGGCCGGTCGACCGACCCTGTTAGGTCGACCGCCCCTGGGGGTCAGGTCAGCTGAAATGCAGTATTTTTCACCGTTTTGAGTCCCGGTCGGTCCCGTTAAGACCCAATGACCAACCTATGGCCTCGTGAGTGTCCCGGACACCCTGTGGATTCCGTGCCCATGTTTCTGGGGTGTCGGGAGGTGCCGTGTTACCTCGATTAGTGTGCCCAAAAATATGCGTGTTTCAAGCTTTATATTACGCTCGATCGAGTCACCATGAGTTGGTGTGAGTGCAGTGGGGTTCCCCCGCATGTGAGTGACCTTCCTTGAGTTCCCGTCATGAGGGAATGGTCTGGCGGCCTGTGGTCTACCTCGATATTCATGTTACCGTGGTTTTAGACCTAGTTATGATTTAAGTCAGTTGGCCATGGCGGCCCAACCTTCATGCGTTTCTTCGCTGTAGCGCGCCTTCCTTAGGCCTCTACGAGTCATTTGTCTTAGGTCAGTATCTTAGGGTGGTTAGTATGGCGGTTGTCTCTTGGACCGCCTAGTCCGTGTAGCGTGTCTGTCATCGACCGCTTGGTGGTTCGTTGGGCAGGTCAGCTGGAGTTGACTGAGTCTAGTAGTATGTCCTTGACCACTGCAGTCACCTCGTGACCCTACCCCTGACCGCCAGTGTTCTTGTCTCTGTGTGCATAGCAGTTTAATCCTTGACTGAACGGTTTCCCTAGCAGCTGAATGATGGATCGCTTATGGCCAGAGTGTCATTTCCCATCGTTTCAATTTTCGTATATCTTGGCTTGACCTTGTGGTTAGCCATTCCCGTGGATATCTTTTGATGTCCTATGAGGGCTAAGACCGTGTTAAGAGGTAGCCAGGAGTTTTCTTGCTTGAGGTAGGATTTTCTTTCCTACTGTAGAATCATCATTGTCGAGGTTCCGGTCAACCCGGGGTGACCCAGTGGTTGACATGTAACCTTGAGTGTCTCGACGGTTTTGTCCAGTTCGAGACGTGGTTCTAGATACCTCGAGATATCATTTTACCTTGGTTTGCGTGTCCAGGCGTGCTGCGGGTCTTGGTGTTCCCTCAGGTCTCCGTGTGTCATTTTCTACGGTTGTTTCTTCTGGCTTAGGAATAGACCGATTGGCGGCTTGTTCCGCTTTGTACGACAATCTTGACTACGAGTCGTGAGACTCAAGGATCGTTGTGTTTTCAGGTCTAGTTGCTTTGTCCTGAGTCCGGTGGTAGTCTGGTATGCTACCTCATGTCCTGTGCTTCGTAGTACGTACGATAGTGCTTCTTTGCCTATTTGTGCTCCGACACTCGTGTTTTGGAGTCTGTGTCTTGTGAGCCTCCACTAGTCGTAGCCTGACGGCACGTTACGGCGTGTTGTCTCACCTGGGAGTGGTGGCGTGGCAGTTCCTGATATACGGTTTGTAAGCTAGTTTCCGTGGGCCCCCGCTGTACAGTGGCGCCCTGCTGGGTGGGGAAAACTAGCTAGAGGCCTGGCTCTCCAGCAAGAGTCGGTGTGTGCACACGTGGTCAGGGGCTTTGGACTGACGCCGGTGGGCGTTACCCTATCTAGTCACTCATTATTGTAGTCCTGTTCTGTTTCTGAGCGTGTCTTAGTCTATGTCGTGTTTCGGACGGCATAGTAGACGAGATACTTGAGGCGCAACATAAGATGTCAGTGGACGCAGGTGGCCGTTCTTCTAGTGAGGAGGTACTTCCGTCACGTGGCACGTGACTCTCGTGTTTCTCGCACGTCGTGACATTTTCAGGTTAGCCCTCTCGTGATCTTGCCTGAGGTCAGTGTTGTGTCGTGTGCACGGTGTTCTAGTCGTGTGTGGTCGTATCTAGAAGAGCGTGCACAACAATCGAGTCGTGTATGCTTTAGAGTATGTCTGCATCTGTCTAGGTTTTCTCTAGGCTTTTCGTCTGTCTTCGCAGGCTTTCGCCTAGGGCCTTGTGCTATGTCAGCAGATCGGCAACTCTAGACTTCGTCAGTTTAGAGTTACCTATCTGTTGCTGTTGTTGTTTGGAGTAGCTTAGGGGCCGAGGTTAGTTTGGCAGCCGTGTTTTATTCGGTACATCTTTTCCCTTTTCTTTTAGCTGCTCTACTCCTTCTGTTCCGGTTTTCTTTTACAGCTTTGTAGTTTAGTTTTCCTGCTCTACTACACCTGCTATCTTTGTCTTTGAGTGTTACTGCGTGTTTTTCAGTGGGGATCCACGTGAACCCTACTGGGCCAGTGACACGAGGCTCACCCCTACTTTTAAGGTGGGTGGCGTCGTTCTGCTTCCGTGGTTCCTGGTGTGGCGAGTTTGTAGCTGCCAGCGGTAACTGTGTCGGGCTGCCCCTTACCTCAGTGTGCGTCTTTTTTTTATGTTGGACTGTACTGCTTGTCTTTCCTTTGGACTGGACTCTGGTATAATTGTTAACTTTAACTGTTAATTAAAAAGTAGTTTTATTTCCGCTACTTTAGCAAACCGATCTAATGAAATTTAATTGCTTACTGTTATATCTCTGTGGCTTCAATGTACTACACGGCAATCCCTTTTCCCTTCGGAGCTTTACAGCTCTTGGGAGGCTTCACGGGTTCCAAGTGATATCGGGTCTGCTCGGTAGTCCTATCGGGTATATCCAGTATCCGGGATCCGGGTCGTCACAGGCACTATAGGGAGCTGTCGCTCCAAGGGTAGAAGGTATGAGTGCAAGCTATGGATGACGGGGTTTACCTTGAGCCATTTGAGTAGGGGCCCATCTATGGTTATGGTGCCATGAGTGAAGGCAAGTGGCTCTTGATGGTCTGAGCTATGTGAAAGGGAGATTTGAGGCTCTTCCTCACCATTGGTGTGTACTTGGGTTTCCTCGAGGGTGGGGAGAGATTCTGGGTTAGCATCTGTTCCCGTGTGGATGGGTGTGGTCTCCTTTCCCTAAATAATTGGAAGGTCGTTTGGGGGTGGGGTGATGATGGGTGGTGCATGGTGTACCCGGGGTGGTGGGTAATGGGAAATTTGAGTTAGGATAGGGAGGGGAAGTAGTGGAGGCCTAGGTTTGGGTAAGATTGGAGTTGGAAGTGGAAGGTTGGTTGGATGAGGAGGTTTGGGTTGATTGATTTTGGGAGGTGTGTCTCTTATGGGGGGCGATGGATGGGGTAGTGGTGGGGCCCAAGCGGTCTAGTGGGGTATGGATTTGGTGAGGAATTTTGGGTTTGGGGGTGGTGGCTATTATGGGCCTCGGTGGAGGGGTGGACACGGAGTCCACTTGGGCTTGTGGAGCTATGGTTGTGGTGAGGACTTGGAGGTAGGGTGTAGATGTAGTGGCCGGGATAGGAGAGGTGGGAGGCGGTGGGGATTGGGTGATTGGTGTCTTGGGTTGGCTGGGTGGGGATGGAGTAGTTGAAGTGCTCCTTGGGCTATGGTGACCCGGGTAGGAAGGGGAAACATATCTAGCCCGAAGTTGATCCTTCATGTCCCCCCATGTGGTGAGGGGAGCATACCTTCTAATTATCCTTAAGCCTTCAATTTTCAACCAATGGGTTTGAGCCCTTTTGGTTAGTTGCATTTTGGCAAATCGAACCTTCCTATCCTCAGACATGGCATTCCACTTGAAGTAATGGTCCATTAAAGCCTCCAAATATAAATAGTCATTAGGATGAGTTCCATCAAAGGTGGGAGGTGGGGGAGATGTCCTTCTATCGTCCGCCCTTGGGGCGAGCCTATTGTCTCCTAGTTGGTCGAGTCGACCCGATAGGCTATCAAGCCGCTCATTGGCATAGGTCAAGGCTCCCATTAGGTAGTTGACACAGCCATGGAGGCCATGTGTGTTGGTGGTGGGTTTCTCTTGGGAGTTTGGTCTTATAGAGAGGGCTGATGGGTCAGGCCGGTATGAGGCGGCCATGCTTGTGGACAAGAGCGATGCACTGGGAGACTCTAAATGCATATGCACGCCCTAGGACCAACTTGTAGAGACAAGGTGAGAACTTGCTCTGATACCACTTGATGTGACACCACCTTGGGGGTGATAGCCACTAGTCCAATGATCCTTGGACCTATGACTCGCAAGTAACCCAACGTACCCGGCAATATCACTTAAGCGGACTCACTCGCGTAACGCACACATGTGCCCGTGGGCAACCTGGTGATGATGGAGAGGGTCCGGGGTGGGACCTTGATGCTCCAATGGATTTGGATAGCTTGAGGCTGAACCCCTAAGGGT
Source organism: Amorphophallus konjac (assembly GCA_022559845.1). NCBI lineage: Eukaryota > Viridiplantae > Streptophyta > Magnoliopsida > Alismatales > Araceae > Amorphophallus > Amorphophallus konjac. Next base: position 233,276,940 of record CM040122.1, read on the forward strand.
TCGGGATGCCAAATTTCACAGGCGGCCAGTACGCCAAGGGCGTGGGTTGTAGGGTCTCTCTCACAACTCGCTCCGCAGTGGTCGCTCAATTTAATGATAATTTAGGACCGGGCACTCTCTCACCGCCGACGGCACTAAGATGCAATACTAAATAAGCAAAGGAAATCAGCAAATAGAAGTGCTCAGTAGCCCACCTGGTTGGCGTGAAGACACCGACCCCGACCGAAGACGAGGGCGAGCGGGGAAGCGTGGGCTACCCGCACGCCGCGCCGATGACGCTTCGGACGAAGACCTGCTAGTACATGCAATACTCCCTCGCAGAGGGGTTGGACTAGGGGTGGGGAAGTCCATTTACAACCAAACACTACCTCCACGCAGGGAGGGGCTATAAGCCGGCCATGCGGGGTGGGGGAGCTAAGTTAGAAACTAAATTGTCGAGCTCCGTCGGTTCTGCCAGCTTCAGGAATAGCTTAATAGGCAGTCGATGACGGGGCCGTCACGGGCTCTGCCGAGCTCCGAAGAGGTTGAGACAGGTGCCGAAACTTTCTAAGTTGACCCAGGAGGATGTATGAATTTTTGGAGAATTTCATGATGACGTCGCTGGCTGGGGCAGGGTCTGGAACAGGACTGATCTACTCTGGTTATGGTTGTTCCCAGACTGCTGCTGCGGGAAGGCGAGGGTGCCACGAACACTCCCGAGGTCCAAATAATGCGGGACCAGAACCGCTGCAATCGTGGATGAGTCCTCTTAGAGTCGGGACCATCTTTGGAGATCAGAGATGACCGCGATGACTGGATCAGTGGAAGGAGGTCGGAGCAAGTTCTGGGGAGCCGACCTTGCGCACCTCGGGGAGAAAAACTGGAATTCTTGACTCCGAGCTCCAAAAATTGTTCTGCTTCTTGGAGATGGCAGGGGACTTGCAGGAGAAGCCCTCAGCCAAATGGCGCCTCAAGAGGCCCAGGGTGCTTGTCATGGGAGCGTCTGAAAGTCGATGCTTGCTGTCTACCTGGGTTGAAATGCGCAGTCTGACAAAGATGGCTCCTCCGAGCAGCTCCAAAGTCGAACGACGATGAGACCACCTCGCCTACGAAGCAGCCTCACCAAGCTTTCCAGCATTATAAGGTACACCACCTGAAGATGCGCGGTGAAGACTTGGCAGCCTCTGCAACTTGACCCTTGACTGCTGCTTGCGAACTGGGATGAACAGGGTGGTGATAGGTGATGGGAAATGGAGTAGATGGGATGGCAAATGGGGTGGATGGGTGTGGGGGCGACCCCTGGCTGTGAGGGGGTCTGGTAGGGGGTAATCCAAGGTGTGGGAGGGGTAGAATAGGGGTTGGAAGGTGGTCTAGCAGGTGGAGGAAGGGGGAGCTGCGAATTTGGGTTGAGAAGGGGAGAGGGAAGGAGAGATCTCTCTCAAGGTTGGAATGTGACTTAATGGGGGTTGTTAATGGGGGTCTTGGGGATGGGAAGGGTTGTGTTGGGGAATGGAAGGGGTGCTTGGGGAGTGGTGAATTCTCCCTTGGGAGATCAGAGATATGCTTGGGGAAGGAGAGTGGGTGGTTGGTGGTTGGAGGGTGGAGAGATCTCTCTCAAGGTTGGAATGTGACTTAATGGGGGTTGTTAATGGGGGTCTTGGGGATGGGAAGGGTTGTGTTGGGGAAGGGAAGGGGTGCTTGGGGAGTGGTGAATTCTCCCTTGGGAGATCAGAAATGTGCTTGGGGAAGGAGAGTGGGTGGTTGGTGGTTGGAGGGTGGAGTGGGGATAGGTGGAGGCTACCTTGGGGTTGGGATAGAGTTAAGAGGGGTTGTAGGTAGTTGGGGAGGCTCTTGACTGAGTGGAGGGGAGTTAGAAAGTAGGTGGGAGAGGGGAGAGAGAGAGAGGGGGGGCGCAGCCCCTTTGAGAGAGAGAGAGATAAGAGAGAGAGAGAGAGAGAGAGAGAGAGAGAGAGAGAGAGAGAGAGAGAGAGAGAGAGAGAGAAGAAAACTCCACAAAAGAATTATCTATTATATTGATCATCAAAGGTTACAAATGAGAGAGAGGAGGGGGCTATTTATAGACTCCAGACTTTTCACATGACCATACTAACCTTGGACAATTGACATAATGACCAGATAGACCAGGGAGGGGCGCTCATGGGCCTAGCCCATTGAATTGGGCCCATTATCTAGCCTAGACAATCTAATGACACTTAATTTAGGTAAATAACTCTCAAACCTAGGTACTGGACTCAAATAAAGGAAAAATTACATAGTTTATGACTCAAATAAAATTTAAAAATTATATGACTAGACTCAGAAACACATGACGAACACAATGGCACATGCCGACGAACAATCCGAGCCTCAAAAAATGCGGAGGGGCAAGGGATGCCCCCATCACCGAAGGGCACATTCCAATTACCGTCCGGCCATCCATTGACTCTCGCACAGACCAATACCACCTCACGAGCTGATCCTCACTCGGACGCCGCATCCAGACCTATCCTCATGCCAACTCTACCCTCTCATGGGAGCACGGTGAAACCAAATGACAAGATCCCAGAATCTTCGGTCCTCACCTCGCTCGACTCAGACTTATAGGGAAATCCTCCCATGCTGGGCACAGACCAAGGATCACCATCCAACGCCAGCGTCTCTTTAGAGACCTAGCACAGGCATCGTCTGATTGCTATCCAATCATAACTTATCTCAATTGCTCCAAATGGATGCCTGCCGATCCTGATTCTGCCCTTACCACAGAGCCACGGGACACAACCTGAACAATTCACGGTACACAACTCCAAGGCAACCAAGTGCCACTTGCTATCACAGCAACCTGGTCGACGATGCCATGACCAATGCACACGGGTCCCCATACAATACACATCTCACCATGGTCGACCACTCGGCTAGCCTTTACCATCCGCTCGTAGCTACCAACTGGGATCCATAATCTCTCAAAAATCACTTCTCCAGAACACGATCTCATCCGAGGACACAGCTTCCAACGAGAGTCGAGCACCACACCACCGACTCCGACCAACACGTCTTCGTCCTCCGTCAGGCGATATCCTTGACAACCCCATCCGGGTCTAACTCCAACGCCCAACACGGCTTCCAATGCATGAATAAGGTACCTATGCGGCACACTTGCGAATATATTTCCCCAGCTCTCTACCTGCCAATGCCACAACCACAATATCCAGAGCAACGGCGCGACAACAACACGTCTCACACAGCCGGAGACAACGAATGCCGAGGAACCAATCCTCCACTGCTCTACACATCCCCAAGAATATGCCTGTAGCAGCCAGCGCTATGATCCTGGACCTGTGGGTTATGGGCCCACCAGGCTTCCGTTGCGCACTCTGATCCACATGCTCAGCCAACACAGATTACTCGGGATCCGCCATCTCAATGATTCTCAACTCAGCTGGCTGACTCCGAACAATCAGGGTGAGGAAAGCTCAATTACCTCGAACCCAGGGCACATATTCTCTTTCTAAACCTGGCAATCCTCTACAACTCCACAGGCTCCGATCCTCAATACATCGGGAACCATAACACCAGCCATAAATTCTCACGAACACCGCCCAACTGGCACTCGTCCTTCTGGAATAGTGCCAACGCACCCTCACACAATAAGGGAATGAGCAATGCTTCTCACAGGCAACAACCTTGCCAAAACATGGGATGCGTCTCGCATGGACTTCATGGCACACAAAAGGCCAATTAATCCGGACACACGATGCAAGACGATGAACCTTAGCCAAACACAATTCTCTCTAACCAAAGGAGAAACCAATCACACCTCTGACAAGTTGGGAGACTTTCCGCGCTCGTCTTGACCTCGAATCTCACACATGCTGGGAATTGCACCTTTCAGCACCAAGAAAAACCATCACTACATTCAGGTCTGCTTCTCCGACACACTCGCCAAGTGTTCTGTCGAATCACACTCGCAGCATCACCCTGCGCACCATTGCAATTCCTCGAACCGCAACACGCCACGCCTTGAGCTGCAACACAAGCCATAATTGGCAACCACCAACGCTCATCCTCGAGTCCTGAACTCGCCGCGGAACCTTCACATCTCAAGCCAAGTCTAGGGCGAACACAACCCGTTCACCCACAAGAGCGCAAGACTTAGAGCTCAATGGGACAACTCTGCCCAATCCTGCCTCGGAATCTATGAAAATAATAGGGACTGACACGTCATTTCTGACGCCACAGAGCATGACAAGAAAACCAGGCTCGATAATCAGCAGCTCACCAGGAAGATCTTCCACTCGCCCGAACGTAATTCTCAATCAGAGCACCCGCTCCGCTACCTCAAACCACAATCTCGATCTCTCAAGGGCTGGATAAATCTCAAGCTGGAGTGGCCAAATCGAATAATAGCTCCCTCATAGCACACACATAGCCACTTAACCACGAGCAACTCTCACCAGCCACCTTGTCACGCCCCGACGTGGAATATCGGAATGAGGCAGTTATAATCATTCATGACAATTAGAGCAATAACGAAAATTTAGAAAAAAGAAAGCATAAATGCTAGGAAAGATGAACTACTCAAAATATCGCTAGTTAATTCATGAACGAGAAATAATTGTCTCCAAGTATCAACTGACAACTTACATAACGACTCAAATTAAAAACTAAACAAAATAGAGATTTCAACTCTCCAAAGACCTAATAACAACTGACTCCTTCAAGGACAACTTAAAGACACCAGTAATGCAAAGACAGCCACCTGGTCTATCATCTAAATGGTTCACTCCAGGGTCTTCACTCTTGCCCATCCCCATCCATTTACGTATCATCCTCGAAATTACCTGAAAGGGGGGAAAACTAGGTGAGCGAACGCTCAGTAGATTCTAAAGCAAGCAAAGTATAAGGATTAACCAATTTAATAATGTCATGCAAGATAATGAATAATAAAACAAACTAAAGACAATAAGTAGAAATGGCGAGATGACAAGAATGTAGACAATAATTCAGAAATAAGTTGAACCGAATTTCAACATGTTCCAAGATTTGGCCGATCAAGCACGCAAGTATAGCAAGCCATGTAGAGTTGAGCTTTCCGGTAGATAGGATATGAATGTCATAGACCACACACTAGCAAGTACTCGGTGCAATGCCTCACCATGTCACGACAACTCCCCGGGGCACTAGTACTTTTCGGGGGCTCCGCCCAGGACCAGACCGGGCCCTTATGATGCGTTGGCATTGATTTGGTGGATCCAAGATCCCAAGTAATATCTAGACATTCATTGGAATCGGCCAAGAATTCCAAAGTCAAGCTGTGAAACTTATTATCTAGGACCAAGTGATCTTTCAATAATTGAAAAGAGGTCAAGAGATTAAGGGATATGATCAGGACATTTTTACGGCACAAGCCATCTTGACTTGGCTATACAAGACACACACGGAAAATAAGCTCTGGACAAGTTGCGGTCAAGAAAGGGCCGTGAAAACAAAGAAACGGTCTATAATGGACCGCAAAGGTCAATACTAGGCCATAAGGATGTAGCCCAGCGTTGAAGGGTGAAAACGGTCCAAGAGGAGCCGCAAAAGGGATAAAGACGGTCCTCACTGGGCCTCTTCAAACATAACGGTCCAAGAGTGGCCGCAACTAGGTTGGGCCCAGCAATGGTTTACCAGTCGACTTACACAGGGCTAGGTCGACTGGAAATCAAGGGAAAGTTGACCGACAAACTGGCACACAGGCCAGGTCAAAAGTCAGAAATGCGGTCAGTAAATGGCCGCATACTGGAACAGGACAGTCTTCAATATGGCCGCTACAGATAGTAGCGGTCCCAGAAGGGCCGCAATCAGATAGAACAGTCCCAAATCGGGCTGTAAAAACACGCAATTCGATCGAGTCGATAAATTCAGGCTTTGGGGGTACAACTCGCCCGGCATCCTAGTGGGAAGCGCATGCTTGCGATGTCTTACAGAGGTCTTAAAATAGAGGTCCTAGTCCGACGAAAGGAATATCCGACGGAGAGTCCCAACTATTACAAGATTAAAGGTTCTAAAACATCGGAAAACGAGAGTATGGCGGTCAGCCAGCACCACCGGAGTGGGGTGACTGTCAAACAATCCTAGTAAATTTTTACACAATACCAATTAACATTAAAGTAATAATTTCATGATTGAATTGTATTATATATGACAAGAGGAACAATAAATAAGATATGATTGTGGATGATCACAGTTAAATCAGGCATTATAATGTTCCATATAATCCATTTATTTCGTGTGTTTCTACCTTACACATGCTGTGTAGAGAAGGTGAACATAATTAATAAAACAATAATTTGAATATAATATGTACGTAAATGGCGGTCTATCGCACAGTCGCTAGTGTTTAGAAGCGGTCAGGAACTGGCCGCAACTCAACTTTTGCGGTCTGTCGCGAGGCCGCTAGCATGAAACGAGTTTAAAAATTTTAAAAGGGTGGAAAACGGTCTGTCGCGAGACCTCTAGGGTCAGAGGCGGTTCCTAGTGCGACCGTAACCAAGATGCCACGTCTGGCCTCCGGCAAACTCCGATAGACGTCGATTGCAACATGAGATTCACGCGGTACGGTACATAAAAATTGGGCAAAATGCTATTAATAGAAAGAGGACAAAAAGGCACACAATATATCATGATCAATTAAGATTTGAGCCTACTTAAACCTAACATTGAATCGATATAACAGGGAGTAATAAGATCGGTGCCCTAGTTTGACATGCTCTGACGAAAACATGAACTACGATCTCCATACTCAATATAAATTGGGGCTTTTGGTACCAAATTAAATAGGACTTGAAGGTGCTTCTAATGGTGTAACTTAATTAAGATATGGTATGCTAGAACCTACCTTAATCGAACATCAAAGGGGACGTTGGATGCCGAAATCGCACAAGAATACCCTCGCTCCAACTCGACGTCTCCTCCCTCGAACGAGCTCCCCGTCGACCTCCTCAGCAAATGAGGGTTCAAGGTCGGGCTAGGGTTAGTTTTATAGAAAGCAATTCGATCTAGGGGCGATGATAAGGTTGGATAGAGCCCACGAACTCGACGCGTGCGAAAATCACGCATTGACCAAGTCACGGCGCCTTCACGCTCGAAATTAGACTCCCAGGGTTAGGGTTTCACGAGGGAACAAGAAGGGAAAAAGGCTCCCTATCAGGGTGGATCAAATGGACCTGGTTTGGGCTCAAATGGTTACGATTTGGGCTCGAATTTGGCGATCTAAGGTTTGATTAAACAAGACTCTGATTTTAGCCCTAAATCTCTTAATTCGGCTTGATAAGATTTTATTTTGGGGTCATCCAAGAAGACAAAGCGTCTATAAATTGGGTCCTCTGCATGATTATGATTTTTTCCATATTTATAAGAATTAGCTAAAATTTAGTCAAAAGGGGATTTAAATTTAATTTTAAGAAATTTCTCAATTATTACCCGTTATGCAAAATTTTAATTAATTCTCGGGGTGCTACACCCTCCCCCACTTTAAGGAATTTGGTCCTCCAAATTCACTGCACTTAATTCGGAAAGGGGGGAAAATCAGGATAACTGACCTTAAAATAATTCTGGATACTGCTTCCGGATCGCTTGTTCGGACTCCCACGTGACTTCTTCTGTTCCACGCCTACTCCACTGAATCTTGACCATCGGTATGGACCGATTCCTGAGCTACTGTTGCTTCCGATCCAAAATCTTGATGGGTTTTTCTTCAAATGATAAATCTTCCATCAACTCTAGGTCCGCATGCTGAATGATATGCGCGGGGTCATATACATACTTCCGTAGCATGGACACATGGAAGACATTATGCACACCTGACAACTGGGGTGGCAATGCTAATATGTAGGCAACTTCTCCAACTCTTTCTAAAATCTCAAACAGGCCAATAAACCTTGGACTCAGCTTGCCACAATTCCAAACCTTCGGACTCCTCTCATTGGTGAAACCTTCAAGAATACATGCTCCCCTACCAGAAATTCTAAATCTCTTCTTCTATTATCTACATAGCTTTTCTATCATGACTGTGCAACTTGTAGATGATCTCTGATAATCTGGATATTCTTGGATGATTCTGAAATAAGATCTGGTCCAAGCCATTGCTTCTCGCCGACCTCTTCCCAGCACAAAGGTGATCGGTAACTCCTTCCATACAGGGCCTCGAACGGTGCCATCTAAATACTGGTGTCACGCCCCGACGCGGAATATCGAAGCACGACAGGGGAGAAAACCCCTCACTCAATCAAGACTAGAAATTCTAATTACATCACTTGATATAAAAATCTCCACTATAAACTTTCAATTTTTACAACCCTTCTAAAATTTCATGGACAACACTAACTCTCAAGCAAATTACAAGAATACTCTTATAATAAGATAACTCTCAATTCTATACTGAGAAATAGGGTCTACTATGACATCTTGGTACACTCCAACACTCTTACCCATGCTTGCTAGCTATCCTCGAGACAACCTGAAAAATATTAATTAACACTGAATGAGCATAAAGCTTAGTAGGAATTACATCTCAAGATTTAACATGCTTTAAGTGAATTACAAATTCATTTAATGTGGGTAATCTATTCATGCAGACAGATAGATATCAAGGAATCATAAGATCGACAAGAGTAGAAAGTGAGAGCATATAGATTTCGCATTTTCAAGCAGTAGTAGCAAGTTATAGTAAATGATATCAAGCAAGTGATAACTGAGGAGTAATAACTGGAATAACAACATGTCAATCAAGCAATAGTAAGCAAAGTAATTTCCAGCATGTATAACTGGAATTGGCTATTTATCAATTCATTCAAGTAAACACTTTTACCCTTCTGCGGGTCTCAAGTCAATCAATCAAGTAATATCACGAGAATGAGTGGAATGCCTAAAGTCTAGCAAGCAAGTACTCCGGTGCAATGCCAAACACCGTGGTCAATAAACTCCCATGGGCACAAGTACCTTCGGGTGCTCCTCCTAGGACCAGACCGGGCCCTATATGCACATCATTGGTCATGTTTGTCGACATCCACTCTCGTTTATAGCCAATATGGAATTTCAAGGGTTGACCAGGTAGGATGTATATAAGGTGGATTATAGAATAGAATCCAAGGCATATCGTTATGTAGGGACGAACTAGGAGTAAAACCAGCAACATTTGAAGCATAAAAAAACTAGGTGAGATTGGTGCCTTGTAGGCTTTGGTTTAACCAGGTTGACTAGATGATTTATTGGTAGCTAAGTAGCTAGAGTTTAACTTCACTGCCTATTTTCTATTTGGATTTTTCGTTTGGAATAAGCGTCTGTTATACGGCCGCTGGTCAGTGAATAGCATCCGGGTCAAGGACGCCCATCAATTTAAGTCGAGTTATGCAAATTGATGATGTGGACATATAGAGGAAACTTTGAGAATTTCAGAACTTCACATAACCCATTTTGTCTTGCCATTGTCCTTGGTGAGGTTAACTTTGTTTATTTATTGTTCCACTCGTTCTGATTTTTCCTTCTTATAGTAAATGGCGACATCAATCTGTAGATTGTAAATGTCGATACTTGATTTTGACATTAGTTCTCTCTCTCTCTCTGTATATATATATATACATATTCCTGTCCAATTATATGAGGTGTCGACATTAGTTATATATATATTTTGTCCAATATGTATATATATATATCTTGTTATATATATATAATGGAGGTTATAGAATTCTGTCCAATATATATATAATGGAGGTTATAGAATTCTGTCCAATATGTATATAACATCCTGTTATATATTTATAATGAAGGTTATAGATATATATATCTTCTGTCCAATATATATATTGAGGTGTCGACATTTATTTATATGGTGTCGACATTTATATATATAGTGAGGTGTCGACATTTATATATAAGGAGGTTTTGGGGAGGTGTCGACATATACATATAGAGAGGTGTCGGCATTTAGCTATATATATATTCCTATTTTGGTATAGGGAGGTGTCTACATTTAGCTATATATATAGATATCCTGTACAATAGTCACTTAGTTATATCATTTAGTTATATATATATATTCCTATATATATATATATATATATATATATATATATATATATATATTTTCTAGATGTATATCTACATATTTTACATTGGTCTATATATATTCTGTATATATTACATTGTATATTCCTGTATATCTATATATTTTTCTATATGTATATCTACATATTTTACATTTGTCTATATATATTCTGTATATATTACATTGCTCTATATGTATATACTCTGTAAGAATGGAGGAGTCCATTTTATATTATATTCTGTTATCTATATATATATATATTCGGTGAGAATGGAGGTGTAGACATTAGTTCTAACAGCATATACTGGAGGTGTAGACATTAGTTATATATATATATATATATATATATATATATATATATTTGTCTAACAATATATAATGGAGGTGTTTTATATATACAATTAATAGAGGTATAATGGAGGTGTTATATATATACTATCGACATTTGTATATATAGAGGTGTCGACATTTGTTAGAATGGAGGTGTCGACATTTGTATATAGGGAGGTTTTAGTTATATATATATATAGAGGGAGGTGTTATATATATACAATTAATAGAGGTGTCGACATTTAGCTTGGAGGTGTCGACACTTTCATTTTGTAGGTGTCGACATTTAACTATATAGATATCCTGTTGTTGCTGTTATATATATGTATGGAAGTGTCGACACCTATTATGTGAGGTGTCGACATTAGATATATATTATATATATATATCATGTCCAAATGTATATAGATTCATATGTATAATATATGTATAATGTGTTAACACCTATAATAGAAATGTCGAGACCTATATATATAATCTACTAGTTATCTAACAACATATATTGGGCTGTCGACATTTAGTTATATGTATAACTGTCCAATAGGGTACAATGAAGGTGTCGACACCAAGTGTCTACACTAGGGGTATAGATTTGGTAGATTAATAGGTTAATTAGGTATGCTAATAGATTAGGTATGCTAATAGATTAGTTAATGAAGCTAATACATGCTAATTATCTGGGGCATGGGACTAATACTTGCTAATTGTCCCATATTGAAGCTATTGCATGCTAATTATCCTGGTTATGAAACTAATTACTTTACTAATTTTACTACTTTTCTTAGATTAAAGTTAATACATGCTAACTATGAGGCTAACACATGCTGTATAAATACGAAATATCGCATGGAGATGAGCCTAAGACTAACTGCCTAGACTAATCATCCTAGATTAGCTACTAGTTTAGTTAAAAATTGAGAACACCTACCTTGTTGGAAGATCTCTAGCAGTAGCAGAACCCTTCTAGGTGACTGTGTAATCCTTGCAGAGCTTTGCCCCAACCTTAGCTAACCTAGAATGGGGGTAGCAAAGGGTATGTTATAGGGTCTGGTATGACCGGATAGGGGGGCAAGATCTGGAATAATGGGGCTTTACAGCTTGTACAGGCTGGAGAGATAAGGGATAATGTTTGGACAGCCAATCCATGGCCCAAATCGTAAAGTCTGTCTCCCACATTCATACACGATCCCTCTTCAATGTGCACACTTTCAAAGTCTGTACATCCTCAAAGTCTATATATTGGCTTCACAAAGTCTGTACATCCTCAAAGTCTATACATTGGCTTCACAAAGTCTGTACATCCACAAAGTCTGTCTCCCACATTTATACATGATCCCTCTTCAATGTGCACACTTTCAAAGTCTGTACATTCTCAAAGTCTATACATTGGCTTCACAAAGTCTGTACATCTTCAAAGTCTATACATTGGCTTCCTCAAAGTCTATACAACATTGACTTCACAAAGTCTGTACATCCTCAAAGTCCATACATTCCTATCTTTATCTACGTTGCTGCAACACAAAGTCTGTACATTCCTATCTTTACCTACGTTCACCAGCCTCGGTGCAAGTTTTGCTAGCCTATAATGTATAATTATTTGGCACAAAAGGTAAATGGTGGATGCTGGGATTGGAATCCTGGTCACTAGGTTGAAAGGCACATCACTTAACCAACTACACCAGAAAGTCACTTGTTAAGTGAATAATCTTTACATATGATAACTCCGTGTTCCAACTTCTTACTTAAGTCTCTATAATATCTAATATTTTTTTTCTTATTTGGGAAATAAAAAAAATTATCATTTTTTTATACGGGGTGCTACAACTAGACTGGTAACTGTTATTGTAGGCAAATTCTATCAGAGCCAAATGTTCATGCCATCTACCACCAAAGTCAATCATGTAAGCCCTTAACATATCTTTGATAATCTGATTTGTCCTCTCGGTCTGCCCGTCCGTCTGAGGATCAAATGCGGTACTGAAATTTAGACGGGTTCCCAGGGACTCTTGTAATCCTCTCCAAAAATGTGAGGTGAACCTGGGGTCTCTGTCTGACACAATGTTCACAGGCACACCATGCAGTCTTACAACTTCTTCCATATACAAAGTATCCAAAACATCGACTGTCCACTTCGACATGATGGATAAGAAGTGTGTAGATTTAGTCAACCTGTCAACAACTACCCATATCGCATCAAAACCTCCACGAGTTCTAGGCAAGCCCATTATAAAATCCATGCCGATACTCTCCCACTTTCACTGTGGTATATCGAGAGGCTTTAATTTTCCGACAGGTCTGAAATGCTCAGCCTTTACTTGTTGACATACCAAGCATCTACTCACGAACTCAACCACTTCTCTCTTCAAGTTTGGCCATCAAAAGGTCCTTTTTAAATCCCGGTACATCTTAGTAGCTCCAGGATGAATGATATACTTGGACCTATGGGCTTCCTCAAGGATCTTGCTCTTTACTTTGGCTAAATCAAGGACACAAGTCCTTCCCCGGAACAACAACCTGCCATCATCGGTAAACAGAAAATCTAGTCGATTGCTCAAACTTCCTTTGATCTCTACCAACATTGGGTCATTATCTTGCGAGGTCCTGATCTCCGCCAACAGCTCTGGACGAAGTTGAACCTGAGCGACCATAACTTGATCCTTCTCATTATCAACACTAAGGTCTAGACTAGCCATTTATTCTAGCATTCTCCACTCTTGCAACATAAGACTTGACAATTTGGCTATCGGCTTATGGCTCAAAGCATCAGCCACTACATTGCCCTTCCCAGGGTGATACTCTATGGAGAAATTGAAATCCTTCAAATATTCAAGCCATCTTCCCTGTCTCATATTAAGCTCTTTCTAAGAGAACAAATACTTCAAGCTCTTATGATCAAAAAATACAGTAAAGGTCTTTCCATATAAGTAGTGCCTCCAAATCTTCAAGGTGAAAACCACTACAGCGAGCTCTAAGTCATGGACATGATAGTTCTCTTCATGCTTCCTCAATTGTCTAGAAGAATATGCTATCACCCTACCATGCTGCATAAGCACACAACATAGGCCAATTCATGAGGCATCAGAATAAACTTCAAAACCTCCTTCTCTCAAAGGCAAGGCTAAAGCAGGGGCAGTGGTCAAACAGTCCTTCAGAGTCTGGAAACTTCTTTCACAATCTTCTGACCACTCGAATCGATTCTCCTTGCGCGTTAATCTAGTTAAAGGTACTACAATCTTGGACAAATCCTTAATGAATCTCTGATAATATACTGCTAGGCCTAGAAAACATCTTACTTCGGTTACATTCACAGGCCTAACCCAGTTCTTCACCGCTTCTACCTTAGAAGGGTCTACAGAAATGCCATCTTTAATAATGATATGCCCCAGAAAGAATATTTCTTACTACAAAATTTCACACTTACTAAACTTGGCGTATAACTGATAATCCCTCAGTATCTGTAATGCCGTCTTCAAGTGCTCTTCGTGCTCCTTCTTGCTCTTGGAGTATATCAGAATATCATCGATAAAAACTACGACCCACTGATCTAAGTAGGGCCGGAACACACTGTTCATTAGCTGCATGAAAGCTGTAGGAGCATTTGTTAGACCAAAAGGCATTACTACAAATTTAAAATGCCCATACCTGCTCCGAAATGCCGTTTTAAGAATATCTTCATCCTTGATTCGCAACTGATGATACCCCGACCGAAGATCAATCTTGGAAAAATACTGTGCTCCCGCTATCTGATCAAACAGCTTATCTATTCTCGGCAATGGGTACTTATTTTTGACAGTCAGCTGATTCAATTGACGGTAATCAATACACAGTCTTAACGAACCATCCTTCTTCCTTACAAACAGCACTGGGGTTCCACACGGGGACATACTAGGACGAATGAACCCCTTCTTGAGCAACTCCAATAATTGCTTCTTCAATTCCCTTAACAGCGCGGGAGACATACGTTACGGAGCCTTAGAGACTGGTGACGCGCCAGGAACTAGATCAATAGAGAAGACCATCTCTCTTTCAGGGGGAAGTCCTGGTAAACCTTTAGGAAACACATCTAGAAATTATCGGACAATCGGAATGTCCTTCAACTCTAACTCCTTCTTGTCGGTCAAAGAGACTAAAGCCAAAAATGTCTGACATCCTTTCCTCAACAACTTTTCTGCCCGAAGTGCCGAAATAAGTGGCACAGACTTAGAATGCCTAACCCCAACATAAGAAAGCTCGGGGTGCCCAGAGAAAGACATGGTGCCAGATTTACAATGAACACTAGCCTCATATCTAGCTAACCAATCAACTCCTAGAATTACATCATAATCCTTCATCTTCATACAAACTAAATCAGCCGGCAAATTTTGGACGCCAACCAAAATCTTACTAGAAGGATAATAATATTTGATAGCTGAACCCAAACCAATAGGGGTCGAAATTTCCAGTTGAGAATTCATCAACACAGGTGTTGGCCCAGACTAGATGGCGGACAAGAAGGGGGGTTGAATTGTCCCCTTGTCGAGATGGTGGATTTTAAAAATAACTCCCACTAAACACAGCGGAAACAAGATTAACTACGTTAATTCGCCCAATCAGAACTAAAGTGAGATTTAGGTTCACTCAGTCTTTCCGATCTTACTCGAACAATCTATGCACTAAACGATTAAGCGTAAACTAAACACGAATAGCAGATTTAGCGATGTGTAGAGATGCAGTGAATAAAAACCTATCAAATAACCTGTGAAAGGAGGTAGATGAAAAGGACAATAACACAGGCAAGCCACATGCAACACGGCGATTCTTAGGTGGTTCGAGACCACGGCGGGCTCCCTACATCCACCCCTCACTGAACCCGGTGAGGCTTCACTACCACACTACGAACAGTGGCACGACGGGGACGCGCCCCAACACCACACATGCTGCTTCCGCAGCAATGCACACACAGGGCCTAGCCCCAGAACGCTGCCACTGCAACACACACACACACAATGTCGGGGAACACATCCCAGACTCGAAAACCACACGGAGACGCAGCTCCGTCTTCACACACGGACTCGGGGAAACTCGCCCCGCAATGAAACCACACATTCGGAGACGCAGCTCTGCCCACACACAACAATCTTCTGAGTTCGACAAAATAAAAAGATATACAATGAACACCCAAACTTTCAATCTATTCTGAAATAAAAGAGTAGAGATGAGAGAAGAAAGATTCCCCCTCAAATCTACAATGAAAGCTCGTAGATGGGATAGATGAGTGCACTGAGGATATCCGATCACGGAGAGCAAGCTGTCTAAGACCAATGGAAACACCCAGGTGGAATGATGCGGGACGGACACGGGAGACGACACTATTAGGTGCCACCCTCGGACTCTAGATGAAGACGCGACCAGCAGCACACACCAGGGAGACACTAAGCCCGACACTACGAGCTCCTAGTGGCAAAACGTCTCTAACAGAAGTGGAAGCTCACTCGTCGTCCCAAGCGAGGGAAAGCGCGGACCGTGAGCGGTTAAGGAACCGGCGGAGGTCAAGGGTAGTCCGACTCAACTTCCGGACTCGGATCGAGTCACGGGACGGGTCACTCTCACTCTCACAGCGGTGACATGGACACACGGGCTAGTACCTACACTCTCGGCAGCGGCAAAAGACCGTATACTAGCTAAGCAAATGAACGCCAAGAAGTTAAGACTTTACCTCCACGCACCCGGCGTGGCGAAGACAACCCCGGCCAATCGCGGACTCCCGGTTAACATAATTTTACAGAAATAGAATAATTTGACCCACTCCACGCAGGGAGGTAAAAGATCACATGCGGGGCCCGGGAATCACGTAAATTGGGTTGACGGGCAGCATCTTGATGTCGCCCGACGGTGCCAAACTCCGCGTTTTCGTGCTTTCCGAACGGCGGGTTCTGCGGGCCCGTGGGGCCCACGGGTGGCGCTGGCCTCCGGATCTGCAGGAGTGGGTCCCACTGTGGTGGGGACCCCTAGTGGCACGCCTCCACGGAAGGCGGTCGGCCGGGAACACCGACCGGTGGCCGAACAACTCCGATCTCCAAGCTTTTGGAATGCTACCCACGGATTTTTAGTTGCTGTTTTCAGGCGCGCGCTCCGGCGAAAACGGCCGCTGCGATCAATCCCGACGTCGGATCGGGACGCATGAGCTATCGTTGGAAAGCTCTCTTCAAATGCTTCAATATAAATCCAGAGAGCTCTGCTGGATGTGGTCGGATTAGAACGTTAATGAATTTATAAGCCCCTGTTATACAGTAACCGAAGCCTCAGATTTGTAGGGTACTTGTCTGAGAACCACCGTTGACCGCCTAGTAAACCTCCGATTCAGATCTTGATCTCTTCTTAAACGTTGTAGGAAATCAAACCACGAAATGGGGACAATTTTTGGAATTGGATTTGGAGGTGGTGGCGATTTGATATGATTTGTGGAGTGACTGGTGGTCGGATCTGGGAACAGGTGGACTGAACTGTAGATGGGACTGAGAACGGTTTTTAGAAAATATGAAATGGGCGAACCAAAAATTTAGAAAAATTTTGGATGAAGGGGTGGATGGAAGGAAACTCCAGTAAAATTTATGGGACTAAAAAAAATCAAAAGATGGACCTAAGACATGAAACACAGGGCGGATAGGAACCTGGACAGAACTTTGGCAGAACTGGAATGAAAGAGGGAACGAAAATCAAAAATTATGAAACGGGATCTGAATGACAAACCAATGTTTTTGGGACATCCTTGATACATATGGAACCTCCAGTAAAATTCCCAGGTCGATCAGAACTCTTGGCTGAGTTGGGAATTTCGTGGAAGTTGCTGTGGTACTGTGCGGGCAGAACTCCGATGAAGACGATGGCGGTGCGGTGGCGGCTCGTGGCGGCGGCGGCGGCGACCGGAACTGATAGGGTGGAGTCTCACCACCAGAAGGAAGCCTTCACAGCTTCAAGGGGAGAGGGAGGGGCGGCCTAAGCCTTGCTCAAGGGATTTTCTTTCAATTCAAATGGATTAATTCTACTAAAATGGAAAATACAAGCTTAAATAGGTTACATCTCACATTCATCCACAACCATTGGATCTAGGGGATGGGAATGGAGGGTTGGGATGGAGTGTGACCAAAACACAACAAAAATATTAAACAAATGGGGAGGGGGGCGCACCTTGACTAAGGGGGGAACATGGTAGGTGGGTTTGGTTGGAAATGTTGACCTTTTTGGTCCCGTGTCCCCCATGTGGACAATTGACTAGTCAAGGCTTCTAGATGTCCACCTTGGATGTTGACCAACCCCACAAGGCTGATATGGACCAATGGGAGGGGGCCTGGGGGTCCCATGGGGCCCAGGGGTCCCATTTTACAAATAAACCCCTCGCACACTCATAATTGCAAACCGTATAAAATGAAATAAACACACCTTACACATAAATAAAGTATAATTAAATATGAAAAATGGGGAGGCTCAAGGCGGAGTCTCCAGGCTGTCTCCAAGCCAGATGGACGCTGAGGTGGCTCGAGTCGTGCTCCGTGTGGGTACCGGTGGCTCGGCGTGTCGCGCCGCTCAACTGCTCGGGTGTCCGCACCAATTCTCCTCGGGTGGGAGAAACTCGACGCTGTCGAGTAAGGGTCGGCATCGCTCCTATATCGCTCCAGAAGGTCCGGATCGATCTGCTGCAACTCGCCGTGTGTGATCCATGTGTCCTCAGTAGCGGGCCGTCCTCTCCATCGCACTAGGTAGCGCGGGTAAGATCCACTCCTGGTAACTGTCACCTGCTCATCCAGTATACGATCTATATGCTCACGCTGCCGTGAAAAAGGGGCTGGAGGTGGAAGTGGACACTCAGGTGTGGGATCACTCTCAAGGGGAGGAGATGGCTCAAAAGGCTCACTAGGGATCACCGCTGGGTCCCTATATGCAACAAGATCCGATACACTGAAGGTAGAGCTTATACCATATTCCTCGGGCAAGTCCACAACGTACGCATTGGATCCAACGCGTTTCAACACTCTGAATGGACCGGCTCCGTGAGCTTGCAACTTCTTAACGGTTCCAGAGGGAAACCGTTCAGGTCTTACCGTGATCATGACGTATTCGCCCTCATGGAACTCTCGGTGGTGTCGGTGGGCATCGGCTAACTCCTTGTACCGTGCATTGCTGGCCTCAATGTGACGACGGATGTCGTCATGCAAACTCCTAACATGCCTAGCGAATGACTCGGCCGACTCCGACACTCTAGCATGGACAGGCATGGGGACAAGGTCAACGGGTTTCCTAGGCCTACGACCTGTGACTATCTCAAATGGGCTCATGCCGGTAGACATATTCACCGAATCGTTATATGCAAACTCAGCCATGGGTAGGATGAGATCCCAATCCCCAATGCGATCCTTAACTAGACACCTCAAAAGATCTCCCAGACTCCTATTGACCACTTCGGTCTGACCATCTGTCTGGGGGTGATATGCAGTGGAAAACTTGAGGTGAGTACCCATCATATGCCATAGTGTCTTCCAAAAGTAGGAAGTGAATCTGACATCACGGTCAGACACTATAGTGCGAGGCAACCCGAACTTGCACACTATATGAGTAAGGAATAGGCGGGCTACCCTAGAAGCATCCGAAGTCTTCGAACAGGGGATAAAGAGGGCCATCTTCGAGAAACGGTCAACCACCACATAGATCGAATCATGCTTCCTGGAGGTACGTGGTAATCCCAAAACAAAATCCATACTAACATCCTGCCACGGGGCATCAGGCACGGGAAGAGGCGTATAAAGGCCCGAGCTTTGCTTCTTCATCTTGGCCGTAGCACATGTACGGCACTGAGCCACGATGTTAGCAACATCGTGCTTCAAGCTTGGCCAATAAAATCGATGCTCCACTGCCTCAATAGTCTTGTTCCGACCAAAGTGGCCGGCTAGACCTCCCGCATGTAGTTCCCACACTAAGAAATCTCGAACCGAAGTTCGGGGAACACATAGCCTGCTACCTCGAAAGAGGTAACCCTCCTGAAGCATATAATCATCAAGGTCTCTCGAGGGTCCGGCCTGGAGGGTGGTAAAAATCTGACGGAAGTTAGGACAATCAACATAGGCCTCCTTCATCTTCTCTAACCCTATGACCTCGGCACTCATGGTGGTAAGCAAGCATGCTCGCCGACTCAAGGCATCAGCCACCTTGTTCTGCACTCCAGCCTTATGTTTCAGCACAAAGGTGAACTATTGGAGATATTCGACCCAACGACTATGACGCGAGTTAAGCTTCTTTTGCGAATGGAGGTACCTCAATGCCTCATGGTCGGAGTATAGGACAAACTCCTGATGTAAAAGATAGTGCCTCAAATGCCTAAGAGCTTGAACAACTGCGTAGAATTCTTTATCATATGTGGAATATCGCAGCTTCGCGTCATTCAGCTTCTCGCTGAAATATGCGATCGGGTGGGACTCATGACTCAAAACTCCTCCAATTCTCACACCCGACGCATCACAAGAGACCTCAAACACCTTCGAGAAATCAGGCAGTCGAAGGATAGGTGTTTGGGTCATGCGCTCCTTGATGTCCTTGAAGGCGGCAGATGCGGCCTTTGTCCATACAAAGGTGCCCTTCCGGATGCAATCCGTGATCGGGGCGGTGACAGAGCTAAATCCGCGGATGAAGCGACGGTAGAACGTCGCAAGACCATGAAAGCTGCGGACATCATGAACGGTATGGGGTTCCGGCCACTCAACAATGGCCCGGACCTTCTCCGGATCGGCGGAGACTCCCGTACTAGACACAATGAAACCCAAGAAGGTAAGCTGAGGTGTCATGAAGGCACACTTCTGTGGGTTCGCAAACAGTTGCTCTCGTCGAAGAAGTAGACAGACCTGCCGAAGGTGGTCTAAGTGGTCCCCTGTGGTGCGGCTATAGATAAGGATATCATCAAAATACACCACTACAAAGACTCCAATGAAAGGTCGAAGGACCTGAGTCATGAGCCGCATGAAAGTGCTAGGGGCATTGGTCAACCCAAAAGGCATAACCAACCACTCATATAGACCGTCCTTGGTCTTAAATGCGGTCTTCCACTCATCACCTGGCCTAATCCTCACCTGATGGTAGCCACTCTTAAGATCGATCTTTGAAAAGATAGTGGCACCTGCCATCATGTCTAGCATGTCATCCAGGCGGGGAATCGGGAACCTGTACTTCACGGTGATCTTGTTGATGGCACGACTATCAATACACATTCTCCATGTGCCATCCTTCTTCAGGGCGAGTAATGCGGGTACAGCACATGGACTCATGCTGTCCCGGACAGATCCTCTCTGCACAAGCTCATCGACCTGTCGTTTAAGCTCGGCATGCTCCGTGGTGCTCATTCGATAATGAGGAAGGTTGGGCAAAGAAGAGCCCGGAACAAGGTCGATGGCATGCTGAATATCCCGCATAGGTGGGAGTCCCTCGGGAAGCTCATCGGGGAATACATCAGCATACTCCTGTAGAATGGGAACAACCTCGGGTGGGAGCTCACCCTCGGAGTCCCGCTCCACCTCTCGGGCCGTAATGGCAAACACCGGACAGCCCTGACTAAGCTCCTGCTCCATTTCCCAGGAGCTAATCATCATCAATCTCCTCGTCGAGGGCTCTCCTGGGCCAGAGGTAACGGTCATAGCCCGAGCTGGGGATGGGGTACTAGGCCCGGGGACGGAAGGCTTTGGAGTACTAGGGCCAGTAGGACCCCTGACTGATGGGCTCCTGGGCCGAACGGGTTGGAGGGTGACCCGCTGGCCAACGTGGTCGAAGATACAGGTGTTCGACCGGCCATGGAGCGTGGCATCCCGGTCAAATAACCACGGCCTACTAAGAATGATACTGCCCACTTCCATGGGGAGGACATCACACCAGATCTCATCACGGTAGGAGTGGAGCTGCAGCGGGATCAAGCACCGCAGCCTGACCGAAATGGAAGTGGTATCCACCCATGATACCTGATAGGGACAAGGATGGTCTACGGGTGTGAGACCAATACGAGCGACAGTGTTCGTGGAGATTGCATTGATACAACTCCCGCTATCGATGACCACCTTGCAAATTTGCTTTCCCAGCCTACAGAATACCTGAAGGATAGTGGTCCGACGCCAGTCATCACTGACCTGTGGCTGGGTGAGGATACATCTGACGACCCCCACGTGGGTACCGTCCGACTGCTGGACATCCTGGGCCTCACCTCCCATCTCATAGTACTCGTCAGCTAACTCTTCATCTGCCTCATAGCTGACTAACTCGAGGCCCGTAGGGGTGGTATCCTCGGCCTGTGTGTCCCCGATGTGAAGAGATGGGCGGGTGGGACACTGGTTGGCGAAATGGCCAAACCCATTGCAGCGATAACACTGCTGCCGTGATCCACTAGGCTCCCCAATTATAGGTCCTTTACCTTTATCCTCCCGACGGATAGGAGGCGTAGGCAACAAAGGACGTGCAGGAGGTGCGGGTGCCGGTGGACGGGCTACGGGTGGGGCTGTAAGATGCTGGGGACGAGGAAGGTCCCTTGGGGGTGGAGGACGAGGCCTAGGAGCAAATGGCTCGGGACGAGCGGGCTCCTGAGGTCGAGCCATGGGGGCCCTCGGATACGTGCCAGAAAAGCCACGGGGCTCGACACTACGAAGACGAAAAGAGCCCAACCGGTGGGGTGACTCGAACTCGGCCTCGAACTGCTCCAATTCGTGAGCAATCTGATATGCCTGCTCCAAAGTGGTGGCATTGCGGTGAAAGAGTTCATATTGATAATTGGGCCGCAAACCTCTCCGAAAGCGGGATATCGTCATGGTGCTCTCTTCCGTGACCCCGCACCGCAAGTAATACTCATCGAACTCGGCGGTGTACTCGGTCACGGATCGATTCCCTTGGGAGATGCTTTGCCACTTTTCTATGAGACGTTGGTGATATGAGGCGGGAAGGTACTTCTCCCTCAACTTGGTTTTCATATCATCCCAAGTACAGATCTGGGGTTGACGTCGCTGGTTGAGCAGGCTCTCCACATTGATCCAATAAGTTTGGGCCTGCCCTTGCAGCTTCATTTTTGCGTATCAGACTCTTCGGTGGTCCGTCATGTCAAACCACTCGAAGTACCGGTCCATGCCGGCCTCCCAATCTAAATACACCCTCGGGTCCAAGGACCCGCTAAAAGTGGGAAGGTCCGCACGCACACCCCTAAGAATGCGGTCGTCATCCTCGTCACCACGATTCCGTCATTGATGACGACGACCGTTACCCCCATGATCATTATCAGATGCATAATCATCCACCACATGCACCTGTTGAACCCCAACATTCTCCGCCTGAGCCCTTGGCACAGCAGGCTGCTGGACCGGCTCCTGTTGGCCATTCGTCGGTGCGGGTTGCGCCGCTACTGGGCCCCTCTCGAGGATGGCAATTCTCCCAACTAGGCCCTGAATGGACTGATCCGAATGCTCGGCCCGATCCTCGAGGGCTTTCATCCGCCCTTCTAGATGCGTTCCTATGCCATCCATACGCGTACTAAGACCATCCATACGCGTATCTAAACGATCCATGATGGCCCGGAACATCTCGGCCGTGGAAGACTCATCGGAACTACGGGCTCGGGACTCCGCCATAGGTGGTGGTGGCGGCGAGTACTGGGTGCCTCGACGGGTGGGCATGCAACAGACACATGACCTAGAAGACACCGACTAATGCAAACACACGCTAAATAATGCACTTAGACCTAAACCAATATCCGATACGGGGCGGAGTTAATCGATCCGAAGATCACTCCCGCAAGTGTGCGACCTCCCGGTAGGCGTAGCCTAACGTTCGGACAACACCTTTTAAGATACCGAATAAAGGGTGCAAATGTAATTTAAAACACACTTCTTTTTTTTTGTTGTTTTGAAAATGAGGATGATCCTAGACTCGACTTAGACCATGATGCATGCAAGACATATGCAAAGACTACCCTAGACTCAACTCGCTCTGATACCAAACTGATGCGGGACGGACACGGGAGACGACACTATTAGGTGCCACCCTCGGACTCTAGATGAAGACGCGACCAGTAGCACACACCAGGGAGACACTAAGCCCGACACTACGAGCTCCTAGTGGCAAAATATCGCTAACAGAAGTGGAAGCTTACTCATCGTCCCAAGCGAGGGAAAGCGCGGACCGTGCGCGGTTAAGGAACCGGCGGAGGTCAAGGGTAGTCCGACTCAACTTCCGGACTCGGATCGAGTCGCGGGACGGGTCACTCTCACTCTCACATCGGTGACATGGACACACGGACTAGTACCTACACTCTCGGCAGCGGCAAAAGACCGTATACTAGCTAAGCAAATGAACGCCAAGAAGTTAAGACTTTACCTCCACGCACCCGGCGTGGCGAAGACAACCCCGGCCAATCGCGGACTCCCGGTTAACACAATCTTACAGAAATACAATAATTTGACCCACTCCACGCAGGGATGGAAAAAGATCACATGCGGGGCCTGGGAATCACGCAAATTGGGTTGATGGGCAGCATCTTGATGTCGCCCGACGGTGCCAAACTCCGCGTTTTCGTGCTTTCTGAACGGCGGGTTCTGTGGGCCCGTGGGGCCCACGGATGGCGCTGGCCTCCGGATCTGCAGGAGTGGGTCCCACTGTGGTGGGGACCCCTGGTGGCACGCCTCCACGGAAGGCGGTCGGCCGGGAACACCAACCGGTGGCCGAACAACTCCGATCTCCAAGCTTTTGGAATGCTGCCCACGGATTTTTAGTTGCTGTTTTCAGGCGCGCGCTCCGGCGAAAACGGCCGCTGCAATCAATCCCGACGTCGGATCGGGACGCATGAGCTATCGTTGGAAATCTCTCTTCAAATGCTTCAATATAGACCCAGAGAGATCTGCTGGATCTGGTCGGATCAGAACTTTAATGAATTTACAAGCCCCTGTTATACAGTAACCGAAACCTCAGATTTGCAGGGTACTTGTCTGAGAACCACCGTTGACCGCCTAGTAAACCTCTGATTCAGATCTTGAGCTCTTCTTGAACATTGTAGGAAATCAAACCATGAAATGGGGACAATTTTTAGAATTTTATTTGGAGGTGGTGGAGATTTGATATGATTTGTGGAGTGACTGGTGGTCGGATCTAGGAACAGGTGGACTGAACTGTAGATGGGACTGAGAACGGTTTTTAGAAAATATGAAATGGGCGAACCAGAAATTTAGAAACATTGTGGATGAAGGGGTGGATGGAAGGAAACTCCAGTAAAATTTATGGGACTAAAAAAAATCAAAAGATGGACCTAAGACATGAAACACAGGGCGGATAGGAACCTGGACAAGACTTTGGCAGAACTGGAATGAAAGAGGGAACGAAAATCAAAAATTATGAAACGGGATTTGAATGACAAACCAATTTTTTTAGAACATCCTTGAAACCTATGGAACCTCCAGTAAAATCCCCAGGTCGATCAGAGCTCTTGGCTGAGTTGGGAATTTCATGGAAGTTGCTGTGGTACTGCACAGGCAGAACTCCGATGAAGACGATGGCGGTGCGGTGGCGGCTCGTGGCGGCGGCGGCGGCGACCGGAACTGATAGGGTGGAGTCTCACCACCAGAAGGAAGCCTTCACAGCTTCAAGGGGAGAGGGAGGGGCGGCCTAAGCATTGCTCAAGGGATTTTCTTCCAATTCAAATGCATTAATTCTACTAAAATGGAAAATACAAGCTTAAATAGGTTACATCTCACATCCATCCACAACCATTGGATCTAGGGGATGAGAATGGAGGGTTGGGATGAAGTGTGACCAAAACACAACAAAAATATTAAACAAATGGGGAGGGGGGCGCACCTTGACCAAGGGGGGATCATGGTAGGTGGGTTTGGTTGGAAATGTTGACCTTTTTGGTCCCTTGTCCCCCATGTGAACAATTGACTAGTCAAGGCTTCTAGATGTCCACCTTGGATGTTGACCAACCCCACAAGCCTGATATGGACCAAGGGAGGGGGCCTGGGGGTCCCATGGGACCCATGGGTCCCATTTTACAAATAAGCCCCTCGTACACTCATAATTGCAAACCGTATAAAATGAAATAAACACACCTTGCACATAAATAAAGTCTAATTAAATATGAAAAATGGGGAGGCTCAAGGCGGAGTCTCCAGGCTGTCTCCGAGCCAGATGGACGCTGAGGTGGCTCGAGTCGTGCTCCGTGTGCGGTACCGGTGGCTCGGCGTGTCGCGCCGCTCAACTGCTCGGGTGTCCGCACCATGGAATCTGGAGCTACCGCGCTTCAGATTGAAATCAGATCGGCAGGTTTTCTTGTAGATGGCCATCTCCCCTTCTTCCTTCTCCTTCAAGGTGCGCAACACTTCCTCCACGTTCTTCTGAATCCTGCAAAGAATAGAAAAGATTAGCGCCAGAGATATCTCCTTCGATGGACATCGCAAGATATAAATAGGGCTAGAATATAGAACAAAAGACCACAAAGCCCTTGTAAAAAACCTTCAAATACACACCCAATAGATGGGTGAAACCCTAAGGGTAATGGTGTAAAAGCTCAGACAATCGGATCATGAAATGGGCAGATCGAAATCAAAATTGGAAACACGACCCGGAACGCCCCAGGAGAAGTGTCGACTCTTAGAGTGGCGTACTGTCCCGTTAAAAGAAAACATGACCCATAGTGAGAGTGTCGACTCCCAGAGTCGACACTTTTCACTAGGGATTCTGTCTGTGTATAGGACAGACCCTAGAGCACCAAGAGTCGAGTCTTGCAGAGTAGAAACCGAAAATGCAATTAAACCAAGAAATTAACCCCATACAAAAACCAATTAAATGCCAAGCATTAGGGGTCTTAAAACAACAATCAGAGTAGGTATCAATAAGAAGAATGGGAAAACAACAAGATCAGAATGTACAATAGACATACCATTAACCCAATTGAAGACTTCAAAACAACCATGAAAACCCATGTGCACTGACTTGTGCACGAATGTGCACCGACCTATATCTATATGCCGACACATGCGTGCACTGACCTATTAAGGCATGTGCACCGACTTTGTATGTGTGGATGCAAGGGATGCACCGATGCAAGGGATGCACTGACCCTATTAAACTAAAATGTGCACCGACTTGCACAGTAAGTGCTTCGACCTTAGCTTCATGAAGACCAAAATTAGCACTGACTTTGGTGCTACTAGCATTGACTTTATGCATAGACGAAAACATGCACCAACCTATGGCAGAACTAGCACAGACCTAGTGACAAAGCAACCAAAATAAGCAAACAAGCATAGAGTTTATGCAAAGAAGATAGCATCGAATTTCCTAGCACCGACCTTGGTGCAGCTAGCATCGATCCAACAAATATATATATTCAACACACAAAGGCTCATCAAGATCCATTGAAACATAACTACCCATTTTTCGGACATATCAAGGAGTTGATCATGTAGGTAAAGGGCATTTCCAAACAATCAAAACCTCAAGTAAGAATTCAGTTAATATGACATGTATTGCTGTACATGAAATTCATTCAACCCAAAACATCAATTAACATATGAATGGTTAATAACTCATTCAAGCTAATTTCAGCTAGGAGCATGCATACACAATTTGATCCATATACTTCCTTAAAATACCCATGATAGTATGAAATGAAAGCCATGAGCAGATGGAATTGGTTAAGCTTGTGAACAAATGGAAGCCAAGGCATCAATATGCATAGGCCACCCTCTATATAGAAACTATAGCAGATGGAAGTGTCGACACCAGTGTTGGCACTTAGTTAGAAGACAAAAACCTGCAAGACAAGATGTCAATATATTAGCTCATCTGACATCAAGACATTTTCCACAATACTTACACACAATATATTATTATCATCAAAACCATCACCAAGGATAAAGAGGGAGTGCCACGAACCCAACAAGCTCCCCCTTTTTTATGATAACAATATATTGTGGCAATCCAGAACTCTCTCCCCCTTTGACATTATCAAAAAGTGGGGGACCTAGAGGAACAACCAAATGTGAAATTTTAACAAGAATGGTGCACGAACCTAGCAATTAACCTACCATTAAAGGAGGGTATATAAACCATGGGCACATGGCACAAAAAATGGAATTTGATGTACAGTATGCAAGATGTTCAATTGTTGAATTATGTTCAAAATGTATGACCAAACTATGCACAGAAAGTATGACTGACTTGGACTATATGCAAGTGCTATACTAAAGAGCACATTATTCTCCCCCTATTGTCATGAATAAAAACCGACTGACAATGGAATTATTTAATCTGTTATTTACATGTATAATCTAAAGATGCATCTGAGTGAAATGAAGTATTAAATGTATGAACAAGATCAGGCAATCAAGCATTTAAACATGCATAATAAGATATAAAAGCAAACAAATCCCTTCGGGACAGGTTTAATAAGAGTGCAATTGATTATGGAACATGATGTGCATGAGCAATGCTAAGAGGGTCGTGCTTACAAAAAGATGGTACTGCATAAACTATGAAGGTTGACAGATTCATAAAGTACATTCACACAATCAGCCCAAGGTTAATATGTGATAATTGAGCAATGAATTTCAAGATCATATGAATAAACAGATTTTTTAAAGAACATAGGAAAGAACCTATCCTCTATACACTTCCATACACAATGCTCGAATATTGGTATCTACGTATAACCCCAAAATTTTGATTAAACACAAAAAATGTGACTAACCTTTTGACGCGAGTCATACCCTTTGTCTCAGGGGCATTTCGCGATTACTCAATTTTGTCACTTATCTTAACTGTGGATTTTGTCACTTTTCGATGCGAGTTGTATCCTTTGTCTTAGAGACACTTCCCGACTACTCGGTGTCGAATCACACTTATTTTCATGTGGATTAACTTCACTTTTCTACGCGAGTTTCCTCCTTTGTTTCAGGGAAGATTCCCAGCTACTCGGATTCACATTTCACTTATAAAGATTTTTGGTGGGGTAAACAGCTTTTTCCTTACAAGACATGTGAATTCCATGTAGAGATTCAAGAGTCCTCTAAAGTGTTGAGAGGAAAACTGAAATCCTTATTAAATTGAATCATTTATCTCAAAAAGGTGCAAAGTGTGTGGGTGGTTGTACTGAACGTAAGATATGAATTAGTCTAATCACAGTTATGTCTCCCCCTAAATGTATGCACGGTTATAAAGAAATATCTCCCTTAATATATGCCATGTAACAAACATGTCTAAATCAATATAATTTTATCTAGCAAGGGAAAAAGTCATAGGATGTTTTCAAGAAAAGGGTGATATAATATATATACACTCGAACATCCATCAAGGTAAAGTATTCACACAAGGTGACTACCGATACATGGCTGAGAACGTAGGTCCGAAGACCACCATCAAGCATGGGGAAGGCTTCCAATTGGAAAAAATCCAACTTTCCACGATCGCCATTTGATATACCAGATAATCATGGCATTCAAGCACATAAATATGTCAAGTATATGCAAGTATATGCACGTAACCGAACATATGATCAAAGACTTCTTTTATGTACAAGTATGCAAAGATGTGTATGATATGTGCAGTGTGTATCATGCAACTAAGTACATGTTCTATGTATGCAAGACTGAATTGTTATTTGCAAAAAGTAAGTAAGAGTATGAAAGACTTTATGTGCAGTGTAAGGCATTCAAAAAATTGGATTTATTCACAAGATGTGCAGAGAGAAGTATTCAAGACAACTAATCATCAGACTCACAAGATCTCAATATTTCAAAAGATGCCAAAATCAGTGAGATAGGAATGTAATTGTTTAAATGCAAACATTTTCGTCCAAGCACAAATTTTACCTTTTCAGATCTTTCAAAATGAACTGAAGCAAAATAAATTTCAAAACAAACCATTTTTGTCTCTCACCTTGAGAGTCATTTATTTATCAACGTTTCTTGCCCTCAAGGCG
The DNA here is from genome assembly GCA_022559845.1 of Amorphophallus konjac. Classification (NCBI taxonomy): domain Eukaryota; kingdom Viridiplantae; phylum Streptophyta; class Magnoliopsida; order Alismatales; family Araceae; genus Amorphophallus; species Amorphophallus konjac. Next base: position 233,306,294 of record CM040122.1, read on the forward strand.
CCCCTACAAAATAAATTTCTCATTTCAAAGTTTTGGATACCCAAACCATCTTGGGTCCCGAGGGGTTAGTGTTAACACGAACAAATGGATTCTTGTATCTCCTAGCAAACCAATCATCATCACATCTCATAGTGGAACAATCATCCATAGGATGACCATTCTCACCACAATAATAACAATAAGAAAAATTTCTTTTCATGGACCATTTTTCATCATTTTTCATTAGAGAACAATTATTCATCATGTGTCCATGTTCATAACAATAATAACATGAAATTTTCTTTTTGACAGGCGAGTCATCATCATTTTTCTTTGTAAAACAGTTTTATATAACATGTCCATGTAAGCCACAGTAGAAGCAATGTACATTGAAGTTTTTCTTCATAGGTTTTTCATGATTTTTAGAATCATCAACAATTTTCATTTTTCACTTCAATGCCTCATCATGATCAAATTTCATCAAAAAATAATCATACATATCATGACCTTATCTACCACAATAAAAGCATGAAACATTTATTCTTTTCCTTGATGCATGAGCATGTTTATCAGTTGAGAGTTTTGCATGCATACACGAATGATTAATGACATTATCCTGTTTCTCATTTTCTTTATCACACAAACACAAAGACTCATTCAGAATTTTGATTTCATTTTCTAATGATGAAATGTGCAATTCACAATTAGTAAACTCTTCTTCACACAAAGTAAGTTTATCATTCAAGAAGGAATTGATAGTTTTATAACTTGCGACCTCTTCTTCTAGAACATGAGAGTTTTCAAGATCATCAACAACTACATGTTTTTCTTTTTCAAACATATGGATTTTATCAACCAGTAGAATGTTTTGATCTTTCAATTTCTGAACTTCTTGAGCAAGCTTTTCATTCACAAGCAATTCATCAAGCAAACATTGATCAATTGACATGGAGTTCAATTTGTCTTTCATTTCCCTTTCATTTATCTCAAGTTCTGAGATCTTAGCCATTGAGGTTTCATTTTCGATTTTCAAAGTTGAAATTGTTTCTTTTTGACTTTCAGCCTCAAGCATGGAAGACTTGCTTAATTTCTCAAGCTCAGCACATTTTTCACATGAGAAATTATCAGCATGAGAGTTTTCAATTTTCTTTTTCAATCTTTTATTTTTAGATTTCAATGATTTATATATTTCAAACAATTCATCATAGGCATCCATCAGTTCATCATAACTCAGTTCAACTTCCTCATCGGAGTCAGAGTTTACCTTTGAACTCTCCTCGCTTTGATGATCATTGCCGTTGTTTGCCGCGAGGCACTCATCAACACTATTTTCTTGGGCTTCGCTTAGCCCATCCCAAATTTCTTTGGCTGACCTACAAGATGAAACAAAAGGATATACGTCAGTGTTCATAGCAACCTTAAGAGCATTCAAAACAAACAAGTTATCAGAATTCTTTTTCATGTGCTCATCGGTCCACCTTGACTCATTTTTAGGTAAACTGTAAGGACAATGAGTGATTAGATTCATAAGCTTCGGATCAATATTAGTAATCTAAACATAAAATTTTCCAAGCCATAAAGCATAATCAAAACCATCAAAGGTAGGAACTGAATTCAGACTAGCCATCATGAACAGATCTTTTCTCCTAGATCGTGAGGTCCGCAGAATAAAAATCAGAGACCAGGCTCTGATACCAATTGTTGGCCCAGACTAGATGACGGACAAGAAGAGGGGTTGAATTGTCCCCTTGCTGAGATGGCGGATTTTAAAAACAACTCCCACTAAACACAGCGGAAACAAGATTAACTACGTTAATTCACCCAATCAGAACTAAAGTGAGATTTAGGTTCACTCAGTCTTTCCGATCTCACTCGAACAATCTATGCACTAAACGATTAAGCATAAACTAAACACGAATAGCAGATGAAGCGATGTCTAGAGGTGCAGTGAATAAAAACCTATCAAATAACCTGTGAAAGGAGGTAGATGAAATGGACAATCACATAGGCAAGCCACATGCAACACGGATATTTTTAGGTGGTTCAGGACCACGACGGGCTCCCTACGTCCACCCCTCACCGAACCTGGAGAGGCTTCACTACCACGCTACGAACTGTAGCAAGATGGGGACGATCCCCAACACCACACACGCTGCTTCCGCAGCAATGCACACACAGGGCCTAGCCCCAGAACGCTGCCACTGCAGCACACACACACACAACGTCGGGGAACACATCCCAGACTCGAAAACCAGACGGAGACGCAACTCCATCTTCACACACGGACTCGGGGAAACTCGCCCCGTAATGAAACCACACACTCGGAGATGCAGCTCTGCCCACACACAGCAATCTACTGAGTTCGACAAAATAAAAAGATATACAATGAACGCCCAAACTTTCAATCTATTCTGAAATAAAGAGTAGAGATGAGAGAGGAAAGATTCCCCATCAAATCTGTAATGAAAGCTCATAGACGGAACGGATGAGTGCGCTGAGGATATCCGATCATAGAGAGGAAGCCGTCTAAGACTGATGGAGACGCCCAGGTGGAATCTGGAGCTACCACGCTTCAGATTGAAATCAGATCGGTAGGTTTTCTCGTAGATGGCCGTCTCCCCTTCTTCCTTCTCCTTCAAGGTGCGCAACACTTCCTCCATGTTCTTCTTTCTCCTGCAAATAATAGAAAAGATTAGCGCCAGAGATATCTCATTCTATGGAGATCGCAGGATATAAATAGGGCTAGAATATAGAACAAAAGTCCACAAAGCCCTTGTAAAAACCCTTCAAATACACACCCAATAGATGGCTGAAACCCTAAGGGTAATGGTGTAAAAGCTCAGACAATCGGATCATGAAATGGGCAGATCGAAATCAAAATCGGAAACACGATCCAGAATGCCCCAGGAGAAGTGTCAACTATTGGAGTCGACACATTTTTCAAGGTGTACTATCCCGTTAAAAGAAAACATGACCCACCGTCAGAGTGTCGACTCCCCAGAGTCGACACTTTTCACTAGGGGTTCTGTCTGCGTAAAGGACAGACCCCAGAGCACCAAGAGTCGACTCAAGGAGTCGACTCTTGCAGAGTAGAAACAAAAAATGCAATTAAACCAAGAAATTAACCCCATACAAAAACCAATTAAATGCCAAGCATTAGGGGTCTTAAAACAACAATCGGACTAGATATCAATAAGAAGAATGGGAAAACAACAAGATCAGAATGTATATGTTGAGACATACCATTGACCCAATTGAAGACTTCAAAACAACCATGAAATCCCATGTGCATCGACTTGTGCACGGATGTGCACCGACCTATGTAGGAATGTGCACCGACCTATATCTATATGCAGCCATGTGTGTGCACTGACCTATGAAGGCATGTGCACCGACTTTGTATGTGTGGATGCAAGGGATGCACCGACCCTATTAAACTAAAATGTGCACCGACTTGCAAAGTAACTGCTTTGACCTTAGCTTCATGAAGACCAAAATTAGCACTGACTTTGGTGCTACTAGCACTGACTTTATGCATAGAAGAAAACATGAACCGACCTATGGCAGAACTAGCACAGACCTAGTGACAAAGCAACCAAAACAAGCAAACAAGCACAGACTTTCTGCATAGAAGATAGCACCGATTTTCCTAGCACCGACCTTGGTGTAGCTAGCATCGATCCAACAAATATATATATGCAGCACAACTTGATCATGCATTTCAACACACAATGGCTCATCAAGATCCATTGAAACATAACTACCCATTTTCCTGACATATCAAGGAGTTGATCATGCAGGTAAAGGGCATTTCCAAACAATCAAAACCTCAATTAAGAATTCAGTTAATAGGACATGTATTGCTGTACATGAAATTCATTCAACCCAAAACATCAATTAACATATGAATGGTTAATAACTCATTCAAGCTAATTTCAGCAAGAAGCATGCATACACAATTTGATCCATATACTTCCTCAAAATACCCATGACAGTATGAAATAAAAACCATGAGTAGATGGAATGGGTTAAGCTTGTGAACAAATGGAAGCCAAGGCATCAATATGCATGGGCCACCCTCCATATAGAAACTACAACAGATGGAAGTGCCGACACCAGTGTCGACACTTAGTTAGAAGATAAAAACCTGCAAGACAAGATGTCAATATATTAGCTCATCTGACATCAAGACATTTTCCATAATACTTACACACAATATATTGTTATCATCAAAACCATCACCAAGGACAAAAAGGGAGTGCCACGAACCCAACAACAAGTTCCATAGATACAGACTTAGCAAAACTTTGATAAATAAATGAGTGAGTTGCTCCAGTATCAAAAAGAACGAATGTTGTCTTATCAAGAATAATGATTGTACCTTCAACCAATCCACCTTCCTTGGTGGTTTCTGTCTCGGCTTCCTGAAGGGCTTGGAGCTTGCCCTGCCGCCTTTGGCTTCCTTGTGGCTTATCCGATGTAGCTTGGTCTGATAAAAGAGGACACTCAGGGATACGATGGTCCCTGCTCCCACAATGCAGACAGGCACCTAGCTTGCGCCAGCACTCCTCCATCTTGTGACTTGGACGATCACAATACTTGCAAAGAGCTTTGGATGATGCAGCCGATCCTACCTTCTTGTCATCACTTCTCGACTTCTTGTCCTTCCACGAACTAGACCCGCCAGTGCACCTTATCTTGCCATTGTTGGGTTTGAAATTCCCAGAACTAGTGGTATGCTCCTTCTTGGTGTTTCTTCCTCGGATCCTCTCAGTCATCTCCATGGTATCTTCGAGAACTTGAGAACTTGCGCCTTCCTCACAATCTCAAAATAGTTATGAATCTCCATCGGCGCCAACTGGTTGATATATTGGAGTTTCAACCCATTGAGAAACCTCTTGGCCTTCATCTTTTCTGTAGATACCAGGTGCGGTGCATATCAAGATAATCAGGAGAATTACGCCTCGTATTCAGCAACTAACAGATTCCTCTACCTCAAAGCAGTGAATTCCGCCGCCTTCTTTTCTTGCACACGGTCCGAGAAATACTTACTGTTGAAAAGCTCCTTAAACTCATCCCATGTCGCACGCCTATTACCGAGCGTGGCTTCTGCTGCCTCCCACCACGCACGAGCATCACGTTCCAACTGGAAAGTAGTCAAGAGAACGCGCTCCTTGTCACTACATTGCATAACTCAAAAAATACGATGCATCTCCTTTAACCAATGCTCGGATTCATCGGGATCCACCGAACCACCAAATCGTGGGAGATTCAATCCTTGGAAATTTCGGTGGAGATCACCGGCTCCATGGTGCACCGCTCCACCTTGGGCCACTTGTTGGAGGGCCTAAGTCAAACCCTGCACTATACGTTGCATGTCTCTCCATTGTGCACGCTCAGCTACCATCGGAATAGACCCCGACACATAGGAAAATTAATTAGATCGACCTATCGAGACTTCTTTTAAAGATTATTAGTTAACTTAACCTGAGTCTCTATCCCATCTCACTGGGTTGGATCCGTAGACTTTAACAAGGTCACTGGTTCTACGACACCACTTAAAAACCTAGGGACTTTAGAAAACCTAGGCTCTGATACCACAAAACTATCACACCCCGACGCGGAATATCTGAACGAGGCAGTTATAATCATTCATGATAATCAGAGCAATAACGTAAATTTAGAAAAAAGAAAGCATAAATACTAGGAAAGATGAACTACTCAAAATACTGCTAGTTAATTCATGAACGAGAAATAATTGTCTCAAAGTATCAACTGGCAGCTTACATAACGACTCAAATTAAAAACTAAACAAAACAAAGATTTCAACTCTCCAAAGACCTAATAACAACTGACTCCTTCGAGGATAACTTAAAGACACCACTAATGCTAAGATAGCCACCAGGTCTATCATCTAAATGGTTCACTCCAGGGTTTTCACTCTTGCCCATCCCCATCCGTTTGCGTATCATCCTTGGAATTACCTGAAAGGGGGGAAAACTAGGTGAGCGAACGCTCAGTAAATTCTAAAGCAGGCAAAGTATAAGTGATTAACCAATTTAATAATGTCATGCGAGATAATGAATAATAAAACAAACTAAAGACAATAACTAGAAATGGCGAGATGACAAGAATGTAGGCAATAATTCAGAAACAAGTTGAACAGAACTTCAACATGTTCCAAGATTTGGCCGATCAAGCACGCAAGTATAGCAAGCCATGTAGAGTTGAGCTTTCCAGTAGATAGGATATGAATGTCAAAGACCAAACACTAGCAAGTACTCAGTGCAATGCCTCACCATGTCATGACAACTCCCCGGGGCACTAGTACTTTTCGGGCGCTCCTCCCAGGACCAGACCGGGCCCTTATGATGCGTTGGCATTGATTTGGTGGATCCAAGATCCCAAGTAATATCTAGACATTCATTGGAATCGGCCAAGAATTCCAAAGTCAAGCTGTGAAATTTATCCTCTAGGACCAAGTGATCTTTCAATAATTGAAAAGAGGTCAAGAGATTAAGGGATATGATCAGGATAGTTTTACGACGCAAGCCATCTTGACTTGGCTATACAAGACACACACGGAAAACAAGCTCTGGACAAGTTGCGATCATGAAAGGGCCGCAAAAATGAAGAAACTGTCTATAATGGACCGCAAGGGTCAATACTGGGCCATAAGGATGAAGCCCAACGTTGAAGGGTGAAAACGGTCCAAGAGGGGCCGCAAAGGGGAAAACGACGGTCCTCACTGGGCCACTTTAAACATAATGGTACAAGACTAGCCGCAAGTAGGTTGGGCCCAACAATGGTTTACCAGTTGACTTAGCCGATCATTGGTCAGCCTGGGCATGGTGGAACCAGACCAGGGTCCAACCCACATGTCCCAGATGAATTCCAAAGGCCCAGATCAACTTACACAGGGCTAGGTCGACTGGAAATCAAGGGAAAGTCGACCGACAAACTCGCGCACAGGCCAGGTCAAAAGTCAGAAATGCGGTCAGAAAATGGCCTCATACCGGAATAGGACGGTCTTCAATATGGCCGCTACAAATAGTAAAGGTCCCAGAAGGGCCGCAATCCGACAGAACAGTCCCAAATCGGGCTGTAAAAACACGCGATTCGATCCAGTCGATAAGTTCAGGCTTTGGGGTACAACCTGCCCGACGTCCTAGTGGGAATCCCAGGCTCGCGCGGTCTTACGGAGGTCTCATAATAGAGGTCCTAGTCCGATGGAAGGAATATCCGACGGTGAGTCCCAACTATTACAAGATTAAGGTTCTAAAACATCGAAAAATAAGAGTATAGCGGTCAGCCAGCACCACCGGAGTGGGGTGACTGTCAAACAATCCTAGTAAATTTTTCCACAATACCAATCAACATTGAAGTAATAATTTCATGATTGAATTGTATTATATGTGACAAGAGGAACAATAAATAAGATATGATTGTGGATGATCATAGTTAAATTAGGCATTACAATGTTCCATATAATCCATTTATTTCGTGTGTTTCTACCCTACACATGTTGTCTAAAAAAGGTGAACACAATTAATAAAATAGCAATTTGAATATAATCTGTACGTAAATGGCGGTCTATCGCACAACCGCTAGCATTCAGAAGCGGTCAGGAACTGGCCTTAACTCAACCTTTGCGGTATGACGCGAGGCTGCTAGCATGAAACGAGTTTCAAAATTTTAAAAGGGTGGAAAATGGTCTGTTGCGAGACCGCTAGGGTCAGAGGCGGTTCTTGGTGTGACCGCAACCAAGACGCCACGTCTGGCCTCCGACGAACTCTGATAGACCTCGATTGCAACATGAGATTCACGCGGTACGGTATATAAAAATTGGGCAAAATGCTATTAATAAAAAGAGGACAAAAAGGTGCACAATATATCATGATCAATTAAGATTTGAGCCTGCTTAAACCTAACATTGAATCGATATAACAGGGAGTAATAAGATTGATGCCCTAGTTTGACATGCTTTGACGAAAACATGAACTACGATCTCTATACTCAATACAAATTGGGGCTTCCGGTACCAAATTAAATAGGACTCGAAGGTGCTTCTAATGGTGTAACTTAAGTAAGATTTGGTCTGCTAGAACCTACCTTAATCGAAGATCAAACGAGACGTTGGACACCGAAATCGCACAAGAATACCCTCGCTCCAACTCGACGTCTCCTCCCTTGAACGAGCTCCCCATCGGCGCCTCAGCAAATGAGGGTTCAAGGTCAGGTTAGGGTTAGTTTTCTAGAAAGCAATTTGATCTAGGGGTGATGGTAAGGCTAGATAGAGCCCACGAACTCGACGCACGCGGAAATCGCGCATTGACCAAGTCACGCCACCTTCACGCTCAAAATTAGACTCCTAGGGTTAGGGTTTTGCGAGGGAACAAGAGGGGAAAAAGGCTACCTATTAGGGTCGATCAAATGGACCTGGTTTGGGCTCGAATGGTTATGATTTGGGCTCGAATTTGGTGATCTAAGGTTCGATTAAACAAGACTCCGATTTTTGCCCTAAATCTCTTAATTCGGCTTGATAAGATTTTATTTTGGAGTCATCCAAGAAGACAAAGCGTCTAGAAATTGGGTCCTCTACATGATTATGATTTTTTTCTATATTTTTATAAATTAATTGAAATTTAGTCAAAAGGGGATTTAAATTTAATTTTAAGAAATTTCTCAATTATTACCAAATATGCAAAAATTTAATTAATTCTCATGGTGCTACACACCTAAACTCGTCGCAAATCCTCAAACGCAGCACCGCAGATCCGCACCTGCCGGCAACCCTACCCAACGCAACACAACTGGGGGCGCCACCCGTCGGGAAGAAATCTCTCTATCACAGCCCTTGGGCCCCGCACCGGCACTCCAACAAGAACAAAAAACCGCATTCACAGCACCAACGCAGCACACTCAAACTCTTACGCGAGAAACCAAGCAGAAAATAAGCACAAAACTCTATGCCATCTGCCGACTGTACTGGACCTTATGGACTATAATCATTGCAATATCTCAAATTCCCATGTACGTCCACAACCACTGCTCTGATACCAACTGTAACGACCCAAGATCCGGATACCGGGAATAACCTGATACCATTCGAATCCTGGCTCGCCGCCTACGAGTCGGAGGGCTCGAAAGGGCTAAAAGGAGTGTGGAGGTACAAAGAAATAGGAAATAAAGCAGGATAATTCAACAATTAATAGAAATAAACAATCTAATTATAGAGTCCAGTCCAACAAAAGGATAGTCTAAGGCAGGGAAACATACCCAACACTAAGTGAACACTCGGCCCGGCGAGCTGGCAACTAAGAACCTCTGCACAACACCCTCGAACCTTGAAGAAGAACCGCCTCACCTGAAAAGTAGAAGTGAGCCTCCTATCACTGGCTCAGTAGGGGTCCCATGGAACCCCAACCGTAAACAGCGGCAGTAGCGAAAAGCAGCAACAACAGTAGGAATAGCAAACCTGGTGGCCGGTAAAAACTCAGCGCTACAGCTACCCCTACTATACCGGAAAACACGCCCCGATATCACAGTCGAGGGACTACCCGACTATCAGAAAAACCCTGGCTACGCTACCAGAAGAAACATCATGACAACACTATCGTGGAGGCCCGTTTTGCAGATGAAGGTCCAACCCGAGACCACGCGGTCTGGGTAACACGATCACGACCTCGCCGTCGTGAAGCCCTATATTGTCTAGGGAAAGGACCCTCGGTGACGCTCACCGGGAACCCTAGACCTCTACCTCAGGAAACACATGGAATCTACACGCGAAACCACGTCTCGCAGATGGGAAACAGAAGCTCGAGTCACAAGAATCTCACGTCACGTGACGGGAGCACTGCCCACTAGAAGCAAGGTCGGATGCATCCACTAATGTCTTAGACCGTGCCTCAGGTGTCTCCCTACACGCCCCAGGCAGAGACGGAGACACACAACTAGTACCACAGATAAGGACTAGCTGGGGTCACGCTCGTCAACACGGGTCCGACGCCCCCAACCACGTGTGCACACACAGACCGTGCGCCCTAGGTCAGATCCTCTAACTACTTTCTCCCTCAAGCCCGGACTCTGGCTACACGAAGGGGCCCTACGGTAACCAGCCTAAAAACTGTCTCTCTCGGGTAAGCCGCTCCACCACTCTCGGGTGGGTCAGCACACGTGTGCTGTAAGAAGGCTACGACCAGTGGGAGGTCACTAAACGTGAACACGGAAAGTCACACATGCACCCATTGCGAGTAATGCGGAGTACCAGGTGACTAGGGGCCACCAGACTCTGGATGGTCCACTAGACCTACTAAACCCAACGGTCCTTGTGTCACACGGCTCGGGTCAATATTGTTGTATAGGACGGCACAGTGCCATCAATCTGCTATAATCCCTAAGTCTAAAACAACGGTAGCATGATTCCCAAGGTTGCTCACAAGTCGCCGAGTCGATCCCCTATCCAAGGGAAAAGCGGGAAACCTCTAAACCCAGGCTTGGTTATTAGACTCACAGTCCAAGGGCCAAGCTCACAGCCCACTCGGAAGACACGTTTCGGGAAGCCAATTATGTGCGGGGATAGCCCTCCGCACCCATACAGATACACGGTGACTCGACCTAGTGAGAACACAAAAGCCCAGAACACATGGGGTCACCCGGACCCCGAAGACCCACGAGCATGCTAATCGAGGTAACGATACCTCCGAACACCCAAAAATACGGTCATGGTTTCGATTGGGGTGTCCGGGACATTCACGAGGCCAAAGGTCAGTCATCGGGTCTCAACCAGACTAACCGGGGCCTACTACAATGCGAATGGAACACAATTGGCACGGAAACCAAGTGGCGGTGTCACGCCCCGAGTGCGGAAGGAACCCGGGAGAACGTGACGAGTTTATATCAATCATGTCAATCAGAGCAAGTAGAATTTCGACATCAAAATAGAGTGCGCAATAAGATAAGAATTTAAAATAAGACCAAATACTGATACCCTTGACAACGACTTAAATCCAATAAACAATGTCACAACTCCAGGACTTAATAAGTCTAAATAGGCCCACAAGCCTTAATTATTACAATTCTTGCAATGACATAAGTTCCAATAACAAGACTCCAAGAATAAACTAGGGACGACATGACACGATATAGTGCAATAGCATGACGCTTGTAGGTTCTACTCTCGTCACTCTTGCTCCTACCCATCCGAGTCCGAGTCAGGGTCTGCATTACCTGAAAAGTTGGGGAAAAGAACTTGATGAGCGAACGCTCAGTAGGAATTATATCTCAAGAACTAGCAACTGGTTTAAGTAATTACCTTTTCAAATAAAAATGCAAGTCTAGCACGTCAATCATGTAAAAATGAAGTGCTATGCAATTGAACATGATAACGAGAGGAAATAACTGTTGATCCAAGATAGGGAAACTTCAAGTATTCAAGATTTCAAGTATTTGAACGAGTACCAAGTATATCAATAAAGTCTTTCATGTCATGAGATAATGGCTATTAGCAAGCAAGTACTTTGCCCATTCCGGGCCACGCAAGTCATGTCAAGTCAATCAAGTCTAGCACGTGAGAGAGAGATAGAGATATAGTGGAGTGTCGTAGATTCAAGCAAGTACTTCGGTGCAATGCCACACCGTGATCAATATAACTCCCATGGGCACAAGTACTTTCGGGTGCTCCTCCCAGGACCAGATCGGGCCCTATATGCGCAGGCATTGATCATGTGTTTTGACATCCACTTTTGTGTATAGCCAATATGGAATGAAAAAGTTTATGGATATTCAAGATAGATCTTGAGAGAATAGAGTTCAAAAATATGAACTTGATGTAGAAGAACGATAATAATGGTATAAACACGCGTATCATAAAACTGGGTGGAATTGGTTCCCCAATCGGGTACCATATCAAGTAAGTGCCCATACGTAGATGGTCACCCCTTTTTATATAGAATTGAGGTCCACAAGAACAGCATATTAATGGCATGATGTCCTCATCCCATTAAGAATATTCCCATGATATCCACATAGCATATCATGAGGGCCGGTATACCATGTTTCTATAGAGTGACACGGTAAAATAGTGTAATAGGTTTTTATGGTACAACCTGCTCAGTCGGCCTTGAGGGAATCCAAGGCTCGAGGAGTCTTACGGAGGTCTCCATGACTAACTTGCTAGTCCAAAGGAACGGAATGTCCAATGGAGAGCTTGTATGTCACCGAGAATTGAGGGGTAATCGATAAAACATCGTGGAACGTGGGACTATACTCACGGAATGGAATATAGTGCCTATATATACATATATATTTATATAAAACCCTCGGTTAACAGTAAACAACATAATATATGTACACAGGAAATTAACGTCTTAACACAAGTCACTACTTAGTAAATTAACGCCCTTCTCTGGGTCGTTATTTTGACATTTGACGACTTCTGTAACCGTCGTCCATTTAAATTTCTATTTTTGCTGAGATGTTCTTTATTCTGTAACTTTGGTTAAACGCGCCCTAGCCAGGGGCGTCTCTTTCATAAAAGATGACCTACTGAGGATCGTTAATTCACAATGTTTTTCCAAGGATATGAATAGTAACGAATTTTCATGATAAATAATTTGCAGGGAACAATTATATGGATAGGACGAGAAAAATACCAGGATTTCAAATCTATGATCATGCATTAAATTAGATTTATGGTTTCATAGATATTCAATTTCTAACATAAGTAATTACTAATTATCTGAAATTGACGCCTCCTCTGTCGGGCGTCAGTTCTTGAATTAGCACCCTGGTCAGGGTCGCCTCTTACATATTTCATAGAAAACTTCATAAAACGCAGTAAAACGATGTGCATGAAATACATATATTATCATCATGTTATTAAGACGGTTTGGGCTAAAATTCTTGAGAAAACCTACTCTTTTGGTGTATAGAATGTGGTACAGGAAGAAGAATTTAATGCTTTTACGGTACTCTGTTTCAAACAGAGCAGCCGCCGGACGAAGAAGATCTTAAAGGAGGAAGAGGAAGATGCTCCGCCTTTCACGTTGCAGTCAACAAGAAGAAGAGGAAGAAGCCTTGGCTGCTTCTTGCTGTCAACACGACCGCAGGAGGAGGTCGAGGATGAAGGGCTTCTGCCGCTTCCTCACGTCCGCAGCAACAGAAGAAAGAGGAAGAGGATGGAGCCTCTTCTTGCACGTCAGCACAGCAAGGGGATGTTGAACGAAGTAGCAGTAGGGAATCCTTCGGATGGCAACAGCAAGGTTTGCCCGTTCGACGAGGAGGCTTATTTATACGAAAGGAGAACCTTAGGAGGGGTCGAATGTCATCTAATGCAAGGCTTGAAACCTTCCATACGTTGCTCCGTGATCTGCTCACCCTTCCTTATCCACAGCCGCTTGCCATATGAAGTTGTAAAAACCCTAGACTCCCCATGCAAGGCGTCGACGTGATTGGACATTAAAGGGAAACCTAACACCAGCCATGCCTCGACCGAGCATGGTTTTCCTTATTTAACTCTCAGGGAAAAGACGTCTGAGACAAGGGCGTTTTCACATTAAGTAGCGCCTTAAAAGAGGGCGTCTTTTTATTAAGTAGCGCCTTAACCTAGGTCGTCTCTTAATTTTTCTATATTTTGCCGCTTTATTTCCAATTTCCTTTGTACGAATTAGCACCCATGCTAAAAGCGTTATTTTCTTTTCTATATTTAGCCGTTAATTTTCTTGGTATGAATTAGCGCCCATATACACGGGCGTTACTATTCTAAATAGCGCCCAGGTGAAGGGCGTCTTTTTCTTTCGAATTTTCTCGAGATAAATTAGCGCCTTAATGAAAGGCGTTATTTCATTTTGGCCCATTTATATCTTTTAAACGCAAAGCCCATTATCAGTTTGGGTTATTTTCTATTTATCAAATTTTTATTTTATTTAATTCCCGACCAAATTTACACAAATAGATTTTATTTATTTGAAAATCTATCTTATTCTTTTAAAATTTTCAGGGGTGCTACACCCTCCCCCACTTAAAAGAATTTGGTCCCCAAATTCAATTGCGTGAATGGAGACATGGAGGGTATAGAGTACTTACGGTTTAGAATAATTCCGGATATCTCCTTCGCATAGATTCTTCAGTTTCCCATGTGGCTTCTTGCTCCAAGCATTTGTTCCATTGCACTTTTACCATGGGAATGGTCTTGTTTCTTAAGACTCGGACCTCTCGATCAAGAATCTTCATCGGCTTCTGTTCATAAGTGAGGTCCTTTTGAATCACTAAGTTACTATGATCAATGACGTGGAAAGGGTCGTGCACATATTTCTTCAGCATGGAAATGTGGAACACATTGTGCACTTCCGACAGTTGTGGAGGCAAAGCAAGACGATAGGCTACCTCGCCAACTCTTTCCAATATTTTGAATGGACCAATGAATCTCGGTGTAAGCTTGCCTTTAACTCCGAACCTTCTTATTCCTCGACCGGGCGAGACCTTGAGGTAAACATGGTCTCCAACTTGGAATTCTAATTCCCTTCTTCTATTGTCTGCATAAGATTTCTGTCTGGATTGTGCTACTTTGAGTCTTTCTCGGATAAGTTCAACCTTTTCTGTTGTGTTTCTTACCATATCTGGCCCTAGTAGTTGCTTCTCGCCAACTTCATCCCAGCATATAGGAGATCGGCAACTCCTGCCATACAAGGCTTCAAATGGGGCTATCTGTATACTGGCTTGATAGCTATTGTTGTATGCAAACTCGACTAGGGGCAAATGATCATGCCAACCTCCCCCAAAGTCAATAATTCAAGCTCGTAACATGTCTTCAACTATTTGGTTTGTTCTCTCGGTCTGACCATCGGTCTGGGGGTGGAAAGTAGTACTGAAATTGAGCTTCGTCCCCAACGAGTGTTGTAGACCCTTCCAGAAGTGAGAAGTGAAGCGAGGGTCTCGGTCAGACACGATTGATGTTGGGACTCCATGCAATCTCACGATCTCCTTGATATACAATGCGGCCAAAACATCAACCGACCATCGACTTTTAATTGGCAAGAAATGCGCTGACTTGGTCAGTCGGTCGATGATTACCCAAATACCATCATGTCCACCTCTAGACTTAGGCAATCCCATAATGAAATCCATACCAATTCCTTCCCATTTCTATTTGGGAATATCAAGGGGGTGTAACTTTCCGGTGGGCCTTTGGTGTTTTGCTTTCACTTGTTGGCACGTGAGACAGCGAGACACAAAGTCCGCTACCTCCCTCTTCATGTTCGGCCACCAGAAAGTCCTTTTTAAGTCTTTGTACATCTTAGTTGCTCCAGGATGAATGGTATACCTAGAGCAGTGAGCTTCATCTAGAATCTTCCTTTTCAACTCAGGACAGTCCGGGACACATGTCCTTTCCTGAAACATTAGTCTTCCATCAACTGCCAGCCTGAATTCGGTCCTTTGATCCAGTTTCTCCCTGATTTCAATCATTCCAGGATCTTCATCTTGTAACTTTTTGATTTCGGATAGCAAGTCCGGATGCACACTCATGTGAGAGAGAGTAATACACCCGTCTTTCTGGTCCGTGCTTATATTTAATCTGGAGAATTCCTCCAATAATTTCCATTCCCGTATCATACAGCTAGCCATAAGGGCTCTCGGCTTCCGACTTAAGGCATCAGCTACTGAATTCCCTTTACCGGGGTGATACTGAATAGTGAAATCAAAGTCCTTTAAATATTCCAGCCATCGACGTTGCCTCATATTAAGCTCCTTCTGAGAGAATAGATATTTGAGGCTCTTATGATCGGAGAATACTGTGAATTGTTCTCCGTAAAGATAGTGTCTCCAGATCTTTAGTGCAAATACTACCGCGGCCAACTCCAAGTCATGCATCGGGTAGTTTTCCTCATGCTTCTTCAACTGCCTAGAAGAGTACGCAATAACTCTTCCCTGTTGCATTAACACACAACCGAGGCCAATACCGGAAGCATCGGTATATACCTCATACTTCTCTCCTTCAATAGGAAGGGCCAAGACTGGAGCAGTGGTCAAATGGTCCTTCAACGTTTGGAAACTTTGTTCACATTTTTCATTCCACTCATATGGCACTTCCTTGCGAGTCAGCCTTGTGAGTGGTACTGCAATCTTCGAGAAGTTTTTAATAAAATGCCGGTAATAACCAGCAAGACCAATGAAACTCCTGATTTCTGTTGCATTAGTCGGTTGTTCCCAATTCTTCACCGCTTCAACTTTTGCGGGGTCCACTGAGATTCCATCCTTTGAAATTACGTGTCCTAAGGACACCTCTTCCAGCCAAAATTCACATTTGCTCAATTTAGCATATAATTGATTGTCCCTCAATACTTGTAGTGCTATCCTCAAATGCACTTCATGCTCCTCTTCAGACTTTGAATATATCAGGATATCATCGATAAAAACCACAATAAATTTGTCCAGATGCGGTCTAAAGATGGAATTCATAAGCTGCATAAAAGCTGCAGGGGCATTTGTTAGTCCAAAAGGCATAACAGTAAATTCATAATGCCCGTACCTGCTTCGGAATGTAGTTTTGTGAATATCCTCGTCCTTGATCCTCAGTTGGTGATAACCCGATCGAAGATCAATTTTTGAGAAATACTTTGCTCCAGAAATCTGATCGAAGAGTCCATAAATCCTTGGCAGCGGGTATTTATTCTTGATAGTGAGGTGGTTCAGCTGCCGATAATCGATGCACAGTCTCATCGATCCATCCTTCTTCTTGACGAACAACACTGGTGCTCCCCATGGGGAAGTACTTGGTCTGATAAACCCTTTCTTCAGTAGCTCCATACGCTGTTCTTTCAATTCCTTTAATTCTGCGGGGGACATTCTGTAGGGTGCTTTGGAAACAGGTCCGACACCCGGAACAAGGTCTATAGTGAATGAGACTTCTCTCTCTGGTGGCAAGCCAGGCAAGTCTTCAGGAAAAACATCGGGAAACTCCCGAACCACTTGAATGTCTTCTAGTCTAGCTACCTTAGCCTCTGTGGCAGTTACAAATGCTAAGAATGCCTCGCATCCTTTGTTGATGAGTTTGTGGGCTCGAAGAGCAGAGATGACTGGTGATCTCTTCCAGGGACTAATGTAAGTTAACTCCGGGTAATCCACAAAAGTTACCTTTCCATTTCGGCAGTCTACCGTTGCCCGATGGGTGGACAGCCAATCGGCCCCTAAAATTACATCATACTCCTTCAAGTCTAAACATATTAAATCTGCAGGTAAGTTGTGACCTTTAACTATAACCTTGCAGTTTGGGTAATGGAAAGTGACATCAGACTCATTCCCTAACGGGGTAGAAATTACCAAGTCTATCCATTCGGGTTCCATAGAGAATGAAGCAGCAAATTTCTTTGAAACAAACGAATGTGTGGCGCCAGTATCAAATAGTACTTGAGCAGATTTAGAGCAGGCAGTCAAAATACCTTCCACCAACCCACCCTCGGTTGGTTCCGTTTCTTGGAGAGCTTGTAACCATCCTTGCTTCCTTGCCGGACGCTTCTCTTCCTTTGTCTCAGGCTCACTTTGCTCGTTCATCATTGGACAGTCGGGAATACGGTGTTCTTTACTCCCACAATGAAGGCACGCTCCGAGCCTTCTCCAGCATTCTGCAGCCTGATGACCCGGTTTGTCGCAATATTTACAATTCTCCTTTGGCGGTGCCGTGATGGAGAAAGGTTTGTTATTGGCCTTTTTGAATTTCTTCACCTTAGAGGGTTCGCCTCCATTATTGGTCCGCTTTTTGAAAGACGGTTTAAAAGTGTTGGGGCTTGTGACATTCTCCCTTTTATCCTTACCACGGATTTTGTTAGACAGTTCTGTGGTGTCTTCTAGCAACTGGGTACGACACACCATCTCTGAGTACACTTGAATATCCAAGGGAGTAAGCTGGGTGATATACTGGGGTCGTAACCCATTCAAGAACCTTCTTGCCTTCATCTTTTCAGTGCAAACTAAATGTGGTGCATATCTAGATAACCGGGAGAACCGGGCTTCATAGTCAGCTACCGACAGGGATCGTTGCTTCAAGGCAGCAAATTCCGCGGCCTTTTTCTCCTGAACACAGTCAGAGAAATATTTGCTATTGAAGTGCTCGACAAATTCGGCCCATGAAACATGATCTTCAAGCAGGGTGGCCTCGACGGACTCCCACCAAGCACGGGCGTCCCGTTCCAGTTGGAACGTGGCCAGAAGCACCTTTTCACCATCCGCGCATTGCATGACGCGGAAGATTTGCTCGATCTCCTTTATCCAGTTCTCCGCATCCTCGGGATTTGATGAACCTGAGAATCTCGGAGGGTTGAGATTTCTAAAACACCGATGGAGGTCGCCAGCTCCATGATGTGCCCCACCTTGAGCCACCTGTTGCAAGGCCTGGGTCAAGCCTTGAACAGTTCGTTGCATCTCACGCCATTGTGCGCGTTCAGCAGCCATAGTCCTACAAGGAGTGAACCTTAATTAGTTTCATGTTGAAATTTGTAGTCGGATGCTCTATAAGGACTTATACCCACGGCACTACCCATCTTCACAGTTTAGGGATAGACCTATCCTTGGACTTGGGTTTCCTAGGACTTGAAATCATAGGCTCTGATACCACAAAAACTATCACGCCCCGAGCGCGGAAGGAACCCGAGAGAACGTGACGAGTTTATATCAATCATGTCAATCAGAGCAAGTAGAATTTCGACATCAAAATAGAGTGCGCAATAAAATAAGAATTTAAAATAAGACCAAATACTGATACCCTTGACAACGACTTAAATCCAATAAACAATGTCACAACTCCAGGACTTCACAAGTCTAAATAGGCCCACAAGCCTTAATTATTACAATTCTTGCAACGACATAAGTTCCAATAACAAGACTCCAAGAATAAATTAGGGACGACATGACACGATAGAGTGCAATAGCATGACGCTTGTAAGTTCTACGCTCGTCACTCTTGCTCCTGCCCATCCGAGTCCGAGTCAGGGTCTGCATTACCTGAAAAGTTGGGGAAAAGAACTTGATGAGCGAACGCTCAGTAGGAATTATATCTCAAGAACTAGCAACTGGTTTAAGTAATTACCTTTCTCAAATAAAAATGCAAGTCTAGCACGTCAATCATGTAAAAATGAAGTGCTATGCAATTGAACATGATAACGAGAGGAAATAACCGTTGATCCAAGATAGGGAAACTTCAAGTATTCAAGATTTCAAGTATTTGAACGAGTACCAAGTATACCAATAAAGTCTTTCATGTCATGAGATAATGGCTATTAGCAAGCAAGTACTTTGCCCATTCCGGGCCACGCAAGTCATGTCAAGTCAATCAAGTCTAGCACGTGAGAGAGAGAGAGAGATATAGTGGAGTGTTGTAGATTCAAGCAAGTACTTCGGTGCAATGCCACACCGTGATCAATATAACTCCCATAGGCACAAGTACTTTCGGGTGCTCCTCCTAGGACCAGATCGGGCCCTATATGCGCAGGCATTGATCATGTGTTTTGACATCCACTTTTGTGTATAGCCAATATGGAATGAAAAAGTTTATGGATATTCATGATAGATCTTGAGAGAATAGAGTTCAAAAATATGAACTTGATGTAGAAGAACGATAATAATGGTATAAACACGCGTATCATAAAACTGGGTGGAATTGGTTCCCCAATCGGGTACCATATCAAGTAAGTGCCCATACGTAGATGGTCACCCCTTTTTATATAGAATTGAGGTCCACAAGAACAACATATTAATGGCATGATGTCCTCATCCCATTAAGAATATTCCCATGATATCCACATAGCATATCATGAGGGCCGGTATACCATGTTTCTATAGAGTGACACGGCAAAATAGTGTAATAGGTTTTTATGGTACAACCTGCTCAGTCGGCCTTGAGGCAATCCAAGGCTCGAGGAGTCTTATGGAGGTCTCCATGACTAACTTGCTAGTTCAAAGGAACGGAATGTCCAATGGAGAGTTTGTATGTCATCGAGAATTGAGGGGTAATCGATAAAACATCGTGGAACGTGGGACTATACTCACGGAATGGAATATAGTGCCTATATATACATATATATTTATATAAAACCCTCGGTTAACAGTAAACAACATAATATATGTACACAGGAAATTAACGTCTTAACACAAGTCACTACTTAGTAAATTAACGCCCTTCTCTGGGTCGTTATTTTGACATTTGATGACTTCTGTAACCGTCGTCCATTTAAATTTCTATTTTTGTTGAGATGTTCTTTATTCTGTAATTTTGGTTAAACGCGCCCTAGCCAGGGACGTCTCTTTCATAAAAGACGACCTACTGAGGGTCGTTAATTCACAATGTTTTTCCTTGGATATGAATAGTAACGAATTTTCATGATAAATAATTTGCAGGGAACAATTATATGGATAGGACGAGAAAAATACCAGGATTTCAAATCTATGATCATGCATTAAATTAGATTTATGGTTTCATAGATATTCAATTTCTAACATAAGTAATTACTAATTATCTAAAATTGACGCCTCCTCTGTCGGGCGTCAGTTCTTGAATTAGCGCCCTGGTCAGGGTCGCCTCTTACATATTTCACAGAAAACTTCATAAAACGCAGTAAAACGATGTGCATGAAATACATATATTATCATCATGTTATTAAGACGGTTTGGGCTACAATTCTTGAGAAAACCTACTCTTTTGATGTGTAGAATGTGGTATAGGAAGAAGAATTTGATGCTTTTACGGTACTCTGTTTCAAACAGAGCAGTCGCCAGACGAAGAAGATCTTGAAGGAGGAAGAGGAAGATGCTCTGCCTTTCACGTTGCAGTCAACAGGAAGAAGAGGAAGAAGCCTTGGCTCCGTCTTGCTGTCAACACGACCGTAGGAGGAGGTTGAGGATGAAGAGCTTCTGTCGCTTCCTCACGTCCGCAGCAACAGAAGAAAGAGGGAGAGGATGGAGCCTCTTCTTGCACGTCAGCATAGCAAGGGGATGTTGAACGAAGTAGCAGTAGGGAATCCTTCGGATGGGAACAGCAAGGTTTGCCCGATCGACGAGGAGGCTTATTTATACGAAAGGAGAACCTTAGGAGGGGTCGAATGTCATCTAATGGAAGGCTTGAAACCTTCCATACGTTGCTCCGTGATCTGCTCACCCTTCCTTATCCACAGCCGCTTGCCATATGAAGTTGTAAAAACCCTAGACTCCCCATGCAAGCCGTCGACGTGATTGGACATTAAAGGGAAACCTAACACCAACCATGCCTCGACCGAGCATGGTTTTCCTTATTTAACTCTCAGGGAAAAGACGTCTGAGACAAGGGCGTTTTCACATTAAGTAGCGCCTTAAAAGAGGGCGTCTTTTTGTTAAGTAGCACCTTAATCTAGGTCGTCTCTTAATTTTTCTATATTTTGCCGCTTTATTTCCAATTTCCTTTGTACGAATTAGCACCCATGCTAAAAGTGTTATTTTCTTTTCTATATTTAGCCGTTAATTTTCTTGGTATGAATTAGCGCCCATATACACGGGCGTTGCTATTCTAAATAGCGCCCAGGTGAAGGGCGTCTTTTTCTTCCGAATTTTCTCGAGATAAATTAGCGCCTTAATGAAAGACGTTATTTCATTTTGGCCCATTCATATCTTTTAAACGCAAAGCCCATTATCAGTTTGGGTTATTTTCTATTTATCGAATTTTTATTTTATTTAATTCCCGACCAAATTTACACAAATAGATTTTATTTATTTGAAAATCTATCTTATTCTTTTAAAATTTTCAGGGGTGCTACAGGCGGTCCTCCCTGGACCATCACCTCAAGTGGCGGTCCACCCTTAGACTGCAAGCCCACGTGGCGGTCTCCACGAAATTGCTACTTGCCAGGGATACTTGGAATAAGGCGGCCATCCTCGGGCCGCAACCAGCAATTGGCCGCCATCTCCCTGGCCGCAACTCGGAGGAAACGGTCAGACACTTGACCGTCTTATCCGGGGCTCATGAAGTGGCGGTCCTGTCCTGAGCGCTACTATGAAGTAGCGGTCAGTCGCGAGGCCGCTACTTCGAACTGACTTAAGGGGACAAGTGGCGGTCCTCAGAGGGCCGCCTCATCAAGTGGCGGTCCCTGGTACGATCGCCTCTTGCTCCCGAACCAAAAAACTGTGAACTCCGCTGAAAACTCCATTCCACACCCCATTCACACCCATGTGAATGGGAAAATAAGGGGAAACCATTCCCCAGCCTCTCTAGTCCCGAGAGGACCCATTTAAACCCCAAAAATACAATCAAAACGCGAAATCCGGCTCACACCCCAAAATCATGCATTTTGACTCCGGCGAGAAAATAAACCCTCTCGGCTCACCTCGAGCTACCAAACTCGTGGGAAATGAAGTACAGGGGTTAAGGAACCATGCCCCTACCTCCACCAAAGATTTCACGCACTGAGGACGCAGAGCCGCCAAGAAAACACCGCACAAACCGCCGCGGTGCCCCGAACTCGCGGCCGAGCTTCGCCGCACCTCCACTTCCCCGATCCTCGCCCATCCTTGCCCGTTCCTCGCGCGCGTCGCCTTCGCCTCGCTCCGTTTACCATCTGAGAAGAGAGGGGAGAAAGATAGAGCGTGAGAGAAGAGAGAGGCTGAGAGTGAGAAATGAGAGATGGGGAGAGAGAAAAGGGGATTTATATATAGGAAAATCTAGAATTTATGGAAAATATGAAAAATGGGGAAAAATACTCCCCACGATCCTCAAAAAATGCACAACGTGCTGGTAACGTCCCGGAGTCGGAGAACGCAACGGTTCGCCCTACACGGGGTTCCGAAGGCCCGACAAGCAAAAACACGCGTAAACCGTAAAAACTCAATCTGGGACCCACAAAAGCGATCCGAAACCCACAGATCATGATCCAAACAATATCCAAAAAACTCGGGGCATTACATGGATGGACCCCGAAGATATCGAGAAGACCGCCTTCGTCACCGACTTTGACATATACTGCTCCACCCGAATGCCCTTCGGGCTAAAAAATGCCGGAGCAACGTATCAGAGGCTGATCAACCACACTTTCGAAGACCAGATCGGGTGGAACGTCGAGGCCTATATTGACGATATGCTTGTCAAGACACCCAAGGCCGAGGACCATTTCGCCGATCTGGCCGAGACCTTTCACACTCTCTAGAGGCTTAACATGAAGCTCAACCCAGCTAAGTGTACAATTGGGGTTAGATCCAGAAAGTTCTGGGGATTCTTAGTGACTCAGCGGGGGATCGAGGCCAACCCCGTTAAGGTCCAGGCCATCCTAGACATGCGGCCACCTGGTTGTGTCAAGGATGACCAGCGGCTGTCTAGACGAATTATTGCACTCAACCGTTCCTGTCCCGAGCGTTGGAACAATGCCTGCCCTTCTTCAAATTACTAAGAGGGCCCAAGTTGGAGTCTGCCACATTCGCCTGGGTTGATGAGTGCCAGAAGGCGTTCACCAAGCTAAAAGAATTTCTAGCTTCACCTCCAGTGCTGTAATGCCCGAGAATTTTCTAGGAATTTTATGGGACTTAATATAATTATTAAGCAATTAAATAGACTTAATGGGCTATTTAAGAAATAAAGGTCTAATTATAAATTATTAAAGGTCCTATAATGACCAAAGGTCTAAGCCCACTTAAAATAGGCCCAAAGACCCAATCCCAAGACCTTTAGACCCAAGCCCATTACTAGAAATGTAATTTGGGTAATTTACGGATTTAAAATAGGATATATACATCAATTAGGAGATAAATAAGTAATAATAGGAAAATCCAATTTTTTCGGATTTAACGCCAATTGGCAGTCTATCGCGAGACCGCCACTTCATACTAGCGGTCCCTCCATGACCGCTAAACCCTTCTGATTCCATGAATGGAAGAAACGTGAAAAGTTTAGGTTTTTGGCAACCAAATCGCCTTGGATCGAAGCTATCTGGCATGGGAGACTCTCTAGAATACTCTAAGGATCGATCCTACCCCTAATTAGGACTCTAAATTTGATCTAATCTCTTAAACCTTAGGTAAAACCTATAAATAGACACTAACTCCGACCCATGCGAACCCTAATGTTGGCTCGCATAATTCAAAGGTAATGAGACATCTTCTCAGGTTAATCCTTTAGAATAATTTGTTCTCCTTAGTTTTTTCTAACTCCCCTCGAATTTTCATGCTAGAAGACTCAGCCATTGAAGAATTAGGGCGTCTACAAGTTGCTGGTTTGCTACAGGCTGCACAGGAACCAATGCACCGGTCCACTGAAGATCAGAAGATTAGAAGCCCTAAATGAGGTTAGTTCATGTAGTGTCTTTATAACTTTTGTTCCCCTTTTTATCTTCTACCTACCCTCCAATTTTCACGAATATAGGTCAAGAGAATCAGAAGATGGAGGGGCGGGAAGTTGCTGGTTTGGCACGGGATGTGTAGGAACCTGAGTGATCTTCTAGTTAGAAATTCAAAGTCTAAAGCTTGTCATAGAGGTAGGTTATCTCATGGATGGCTAGAATAATATGTCAAGAGTAAAAGCCTTCTGTTTTCTCTGAATTTCATTGATTGTCCATGGAGTATTTTACGTTTTTCTATCACTGCGCAACTAGGTTATCATAGCATGCATGAATCCTACTCTTAATAAGAAATTGATAAATTTTGCTTAATTCATGACAACCTATGCATGTCCATGAGTTATCTTCATTATAGGAACATTTTCTCTCTCTGTCTAGCATGTTTTATATGATTTACTGCCCTAGATTAACGTGTACTTTAGTTTTACTACTGTCTGCCACAGATAGAAAGAAACGGTCTTCATGTGACTGCCAGAGGTCTTTAGCGACCTTGCGACAGACCGCTAAGCCCTGGTAGGTGGCCATCATCTGACTGCTATTTGGTTTCTGTTGTCTGCACTTTGTTAATTCCAAACAGATGGCAGATTGACCCTATTAACTATATGATAAACCTACGTAAATAGGTTTTATTCCTAGTTTTGACTTCATATTCATAATATTGGTTATATTGTGCATCATCCTTGATAGGTTGCATGTCTTATATGGTTAAAATGCCTATTTTACTTATGATAATTTCATGCCAAAACCATATACTCTTGTATCAAAGCTAAGGTTCACGTGCTTGTGAGACTTGTTTCGTTGATGATATTTGATCGTTGTTTATCTTGATTCACTCTCATCTAGGGTTTTTTTTAAGTACATGGTGCGTACCCTGGTGCGTAGTCATTAGTTACACTTTTGCACTTATAAGCACACCTCTTGAAATTGTGATCCTCTTCATTGAATATTCCTTCCACCAGATTAGGTGATCTTGTTTCAAGGCCTTCGTAAGTCTCCGTGAGCTTGGGATTTCCACTAGGACGTCGAGCTGGTTGTACCCTCAAAACCTAATTGTCTAAAAAGCACTTTACCGGTGTTTTCTATATTCTGGATTTAGCGGCCATCCAAGAGACTGCCAATGTCATTTAGCGGCCTTTTCCCTGACCGCTATATCCTCATGAAACGGTCCTGACTTGACCGATATATCATAGAAGCAGCCCATATTTGACCGCCAATTCAAGAGACGGCCCTGGCATGACCGTTTCTGTCTCAAGTGTTCTTAACATGAGGTTTGACTTAAGGGTTGATTTTCCTATAATCCTAGATGGTCTATTGATTATCTAGAACCTAACACTTTGTTCCAAAGCTATCTAAAAAATTATGGAAGTTAAAGAATATGCCGTTATGCTGCCGGATTCTTTCCATGGCATGGCCTTGTCTTAAGTCATATTCAAAATTCTTATGATCTCTTATTGTGCGTTCTCTACCTTGGCTACATTATCATGGAAACTATTGTTCAATTGAATATTATTGTCTGAACATTACTATCTTCTCATGGAAGTAGCTTGATTTGTAACTTGAAGATGCAAGAGCGGGAACAGACAGTGTCCAAGGGCTCCACACTAGCCCCCTTGGCAGGTAGCTGGAAATGTGCTGAAAACCATGGGGTACGATGAACACTAGCGTCGCATTGTGCCGGGAGTACTTTTTTCATAGACGGGTGAAAACCATGAGGCAACTTGTGATAATTTACATACTTGCTAGTACATTCTTGTTCATGGCTTTCTAGTGCATAGCCTTTATGGTTATGAAGCACATTCTTGTTAATGAAAGGCCACTTTACTTTATAAATCTTACTTGATCATGCTCTATTATCCATTCATATTCTTCATATCTCTATAATTCCTATCTTGTTACTTGGATTTTGTTCGTGTGTTTTGTCCCATTTTCTGTTACCTTATTCACTAGAGCGAAAATGTAATTACTTTGAGCATGCCTCCATGTTGATGCGAAGATACCTACTGGGCAAGTGTGCTCATTACCCTACTTTTTCAATCTTTTCAGGAAGTTCAAGTGAGTCGGATTCAGATTATTCTAGCAACGGGTCCGAGAGTGATGATTGATGGTCGAGAGAAGACTTAGAATGTCAAGTGTATTTAAGTAGTCTAGAGTCATGATGAAAATTTTACTTTATTGAGTCTTACTATGTGAATTTTCCTTTTTATTGAGTTTAGTAGATCAAGAGTCAACTTTATGTAATTATGGATCATTATTATCAATAAAAGTTAGAATTTTGGTCAAATATTGTGTTCCATCTTTATGTGGATGTTTATTAGGCTCTGATTATATTGCTAGCTTGAGGCGTATTGTTGGCTGCTCACGTTTCCTGATATTACTTCCGCTGTACATATGTCTCAGGGTGTGACAGTTAAGTTGGTATCAGAGTCTAGGCTTAAGTATGTCCTAGGAAAATGTCATGTCATAGGCTAAGTTCAAGGATTAAGGACCCACACCTATGAACTAAGGGAAGAAATTTCCAACCACATGAGAATGGGTAGAGCTAGGATGAGATAGTTAACTTAGAAATTTTCTAAGTTAATCCTATTAATTCCAAAGGAATTAACTAATTGATTATCGTCGCAGGTACCTTATTTATCACAATGGCACACCGTGTTGACTGGGACGGGATGCAACAGACTGTTGCAGGTCTTACCCAAGCACTACATAATATGGCCCAAGCTGGCGCGAGGGCTTGTGCCGGCAATTTACATCGGGATTTTTGAAACGTAAATCCTCCACGGTTTTCTAGCTCTTCTAATCCGGATGAAGCAGAGAACTGGATAGATGAGATGGAAAGAATCTTTAATGTTATGTAGTGTGCGGATCAAGAGAAGGTCCATCTCGCCACTTTTCAACTTAATAAGGATGCGCGTACCTTGTGGAAGACCACTTCGGCACAACTCCAGAATGCCCAGCCTACAAGGAATGAGTTTCTTACACTCTTCCGGGTGAAGTACTTCTCCGAGCACATATAGGAGAGAAAGGCTACAAAATTTGCCTCTTTACGCCAAGGCAAGATGTTAGAGGCAGAGTACGCACTCCAATTCTCCCGTTTGGCCCCATATGCTGAACATCTGGTGAGCACAGATATTTTAAAGGCCAACCATTTTCTAGATGGGTTGAGGCCCGTCTTCATTCAACAACTTGGCTCACAAAATACTCGGACCTATGCAGAGATGGTCCAACGAGCCCATCTATATGAAAGGACATTGGAGAAGGTCGAGAAACTTATGGGCAAGGGAGAAGAATCTAGCCGAAGGATGGATCAGCGTGGAAAGAAGGAGAAGTTCAGCATCACGGAACCTTACAAATCTCGTGATAATAAGAAGAGATCTCGGAACGGGAGTGGTAGTGGCTACCACAAGAACAAGAAGGTAAAGGAGGAAGACAAGCAAGTCATGGCGGCTTGCACGTTCTGTGAGAAATTCAGCCATACGGTCGAATGCTGGAAGCGTCTTGGCGCTTGCTTAAGATGTGACAGTCGGGAGCATCGCATGCCAGATTGTCCCCTCATGAAGGAACAACCCTCCAGGAATGGCGGCGGACGAAGGCGGCATGCTCGTCTCAATGCTGTTGTGGATGAAGAAGCTACCAAAAAAGGGGAACTGATGGATGGTACCATCCAAATTTACTCACATCCTGCATTTGTGTTATTTGATACTGGTGCTTCTCATTTATTTATTTCTAGCTCTTTTGCTAAAACCTTGCCGATTTCACCTATCTCGTTACCTTCGAATTTAACTATAAGTACACCCTTAGGTTCGGGAACGAAACTTAAAACTTATCTTCCTGATTGTAAAGTTATCATAGAAGGTCACAATCTCTCTGTAAATCTCGTATGCCTTGACATGGAGGGCTACGATGCCATATTAGGAGTAGATTGGCTTTGTGACCACTATGCCAACATTAATTGTCCCAATAGGCGGATTTCTTTTCATAAACCAGATTTTTCAAAGTTCTCTTTCCTTGGCATTAAGTATAGGAAGCACCCTACTCTTATTTCTTCTCTTCACGCCTGCAAACTCATCTCACAAGGGTGTCAAGCTTTTCTTGCTTCCGTTATCATTACTGAGTCCAAGGAAATATTTATAGAAGAAATCCTCGTTGTAAACGAATTTTTGGACATCTTTCCTTCGGACTTGCCCGGTATACCACCCGAGAGAGAGGTTAATTTTTTCATTGAACTCACACCTTGAGCAACACCTGTGTCAAAGGCCCCTTACAGAATGTCCCCCACGGAGCTCAAGGAATTGAAAAAGCAACTTCAAGAGTTGCTGGAAAAAGACTTTATTTGACCTAGCACATTCCCTTGGGGTGCGTCGGTTCTATTTGTCAGGAAGTAGGATGGATCCCTCAGGCTGTGTATCAACTATCGATAGTTGAATTGACTTACCATCAAGAACAAGTACCTACTGCCGCGTATTGATGAGCTATTCGACCAGATCTCCGGTGTGGAGTATTTCTCCAAGATTGACCTTAGGTCTAGATATCATCAGCTGAAGATTAAGGAAGATGACATTCACAAGACGGCTTTCCGTAGTAGATACATACATTATGAGTTTGTGGTTATGCCGTTCGGGTTAACCAACGCCCCCGCAACATTTATGTAACTCATGAACAACATCTGCAGGCCTTATCTCGACCGCTTTGTGGTCATATTTATTGATGACATCCTTATCTATTGCAAGACGAAAGAAGAACATGAGGAACATCTGAGAACTGCCTTACAAACATTAAGGGAACACCAACTATATGCCAAGCTAAATAAATGTGAGTTCTGGATGATGGAGGTTTCCTTCCTTGGCCATGTTGTTTCCAAAGAAGTGATTGCTGTGGATCCTTCTAAAGTTGAAGTTGTTAAAAACTGGAGCCGACCGACGACTATATCTGAAATTAGAAGTTTCCTTGGTCTGGCTGGTTATTATCGGTGGTTCATCAAAGATTTTTCCAAAATCGCTGTTCCTCTCACAAGACTCACTAGAAAGAAAAATCTGTTTGTATGGACCACGGAGTGCGAGGAGAGTGTCTTGACTCTCAAGGAACATCTCACTACTGCCCCCATTCTGGCACTGCCTATCGAAGGCGGTGGATTTGAAGTATACACGGATGCATCAGGCGTTGGCCTCGGGTGCGTCCTTATGCAAACTGGCAAAGTGATTTTCTATGCCTCAAGACAATTGAAGCGGCATAAGAAAAATTATCCAGTTCATGATCTGGAACTAGTTGCCGTTATATTTGCTCTAAAGATATGGCGTCACTATCTTTATGGAGAAAAGTTCATGGTATATTTGGACCACAAAAGTCTGAAATATCTCTTTTCTCAAAATGAGCTAAACATGAGACAAAGGCGATGGCTGGAATATCTTAAGGATTTTGACTTCGCCATCCAATATCATCCAGGCAAGGTGAATGTTGTAGCCGACGTGCTCAGCAGGAAACCAATGGGAATGTTATCAAGCCACATGAAAGGTATGCCTAATCTCATTGTTGAATTTGCCCAATTAAATCTAGAGATAAATGCAGAGAAAGAAGAATGCTTTATTACCAATATTCGGGCCTAGTCAAGTTGCAAGAAAATGACCCTACACTGATAGAAATTAAGGATGATATAGATCAACGGTCAGAATTCTATATTGCAACTGACGGAAGATTATTACTATTCCGAGGTCGAATTTGTGTCCCAGATCATGCTGATACTAAGAAGCTGGTTATGGACGAAGCACATAAATCAAGGTATGTCATTCACCCTAGTGATACCAAGATGTACCAAGACCTTAAAAGAAATTATTGGTGGCCTAATATGAAAAGAGAAGTGGCGGACTATGTATCATACTGCCTCACCTGTCAACGAGTTAAGGCAGAGCATAAAACGTTCGTTGGAAAGCTACATCCCTTGGCGATTCTTGAGTGGAAATGGGAGAGTATAGGGATGGATTTTGTCATGGGTCTACCTAAATCAAGAGGAGGACATGACAGTATTTCGGTAATCATTGACCGCTTGACCAAATCGGCTCACTTCCTACCTATTAACAGTCGATGGTCCGTGGACGTTTTGGCTGCCTTGTATGTAAGAGAAATTATGAAACTGGATGGAGTCCCTGTCACTATTATATCTGATCGAGACCCTTGATTTACATCTCAATTCTGGAAGGGTCTACAACATTCATTAAAGACCCGGTTGAATTTAAGCACCGCATTCCACCCATAGACTGATGGTCAAACCGAAAGAACCAATCAGGTGGTGGAAGATATGCTTCGGGCATGTGAACTTCATTTTGGTGGAAGTTGCCACGACCACTTGTCTCTAGTGAAATTCTTCTACAATAATAGCTATCAAGCTAGCATTAAAATGGCACCATTTGAAGCAGTTCATGATGTCTTTCACGTCTCAATGCTCAAAAGGTACCTCCATGATCCATTCCATGTCATCACTTAGGATAGCCTGGAGATACAGGAAGACTTGACGTACAAGCAAAGGCCACTCAAGATAATTGAGCGAGAAGTACATCAGCTTTGAAATAAAAATATTCCCATCGTCAAAATCCAATGGAGCAAATCCTGGCCGTACGAGGCAACGTGGGAAACAGAGGAAGCTATGTGCAAGAGATTCTCAGAATTATTCGATTGTAAGTATACTCTCCATAAAACCCATGCATTGAATTTGGGGACCAAATTCTTTTAAGTGGGGGAGGGTGGGGGAGGGTGTAATGCCCGAGAATTTTCTAGAAATTTTCTGGGAGTTAATATAATTATTAAACATTTAAAAAGATTGAATGTGCTATTTAAGAAATAAAGGTCTAATTATAAACTATTAAAGGCCCTATAATGAGCAAAGGTCTAAGCCTACTTAAAATAGGCCCAAAGACCCAATCCCAAGACCTTTAGATCTAAGCCCATTACTAGAAATGTAATTTGGGCAATTTACGGATTTAAATTAGGATATACATCAATTAGGAGATAAATAAGAAATAATAGAAAAATCTGAATTATTTGAATTTAACGCCAATTGGAGGTCTATCGCGAGCCCGCCACTTCATACTAGCGGTCCCTCCATGACCGCTAAACCCTTCTGATTCCGTGAATGGAAGAAACGTGAAAAGCTTGGGTTTTTGGCAACCAAATAGCCTTGGATCGAAGCTATCTGGCATGGGAGACTCTCTAGAGTACTCTAAGGATCGATCCTACCCCTAATTAAGACTCTAAGTTTGATCTAATCCCCCAAACCCTAGGTAAACCCTATAAATAGACCCTAACTTTGACCCATGCAAACCGTAATGTTGGCTCGCGTAATTCGAAGGTAAGGCAACCTCTTCTCAGGTTAGTCCTTTAGAATAATTTGTTCTCCTTAGTTTTTACTAACTCCCCTCCAATTTTCGTGCTAGAAGACTCAGCCATTGAAGAATTAGGGCGTCTGCAAGTTGCTGTTTGCTACAGGTTGCACAGGAACCAGTGCGCCGATCTAGTGAAGATCAGGAGATTAGAAGCCCTAAATGAGGTTAGTTCATGTAGTGTATTTAGAACTTTTTGTTTCCCTTTCTATCTTCTACCGACCCTCTAATTTTCACGAATATAGGTCAAGAGAATCAGAAGATAGAGGGGTGGAAAGTTGCTGGTTTGGAACGGGACATGCAGGAACCTGAGCGATCTTCCAGTTATAAATTCGAAGTCTAAAGCTTGTCACAGAGGTAGGTTATCTAGTGGATGGCTAGAATAATATGTCAAGAGTAAAAGTCCTCTGTTTTCTCCGAATTTCATTGATTGTACATGGAGTATTTTGCATTTTCCTATCAGTGCAGAACTAGGTTATCATAGCATGCATGAATCCTACCCTTAATAAGAAATTGATAATTTTGGCTTAATTCATGACAACCTATGCATCTCCATGAGTTATCTTCATTTTAGTAACATTTTCTCTCTCCGTCTAGCAAGTTTTATATGATTTACTGCCCTAGATTATCGTGTATTTCGGTTTTACTGCTGTGTGTCACAGACAGAAAGAAACGGTCTTCATGTGACCGCCAGAGGTCTTTAGCGGCCTTGCGATAGACCGCGAAGCCTTGGTAGGCGGCCATCATCTGACCGCTATTTGGTTTCTGTTGTCTACACTTTGTTGATTCCAAACAGATGGCATATTGACCCTATTAACTATATGATAAACCTAGGTAAATAGGTTTTATTCCAAGTTTTGACTTCATATTCGTAATATTGGTTATATTGTGCATCATCCTTGATAGGTTGCATGTCTTATATAGTTAAATTGCCTATGTTAACTTATGCTAATTTCATGTCAAAACCATATAGTCTTGTATTAAAGCTAAGGTTCACATGCTTGTGAGACTTGTTTCGTTGATAATATTTGATCGCTGTTTATCTCGATTCACTCTCATCTAGAGTCTTTTCTTAAGTACATGGTGTGTACCGCGGTGCGTGGCAATTAGTTACACTTTTGCACTTATAAACAGACCTCTTGAAATTGTGATCCTCTCCATTGGATATTTCTTCCACCAGACTAGGTGATCTTATTTCAAGGCCTCCATAAGTCTCCGCGAGCCTGGGATTCCTACTAGGACGTCGAGCTAGTTGTACCCTCAAAACCCAACTGTCTAGAAAGCACTTTATCGATGTTTTCTGTATTCTGGATTTAGCGGCCATCCAGGAGACTGCCAATGTCATTTAGCGGCCTTTTCCCTGACCGCTATATCCTCATGAAATGGTCCTGACTTGATCGCTATATCATAGAAGCGGCCTAAATTTGACCGCCAATTCAAGAGACGGCCCTAGCATGACCGTTTCTGTCTCAAGTGTTCTTAACCCAAGGTCTGACCTAAGGGTTGATTTTCCTATAATCCTAGATGGTCTATTGATTATCTAGAACCTAACACTTTGTTCCAAAGCTATCTAATAAATTATGGAAGTTAAAGAATATGCCGTTATGCTGCCGGATTCGTTCCGTGGCATGGCCTTGTCTTAAGTCATCTTTAAAATTCTTATGATCTCTTATTGTGCGTTCTCTACCTTGGCTACATTATCATGGAAACTATTGTTGAATTGAATATTATTGGCCGAACTTTACTATATTCTCATGAAAGTAGCTTGATCTGTAACTTGAAGATGCAAGAGCGGGCACAGATAGTGTCCAAGGGCTCCACACTAGCCCCCTCGGCAGATAGTCGGAAACGTGCTGAAAACCATGGGGTACGATGAACACTGGCGTCGCATTGTGCCGGGAGTACTTTTTTATAAACAGGTGAAAACCGTGAGGCAACTTGTGATAATTTACATGCTTGCTAGTACATTATTATTTATGACTTTCTAGTGCATAGCCTTTATGGTTATAAAGTACATTCTTGTTAATGAAAGACCACTTTACTTTATAAATCTTGCTTGATCATGCTCTATGGTCCATTCATATTCTTCGTATCTCTATAATTCCCATCTTGTTACTTGGATTTTGTTCGTCTGTTTTGTCACATTTTCTATTACCTTATTCTTGCTAGTACATTCTTGTTCATGACTTTCTAGTGCATAGCCTATATGGTTATGAATTACATTCTTGTTAATGAAAGGCCACTTTACTTTATAAATCTTGCTTGATCATGCTCTATTGTCCATTCATCATATCTCTATAATTCCTATCTTGTTACTTGAATTTTGTTCGTGTGTTTTGTCGCATTTTCTGTTACCTTATTCACTAGAGCGAAAATGTAATTACTTTAAGCATGCCTCCATGTTGATGCGAAGATACCTATTGGGCAAGTGTGCTCATTACCCTACTTTTCCAATCTTTTCAGGAAGTTCAAGTGAGTCAGATTCGGATTATTCTAGCAACGGGCCCGAGAGTGATGACTGACGATCAAGAGAAGACTTAGAATGTCAAGTGTATTTAAGTAGTCTAGAGTCATGATGAAAATTTTACTTTATTGAGTCTTACTATGTAAATTTTCATTTTTCTTGAGTTTAGTAGATCAAGAGTCAACTTTATGTAATTATGGATAATTATTATCAATAAAAGTTAGAATTTTGGTCAAATATTATGTACTCCATCTTTATGTGGATGTTTATTCCGCTCTGATTATATTGCTAGCTTCAGGCGTATTGTCAGCTACTCACGTTTCCCGATATTACTTCCGCTGTACATATGTCTCGAGGCGTGACAAGTGCTATCAAAGCCAGTTCCTGGAGAGGCACTATACCTCTATCTCTCGGCGACTCACTCCACAGTAAGCTAGGTCCTCGTTCGAGACGATGGAGGTGTGCAGAAGCTGGTATATTACGTCAGCAAGGTGCTCCTCGAAGCCGAAAGAAGGTACCCTGCAACCGAGAAACTCGTGCTAGCATTGGTAACCTCGGCTAAGCACCTCCGGCCCTATTTCCAAGGACATTCCATCGTGGTGCTGACTAGCGAGCCCCTAAAGAAGATTTTGGCTCACCCCGAAGCTTCAAGTCGCCTTGTCAATTGGGCATACTGCTCGGGGCCTACGACATCTCTTACCGCCCCCGCACGGCCATCAAGGGAGAAGCCTTCGCAGACTTCCTCACGGAGAGCACTGTCCCGACCGAAGAGACATCCCTGCCAACGTCTAGCCCCACCTGGGACCTATTCGTTGACGGGTCCTCCAACTCAGCTGGCTGTGGTGCCGGTATTCTCCTCAGATCCCCTGAAGGAGCAGAACTACAATACGCCCTGAAATTTAGCTTCCCGGCATCTAACAACGTATCCGAGTATGAGGCTATCATCTCGGAAGCGAGGATGGCGTGGCACGTGGGAGCCGAGCGAGTCAGAATTCATACTGACTCCCAACTGGTCACCAGTCAGATCAATGGGGACTACGAGGCTCGGGAAACGCAAATGATCAAGTATCTTTAGCTGGTGTGGGGAATAGCCCAACTATTCGAGAGCTTTCAGGTAATCTAGATAGCTCGGGAAGAAAATTCCTGAGTGGATGCCCTCTCTCACCTGGCCTCCTCTATCAGCCAAGAAGGCACCCAGTGATCCTCCTTGAGGAATTAGAGCGACCCTGTGTGGAAACCGAGCTCGTAACCGTTGTACAAATAACGCCTGGCGACTGGCGGACCCCGTATATATCTTGGATCCGGGACTCTCAAGAGCCTCCCAACCCTCGGGAAGCTCGGAAACTGAAGTATCAAGCTCAACGTTTCATCCTCCTAGACGAGACCCTATACCGAAGGACCATTGCCGGTCTGCTCCTCAAGTGCCTCGATGCTCCAGAAGCTCCCCGAGCGATTGAAGAAGTCCACGAAGGCATCTGCAGTGCGCACCAGGGGGGAAGGTCGATCGCAAGGATCCTGCTATGACAAGGTTACTGGTGGCCCACCCTCCAATGCGACTGCTCGACCTACGTTCGAAAGTGTGATCGATGCCAACGGTTCGATCATCTAGTCCACCAGCCAGCCTCGAAACTCGTGACCCTAACCGAGCCGTATCCCTTCGCTCGGTGGGGAATCGATATCCTTGGCCCATTTCCCATGGCACGGGCTCAGAAGAAGTTCGTCATCGTCGCCATCGACTATTTTTCCAAATGGATCAAGGCTGAGCCACCGCCAAGATTACCGGAGCACTCATCTGGAGTTTCGTTTGGAGGTCGATCATTTGTCGTTTTGGCACCCCCCGAGTGATCGTGAGTGATGCCGACCTACACATTCGCAATCACTTCACTTCGGTAGCCCACCCCCAGGCTAACGGGCTGGTCAAAAATGCCAACAAAACTATCCTGAAAGGCATCAAGACCAGACTCGGGAAAGCCAAGGGTAATTGGCTCGAGGAATTCCCTAGCGTACTGTGGTCGTACCGAACTACTCCAAGAGCTACCATCGATGAAACTCCTTTCCAACTGGTGTATGGCACAGAGACTGTGATTCCCCTTGAGATCGATAGCCCATCCCTCCGAGTCATCACTTTCTCATTCGAGCGGAATGAGCAGAAGTTGTTAGCGCAGCAAGAGTGATATAGAAGGGGAGGGATGAATAGATCACTCCCAATTTGCAGAAACTCAGGCGGAAAATAGATTCTACTGCTAACGCACCTTCTTAACCCGTACACAGATAAATATAGATGAGAGTGAAGAACTGATCACTTGAAGGCAAAGGGACAAGCAGATGAAGAGCACAGAAATCAATAGTAAACCACAGAGAAGGCACTCGGTTTTTAGGTGGTTCGATTGCAGTCTGCAATCTACATCCACCCCTCACTCCAACTAGAGTGAGGATTCCACTAGACAAAGCCAGATCACAGCAGACTCAGTCTGCGTACAAGATGCTGCCACACAGCTTGAACACCCAAGGGAAACAAATCCCTCGACCAAGCTCTGCTACCCACAGAACTTGAAACCTGTTCTAGCTCCCAACTAGAACACAACCGGAGAATCCTCTCCCTTCCTCCACACACGGAGGGAAACTGTTAATGACAACCTGTCACTAACAACACCAGAGATCACCAATCTCTCTTCCTCTGCAACTCAGAGGGAAACTGGAGTAGTACTCCCTTCCTCCACACACCGGAGGGAAACCAATTCAAATCAGAATGCAAGAACAAAATAAACGAAAGCAAAATAGAAAGAAGAAACCAATGAAGAAGAGATCGGTTCTGAAACCCAATACAAATGTAGCTTCAAATGAAGCAATTCATCAATCCACACACACTCTCTCTCTCTCGAACAATCTCCTCTCAGATATGGAACTCTCTTCTCTTTTTCTTTTCTGGATCGTGCAGACTCTCACCAATGGCTTCTGCTTTTTCTTTTCACGATCAAACTTCTACTTAAGGATGAAGCTCTATATTTATAGCAGACAATGGCGTGTGGCTGCCAGGTTCCCGCCCATGCACTTTTGGCCAGATCATTTGAATTTCGACCACATGGCAGCATCCTGACAAGGTTGCCATCCACGTGTCATGCGCCTGTTGTCTTGGATCACGTGTCAAGTGCCAACCTCGATTCACGTGCCCAATCATCAGCCTGAATCGCCTGCAGACAGACAGATGGAATGTATAGACTTAGTTAGTTCAGGCTTTTAGCAAGAATGTATATACTTCAGAAACATCAACTGAGTAACTGTATACAATCGTGAGAGAATGTATAGACTTAATGAATAAACGCATGTATAGACTTTACCAGGGTATGCACAATGCAATGCGTTGACGCTACACTACGTGCCTATGCACTGCGTTGACGCAGTGCAATGTGTCTTTGAAAAATTGTAAACAGCAAGGCATGCTGTACAGACTTCAGACAGCATGCATCAGATGACTCTGTATGGACTAGAAGTCCCTTAGCCAATGTATAGACCTCTAGAGGAGACAAATGTGTAGACTTGTAAAAGGTGGACAATTGTCAGACTTTGATGCTGATCAAAAGACCCTTGGTCACCAGCCAAGGCGTCAACGCTACCAGCGTGCAGCGTCGCCTCAGCTCCTCAAGAAAAATGCTCACTCCCTGGCCAAGCTGACCAATGCGTCAATGCATCCAGTGTCAGCGTCGACGCAGTGAACAAGAAGGAAGCGAAAGACGCACCATTGCATCTACGCAGCCAGCCAAGTGCGTCAACGCACTAAAGGCATGCTACCCATGAAGTCAGATAGGCTGTACAGACTCTGTGGATGTAAAGCAATGTAGAGTTCAGACTGTATAGACTTGAACCAAGACGAGGTGAGGACTTCACATTGTATAGACTTGCCAAATCAGTTGGGCGATGTACAGACTTGAATAGATCCAGCTGAAGGATGTATAGACTTGGAATCCACTGTACACGACTATAAAGACTTTGAGGCTTAATGCAAAGGCTAGTGTACAGACTTCTAAAAACTGATGCGTTGTATAGACTTTCATGGACGCTAAAGTCTATGCAGACTAGACCAGTGAGACACTGATAGAGACGATGCAATGCGATGTTGATACTTTAACATTAGACGCTGTATGAGACGGTAGGCTGTACAGACTTGAATCGCTTGAAGCGATGTACATACTTGGTGATGCTCAAGTAGTGTACAGAGTTGAAGGACTCACAAACGAGTGTATAGACTTAAGCTTTGAGCACTTGGGCTGAAGGCAATGTGCAGACAAAGCGATGTATAGACTTTGCCCAAGGAACCGAATGTATAGACTTTATGAGATGCAAACGGCTGAACATACTTGAATGAGTATGGGGTGTATAGACTTGAAAGTCTGAAGGCGAAGTGCAAACATGCTGAGTTGATGCTGCAGCCCAATGAGTTGACGTTGCAACGTATTACTTTTACGTTCAACTGATGATGTATAGACTTAATCAAATGAAGAACCTGAACAGAAGAGTCTACGCATCCGCACACTGAGTTGACGCACTGGTGTGAAAACTGTGCAGACAGAGTGTAGGCAGAATAAAGGTAGAGCATGTTATCTGACAGCCATTGAACTGTACTCACTCACATGATGAAATAGCATTAATCTAGAGATAGAAGATTGATTTATAGTGTGGGACATCATCAAAACTATAGGGATGCAACAATCTCCCCCTTTTTGATGATGACAACACTATGAATCAAGCAATATCAAGTTTCAACAAAAAGTTAATACCAGCTGCAACAAGCAGAATAAATTCAAGACATGCTCATGCAAATGAATTAAACATTCCCTACAGCACACTCTCATCTCCCCTACAACTCATAACCATATCTTCCACGAAGCAACATGACTCCTCTCACAGCTCAAGACAAAACCAATACTCACTGATATTGCAAACTTCTCTCCCCCTTTGACATCAGCAAAAAGAACTACAGAATGTATGACAATGTTGGGAACATGAGGACTCAGGGCAGTAACTGCTTAGTGTAGAAAGTCACGAGTAGGTCTTAAGAGAATAAGTGAGTTTCTAATCTCAAGATAAGATTCTTTAGACTTCAGTACACAAGAGAGAAGTAGAATGATAGACAAGTTTATCAGCATACATAGTGGATGATTTAGAGCAGGAGTTCACAAGTATGGCCAAATATAGCTGATCATTCAACTATTCCACAAGACAGCAAGAGACTAAATCAGAGAGGTGTTCTCAAGGTATTGAAGATAAGCAATCCATTAGTTGCATAACATCAAGGAATTTTTGTTGGAGATGATTTTCAAGAAGATCAATGAGTAAGTTGGTAGTTCACTTCCTTTGACATTAGGGAGACACCTTGATTAGAGGTCTGAATCCCCAGTTACTCAGAGTGAGTATCTCATTACTTACTTCCTTCTTTTTTTTATATTAAGGAATAGAGTTAGTAACTGTGGCTTTTGACATGAGGAAACACCTTGATTAGAGGCCAGAGTCCCCAGTTACTCACCAGCAAGCCACCATTGCTCTGTCATGACTTTTCATTCATTTTAAGCATTTGACACCTCATGACTTGGGAGAAATATTCATTTCATTGATGAAGTTCCGAGTTTCTCAGTGATCAAAACAGAACATGTTTGTTCAGTTAAGCCCTTGAGTTAAAGAGATAGAATGATTGAAGACAATACCAAAAAGGACTTTTCTTGAATTGAGTCTTGAAGTCTAGATTTCAAGTTGATTGGGTCAGATATCAAGACATACAAGTTTTTGGCCTGAACCAAAATCAATGACAATGTAGGAAGATATACTTTATGCAATTAGTCCAGATCTCTGAAGGAGTACCAAAGGAAAGATTCTAACTTGGAGATTAGAGTCACTGACTTATAGACTTAAGAGATAAGTGACACTCTACTTTCTGAGAGAACCACACTAAATCAGTCATGCAAGACCAGCAAAGGTACACATCTAGAAACCCTTTTGAATCTGTCAAAGAACTTATCTTCTCACATCACAACTCAGCTCCCCCTAAGACATAGCATTCGTCAATAAAACATTCCAGCAAAATCTCAAGGCTTTCCCTTACTTAGAGCATTCATGAAAGCTAACCAGTAAGCATTCTGAACTGCCCCTTAAACCAGCATGCAAGAAGGCTAAACTTCAGATAGACACAACTCCCCCTCACAACAAGAACATGCTTCATAATTAAGACAATTTGTATAAGCCTAATTCTCTTCTCAATGTGGAAAATTTTTCATTATCCAGAGGTTTTGTGAATATGTCAGCAATCTGATTATCTGTGCCTACATGAATCAGTTCAAAATTATTCTTAGACACCTCATCTCTTATAAAATGATGTCTTATTTCTATGTGTTTGGTTCGTGAATGCAAAATAGGATTTTTAGCAAGATTGATGGCACTAGTATTATCACAGTAAATAGGTGTGCACCCCAGGTCTACTTGGTAGTCCTGAAGCTGGTGTTTAATCCATATGACTTGTGTTCCACAACTCCCTGCAGCCACATATTTAGCTTCTGCAGTGGAGAGGGCCACAGAATGTTGTTTCTTGGAGCCCCAAGACAATAAATACCCACCCAAGAATTCACAATCGCCACTTGTGCTTTTCCTGTCAAGTTTACAGCCTGCATAATCAGCATCTGTGTATGCTACTAAGTTAAGTGTGTGAGATGCAGGAAACCATAACCCAAGAGAATGAGTAGCTGACAAATATCTGAAGATTCTTTTAATTGCAGCTAAGTGTAATTCAGTAGGTCTAGACTGATACCTTGCACACATTCCTACACTGAATTGTATATCAGGTCTAGAGGCTGTCAGGTAAAGTAGTGATCCAATCATACCTCTATAAAGTTTGGCATTTACTTCTTTACTTGTCTCATCTGCATCCAATGAAGTATTGGTGCCCATGGGTGTAGTAATGTGCTTTAAGTTTTCCATGCCAAACCTTTTGAACAGTTCCATTGTGTATTTGATTTGGTTGATGAAGCACCCATCTTCTAGCTGCTGTACCTGCAATCCAAGAAAATATTTTAGTTCACCAACCAAGCTCATTTCAAATTTAGCAGACATCATGGTAGAAAATTCATCACATAGTTCATGCTTAGTAGATCCAAATACAATGTCATCTACATATACCTGAACTATGATGAGATCTTTATTTATGCCCTTGGTAAATAAAGTTTGATCAACTTTACCTCTTTTGTAGCCCTTGCTGATCAGAAATTCAGATAATCTTTCATACCAAGCTCTTGGAGCCTGCTTTAGACCATACAAGGCTTTGTTTAACCTGAAAACTTAGTTAGGTTGAGGAGAATATTGAAATCCAGGAGGTTGTTCAACAAAAACTTCTTCTTTAATTACTCCATTTAAAAAGGCACTTTTAACATCCATTTGTTGGAGTTTTATGTTCTTTGAGCATGCAAAGGCAAGCAACAATCTTATAGCTTCCATCCTAGCAACAGGTGCATAGGATTCATCAAAGTCTACACCGAATTCTTGACAGTAGCCTTTGGCTACTAGTCTGGCCTTATTCCTCGAGATAATTCCATCTTCATTCATCTTATTTTTGAACACCCACTTGGTTCCTATGACATTAATACCATCTGGTCTTGGGACAAGCTCCCAGACATTATTCCTTTCAAACTGACCTAATTCCTCACTCATAGCATTGACCCAAGCTTGATCAGCTAAGGCCTCTTCTACTGTTTTGGGTTCAATTTATGAGACTAAAGCAATTAAGTCATCATTATTCACATTTCTAAAATGAGACCTAGTCCGAAGAGGATCTTCAGGATTGCCTATGACTTTATCTAAAGGATGGTCTTTAAGAAATCTGATATTTGTTGAAGACTCACCTGTTTCTCTTGGCCCTTCCTGATTGGGGGAATTTGTTTCTCCATTTGGCTGAGTCTTCTCTTCTTCCTGTTGGTCTTCTAGAAAGTCTCCACCATGATTGGAATCCCTGTCAAGATTTTCAACATTAGAGACATCTTTCTTTTCACTAAAAAGGATGTGTGGAGATTCTTCCACTTTCTGATCTGATATGTTAAATACCCTATATGCCCTTGACACTTCAGAGTAACCCAAGAATATTCCAGGTGAACTCTTGGCTTCAAACTTGTCTAAATCTTTCTTATCATTGTTATGAATAAAACATTTTGCTCCAAAAATTTTGAAATGAAACAAGTTTGGTTTCTTACCTTTTAGAAGCTCATAGGGTGTTTTCTTGTGTATGGGTCTTACCATGGCCCTGTTGATTATGTAGGTTGTTGTATTGGCCGCTTCTGCCCAAAACCTTCTAGGTAATTTACTTTCAATCAACATGGTTTGGGCCATTTCCACCACTGTTCTATTTCTTCTCTCCACAATCCCATTTTGTTCAGGTGTCCTGGGAGAAGAAAACCTGTGAGTTAGTCCTTCTTTGTCACAAAGATCAGTAAACATGGAGTTTTCAAATTCACCTCCATGGTCAGATTGAATAGAACTAACCTTGTACTTCCCTTCTTGTTTGACCTTATTGAAAAATAGATTAAACTTTAGGAATGCATCACTCTTATTTGCTAAGAAAAATATCCATGAATATCTAGAGAAGTCATCTATGATGACATAGCCAAACCTGTTTCCATTAAGACTCTGAGTTCTAGTTGGACCGAAAAGGTCCATATGAAGAAGTTTCATTAGTCTAGAAGATAATGGCTCAGATCTTAATTTAAAAGAATTTCTGGTTTGTTTGCCTAAAGCACAGGCATCACATGCTTTTGATATTGAGTTGAATTTAATTCTAGGCATGCCTCTAACTAAATCATGCTTGACCAATTTATTTAAGGTTGAGAAGCTAGCATGACCTAGACGTCTATGCCATTCAAAGGCATCATTTTCATAATTAGCAGATAAGTAAATAGTAGATTCAGATTTCTCATCTAAGTCTACAATGTAGACATTATTAATCCTGTTGGCTACAAATTTAACCATGTCAGAATTTGTTTCAAGGATTTTGCATGAACTATCATCAAATACAACCCTGTGACCCCTGTCACATAATTGACTAATACTAATCAGGTTGTGTTGAAGCCCTTCCACAAGTAATACTTTTTCAATGGAATTTGTGGAAGACTTACCTACTGTGCCAACTCCAATTATTTTACCTTTGTTCTTTCCTCCAAACTTGACCAGACCCCCTGGCTTCATCTCTATCTTGCTGAACTTGGATCGGTCTCCTGTCATATGCCTGGAGCAGCCATTGTCGAGGTACCACTTGTTGT
Organism: Amorphophallus konjac; assembly: GCA_022559845.1. NCBI lineage: Eukaryota > Viridiplantae > Streptophyta > Magnoliopsida > Alismatales > Araceae > Amorphophallus > Amorphophallus konjac. Next base: position 233,349,732 of record CM040122.1, read on the forward strand.
CTTCAACTGCCAGGCCGACCTACACATATATATCAAGCAGAGTGATTTGGAACCCAAGATGAGTTGGGTCCAAGGACATTGTTCAAATCTCTGATCAAGTGTTTAGGTATCCAGATTTGTTTCAGCATGGTTTTCTCTGGCACCTTCCTTTCTGGTTTATTAAAGTTGAATCCAGCTGAACTGGAGAAGTGAGTTCTATTCCATTCATTAGTCTTCCTATTCCTAGGAAATTTCCTGTAGGCTTGTTGATTAGCACATCTTTGACCATGAAAGTTATTTCTCCAGTAGGTCCTGTTTGGACCCATCTGATTATTGTAATTCCAGCTCTTATTCTGATTTATTTTCTTGGTCCATCTACCATTTGTGTTCTGGTGAGTGGACTTAATGTTATTCTTCATAAAGTTCATTCCCATCTTAAATGGTTGTCCAGTACTGATTTTTGTGTTTTCTTTAGGACTTTGAGTTTCCTTAGAGCTGTTTGAGCTGGATGGTGTGTCCAGCTTTTCTTTTCCCTTCTCTGGACAGAAGGTAATGGTCTTGAATTGCAAGGGTCTCTTGTTGGTTGGGTCATAGCCTATACCTTCCTTATTGAAATTGACCCTAGTCCCTAATATAGCATCTAGGCTAGTTTTTCCTTGGACAAACTTTTCTAAGACTTTCTGTTTGTCTTCCAGCTCCTTTTGAAGAGACTCAGAATTCTTTAGGAGTTCAACATTTACTTTCTTCACAGCTTCATATTTCTCTGAATTCACTCTAATTTCATTCATGCTTTCTTCAATTTTAGTTTTGAATTCATTGAGCTGTTTTTGACTTTCTTGAATTTCTCCCTTAAGCTTATCATTCTCTTTCCTTAGTGAGGTCATTTCTTCTAGTTGTTCTTTTAGCTTTTCATTTTCCTCACAGACCAGAGTTTGTTCTTCAATATTTATGTTAAATTTTCTTTTCAGAACTCTGTGCTCTTTGCTAAGAGAATTAAATTTATCTAGCAAGTCACCATAAGCATCCTCCCAGTCATCAATTGAGAAATTTTCAAAAACGTTTATTACCTCCTCTTCACTGTTTGCCATAAGGCAAATTCCATCGTCATATTCTTCTGAGGAAGCATCTTCGGGGTCTTCTTCTTCCTCGCTCCATGTGCAGACCATCGCCTGTGGCTTCTTCTTCTTCTGCACCTTTATGTTTTTCTTCTGAAGATAGGGACCCTTCTTCTGGAGGTCTGGGCATTCGCCTCTCATGTGTCCCTATTTGTTACAATTAAAACAAGTCAGTTTCTTAGGATTTCTATCCCTGTAACTGGTAAATTCAGCATTCTTGTTAAAGGGTTGTGGCTTCTTCTTCCTAAAGGTCTTTCCCTTTTTCTTCAAAAATTTTCTGAACTGTCTAGTGAGCATTGCCTGCTCCTCCTGGTCAAGATTTGATAAACCTTCAAGCTCGGACTCAGACTCGGGACTACTGCTGCTGCTCCCACTGTTACTACCCTTGTTTCGGGAAGCTCTTAGAGCTACATTTTTACCCTTCCTCTCACTTCCTTCTCCACCTCCTTGGAAATTCATCTCATAGGTCATCAGGGATCCTATGAGCTCATTCACAGTTAAGACAGTCAAATCTTTTGACTCCTCAATCACAATGGCCTTAGTGTGCCATGCCGGGGATAAAGATCTAAGGATTTTCCTGACTATATCTGCCTCAGCAAGATCCTTCCCTAGCCCTTTAAGAGTGTTAGTGATCAAGGATAACCTGGCATACATTTCGGTTATATTCTCATCTGCATTCATCTTAAACATTTCATACTTAGAGGTGTAGAGGTTTACCTTCGAGGCTTTCACTTGAGCTGTACCTTCATAGATCAATTGCAGCTCATCCCACATTCGCTTGGCAGTTCTGTATGCAGATATACGAGCATATTCCTCTGGATGAACAGCACACTGGATTATGTTCAGCGCCGTCCAGTTGAGTGAAGAGAGCTTGACATGGTCATCTGTCCAAGCATCCTCGTTTGGTGGCAGCTCATATGGCCCCACCGTGATTACTCTCCACAGTTTATGACTCTGAGCCCTGATGAACACTTCCATCCTGTTCTTCCAAAACAGATAGTTACTACCATCGAAATAAGGAGGGCGACTAATGGATTGACCTTCGGCCATGAAGGTTCTAGGACCACCAGCATTTCCTTGACCGTTCGTCCACATGGCGTAAACCTGCTCTGATACCAATTGTTAGCGCAGTAAGAGTGATATAGAAGGGGGGGATGAATAGATGACTCCCAATTTGCAGAAACTCAGGCGGAAAATAGATTCTACTGCTAACGCACCTTCTTAACCCGTACACAGAGAAATATAGATGAGAGTGAAGAACTGATCACTTGAAGGCAAAGGGACAAGCAGATGAAGAGCACAGAAATCAATAGCAAACCACAGAGAAGGCACTCGGTTTTTAGGTGGTTCGATTGCAGTCCGCAATCTACATCCACCCCTCACTCCAACTAGAGTGAGGATTCCACTAGACAAAGCCAGATCACAGCAGACTCAGTATGCGTACAAGATGCTACCACACAGCTTGAACACCCAAGGGAAACAAATCCCTCGACCAAGCTCTGCTACCCACAGAACTTGAAACCTGTTCTAGCTCCCAGCTAGAACACAACCGGAGAATCCTCTCCCTTCCTCCACACACGGAGGGAAACTGTTAATGACAACCTGTCACTAACAACACCAGAGATCACCGATCTCTCTTCCTCTGCAACTCAGAGGGAAACTGGAGTAGTACTCCCTTCCTCCACACACCGGAGGGAAACCAATTCAAATCAGAATGGAAGAACAAAATAAACGAAAGCAAAATAGAAAGAAGAAACCAATGAAGAAGAGATCGGTTCTGAAACCCAATACAAATGTAGCTTCAAATGAAGCAATTCATCAATCCACACACACTCTCTCTCTCTCGAACAATCTCCTCTCAGATATGGAACTCTCTTCTCTTTTTCTTTTCTGGATCGTGCAGACTCTCACCAATGGCTTCTGCTTTTTATTTTCACGATCAAACTTCTACTTAAGGATGAAGCTCTATATTTATAGCAGACAATGGCGTGTGGCTGCCAGGTTCCCGCCCATGCACTTTTGGCCAGATCATTTGAATTTCGACCACATGGCATCATCCTGACAAGGTTGCCATCCACGTGTCATGCGCCTGTTGTCTTGGATCACGTGTCAGGTGCCAATCTCGATTCACGTGCCCAATCATCAGCCTGAATCGCCTGCAGACAGACAGATGGAATGTATAGACTTAGTTAGTTCAGGCTTTTAGCAAGAATGTATATACTTCAGAAACATCAACTGAGTAACTGTATACAATCGTGAGAGAATGTATAGACTTAATGAATAAACGCATGTATAGACTTTACCAGGGTATGCACAATGCAATGCGTTGACGCTACACTACGTGCCTATGCACTGCGTTGACGCAGTGCAATGTGTCTTTGAAAAACTGTAAACAGCAAGGCATGCTGTACAGACTTCAGACAGCATGCATCAGATGACTCTGTATGGACTAGAAGTCCCTTAGCCAATGTATAGACCTCTAGAGGAGATAAATGTGTAGACTTGTAAAAGGTGGACAATTGTCAGACTTTGATGCTGATCAAAAGACCCTTGGTCACCAGCCAAGGCGTCAATGCTACCAGCGTGCAGCGTCGCCTCAGCTCCTCAAGAAAAATGCTCACTCCCTAGCCAAGCTGACCAATGCGTCAACGCATCCAGTGTCAGCGTCGACGCAGTGAACAAGAAGGAAGCGAAAGACGCACCATTGCGTCTACGCAGCCAGCCAAGTGCGTCAACGCACTAATGGCATGCTACCCATGAAGTCAGATAGGCTGTACAGACTCTGTGGATGTAAAGTAATGTAGAGTTCAGACTGTATAGACTTGAACCAAGACGAGGTGAGGACTTCACGTTGTATAGACTTGCCAAATCAGTTGGGCGATGTACAGACTTGAACAGATCCAGCTGAAGGATGTATAGACTTGGAATCCACTGTACATGACTATACAGACTTTGAGGCTTAATGCAAAGGCTAGTGTACAGACTTCTAAAAACTGATGCGTTGTATAGACTTTCATGAGACGCTAAAGTCTATGCAGACTAGAACAGTGAGACACTGATAGAGACGATGCAATGCGATGTGGATACTTTAACATTAGACGCTGCATGAGACGGTAGGCTGTACAGACTTGAATCGCTTGAAGCGATGTACATACTTGGTGAGGCTCAAGCAGTGTACAGAGTTGAAGGACTCACAAACGAGTGTATAGACTTAAGCTTTGAGCACTTGGGCTGAAGGCAATGTGCAGACAAAGCGATGTATAGACTTTGCCCAAGGAACCGAATGTATAGACTTTATGAGATGCAAACGGCTGAACAGACTTGAATGAGTATAGGGTGTATAGACTTGAAAGTCTGAAGGCGAAGTGCAAACATGCTGAGTTGACACTGCAGCCCAATGAGTTGACGCTGCAACGTATTACTTTTACGTTCAACTGATGATGTATAGACTTAATCAAATGAAGAACCTGAACAGAAGAGTCTACGCATCAGCACACTGAGTTGACGCACTGGTGTGAAAACTGTGCAGACGGAGTGTAGGCAGAATAAAGGTAGAGCATGTTATCTGACAGCCATTGAACTGTACTCACTCACATGATGAAACAGCATTAATCTAGAGATAGAAGATTGATTTATAGTGTGGGACATCATCAAAACCATAGGGATGCAACAGAAGTTATTAGAAAAGTTGGACCTGGCGGATGAGGTACGTGAGGTCGAGAGCATCCGAACTATTGAATATCAGTGACGCATGACTCAGTACTACAATGCCAGAGTCCGAGACAGACAATTCCAATCGGGAGACTTCATTTTGAGAAAAGCCGAAGTCTCTCGACCACTAGAGGTGGTGGAAAAGCTAGCCCCTAACTGGGAAGACCCCTACTGACTGGTCGATAAGCTCGGAAAAGGAGCGTACCGGTTATCTTCCTTGGAAGGAATGCCTATCCCTCGGACTTGGAATGCGACAACATTGCCAAAGTTCTATTTTTGAGCTTCTTTCATACATGTAAGAGACAAATTATGATAATAACTCTCCTTTTTATTACATCAACATCTTCGTACATCAGATGGGCCATAGCCAGTACAATATGCAAAAAAAAATTGATACAACACGAACTGATTACTCGGTGTGGATGAGGTTAGCAGCTCCAAGATAAGCCACTGACACCACCCAGTGTGGAAACTGTCTCGGATAACTAGACGGCTGACTTTGTCTGCTCGGGAAGTCTGGAAGAGATGGTATTAGTAGAAAAGAAAAGAATAAGAGGATATGCCAGGACACCAGCTCCGTAGAAAACAAGAGAAGGCCTCCTATGGCAACTCTTTGGATGATGGAGCATAACGGAGCCATCAAGAATTGATGGCGCGGGCAAGAAGAAACAGAAAGCAAGCACCCTCCAAGTGGTGCGAGCAAGGGTAAGAAAAAAGAAAAATAGGTACCCTCCAAAGAGTGAGGGCGAGAAGAAGAACAGAAGAGAGAGAGGGATTAAACACTCCCTCGAAGGGAGTGGGAGAGGGGGAGCGGGGATGAAAGAAAGGAGGAGCAATGACGTTGAATGACTTCTCCTCTCTCAGTCATCCCCCCCCCCCCCCCGGGTGGGTCGACGGTCCAGAGGTCAGGAGGGAGCATGTCGCCATCAGAGAGGGGTGATCTCGCGCTGGGTCTTGAGCTGCACGATCCTAGATGAGCCCTTGTTGTCATCACCACGATTGAGGATCTACAATGCAGGAAACAGACCAGAGGAACCATGGGTTGGAACCCCGAAAAAATGCTCCGATGCTTAAGTCAGCGAGGTGATAGAGCGTAGGTGGAAGGAATGCAGTAGGAGGAGAAGTGAGGGGCACGTGATCGCTCTCCACCAGTTAGTGTGGTGTTAAGTACTGAGGATCACCTTACCTTTCTGGAGGGTTTTTTAGAGTTTATATAGCTGCTTACTCTCTTGGACGGAGGTAGGGTAGCTGGTGGGGCTGGGGGGCGTTATGTCCTGGAGGAGGGTTCTCCATAGTTAAAGGACTCTCGCTCTCCCTTATCCTATTGAGCTTCCCACCTCCGAGCGGCAACGAGACTTTCGCTGGGATAAATGCCCCATCGATAGAAACCGTGCCCCTGGGAGGTCTGAGCGTGGGATACCGCCTGATGGGGCGCTTGGGCTTCTCCTGAGCGATGTGGGCGACGAGAAGGGATGCACAAGAAGGGACGACGCATGGCGACATGCTTGAAGATGCTAACCTCATCCGCACTGAGTAATCAGTTCGTGTTGTAACAATTTTTTTTTTGCATATTGCACTAGCGATGGCCCATCTGATGTATGAAGATGTTGATGCAATAAAAAGGAGAGTTATTATCATAATTTGTATCTTACATGTATGAAAGAAGCTCAAAAATGGAACTTTCACAATGTTGTCGCATTCCAAGTCTGAGGGATAGGCGTTCCTTCCATGGCAGATAACTGGTACGCTCCTTTTTCGAGCATCTAGACCACTCGGTAGGGGCCTTCCCAGTTAGGGGCCAGCTTTCCTACCGCCTCCAGTGGTCGAGAGGCTTCGTCTTTTCTCAGAATGAAGTCTCCTAGTTGGAATTGTCTGTCTCGGACTCTGGCGTTGTAGTACCGAGTCATGCGTAGCTGATATTCTGTAGCTCGGATGCTCACGACCTCGCATTCCTTGTCTGCCAGTCCAAATTTTCCAACAACTTCTGCTTATTCGGCTCGGGTGAGAAGTTGATGACTCGGAGTGATGGGCTACCGATCTCTAGGGGAATCACGGCCTCTGTGCCATACACCAGTTGGAAAGGAGTTTCACTGGTGGCAACTCTTGGGGTAGTTCGGTACGACCACAGTATCCTAGGGAATTCCTCGAGCCAATTACCCTTGGCTTTCTCGAGTCTGGTCTTGATGCCTTTCAAAATAGTTTTGTTGGCATTTTTGACCAACTCGTTAGCCTGGGGGTGGGCTACCAAAGTGAAGTGATTACAAATGTGTAGGTCGATGCACTTGTTTTTAAAGTAAGTGGAGTCAAATGGCCGACCGTTATCGCTCACGATCACTCGGGGGATGCCAAAACGACAAATGATCGACCTCCAAACGAAACTCTAGATGACTGCTTCGGTAATTCTGGCGGTGGCCTCAGCCTTGATCCATTTGAAAAAATAGTCGATGGTGACGATGACGAACTTCTTCTGAGCCTGTGCCATGGTGTTGTGTCTCCTCTGGATTTGATGCTTAATGAGAAGAATAATATGTTTTGTTGTTGGCAACAGTTTAGTTGACTTTATTTTGACTTTGGTAACACTATTACTTTAATGTCTTTTCTTTAGTCAGAATTAAGTAAAGGTCGGTGCATATTCACATTATTACATATAAAGGTCAGTGCATATGTCCATTTCAATTCTGAAGGTCTATACATGTGCAGAGTTATCACTTAGAAAGGTCGATGCACATGTAGAAGACTTACACTAGAAGGTCGATGCACATGTGAAGTCCTGCACTATAAGGTTGATGCATGTGTAGAAGGATTGCAACACAGGTTGATGCATGCTCATAGTGTTGCATATGAAGGTCGATGCATGTTGCATATCAAGGTCGATGTAGGTTGATGCATGCTCATAGTGTTGCATATGAAGGTCGATGCATGTTGCATATCAAAGTCGATGCAGGTTGATGCATGCTCATAGTATTGCATATGAAGGTCGACACATATTCATACTAATGCATATTAAGGTCGATGCTAGTAAGCTAGCGATCGAAGGACAAGTCTATGCATGTGTTAGTAAGGTCGATGCTAGTGAGCTAGCGAATGAAGGACAAGTCTATGCATGTCTCAGTAAGGTCGATGCTACTAAGCCAGCTACTACAGCATGAGTCTATGCATGTTAAAATTGGGTCGATGCTTGTTAGTTATTATTCTCAAGGTCGATGCACCTTGCACATTTACCATAAGGTAAGGTCGATGCATCTTCATTTCAAGTCAGTGCGTCTGACAATGAAAGTCTACCTGTATATCTCTAAGGTCGATGCTGTTACTCTGACCTACTGCATGTGTTAGCTATACAGGTTGATACACTTCATTTATGCATCAATGCACTTGAAGAGTTTCTGAGCATTCACTTAGAGAAACTGCATAACCTCATGAAGCATCTGAAAGTGTATTTACTATCAACTGTTACATGCTTCATTAAATTGATAAATCTTAGATTCTATCGTGGACAAAAAAAGGAAGATCCAGCCCAGTCATATGATCAAACACTTGGGCAGCATAAAGGCAATTTGCAATCAAACTCACGTGAAATTTAAACACTAGATTACAGGCACGTGATCCAAGGTAGGGAGCAGAACTGATATTCTGCCACCTAGATCGTCACAACCTTCACTCCTGACACGTGGCCCATCGAAGTACGAGTTCAGGATAATTCTAGTGAGCGAGAGTGTGTCTTCCATGCGCCCAAAATTCAAAATGCTCAGGGGACCACCTGGCTTAGCCCATGCCTATAAAAAGGGGATCTCTCAGATGAGAGACAACAAGAAGGTGGAGAGAAAGAGGAATACACGAAGCATAAGAGCAGAAGATTTCAGAGAAGTTGAGAAGAGAGAGCTGAGAAGAGTTAAAGTCTGAGAGAGAAGAGTCAGAGAGAAGATCGAGAGAAAGAGCCTGATGCAAAGTATAGAGAGAAAAATAGAGTGCCGTAAGATGGTGAAGATCATTTGAGTAAGAAGAGAGCCTGAGTGGAAATGTTGATGTCTTGACTCATGGATCAGATCAAGAGTCAATTTGCTCCGTAGTGAGCTATATTATTTCTTTTCATTGTTATTTTGGTTTTCGTTGGTTTTGACATCATTCGTAAGCTGTGTATCAGCGGTCAGCAAGCTGTGGTGCTCAACAGTGAGGTGTGATCCTCGGTTAGCAAGCTGTGAAGCTCAGCGGTCTAGGACGTGTTCCCCAAAGATGTGGATCAGCGATTTGGGACGTGTTCCCCAAAGCTGTGGATCAGCAGGTTGTAGGGAGTATATCCCCGAAGCTGTGGATCAGTGGTATTCAAGCTGTGTGGCAGCAAAATCCTTACTTGGTTGAGTTAGGGGTGGACGTAGATCTCAAGGTTGAGATCAAACCACCTTAAAATTGATTTGTCCCGTGTGATTGGATTTTTCATCATTGTGAATAGATGAATGCTTACGATCGTCAACTGCTATTTCCTAACCAATTCATACATCTGTCTGCTTAAACATATTCTCAATCTAACTGCATTGATTCATCTCAAACTGTCATTGTTGTGAATTACTTGGTAGACTCACTTTCCTCATCTTATCTGTTCTCTTCAACTCAGTGGTATATAAAATTGGTTCAATTAGAAGGATAGATTTCATCTATCTGGAAAATTGACCTTTGCGTGAGGAGATTTTCTAATCGACCCTCCGCCAAGTACTATACTAAGTTGAGTGATCAATTACTTTGGTGTTTACTATGATTTGCAGCAACTTCATAATAGATTATCTTGCTGATAATTCATATTGATCTTAGTGTTTCTGTTCATAGTAGTTTACTTTAATTCCGCACTGTTATTCACTACTGTAGAAATTTTAATTTGGGGTAGATCTATTCACCCCCCCTCTAGATCACTTATTCATCCGTTCACTCATCACGTGGTATCAGAGCCTAACTCTCCCTAAGGGCTTTACATCCCGGAGAGATTTGTTAAAATAGATGCTAGAGGTCTAACTACAGAGGGTAGTTCGACCGGTAAGCCACCTTTCTTTGACGGAAACAATTATGCTTACTGGAAGAATCGTATGTAGGTCTTCCTTCGGGCGAAGGATTATGAAATCTGGAAGGTTGTTAGTAAAGGACCATTTGAGCTTCCAGAAGATGAGGAGGTCTGGACCAGGGAGCAGATCCATAGGTCCACTTTGAATTGGAGTGCTATTAATGCAATGCAGTGTGCTCTCCATCCCACTAAATTTTCTAGAATATCCTCCTGTTCCACAGCCAAGGAGATGTGGGATAAGTTGGCAGTAATCTATGACGGAACGTCTTAGGTTAGAGAGACGAAGGCAAACATGTTAGTCTCAGAGTATGAAGCATTTAAGATGAAACCTTAGGAGTCTATATCTAAGATGTACGCCAGGTTGATGGTTCTAACCAATAGTTTGAGGAGTCTAGGTAAGGTCTACAGTGAGTATGAGATTGTTAGAAAAATCATTAGATCTCTTATAGCAATTTGGCACACCAAGGCCACTGTTATGGAAGAGTCTTGGAACCTAGCGACGACAACTGTTGTAACACCCCAGATTTTCTATGAATTTTTTGAGAATTATTTAAGAATATTTCTCAAATTAAAATGAATTATTAAGCATTTAAATGGACTTAATGAGCTATTTAAGGAAATAGGTCTATTTAATAATTATGTAAAGGCCCTATATTAACCAAAGGGTTAAGCCCAACTCAAATAAGCTCAAAGACCCAATTCCAAGGCTTTTAGACCTAAGCCCATTAATAGAAACGTAATTTAGGTAATTTACGAAATTAAAATGAGATATGTATATTAATTAGGGGATATGTCATGCCCCGAGCGCGGAAGGTACCCGGAGATGCGCGACGAATTTATATCAATCATGTCAATCAGAGTATTAGTGTATTCGACACCAAAAATCAGAGATGCGCAAAAGTAAAGATAACCCAATCCTTTATTCCTTCATAAGAATATGTCTATTACAAACCCTTGAAGTACTAACTAAAATAAAGGGAAAAATACAAGGTTGACTCAAGAAAATATGAAAAAGACTAGATAACACGGAAGAAGCTCTATCTCTTTCACTCTTGATTTTCTCCATCCGTTTGAGTTCCCTCACAGTCGGACTTACCTGAAAAGTAGGGAAACACTAAGTGAGTGAACGCTCAGTAGGAAATTATATCTCAAGAACTAGCAAGGGGTTTAAGTAATTACATCTTTCATGAATGCACTATAGCTATGCATGCTCGCATAAAATGACAAGATAGAGAGAGCGTCTAACAACAAGATAGCAAGAAGAACTAGTCATGAACTTTCAAGAACTTATATCAAAAGATATCAAGATATTCAAGCAAGTGTATTCATCATGTTATGTTAGAATTTGGCTATCACGTTTCAAGCAAGCAAGTATGAAATTACCCTTTTTCGAGTCACGCAAGTCATGTAATATCAGGTCAAGTATGAGTACAAGATTTGTGGAATGTTCAATCAAGCTAGTCATGCACTTCGGTATAATGCCAATACCGTGATCAATCAACTCCCATGGGCACAAGTACTTTCGGGTGCTCCTCCCAGGACCAGATCGGGCCCTATATGCGCAGGCATTAATCATGTATTTTAACATCCACTTTTGTGTATAGCCAATATGGAATTTCCAGAATAAAGCTTGTAGACATGTAGGATAAACTTGGATAGAATAGAGTCCAAAACATGGCACTTGACATAGATAGGCGATAATAACGGTATAATCATGATTATCGATAAAACTAGGTGGAATTGGTTCCCTCACTTGGGTACCATGACAAACAAGTATGGACATTCTTTATAAAGAATTGAGGTCCACATGAACAACACCTCAATGGCAAGACGTCCTCATATAGAATTGAGGTCCACAAGAACATCATGTTGAATATAGAATTGGGGTTTACAAGAACATCATGACAATGTTGATATAGAATCTGGGTTTACAAGAACAGCATCAAATGGCATGATAACCTCATCCCATTAAGAGAATTCTCATGATACACACTTTGCATAACATGAGGGCCGGTATACCATGTTTCTATAGAGTGACATGGCAAAATAGTGTAATGAGTTTTTATGGTACAACCAGCTCAGTCGGCCTTCAGGGAATCCAAGGCTGCGAGGACACTTACGGAGGTCTCTATGACTAACTCGCTAGTCCAAAGGAACGGAATGTCCAATGGAGAGCTTGTATGTCAATGAGAATTAGTGGGTAAACGATAAATCATCATGAAACGTGGGACTATATTCACGAAACGGAATATAGTGCCGATTACATATATATATATATATATATATATATATATATATATATATATATATATATATATATATATATATAACCCTTCGGTTGACAGTAATCAGTGTAAAACAGAATACAGAAAATAGCGACTTAAGCTAAGTCATTAATTATCCAATTAACGCCTTATTCAGGGGCGTTCATTCACAATTTGACGACGTATACGATAGTCGTCCCTTCAATATTTCTATTCTGCAGAAGATCAATATTCTTGAATTTTTAACAAAAACACGCCCTGGACAGGGGCGTTACTTGTCAATAAGCGCCCTGGTATGGGGCGTCAGTTCAATAAGAGACGACCTTGTTCAGGCCGTTAATTCAATAATTTATCAATTTTCAGATAATAAAATTTCAAGAAAATAATTTCATGGTCAGGACAATAGCAGGATTCGATAGGTATGATCATGCATTAATTTAGATTCATGGTTTCATAGTTATAGAATTTTAAACATGGATAATTATCAATTATATGAAATTGACGACTCCTGGGTAGGGCGTCAAAACAAGAATTAGCGCCCTTGTCTGGGTCGCTTCTTTAAAATCACTCAGAAAACATTTGGAAACGTAGTAAAACTATATGCATGAGATCATGGATGAGTTTATTTCATAATTTATACTAGTTTGGGCTACGTTCTTGAGAAAACCTACCTTATGAAGATTTAACTGATAAACGGATGAAGGTTTCGTGAAGACAAATGATACTCTGTTTGTAACAGAGTCTTCTGATCACCAGAAGAGGAAGAAACGATGCTCTGTTCTCGAAAAGAGATAACTTGCAGGAGATGGACGAAGAATACCCGATCTTCAGTAAAAAGGGGTGATCGTCTTCTCAACACAGACAACCTTTATAGGAAGATGAGGAAGGAAAAGAACATCAACGTTCTTTCAACACACACAACCAAAAAAGAAAGAGGAAGAACATTACCTGTTCTTCACGTTGATGACAGCAGCAACAGATCGCCAAATAGCGATCAAGGGTTGATTTAGGAGGGTATTCATAGGATTTTGGGGATCCTAATTGGATTAGAGTTCTATTGGAAGTAATACTTCCATGATAGAGTCCTTACCATATTCCACCTTCGACGTAGTTATCCATAACTTGCCCTAGATAGACTCCTGGGTCGAACGAAACTCAAACTGAATTAACATCTTAAGCGAGGGCGTTAATTTAAATTGACGCCTTGTCAAGCGTCATTTCTTATGTAACACGCGCCCATGTAGAGGGCGTCACTTATACCTGCCCTTTATTTATTTTCGGCCTTTTGGGAATTGACGCCCTTTTGTGTTGGCGTCCTTTTTATAATTAACGCCTTATGTAAGGGCGTTTCTTTTCGAAGTCGCGCCTTGGCCAAAGGTGTTATTTCTTCTTGATTAATGATTTACCCATTTAGGCTCTTTGTCATCTATTTACTTATCTTTTATTTTAATTTGATTTATTTAAAAAATCTTGTTTTTATCAGGGTTGCTACACCCTCCCCCACTTAAAAGAATTTGGTCCCCAAATTCAATAGTATGTATAAGTGGAGAGTGTAGAACATATACCTTTAAAATAATTCTGGAAATCGCTTCCTCATGGATTCCTCGGTCTCCCATGTAGCTTCATGTTCAGAGTTCTTATTCCATTGTACCTTAAGCATGGGAATAACCTTATTCCTTAGGGTACGTACTTCATGATCTAGTATCTTTATGGGCTTCTGCTCATATGTGAGATCCTTCTGGATAACTAAGTCTCCATGTTCGATAATATGTGATGGATCGTGTACATACTTCTTCAACATAGATATGTGGAACACATTATGAACATCAGACAATTGAGGAGGCAATGCGATGTGATAAGCAACCTTGCCAACTCTTTCCAATATCTCAAAAGGTCCGATGAATCTTGGTGGAAGCTTTCCTTTAACACCAAATCTCTGTATGCCACGTCCAGGTGATATCTTGAGAAATACATGATCTCCAACTTGGAATTCAAGATCTCTCCTTCTTGTATCGGCATAAGCCTTTTGCCTAGACTGAGCAACTTGCAGTCTTTCTCTAATCATTTGTATTCTTTCAGTGGTAACCCTTACCATGTCTGGACCTAACAGTTGTTTCTCTCCAACTTCGTCCCAGCATAAGGGCGATCGGTAACTCCTTCCGTATAAAGCTTCGAAAGGTGCCATTTGTATACTTGCCTGGTAGCTATTATTATATGCAAATTCCACCAACGGCAAGTGATCATGCCAGCTTCCATCGAAATCAATGATGCAAGCTCTGAGCATATCTTCAACCACCTGATTAGTTCTCTCGGTCTGACCATCCGTTTGAGGATGAAAAGCTGTACTAAAGTTAAGCCTTGTTCCTAACGAATGTTGTAGTCCCTTCCAAAAATGAGAAGTAAAACGGAGATCTTTGTCAGACACGATTGAAACAGGAATGCCATGTAATCTGACTATTTCCTTGATGTATAATGCAGCCAAAACATCAACTGACCATCGGCTCTTTATTGGCAAGAAATGCGCCGATTTAGTCAATCGGTCAATAATAACCCATATTCCATCATGTCCTCCTTTTGATTTAGATAAACCCATAATGAAATCCATGCTAATATTCTCCCACTTCCATTTGGGAATATCTAGAGGATGTAATTTTCCAGCAGGCTTTTGGTGTTCCACCTTGACCTGTTGGCATGTGAGACAGCGTGACACGTAATCTGCTATTTCCCTTTTCATGTTGGGCCACCAAAAATTTCTCTTCACATCTTGGTACATTTTGGTTGATCCTAGATGAATCGTGTACCTTGATCTATGAGCTTCATCTAAGATCTTCTTCTTTAACTCGGGACAATCCGGTATGCAAGTTCTATTCCTGAACATTAATCTTCCTTCACAAGTTATTTGGAAATCAGATTGTCCTTCCTATCTGCCCTTGATTTCCACTAATATTGGGTCATCATCCTGAAGTGCTTGTGTTTCAGTTAATAGGTCTAGACGAATGCTTATGTGAGACAATGTGACACTTTTGAAGTCGTTGTCCATGCTTATATGGAGCTTAGAGAATTGCTCCAGCAACTTCCATTCTTGAATCATACAATTGGCTAACAGTGCTCTCGGCTTTCGACTAAGGGCATCTGCTACATGATTACCCTTTCTGGGATGATATTGTATATTGAAATCGAAGTCCTTGAGATATTCTAGCCAACGTCTTTGCCTCATATTTAGTTCCTTTTGAGAGAAAAGATACTTGAGACTCTTGTGATCGGAGTATACAGTAAACTGCACTCCATATAGATAATGTCTCCAGATCTTTAATGCAAATACTACCGCGGCTAATTCTAAGTCATGGACGGGGTAGTTCTCTTCATGTTTCTTTAATTGACGAGAAGAGTAAGCTATAACCTTTCCTTGTTGCATTAGAACACATCCGAGGCCAATGCCAGAAGCATCAGTGTATACCTCAAATTTCTCTCCTTCCATTGGTAAAGCTAAGACAGGAGCTGTAGTAAGATGATCCTTGAGAGTTTGGAAGCTTCTTTCACATTCCTCACTCCATTTGTAACGGATCTCCTTGCGAGTTAACCTCGTAAGTGGTACGGTGATCTTAGAGAAATCTTTGATGAATCGCCTGTAATAGCCGGCAAGACCTAAGAAACTTCGGATCTCGCTAGCATTGGTCGGTCTTTCCCAATTTCTTACAGCTTCAACTTTTGATGGATCTACTGATAAGCCATCCTTTGATATAACATGTCCGAGAAAAGTCACTTCCTCAAGCCAGAATTCACACTTGCTGAGTTTTGCATATAATTGGTTTGCCCTTAATATTTGTAATGCAATCCTTAAGTGCTCCTCGTGCTCTTCCTTGGTCTTGGAATAAATCAATATATCATCGATAAAGACCACCACGAATTGATCCAAATAAGGTCTGAATATACTATTCATTAACTGCATAAAGGTAGCAGGGGCATTCGTTAGTCCGAAAGGCATAACAACAAATTCATAATGGCCGTACCTGCTTCTGAATGCAGTCTTATGAATGTCCTCATCCTTGATTCTTAACTGATGATATCCCGACCTAAGATCAATTTTGGAAAAGTACTTGGATCCTGAAATTTGATCAAACAACTCATCGATTCTCGGCAGTGGATACTTGTTTTTGATAGTGAGATGATTCAACTGTCGATAGTCGATGCATAACCTCATGGATCCATCTTTCTTCTTTACAAATAATACAGGCGCTCCCCATGGGGAAGTACTTGGTCTTATGAATCCTTTCTTAATGAGTTCCATCAATTGCTCCTTTAACTCCTTGAGTTCGGCAGGGGACATTCTATACGGTGCCTTAGAAACTGGACCCGCACCAGGAACTAAATCGATGGTGAAGGCCACTTCTCTTTGCGGGGGTAATCCAGGCAAATCTTCTGAAAAAATGTCCGAAAATTCTTGTACCACCGGGATATCTTCTATCTTAGTTTCCTTAGCCTCCCTAATCGTGACAAATGCAAGGAAAGATACACATCCTTTCCTTATTAGCTTGCTAGCTCGGAGAGCCGAAATAAGAGGTGACTTGCTCCGACTCTTAGGGCTAGAATAGACTAGTTCTGGAAAGTCCTTGAAAGTAACCTTGCTATTGCGGCAATCGACCATTGCCTGGTATTTGGATAACCAATCCGCTCCCAGTATGACATCATACTCCTTTAGATCTAAGCCTATGAGATCGATAGGAAGATTTCTTCCTTTTACCAAGACTTCACAGTTTTGATAATGGTGAGTAATATCGATTTCGTTTCCGAGAGGAGTAGATAAAATTATTTTCATCCATTCCGGTTCCATAGGTAGTGGGTTAGCAAACTTCTTGGAAATAAAAGAATGTGATGCACCCGTATCAAATAAGACATGTGCATACTTGGAACAAACTTTCAATGTACCTTCTACTAGTCCGCCTTCTTCTTCTTCGGTCTCCTTAATTGCGTGAAGACGAGCGTTCTTGGTTACCGGGCACTTTCCGTCACCGGTTTGATCATTAAGTAATGGGCAATCGGGGATCCGATGCTCACGGCTCCCGCAACGGAGACATGCTCCAAGTTTCCTCCAGCACTCTTCGGCTTTATGACCAGCCTTGTCACAATGTTTGCATATTATATTTGATGGGGTAGTGGTGATGGAGAAGGGCTTGGTCTTCTTAAACTTCTGATCTTGTGAGGAAGTACCTCCATTGCTAGGCCTCTTCTTGAAGTTGGGTTTATAGGAATCCGAACTTGTAACTTGTTCTTTCTTGTCCTTCCCACGGATTCTATCTGATAGCTCCGTGGCATCTTCTAACAATTGAGCTCGGCGTACTATCTCTGAGTAGACCTGAATATCCATTGGTGCCAGCTGGGTAATATATTGGGGCCTGAGCCCGTTTAGGAATCTTCTAGCTTTCATCTTCTCGGTGCTAACTAAGTGCTTAGCATACCGAGACAATCTAGAGAATTGTGCCTCGTACTCCGCCACCGATAATGACCGTTGCTTGAGTGCGGCAAATTCGGTAGCTTTCTTTTCTTGGACTCGGTCTGAAAAATATTTAGCGTTGAAATGTTCAACGAATTCTTCCCAAGTAACTTGGTCTTGATTTAAAGTAGCTTCTATTGATTCCCACCAGCATCGGGCATCCCTTTCCAACTGAAAGGTAGCTAATAAGACTTTATCTTGATCCGTGCACTGCATAACATGGAATATACGTTCCGTCTCCCTGACCCAGTGTTCTGCGTCGTCCGGATCTGTAGAACCCGTGAATTTAGGTGGGTTCATGTTTTTAAAGACTTGGTGGAGACTTCCGGCTCATTGTGCACCTCCCTGTGCTACTCGTTGCAGCACCTGAGTCATGCCTTGAAGTGTACGCTACATGTTACGCCACTGAGCACGTTCGGCAGCCATCGTCCTACAATTACAATAACTAGATCAATACGTGATCTCATTTAGAAGCTAGCATTTCTATGTTAACTTTAACCCTTGGTTCTACCCAATCTCACCGGTTAAAGGTTAAACCTATCCTTGGACTTGGGTTTTCCTAGGAATTGAATACCCTAGGCTCTTATACCACAAAAACTGTCACGCCCCGAGCGCGGAAGGTACCTGGAGATGCGCGACGAGTTTATATCAATCATGTCAATCAGAGTATTAGTGTATTCGACACCAAAAATCAGATATGCATAAAAGTAAAGATAACCCAATCCTTTATTCCTTCATAAGAATATGTCTATTACAAACCCTTGAAGTACTAACTAAAATAAAGGGAAAAATACAAGGTTGACTCAAGAAAATATGAAAAAGACTAGATAACACGGAAGAAGCTCTATCTCTTTCACTCTTGATTTTTCCCATCCGTTTGAGTTCCCTCATCGTCGGACTTACCTGAAAAGTAGGGAAACACTAAGTGAGCGAACGCTCAGTAGGAAATTATATCTCAAGAACTAGCAAGGGGTTTAAGTAATTACATCTTTCATGAATGCACTATAGCTATACATGCTCGCATAAAACGACAAGATAGAGAGAGCGTATAACAACAAGATAGCAAGAAGAACTAGTCATGAACTTTCAAGAACTTATATCAAAAGATATCAAGATATTCAAGCAAGTGTATTCATCATGTTATGTTAGAATTTGGCTATCACGTTTCAAGCAAGCAAGTATGAAATTACCCTTTTTCGGGTCACGCAAGTCATGTAATATCAAGTCAAGTACGAGTACAATATTTGTAGAATGTTCAATCAAGCTAGTCATGCACTTCGGTATAATGCCAATACCGTGATCAATCAACTCCCATGGGCACAAGTACTTTCGGGTGCTCCTCCCAGGACCAGATCGGGCCCTATATGCGCAGGCATTAATCATGTATTTTAACATCCACTTTTGTGTATAGCCAATATGGAATTTCAAGAATAAAGCTTGTAGACATGTAGGATAAACTTGGATAGAATAGAGTCCAAAATATGGCACTTGATATAGATAGGCGATAATAACGGTATAATCACGATTATCGATAAAACTAGGTGGAATTGGTTCCCTCACTTGGGTACCATGACAAACAAGTATGGACATTCTTTATATAGAATTGAGGTCCACATGAACAGCACCTCAATGGCAAGACGTCCTCATATAGAATTGAGGTCCACAAGAACATCATGTTGAATATAGAATTGGGGTTTACAAGAACATCATGACAATGTTGATATAGAATTGGGGTTTACAAGAACAGCATCAAATGGCATGATAACCTCATCCCATTAAGAGAATTCTCATGATACACACTTTGCATAACATGAGTGCCGGTATACCATGTTTCTATAGAGTGACATGGCAAAATAGTGTAATGGGTTTTTATGGTACAACCAGCTCAGTCGGCCTTCAGGGAATCCAAGGCTGCGAGGACACTTACGGAGGTCTCTATGACTAACTCGCTAGTCCAAAGGAACGGAATGTCCAATGGAGAGCTTGTATGTCAATGAGAATTAGTGGGTAAACGATAAATCATCATGAAACGTGGGACTATATTCACGGAACGGAATATAGTGCCGATTACATACATATATACATATATATATATATATATATATATATATATATATATATATATATATATATATATATATATATATAAAACCCTTCGGTTGACAGTAATCAGTGTAAAACAGAATACAGAAAATAGCGACTTAAGCTAAGTCATTAATTATCCAATTCACGCCTTATTCAGGGGCGTTCATTCACAATTTGACGACGTATACGATAGTCGTCCCTTCAATATTTCTATTCTGCAGAAGATCAATATTCTTGAATTTTTAACAAAAACGCGCCCTAGACAGGGGCGTTACTTGTCAATAAGCGCCCTGGTATGGGACGTCAGTTCAATAAGAGACGACCTTGTTCAGGTCGTTAAT
The DNA here is from genome assembly GCA_022559845.1 of Amorphophallus konjac. Taxonomy (NCBI): domain Eukaryota; kingdom Viridiplantae; phylum Streptophyta; class Magnoliopsida; order Alismatales; family Araceae; genus Amorphophallus; species Amorphophallus konjac. The sequence goes on from CM040122.1 coordinate 233,369,765, forward strand.
TCAACAATTTATCAATTTTCAGATAATAAAATTTCAAGAAAACAATTTCATGGTCAGGACAATAGCAGGATTCGATAGGTATGATCATGCATTAATTTAGATTCATGGTTTCATAGTTATAGAATTTTAAACATGGATAATTATTAATTATATGAAATTGACGACTCCTGGGTAGGGCGTCAAAACAAGAATTAGCGCCTTTGTTTGGGTCGCTTCTTTAAAATCACTCAGAAAACATTTGGAAACGCAGTAAAACTATATGCATGAGATCATGGATGAGTTTATTTCATAATTTATACTAGTTTGGGCTACGTTCTTGAGAAAACCTTCCTTATGAAGATTTAACTGATAAACGGATGAAGGTTTCGTGAAGACAAACGATACTCTGTTTGTAACAGAGTCTTCTGATCACCAGAAGAGGAAGAAACGATGCTCTGTTCTCGAAAAGAGATAACTTGCAGGAGATGGACGAAGAATACCCGATCTTCAGTAAAAAGGGGTGATCGTCTTCTCAACACAGACAACCTTTATAGGAAGATGAGGAAGGAAAAGAACATCAACGTTCTTTCAACACACACAACCAAAAAAGAAAGAGGAAGAACATTACCTGTTCTTCACGTTGATGGCAGCCGCAGCAGATCGCCAAATAGCGATCAAGGGTTGATTTAGGAGGGTATTTATAGGATTTTGGGGATCTTAATAGGATTAGAGTTCTATTGGAAGTAATACTTCCATGATAGAGTCCTTACCATATTCCACCTTCGACGTAGTTATCCAGAACTTGCCCTAGATAGACTCCTGGGTCGAACGAAACTCGAACTGAATTAACGTCTTAAGCGAGGGCGTTAATTTAAATTGACGCCTTGTCAAGCGTCATTTCTTATGTAACACGCACCCATGTAGAGGGCGTCACTTATACCTGCCCTTTATTTATTTTCGGCCTTTTGGGAATTGACACCATTTTGTGTTGGCGTCCTTTTTATAATTAACGCCTTATGTAAGGGTGTTTCTTTTCAAAGTCGCACCTTGGCCAAAGACGTTATTTCTTCTTGATTAATGATTTACCCATTTAGGCTCTTTGTCATCTATTTACTTATCTTTTATTTTAATTTGATTTATTTAAAAAATCTTGTTTTTATCAGGGTTGCTACAGGATAAATGGGGGATAATATGAAAATCTAAAAATTTCAGAGTTAATGAAGCCTGGCGGTCTATCGCGCGACCGCCAGACCCACCCTAGCAGTCCGGCTATGACCGCTAAGCAACCCCAGTTCTGTAAATGGACGAAAACGTGAAAAGGTGGGATCTTTGGCATCTAAATCCCCATGGATCGAAGTGTGTAGACATATAATCAGGCCTATGACTCTTTGGAGTCGATCCTACATCTAATTAGGACTCTAAGTTTGATCTAATCCCTTAAACCCTAGGTGAATCCTATAAATAGACCCTAACTTCCACTCATGCGAACCCTAATGTTGGCTCACGTATTTCGAAGGCAAGGAGACGTCTTCATAGGTTAGTTATTTAGAACTTTATGATCGTCTTAGTTTTGTCTAACTTCCCTCAAAATTTCATGTTAGAAGCCCCAGTCTTTGAAGAGTTAGAGCCTCTGTAAGTTGTTGGTTCGCAACAGACTACAGAAGAACTAGGGCGACAGTCCAGTGAAGATCAAGAAAATAGAATCCCTAATCGAGGTATTTAGGAGTTAATTCTTCAGAACGTTTTGTTCCCTTTAGTATGTTCTATCTACCCTCCGATTTTTATAGATTTAGGTCAAGGGGATCGGGAGATAGAAGGACGAGAAGTTGCTAGTTTGACACAGGATGTGCAGAACTAGGGTTTCCTTCCAGTCAAAAATTCAAACTCTAGGAGCACTACCATAGGTAGGTTATCCCATTGATGGCTAGAACAACGTAATAGGAGTAAAAGCCCTCTGGTTTCAAGAGATTTCATGCATTGTACACGTTGTATTTGATGTTTTATTATGACTGCACATATAGGGTTAACATAGTATGCGTGAACCTTACCCTTAATAAGAAAATGATAATTTTAGTTTAGTTCACTCAAACCCATGCATCTTCATGTTTTAATATGGTTTTAGCATGCCATACTTACATGTTGGAATATTTTACCATAAATCTATCTGCCCTAGATTAGCATGTGTTTCGGTTTTATTGATGTTACAGTAGACAAGAAGAAATGGTCTTCCTGAGACCACTAGAGTCTCCCTTGCGATCCTACGATAGACCTCTAGGCCCTGTCAAACGGTCCTCCCGAGACCGTTTTTGTCTTCTGAGTTCTGTATTTATGTTAACCCGAAACATAATGCAGATTAGCCTTATTTATCATATGATAAGCCTAGCTAATTAGGTCTTACCCCTGTTTTGAGTACTGTATTTATACACTTGGTTATGCTAATTGTTCATCCTAGTAGATTTCATGTTCTAATGCACTTTGGACTTATTTTAAACTTATGTTAAATTTAGGCCAAAACCATATATTCTTCTATTAAATGTATATTTCCAAGTGATATGAACTTGCTTCACTATTGGTTGATCGCTGTTTTATCATGATTTCACTCTTATCTATGAGTCATTTTCTTAAGTACATGGTACGTATTTCGATACGATGTCATTAGATACACTTTGCACTTAAGCACACAATCTTTGACTTGGGATCCTCTCCGTTGGATATTCCTTCCACCGGACTAGATGATCTTGCTTCAAGGCCTCCATAAGACTCTGCGAGCTTGGGATTCCCACTAGGACGCCGAGCTAGTTGTACCATTAAAACTTAAATTATCTAAGAAGCACTTACACTACCGGAATTTTTCTGAGTTTTGGTTCTAAAACAATCCTCTGACGACCTCTAAGCTATGTGTAGCGGTTGGCTCGAGACCACTTTTTGTCCAAAAATAGTCCTGTCTAGACCGCTTGAGTCTTTAAACGGTCCAGTAAATGACAGCTTTTCCCCTGATTCTGTGTAACCCGAGGTTTGACTTTTGGGTTGGGTTTTATAAGTTCCTAGATGGTTTGATGATTGCTTGGAACTTAACACTTGTCAAATAAGATATATGACCTATGGAAAGTAAAGAATATGTCGTTATGCTGCCGAATTTTCTTCATGGCATAACCTTGCTCTAAATCAATTTTTGAACTCTCATATTCATAATTGAAGCTTTCTTACCTTTATAATTGTTATCATGAAACTATAGTTTGAACTTGTTACATTATTGGCCATATTGATATTTCTCGTGGAACCAGCTTGATTTATACGTGAAGATGCAGTTCGGGCACTGATTGTGTCCAAGGGCTCTATGATAGTCTCCTCAGCTGATTGTCGAAAACATACTATAAACCATGGGGTATAATGCTACTGGCGTCGTATTGCGCTGTGAGTACTTTCTTTATAAATAAGTGAAATCCACGATGCTATCTCATGATTTAATTATTACATGCTTGATTATGTGACATTCTAGTGCATAGCCTTTATGGTCATGAAAAGTGAAAAGTGAAAGTGTGTTCTCGTTACATGCAAGCATATTCTTGTTCGTGAAAGGCTAAGCTACATTCTTGTTATACTCTTACTTGATCCTGCTCTTATATCATCGCACATCATCTCTCGTGATCTTATCGTGGTATTGTGTTGCTTTGGTTTTATCCACGTCTTTTACCGCATTCCTTTTAGCTTATACTCTAGAGCAAAAATGTTAATTACTTAAACATTGCCTTCATGTTGATACGAAGATACCTACTGAGCATATGTGCTCATTCCCTACTTTTTCAATCTTTTCAGAAAATTCTAGCGGGTCTGATTCAGGATATTCAAGTGGTGGATTCGAGAGTGATTAAAGATTGAGAGAAGACCTAGTAGAGTCATAAGTTAAGTCGAGTCTATGTAATTTTTCATTTTATTTGAGTCTAGTGAATTGAGTCAGATGTCATTGTAATTTGATTATCATTATCAATAAAAGATAGATTTTTGATTTAATCATTATGTCCATTCATCTTATATGTGAATGATTTATGCTCTGATTGTATTGGTTGCTTGAGGCGTACTAGCCGACTGTTCACATTCCCGATTATTTCTGTTGCATAATCTCGGGGCGTGACAGTTAAAGTGGTATTAGAGCCTAGGTCTAAGGACTTACTTATTCCTAGGAAAAATATTATGTCATAGGCTAAGTCCAAGGCTTAAGGACCCATACATATGAATTAAGGAAAAAGAATTTCCCACCTACATGAGAATTGGGTAGAGCCGGGATGAGATAGTTATTTAGAATTTATCTCTAAGTTAACTCCCTTTAAATTCCGTAGGAATTAATATATCATTCCTTTTTCTCAGGTACCTTATTCTTCCAATGGCACACCGTGTTGATTGGGACGGGATGCAACAGACTGTTGCAGGACTCTCCCAGGCCTTGCAAAATATGGCCCAAGCCGGCGCGAGGGTTGGTGCTGGTGATCTGCACCGTAACTTCCGGAGTCTAAATCCTCCGAGATTTTATGGTTCTTCCAATACAGACGAAGCTGAAAACTGGATAGATGAAATGAATCGTATATTCGAAGTCATGCAATGTACCGATCAAGAGAAGGTTCGTCTCGCCACATTCCAACTCAACAAGGATGCACGTACTTGGTGGAAATCTATTCCGGCACCGCCTCAAGATGCACCACACACTTGGGAAGGATTTCTCACACTCTTCCAAGCAAAATACTTCTCGGAACATGTTAAGGAGAGAAAGGCGGCAAAATTCACTTTGCTACGTCAAGGCATGATGTTGGTAGCAGAATATGAACTACAATTCTCTCGATTGGCACCTTATGATTCCCATTTGGTAGGCACGAATCTCTTAAAAGCTAACCGATTAATGGACGGGTTAAGGCCCGACTTTATTCAACAACTTAGGTCTCAAAATATCCACACATATACGGAAATGGTCCAATGGGCGCATTTATGTGAAAGGACATTGGAGAAGATCGAGAAATTTAGAGGCATGAAAGAGGAGTCGAGTCGGAAACATGATAGGCGAGAAGAAAGAAAGCGGATGATGATGAAACCCGTCACAATAAGAGGTCACATAATGGGAACGGCAATGGTAAATGACATGATAATGGTAATGACAAGAGAGCTAAAGAGGAAGAGGAGAAGCAGGTCATGGCAGCTTGCTCCTTTTGTGAAAAGTTTGGGCACTCAGCCGAAGAGTGTTGGAAGTGTCTTGGCGCTTGTCTCAAGTGTGGGAGCCGGGAACATCGCCTACCCATGTGTCCTCTCATAAAGGAACAATCTTCGAGGGATAACAATGGACGCGGGTGACGAGGCCGACTAAATGGCATCATGGATGGGGAGGGTAAAACAATTGAAGGTATCATTTCAATATAGTTACATATTAGCATTGCCTAAATTATTAGGGCAACTAATTAAAACACACTCTCCATAAAACTCATCCAATGAATTTGGGGACCAAATTCTTCTTAAGTGGGGGAGGGTATAACACCTTAGATTTTCTATGAATTTTCTGAGAATTATTTAGGAATTTTTCTCAAATTAAAATGAATTATTAAGCATTTAAATGGACCTAATGAGCTATTTAAGAAAATAGGTCTATTTAATAATTATGTATAGGCCCTATATTAACCAAAGGGTTAAGCCTAACTCAAATAAGCCCAAAGACCCAATTCCAAGGCTTTTAGACCCAAGCCCATTAATAGAAACGTAATTTAGGTAATTTATGAAATTAAAATGAGATATGTACATTAATTAGGGGATAAATGGGGGATAATATGAAAATCTAAAATTACAGATTTAATGAAGCATGGTGATCTATCGCGCGACCGCCAGACCCACCCTAGCGGTCCGGCTATGACCGCTAAGCAACCCCAGTTCCGTAAATGGAAGAAAACGTGAAAAGGTGGGATCTACGGCATCCAAATCCCCATGGATCGAAGTGTGTAGACATATAATCATGTCTAGGACTTTTGGGGGTCGATCCTACATCTAATTAGGACTCTAAGTTCGATCTAATCCCTTAAACCCTAGATGAATCCTATAAATAGACCCTAACTTCAACTCATGCGAACCCCAATGTTGGCTCACGTATTTTGAAGGTAAGGAGACGTCTTCATAGGTTGGTTATTTAGAACTTTATGATCATATTGGTTTTGTCTAACTTGCCTCAAATTTTCATGTTAGAAGCCCCAGCCTTTGGAGATTTAGAGCCTCTGCAAGTTGCTGGTTCGCAACAGACTACACAAGAACTAGGGCGACGATCTAGTGAAGATCAGGAAAATAGAAGCCCTAATTGAGGTATTTAGGAGTTAATTCTTTAGAACGTTTTGTTCCCTTTAGTATCTTCTATCTACCCTCCGATTTTCATGGATTTAGGTCAAGGGGATCGGGAGATAGAAGGACGAGAAGTTACTAGTTTGGCACAGGACGTGCAGAACTAGGGCTTCCTTCTAGTCAAAAATTCAAACTCTAGGAGCACTACCAAAGGTAGGTTATCCCATGGATGGCTAGAACAACGTAATAGGAGTAAAAGCCTTCTGGTTTCAAGAGATTTCATGCATTGTGCACGTTGTATTTGATGTTTTATTATGACTGCGCATATAGGGTTAACATAGCATGCGTGAACCTTACCCTTAATAAGAAAATGATAATTCTTCTTTAGTTCACTCAAACTCATGCATCTCCATGTTTTAATATGGTTTTAGCAGGCCATACTTACATGTTGGAATATTTTACCATACATCTATCTGCCCTAGATTAGCATGTATTTCGATTTTATTGATGTTACAGTAGACAGAAAGAAACAGTCTTCCTAAGACCGCTAGAGTCTCCCTTGTGGTCCTACGATAGATCGCTAGGCCCTGTCAAACGGTCCTCTCGAGACCATTTTTGTCTTTTGAGTTCTGTATTTATTTTAACCCGAAACGTAATGCAGATTAACCCTATTTATTACATGATAAGCCTAGCTAATTAAGTCTTACCACTGTTTTAAGTACTATATTTATACACTTGGTTATGCTAATTGTTCATCCTAATAGATTTCTTGTTCTAATGCACTTTGGACTTATTTTAAACTTATGTTAAATTTAGGCCAAAACCATATATTCTTGTATTAAATGTATATTTCAAAGTGAAAAATGAACTTGCTTCACTATTGGTTGATCGTTGTTTTATCACGATCTCATTCTTATCTATGAGTCATTTTCTCAAGTACATGACACGTATTCCGGTACGATGTCATTAGATACACTTTGCACTTAAGCACACAATCTTGGACTTGAGATCCTCTCCGTTGGATATTCCTTCCACCGGACTAGGTGATCTTGCTTCAAGGCCTCCATAAGACTCCGCGAGCCTGGGATTTCCACTTGGATGCCGAGCTAGTTGTACCATCAAAACCCAAATTGTCTAGAAAGCACTTACACTACCGGAGTTTTTCTGAGTTCTGGTTCTAAAACGGTCCTCAGACGACTGCTAAGCTCTATCTAGCGGTTGACCCGAGACCACTTTTTCTCCAAAAATGGTCCTGTCTAGACCGCTTGAGTCTTTAAACGGTTCAGTAAATGGCCACTTTTTCTCTGATTCTGTCTAACCCGAGGTTTGACCTTTGGGTTGGGTTTTATTGTTGACCTATGGTTTTGATGATAACTAAACTTAGTGTGTAATGCTATGGTTTTGATGCTAACTACACTTCTTGTATGATTAAGTTAATGATGATAACTAAACTAAATGGTTGATTGTTCCTGTCGATTGGTTGAATATGATTCAGTTGAACATGACTTTTGAGGCTACAACTTTGAATGTTTCCTATGCATGCTCTTCATATAGCTTGGTTACATAATGCATTCATATTGGACAAATGCATACCTATTGATCTTGATTTGTAGTCAATATTATTTTCAAAGTGTTCACTTGTATATGTGCATGGCTAAATTGTTCTCATACTTTGCTAACTTGCATAGAAATAATTCTTGACCTTTAGCTTAAAGCTTTTATGGTTCAAGTGTTTGTATGCACCTTGAACATGGGCTTTCATGTATGCATTTCATACATTTACCATATTGATTATTAAGCTAAAGTTCTACTCATTTTTATTATGGTTTTGTAGGTTAAATTCTTTGTATAATCCCTCCAAGATCAAAGGAGTTTGATGCCACAGAGTTTGGAATGGTTGCAATGGAGTTTGGGGCTAAAATGTAGTAGTCTGGAATTTATTGTAGTTGGCGGTCGACCGAAATTACCAGAATTCAGAAAACTACAGTTTTTCTTAGGGCGGTCGACCGCCGGCCTGATCCCGATCGACCGAAAATTATAGCAACATTTTGCCTACAATGTTTTTACAGAACGGTCGACCGCCAGCCTACCTCCGGTCGACCGCCAGCCCCGAAGCCTCCAACTTTGACTTTTTGTTTTCAATCCGTGGAGAGATCCTCTCACCCATTTCTTTAATCCCAATGCTCCCAATCACCCCATAAATTGTGGATCTGGGTCTGGGGCTTGTCTCCTAACCTTCCAAGGGTTATAAAACCTCTCTTTGAGGTCATGAACCCTAAGAGACTCTAAGAGAACAAAAGAGGGATCAAGGTGGCTCAAGGATGAAGAAGAGCGTTACTGTAGCATGAACAATAGTCTGTGAATCAAATCTCCATCCAGCAGCTGAAGTTTCAAGGTTCTTCTGAAGCAATCATCTTCCATGAGTTGAAGAAACAAACATCCAATCAGAAGAGATCAAGGTGTGCCTAGAGAAATCGGAGAAGAGCCTATCAACCAAGGAGCCTATCAAGGGAAGAAGAGGAACGATGCTACAAGGAAGAAGGAGCCATTCAAGCATCATCTGAAGGTACTCTAGCTCCGTTTGAAGTCAGCAATCTCAATGGAAGAGAACAAGCTCACAAGCATCAAGGAGATACAAGGATTTGTCCAAGGAAGAGGGAAGGGTATTGTATCCGTGAACAGTACTCCGTGCAAGTAAACCTACATCCATCCAAGGCCATTCAAGCTGAGTCTCAAGCCATTCAAGCAAAGAAGGAATCAATGCAAAATTTGCAGCATACACTCAGGGGGAGTCTTAATCAGGAGTTTTCTACACTTAGCCTCATTGTTTTAATATTTTGGGTCTTATACTTGTGGTCATCATAAACTGTAAGAACTTATGTGTGTGTGGATCATTTTGGATCCATGGTCTTGTGTGTGGTCGTCGTGTTCCATTCGTGTGTGCGTAGGTCTTCCTAGATCTGAGATTGTGTGTGAGTGGATCTATTTAGATCCGTTCTGTCTCGTGTGTGTAGATTGCTGCACTTGTGGCAGCGTGTGTTTGTGTTGGTGATCCGGTTGTCGGATCGTGTTGGAGACATCGTCTCCGTGTGTGTGTGTATTGGGGCGCATCCCCATGTAGGTGTGTACGCATTGTCCCGTGTGTGTTTGGAGCGTAGTCTCTATTTGGGGATTTATCCCCAAGTGAACCCTCACCGGGTTTGGTGAGGGGTGGACGTAGGATTGTCGTCGTTGCATCCAAACCACCTTAAAAATTGCTGTGCATTGTGTGTTATTTGCGTGGTTTAATTGTATTCGTTATATGGTCGTGTGGGAACGGAGAGATTGAGAGAATTAGTTAAACAGTTTTCAAATTGCTAATTAGTGTTTATCACATATTTTATAAAAGGCCAAAAGTTTCTTAAAAAATTATAAGTACCTAATTCACCCCCCTCTTGGGTGTCATTGATCGCGAGACTTCAATTGGTATTAGAGCCAAGGCTCTATTTTTCATAAATCTAACGATCTAAGAGTGATCCAGATCAATGACTACCATGATGTACACCTTGAACTCTCCACCCGTGTTTGATGGTTGTAATTTTGATTTGTGGTTAGGAAGGATGTGTAGTCTAGTCAATTCATACGATCCTAAGCTATGGAAGCTTATCTCACATGGTCCGTATGAATTGCCTAAAGACAAAAATGTCTGCACTGCAAATCAAAAGCTTAAACATGATCAAAACTGTTTGACTCTAAAATTACTTATTGCTGCAGTTGATCCTAATTATTTCCCATTTGTCTCACATTGCAGATCCGCGAAGGACATCTTGGATGGATTAAGCAAAATTCGGGAAGAGCATAGAGATCAATGTCTTGTGACAGGCACGAGCGAACAAAGGAGTGATCAGCCAAGTGGCTCAAGCTCACCAAGTGGATCAATCTCAAAGGTAAATTTTGATTCTGAAAATGATAATGAATTTAGCTATGAAGAGTTGTTGAATGCCCATAAAGAGTTGGTTGATAAGTTCAAGAAGGTTAAGTCTGAAAACATAAAATTGAAAAAGAAATCTGAACATACTTTTCATGAGAGTGGCTCTTGTAACAAATGTTCTAAACTTGAAAGTGTTAAAAAGGAAAATGATGCATTGTTAATTCAAAATTCTTTGATTGAAGGCAGATTGAAGCAGCTTGAAAAATCCATTCATGAAACCTCTTCATGTGATGAATGCTTAAGATTCAAAACTGAAAATGAATGTCTTCTGATTGATATTAAAAATCATGAAGAAACAAGTTCGTGTATGAGAAAAGAAAATGAGAAATTGAAGGAATTTAACATGGCCATTTTTGAAAAATTGTGTGCTTTTGAAAAAGGAAAATCTGTGAATCTCCATGAATCTGAAAGAGTGGATGAATTGTTGTAAGAAATTCAAAGTCATAAAACCATCAATGCTACTTTACATGATCAAGTTAATTCTTGTGAAAATAAGATGACTTCCTATGAATTACACATTTCATCACTTGAAAAAGAAATCTCTGACTTGAATGTTTCATTATCTAGATTTGTGGACGGTCAAAATAATCTGGACAAATTACTAGGAATGAAAGTAAACTTTCAAAGAGAGGGGCTGGGGTTTAATCCCGTGAACAAAAAGAAATTTGAAAGTAAAATATATACTTCATTTGTTCATGACAATTATGCACCCAGCACCTCCACATCTCACTCCAAGCAACCCACTGTATCAAGAACCCAATCAAATCTGAAAAATAGTGTGAATGTCCAAAGGATTCAAAAGGAAAACAAAAATCAGAAAATCAACATGCATCAAAATCCAAAAATGTTGCTAGCATCACTATGCATGTTAAGCATACCTCTGCCTCACACACACATCCACGAATGAAGAAACTCTCATACTTTTACTGTGAAAGATATGGGCATGCCATGCATGATTGCTTCATTATGAAAAATGATGACTTGAGAGCATGTAGAAATCAAGTTGGTTTGAAAAATACAAAGAAATCATTCACCACAAAACCCTCCATGCATTGAAATCATTGTGGTAAAAGGGGACACACAACTTCACATTGTTGGTTATTGTCGAAGAGAAAGAACTCTCATTCAACACATCATGATCACTCACATGAACTGGCAGAACTAATAAAAAGAAGGAATATGATGCCACGTGCCCTCTACCATCATTTTGGCAAATCTGGGAATGTTAAGCATGATTATCTTCTCATGAGAAATAATGACTTGAATGTTGTTAAAAATTGGAAGTTGCATGCCAATGTTGCTCCTAACCCACAAGGACCCAAAAAGATTTGGGTACCTAAGATTGCCAATTGAGAATTCTATTTTACAGGTGTGCCTTGGAAATGTAAAGCATGAAATCTATTTTCATCAAGAAGGTAAGGCACACAGGCCAATTGGCATGAATCAGCTTGAAAGAAAAATCAAAAACTGAACTTGAAAAATAAGATTATACTCCCAAAATCTAAATGATGATGGGCTAGTCATCGCCAAGCCTGAGTAAATGAAAGAAATACCTTGCAATGATAAAAATGATGAGAACCCTCTCAAGTTGCTACAAGAATATGGGGTACCTTGTGTAGAACAACCTCCAGGATCGACTCAAGTACAAGGTGATGAAAGTCTTGTACATGTTGAAGCAAGTACCCAAGACATGGTATGAAAAGCTTGCATATCTTTTAACCAAGAATGGGTTCAATAGGTAAGGTTGATCAACCACCTCTCACAAGGTAAATCAGGTAAAAGACTTCTTAGTGGTTTAAGTACATGTGGATGATATCATTTCTGAGCTACTAATAATGCCTTTTGTGAAGATTTTGCAGGGATTGTGTAAGAAAATTTTAAAATACTCTCATAAGTAAACTGAATCTCATTCTTCTTTGGATTGCAGGTGAAAGGCTCGGAAGAAAATGGATTCTCAAAGCAAAGGTAATAAAACAAAAGCTGAAATATCAACCTTCGTGAGGTTGGTGATTTTAGTGATTGAAGGCTTCCAATCTTATCTCCTGAACTAAGGTAATTCAACCTTGTCAATTCATACAATGGCCGTCTTTGTCACTTGGTGACACTCTCAGGTGACAGGTATTGATTCTAAAAACTTGAATTGTCATTTACTAGCATGTTGTGATGAATGTGCCTAATTGGTTGAATCAAATTAAAATTTTTTAAAGATGTGTATGAAGTGGTTGCATATTGAATAATCTCAATTTGAATTACATGATCACACTTGATTTGAATTGCATATCTGGTATATCTAATGGCATCTGTGAAAGAGTGGATCATGCCCACTTAGAATCATTCCCTATGCGTTGAGCTGGGTCTTTGGACTAAAATCTCCGCCTCGTACCAGATCTTGAAAATTGGGATTGGTTGATGTGTGAATGAATTCTTGAGCTGAACTATGTAAATTGAAAACATGTTTGTAATTAAATGATTCATACATTCGGCTGTTGGATGAATTCTCACTTGTGAATGACCTTTGGAAATCTGTTTCTAAAAAATTCTGAAAATTAGGTTTCATTGCTTAATTTTGAACTTATAAGCACCCTTATCTCATAAAGGTCATGTCATGAAAATATTTTTGACATATTAATAAAATGTGAATACTCTAATGAGGACTTTGTCTCATGGTGTGAAATGTTGTGTAGTGGACAGCGGATCTAGAGGGGAGGGGTGAATAGATCTGCCCCTCTTTTCGCAATGTAACCCTCTATATAGCTTGATGAGATAAATTGCAGCGGAATATAACTAGCTAAACGAAGGACACAACGATTTGCTTAGCAAGATGATTACTAATATATCGATTCAAGCCTAAGTATGCATTTAGAACGAAACAATCACACAAACAAACCACAACACACGAGATTTTAAGGTGGTTCGGACTAAATCCCCAGTCCTACGTCCACCCCTCACCAAATCCGATGAGGCTCCACTAGTGCCACGCACTGAACCGCAAATCGGAAAGACCACCGATTGCCTTCCTACTAACCACCTGGTAGGGACGTCAACAACGCAGATCAGACAACCTCCGATTGCCTTCCTACTAACCACCGGTAGGGACGATTCTCAATTTTGATTGTTCGAATGAAATGAAGAAGAAAGAACAAATATCAAGCTATTCAAACATGATATGAAATGAGCTCAAGAAGAAAGATCTTGTCTGAAATTGCTGGAGCTTGAATCGGATTCTTCGATGGATGTAGATCACCAATAGAGGCTTCTATCTTCTTCACAAAACACTCTTCTTGATTCAACAGCAATGGCTTCTTCTTCCTTGTGAGTTGTGCTTCCTTGAATCTGCTTGAGTTGATGAAGAGATGTATGGATGTAGCTTTGATCACCTTTGAGAACCTTGAGTGCTTCTAGCTTTGTTGGAGGTTGCTTGCTTCAGATCTCACCTTGAAACACCTTGGAATGGATGAAGAACTTCCTCCCGAAACACTGTTCACGGAGGTGCTACAGTACCTCGAAAATGAGCTCCCTTGATCTCCCTTGAAGCCTTGAAGCCCTAGTGTTTCTAATCCCTCAAGTGAGAGTTTTATAGACCTTGAATGGTCTATAGACAAGCCTCAGACCAGATCCACAAATCATGGGTGTTTAGGTGACTTTTGGATTAAACAAATCCATGTTGAATGGCCCTTTTCGAAGTTGGAAACAAAGTCAACATTGAAGGCTCGGGGCTGGCGGTCGACCTGCAGCTCCTGGCGGTCGACCGCTACTGTGAAACCTGCAAACGGGCGGTCCCTGGGATTTTCGGTCGACCGCCACTGGCTGGCGGTCGACCTGCAGCTGAAGGAACTGCAGACGGGGAGCCTCTGGCTGGGGCGGTCGACCGCCCCTGTGCTGGCGGTCGACCGCCAGCTGGGCAGACTCCGGCTCATCCCGGGTCGGTTCGTTATCTGTTCTAGCTCCGTCGCTTGACTTCTTTAGCAGCCCGTTCATGTCTGTGGCATCTCCCTTGATAGTCTAAAATGTACCAACTGAGTTTCTGGCCTTGGATTCTCTTGGCTGTACTTCTTTGTGCATTGACCTTGTATGTGTGACGAGCCGAATATCACGTGTCGACTTTTGCATGTTTTCGCATCCTTGCTTGGGCGCGATCAATGAGCTTTCACTTTTGCCGACTTCACTGAATTCTTTGTCCATGTAATGGCGTACCTGTCATGAACAAACCATCACGTATGTCAGTCACATGAGAGTGGAAATATCAATGACTAATAGTGTTTAGCCATTATCAAAACCAAGAATACGACAGAACTCAAATGACCGTAGGATGATGTCGAATTACCCAAGTGAACTCAAATGACCATAGGGGCACAACATTCTCCCCCTTTTTGATGATGGCAACACTGTGAGTCATTATATGGCAGAAATATCCAATATGGCAAATATGGCAAAGTTTATGACATATGCAACCTGTGTGCAGCTCAAGATCCATGATAGTGAAACATGTAAATGCGGATATGTATGCATGGATGATCAAAGCATGTGAATGCTACATGTAATGCTATGCACAAACCCTTATCACAGATGAAGGCTCTCCCCCTTTGATACTCCCATGACTCTCCCATGTCGACAAGGCACTCTCTCTTTTGACAACACACAAAGGCAGCATCTCCCCTTTTTGACTCTCCCAAGACCATTACCATGACCACAACAAAGACTCACAAAGACGTTCTCCCCCTTTGCCAACAGCAAAAAGGAGGGATACGAGATAGCAGGTGATAAATGGTCTAGAGATCAGAGTGGAATTATAGTGGAAGAGCAAGCCATTATATGAAAATTGAAATCGAGCCGCGAACAATATATATATGTGTTTCAAAGCTAATGAAGTCCGAGTTCATCAACAGAGTTCGAAAAGCAGCTACATCCAAGATTTAATAGAAATGAACCAAAGTCCATATCATGGCAGTGTTTAACCTTCCCTTGTCTTAGATATCCATATTCAATAACTGCATAGGAAATAACACAAAAACTAGTATTGAAGCTAAACAATCATGATTAGAGCATGGAAGTGTTATGAGTGCAATAACTTTGAATTTCAATCTCTTTTGAATTTGAAGGCATATTACTCATATTTTACGAGCAATCAAGTCTAGTACACGCCTCCTAGCCGTAAGAATACACGTTGTTTAGACGCCAGTATTCCTAGGTATTTGGCAAGACTAACGGTTATGCTTCGGAATGAACAGAGATAGCAAAGTCACGTCATGACATACCCAATCTCATTTCTTTGATGAGAGGATATATTTCTCAGCAATTATGCCATTGCTCTGCCTAGAGTCCAAATGAATTGAGACAGAGATAACAGAGGCACATCATGACATATCATTCGTCACTTGATTGGATGACGTGACATATTTCTCCGTGCAACAGTATCATTGCTCTGTCAAATTGATTTTCAAGAGTTCCAGCTCATCAAGATGTTTAGAAACAATACTAAGCTCTAGAGTATCACTAAGAGTGTCATGACGTTTGGATTTTTCAGATCGCAGGAAAGTTATTCAAGGCACAACATGCAATCTCTAGTTAAGGTCTATTAAAACGACAGAATATAGATGATTTCAAGCAAAATATAGCAGAACTACAAGGAAATCATTAGATCTGAACCATTTTCATTGAATAGACAATCATCAGTTCATATAATAGAAAGCTCTCACACCATCTGTTTGTCAGTCTCATGATCTCATATATAGACTGTAAGCCATGGAAGCACAGATTGTAAGAGATTAAGAGACTCAACAAAACTCCCCCTAAGGATATGCAATGGATACGCGAAGGGGTTATGTTTGCAATCAAGTGGAATGGCAAAGGAGGTTGACCTAGTCACTCATGAAGGTAGCAGAAATGAAATGTATGACCCAACGCATGGTTGTACACTTATTAAATGCCACAGAATGAATATGCATGAATGTTGCACAAGGACAACTCCCCCTTACTATATGGCCTATATGCGACATTGACACATGGTACTTGGCGGAGGTGAAACCTCACGCATATTGAGTGCTTCGAGACAAGCATAACCTGCCCTTCCATACATCAACATTTGATATACCATGGCCATGCAAGAATGATGCGACACAAACCATGCAATGCATTGGGAACATAGATTCAACTTGATTATGCAACTACATGCAATGCGACACCATATGCAAAAAGACATATTGACATATAAACAATGCATGAATACCAACGTGCAAAACACACAACTAATTGAACATGATCATCATTTCAATTTTTAGTGGCCTGAGGTCGGCAAAGACCAAGCTCCCTTCTGAGTGTTGAAAATCTGTCATTACACAAGGGCTTGGTGAAAATATCAGCAATTTGATTTAGAGTATCAACAAAATGCAGTTCAAAATTTTTCTTACTGACCTCGTCTCTAATGAAGTGATGCCTAATCTCAATATGCTTAGTCCTAGAGTGCTGGACTGGATTTTTTGCAAGGTTGATAGCACTAGTGTTATCACACAGAATCGGGACACAACCAAGATCCACCAAGTAGTCTTGGAGTTGGTGTTTAATCCACAACACTTGGGTGCCGCAGCTCCCCGCAGTAACATATTCTGCCTCCGCGGTTGAGAGGGCAACCGAGTGTTGTTTCTTGGAGGCCCAAGAAACTAAACACCCGCCTAGAAACTGGCAATAGCCACTAGTACTCTTACGATCCAGCTTGCATCCAGCGTAATCCGCATCAGAATAAGATATAAGAGATAAATCACATGATGACGGATACCACAATCCCAAATCTTGAGTGCCGGCAAGATATCGAAGGATACGTTTGACGGCAGTCAAATGAGATTCTCTAGGACTGGCTTGAAATCTAGCACAAAGACATACACTAAACTGGATATCTGGTCGGGATGCAGTCAAATAAAGTAAAGAGCCAATCATACCTCTATAGACCTTTGCATCCACCAATTTACCATTTTCATCCGAATCCAGTGAAGTTGAGGTGCTCATCGGAGTTGCAATGATTTTGCTGTTTGCCATGTCAAATCTTTTTAGCAGCTCCTTGATGTATTTGGCTTGGCTTATGAAGCAACCATCTTCTCCTTGGTTGACCTGCAAACCGAGAAAGAATTGAAGTTCTCCCATTAGGCTCATCTCAAATTCGCTAGTCATGAGGTTAGCAAATTCCTCACACATTTCAGATTTTGTAGAACCAAACACAATGTCATCAACATAAATTTGAACAATCAAGATGTTCTTACCTTGCTTCTTGGTGAAAAGTGTTTGATCTACCTTACCTCGTGTGTACCCTTTTTCAATGAGGAACGAGCTTAGTCTCTCATACCAAGCTCTTGGTGCTTGCTTAAGTCCATAAAGCGCCCTGTCTAGCTTGTATACAAAATCTGCATTGTTAGAATTCTCAAAGCCAGGGGGCTGCTCAACATAGACTTCTTCTTTGATCAAGCCATTCAAGAAAGCACTTTTGACATCCATTTGATACAGCTTTATACTAAGGGAGCATGCAAAGGCAAGTAAAATTCTGATGGCTTCGAGTCTAGCAACAGGGGCATAAGATTCATCAAAGTCTACCCCAAACTCTTGATTATACCCTTGAGCCACCAATCTCGCCTTGTTTCTTATTATCTTGCCATCCTCACTTAGTTTGTTCCTAAAGACCCATTTAGTGCCTATGACAGATTGTGATGAGGTCTAGGAACAAGATGCCAAACTTTATTTCTCTCAAACTGGTTTAGCTCTTCTTGCATGGAATTTATCCAGTTTTCATCTTTTAAAGCTTCATCAATATTTTTGGGTTCATGCTGCGAGACAAGAGCAAGTTGATCTAATTCTTCCATAATTTTAAAATGTGACCTAGTTCTAGGTGGGTCATTCAAGCTACCAATGACATTCTCCAAGGGATGATCCTTAAGAATTCTAATGTTTGTAGAATCGTTACCTTCTCCTGGAGCTTGATCCCTTGCATTGCTTGATTCAGCTAGGTCACCATCTTCTTTTATTTCTTCTTGTGGAGGATCACTCTTGTCCTTCATGTTTAGGAATTCTCCATCTTCATCATTTTTCCTGCAAGAGTTATCATTGTTAGAATCATGATATTCATCAAAGGAAACATGGGGTGATTCTTCCACAGTTTGACTTTTGATATTATAAATTCTATAAGCCCTAGATCTATCAGAATATCCAAGGAATATACCTTCATCGCTCTTGGGCTCGAATTTATCTAAGTCTCTTTTGTCATTGTTGTGAATGAAGCATTTCGATCCAAACACTTTCATATGTGAGAGAGAGGGCTTTTTACCTTTTAGCAACTCATAAGGAGTCTTTTTGGTGTGTGGCCTTACCATAGAGCGGTTGATAATGTAACATGCCGAGTTTACCGCTTCAGCCCAAAATCTCCTTGGAAGTTGCCGTTCAGCAAGCATGGTTCTTGCCATCTCTACAAGTGTTCGGTTTCTTCTTTCAACTACACCATTTTGCTCCGGCGTTCTTGGTGAAGAGAATCGGTGTGAAATGCCTTCAGCCCTGCAGAGATTATAGAAATCAGCATTTTCAAATTCACCACCATGATCAGATTGAATCTTGGAAATTTTAAACTCACCGTCCTGCTTTATCTTCATGTAGAGTGCCTGAAACTCGTCAAAAGCATCATTCTTATGTGTGAGAAAGAAAACCCATGTGAACCTAGAAAAGTCATCCACCAAGACATATCCATATTTTCTACCACTTAAACTAGTAGTTCTGGTTGGACCAAACAAGTCCATATGAATTAGCTCGAGTGGTTTGGATGATGTATTTTCAGATCTTCCCTTGAATGATTTTCTAGTTTGTTTACCTAGGGCACATGCATCACACAATTTATTTTCTTGTTTAAAGGATAGTTCAGGCAAACCTTTCACCATTGAATGCTTCAAGAGTTTATGCAAGACATTGTAGCTAGCATGTCCTAGTCTACGATGCCATAACCATGCAATTTCAGATTTTGGTGCAGCAAGACAAAGTTTGAATAAGCAGGATCATCTAAGTCAATCATGTAAACATTGTTGACTCTCTTACCAGAAAATTTTACCTTGTCAGATTTTGGTTCAAGATTTTACATTCATGAGAATCAAACAACACTTTGTGACCTTATCACACAATTGACTTATGCTTAGTAGGTTATATTTCAAACCTTCAACTAGCAACACATTTCCAATGGAGTTGGAGAGGTTCTTACCTACATTACCTGTTCCAATGATTTTTCCTTTGTTGTTCCTCCAAATGTGACATGTCCTCCTTCCTTTTCCTCCAAGAGATAAAATTTTGATTTGTCTCCGGTCATGTGTCTTGAACAGCCGCTATCAAGGTACCACCTGTTATGTATGGCTGCAAGACACTCCTGCACAAGCAATTAAGCAAATGTGTTTGGAACCCAACCAAATTTGGGTCCCATCATACTCTTCAAATTTTCAAAGCATGAAACCATTTCTTTTGGAATCCAGACTTTTCTAACATTCATGTTTTGTTTGCTTAGAGCAGGGATTTGGTTTTTCTTTTCAACTTTGACATTCATTTTCTGTTTGGAGGTTCTTGGTTGGAATTTGTGAAAGTTTGATGAAGTTGGCTTCTTAACCCATTGTGGCCATTGGTTATTTTTGGGTTGAGAGTGATTGTTCTGCCACCTAGGAGATTGAAAGTTATAGGATTGATGAACACATGAATCACAATTTCTCCAAAAGTATGGTGGTGTTGGCCTATATGAATGTGCAATCCAGTTTTGGTGATATCTGGAAGATTGAGCATGCAATGGCCAAGAATGTGTTGACCTATGCTGCGGGGAAGGTCGACCTTTCTTAGGTCTTTGGACAGGCTTTTTGGGAATGTTGGTGACTCCCCTTCAATCTTTTCTTTTCCTTTCTCCTTTTGTTTTTGCTGGTTTTGTGTGGGAGTTATGTTTGAGGTGGAGGCTTCGGAAGATGAGACAAATGTGACTGTTTTTAGCCCAATTGGCCTTTTGTTTGTTGGTTCAAAACCCAACCCTTCCTTGTTGAAATTCATCCTAGTACCTAGCAAAGCATCTAGGTTTTCTTTTCCATCCACGAAATTTTCCAAGGATTGTTGTTTATCCTTCAATTCTTTTTGTAAGTTTTCAATGTTTTGCAAGAGTTGAGTGTTGACATGTTTTACAGCTTCATATTTTTCATTACTCAGTTTGCTGTTCTTTTCATAGGTTTGCATTTTTAGCTTAATGCTATCAATCTCATTTCTCAAGTTTTCATTTTCAGTTTCCAAGTCAGCCATTTCTTTTCTTCCTTCTTCCAAATCCTCAATCATTTTCTTAAGATCTTCAATTTCAGTTTCAAGTAGAGCATTCTTATCATCCTTGTCATGATCATGCACAAAAGAATTGATTTTCTTTTTCAATGATTTATTTTCCTTTTTGTACATTTCATATTTTTCCATGAGTTGTATATATGCATCCTCCCAATCATCAATTGTATAATCTTCAAATGGAGAATTTACCTCAATTTCTTCGTCACCTTTGGCCATGAGGCAGAAATCTTCTTTTTCGTTGTCCGACGAGCTAGTTCCGTCATCACTTTCCTCTTCATCGCTCCATGTGGACACCATGGCCTTGTTCTTCTTCTTGCCCTTCCATTTGTCAGATTTTATGAATCTGTCGGGACAATCATTCTTGAAATGCCCTGGTTTGTTGCAAGAATAACAAATGATTTTGTCAGATTTCTTAGAGTTTTCAGAATTAGATTTGAAACCATTTCTTACCCTTGACCTTCCTCTCATGAAGCTCTTACCTTCCTTTCTCAGGAATTTCTTGAACTTACGTGTGAGCATGGCTACGTCATCCTCATCTCGCTCACTTCCCGAATCCTCACCTTCATCAGAAGTATCTTGACGGCTGGGTCCAGCTTTAAGAGCTAGGGACTTCTTCTTAGGTGCCTCAGCCTCTTTGTTCTTGAGGTTGATCTCATAGGTCATTAATGACCCAATGAGTTCATCTACCTTGGTGGTTGCGAGATCTCTTGATTCTTCAACAACGGTTGCCTTCGTGTGCCATGCTGGAGTTAATGATCTGAGAATTTTTCTTACAAGTTCTTGCTCTGTATATTTCTTTCCCAAATCAGTTAAACTATTAGTAAGCACAGTTAAGCGAGCATACATATCTTGAATTGACTCATCAGGCTTCATGCGGAACATTTCATATTCAGAAACTAAAATATTGGCTTTTGTTTCTCGTACCTGAGAGGTTCCTTCGTAGATTACCTCTAGCTTATCCCACATCAATTTCGCAGTTGCGCAGGTGGCTACTCTTGAGAATTCAACTGGATGGAGTGAGCATTGCATGATATGTTTAGCACTCCAGTTGACGGTGGATTGCCGTATTTGTTCTTTGGTCCACAAGTCCTCATTATCCGTAAGCTCATACGGACCTTTGCTGATCACACGCCAAAGTTCGTAGTCTTGGGCGCGAATGAACACCTGCATGCGATGTTTCCAATAAGGATAGTTAGATCCAGTGAAATAAGGAGGTCTGTTCACAGAGTGTCCTTCAGGTAAATAACCCTTAGATGCTGATCCACCATTTCCCTCAAGGTCGTTGGACCCCATAATGAGAGATTAGGCTCTGATACCACTTGTTGTGTAGTGGACAGCGGATCTAGAGGGGAGGGGTGAATAGATCTGCCCCTCTTTTCGCAATGTAACCCTCTATATAGCTAGATGAGATAAATTGCAGCGGAATATAACTAGCTAAACGAAGGACACAACGATTTGCTTAGCAAGATGATTACTAATATATCGATTCGAACCTAAGCATGCATTTAGAACGAAACAATCACACAAACAAACCACAACACACGAGATTTTAAGGTGGTTCGGACTGAATCCCCAGTCCTACGTCCACCCCTCACCAAATCCGGTGAGGCTCCACTAGTGCCACGCACTGAACCGCAAATCGGAAAGACCACCGATTGCCTTCCTACTAACCACCTGGTAGGGACGTCAACAACGCAGATCGGACAACCTCCGATTGCCTTCCTACTAACCACCGGTAGGGACGATTCTCAATTTTGATTGTTCGAATGAAATGAAGAAGAAAGAACAAATATCAAGCTATTCAAACATGATATGAAATGAGCTCAAGAAGAAAGATCTTGTCTGAAATTGCTGGAGCTTGAATCGGATTCTTCGATGGATGTAGATCACCAATAGAGGCTTCTATCTTCTTCACAAAACACTCTTCTTGATTCAACAGCAATGGCTTCTTCTTCCTTGTGAGTTGTGCTTCCTTGAATCTGCTTGAGTTGATGAAGAGATGTATGGATGTAGCTTTGATCACCTTTGAGAACCTTGAGTGCTTCTAGCTTTGTTGGAGGTTGCTTGCTTCAGATCTCACCTTGAAACACCTTGGAATGGATGAAGAACTTCCTCCCGAAACACTATTCACGGAGGTGCTACAGTACCTCGAAAATGAGCTCCCTTGATCTCCCTTGAAGCCTTGAAGCCCTAGTGTTTCTAATCCCTCAAGTGAGAGTTTTATAGACCTTGAATGGTCTATAGACAAGCCTCAGACCAGATCCACAAATCATGGGTGTTTAGGTGACTTTTGGATTAAACAAATCCATGTTGAATGGCCCTTTTCGAAGTTAGAAATAAAGTCAACATTGAAGGCTCGGGGCTGGCGGTCGACCTGCAGCTCCTGGCGGTCGACCGCTACTGTGAAACCTGCAAACGGGCGGTCCCTGGGATTTCGGTCGACCGCCACTGGCTGGCGGTCGACCTACAGCTGAAGGAACTGCAGACGGGGAGCCTCTGGCTGGGGCGGTCGACCGCCCCTGTGCTGGCGGTCGACCGCCAGCTGGGCAGACTCCGGCTCATCCCGGGTCGGTTCGTTATCTGTTCTAGCTCTGTCGCTTGACTTCTTTAGCAGCCCGTTCATGTCTGTGGCATCTCCCTTGATAGTCTAAAATGTACCAACTGAGTTTCTGGCCTTGGATTCTCTTGGCTGTACTTCTTTGTGCATTGACCTTGTATGTGTGATGAGCCGAATATCACGTGTCGACTTTTGCGTGTTTTCGCATCCTTGCTTGGGCGCGATCAATGAGCTTTCACTTTTGCCGACTACACTGAATTCTTTGTCCATGTAATGGAGTACCTGCCATGAACAAACCATCACGTATGTCAGTCACATGAGAGTGGGAAATATCAATGACTAATAGTGTTTAGCCATTATCAAAACTAAGAATACGACAGAACTCAAATGACCGTAGGATGATGTCGAATTACCCAAGTGAACTCAAATGACCATAGGGGCACAACATGAAAATCAAAGCCCTCCCTTGCTACATTTGTATATTACATCACACTCTCATTCAGGCATAGGTTGCATGCATTAGAATTCATGCATTAACTGCAGTTAGCTCATTCATTTGATATCAGAAGTCTTGCACCGCATTGTATTTTGTCTTGGCATATTGCATTTCCATTCCACTACTAAATGATCAAATGTTGCATTGCATTAGAACTCATGCATTAGCTGCATTCAGTTCATTCAATTGGTATCCATTTGATTGGTATCAGTTACATATTTGCATTGCATGTTGCATACATTCCCTCTATGTGCTTGCTTGATACTATATGCTATTCACCCCCATCCTTTGGAATTTCTATGACCTTATGCCTTCTTGTTAAATAATGTTACATTTGAGTCATTATTGGAGTGTTTCATGTCATACACTATGGGGGAGAGTTCATATCTCGTAAATATATCTATTTAGGGGGAGTTGCACTGTTATGTATTCATGATATTTTTGGTATACATGCTGAATCAAATTCATACACTTCTTGCATAAAATGTGAAAATGAGCATTAAAGATAAGGATATATAATTTTCTTTTCAACACTCTCGAGATGTTAAACTTGCTGCATGTATGTTGAAGAGACAGTTGAGGAAAAGGCTGCCTACCAATCTTTGTTGAAAAATCTGAAATGAAAATGAAAGGCAGAGTAATGCTCAGTCTCACTGAGTAAATTGGGCACATGTCACTTGAGACGCGATGTGGTTCATTTCTGAAAAGTGTTGACTAAAGTGCCTCTATTCAAGATGAGGTGAAATGGTTCAGTATTCTGAGTAATTGGGGATTCTGACATGAGCTTCATACATCTACTCGCGTAAAAAGGAATTATTTGAACCTGATCACTCTTGAAAAATTCTGACTATCATGTGATATTGGTTGAGTTGAAAAATGATGGTGAAAACTCATTGTGGTAGAGCGTAACCTCCAATACGCTGTTCTCAAAAATTAAAGTGCAGTCTGTAAAATGTCTCAATGTGTTAATCTGAAAATCAGAATATCCATACTGCAACTATCATTTTTCATGTTTACTCACTTACACATCTGGAAATTTGATCTATTATGTATTCTGAAAATTGATTGACTGCATTAGCAATTGCATGAATCTCCTATTTGATTGCACAATCTCCCATATGTTATAAGTGAACATTCCAGTTGCTATGACCCTCATGCACCCTTCTTATACCCATTCCCTCTTAAATAAGTATGGGGGAGCTGTGTTGCATGTATATATACATATTTGTCTATTTTTTTGTTTATGCATCTCACATGTCATCACATGCATATGTTGCATCTCATGCATTTCAAATCACAAATCAGAAATTAAAAATCTGAAAATAATGAATCCCCAAAATTTGAATGGACTTCACATGCTGCATACTTGTTAAATAAGCTTTGGATTTTGATTGACCAAGGGGAGAAGCGTGAAATTAGCTCTACTCATCCTAGCACGTCCAAGTGATCAACAATTGGTATCCTCTCATGCCAACCATTGGTATCACAAAACAAATAAAAATCTACATACATGACAATCCACAACAACATGATTAGGTGCCTCCCAAGCACTCCATGAACCCACTTGCTTATAATTTGCTCATGCTTCATTAGAATTTCAAACGTGGGTCATTGTTCCTTGCTCATTCATCATGCTGCTATTTGGACCTCAGTTGTTTCTTTCCTTTCCTCTTGATAACATTAATATGGGAGAACGATTGGCGTTAACCCGCCTATTGATAATGTCAAAGGGGGAGCAAGAATTGCTCTTGCTTCGCTGGTTTCTTTCCGCTTGTTCAATTTTTGATGCAGGAGAAAGCTTTGCCTTATCCCGCTTTTTGATAATGTCAAAGGGGGAGAAAAAAGATGATTCATGACGATTCATGATTACCTGTGTTAGGGAGAGAAGAACATGTTGTATCTTCATTTAGTTTGTCATCATCACTAAGTTTGTCCTCATTCATCACTAAGTTTGTCATCATCAAAAAGGGGGAGATTGTTGAGGTATGGTTTTGATGATAATTAAACTTAGTGTGTAATGCGATGGTTTTGATGCTAACTACACTTCATGTGTGATTAAGTGAATGATGATAACTAAACTAAATGGTTGATTGTACTTGTCGATTAGTTGAATATGATTCAGTTGAACATGACTTTTGAGGCTACAGCTTTCAATGCTTCCTATGCATGCTCTTCATGTAGCTTGGTTACATAATGCATTCATATTGGACAAATGCATACATATTAATCTTGACCTTTAATCATGTTTTCAATTGTTCACTTGTATATGTGCATGGCTAAATTATTCTCGTACTTTGCTAACTTGCATAGAAATAATTCTTGACCTTTAGCTTAAAGCTTTTATGGTTCAAGTGTTTGTATGCACCTTGAACATGGGCTTTCATGTATGCATTTCATACATTTACCATATTGATTATTAAGCTAAAGTTCTACTCATTTTTATTATGGTTTTGTAGGTTAAATTATTTGTATAATCCCTCCAAGATCAAAGGAGTTTGATGCCACAGAGTTTGGAAGGGTTGCAATGGAGTTTGGGGCTAAAATGTAGTAGTCTGGAATTTACTATAGTTGGCGGTCGACCGACCTGTAGCTGGCGGTGACCGAAATTACCAGAATTCAGAAAACTACAATTTTTCTCAGAGCGGTCGACCGCCGGCCTGATCCCGGTTGATCGAAAATTACAGCAATGTTTTGCCTACAGTGTTTTTACAGAACGGTCGACCGCCAGCCAACCTCTGGTCTACCGCCAGCCCCGAACCCTCCAACTTTGACTTTTTATTTTCAATCTATGGAGAGATCCTCTCACCCATTTCTTTAATCCTAATGCTCCCAATCACCCCATAAATTGTGGATCTGGGTCTGGGGCATGTCTCCTAACCTTCCAAGGGTTATAAAACCTCTCTTTGAGGTCATGAACCCTAAGAGACTCTAAGAGAACAAAAGAGGGATCAAGGTGGCTCAAGGAAGAAGAAGAGTGTTACTATAGCATGAACAGTAGTCCGTGAATCAAATCTCCATCCAGCAGCTGAAGTTTCAAGGTTCTTCTGAAGCAATCATCTTCCATGAGTTGAAGAAATAAACATCCAATCAGAAGAGATCAAGGTGTGCCTATCAACCAAGAGAAATCGGAGAAGAGCCTATCAACCAATGAGCCTATAAAGGGAAGAAGAAGAAGGATGCTACAAGAAAGAAGAAGCCATTCAAGCATCATCTGAAGGTACTCTAGCTCCATTTGAAGTCAGCAATCTCAAAGGAAGAGAACAAGCTCACAAGCATTAAGGAGATACAAGGATTTGTCCAAGGAATAAGGAAGGGTACTGTAGCCATGAACAGTACTCCGTGCAAGTAAACCTACATCCATCCAAGGCCATTCAAGCTGAGTCTCAAGCCATTCAAGCAAAGAAGGAATCAACGCAAAATCTACAGCATACACTCAGGGGGAGTCTTAATCAGGAGTTTTCTAAACTGAGCCTCATCGTTTTAATGTTTTGGGTGTTATACTTGTGGTCATCATAAACTGTAAGAACTTGTGTGTGTGTGGATCATTTTGGATCCATGGTCTTGTGTGTGGTCGTCGTGTTCCATTCGTGTGTGCGTAGGTCTTACTAGATCTGCGATTGTGTGTGAGTGGATCTATTTAGATCCGTTATGTCTCGTGTGTGTAGATTGCTGCACTTGTGGCAGCGTGTGTTTGTGTTGTTGATCCGGTTGTCGGATCGTGTTGGAGACATCATCTCCGTGTGTGTATGTGTGTATTGGGGCGCGTCCCCATGTGTGTGTGCGGGCGTTGTCCCGTGTGTGTTTGGAGCGTCGTCTCTGTTTGGGGATTTATCCCCAAGTGAAGCCTCACCAGGTTTGGTGAGGGGTGGACGTAGGATTGTCATCGTTGCATCCGAACCACCTTAAAAACTACTGTGCATTGTGTGTTATTTGTGTGGTTTAATTGTATTCGTTATATGGTCATGTGGGAACGGAGAGATTGAGAGAATTAGTTAAACAGTTTTCAAATTGCTAATTAGTGTTTATCACATATTTTATAAAAGGCCAAAAGTTTCTTTAAAATTTATAAACACCCAATTCACCCCCCTCTTGGGTGTCATTGATCGCGGGACTTTATTTATAAGTTCCTAGATGGTTTGATGAATGCTTGGAACTTAACACTTGTCAAATAAGATATTAATAACCTGTGGAAAGTAAAGAATGTGCCGTTATACTGCCAAAATTTCTTCATGGCATAACCTTGCTCTAAATCAATTTTTGAACTCTCATATTCATAATTGACGCTTTCTTACCTTTATAATTGTTATCATGAAACTATAGCTTGAACTTGTTACATTATTGGCCATATTGATATTTCTTGTGGAACTAGCTTGATTTATATGTGAAGATGCAGTTCGGGCACTTATTGTGTCTAAGGGCTCTATGCTAGTCCCCTCAGCTGATTGTCGAAAACATACTATAAACCATGTGGTATGATGCTACTGGCGTCGCATTGCGTTGGGAGTACTTTCTTTATAAATAAGTGAAATCCACGAGGCTATCTCATGATTTAATTATTACATGCTTGATTATGTGACATTATAGTGCATAGCCTTTATGGTTATGAAAAGTGAAAAGTGAAAGTGCGTTCTCGTTACATGCAAGCATATTCTTGTTCGTGAAAGGCTACGCTACATTCTTGTTATACTCTTACTTGATCCTGCTCATATATCATCGCACATCATCTCTTGTGATCTTATCGTGCTATTGTGTTGCTTTGGTTTTATCCACGTGTTTTACCGCATTCCTTTTAGCTTATACTCTAGAGCAAAAATGTTAATTACTTAAATATTACCTTCATGTTGATATGAAGATACATATGGGTAGGTGTGTTTATTCCCTACTTTTCTAATCTTTTCAGAATATTCTAGAGGGTCGGATTCAGGATATTCAAGTGGTGGATCCGAGAGTGATTAAAGATTGAGAGAAGACCTAGTAGAGTCATAAGTCAAGTCAAGTCTATGTAATTTTCTATTTTATTTGAGTCTAGTGAATTGAGTCAGATGTCATTGTAATTTGATTATCATTATCAATAAAAGATATATTTTTGATTTAATCATTATGTCCATTCATCTTATGTGTGAATGATTTGCGCTCTGATTGTATTGCTTGCTTGAGACGTACTAGCCAATTGTTCACGTTCCCGATTGTTTCCTTTGCATAATCTTGGGGCGTGACAACTGTAGATGAACTCATTGGTTCCCTCATGACATATGAACTGAATCTTAAGAGGGTTGATGAAACAAAGAAGAAGAAAAGGCCTCTTGCACTTAAAGCTAATTCTAGGAGCAAAGGGTTATCTAGTGAGCGCAATTCCTCTAGTTCAGATGAAGACCCTGATGAATTTGCCATAATCACTAGAAAGTTTAAGAAATTCCTAAGGAAGGAAGGGGAGGGACTCAGAAGAAAATATTTCTCAGGAAAGAGGCAGTCGAAATATAAGTCTGAAACTGCCAAGAAATCTGATGCTATTGTCTGTTATAATTGCAGGAAAGTAGGACATCTGAAGGCTGAATGTCCTGAGTTGCTAAAGGAAAAACAACCCAGGTGTAAGAACAGAAAAGGGAAAGCCACGGTGAGCACCTGTAGTGATGAAGAAGAAGGCCTTCAGAGCAGCACATCCGACAGTGAGGATGAAAACAAGCTTTGTGTGATGGCCAGAGGAGAAGATGAGGGGAAAGACAATGATGAGGTAACTTCTCCCTTTGAAAATTACACTTATAGTGATTAGGAAGAAGCTTACGCTGAAATGTTAGATAAGTATGATGATGTTCGTAAAGAGAACAAACATCTGAAAAGAAAGATAAATTCATTAGTGAATGATACGTCCTTAAATGACAGAATTGTGTGCCTAGAAACTGAAAACAATAGTTTGAAAAATTGTATTGCTGAATATGAAAATGTCAAAACTGTTTTGAATGAAATGAGGAATGAAAATGAACATCTGAAAAACATAATTGATGAATTAAAAATCAGAATACAAAAATTTGAGGAAGAGACCAGAACTGCTAATGAAAAATATGATGATGTTAATGGAGTGAATAATGAATTGAAAAAGACAATTGAAAACTTAGAAAAAGAAAACAAAGATAAACAACATTCCCTTGAAGGCATGACACAGGGAACTGAAAATTTGAATATCATTCTGGGAACAAAAATATATTTTAGAAGAGAAGGATTGGGTTTTAACCCAAGCAATAAGAAAAGGTTGGATGTGAAAACCTTATCTTTTGTTACTGAAAAAGAAAAATCGAAACCTTTGATTAAAATGAGTTGTGAAGAAAACTTAAATAAATCTGTGAAAAATAATAAGCTTAGTGCCAAGGATAAGGGCAAAGGAAAGGTAGAGGTGCTAGGAGGATCCAGTTCACACACCATTGCTCTTCAAGCTAAGGGACAAGTTAGGGGTATGCCAGCCAAATCCAAAATCCAGGGAACCCCCAAAACCAAGGTAACTCAGAGTCAACAGAAAGGTCGAGGCAGCTTCTATAAGAGGTCTGTGCAACAGAATGGTCTTACTTATACACCAGTCAGGTGCATCAACCTTATCAATTGACTGCATCTATACAACCTAGGCCCAAAACTTACATGAACCAGAACTCCTATGGCCTTGTCCATCATAGAACTGTTCAGCCTAGGGTCTACAGTGCCAATACCTCTTCCAATGCCCGATGGATAAGCAACTGGCACAAAAACTATAACTTTGGTAAGAACAAAACTGCCACACCAAAGAAATTGTAAACAAAAACTTAAATTGGCAAGAAAAGACAAGAAGAGCTGAAAGTCAATAAATCCACAATCCAAGTAAAATCACATAAACAAATGTGGATACCAAAACAGTTGTTGTTGTGTTTGAATGATTTAACTGCAATTATGCTGCCCAAATAGTTTTGGGTTCCAAAATTCTCTACTTAATTTTCTTTGCAAGTATGCCTGACAGCCAACCACAACAGATGGTACCTTGACAGTGGCTGTTCCAGGCACATGACCGGGGACAAAGGAAAATTTTGCATGCTCGTAGAGAAGGATGTTGGTCATGTTACCTTCGGAGGTAATACCAAAGGGAAAATAATTGGATGTAGTGCCCCAAAATTTATATAAGTAATTTCTGAGTTATTTAATATTTTTCTAGAATTTATAAAGGCCTAAATAAATTAATAAATGGATTATTGGATTAATAAGTTATTATAAGGCCCAATTGTGTTAAAAAATTAGTCTAGCCTATTCAAGTAAGACTCAAAAGGTTTAAGGACCAAGCCCATTAAGTTTGGCCCATATTCTAGAAGGTTATTTAGCTTATTCACGGATTTTAAAGGATAAATATCCCTTAATTAGATAATTGGAAGAATAAACGAATAAAAGAGTTTTAATAAATTGAAACTCTGCACACGTTTGGTGTAACGGTCTATCGGGCGACCGCTACAGCTATGTAACGCACTAGACCTACTGCGTTACACCCCTGTCAGTTCCGTGAATGAAAGAACTTGCAAAAAGATTGAATCTTTGGGATCCTATCTGCAAGAGACCTAATTAAGAGAACATGTAAGAATACAAGGGACTCTTAGGGATCAGGTTCTAGTAAATTAAGGACTCTAGAATTGATCTAATCTTCAAACCCTTGCCAAATCCCTATAAATAAGACCCAGTTCTGAACTGAGCGACCCTTACTTTTGGCTCGTGAAGAATCAAGGTAAGGAGATAGAATTTCAGGTAAGTCCTTTAGAAGGTTTTGTTTATAACACTTCAGACTAATAGCTCTCCAAATTTCGTGCTAGGAGATCAACCAACCAAGGAGATTGAAGTTTCCAAAGTTGCTGGTCGGACCTTAGCAACCCAGGAAACTGAACACAAGTCCTCTGAAGATCAGGAGATTTGGACGTCTAAACGAGGTAATTAGAGTTCGGTCCTTTAGAACTTTTTGTTCCCCTTAGTTTCATCTTCTTACCCTCACAATTTCACGTCCTTAGGCCAAGAGGCTGAGGAGCTAGAGCAGCGTGATGTTGCTGGAAAATCACTGGAAAGAGAGAACTAGGGCGCGTCTTTCAGAAGTTTAAAGCTCAGTTAAGCGGTAGGTTATCTCATGATTGGCAAAAACATATTGTTAAGGATAACAGCCCTCTGATTGTGTTTGATTTCATGCACTATAGATCATGGATCTCATGTTTTAGTAGAGTCATGCATACATGTATATTCTTAGCCTTAATTAAGTTAAAAAGGAACCTTCTTGTCAAATTCATAGAAACCCATGCATGCTATTTGTTTAGCCTTCATTTTATCATGTGGAAGTTTATATATGATTTCCAGACATGATGTAAGTTGAAACCTTAGGTCTTTTTATCTATTTGTTGTCAGCAGAAGCTCTTACAAACTAGTGTAGGACCGTCACAACACTGTAACGGCCTTACGATAAGCCGTCACACCCTCTGTTGCATTTTAGTTGCTCTGTTATCTCTGACGCACCATAACAGGAGCGTTACACTACTGTAACGTGCCCTCGATAAACCGTCACAGGTACTGTGACGCGCTCTTGTTAGACCGTTAGACCCCTGTGTTCTGTAAGCCCAAGGCAGAATGGTAACCAGTTAAGTTTACTTATAAATAACTTAGATAGCTAAGTTTGGACATGTTATCATGACTTTAAATTTAATTATTGATTCATAATAGTAATTACATGATTAAGGTATCTTAAGTTATTTAAGTTATGTTAATTTCATGTGTCAAAATTCTATAGTTTTGTATTTTAAATCATGGATTTTCAATGATGTATGGACGGAGTTTTAACTTGGTTTCAAGATTGCTACACATTCTTTTTCTATCAATAGAGTCATTTTCTTTAAGTACATGGCGCATATTCCGGTATGTTGTCCATTAGTTTACACTTGTGCAATATAGGAACATTTTCTTGAACTTGAGGACCTCTCTATTGGATATTCCTTCCAATGGACTAGAAAATCTTATTTCAAGGCCTCCGTAATTCTCTGCGAGCCTAGGATTCCCACTAGGACGCCGAGTTGGTTGTACCATGAAAGCCCAATCATTAGAAAACACTATCGATGGTTCTGGTTTCTGGACATGTAACGGATTTACATTGGACCGTCAGGCTCATCTAACAGCCCAATAAACGACCGTCACGTTGTACTGAGTCCAATTTCTTGTTTCGGATTCAGATCATTATAACGGCCCAATACTGGAGCGTCACGTGAATGTAACGGCCCAGTATAAGACCGTCACAATGCTCGAGCTAGTTAACCCGAGGTTTGACCCAAGGGTTGATATTCTAAAGTTCCTAGATGGATCATTGATGTTCTAGGACTTGTCATAATGATCAAGAGGCTTAATATAATGAATGGAAGTTAAAGAAATGTATCGTTATGCTGCCGATTTGTTTCCATAAGCATAACATTGTCTTAATTCATTCTTGATCTCTCATAAGTCTAAATTGAAGTGTTCGTTCATTGATTATTGTTATCATGAGCTTATTGAATTTACTACATTCTTGGCCATACTTTATTGTTACATGCGTGGAAATAGCTTGATTTATACTTGAAGATGCGATCGAGCACTGATTGTGTTCAAGGGCTCTATGCTAGTCCCCTCGACTGATTGTCGGAAACATACTATTATAAACCATGGGGTATGATGCTACTGGCGTCGCATTACGTTTGGAGTACTTTCTCTATAAATAAGTGAAAATCCACGATACAACATGATTTATACTTGTACATGACTTTCTTACTTGTTACATGATATTCTACAGAAATTCATGAAGTACTTGCTCATAAGTAAAAGATGCTGGAGTGATGATTATGTGGCTTGCTAGTACATTCTCGATATATTCTTGTTCATGAAATGCCATATCACGTTCTTGTGACATTCCTGCTAGTTCATTCTTGCTCTCATTCTATTTTACATGATCGTTTTGTTACTTTGGTTACTCGCATGATTGATCGCGTTTCGCATGATTTTACCTAAGTTCTTTAGAGCTAAAATGCTAATTACTTTAATAATGCTAATCATGTTGATGCGAAGATACCTACTGGGTAAGTGTGCTCATTACCTATTTCCAATCTTTTTCAGGAAATGAAAGTGATTCGAATTCGGATTCGGGTTATACAAGTAGCGGGTCCGAGAGCGAATGAAAGTGTTGTCAAGATGAGAGTGAAGACTTAGGAAAGTCTATATTGTTTAGATCGAGTCTTTGTAATTTCTTATTTCTTGAGTCTAGTGGAATGGAAAAGGTATGAAAAGGTTATTGTACTTTAATATTTGATTATCAATGAAATAAAGTTGGAGTTTGATTAATTATTATGCGATTACATTCTTATGTGTGATTGTCTTGCGCTCTGATCGTTCTTGCTTGCAAGAGGCTTACCATGCCGGTTGTTCACGTTCCTCGAGCGAGTCTTCCGCTGTAATAAAGGCTCGGGGCATGACAGTTAAGTTGGTATCAGAGCCTAAGTCTCAGGACTTAGGGAGAAGAATCATGTCATAGGATAAGTCCAAGGTTAAGGACTCCTACCTATAAACTAAGGAAGAAATTTCCCAGACCCATGTGAGAATTGGGTAGAGCCCGGGATAAGATAGTTAATTAGCTTTAAGGTAAATTTTTCTCCAATTTCACGATAAATAACAAATTGTTATATTTCTCTCAGGTACCTTATTATTACCATGGCTCATTGCGTAGATTGGAATGGCATGCAGCAAACAGTTGCTGGCCTTACTCAAGCATTACAAACCATGGCGCAAGCTGGCGCAGGGGCAAGAGCCGATGATTTACATCGCAATTTTTGGAGTTTAAACCCTCCGCGTTTCTATGGTTCTTCTAATCTGGACAAAGCAGAGAACTGTATTGATGAAATGAACTATATATTTGACATCATCCAATGCACCGATCAAGAGAAGGTGCATCTTGCAACCTTCCAACTCAACAAAGATGTCCGTACATGGTGGAAGTCGGTTCCAGCACCTCCTGCCGATGCACCTCATACGTGGGATGGCTTTCTCGCCTTATTCCGTGCTAAGTATTTCTCTGAGCATGTGAAAGAAAGAAAGGCTATGGAATTCACCTCTCTTCGATAGGGAATGCTGACAGTGGCCGAATATGAACTACAATTCTTAAGGCTAGCACCTTATGCACTACATCTAATCAGTACCGATCTATTAAAGGCAAATCGATTTATGGACGGGTTACGTCCCAGTTTTATTCAACAGCTTGGAACCCAAAATATCCGTACTTATGCGGAGATGGTTCAGCGGGCATACCTATGTGAAAGGACCTTAGAGAAGGTTGAGAAATTGAAAGGGAAAGGAGAAGAGTCTAGCTGACGATCTGATCGACGTTATAAGAAAGAAAAGTTTAGTATCACGGAGCCTCACAAAAGCCGTGATAATAAGAAGCGATCCAGGAGGGGGAACGGTGGAAGTTCCAAGAAAAACAAGAAGATTAAGGAGGAGGAGCAAGTCGCCACGGCTTGCACTTTTTGCGAAAAGTTTGGCCACTCGGTTGAAGAGTGTTGGAAGTGCCTCGGCGCTTGTTTACGTTGTGGAAGCAGGGAGCATCGCATGCCAGATTGCCCCCTTATGAAAGACCAGCCATCTAGTGGTGGATGTAGGAGGCAGGCTCGCCTCAATGCCGTTATAGAAGAAGAGGAAGTGCCCAAGGATGGTGGGCTTATGGAAGGTACTCTTCAAATTTATTCTCATCCTGCATTTGTGCTATTTGATACTGGTGCCTCTCATTCTTTCATCTCCACTACTTTTGCAAAAACATTACCAATTGCATAAGTTCCCTTACCTTCAGATCTTACTATTTTCACACCCTTAGGTTCTGGAACAAAGCTTACCAACTATTATCCTGATAGCGAAGTGATAGTAGAAGGTCATAATCTCCCCGTAAACTTAGTATACCTTGACATGAAAGGTTATGATGCCATTTTAGGGGTGGATTGGCTTGTAGATCATGATGCTTATATCAATTGTAAAAATAGGATTATATCCTTCTTAAAACCCGGTCTTCCGAGATTCTCTTTTCTTGGCATCAAATACAAGAAACACCGCACTATCATATCCTCACTTCACGCTTGCAAACTTATCTCGCAAGGATGTGAAGCTTTTCTTGCTTCTGTCATTATTACGAAGTCCAAAGAAATTATCATAGCAGACATCCCTATTGTAAATGAGTTCCCAAATGTATTCCCATCCGAATTACTCAGTATACCGCCCGAAAGGTAAGTGAACTTCACTATTGAACTCATCCCAGGAGCAGCACCTGTTTCTATAGCCCCTTACAGGATGTCCCCCACAGAACTCAAGGAACTAAAGAAGCAGTTGCAGGAACATCTAGATAAGGGCTTCATCAGACCTAGCACATCCCCTTGGGGTGCTCCAGTTCTTTTTGTCAAGAAGTAGGATGGTTCTCTCAGGCAATGCATCGACTACCGGCGACTAAATGAACTTACAATAAAAAACAAGTACCCATTGCCGCGTATTGATGAGCTCTTCGATCAACTTTCAGGAGCAGAGTATTTTTCTAAGATTGACCTCAGATCAGGATATCATCCGATTAGAATTAAAGAAGAAGACATCTATAAATCGGCTTTTCGGAGTCGTTATGACCACTATGAATTTGTGGTAATGCCGTTCGGGTTAACAAATGCCCCAACAACGTTTATGCAACTTATGAACAGTATTTTTCAACCATATTTGGACCAATTCATCGTCGTCTTCATTGATGACATCTTGATATACTCCAAGACAAAAGAGGAACATGAAGAACATCTGAGGATAGCTCTGCATAAACTTTATGCCAAGCTTAATAAATGTGAGTTCTGGCTCAAGGAAGTTTCATTCCTAAACCACATTATTTCCAAGGAAGGTATCGCTATGGATCCTTCGAAAGTAGAAGCTGTCAGAAATTAGAGCCGGCCAATGACTATATCAGAAGTAAGAAGCTTTCTGGGTCTAGCTGGTTATTATAGAAGATTCATTAAGGACTTCTCAAAGATTGCAGTTCCTTTAACTAGACTCAGAAGAAAAGGAAATCATTTTGTCTAGTTAGAGGAATGTGAAAAGAGTTTTCAAACGCTTAAGAATCATCTTACTACAGCTCCTATTTTATCACTACCAGTGGAAGGTGGTGGATTCGAAGTATATATGGATGCGTCTGGTATTGGCTTAGGATGTGTCATCATGCAGAATGGAAAGGTAATCTGCTATTCTTCAAGACAATTGAAACGTCACGAGGAAAATTATCCCGTGCATGATTTAGATGTTGAGCTATGGTTTTGATGATAACTAAACTTAGTGTGTATTGCTATGGTTTTGATGCTAACTAAATGGTTGATTGTTCATATCGATTGGTTGAATATGATTGAGTTGAACATGTGCATTGAATGCTTCCTATGCATACTTTTCATGGAGCTTGGTTACATGATGCATTCATATTGGACAAATGCATATCTATTGATCTTGGTCTTTAGTCAATCATGTTTTCAAAGTGTTCACTTGTATATGTGCATGGCTAAATTGCTCTCATGCTTTGCTCACTTGCATAGAAATAATTCTTCACCTTTAGCTTAAACCTTTTATGGTTCAAGTGTTTGTATGCACCTTGAACATGGGCTTTCATGTATGCATTTCATACATTTATCATATTGATTATTAAGCTAAAGTTCTAATCATTTTTATCATGGTTTTGTAGGTTAAATTCTTTGTATAATCCCTCCAAGATCAAAGGAGCTTGATGCCACAAAGTTTGGAAGGGTTGCAATGGAGTTTGGGGGTGAAATATTAAAGTCAGGAATTTCACTGTAGCTAGGTCGACACTGTAGCGTGGTCGACCGCCAAACCAATCCCGGTCGATCGAAAATAACAGAATGCAACGGTTCTGTTTCCTGCAGTGTTCCGATCGACCGCCAACCCCGATAAGCCCAAAATGTTGACTTTTGTCCATCTCGGAAGGAGCATCTCCTCTTGGTATTGTTTAATCCCAAAGCCACTAAACCTTCCAGGTTTTGTGGATCTGGTTCTTGGGATGTCTATGGACCATTCAAAGTGTATAAAATACACACAAGAGGGTTAGAAACCCTATCTATCTAAGAGATCAAAGGGGAGATCAAGGGGGAGAGCTATCAAACGAAGAAGAAGGCTACTGCAACCCTCCGTGAACAGTACTCCATCCAGCAACTTCTTCATCCATCTGAAGGTATTCAAGCTCCATCTGAAGCCAGCAACCAAAGGGGAAGAGGAGAAGCAAGCAAACATCAAGGAGATCAAGAAAGCTGTCCAAGGAAGAATAAGCTGTACTGTAGCTGTGAACAGTACCTCGTGGAAGAACTCCTCATCCCTACACAAGCCTTTCAAGCTCCATTCAAGCCATTCAAGTGAAGTAGGAAGCATCATTCCGAGCTCTACATCATACACTCAGTGGAAGCCAAATCAGGAGTCTTCTAAACTGTGCTTCTTTATTTTTATGTTTTGGGCCTTATATTTGTGCTTGTCATAAACTGAAGAACTTGTGTGTGTGTGGATCGTTGTTGGATCCGTGGTCGTATGTGTGGGTATCGTATTTGGTTCGTGTGTGCGTAGATTTTCCTAGATCTACGTTTGTGTGTGTGTGGATCTTTTTAGATACGGTCTTTTTAGTGTGTGGAGTGCTGCATCTGTCGCATCGTGTGTGTGTTTTGTTGATCCGCTTGTTGGATCGTGTTGGAGACCTCATCTCCGTGTGTGTGTGTGTGTTAGGGTGCGTCCCCGCGTGTGTGTGGGCAGGCGTCGTCCTGCGTGTGTGGTTGGAGCGTCGTCTCCGTTTTGGGGATTTATCCCCGAGTGAAGCCTCACCGAGTTTGGTGAGGGGTGGACGTAAGACTGCCGTCGTTGCATCCGAACCACCTTAAAAACCGTTGTGCTTTGTATTTTGAATTGTGTGGTTTGGTCCATTTCCTCTACCCCCATTCTACGTGAGTGATTAGTGTAAACTGGTTGTTCGGATTTATCCACGTGTTTATTACTTAATGTCTATCATCATCATATAAACTTGATAAATCCAATTTTGTGTTCATATATTTGAATCTCTTAAGTAGCATTCTATCACATATTTTATAAAAGACCAAAAGTTTTCTTAAAATTTGTAATCACCCAATTCACCCCCCTCTTGGGTGTCATTGATCGCGGGACTTCAATTGATATCAGAGCCAAGGCTCTAATTTCATAGATCTAACGATCTAGAGTGATCCAGATCAATGACTACCATTATGTACACTTTGAATTCTCCACCGGTGTTTGATGGTTGCAATTTT
This sequence comes from Amorphophallus konjac, assembly GCA_022559845.1. NCBI lineage: Eukaryota > Viridiplantae > Streptophyta > Magnoliopsida > Alismatales > Araceae > Amorphophallus > Amorphophallus konjac. The sequence goes on from CM040122.1 coordinate 233,408,722, forward strand.
GATTTGTGGTTAGGTAAAATGTGTAGTCTTGTCAACTCATATGACCGAAAGCTATGGAAGCTGATTTCACATGGTCCATATGAATTGCCTCAGGAAAAAAGTGTCTGGACTACAAATCAAAAACTTAAACATGAATAAAATTGTTTAGTTTTAAAGTTATTTACTGCTGCAGCCAATTCTAATCAATTTCCTTTTGTCTCCCATTGCAGATCCGCGAAGGAAATATTGGATGGATTAGCAGACTTCAAGGAAGAGCATGATGACGACTGTCTTGTAGCGGGCACGAGTGATCACGGTAGTGATCAGCAGAATGGATCACACTCGGAGGTAAATTCAGATTCTGAAGATACATCTCTTAATGATCTATTGATTGCATACGATGAGCTTGCTAATAAATATAAGAAGCTGAAATCTGAAAATAAAAAATTGAAAAAGAGTGTTGAACAAATCAACTGTAATTCCTTCTGCAAAAAATGTTCACATTTAGAGGATATGATTGAAGCTCATGTATTCGACATTGAATTTCATAAAGACCAAATTGGCTCCTTCAGAAATGAGAATAACGACTTGAAAGGAAAGCTAAATTCAATGGTCGATGATCAAATCTTGATAAATGAACTCATTCATGGTGAAAAGCTTGCAAAAGAAAATGAGAAACTGAAGGAATTGAACAAGGCCATTTCTGAAAGATTGTTGATTCTTGAAAAAGGAAAATCTGTGGTTGTAAGTGAGTGTGAAAATGTGGATGGTCTACAACAGGAAGTAGACAGTCTCAAGACCACTAATGCATTATTGAATGTCAGGCTTGCTAGTTATGAAGAAGAATTTGCCAGTGCAGAGTTGTGCATTTCATCCCTTCAATCTAAAATTCTTGACTTGAATAATTCGCTATCCAAATTTATAGATGGCAAAGAAAATCTGGACAAACTGCTGGGAATGAAAGTAAATTTTCAAAGGGAAGGGCATGGCTTCAATCCTGTTAAAAAGAAGTCTTTTATGAATAAGGTTTATACCTCGTTTGTTCAAAGTTCTAGTACAGCCAGTACCTCTACTTCATCCCCAAAGCAGTTTTCTGTCCAAGAGATTCAAAACGAAAATAAAAACTAGAAAATCAATTTGCATCAAAAATCTAAAAATGCTGCTAGGACCATTATGCGTGATAAACATGCCTCTGCCACACACACACACATACATCTAGAAAGAAAATCTCATGCTTTTATTGTGGAAGACATGGACATGCCATGCATGATTGTTTTATTATGAAGAATGGTGATTTGGAAGCATGCAGGAATTGAATGAACAATGGAAAAGGCAAGGATAAGTCGACGCATCCCAAGGCAAAATAGCACTACCAACCTATGGTGTCAACACATCCTGTGTTCTGGACCCATTATCCTCACCCAAATCTAAGGGCATGTCGACCTAGGATCTCCAATGTGTTCAACACATCACCTGCATATTGGAAATAATATCGGACCAAAAAGTCACATGTTTCAAATAATCTTCATGCTTTCAAGTATTCAAAGTAATGTTGTCTTTACTGTGGCAAATCAGTGCATAACATGCATGATTGTTTTCTGAAGAAAATTGATGATTTGAATGTTGTCAGAAAGTGGAAATCACATTCCCATGTTGCTGCTAACCCCCAAAGACCCAAAAAGATTTGAGTACCTAAGAATGTCAAATAAGAAATCTATTTTACAGGTGTGCCATGGAGTGTAAAGTATGAAATCTGTTTTCAATCAAGAAGGTAAGGCACACGGGCCAAGTGGCATAAGTCAGGTTGAAAGAAAAATTAAAAACTGAATCTGAATGCTCAGGTGATATCCCTCTCATTACTCTAGATAAAGTGCTATGTCTTGATTTGTTTTGTGCTGAATCTTGTGATAATGCATATGAATGTACATGCATTCCATTTACAATCGTCTGCACACCCCTTTGCATATCATCTTCATATAGCATCGTGTTGAAGTGGATTTTTTTTAATTCGTCAAATCAATTTCACTGCATAACACTGACATTGCATATACCTTCACGTGATGTCTTGCAAATATTGAACATTGTGTATTCATGTCATAATGCATTGCAATCCTCCTACCTTCGTCATCCATGATTACATAGTATATCAAATGGTGACATGTGGAAGAGCAGGTTTCGCCTGTCTAAAAGCTATCACTACGCGTGAGGTGATCTTCAGATCTAAGTTCTCCGCCCAGTACTATGAGTCAATCAGTCACATGCTGCACATGGCATTGGATCCTTACTGAGCATATCACAGTCATGCACACATTGAGGGGGAGTCATCAGATTTGTCATATGAACTTAATGTTTAGGTTCACATATGAGTCATGCATTGCATGTAGAGCTGACTAGGAGATGTTGGTTGTTAAAATAATTTATCATGTCATTGCTAATAAATCTGAATCATAATTGACAAATCAAATCTATTTTTATCTTTGGATGCAGATTACACTCCCCAAGCCCAAGTGATGCTGGCCATCCATAGTCAGGCTTAAATCAACTAAAGATATACCTTGCAAGGATGAAAAATAATGAGAACATTCTCAATTGCCACCAGGAGATGGGATACCAGAACTTGAACAACCTCCAGGATCGACTCAAGCATAAGCTGGTGAAAGTCTTTGTACGTGGTAAAGCAAGTACCCAAGGCATGGCATGAAAAGCCCGCATCTTTTGATTGAGAACAGGTTAAATAGGTAAGGTTGATCAAACACCTCTCACAAGATAAATCAGATAAAAGATATTTTAGTGGTTTGAGCATATGTGGATGATATCACTCTTTAAACTACTAATAATGCCTGAACTACTAATAATGCTTTTTCTGAACAATTTGCAGGGATTTTTTTTACAAGGAGATTTTGGTATAAGCCTCGTGAATGAACTGAATTTTATTCATCTTTGGATTGCAGGTGGAAGGCTTGAATCAAAATGGATTCTCAAGGTAAATGTATGAAAGTAAAATCTGAAATATCAACCTTCGTGAGGTTGGTGATTTTTATGATTGAAGGCTTCCAATCTTATCTTCTGAACTAAGGTAATTCACCCCTTTTTGCTATGGAAACACACAATCATGCAATGGCCTTTTGTCACTTGGTAACATCCTTAAGTGACAGGTATTGATTCTAAAAACTTGAATTGTCATTTACTAGCATGTTGTGATGAATTGGTTGAATAAAATTGAAAATCTTGAAGTTGTTGCTTATTGAATATTCTTAATTTGAATTGCATGATCACACTTGAATTGAATTGCATATCTGGTATATCAAATGGCATCTGTGGAAGAGTGGATCATGTCCACTTAGAAGCATTCCCTATGCGTTGAGCTGGGTCTTCGGACTACAATCTCCGCCTCATACCAGATCTTGAAAATTGGGATTGGTTGATGTATGAATGATTTCTTGAGCTGAGCTATGTAAATTGAGAATATGTTCGTGGTTAAATGATTCATATATTTGGCTTTTGGATGATTTCTCATTTCAACACTTGTGAATGCCCTTTGAAGATCTGTTGTTGACCAATTCTACAAATTGGGTTGCATTGCTTAATTTTGATCATTTATGCACCCTTATTCATAAAGGTCATGTCATGAAAAATGTTTGTTGATTCATGAATAGAATGAGGATGATTTCAATGAGAATTTTGTCACACTGGCTTGAAAATCAAAGCTCTTATCTTGCCTTGGTAAGACCTTGTACTCAAAAGACTCCCTATGAGATACTTAAGGGTAAGAAACCTTCACTAGCACACTTCAAGGTCTTTTGTTGTAAATGCTTTATTCATGTTAACTCTAAAAGAGACATTGATAAATTTGAACCTAAAAGTGAACCTGGAATTTTTCTAGGTTATTCTGAGAAATCTAGAGCCTATAGGATCTATAACATTAACTCTCAGACTGTTGAGGAATCCCCACATATTGTCTTTGATGAATTCTGTAATAAATTTGAAATTGGTTTCTGCAAGGACAAAGCTGATGGTGAAATTCTTGAGAATAAAGAAGAACAGAATGCAGAACCTGCAGATGAAGGTGAGACTGATGGGTCTAGAGCTGAGTGGGAGGGAAATGTAGATACAAGTAATCAACTTACCAATATCATAATTCTTCGAGATCATCTATTAGAAAATATGATTAGTAATTTGAATGAACCCCCTAGGACTAGATCACACTTCAGGATAGAAAGTGAACTAAATTCTTTTGCTCTAGTCTCATAGATAGAACCCAAAAACATTGATAGTGCCTTAAAGGATGAGCATTGGATAAATGCCATGCAAGATGAATTGAATCAATTTGAAAGAAACAAGGTATGACTCCTAGTCCCTAAACCCTCACATGGCTCAGTTATAGGCACTAGATGGGTATTTAGAAATAAAACTGATGAACAAGGAAATGTAGTCAGAAATAAAGCTAGGCTTGTAGCTCAGGGGTATAATCAGAAATTTTGGATAGACTTTGAAGAGTCCTTTGCCCATGTAGCTAGACTTGAAGCTATTAGGATTCTTTTAACTTTTGCCTGCAGCTTAGGAATAAAATTACAGCAGATGGATGTGAAATCTACTTTATTAAATGGGTTAATAAAAGAGGATGTTTTTGTTAAATAACCTCCTGGATTTGAATGCATTGATTTCCCTGACCATGTGTATAAATTAGACAAGGCACTCTATGGACTGAAACAAGCTCCTAGGGCAGGGTACGATAGATTAAGCTCCTTCCTCACAGGTAAATGATATTCAAGAGGTGAAGTTGACCAGACTTTATTTACCAAGGTAAGCAACAAAGATATCCTTGTTGCTCAAATATATGTAGATGATATAGTCTTTGGGTCAACTAAACCTTCTACGTGTGAGGAATTTTCTAAATTAATGACTAATGAATTTGAAATGAGCTTAATGAGAGAACTTAAGTTTTTCCTTGAATTGCATGTTAATCAAACTTCTGAAGGAAGTTTCATCACACAATCCAAATACATCAGAGATTTGTTGAAGAAATACAAGCTGGAAAACCTCAAAGGAATTACTGCACCTATGGGCACATCAACTAGTCTTGATGCTAACCCAAAAAGTAAATTGGTTGATACCAAACTATACAGAGGTATGATCGGATCTCTCTTGTATCTTACTGCATCTCGTCCTAATATATAGCTTTCAGTGTGTTTATGTGCTAGATTTCAGGCTAGTCCTAAGGAGTCTCACATAAGTGCAGTGAAAAGAATTTTTAGGTATCTATCAGGCACCCTTGATTTAGGTATGTGGTATCCTACTAGGTGTGAGCTTGAACTTGTAGCTTACACTGATGCAGACTATGCAGGGTGTAGGATAGATAGAACAAGCACTAGTGAGTATTGTCAATATTTAGGTGGGTGTCTAGTGTCTTGGACATCTAAGAAGCAACACACAGTCGCTCTCTCCACTACTGAGGTTGAGTATGTTGTAGCAGGGAATTATACAGTTCAAGTATTCTGAATAAAACATCAACTCATTGACTATCACATAAAATTGGGATGCATTCCTATTCTATGTGATAATACCAGTGCTACTTCTCTATCTAAAAATCCTGTTTATCACTCTAGGACTAAGCATATTGAAATAAAACACCACTTCTTAAGAGACGAAGTAAGTAAGAATGAAATTGAGTTGAACTTTATTGAATCCGAAAAATAAATTGCGGATATATTTACTAAACCTCTTGGGAATGACATGTTTAAATTCTTAAGGAGAGAACTGGGTTTATGTAAATTTCAGCATGATGAATGACTTCTTAATTTCATTCTTGTCAGGAATAAATATTTTTTCTATGATGCATTTTATCACATAATTTTAGTAGTTATCATTTCAGAAAAATGTCTTGCACTATGTGTAATGCCCCGAATTTTTTGGATATTTTTCGGATCATTTTCGTGGGTCTCGGAGTGTATTTTGTGCTTTACACGTGTTTTTCCCTTATGTGCCTTCGGAACACTATGTGGGGCGAACTGTGGTGTTCTCCGACTCCGGGACGTTACCACTGCGGTGTGCTCCTCCCGAGAATCGCAGAGGTAATTTTTAGTATTTTTTTAAAATTTTGGAATTTTTAGGTTTTTCTATATATTAACCCTTTCTCTCTCTCCCCTCTCATTTCTCACTCTCTCCCTCTCTCTCTTCTCCCACGCTCTCCTCTAACTCTCTCCTCTCCGACGGCCGACGGACCAAGATGGGGGCGAGGAGGGGCAGCGCGGGCGAGGAGGAAGGTGAGGATGGGTTGAGGATCGAGGGCCGGTGGCGCGTGGAAGCTCGGCTGCGAGTTCGTGAACCGGTGAGGGTTTAACGGTGTTTTCTTCGTGGATCGGCATCCACGGCACGTGAAATCTTCGGTAAAGGTAGGTAGATGGATCCCCAACTTGCGTACTTCATTTCCGTTGAGTTTGGTAGCCCGTGGCGAGCCGAGCGTGGGTTTATTGCCATTTTGGGGAAAATCTATGTTTTTGGGGAGTGAGCCAGATCTCTTGTTTCGTGGGGTTTTTGACCGATCAAAGGGTATAGATGCATGCTTGGGTGCTTGGGGATGGATTCCCCTTTGTTTCCCCTTCATCGGGTGATGAACGAGGCATGGAAATGGGATTTTTGGGATTTTCGCCATTTTCGGGCTCAGGACGATTTAGCGATCGTTCCAGAGACCGCTAGGGGGGCTAGCGGTCATGTGAAGACTACTAGGGGTCCCCCTATGTTGGTTTATGGCTGGCGGTCATGCGATAAACCGCCAGCGGGTTTAGCGGTCCAGAGGTAGACCTTTTTATGTTTCGGAGTCGTGTGGAGTCGGTCGGGTAGTGGTCTCGGGACAGACCGCTTGGCATCGCCTAGAGGTCAGGCAAAGGACCGCCACCTACCTAGCGGTCCGAGAGGTGACCACTAGGGGTTTCGAGTTTCTGAGGCTCCTTCCCGGTCCAGGGGTAGACCGCTAGGCAGGCATTAGCAGTCCAGGCATAGAGCACTAGGAGATTCTTCGTGCTGTTTACCGTCATGTTGGTCTCTAGTCGACCGGGTTGTGACCCAGTGGTCGACCTTCGGCCTCATGAGTGTCTCGGACACCCCGTGGATTCCGTGTCCATATTTTCGGGGTGTCTAGAGGTACCGTGTTATCTCATTTAGCTTGCCCCCGTGTTCAGGCGGGTGATCCCATGTGTCCAGGGCTTTTATGATACGCTTGACCGAGTCACCGTGTACCGGTGTGAGTGCGGTGGGGTTCCCCCGCATGTCGTAAGTTTCTACGGAAGATGGTTCCCGACTGGGGAAAGTGTTTGGCCTTGGACTGCGAGTCCACTCATTCAGCTTGGGGTACAGGTTTCCCACTTTTCCTTAGGGATGGGGAATCGGCGTGGCATCTTGTGAGCTACCTTGGGAATCGTACTTCAGTGCTTTCTGTGTGTGCCGCGTGTGGCCTGTGGACTGTGAGTCGAATTACCCAGCCTGGGGCTGGAGTGTTTCTTAGTTCCCCATTTGAGGGAATGATCTCGGCGGTTGTGAACTACCTTGTGAGTCATCGTGCCAAGGTTTCTAACCCTATGGTTTGGGCAGATTGACGGCGTAGAGCCGTTTGGTGCAACGGTCTAGACCCCGAGTCTTGTGACTCAAGGACCGTTGGATTTAGTGAGTCTACAGGTCTGTCCAGAGTCTAGTGGCTCGGCTCCACTTGGTTCTTCTCGACTTTTGCGTAGGGTGCGTGTGTGGTTCTTAGAGTTTCTCTTCCGAGAGTGGTCACATCAGTGACTCCCCACTAGTCGTAGCCTTCCGACACGCGAGTGGTCCCACCAGGGAGTGGTGGCGAGGCTGACCCGAGAGATAATTTTTAGACTGGTTACAATAGGGCCCCACGTCATGCAGCCAGAGTCTGGCAGAGGGGAAAACCAGTCAGAGGCCAGACCTAGGATGCATGGTCTGTGTGTGCACACGTGGTTGGGGGCAGTTGGACCCGCTCTGACGAGCGTGACCCCAGCTAGTTCTTATTTTGTGGTTGCTAGTATGGTGTCCCCGTTCCACCAGGGGTTGAGGGGAACACCTGAGGCGCGGTCTAAGACATCAGTGGATGCATCCGGCCTTACTTCTGGTGGGCAGGTAGGTACTCCTATCACGTGAGACGTGACTCTCTGGTTTTCGGGTTCCATTTTTCGTCTGTGAGACGTGGTTCCCCCGACTGTTTCAGGGAGTGTTCCCGAGATAGAGGTCTAGGGTTTCTAGTGAGCATCACCGAGGGTTTTACCTAGAATGTGTTAGGTCCACGACTATGAGGGCGTGATCATTTCTTCTGGCGACGTAGCCAGATGTTCTTCCATTAGTTCGGTAGTCCCTCGACTGTGAGATCGGGGCGTGTTTTCCTGGTACAGTAGAAGTAGCTGTAGTGCCGAGTTTTGACTGGCCACCGGTTCGCTATTCCTGCTGTAGTTGTAGCTATTTTTCCTTTCTGCTACCGCCGTTGTTCTCGGTTGGGGTTATGCAAGATCCCTACTGAGCCAGTGACAGGAGGCTCACCCCTACGTTTTAGGTGCGATGGTTCTTCCTCGAGGTTCGAGGGTGCTGTTCGGAGGTTATTAGCTGCCAGCTTGTCGGGCTGAGTGTTCACTTGGCATGTGGTACGTTTTACTACTTTAGACTATTCTTTCTGTTGGATTGGACTCTGTTGTTGTAGTTATTTCTTTATTTCTATTAATTGTTGAATTGTCCTACTTTATTTCCTATTTCTTTGTATCTCCACACTCCTTTTAGCCCTTCCGAGCCCTCCCGGCTCGTGGGCGGCGGATCAGGATTCGAATGGTATCAGGCTCCTCCTGGTATCTGGATCTTAGGTCGTCACAGTTGGTATCAGAGCGGTGGTTGTGGACGTACATAGGAATTCGAGATATTGCAGTGATCAGAGTCCATAAGGTCCAGTACAATCGGTAGCTGGTATAAGGTTTCATGCATGTTTTCAGCTTGGTTTCTCGCTTGAGAGCTTGATTACATTGTGTGGTGCTGTTAAGGTGGTTGCTGTTTGTGGCTTTCGTGTCGGCGTGGGGTCTAAGGATCGAGGTTGAAAGCTTTCTCCCTCATCGGTGGTGGCCCCGGTTGTGCTGCGTTGAGTAGGGGTTGCCGGCAGGTGCGTTGCTGTGGTGCTGCGTTCGAGGATTCTGCAACAAGGTCAGGTGGCTGGTGAGGACTGTTCGTGGTTAAGTGGCCGTGAGCATGCTCTGAGGGAACTATTGTCGAGTCTGGCCACTCCAACTTGAGGTTATCCAGCCCCTGATGTGTTAAGATTATGGTTTAAGGTGGAAGAGCGGGTGCTCCGATCGAGAAGTGTGCTCGGGTGAGTGGAGGATCTTCTCGGTGAGCTACTATTTCATCGAGCCCGATGTTCTTGTCATGCTCCGTGGCGTATGAAATGACGTGTTGGTCCCGATTGTTTCACAGATTTTGAGACAGGATTGGGTTGTGGTGTCCCACTAAGTCATGCTCATGTGCTCTTGTGTGTGAAAGGGTTGTGTTCGCCTGGATTTGGTTTAAGATAAGAAGGTTCCGTGGTGGTTTTGGGACTCGAGGATAGGCGTTGACGGTTGTCAATTATGGCTCGTATTGAGGCTCTTGGCGTGGCGTGTGCAGTTCGAGGAATTGTAGTGGTGGTGCATCGAGAGATGCTGTGATCGTGGTGCAACGTGACACTCACCGAGTGTGTCGGAGGCGTTGACCTGACGAGGTAATGGTTTTCTCAGTGCTGGAAGGTGTTGTTCCCAGTGTGCGCGAGATTTGAGGTCAGGTCAGGCGTGGAAATTCTTCCGTTGGTCAGAGGTATGTCGGTTTCTTCTTTGGTTGAAGAGATTGTGTTTAGCTAAGGTTCGTCATCTTGAATTACGTGTTCGGATTGGTTGGCCTCGTGTGCCATAAAGTCCGTGCGAGACGTGATCCGTGTTTTGGCAAGGTGGTTGCCTGTGAGAGTTGTGCCCATTTCCCTTGTGTGTAAGGGTGTTGGCGCTATTTCGGAAGGATGAGTGCTGGTTGAGCGGTGTTCACATTCTTGGCTGGTGCTGGAACGTTCCGATGCATGGCGGTTCGGAGCCTGTAGAGGATTGCCATATTAAGAGAGAGAATATGTGCTTGGGGTTTGAGGTAATGGAGCTTTCCTCACCCTATTTTCTGAGGTTGATCAGCTGAGTTGTGGATTGTCGGGATGGTGAGTCCCGAGTTACCGTGTTTGGCTGTGCGCGTGGATCAAAGTGTACAACATAAGTCGGTGGGCTCACAACCCACAGGTTCAGGGTCGTAGCGTTGGGTGCTACGGGTGGATTCCTGAGGTTGCATTGAGCATTGGAGAATTGGTTCCTCGGTGTGGAACGTGTTGTTGTTGTGCCATTGCTCGAGGTATTATGGTTCTTGCCACTGGTAGGATGGAGTGTTGGGGAAGTATGTTGTCAAGTGTGCCGCATGAGTACCCTGTTCATATGATGGAAGCCGTGTCAGGCGTCGATGTTAGAATAGGATGGGGTTGTTGAGGATGTCGCCTGATGGAGGTCGAGGACGTGTTGGTTAGAGTCGGTGGCTTGGTGTTCGACTTGTGTTGCAAGCTGTGTTCTCGGATGAGATAGTGTTTTGAGGAAGTGATCTCTGAGAGATTTTGTGTTCCGGTCGATAGCTGCGAGTGACTGGTAAGGCTAGTCTCGTAGTCGACCATGATAAGGTGTATATTGTTGGGGACCCGTGTGCATTGGTTGCGACGTTGGCGACCAGGTTGTTGTGAGATTGGGTGGCACTTTCCTCCCCTGCAGACGTGTGCCATGAATTGTTCCGGTGGTGTCCTATTGCTCTGTGGTAAGGACGGAATCAAGATTGGCAAGTGTCCACTTGGATAAGTTGAGATAGGATTCGATGAGATAGGACGGGAAGTGACGCCTATGGTTGGAGGTCCTTGATGGGACGTTGGCGTTGGAGTGGTTATCCCTGGTTTGGTGACTAGCATGGGATGATTCCCCTGTAAGTTTGAGTCGAGTGAGGTGATGACCGAAGACTCCTGAGTCTTGTCATTGGTTTTGTCGTGCTCCCCTGAGAGGGTCGACTTGACACGATGATTGAGATCGGATGCGGTGTCCGAGAGAAGTTCAGCTCGTGATGTGGTAATTATCTATGTGAGTCAGCGGATGGCATGTTATGAGTTGGATCGTGCCTATTGGGCCTGCGAAGTTTTCCCGTTGATGAGCAGTTGGTGACCGGCTTGTGATCTTTCATAGACAAAAGATGCTGTTGGTTGTGCATCGTGAACAGTGAGAGCCGTGTATCAGTGAGGCCTTTGGTGGCCGTTTCTATGATGTGCCTTTCTGGATGGGATCTGGGCTTTGTCAGAATTTATCTTCTGACAGAGTTGGCACAGTGATATGTCTGGCTTTCAGCTTGCCATGTGTGAGGTGATTCTTGGTGCTGAGTCGATGTTCTGGTTGCGGTCTGTTGAGATGACTGCATGAGCCGGTGGAGGCTCTGTATTGGTTGTTCCCTTGAGCAGGACGTGAAACCGGTCAGCTGGTTGTGAAGTTGATGTGTGTTTTGTCTGCCGACCATAGGATGGATCGGTAGTTGTTTCTTGTGACGAGGACTGTGTCTCCTCGGTGGGCAAGATGGTGGCAGCGGTGCCATAATTGGTCTTCACTGTGTCTAAGGTGATGCCAGACTATGTCCTTTGGTGTGTGCCTACTCTAATGGTCGGTGTGTGCGGCATGCAGAGCGAGGTGTCGTCCGTGATTGTAGTCTGGCTGTGTCCCTTAGGAGAGGAGCTTTTGTGAGAATCGAGATTTTTTGTGCTGGATCTCTGACGACATTGTCAGTTGGTTCAATGTCCTTCCTCTGTGACTTGGTGCTAGTCCTGAATTTTGAGGATGAAATTTCTTTAAGGGGAGAGGGATGTAATGTCCCGGATTTTTTGAATATTTTTCGGATCATTTTTGTGAGTCTCGGAGTGTATTTTATGCTTTACATGTGTTTTTCCCTGATGTGCCTTTGAAACTCTGTGCAGGGCGAACCATGGCATTCTCTGACTCTGGGACGTTACCACTGTGTTGTGCTCGTCCCGAGGATCGCGGAGGTATTTTTTAGTATTTTTTTAAATTTCTGGAATTCTTGGGTTTTTCTATATATTAACCCTTTCTCTCTCTCCCCTCTCATGTCTAACTCTCTCCCTCTCTCTCTCTTCTCCCACGCTCTCCTCTCACTCTCTCCTCTCCGACGGCTGATGGACTGAGGCGGGGGCGACGTGGGGCGACGCGGGCGAGGAGGACGGCGAGGATGGGTCGAGGATTGAGGGTCGGTGGCGTGTAGAAGCTCGGCCGCGAGTTCAGGAACCGGCGAGGGTTTAACGGCGTTTTCTTCGCAGATCGGCGTCCATGGCGCGTGAAATCTTCAGTGAAGGTAGGGAGATGTATCCCCAACTCGCGTACTTCATTTCCCGTTAGTTTGGTAGCCCATGGCGAGCCGAGCGTGGGTTTATTGTCATTTTGGGGAAAATCCATGTTTTTGGGGAGTGAGCTGGATCTCTCGTTTCGTGGGATTTTTGACCGATCAAAGGGTATAGATGTATGCTAGGGTGCTTAGGGATGGATTTCCCTTTGTTTCTCCTTCATCAGGTGATGAACGGGGCATGAAAATGAGATTTTTGGGGTTTCTGCAGTTTTCAGGCTCGAGACGATTTAGCGATCATTCCAGAGACCGCTTGGGGAGCTAGCGGTCATGTGGAGACCACTAGGGGTCCACCTATGTCGGTTCATGGCTGGAGGTCATGCGATAAACCACCAGCGGGTTTAGCGGTCCAGAGGTAGACTGTTTTCTATTTTGGAGTCGTGTGAAGTCGGTCAGGTAGCGGTCTCGCCACAAACCGCTAGGCATCACCTAACGGTCAGGCAAAGGACCGCTACCTACCTAGTGGTCCGAGAGGTGACCGCTAGGGGTTTCGAGTTCCTGAGGCTCCTTAGATGTCGAGGGGTAGACCGCTAGGCTGGCATTAGCGGTCCAGGGGTAGATCGCTAGGAGATTCTTCATGCCGTTTACCATCGTGTTGGTCTCCGGTCGACCCGGTTGTGACCCAATGGTCGACCTTTGGCCTCGTGAGTGTCTCGGACACCCCGTGGGGTCTGTGTCCATGTTTCCGGGGTGTTAGGAGGTACCGTGTCACCTCGATTAGTGTGCCCACATGTTCAGGGGTCAGGTGATCCCATGTGTCCTGAGCTTTTGTGTTACGCTTGACCGAGTCACCGTGTACCGGTGTGAGTGCGGTGGGGTTCCCCCGCATGTCGTAGGTTTCTGCGGAAGATGGTTCCTGACTGGGCCAAGTGTTTGGCCTTGGACTGCGAGTCCAGTCATTCAGCTAGGGGCTAGAGGTTTCCAGGTTTTCCCTGGGGATGGGGAATCAGCATGGCGGCTTGTGAGCTGCCTTGGGAATCATACTTCTATGCTTTCCGCGTGGGCTGCGTGTGGCCTGTGGACTGTGAGTTGAATTACCCAGCCTAGGGCTAGAGGGTTTCTTAATTCCCCATTTGAGGGAATGATCTCGGCGATTGTGAACTGCCTCGTGAGTCATCATGCCAAGGTTTCTAACCCTAGGGTGAGGGCAGATTGACGGCGTGGAGCGGTTTGGTGCAACGGTCTTGACCCCGAGTCTTGTAACTCAAGGACCGTTGGATTTAGTGAGTCTAGAGGACTATCCAGAGTCCAGTGGCTCGGCACCACTTGGTTCTTCTCGACTTTCGCACAGGGTGCGTGTGTGGTTCTCAGAGTTTCTCTTCAGACAGTGGTTACATTAGTAACTCCCCACTAGTCGTAGCCTTCCGACACGCTAGTGGTCCCACCAGGGAGTGGTGGCGAGGCTGACCCGAGAGACGGTTTTTAGACTGGTTACCATAGGGCCCCACGTCTTGTAGCCAGAGTCCGGCTGAGGGGAAAACTAGTCAGAGGCCAGACCTAGGACGCATCGTCTGTGTGTGCACACGTGGTTTGGGGCAGTTGGACCCGCGATGACGAGCGTGACCCTAGCTAGTTCTTGTTTTGTGGTTACTAGTACGGTGTCCCCGTTCCACCAGGGGTCGAGGGGGACACCGGAGGCACGATCTAAGACGTCAGTAGACGCATCCGGCCTTGCTTCTGGTGGGCAGGCACTCTTGTCACGTGAGACATGACTCTCCTATTTTTGGGTTCCATTTCCCATCTGCGAGACGTGGTTCCCCGACTGTTTCAGGGAGTGTTCCCAAGGTAGAGGTCTAGGGTTTCCGGTGAGCGTCACAGAGGGTTTTCCCTAGACGGTGTTAGGTCCATGACTGTGAGGTCGTGATCATTTCTTCTGGCAGTGTAGCCAGAGGTTCTTCTATTAGTTCGGTAGTCCACCGACTGTGAGATTGGGGCATGTTTTCCTGGTACAGTAGGAGTAGCTATAGTGTCAAGTTTTGACCAGCCACCGGTTCGCTATTCCTGCTGTAGTTGTAGCTATTTTTCCTTTCCGCTACCGCCGTTATTCTCGGTTGGGGTTCCACAGGATCCCTATTGAGCCAGTGACAGGAGGCTCACCCCTGCTTTCAAGTGCGACGGTTCTTCCTCGAGGATCGAGGGTGCTGTTTGGAGGTTCTTAGCTGCCAGCTCACCGGGCCGAGCGTTCACTTGGCATGTGTTACATTTTACTGCTTTAGATTGTACTTTCTGTTGGACTGGACTCTGTTGTTGTAGTTATTTATTTATTTCTGTTAATTGTTGAATTGTCCTACTTTATTTCCTATTTCTTTGTATCTCCACACTCCTTTTAGCCCTTTCGAGCCCTCCCGGCTCGTGGGCGGCGGACCAGGATTCGAATGGTATCGGACTCCTCTCGGTATCCGGATCTTGGGTCGTCACATTGTGTCTTTCTTGATCTTAAGGGTATATCAAATGGTTAGCTGGGAGAAGGGCAAATATCTTCTGTCTGGAAACCTACACCATGTGTAGAGGCTTATCCTTCGCCAAGTACCCTGAATCAAGAGTCTGTCTGAGTCTTGCATTTCATAGGTCAAAATGTTGTGTTCAATAACAATGCATATAGATAGGCGGAGTCAGCTCTCATATTTTTTCTTATGCATGTTGTCAGGGGGAGTTCAGAATAAATTGGATTAAATCATGTCCATGTTGTTACTTTCTAGAATCTATAACCCTATCTCTACATTCTTGATCAATATATTCACTTATCCTATGATTTCAAATTGTTGATATCAAGTCTTTCTGGCACATTCAGAGATATCAATCTCTTGGAAAGTTCCAACAATTCTTATCCTCTGAAATAATGACAGTCTGATAATCAGCTCATCACTCTAAGCTACTAAAATCAGAAATCTTCTCTTATGAGAACCCTTTGTGCTTCTTTAATGAACCGATGGTTTAAACTTAATAAATTTTAGAGTCTAATGTCTTAATTCAATGAACGAGGATGTTGATCACAATTAATAGCTCTCAACCATTTCTCTCACAACATGTCTGATAAAGTCTTCCAGAATCTGAAACCTCTTGAATTAATGATCTCTTGGTTGAGAAACTTGGAGTGTGTATTGTTTTTAAACAAGTGTTTCTACAAAACGAAAGGGCAGCAATGTTAAAAGAATGAGTCAAAATATGTATGGGCAGAGCAATGATTGAATGTACAGATAAACCGGGTACTCCATCAAAGTAATAGAGAAAAACTCATGTCATGAAGTGATTCAAGTTATCTCTGTTTAAAAGTCAAAACAGTATAGTTAGCTTCACTAAGTAACTAGGGGTACTGGCATCTAATCAACGTGTACCCTTACGAAAAAAGGTGCAAACTATTTCTAGTATTTTGATACATGACACAGAATGGTAAATTCTGCTAAGTAACTAGGGGTACTGGCGTCTAATCAACGTGTACCCTTATGTCAAAAGGCATGGATAATACCTAACTGTTCTAATTTCTGGAAACAAAAAGGGTGAAAAATGTTTTTGCTGTAACCCTAAAGTGAAAATTCAGAAATGTCAAATTGTTTAACTTCAATACATATCCTAGTCACTCCTAAAGAACTTCACTGATTTTTTGACTGAGTAAGATAAAGTAAGACTAACTTCTTCATGTTTCATGTGATTCTGGTTTATTGCTATTAAAGGTTACTACAAACTTATTCAAAGAATACAGTAGATAAACTCTAACTTTTATTACTCTTGAACCAGAATTCCATCAAGAATGCAATATATAGAATCTTATACCTGAAGAATTTGAGTCATGTATGCTTAGATTAATGAACTATCATTCAGGGTGTCAATCAAATCTCTTTTGTTCTTTCCCAACTTTTGATACTATTCTTTCATTCTTTGTCTCTATCACTTCCTTGTTTGCTGATGGCAAAGGGGGAGAGAAAGTTTTAATGGGCAAGTGATGGGCAAGAGAGAGAAGGATTTGAGGGAGAGAGAGAAAGATTTAGAGTAGGGGAGAGAGTTTTGATGACATATATGTCTTGACAAAGGGGAGATTGTCTATTGTGTTATGTCTGAGCTCATGCATGTCTGTGGTAGTTTGCATATCTGCATATGGATCCATGCATGTCTGGTCTGCTATCCACTACACTGCTGCACTTGACTGTACTTAACTGTAATCTTTGCGTATTCTGACTCAGATAGAAATGAGTGTTACTATCAAAATATAGTTGTGTTGCCATCATCGAAAAGGGGGAGAATGTTGTGTCTCCTATGGATTTGATGCTTAGTGAGAAGAATACTATGTTTTGTTGTTGGCAACAATTTAGTTGACTTTATTTTGACTTTGGTAACACTGTTACTTTAATGTCTTTTCTTTAGTCAAGATTAATTTTTAGTTAAGTAAAGGTCAGTGCATATTCACATTATTGCATATAAAGGTCAGTGCATATGTCCATTTCAATTATGATGGTCTATACATGTGCAGAGTTCTCACTTCGAAAGGTCGATGCACATATAGAAGACTTGCACTAGAAGGTCGATGCACATGTGAAGTCCTGCACTATAAGGTCGATGCATGTGTAAAAGGATTGCAACACAGGTTGATTCATGCTCATAGTGTTGCGTATGAAGGTCGATGCATGTTGCATAGCAAGGTCGATGCAGGTTGATGCATGCTCATAGTGTTGCATATGAAGGTCGATGCATGTTGCATATCAAGTCGATGCAGGTTGATGCATGCTCATAGTATTGCATATGAAGGTCGATGCATATTCATACTGATGCATATTAAGGTCGATGCTAGTAAGCTAGCGACTGAAGGACAAGTCTATGCATGTGTTAGTAAGGTCGATGCTAGTGAGCTAGCAAATGAAGGACAAGTCTATGCATGTCTCAGTAAGGTCGATGCTATTAAGCCAGCTACTGCAGCATGAGTCTATGCATGTTAAAATTGGGTCGATGCTTGTTAGTTATTATTCTCAAGGTCGATGCACCTTGCGCATTGACCATAAGGTGAGGTTGATGCATCTTCATTTCAAGTCAGTGCGTCTGACAATGAAAGTCTACCTGTATATCTCTAAGGTCGATGCTGTTATTCTGACCTACTGCATGTGTTAGCTATACAGGTTGATACACTTCATTTATGCATCGATGCACTTGAAGAGTTTTTGAGCATTCACTAAGAGAAACTGCATAACCTCATGAAGCATCTGAAAGTGTATTTACTATCAACTATCACAAGCTTCATTAACCTAATAAATCTTGGATTCTGTCTTGGACAGAAAAAGGAAGATCCAACCCAGTCATATGATCAAACACCTGGGTAGCATAAAGGCAGTCTGCAATCAAACTCACGTGGAACTTAAAGAACCAGATTAAAGGCACGTGATCCAAGATAGGGGGCAGAACTGATATTCTACCACGTGGATCGTCACAACCCTCACTCCTGACACGTGGCCCATCGAAGTACGAGTTCTGGATAATTCTAGTGAGCGGGAGTGTGTCTTCCACGTGCCCAAAATTAAAAAAGCTCAGGGGACCACCTGGCTCAGCCTGTGCCTATAAAAAGGGGATCTCTCATACGAGAGACAACAAGAAGACATAGAGAAAGAGGAATACATGAAGCAGAAGAGCAGAAGAGTTCATAGAAGCTAAGAAGAGTTAGAGTCTGACAGAGAAGAGTCAGAGAGAAGATCGAGAGAAAGATCCTGATGCAAAGTATAGAGAGAAAAATAGAGTGCCGTAAGATGGTGAAGATCGTTTGAGTAAGAAGAGAGCCTGAGTGGAAATGTTGATGTCTTGACTCTTGGATTAGATCCAAGGTCAAGTTGCTCCGTAGTGACCTATATTGTTTCTTTTCATTGTCATTTTGGTTTTCATTTATTTTTGACATCATTCGTAAGCTATGTATCAGCGGTCAGCAAGTTGCGGTGCTCAGCAGCGAGATGATCCTCGGTTAGCAAGTTGTGAAGCTCAATGGTCTGGGACGTGTTCCCCAAAGATGTGGATCAGCGGTCTAGGACGTGTTCCCCAAAGTTGTGGATCAGCAGGTTCTAGGGAGTATATCCCCGAAGCTGTGGATCAGCAGTATTCAAGCTGTGTGGCAGCAGAATCCTTACTCGATTGAGTAAGGGGTGGACGTACATCTCAAGGTTGAGATCGAGCCACCTTAAAATTGATTTGTCCT
Organism: Amorphophallus konjac; assembly: GCA_022559845.1. Taxonomy (NCBI): domain Eukaryota; kingdom Viridiplantae; phylum Streptophyta; class Magnoliopsida; order Alismatales; family Araceae; genus Amorphophallus; species Amorphophallus konjac. Next base: position 233,427,344 of record CM040122.1, read on the forward strand.
GTGTGTGATTGGATTTTTCATCACTGTGAATAGATGAATGCTTAGGATCGTCAACGGCTATTTTCTAACCAATTCATACGATTCATCTGTTGTATTTAATCAAATTCTACACCTATCTACTTAAACATATTTTGAATCTAACTGCATTGATTCATCTCAAACTATGATTGTGGTGAATTACTTGGTATACTCCCTTTCCTCATCTTATCTGTTCTCTTCAACTTAGTGGTATATAAAATTGGTTTAGTTAGAAGGATAGATTTCATCTATCTGGAAAACTGACCTTTGCGTGAGAATATTTTCTAATCGACCCTCCGCCAGGTACAATACTGAGTTGAGTGATCAATTGCTTTGGTGTTTACTGTGATCTGTAGCAACTTCACAGTAGATTATCTTGCTGATAATTCATATTTATCTTAGTATTTTTGTTCATAGTCGTTTACTTCAATTCCACACTGTTATTCACTACTGTAGAAATTTTAATTTGGGGTAGATCTATTCACCCCCCCTCTAGATCACTTATTCATCCGTTCACTCATCACATGGGAAATGGGTTAAGGATATCGATTCCCCACTGAGCGAAGGGATAAGGCTTGGTTAGGGTCACGAGTTCTGATGCTAGCTAGTGGACTAGATGATCGAACTGTTGGCATCGATCACACTTCTGAACGTATGTCGAGCAGTCGCGTTGGAGGGTGGGCCACTAGTAGCCTTGTCGTAGAAGGATCCTTGCGATCGACCTTCCCCCCTGGTGCGCGCCGCAGATGCCTTCGTGGAATTGTTTAATCGCTCGACGAGCTTCTGGAGCATCGAGGCACTTGAGGAGGGGACCGACGAAGGACCTTCGGTATAGGGTCTCGTCTAGGAGGATGAAACGACAAGCTTGATACTTTAGTCTCCGAGCTTCCCGAGGGTTGGGAGGCTGTTGAGAGTCTCGGAGCCAAGATATATACGGGGTCCGCTAGTGACCAGGCGATATTTGTACAACAGTTACAAGCTCGATTTCCACGCTCGGTCGCTCTAATTCCTCAAGGAGGATCGACCAGGTGCGTTCTGGGCTGATGGAGGAGGCCAGGCGATAGGGGGCATCCGCTCAGGGATTTTCTTCCCGAGCTATCTGGATTGCCTGAAAGCTATCGAACAATTAGGCTATTCCCCTCACCAGTTGAAGGTACTTGATCATTTACATTTCCCGAGCCTCGTAGTCCCTGTTGATCTGACTGGCGAACAGTTGGGAGTCAGTATGAATTCTAACTCGCTCGACTCCCAGGCGCCGCGCCATCCTTGCTCCCGAGATTAGAGTCTCATACTCAGAGACGTTGTTGGATGCCGGGAAGCTGAATTTTAGGGTGTATTGCAGTTCTACTCCTTCTGGGGATGTGAGGAGGATACCGGAACCGCAGCCGACCGAGTTGGAGGACCCATCAACGAATAGGTCCCAGGTGGGGCTAGACGTTGGCAGGGTTGTCTCCTCGATCGGGACAGTGCTCTCCGCGATGAAATCTGTGAGGGCTTGTCCCTTGATGGCCGTGCGGGGGCTGTAAGAGATGTCGTAGGTCCCGAGCAGTATGGCCCACTTGACGAGGTGACTTGAAGCTTCATGGTGAGCCAAAATCTTCTTCAAGGGCTCGCTAGTCAGCACCACGATGGAATGTCACTGGAAATGGGACCGGAGGTGCTTAGCCGAGGTTACCAATGCTAGCACGAGTTTCTCGCTTGCGGGGTACCTTCTTTCGGCTTCAAGGAGCACCTTGCTGACGTAATATACTGGTTTCTGCACACCTCCATCATCTCGAATGAGGACGAAGCTTACTGTGGAGGGAGTAGCCGAAAGGTAGAGGTATAGTGCCTCTCCAGGAACTAGATTTGATAGCACTAGAGGTGAAGCCAGGAATTCTTTTAGCTTGGTGAACGCCTTCTGGCACTCATCATCCCAAGCAAAGGTGGCAGACGCCAACTTGGGCCCTCTTAGCAATTTGAAGAAGGGCAGGCATCGTTCCGCCACCTGGGATAGGAAACGGTTAAGTGTAGCAATTCGTCTAGTCAGGCGCTAGACGTCCTTGACACAAGCGGGTAGCCGCATGTCCAAGATGGCCTGGACCTTATCGAGGTTGGCCTCGATCCCCCGCTGAGTCACTAAGAATCCCAGGAACTTCCCGGATCTAACCCGAAAGGCACACTTAGCTGTGTTGAGCTTCATGTTAAACCTCTAGAGAGTGTGAAAGGTCTCGGCCAGGTCGGCAAAATGGTCCTTGGCCTTGGGTGTCTTGACGAGCATATCGTCAATATAGGCCTCGACGTTCCGCCTTATCTGGTCTTCGAAAATGTGGTTGATCAGTCTCTGATACGGTGCTCCGGTGTTTTTTCAGCCGAAGGGCATTCAGGTGTAGCTCTATACGTCGAAGTCGGTGACGAAGGCAGTCTTCTCGATACCTTCGAGGTCCATCCGGATCTGATGGTAGCCGCAGTAGGCATCTAGGAAGCTGAGAAGTTCATTACCGGAGGTTGAATCGACCAATTGATCGATGCTTGGTAATGGGTAGCAGTCGTTCAGAGTGGCTTTGTTGAGGTTGGTGAAGTCCACGCACATCCGCCACTTACCCGTAACTTTTGGTATGAGGACGGCATTGGCGAGCCACGTCGGGTAACGGACCGAACGAAATAGCCCGGTTTTCTTCCCTTGTTGATCTGCTCTTTAATGACCGCCTATTTTTCTTGGGCATGCCTTCTTCTCCGCTACTGGATGGGTCTCACCGTTGGGTTGAGGTTGAGTTTATGCATTACCACCTCTTCGGGTATTCCGGGGAGATCCTCATCAGACCATGCGAAGACTTGAAGGTACTCGGAAAGGAAGTCTTTTTATTGCTTTTGTACATCGAGCGGTAAATCTGCCCCAATCTTTATCTCGAGAGCCGAGTCATCTTTGAGGAAGACTGATAGTAGCTCCCCGCCAGGCTCGCTTGCTATCAATTTATCCTCGACTCCCTCGACCTCTTTCTTTGTTCCCTCTGGCCTTACGGCTTCGACCGAGATTACATAGCACCTTCTAGCTGTTGCCTGGTTACCTCGGACTTCCCCAATACCGTATTTGGTGGGAAACTTCATTTTTTGGTGGTAGGTGGAGGGCACTGCCTTTGTTTGGCCGAGGATACCTCAGCCAAAGATGGCATTATAGGCCAACATCCCTTTAATCACCACGAAGTTTGCCATAAACGTGACAGTCTTAGGAGGGGTACCAAGAGTAACCGGTAGGCTCAGGGCTCCCTCGGGATAAGTTGCATGTCCATTGAACCTGTAGAGAGGGGTTCGAATCAGGCGTAGCTTAGATGGGTTTTCACCCATTTTCAAGAAACATCCGTAAGCCAAAACATCAGGGGCGCTTCCATTGTCCACTAATATCCTATCTACGTTACAGTGGTTTATAGTAGCCGAGATTACAAGGGCGTCATCATGCGGGGTGGCTACCCCTTCCAAGTCTTGGTCGGAGAACACCAAGGCCTGCTGGTCGCTTGCTGGCGAGGTCCTAGGGGGCTTGAAAGCCCGGCTGGCTCGCTCTGCGTGATGCTTTCTCCCTCAGCTGCTGTCCCCTCCAGAGGTGGATCCCCCTGAAATGACATTTATGTGGACCCCACAGGGGTGGTTGTCGATTTCTTCTGGGGGACCCCGCGATCCTCCTGCCGCTCGGCCACGTACTGGGAAAGGCGCCCTTGGCGGATGAGACTCTCGATCTCATCCTTGAGGTGTTGACAATCCCCAGTATGGTGACCATGGTTATTGTGGAACTGGCAATGCTTTCAGCGACTGCGGCGTCGGAGATCAGCCTTCATAGGCTCGGGCTACTGAAGAAGACCTGAGTCCTTGATTTCTTCATAGATCTTGTAGACCGGAGTGGACAAAGGAGTGTACCGCTTGAACTTTTGGGGAGGCTACCTGCGGTCTCCATCTCGATTTCTCCTCTTCCCCTGGCCCGAGGTTTGCTCGGATGACCGCTTCTTGTCTCCTTCTCGTCCCGAGCTTGTTGGGTCTTGACAAGCATTAAGGACTTCTTTGCACTCTGCGTGGCACAGAGCCAGGGTCACCAGATCGGTGAGAGAGGAGGGAGGATGGAGTACCAACTCTCATCGCAGATTTTCGCCTCGGGTGGCTCCGGTTAATGCGGTGTTGGCCGAGGCGACGTCCAGGCGGGGGATGCGCAGGGCTTCCGACTTAAATCGGTTGATGTGAGCCCACAGCTTTTCCCCCTGTGCCTGCTTTAGCACCAACATCCCCGCAATTGACCTTAGAGGGCCGCTATCGGTGAAGCTTTCTTTGAACAGTCGCCCAAACTGTCTGAAGTTATGGATGCTGCCAGGGGCAAGTGCTCGGAACTAGGCTTGAGCGACTTGGATCAAAGTAGTCATGAACGCTCGGCACTTGACAGCGTCAGATGCTCTGTGTAGAGTCACAGGGCGTCAAATATATCATAATGGTCGGCCGGGTCACCTTGGCCGTCATAGGACTTGAAGGTTGGTAGTGAGACTCTCGGGGAGACTTCAGCCTTCAAGATTTGGTTAGAGAACGGGGATTGATCCTCATCCTCCGGAGTGGAGTTCTTTTGTAGGGCGCAAAGGGTGCGCTCCTGTTCGGCGAAATGCCGCTCGACGTCCCTCAGGCGAAGGGACAACTCTGGCTATCGTGGAGCCGAGGGACTGGGAGCATGTCCCCGGTAGTTGCCCTGCCGCTCCTTTGTGGGGGTGTCGACATCCGAGGTTTGCTGCAGTAACCCCGGACTTTTTCCCTCTCGGGTTAGAGGAGGCTTCTTGCTCAGGAGGCGGGGCTTGCGAGGGCCCATCTGGTCCATTGCGAATGAGCCACCTGCCTTGTGTGGTGAAGCGACCTCCAGCCGTTTGTCGAGAGGCTTCTGCGCAGGGGGCACTCACCCGAGGAAGCCGCGACCTCTCCTTCCTGGCCACTTGGGTCCTCATCAACTCGACGAGGATATCCAGTTTGATGTTGAGGGTCTGGAGGGCTTCGGGGTTCCCGGGGGTGGGTTGTCCCCCCGCGGCCGGTGAGGGTAAGGCATTGGCTTGGTTGTTGGAGAGGGGGGCCGTGGAAGAATAGGAGGGCACATGTTCCCCCTCCGTGGTTGCCGGTGCCTTTTCCTTGTCACCGACGTTTCTCCTATTGGAACTTTTTCACACCATGTTAGCTCTTTGTATGCTTCCTACAGATGGTGCCAGATGAAGAGGGGTGATCTCGCACTGGATCCTGAGCCGCACGATCCTGGATGATCCCTTGTCATCATCACCATGATTGAGGATCTATAAAGTAGGAAACAGATCAGAGGAGCCCATGGTTTGAATCCCGGGGAAAACCCTTCGATGCTTAAGTCAGTGAGGTGATAGAGCATAGGTGGAAGGAATGTAGTAGGAAGAGAAGTGAGGGGCAAGAGATCGCTCTCCACCAGTGAGTGTGGTGTTGAGTACTCATGATCACCTTACCTTTCTGGATGGTTTTTTTGAATTTATATAGCTGCTTACTCTCTTGGCCGGAGGTAGGGTAGCTGGAGGGGTCGGGGGGCGTTATGTCCTGGAGGAGGGTTCTCCACAGTTAAAGGACTCTCGCTCTCCCTTATCCTGTTGAGCTTCCCGCCTCCGAGTGGTAGCGAGACTTTCGCAGGGATAAACACCTCGTTGAGAGAAACCGCGCCTATGGGAGGTCCGAGCGTGGGATACCGCCTGATGGGGTGCTTGGGCTTCTCCCAAGCAATGTGGGCGACGTTAACCGGATACGCTCGGGCACCGTTTGGGCTTTTCCCGAGCTGCGGCTACTCGGTCTTCTGGGCCAGGAGGCTGCCTAGAAAGATCTGGTCCGAGCATTTTTTGGGCTTCGAGATAAGTGGTCACGTTCGTGAGGCTATCACTTAGTGGAGTCGGCCTGGTAAGGTCGAGTTGGACCTGGTTCGGCCGCTCCGGGCCATATGTTTATTTGGCCGTGGATTTATCCCTCTCTACCGACCTCTGATAACTTAACCATGTTATCAAACTCGGTTAAGGGTGAGTAGACGGAATAACTCATCCTATTTGCCTCTTATTCTGTTATCAAAGTCGTCCTTATGGAAGTTTGAAAATAGGCATCGGGAATGGGCATTAGACCTTTTGCCAATCTTGTTTGCCCACAGATGTAATGTAGCTCATTTTTATAGTCTTCCGATAGCAACTATCATATGGCACTTATATATATATATATATATATATATATATATATATATATATATATATATATATATATATATATATAGATAAACGAATCTAGGAAAATTATCTCCATATCCACTATCTCCTATTCCTTAGGCTTAGCTTCCTCCATTCACCGTATAGCTTACAATTATTTAAATTTTCAAAGACGATTGCAATTTAAGAAGAAAAATGTATGATTCAAAATGAAAAAATATATAAATATAGTATGTTGAAAATTATTAAAAAAGTGGTGCTCACCATTTTAAGACAAGCTTCTTTGCCGATAGATCCAGAGGATAGAGAAAAGAATATGCATTTATGTCATCAATAAATATAGCAGTCTTCACATCCTCATATCCAGTGTAGTTGTAGCACATATGGCTATAAGATTTTTAAAAAGGGTAAATACAATGTTAAACTTAACCCATGGGAGGGGTAAAACACGAATGGAAAACAAGATTGAATGAATGTACATTAAAAGCATAATGCTTTCTTCTAGCAGGGTGGAGATGCACAAAAAACTCATTAACGTACCGGCAACAAAAGATACTCTTGTAACATACAACTTAAAGATGTCAAACTGCACTTTGCAAGTCATTCAACCGTACTTGAATTTTTTTTTGAACTGTACCCGAGAAATTTGCTCAACTAGACTAGGAATCTATATGTATTATGTTCTCCCATGAAATTGCGCAATTCAATCAAAATGCCTTTTTACTTTAGGTACACTGTGTAGGTTATAATAACATCAAGTTAGTAGATTACCTGCATTATGTTTTATCAGCTTGAACAAGGGAACAATTTTTTCATATGCTGGGGACATTTCATCTAAGGATGAGATAAATGTGGAAAGAAGCCTCAGAAATAAATGGCAAAACATAATAATTCATTTGTCATGTTGGATCCCATGAGCGTTAGAGGAAGAAGAAGATTCTGGTATTACCCACTTGAAAATTTTAAAAGAAATATACAGCTTCGACAGCTAAGCCATTTTTTAGGAGAAATGATTCTAAAAGAAGCACACCCATGCTCTGAACCAACTACACCACTTATCCCTTATAAGCAGAAATAGCTCATTATACCATTGACCCCCCTCCCTGTTCCAAATTTTCAACTCCCACACATGAAGAAAATTTAAGGTGTAAACTAGGAAACCCCCATTATTTCTCCAATGCATGCTGCATGCTTATCAGGTCCATCCAATATTCTCATAGAAAAAAACCCATTAGTGCAATGTAAGCAACACTATTATTAAATTATATATAGATATGCAATAGCTTAACATTAGATGATACCTGATGGATAGTGTAACAACCCAAGATTCGGATACCGGGAAATAGCCGATACCATTCGAATCATGCCCCGTCACCCACGAGCCGGAGGGCTCGGAAGGGCTAAAGGATGTGTGTGGAGGTACATAGAAATAAGAAATAAAGCAGGAACAATAATATAATAACAATTAAATAAACTAACTACAGAGTCCAGTCCAAATAAAATACAGTCTACAGAGAAAAAAATGTACTCAAATGCCGAGTGAACACTTAGCCCGACGAGATGACAACTACGAACCTCTGCGCTGCACCGCCGAACCTTGAGGAAGAACCGCTACACTTGAAAAGCAGGGGGTGAGTCTCATATCATTGGCTCAGTAGGGGTCCCGCGGAACCCTACCACAAAAAAATGGCGGTAAACACAACGCTATAAAGAACAACAGCAACAGCAGGAGTAGCAACGACAATAACAGTGGAAGGAACTGTTGGGTCCCGTAGTGCAGGAAGACGGATCTAGAGGGGGGTGAATAGATCCTTCAATTAAAAATTTGTTCAATTAAAACACAAACACCCCATAGCGGAAACTAACACAACATCTAAACAATTAGGCACGGTGTAGATTTACCAAGCAACAAATAGATGGACATTAAGGATTAAAAATGACTTGTAGAACCAAACTCAAGTTAGCTCTTTGTGTGCACAAATTATGTGTGTGTAGCAATTTGATTGGATTGAGTGTGTGATAGTATCAAATTAAACCTGTGAATGGAGATAGAGGAAATGGACAGTCATACGGGCATTCAGATATGGACACGGTGATTTTTAAGGTGGTTCAGGACCACGACGGGCTCCTTACGTCCACCCCTCACTCAACTGAATGAGGATTCAATACTGGTAAACTAGTACGGGGATAAATCCCCCCACACACACGGAGCCAAGCTCCAACACACACACACAGAGGATGACGCCTGCACACACACACGGGGACATGCCCCAACACACACACGGAGACGGAGTCTCCAACACGATCTAACGACCGGATTAACAACACACACATACGTTGCAACAGACCCAACACTCTACACATACGAACACCCGGATCTAGATAGATCCACACACACACGCAGATCTGAAGAGATCCAGGCACATACATGGATCTGAACGAAACCACACACAAACACACAGATCTGAATAGATCCACACACAGATACAAACACGGGGATAAACCCCAGAGCGCGTTGCTCAGAACGCAGCTCACAAACGCACACGCTGAAAGTTGCAGCAAACTGAGCACACTGGGATGTGCACACTGGACAATCTGACCACACACAACTCAGATGTGCACACCGCACAATCCGACCACACACTTGATGTTCATAGATTTAGAAGGAAATACACACTTGAAGCTCAAAGCAATTTAAAAGAGGAAACAGAAATAAGAACTTCAAATCTAGACTCCCCCTTAGTGAATGATGCAGATCTTGGGCTGATGTTGCTTCTCCACTTGGTTTCCACTTGATTGGCTTCAAAATGATCTTCAAATGCTTGGAGCTTGATGAAGAAATGCTGGACATAGTACTGTTCATGGAGTGTTTGCAGCAGCCTTCTTTCTCCCTTGATAGCCTCTCTTTGATCCCTTAATGATTAGGGATTCTTGGCCCAAAGACGTGTTTTTATATTACTTGGGTGGTCAAGGGACATGCCAAGACACAGATCCACAGTTCTTGGCATGTCTAGAGGCTTTGGGACTCAAAAGTCCAAAAGAGATGGCAGCCCACGTTGTAAAAATGGAAGTCAACAATGGCTGCCTCGAAGGGTTTGGTAGACCGAAATTTCCAGTCAGTCGACCGAACTCTGAAAATTCTCAGAGTTTTCGGTTTTGGAAAAATAGGTCGACCGAACTGCCCATTTAGGTCGACGGAACTCTGTCAGAGTTCAGTCCCTTGGTTGCTGGAGAATTAGGTCGGCCGAAATGGTCCCATAGGTCGACCGAAATCTGGAAACTCTATAAAATCAACTTGTTAGCCCAGAAAAACATAGCCACACTAAAGAACCTTGCATTTGGCCTCTTGTAGAGGTTGTTTGGGGTTTGTCACCCACATTGGCTGGAGGTATGGGAACAACAGCTGAAACTTGTAGAGTTGAAGAATACTCTTTAGAATCCCACTTGAATGAAATCGGCTGAGTTGGTGTACTGTCTTCATGGTTTGTTTAGCATACCTGCCTCGGTGATCTGCACTATTTAACCCCATCCTCTTCACATCATATCCAAAAGTCTTGACGTTAATAAACCTTGATATGAGTTATTTAAGCCTATTGAGATGAATGCAGAGGCTTCAGCTGATTTCCTCATATCTGATAGTTCATAAAGAACCTTGCATTTGGCCTCTTGTAGAGGTTGTTTGTGGTTTGTCACCCACATTGGTTGGAGGTATGGGAACAACAACTGAAACATGTAGAGTTGAAGCATACTCTTTAGAATCTCACTTGAATGAAATCGGCCTAGTTGGTGTACTGTCTTCATGGTTTGTTTAGCATACCTGCCTCAGTGATCTGCACTATTTAACACCATCATCTTCACATCATATCCAAAAGTCTTGACGTTAATAAACCTTGATATGAGGGATTTAAGCCTATTGTGATGAATGTAGAGGCTTCAACTGATTTCTTTATATTTGATTCTTGAAATCAAAGGCTTCATGTCATCTGAATTCAGTTAGCAGTTAGACTGAAATGGTCACTGTAGAGACAAGTCTGTGGACTTGTGTGACACTTCTGTTTATTGAATTTTTCATACTTTGCACATAGTTTGTCAACCTAAATTATGAATGGATCAAGAGATTTTTAGTTGGACTGGACTGGACTTATTATCTTCCGAACTGAACTTAGGCTTTTGCATTGTTATATAACTGAAGGACTTGCAGCTTGCTATTCATGCATCAAACTAAACTCTGAAACTCTGATAGTCATGTCTATTGGGAATTCAGACTTGGTCGAATGCAGAAGCTAGAATGAATTCCAATAGCTTGGTGATTTGCATCAGACTCAATAGCCCCTTTTCACACAGGGTTGGCTGAACATGAGTCAACATTTGCTTTTCACACAATTCAAATGTGGTTAGTTGACATCATCAATAATCATGTAGACTCACCAGTGAGTCATAGTTCATCATCATCAAAACCATCAAACCCAGGGACACAACAGGAACAACCGTAACTGAACAAAAACCACGGTAGCCGCTAGAAGCACGACTCTAAAAACTACTCCTAACGATACTGAAAGCAAACCCCGATCTCACAGTCGGGAGACAACCGAATTAATGGGAAAACCCTGGCTATGCTTCTAGAAGAATAACACAACACCTCTGTCGTGGAGGCCCGTCCTCACAGACGAAGGCCCAACCCAAGACCAGACGGTCTGGGGAAACGATCACGACCTTGTAGTCGTGAACCCTATATCATCTAGGGAAAACCCTTGGTAACCCTTACCGGAAACCCTAGACCTCTACGTCGGGAAAACATGAGGAAACTTCCCAGAAACCACGTCTCATAGACGAGAAATAGAAACTCGAGTCATGAGAATCTCATGTCACGTGACGGGAGTACCTGCCCACCAGAAGCAATGCCGGATGCGTCCACTGACGTCTTAATCCGCACCTCAAGTGTCTCCCTCGCCCCAGGTAAAATTGAGACACCGTACTAGTAACCACAGAACAAGGACTAGCTGGGGTCACGATCATCAGCACATGTCCAACGCCCCCAACCACGTGTGCACACACGGACCAAGCGCTCTAGGTCAGATCCTTTAGCTGGTTTTCCCCCCAGCCCGGACTCAGGCTGTAAAGACGAGGGGCCCTACGGTAACCAGCCTAAAAATCGTCACACCGGGAAAGCTCTCCACCACTCTCAAGTGGGTCCGCACAGACGTGCGCAGGAAAGCTACGACTAGTGGGGAACGCGAAAACAGAAGGTCACGCATGCACGCATTGCGAGTAAAACGGGGTACCGGGTGGCTTAGGGCCACCAAACTCTGGATGTTCCACTAGATCTACTAAATCCAACGGTCCTTGAGTCACGAGACTCGGGTCAAGACCGTTGTACAGGGATGACTCCATGCCGTCAATCTGGCCTATCCCTAGGTCAGATACCACGGTAAAATAATTTATGAGGCGGTGCACGATCGCCAAGCCTAATCCCTTTCTAAAGAAATGCTAAGAAACCCTCCAGCCCTAGGCTGAGTGACTGAACTCACAGTTGAAGGGCCATACGCATGGTCCACATGGAAAATGCTTCCCGAAGAAGCCAATAACGTGCTGGAATAGCCCTCCGCACTCATACCGATACACGGTGACTCGATTAAGCGTAACACGAAAGCACGAAACACAAGAGGGTCACTTGGTCTAACGCCCGGTGATGCGGGATGGGACGCGAACCTGTGCCACTACTTCACGGACGTCCCTAAGCGAGGGAAGCATGCAGATCTACGTGGTTGAGAAACTGGCAATGAGTCTCAGGTACTCGGCTCTTCCGCATGTACTCGGATTGAGTCACGGGATGGGTTCCACTCACTCACTCTCGCAGCGGTGATAAACATATAACGAGCTATGTTCCTATCACTCTAGCAGGGCATTCAAAAATATACGAGATAAGCAAATGCGATAAAGAGGGAGGCGAGTTTACCTCCACGCTCTGGGCGTGGGGAAGACGTTCCCGGCCAAGATTCGTACTCTCGGTACAAACAAGTATAATAATTACAGAAATGAATTCTACTACCCACTCCATGCAGGGAGGTAAAGGGCTACAAGTGGGGCCCGGGAGGACTGATCTTACGTTAACGGGTGGCTTCTTGGACAGCTCCGGCGGTAACACGTGCCAACGAACATGGGGCCCACATCCTGGTCGGAGGGCCGAACGGGCTGGGAGTGGTACCGCTGTGGTGGGGACTCCTGGAGGGACGACCCCTAGGAAGGGATTGCGCTTTTTCGCCTCGTGGGAGGCGAGGCGATCCGACCGGGGGCGTTGTTGATTGCGGCCCACGGACCTGTTATGTTGTCACAGCACTACGCGACCCGGCGAGAACGGCTACTGCGATCAGACCAGAGCTCAGAATGACGCGAGACTAGCGCCGTTGGAAAGCCCTCTCAGAGATCTACAAGCCGCTATTGTTACAGAAATTTTAATCTCTCTGTATGATCTGTGGCTGAATTTACATTAGACTGGCTCACAGACCTAGATCAGACAGGGCAGAAAGTGGATCTGCCTGAGAACTCGGTTTGACCGAAGATCAAACGGTGGAGTTTGGATCTGACATTTTTATGAAAGGTAGATGGGATGTAAGGAACACGGGGATGATTTTTTTGTAATTTTGGGAGGTGGTTTGGGTGGGGAAAAGGATTTTATGGTGGAAGTGGTCGGATCTGGACTACACAGGAGAGAACAGATTTTGGGAAAAGACATTGATTTTTTGGATGGGAAAGAAAATTCTTAAAATCACAAAAATTTTCGGAGATGATAACTTTGGTGGACAGAACTCCCAGTTAAAATTTAATATCATTATGAAATGGGAAAGGTGGTTAAAGTGGCGAAGAGGTAACTTGCTGGTTGGTGGATCTGCACAGGAGGCAGATTACTAGGGGTGGGAAGAACAGATAGGGAAAAATGGTAAACGAGGGGAAAATAACTTGAATTTTTTTGTGGAGGCTGGGGTGGACGTGGGGAACTCACCCTCCTAATTTCATCATGATCTGAGCTCCTGATTGAGAGCTAAAAATCACGAACTAGGCTTCTGTCCAGAGTGGATAGAACTTCCGATGAAGTGGCAGCGGCGGTGCGGTGGCGGCTCGATGGCGGCGGCGGCGGCGGTGATGAGCTTCTCACTCAAAGGACAACTGATAGAGTGGAATTACACCACAGAGGAAGGGCTCGCACAGCTGCAAGGGGAGAGAGGAGAGAGGAAGGGGGTGCACTTTGCCTTCTTGGCAAATTTTCATAATATTCATTCAATAATTCTATCAAAAATTGAAAATACATGGCTTTTATATGAAATGGATACCCTAGACAAATGACCAACCTTACCCTCAGATCTAGGGTTAAGGAGGGGTACCTTGGGAATGCAAAAACCCAATTTTCCCCATGTGGTCAAAGCTAAATAAACAATTTAGCCTAATAAGGCCAAAACAAGGGGCGCCCCCCTCATGGGTCAAATTTGGCAACTTTGGGCCAATGATCAACCAATTGGCCCATGAACCCTTGACCAACCTATGGGGCCTTCCAAGCTAGGAAGCTCATGAGAGAGGGAGAAGCCCAATTAGGCTTTAAGTGAGCTTAAGGTCCAATATGAACATAAGGTCCAATATGAACATAACCCCTTAATGGACTCTAAATGAACTTAACCCCTTAATGGACTCTACATGAATTTGACCCAATGGATTATTAAAAGCCTTACAAAGAAGCCCAACTACAAACCCAAACAAACACACATTACAAACACACTAACATAATGCAATAAATACCAAATACACCCCAATAAATGCTAGAAAATATCGAGACTCAAGATGGAGATTCTAGACTATCTCCAAGCCATAGAGATGTCGATGTAGCTCGAGTGGGGCTGCGCGTACGGTACCGTCGGTTCGCCGACTCGTGCTTCTCGCTCGCTCTGGTGTCCGTACCAATTCTCCCCGGGTGGGAAGAACTTGACCCCATCGAGTAAGGGGTGCGACTGCTCGTGTGTCTCCTGCGGATCCATCATCGACTAGGTAGCGCGGAGTACGCTCCACTCCAGGTAACCATCACCTGCTCATCCCGTATATATCCGATATGCACCTGCTACTTTGGGAACGAGGATAGTGGTGGACACTCCGGGGTGGGGTCACTCACAAAGGGGAGGAGGCAGCTCGAAGACTCACTAGGAATCAACGCTGAATCCCTATATGTGACTAGATCCCATACATAAGTAGAGCTGAACCCAAATTCTGGCAAGTCTACAATGTACGCATTGGATCCGAATTGCCTCGCTCTCGAAGGGACTGACATCGCGAGCTTACGACTGACTCGAGTGATGCATGCAGACTCTCACAGACTGTACGAGACAAAGACTCTCACATGACCCTAGGCCATAAATGACCCTATGCAAACCTAGACACTCATAGTACTACTATGACTGACGATAAATAGACATAAACACAAGGGACATATGAAGGAAGACTCGGTAAGGATGATGGTCACCGTCTACATACACTAAGTGTAAAGAAAGGCTTACCCATAACTTGATGCCGTGAGTTTCATCCCTCGTCAACCGTCGCTGGTTTGAGAAGACTCACCCTCGGGTATGAGAGTGCGGGAGGATCAGGAGGCGGGTGACGGGAATGTAATCTGGTCGTCTAATGTGAAGCACGACAAAAAGGAAGTCTGGATACTATCTCTCGTACGCGTGGCAGAAATACAACCATACCATGTCAACATAGAGCGTCAACAGTGGTACGGTAGTCACTAGTGGCTGCGCTACCGTAGGGGAGATGAGTAGAAGTAGGGTGGTGGGGTCCTCCGAGGACAAAGTGGGCGGGACAGACAGGTCCAAGATGACCGGTGGAATTGGGGTGACTAACAATCCATGGCCCTCTTTTGGATCACTCTCTAACCCCAAAACATCAGCTAGGTACTCCTTGGCCAACTCTTGGTCAGCCTCATAACTCACTAGAATAGGCCCGGGTGAGGCATCCTCTGAATGGTTGTCCTCTAAGGTAGGGGAATGTGAAGGACACGGGTCGGAGAAATGGCTAATCCCACTACATGGGGCCACATGGGTGGGCTCCGGGAGAGGTGGTGGGCTTGAGTTCGGAGGTGGAACGGGCCGCTGGGGCTGGGTGGTAGGTGACACGGAGGTGGTCAGCTGAATGTCGTCATGGAAGATGAACTCGCCGGGTAGGTACGGTGGGTCTAAGGTGCAGGTCCTCCTAGCCCAGTCAAAGGTTGCTCTCCTTTCTTCCAACCAATCTTGCCCTAAAATGATGCATGGGCCAGCAAGTGTGTCGACCTTGCACCATGCTCCATCATCATAAAGAATGGGGCCGAACCTCCATTGGAACTCTACGAATGCTAAGCCACTGTTGAGAACAATCTCCCCGGTCTTAGACAGCGACTCAACTATGTCTTGTGGGACACAGTTAGACGACACCCTACTTATGAAGTCGATCTTCGTATGCAACCCATTAGGTAGGATGGCAGTGGACACTATAGGTCGCTGGAACGACTCGGTTGTTGGCTTAGGGGTCCGGTGTCAGGCCATGAAAGCATTGAATTTGACCACCAGGGATGACCAATCCGACGCATGGTCTCGGGGGACGGCCATGGGGGTGGTGGGTAGTGGACATGCAGACACACGATGACAAGACACTAGACACGACCCTAAACACTATTGCAAAGTTGGAGTACCGACTCGACTACAAACCTAGACTCAACCCATATCTGGTACTAGGCGGAGCTCTGGGATTCGGAGATCCTCTCACGTAAATGTGCGACCTTCCCGATAGGCGTAACCTAGCGTTCGGGGAACACCTTTTGATATACTGAATAAAGGAATGCAAATGCAACTTTGGACCGACTTAGACTCTCCCTAGACTAAAATGATTTTTTTTTGTTTTTTTTAAGCAAAGACTACCCTAGACTCAACCTGGCTCTGATACCAATTTGATGCGGGACGAGACGCGAACTTGGGACTCTAGTTCGCGGATGCCCCTAAGCGAGGGAAGCGTGCGGATCTGCGTGGTTGAGAAATCGACAATGAGTCTCGGGTACTCGGCTCTTCCGCGTGTACTCAGATTGAGTCACAGGACGGGTTCCACTCACTCACTCTCGCAGTGGTGATAAAAGTATAACAAGCTATGTTCCTATTACTCTAGCAACGGCATTCAAAAATATACAAGATAAGCAAATGCGATAAAGAGGGAGGCGAGTTTACCTCCACGCTCTGGGCGTGGGGAAGACGTTCCCGGCCAAGATTCGTACTCCCGGTACAAACAAGTACAATAATTACAGAAATGAATTCTACTGCCCACTCCATGTAGGGAGGTAAAGGGCTACAAGTGGGGCCCTGGAGGACTGATCTTGGGTTGACGGGTGGCTTCTTGGACAGCTCCGGTGGTAACGCGTGCCATCGAATGTGGGGTCCACATCCTGGTCGGATGGCCGAACGGGCTGGGAGTGGTACCGCTGCGGTGGGGACTCCTGGAGGGATGACCCCCAGGAAGGGATCACGTTGGTTCACCTCGTGGGAGGCGAGGCGGTCCGACCGGGGGCGTTGTTGATTACGGCCCACGGACCTGTTATGCTGTCACAGCACTACGCGACCTGGCGAGAACGGTTGCTGCGATCAGACCAGAGCTCAAAATGACACGAGACTAGAGACATTGGAAAGCTCTCTCAGAGATCTACAAGCCGCTGTTGTTACATGAATTTTAATCTCTCTATATGATCTGTGGCTGAATTTACAACAGATTGGCTAATAAACCTAGATCAGATAGGGCAGAAAGTGGATCTGCCTGAGAACTCGGTTTGACTGAAGATCAAACGGTGGAGTTTGGATCTGACATTTTTATGAAAGGTAGATGGGATGTAAGGAACACATGGATATTTTTTTTGTAATTTTGGGAGGTGGTTTGGGTGGGGAAAAGGATTTTATGGTGGAAGTGGTCGGATCTGGACTGCACAAGACAGAACAGATTTTGGGTAAAGGCAGTGATTTTTTGGATGGGAAAAAATTATTAAAATCACAAAAAAAATTGGAGACGATGGCTTTAGTGGACAGAACTCCCAGTTAAAATTTAATATCATTATGAAATGGGAAAGGGGGTGAAAGTGGCGAATAGGTAACTTGCTGGTTGGTGGATCTGCACAGGAGGTAGATTATTAGGGGTGGGAAGAACAGACGGGGAAAAATGGTAAACGAGGGGAAAATAACTTGAATTCTTTTGTGGAGGCTGGGGTGGACGTGGGGAACTCACCCTCCAAATTTCATCACGATCTGAGATCCTTATTGAGAGCTAAAAATCACGAACTAGGCTTCTGTCCAGAGTGGACAGAACTCCCGACGAAGTGGCGGCGGCGGTGCGGTGGCGGCTCGATGGCGGCAGCGGCGGTGACGACGACGAAGGTGAGCTTCTCACTCAAAGGGGAACTGATAAAGAGGAATCACACCTCAGAGGAAGGGCTCTCACAGCTGTAAGGGGAGAGAGGAGAGAGGAAGGGGGCGCACTTGGCCTTCCTGGCAAATTTTCACAATTTTCATTCAATAATTCTATAAAAAATGAAAAATACATGGCTTTTATATGAAATGGACACCCTAGGCAAATGACCAACCTTACCCTCAGATATAGGGTTAAGGAGGGGTACCTTGGGAATGCAAAAACCCAATTTTCCCCATGTGGTCAAAGCTAAATAAATAATTTAGCTTAATAAGGCCAAAACAAGGGGCGCCCCCCTCATGGGTCAAATTTGGCAACTTTGGGCCAAGGACCAACCAATTGGCCCATGAACCCTTGACCAACCTATGGGGCCTTCCAATCTAGGAAGCCCATGAGAGAGGGAGAAGCCCAATTGGGCTTTAAGTGACCTTAAGGTCCAATATGAACATAAGGTCCAATATGAACATAACCCCTTAATGGACTCTAAATGAACTTAACCCCTTAATGGACTCTACATGAATTTGACCCAATGGCTTATTAAAAGCCTTACAAAGGAGCCCAACTACAAACCCAAACAAACACACATTACAAACACACTAATACAATGCAATAAATACCAAATACACCCCAATCAATGTTTGAAAATACCCAGACTCAAGATGGAGACTCCAGACTGTCTCCAAGCCATAAGGACGCCGATGTAGCTCGAGTGGGGCTGTGCGTACGGTACCGTCGGTTCGCCGACTCGTGCTTCTCTCTCGCTCTGGTGTCCGCACCACCCGGGAATTATCTAAGAAAAATTTGGAATTAAATACAATTATTAAGCATTTAATTGTCTATTAAATACATTATGGGTTAATTAATTAAATCTAAAATTAACCAAAGGGCTAAGCTCACTTAAGTTAGGCCCGTAAGACCAATTTCCATGGCTATTAGACCCAAGCCCACACCTAGAAACGTCATTAGGATAATTCCCTAATTTAATAACATAAATAGGGATAATTGTGGGAGGGAATTTGAATTTAATTCAAATTCTGGCGAACTGGATAGTTGCGGTCTATCGCAAGACCGCTACTTGATGAAAACGGTCTATGGGAGACCGCTACCTTGTTTCGTGAATGGAAGTCTGAGAAGCGTGAAAAAATGGGATTTCTGCCATTCTAATCCCTTCAATTCGATATTATCTATCATGGTAACTTAGTCTAGGACTCTTGAGTACGATCCTACCACAAATTAGGACTCTAAGTTCGATCTAATCCTCAAAACCCGAACCAAACTCTATAAATAGGTTTGAACATCGACCTGCGCGAACCTTACTTTTGGCTCGCATATTTCGAAGGTGAGGGATCATCATCTCATGGTAACTCTTTAGAAGATTTTGTTCCTTTTAGTTTTATCTAACTCCCCACAAATTTCCATGATAGGAGGTCAAGCAACCGGAGAGCTAGGGCGTCCATAAGTGGCTGTTTCTCTGCAAATGGCACAAGAACATGCGTGTTCTCCTACTAAAGATCAGGAGTGTTGGCCCGGTTAGGAGACAATTGAGAGGGGGGTGAATTGATTGCCCACCCTTTTCCACAAATTTTAAAAGCAACCCACACAAGCCATAGATATGAGGAATAAATCTAAGACAGAGGCTTGATTAATACAACTGAAATTAAATCAAGCAAGCTCTCACAACTCCCCAACGCACATATGTACTCACTCGGACAACAATATTCAGACGGATAGTTGGAACACTCACGCCTCACCGTCTCACACTCGTATAGTGAGCGAAAAAATAGATATCAACTAACACCAACCAAGTAAACCACGGCACAATATTTTTAGGTGGTTCGGACGCACAAAGTGCCATCCTACGTCCACCCCTCTCACCTCGAGAGGCTTTCACTATAAACGCTGCTCGACGGCAGCAATCACACACATACGGGCTTGATGGCCCACACACGTGGGTTCTCGTACGACGACGAGACAACCCACACACACTCGGAGCAAGCTCCGAAAATGTCTAGATAAGAGAAATAGTATGAAAAGAAATACAAGCCCATATATGAGATAATCATTCTAAGCACAAGATGACTAAGAAGATGATGAACAATATGAATCTTCCCCACAAACTCTTAATATGCTAGGAATATAACGAGGGTAACGCTCAGAACAAAGGAATCGATGTTGGATGAAGCCGGTGTCGAAGATGTAGTCTCCCGAAGCTCCGGATGTAGAGGATGCAGATCGCGACCTCCACTCTTAGGCTTGGGCTCGATGGAAATCGACCTAGCACAACCCTCCTTCACCTCCAACAAATGGATACCCTTCTTCTCCTGCAAGACAATTGAAGACACATGTTAGAAGCTCAAGAGATGGGTTCCGATGGAATGAAGGGTGGCATTATATACAAGGGGATTTGATCCCCCAACTAACATAAAAGCCCACTCTAAACCCTATTGAAACAACATACAAGACATTAGGGACGCCCTAAGGCCATTAGGGTAATAAGCCATGCCAAATGGATCCAAGCCCAATGGGTTCAAAGGAGATCCGAAAAACCCGCAAGAACGTTCAGAAAAAGTGTCGACCCATGGGGTCGACTCTTTTTCTTGAATGTTCTGCCAAAACATATATAAAAGCAAAACCGAGCACGAGTGTCGACCCATGGGGTCGACACTTCTTACGAAGTGTTCTGGCCTGTGAAAAAGAACATAACATTCGTGATGAAAATACTTACCTGAAAGTCGACCCTGAAGGTCGACACTTTTTCACAAACATTCTGTTTTCACAGTAATGAACATACTTACCTGAAAGTGTCAACCTTCAGGGTCGACACTTTTTCCCTAGAGTTCTGCCTTAGCAAAACAGCAGAACCCTGGTGAAAGTGTCTGGAGAGGGGGATTTCTGTAGCCCACCCAAAGAGCAGCCCAACATGACCCAACAGGGTCCAACGAGGCAAGCCAACCTGAGTGACAGCCCACGAGGCCCACTCAGGAAAGAAAAGCCCAATAAACAAACACTCGAGGAACCAACTCTCCCCGGCGGCCTCTAGGCTCGGAGGGCCCGAGTGATGGTCAGGTCATAAGGAAGGTCCGGCCCAAGCCGTTTCCCCGCCCGGGAGAGACAGGCATTAGCCGACCTATCCGACCCCTCTTTCACCGAGCTATGCTCATCGCCCGGACAGGGCTGGCGTTTCAGGAGCTCGGCCAGACCAAATATCATCCGTTCAAGAGTCCCCAACGGATAGGGGAGTCAAGAAACCGCCGGACTTCAAGGCGATAACGTTCCCACGATAAGGCCATGAAAGCCCACGTTAAGGACGTAACTCCCGCCGGAGACCCCTCAGCTTGCAGGACTCCTGAAGGCGGCACACTATTTAAACCAGGGCTACCCTCCGACGGAAGAAGAGAGCCATCCAGGTACTCATATACCCAAACTCCTGAGCAATCCGCTTCACCCTCTGGTGGAGAGGAATCTCGCGCGCTAGCTTTTCTCCTCCCCATTATTGCTTCCACCACAGCTCTACTGACTTAGCCATCAGAGGGTTTTACCCCAGGGAAGCCCCCTGGGCCCTCTGATACGTTTCCCTATCTTACAGTTCATCTTCAGGTGATCTACAGCCCGCTCAGGATACAAGCGCGAGATTTCGCCTCTTCATCTGGCGCCGTCTGTGGGAAACGCACGAAGAGCCAGGATGGTGAGAAGAAGCTCAGGGAGGAGATCCGCCGTCGAGAAGGGTAAGGCTGTGGTGGCGGTAGGAGATGGCCCCTCTAGGGCCTCACAGAACCCTCCCTCCAACGCCAGCGTCCCCACCAACGAGCCGCTACCCCCTCCGACGGCGACGGGGGCACCCCCCAACGGTGGCGACGAGGTCTTCCAGGCCCTCAATAAGAAGCTTGACGTCCTCGTGGAGCTCATGAGGGCCCAGGTGGCAAGGGATGCCAGGTCCCGTGCCCCGTCCGGGAGCCCCCCCGTCGAAGTGCGTCCCAGCATACCGCTGGGGGCCGCTTCAGCCTCCGCGGTCAGGAGCTCATCCACAACAACGTGGGAGGACCCTCGCAAGCTCCGCCCCCGGAGCAAGAGGCTTCCTCCACGCCCAGAAAAGGGAGACAGGGGGCGTGGCCTCCACGCCCGAGCGCCGGCGGTCCTGAGGATCGCCACGACGCTCCCCCCAGTCCCACGGCACGACCGCAGCCGGAACTATCCCTCCGGCTGAGGGATTTCGAAAGACGTTTTACAACGCAAGAGCGCGCCCTCCGCGCCCTGCAGAAAACCACTTTCCCGGAGGATGAGGAGAAATCCCCTTTCTCTGAATACATCTTGAAGGCAGAGGTGTCTCCCAGAACCTCCATTCTGACCTTCAAGCTCTATGATGGCCAGGGCGACCCAGCCGACCACTACGACAGCTTCGACGCCCTGGTGACTCTGCATGGAACACCGGATCCTATTAAATGTCGAGCCTTTACGGCCACCCTAGTCCAAGGCGCTCAGGCATGGTTCCGGGCCCTCGCCGCTGGGTCCATCCGGGACTTCAGGCAATTCGGGCGAGTCTTCAAGGAGAGCTTCGCTGGAAGCGCCCCCCCGAGGTCAGTAGCGGGGCTCCTGGCCCTCAAACAGGCGCAAGGGGAAAGGCTCCGGGCTTATGTCCACCGATTTAAATCGGAAGCCCTCAGAATTCCCCGCCTGGATGTGGCCTCGGCCACGACCGCTCTGACCGGGGGCACCCGGGATGAGAACCTCCACCGCGAACTTGTCCTCCACCCTCCCTCGACCCTTGCCGAGCTAGTGACTCTGGCACTGTGCCACGCCGAGTGCGAAGAAGTACTCAGTGCCTGCCAAGACACAACTGGCTCGGGTCGGGAGGGGGACAAGAAGCGAGCCTCCGTGCCAAACCCTGGCTCGGGCAAGAAGTGCGATCGGGAAGGAGAGCGCAGGAGGAAGTATGAGCGGTACACCCCGTTGACCGCGCCAGTCTACGAGATCTATGAAAACATCAAAGACTCGGGACTCCTCCGCCGGCCCGAATCAATGAGGTCGAAGAACCCCAAGCACGACAGGCATTGCCTGTTCCACGGTGACCACGGGCACCCCACCGGCGACTGCCACCAGCTCCAGGATGAGATCGAACGTCTCATCCATCAGGGGCACCTGGCCCGGTTTGCAACCGGGCGCAAAGAAGATCGGGACGCCGCCGAGGAGATCGACAACGCCCCCCGAGGGGTCCACATCAATGTCATCTCCGGAGGAACGGCGTCGGGCGGCGACACCAGTCGAGGAAGGAAGCGTCATGCCGAACGGGCCAGCCAGGTCTTAGAACCCTCCAGCGACCCGCCGAGGGAGCCCCAGGTCATAGTCTTCTCCGACCAAGACCTGGAAGGGATAAAGACCCCGCATGATGATGCCCTCGTTATCTCGGCCACAATAAACCATTGTAACGTAGATAGAATTCTGGTTGACAATGGGAGCGCCCCCGATGTATTATCTTACGACTATTTCCTTAAGATAGGGGAAGACCCATCCAAGCTCCGCCCGATCCGAACACCCCTTTGCGGGTTTAACGGCCTAGCCACCTACCCCGAGGGAGCCCTAAGCCTGCCGGTCACCATCGGCACCCCACCCAAAACCGTTAAGGTCATGGTGGACTTCATAGTGATTAAGGGTATGATAGCGTACAACGCCATTTTCGACCGGAAAATTCTCAGCCGGATAAAGGCCGTACCATCAACCTATCACCAGAAAATGAAGTTTCCCACCAAAAATGGGTTGGGGGAAGTCCGAGGTAACCAGGCCACGGCTAGAAGGTGCTACAACATCTCGGTGGAAGCCTCAAGGCCGGACGGGGGAGATAAGGGCCCCAAGGGAATCGAAGGGAAGACTGTAACCGCCAAGCCCGGTGGCGAATTGCTAACGGTATTCCTAAACAATGACCCAGCCCTCAGAGTAAGGATCGAAGCCAACCCCGACAAAGTCCAGGCCATCCTGGACATGCCCCCGCCCACATGCATTAAAGACGTTCAGCGTCTGGCAGGGCGTGTGGCCGCTCTCAGCCGCTTCCTGTCCCGTGCGGCCGAACGATGCTTGCCCTTCTTCAAACTGATGAGGGGACCCAAGCTAGTGTCTGCTACGTTCACATGGGATGAGGAGTGCCAGACAGCATTCGCCGAGCTTAAAAAGTTCTTGGCTTCGCCACTGGTGCTCTCCAAGCCCGCCCCAGGCGAAGTCTTGCTGCTCTACCTCTCGGCGACGCCATCCACGGTCAGCTCGGTCCTAGTCAGAAATGACTCGGGAATCGAAAGACCGGTCTACTACACCAACAAGGTGCTCAATGAGGCCGAATGGAGGTACCCCGCAACCGAGAAACTCGTGCTAGCGTTGGTTACCTCCGCAAGGCGCCTCCGCCACTACTTCCAGGGGCACCCCATCACCGTGCTAACCGGCGAGCCGTTGAAGAAGATTATGGCCCACCCCGATGCCTCAGGGCGACTCGTCAAATGGGCCATTATGCTCGGGGCCTACGACATCTCGTACCGGCCGCGATCAGCAATCAAAGGCCAAGCGCTCGTCGACTTCATTGCCGAAAGCACCATCCCCGCCGAGGACAGGCCTCCGACCACGACTGGGCCAACCTGGGAACTGTTCGTTGACGGATCGTCCAATTTGGCAGACAACGGTGCGGGGATACTCCTGAGGTCCCCCGAAGGGATAGAGCTACAGTACGCCTTGAAATTCAACTTTCAGGCATCCAACAACGCTTCTGAGTACGAGGCCCTTATCTCGGGAGCACGCATGGCCCGACGGCTGGGGGTCGAGTGAGTCAGGATCCACACTGACTCTCAACTAGTCGCAGGTCAGGTCAACGGCGAGTATGAAGCTCGGGAGGCACCCATGATAAAATACCTTCAGTTGGTCCGGAGCCTGGCCCAACAGTTCGAGGAATTTGGGGTAGTCCGGATAGCTCGGGAGCAAAACTCTCGGGCGGACGCCCTCTCTCGATTGGCCTCCTCCCTAGACCCGGAAGGTACAAGATCGGTCCTCCTAGAAGAGCTAGAGCGCCCGAGCATTGACACGGAGCTCCTCGCTGTTGACTCGGCCACTCCAAGTGACTGGCGCTCCCCCTACCTGTCCTGGCTACAAGACTCCCAAGAGCCCTCCGACCCTCAAGAAGCCCGCCGAATGAAGTATCAAGCTCGGCGCTTCGTCGTCTTCGACAACACTCTCTACCAAAGATCATTCTCCAGTCCCCTCCTGAAGTGCCTCGGTCCCGACGAGGCAAGCCGAGCCATCCAAGAGATTCATGAAGGCCTGTGCGGAGCGCACTCAGGGGCAAGGTCGCTGGCCGGAATCCTATTACGACAGGGGTACTGGTGGCCCACCCTGCAGTGCGACTGCTCGGCCTATGTTCAACAGTGCGACCGATGCCAGCGGTTCGACCACTTGGTCCATCAGTCGGCTACGGAACTTGTCACCCTAGCCGAGCCTTACCCTTTCGCTCGGTGGGGAATCGATATCCTTGGGCCATTCCCAACGGCCCAGTCCCAGAAGAAGTTCATCATCGTCGCCATCGACTACTTCACCAAGTGGATCGAGGCCGAGGCTACGGCAAGGATCACCGAGACAGTCATTTGGGGCTTTGTTTGGAAATCGATCATTTGTCACTTTGGCATCCCCCGAGTGATAGTAAGCGATAACGGTCGGCAATTCGACTCTCGGTACTTTCGAGATAGATGCGCCGACCTAAATATCCGCAACCACTTCACTTCGGTCGCCCACCCTCAGGCCAACGGGCTGGTTAAAAATGCCAACAAGACTATCTTAAAAGGCATAAAAACCAGACTCGGCAAGGCTAAGGGTAGCTGGCTCGAGGAATTGCCTAGCGTACTATGGTCGCACCGAACAACCCCCAGGACAGCAACCGGTGAAAGCCCTTTTCAGTTGGTATATGGCACCGAAGCCATCGTTCCATTGGAGATCGCCAATCCGTCTCTCCGAGTGATCAGCTTCTCACTCGAGGCAAACGGGCAAAAATTGCTCGAGAACCTCGACCTAGCAGACGAACTCCGAGAGATCACGAACGTCCGAGAAACGGAGTACCAGCGCCGCCTCACTCGATACTACAACGCCAAGGTCCGAGATAGACGTTTCCAACCGGGAGACTTCGTCCTCAGGAAGGCCGAAGCCTCTCGACCACTAGAGGCGGCGGGCAAGCTATCCCCCAACTGGGAAGGCCCCTACCAAGTGGTCGAGACGCTCGGAAAAGGTGCGTACAGGTTAGCGACAATGGAAGGGGAACCTATTCCTCAGACATGGAACGCAGCCGCACTACGTAAATTCTATTTTTGAAATTGTACAACAAGATGGACGGAATAAATCCCTTTTTATTTTCATTCCAAACCATTGGTACATCAGATAGGCAAATGCCAGTACATCACATAGCAAAAAGCAAAAATCCGTCTAACATCGCCTCAAGGGGTCATCGCTCGACTGACTCGATCTTGATCTCCTCGCGTCCAGCCACTGACTCTGTCTCGTGCGGAAATTGGCTCGGACAAGAGGTGGTCAAGCCAGTTGCCTCGGGTGGCCCGTGACAAAGGTGACAGAGGGATTGCAGGAGGGAGGCCACCTTTAAACGTTGAGGAAGGCTACCTCCCAAGTTGGCAACAACCAGGAAAAAGGAGCGCCGTGAAAGCCTCCCCTCTTCCAATCTGCCAACTCCTTGGAAGGAAGGAGAGAGCAAGCAGCCCCCGAAGAGTGAAAGAAATGAAGAGCAGAAGAGGAAAAAAGAGGCTGCTGGGAGAGGTTAGGAGGGAGCTGGAGTCGCCTCCTCCCCTCACACGGAGGGAAGTAATGGCGGGCTCCCCTGATGCCCCCATCCGTCCTCCGCCTCGGCGTCCACCCGGAAGCCACGCTGGAACTGAGAAAGGGCAAGAACCGTGCCTTCACACGTCGAAGCCCTCTCCAGATCTGCGCGGCGACCGTCGGACCCGTCTCGTGCACGCGCGGCGACCGTGGGATCCGTTCAACATTACAGGGCAGCGAGAGCCCGCCGCTCCCCGTCGTCGGTGGCGTCGCCCTCCGAAGGATCCTCCATGCTCCGAATATAAGGGCACAACGCAGAGTGAAGAGGAAGGAGCGAGGAAAGACTATTAGAGAAAATCCCAAGCAGTGAAGAGGAAAGGGCGCCTTTCGGTCCTTCTTATAGGCCAAAGGAGGCTACACGCCTTAAATGACCCCCCCTCCTCGGAAACACGCCAAAGGATTTCTCCCCTGAACAGTCACCTCCAACTCCTCGTCCCCCGCCCTAGCGGGATTCACGAAGCGACCTGACATTCAAAGCATGAGGGAACGGAAAGACGCCCCGTCAGAAGCCTACCAAAACTGCATGCGAAAACCACGCAGGACATATCGGCACCTCCCAACCACTCAAGATCCGCCAACCAAATCACGGCAAGGATGGTACTCAAACGGAGCAAGTCATTTATTATCACACCAAAAGGAAACCCTCTAAAAAGAGGGAAGAGAGACAAAAAGGGAAGGAGGCAAAGTACATCAGGCCTCGGGCCCACTTTAACATTCGGGAACGGCGGATGGAGACGCGTCACCCCCGGCGCCTTCGGTGATGGCCGGCTCGGACACTGACCTCGCCTGTGCGAGAACTGTCTCGGTCGTGAGCCCTCCCGAAACGCCTGGAGCCGGTGACCCCGATGGAGGCGACCCCTCCGAATCTCCCCCGACCGACGAGGAAGAGCTGGAAACCGACTCATCCGAGTCATAACACTGGCCGAAGGGGAACTCGATCGCGGAGTTTTGCTCATCGGCGTAGTCCACCGCCCGGCGATAGCCCTGCTTGAACCCCTTTCGAGCACCCCGGCGTAGTGCTTTCTCGTAATAGGGTAGGGCGGCTTTCACCAGGTCAGCCGAGTAAGCATCCGAGCTCCTGTAACGCTCGCTTGCCTCCGCCTCGACCTGCCCCGCCCTTCCGACGAGCTCGACCCGAGCCCGCTCCGCCTCGGCCGCGTGCTCCTCTGCCCGGGCCCGGTCCACCTCAGCCTCAGCTCGGAGACGCTCCGCCACCTCCGCCCGATCTAGCAGCTCGACGCGTTCGAGCTCCCAGCGATTGTCTAGCTCGAGGCGACGCAGACGCTCCTCTTCAAGGAATCGGCTTGTCCTCTCGAGAGACTCTCGGGTCTTGGCGAGCTGTTCGGTCAGCACCCCAGCTTCCAGTCGGCTCGCCCGCGCCACCTCCCGGAACGCGGAGAACTCCTGCCGGAGCCCCTCATGCTCCCCCTTGAGTCGGGCCAGTTTCCTCTCGCAGCCCCCAAGGGTCCAGGCAAGGTTCGACCGCTCCGCCTCCATCCGGGCGTGCGCCTCCGCCATCAAAGCCGCCGACCGAGCTATGACCAGGCCGCCCTCCATCAAGACATCAAGGATCCCGGGGGGGGGGGGGGGTATTGCGCCTTTCTCCCCCCTTCGTCCTTGCGGAAATCGACCGGCAGACCCGATACAGGTCGCCCGTAATGCCGAGCCTTTCCAAGGGCTCGGACAGAGGGGATCGCTCCGCCCGAGGCACCCCGCCAGAAGACTCCGCTCGAGTGACGGAACCAACCGCCTCGCGCGCCACGGTCAGTTGGGGTTGCGACGCCTCCCCGGGCGAACCCCCAACCTCGACCGGCGCCGCGGGACCGACCGCACCGGGAGCTCCAAGCACCTGGGGCTGCAACGCCCTAGCGGGCGAACCCCCAGCCCTGCCTGTCTCGGCCCGCACCTCGCCGACCGAGACATCCCCGCCTTCAGCCAATCCCCCGGCCTCGGCGCCAGCTACTTCGACATTGGCCCCCTCTGCCTCCGTGGGGGGGAGAGCCGACCCATCGTCGCCCTCTGATGGGCCCCCGGTCTCCTTGGCCCCCTCTCGCCTGGCAAGTGGGGGAGTTGGCCCCAAGGGGTCGGCCCCATCTTACCCCCGAGAGGGGAGCGCCGCCGAGCCGGAGTCGCCCCCGGCGGTAGGAGGAAGACCGGCCTTCTTGGCCCGTTTCTTGGCCTTCATGGCCTCCCGCAACTTTCCCGCCATGGGATCCTTGCGCTTTGTACCAGTTGGCCATGAAGACCCCACGGGAGCCACCCCCTTGCCCTTATCTCGGGCTTGGGCGCGACTCGCAGAAGCATCTGGTTCATCGGCCGCCGAGTCATCTCCCAGATCAATGACCTCAGTAGCTTCCTCTAGAGGTTCCCGCCTAACGTCTACCACAAAGGGAGAAGACCCGATCAGGAGAAAGAAAGTAACTACCATCCCAGAAGAAGAGCCTCGAGAGCGGTACCTGTCGACGTCAACCGCGTAAGCAAGCACCGTTCGATGTTCTCCGGTGTCACCAGCTCCTCGATCAACTGGCGGTTACCCAGCAGACGAGCGGCCTGCCGCTCCACGTGGGAAGGGAACTCCTCCGGGCGAGGGGGAAGATTCGGATGAAAATTGGGCGAGATCGGACATCTCCAAAACTCGTCCGTCGCCTCCGCCTTCACCTAGAAGAATTGGGTCTTCCACCCCTTGTGCGAGGAGTCCTTCGCAGCGAGGGAGATGCAACTCCTGTTCCTCCTCGCCTGGATGAAGTAAAAGCCCTTCCCCGCCGACGGGTGCGCTTTCAACTCGAAAAAATAATGAAAGAGGTCCAAGGAAGGAAAAATGTTGTGCTGACGACAGAGAATCCGAAAGGCGGAAAGAAGGAGATATGAGTTGGCCACCAACTGAATAGGCGCCAACCGGAAAAACTCGAGAATCTGGAGTACAAGAGGCTCGAAGGGAAGGCGGAACCCACTCTTCCAAGCCAGAAGGAAAGTGCAAATGTGCCCCGTACGGCTGTCCAGACTCGTCTCATACGGGGCGGTGGCAGTAAAGCTGTACCTGAGAGGCAAGCGAAAGGGATGCTCCAGCTTCCTCACCTCGGCCTCCCCCAACTCACTACAGTTGGGGACGGGCTCCCGCCTCATCTCCCCGATTTCCAAAGGCAGACCAGCCATTGAGCTGGAAGATGATCCCTCGCGCGAGCTCGAAGACTCTGGAGGGGAAGGAAGTTGCCGGACCGCCTCCGCGGTTATCCTCGCCAACTCCTCAAACGCCGCCGCAAGACTTTGCGCCTCCACTGTGCCCTCATGGCGCATCAAGGAGCCCCAGAAGCAAAGAAACTAAGGAAAGCCCAAAACCCTGAGAGGCCTAGAACGACGAACAGCACCCAACGCCTATAAAACCCTGGAGGAAGGCGGTGCGTCGTTCCGTGCTCCGAGAAAACGGGGGCCCCTTCAGTTCAAATCCGTCAGGATCATCATTACGGGCCCAGGCGACCACTACACGTGGCTCCATCATGCCAACAGAATTCCACCCACCTGAGCCACGCCGGTCCAAAGCCTCAAAAACTACTCGACCGAGCCTCCATGGCTCGGGAGTAGGAGGGGGACAAGTGGAGAGGGGGATTTCTATAGCCCACCCAAAGAGCAGCCCAACAAGACCCAACAGGGTCCAACGAGGCAAGCCAACCTGAGTGACAGCCCACGGGGCCCACTCAGGAAAGAAAAGCCCAATAAACAAACACTCGAGGAACCAACTTTCCTCGGCGGCCTCTAGGCTCGGAGGGCCCGAGTGATGGTCAGGTCATAAGGAAAGTCCGGCCCAAGCCGTTTCCCCGCCCGGGAGAGACAGGCATTAGCCGACCTATCCGACCCCTCTTTCACCGAGTTATGCTCATCGCCTGGACAGGGCTGGCGTTTCAGGAGCTCAGCCAGACCAAATATCATCCGTTCAAGAGTCCCCAACAGATAGGGGAGTCAAGAAACCGCCGGACTTCAAGGCGATAACGTTCCCACGATAAGGCCATGAAAGCCCACATTGAGGACGTAACTCCCGCCGGAGACCCCTTAGCTTGCAGGACTCCTGAAGGCGGCACACTATTTAAACCAGGGCTACCCTCCGACGGAAGAAGAGAGCCATCCAGGTACTCATATACCCAAACTCCTGAGCAATCCGCTTCACCCTCTGGTGGAGAGGAATCTCGCGTGCTAGCTTTTCTCCTCCCCATTATTGCTTCCACCACAGCTCTACTGACTTAGCCATCGGAGGGTTTTACCCCAGGGAAGCCCCCTGGGCCATCTGATACGTTTCCCTATCTTGCAGTTCATCTTCAGGTGATCTACAGCCCGCTCAGGATACAAGCGCGAGATTTCGCCTCTTCAGTGTCGACCCCGTAGGTCGACACTTTCTGCCAGTGTCCGCTTTTTCAACGCAAGAAAAAAACTGCACAAATAAGTGTCGACCTCGTAGGTCGACACTTTTACTATCAGCAGTAAAACATCTGTAAAAGCCATTGAAAACTCCACAAATGAGATACATATAACAATGTTGATCAATGGAGTTCATACAACTCACATATACACGGATAAGCATGAATTTTACCCAGATCAGTCCATTTACACTAAGATCCAAACAGTCATGTATTCATACCTTGGCCTTGAGAGATTGAGTGAAAAGCCTCACAATAAACCTACATTCAATTTGCCATTCAAATTAAGGTCTCAATGTATCAACTGAAACTCTCTCAATCATCACATAGTAAGTTCCACATTCAAAACATCCATTCATTTTGCGATTCACCAAATGACCTATTCACTCACTACTTATGTTCAGCAATTATGTTCAATCAATAATAGCTCACTTGACATTCAATATTTAATCAAGTTGATTCAGATCAGCCCTTTTCAAATTTGAGCATTCTTCATTCATGGTGTAGACAAATCAATCATGCAAGTCTGAATTTCATCAGCCTCATCTTTCATTAATTATGTATATCAATGAAGATCAATCAAGCAAGTTTTCATTCAGGGGAATCATTCATCAACCCTGTATACATGAAAATTCATTGAACTCAAAATCATGACAATTCATTCAGAATGTTTGTCAAAACAGTCCAGGGCACAACAATCTCCCCCTTTTTGATGAAGATAAAACCATTGAGAGATCTATGATATTTGCAAGAATGTTGACGGTTTTTGAACCAAAACAGCCATTTTCTCATGCACGCTAGATGCATGACTTCTAGTCAAAAATTCATAACTATCTGACTCAACAAGTAAAGATCAATGCAATAATGAAAGTGAAAGTGCAAGTTATTTCTCCCCCTTTTTGTCATAGTCAAATAGAAGATTATGAAAACTGTAAAAGGATGAAAGTTAAGCCTCAATATGCACAATTATCTCAATGAGATGAATATGAAATGCAAGAGATGAGCAGTCAAGCACATATGCAATCATCATCATATAATAGCAAGCAAGTTCTCTATGAACAAGATAGGAAAAATGCGATAGACCGAGAACATGAATTTCATGTGCAATAGTAAAAGGGTAGTGCTTACAAGAAGCGGTATTGTAAGACTCATGAAATATTACTGATTCATAGTGTACATCCATACAATCAATCCCTAGATGAATATGTGAAATATGAGCAATGAAATTTAGATAGCATGGATTTTCAGATTTTTTAAAGAACACAAGTTGAAACTTTTCTTCCCTACACTTTCATACAACGTGCTCGACTTTTGGTAGCTTCGCACAACCCCAAGTTTATTTTCATTTTTAAATGACAGGATGACTAGCCTTCTGACACGAGTCATGTCCTTTGTTTCAGGGGCACTTCCCGGTTACTCGGCATCGTCACTTATGATAATGTGGATAGGACACTTTTCAATGCGAGTTTCCTCCTTTATCTCAGGGGGGATTCCCGACTTACTTCATGTCAAATCACACTTATTGAATATTTTTGACAGGGCTGACAGCTTTTTCCTCACAAGTCACGTGATTTCCATGTAGGGGTTCCAAAGTCCTAAAATGTGTTGAGTGGAATAAGTGAAATCCTTATTAGTTAGATTCATTTACTCACTTGTGCAAATTGTGTGAGAGATTGCGTGGAATGTAAGAAATGAATTAGCCTATTCATGGTGATGTCTCCCTCTAAGTGTATGCACGGTTATAGAAAAAATCTCCCCCGTAATATGTGACATGTTGAAACATGTCCTAGTCAATGCATTTTATTTAGCAAGGGCGTAAGGTCATAGAAAATTTCAACTAAAAGGTGTGTAATTTATATACACTCAAGCATTTCAAAATGAAGTTTTCAAGCAATTTGATTATCGGTACGTGGCGGAGTACAGAGGTCTGAAGACCACACTCACACATAGTGAAAGCTTCTAGGTGGACTTAATCCACCTTTCCACTAACACTATTTGATATACCGGTAAATCATGGCATTCATGCACACATTGATGAAGTATATGCATTTATGTACATGCGGATGCAAAAGGATAAAAGCATGTATAGGAACCAGATGATTATTCAGTGTGTTATGCACAAAAGGCAAAGGTTGAAGAGTAAAGACTATGAAAACTTTTATGTGCAAAGCAAAAGGCAATATTAACAGTTTCTTTATGAAAAAGATGAAAAGAGTGTATGTACAATTCAGCTCAGAATATCTAAGTGTCTAATCTGCACACTCCTAATTCTCTTCTTAGAAAGCAAAATTGTTCAGAATTCAAAGGGTTTGTAAATACATCAGCAAGTTGGTGTTTTGTATCAACAAAAATAAGTTCAAAATCACCTTTATTGATATGATCTCGTATAAAGTGGTGTCTAACCTCTATTTGCTTAGTGCGGGAATGTTGGGCATGATTTTTGGACAAGTTTATTGCATAAGTGTTGTCACACATTATGGGAGTTTTCTTTAAATAAAAATTGAAATCTAGCAACTGATGTTGGATCCAAAGGACCTGAGCCGCACAACTACTGGCAGCCACATACTCGGCTTCGGCAGTTGATAAAGCCACACAATGTTGTTTCTTTGAGGCCCATGAAACCATGGAACCCCCAAGAAATTGACAATGGCCGCTTGTGCTTTTTCGATCTATTTTACAACCAGCATAATCAGAGTCAGTGAAAGCATGTAAATCAAATGAATTATTCCTAGGATACCACAAACCAAAGTCTAAGGTTCCATTCAAATACCTGAAGATCCTTTTCACGGCCGCTAGATGGGAGTCCCTGGGACAAGATTGGTATCTTGCACAGAAGCAAACACTAAAGTGTATATCTGGCCTACTAGCAGTCAAGTAAAGCAAGGATCCTATCATACCCCTAAAGAGTTTTTGATCAATTTTGTTACCTTTTTCTTCCTCCATTTTCTGTGAGGTGGACATTGGTGTTGCAAAGGGCTTGGCGGTCTCAAGTTGAAATTTTTTCATGATTTCTTGTGTATACTTCTTCTGGTTGATGAAGATGCCATCATCCATTTGCTTTATCTGTAATCCCAAGAAGAAGTTGAGCTCTCCCATCAAGCTCATCTCGAACTCCCCCTATATAAGTTGGGCAAATTCATCATTCATTTTTGAATTGGAGGCTCCAAAAATAATATCGTCTACATAAACTTGAACAATTAACGAATGATCATCACAAGTTTTTGTAAACAAAGTTTGATCTATGTTACCTCGTTTGAAGTCATTTTCAATAAGAAATGAACTTAATCTACCATGCCCGAGGAGCCTGTTTCAAACCGTATAGTGCCTTGTCCAATTTGAATACGTGGTCCGGAAATCTTTCATCTTCAAAGCCCGGTGGTTGCTCCACGTACACTTCTTCCTTGATCACTCTATTGAGGAAGGCACTCTTCACGTCCATTTGAAATATTTTAATGTTCCTATGACAAGCATAAGTAAGTAAATTTCTAACTGCTTCCAATCTAGCCACATGTGCAAATGATTCATCAAAATCAATGCCAAATTCTTGGGAGTAGCCCTTGGCTACTAATCTTGCCATATTCTTCACAACCACCCCATCTTCACTAAGTTTGTTTCAGAAAACTCACTTAGTTCCAATGATAGGATGGTCATCAGGCCGGGGCACGAGGAACCACACCCGATTCCTTTGGAATTGGTGTAGCTCTTCTTGCATGGCGAGAACCCAAGAATTATCATTTAAAGCATCATCTAATGATTTAGGCTCAATGCTGGAAAGTAAAGATAGATTATCGTGAATTTCTACTTCCCTCATTGAAGCCCGAGTTCGAATTCCTTCATCTACACCGCCGATCACGTTCTCCAATGGATGGTCCCTGTGCGTGGTCCATTGGTGTGGAAGGTTCGGATGTTGCTCTTGTTCCGCTTCTTCTTCTTCTTGTTCTTTTTCTTCTTCTTGATTTGCTGCCTCACCTTGTTTGCTTGACTCTCCCTTTTCAACTTCGCCCTCACCGGTAATAAGAAAATGATCATCATTCGATTTCCTCATTGTGAATTCATCAACAACTACATGTGGACTTTCCTCGACAACAAGTGTTCTAGTGTTATACACACGGTAAGCTCTAGATGTTAGAGCATACCCGAGGAAGATCCCTTTATCACTATTTGCTTCAAATTTTTCTAGATTGTCTTTTCCATTGTTCAAAATGTAACAAATTGAACCAAGTAGTTTGAAATGAGATATGTTGGGTTTCTTACCTTTGTAAAACTCATATGCAGTTTTCTTAAAGATTGGTCTTACCATTGCTCTATTTGTGATGTAGCAAGCGGTGTTCACCGCCTCTGCCTATAAGTACCGTGGAAGACCATTCTCTGCAAGCATAGTACGCGCCATCTCCACGAGCGTCCTATTTTTCCTTTCGACCACGCCATTTTGTTGAGGGCTTCTTGGTGAGGAGAACTGATGCTCGTACCCCTGCTTCCTGCAAAAAGCATCAAACTCATGATTTTCAAATTCCTTTCCGTGGTGACTTTGAAATTTCTGAATTGAATATCCTTTTTGGTTCTGGACTTTTGTGCAAAAATCAATAAACTCATTGCAAGCATCACTTTTATTAGCAAGATATAAAACCCATGCATATCGCGAGAAATCATCGACAATCACAAAGCCATAAAGCTTCCCCCCAAGACTGCGAGTCCTGGTGGGACCAAATAGATCCAAATGCAACAGTTGAAGGGGTTTTTCTGTAGACACAATATTTTTGCATTTAAAGGATGTGGTGGTTTGTTTTCCTTTATTACATGCTTCACAAATCTTAGAAGTTTCAAAACTCAATTTAGGAAGACCTCTGACTAAATCGTGACGGTTCAACTTCCTAATTACATTAAAGCTGGCATGCCCGAGACGGCGATGCCACAACCAAACATCTTCACTTATATTAGCAACTAAATACAGTTTCTTAGGTGCAAGCTCACCAAGTCGACTTGATAGGTGTTGTTACATCTCACACCAATGAACTTGATTTTCTGTGTGTTAGCATCAATGATTGTGCAGTGTGAAGATTTAAAAATCACTTTGTGACCCTTGTCACAAAGTTGACTTACACTAAGCAAATTATGATGAAGACCTCTAACTAGTGAAACATCTTCAATACAATGGTTAGGGTCCTTAACAATTCTCCCAATTCCTATGATCTTACCCTTGTCCTGTCCTCCGAAAATTACCGTTCCGCCATTCTTCTCAGCAAGGTCTGCAAAGAGGAGTTTATTACCAGTCATGTGCCTGGAGCATCCGCTATCCAGGTACCACTTATTGTCTCCCGCCTTCATGCAGACCTGCACTAATTACCAACCATGCTCATTTTGATTTGGGTACCCAAGCAAGCTTGGGTCCCTTCACGTTAGCGTTCCCAAGTGGCTCATAATATCTACTGAAAAATAATTCATTATCATATTGCATGAGTTGGCATATGTACATGTCATGCCCTATTTTCCCACAATAAAAACACGTGGGTCTTCTCCTACCAAAATTTCTTCTTTTATTTTCATTTCTGAAGGTTGAGGGGAATTTGGAATTAATAGTTTACTTTTCGAAGTGTGTGTGTGAACATTCTCCTTGATGAAATGATTTCTTTGCTGCATAATGAACATGATTCTTGTTGCTATGCATTACTCTTTGATTCTTTTCAACTTGTTTTCCTTACTCTCTCACTACCTTTCCATTCTCATTTTTCAATTTTTCAATTTCAATAACTAAGCTCTCATTCTTCACTTTCAAGTTTTCTTTCTCTTTTTCACATTCACTCATTTGGACATGCAATTTTTCAAGTTCTTTGTTTAAGAGGTCATGCTTTTCTTGGATTTCATCTTTCAGCTTAAATGCATTCTTCTTCTCTATGTCCAAGCATGTTATTTCCTCTTCAAACAAAGCTAGCTTGGTTTCCAAAGCATCATTCCCATTTTTTAGACTTTTGATTTGTATTTCAAGCAAATTATATTTTCGACATGAATCAGATGAGTGTACAATTTCATGAATTTTTTTCTTTAAAGTCCTATTCTCATTTTTCATTCTTCTATACTTCTCATCTAATTCTTCATAAGTAAGTTCCCACTGTTCATTTGAAATAGCCTTAGTGTCAGAAATTACCTGTTCGCTGTCACTGTTGACCATCAAGCACATCGTCTTCACGAGTTCTTCAATATCTGCTCCTCATCATCGATCGTGGGATCATCCTCATCCTCGTCGCTCCATGTCGCCTTCATGGCCTTCGACTTCTTGTCTTTGACGACCTTTCCCTTTTTCTTTTGGAGCTCGGGGCATTCTCCTCGCATGTGCCCCACTTTCTTACATTCATAGCAAATGATTTCAGTGGCCTTGGATGGTTTATTTATTTGTCTTGACTGCCTCTTCCCTTTCCTGAACTTCCCGCCAAATCTTCTTCTTTGGCGCAAGAATTATCTTACCTTTCTTGTTAGCATAGCAACCTCTTCATCGTCGGTGGTTCCCAACGAATCCTCTTGGCTCGAGATACTCTTCGGGAGTGCTTTCAAGGCGATTGGCCTTTTCTTCTTCGGATCCTCTTCCGTCCTTTTGATCACATTGATCTCATAGGTCATTAATGACCCTATGAGTGCATCCACGGTGAGAGTTGTCAAATCCTTGGAGTCTTCTATCACGGTCACCTTGGTGTCCCAACTCGGTGAGAGTGACCTCAACACCTTCCGCACCAATTCCTTGTTGGTGAACTCTCTTCCGAGTGACTTCAGTCCGTTGGTGATCTCTATAAGTCGTGCGAACATCTGGGAGATATCTTCTTCATCTTTCATTTTAAAGAACTCGTAGTCACGGGTCAGCATGTTCGCCTTTGTCTCCTTGACTTCTGTGGTACCTTCATAAATGTGCTTGAGCTTATCCCACATTTCCTTGGCGCTACTGCACATGGAGACACGAGCATACTCGTTAGGGAGAATAGCACACTGAATTATATTCAAGGCATCAAAATTTACAGTGGCTTTCTTTATAGCATCATCATCCCACATATCCTCTTCGAGGTGTACAGCATACGGACCATTCCTAATAACATTCCATATTTCATGACTTTGCGCTCTTAGAAATACGGTCATCATACGCTTCCAATATGGGTAATTACTCCCATTAAAGAAGGGTGGCCGTTGAATTGAATGCCCTTCAGGCATCATCCCCTTGTGGAGGTTGTTGGCCATTCCTAACAGATCACTCTAAAACCGCTAGGTTTTCTGAGAAGCAGAGCTGAGGCTCTGATACCAATTGTTCACCCGGTTAGGAGGCAATTGAGAGGGGGGTGAATTGATTGCCCACCCTTTTCCATAAATTTTAAAAGCAACCCACACAAGCCACAGATATGAGGAATAAATCTAAGACAGAGGCTTGATTAATATAACTAAAATTAAATCAAGCAAGCTCTCACAACTCCCCAGCGCACAGATGTACTCACTCGGACAACAATATTCGAACGGACAGTTGAGAACACTCAGCCTCACCGTCTCACACTCGTATAGTGAGCGGAAAAATAGATATCAACCAACACCAACCAAGCAAACCACGGCACAATATTTTTAGGTGGTTCGAACGCACAAAGTGCTGTCCTACGTCCACCCCTCTCACCTCAAGAGGCTTTCACTATAAACGCTGCTCGACGGCAGCAATCACACACACATGGGCTCGACGGCCCACACACGTGGGTTCTCGTACGACGACGAGACAACCCACACACACTCGGAGCAAGCTCCGAAAATGTCTAGATAAGAGAAATAGTATGAAAAGAAATACAAGCCCAGATATGAGATAATCGTTCTAAGCACAAGATGACTAAGAAGATGATGAACAATATGAATCTTCCCCAAAAACTCTTAATATGCTAGGAATATAACGAGGGTAACGCCCAGAACAAAAGAACCGAGGTTGGATGAAGCCGGTGTCGAAGATGTAGTCACCCGAAGCTCCGGATGTGGAGGATGCAGATTGCAACCTCCACTCTTAGGCTTAGGCTCGATGGAAATCAACCTAACACTACCCTCCTTCACCTCTAGCAGATTGATACCCTTCTTCTCCTGCAAGACAAGTGAAGACACGTTAGAAGCTCAAGAGATGGGTACCGATCGAATGAAGGGTGGCACTATATACAAGGGGATTTGATCCCCCAACTGACATAAAAGCCCACTCTAAACCCTATTGAAACAACATACAAGACATTAGGGACGCCCTAAGGCCATTAGGGTCATAAGCCTTGCCAAATAGATCCAAGCCCAATGGGTTCGAAGGAGATCCGAAAAACCAGCAAGAACGTTCAAAAAAAGTGTCGACCCATGGGGTCGACCCTTTTTCTTGAAAGTTCTACCAGAACATATATAAAAGTAAAACTGAGCACGAGTGTCAACCCATGGGGTCGACACTTCTTACGAAGTGTTCTGGCATGTGAAAAAGAACATAACATTTGTGATGAAAAGTGTCGACTCACGAGGTCGACATTTTTTCACGAACATTCTGTTTTCACATTAATGAACATACTTACCTGAAAGTGTCGACCTTCAGGGTCGACACTTTTTCCCGAGAGTTCTACCTTAGCAAAACAGCAGAACTCTAGTTGTGTCGACCCGGTAGGTCGACACTTTCTGCCAGCGTCCCCTTTTGCAACGCAAGACAGAAACTGCACAAATAAGTGTCGACCTCGTAGGTCGACACTTTTACTGTCAGCGGTAAAACATCTGTAAAAGCCATTGAAAACTCCACAAATGAGATACATATAACAATGTTGATCAATGGAGTTCATACAACTCACATATACATGGATAAGCATGAATTTTACCCGGATCAGTCCATTTACACTAAGATCCAAATAGTCATGTATTCATACCTTGGCCTTGAGAGATTGAGTGAAAAGCCTCACAATAAACCTGCATTCAATTTGCCATTCAAATTAAGGTCTCAATGTATCAACTGAAACTCTCTCAATCATCACATAGTAAGTTCCACATTCAAAACATCCATTCATTTTGCGATTCACCAAATGACCTATTCACTCACTACTTATGTTCAGCAATTGTGTTCAATCAATAATAGCTCACTCGACATTCAATATTTAATCAAGTTGATTCAGAGCATCCTTTTTCAAATTTGAGCATTCTTCATTCATGGTGTAGACAAATCAATCGTGCAAGTCTGAAATTCATCAGCCTCATCTTTCATCAATTATGTATATCAATGAAGATCAATCAAGCAAGTTTTCATTCAAGGGAATCATTCATCAACCCTGTATACATGAAAATTCATTCAACTCGAAATCACGACAATTCATTCAGAAGATTTGTCAAATAGTCCGAGGCACAACAAGGAGGTTAGGGACCCAAATCGAGGTATTTTAAGTTTATCCTATAGAATAAGTTGTTCCACTATATATCTTCTCGTCACCCTCCAAATTTCATAAATTCAGGATGAGAGGATAACGAGTTAGAGAGTCTGGAAGTTAAAGGTTTCACACAGGACGTGTAGGAACTTGGATCTCCTTCCAGCAACAAATTTGAAGTTTAGGGCCCAGTACAGAGGTAGGTTATCTCATGATTGGCACAAACATCAAGTTGTGAGTAAAAGCCCTCTGATTTCTTCTGATTTCATGCTTTTTACACGTTGTATTACATGTTTTTCCATGATTGCGCAACTAGGGTTTTATAGCATGCATATCCCTTCCTTTAATAAGAAGAGATGCTAACTTTGGCTTAATCCATGCACACCCATGCATTTCTATGATTTAACTTTGTTATGGCATGTCTTATATCCCTGCCCAACATGTTTATCATGCTTAATTGCCCTATATTAAGCCTGCACTTCGGTTTCTGGTTCTGCCTACAACAGACAAGGAAAAGGTCCTTCAGAGACCGCCACTATGAATAGACGGTCCCCGATAGACCACCACCATCAAGAAACGGTCCTTTATAGACCATCTTCGGCTTTCTGTGTTCTACTTACTATTAACCCTAAACAGAACGCAGAACGACCCTTATAAATATATGTTAAAACTAAGTTATTAGGCTTTATTCTCAGTTTTGACTTCATATTCATTATTTTAGTTATATTGTACACCAACTATGATAGATTTCATGTCTTACATGATTCATAAGCTTGTTTTATCTTATGCTAATTTCATTCCAAAACCATATACTCTTGTATTAAAGTCATATTTCATATGCTTTATGAACTTATTCTATTGTTGATTTGATTGCTATTTTTGCACGATTCACTCTTATCTCAGTCTTTCTTAAGTATATGGCACGTATTCCAGTACGATGTCATTAGTTACACTTGCACTTATAGGCACACTCTCTTGGACTTGATATCCCCTCCGTTGGATATTCCTTCCATCGGACTAGATGACCTTGTTTCAAGGCCTCCGTAAGTCTCCGCGAGCCTGGGATTCCCACTAGGACTCCGAGTTGGTTGTACCCTAGAAGCCCAATGGATTAGAAAGCACATATCATACCGACATTTTCTGAACCCAGGCTAGTTACGGCCATCAGGAGACTGCCATTGTAAAGTCGCGACCCTCTAGTGACCATTTTCTTCCAGACTGATCCCTAATGTCGACTCTTTCACACTTTGGCGCCAACTCTATCTAGTAGCAATCCTGATCGAACCGCTAATTCATAATAGCGGTCCTTTCATGACTGTCACTTCAAGAAATAGCCCAGGCAAGACCGTTTTCTGTCCCTATGTGCTTTACCCGAGGGTTGACCCACGGGTTGAATTTCCTATGTTCCTAAATGGTCCATTGATTATCTAGAACCCAAAATATTGATCACATAAGTTATTAATGAATTGTTAAAGTTAAAGAATGTGTCGTTATGCTGTCGGATTTCTCCCGTAGCATAACCTTGTCATTAAATCATCTTTGAACTCTCATGATCCATAATTGGTGCATTCTTACCTTGATGTTGTTATCATGAAGTTATTGTTTGAGCTTTACATTATTGGCCTACATTATTTTTATATCTCGTGGAAGTAGCTTGATTTATAACTTGAAGATGCAAGAGTGGGCACAGATAGTGCCCAAGGGCTCGACACTAGCCCCCTCAACGGATGGCCAGAAACATACTATAAACCATGGGGTATGATGAACACTAGCGTCACATTGTTCTGGGAGTACTTTTTTTATAAACGGGTGAAAACCATGAGGCACATCATGAAATTATACATTCTCATTACATGACTTTCTAGTGCATGCCCTTTATGATTATGAAAAGTACATTCTCGTTACATGCAAG
The DNA here is from genome assembly GCA_022559845.1 of Amorphophallus konjac. Taxonomy (NCBI): domain Eukaryota; kingdom Viridiplantae; phylum Streptophyta; class Magnoliopsida; order Alismatales; family Araceae; genus Amorphophallus; species Amorphophallus konjac. Next base: position 233,469,552 of record CM040122.1, read on the forward strand.
TACATTCTAGTTATATGAAAGGCCACTTTATATTATCGCTTGATCTTGCTATCATTCTACATGAACATTCATAACTCTAGTATCTACATCTTGCTACTTGTGTTGTAACTTTGGCTTTATCCGCGTGTTATATCGTATTCATTTATCTTGCCTTCTAGAGCTAAAATGCTAATTATTTAAACATTGCCTTCATGTTGATACGAAGATACCTACTGGGCAAGTGTGCTCATTCCCTACTTTTTCAATCTTTTCAAGAAATACTAGCAGGTCAGATTCGGACTATTTAAGTGGCGGATTTGAGAGTGAATGATACACGAGTGGAATCGTAGATATGAGTCCTTACAATTAGACATTAGTCATTATGTAATTTTCTTTTATTGAGTCTAGTGATGTAAAAAGTCAAGAATTAACATTATATACTTTTGATGATTATTAAATAAAAGTGAAGGTTTTGTCTAAATATGGTGCATTCATTCTTATGTGTGGATGTGTTAGCGCTCTGATTATGTTACTCGCTTGAGGCTTATCTTTCCGGTTATTCACATTCCCGAACATCTTCCGTTGTACATAATCTTGGGGCGTGACAGTTAAAGTTGTATCAGAGCCTAGGCATAAGTAAGTCCTAGGAAAATGTCATGTCATAGGTTAAGTCCAAGGTTTAAGGACCCATACCTATGAACTAGAAAAGAAATATCCGAACCCATGTGAGATCAGGTAGAGCCCGAGATGAGATAGTTATTTATAAATTATCTATAGGATAACTCCCCTCAGTTTCGTAGGAATTAACAAATTATCCCTTTTCTCAGGTACCTTTGCTCACAATGCCAGTGTGTTAACTTTGATGAAATGCAACAAACTGTTGCGGGTCTCACCTAGGCCCTGCAAACCATGACCCAAGCTGGCGCTCTGGTAGGTGTGGGTGATCTACACCGAAACTTCTGGAGTTTGAACCCTCCGCGATTCGCTGGATCCTTCAATCCCGATGAGGCTGAAAATTGGATCGATGAGATGAACCATATATTTGAGGTCATGCAATACACTGACCAAGAGAAGGTCCGTCTCGCCACATTCTAACTGAACAAAGATGCGCGTACCTGGTGGAAGGCCACCTCGGCACAACCTCAAAATGCTAAGCTTACATGGGATGGGTTTCTTACACTCTTTCGAGCAAAATACTTCTCTGAACATGTCAAGGAGAGAAAGGCTATGGAATTTGCCTCCTTAAGGCAAGGAATGATGTATGTGGCAGAGTACGAGCTTCAATTCTCTCGTCTGGCCCCTTATGTTCCTCATCTAGTTAGTACCGATCTATTAAAGGCTAACCAATTTATGTATGGCTTAAGGCCCATCTTTATTACTCAACTTGGACCCCAAAATATCCGTACTTATACGAAAATGGTCCAATGGGCTCATTTATTTGAAAGGACCTTGGAGAAGGTCAAAAAATTCAAGGGTAAAAGCGAGGACTCAAGCCGGAGGTTTGACAAGCGAGGTCGAAAGGAAGAGAAGTTCAGCATCATGGGGTCTTATACAACCCGTGATAATAAGAAGAGGTCCCGTAACAGGAATGGCAACACGAGCGACAAAAATAAGAAGGTGAAAGAGGAAGAAAAGCAAGTCACAACGACTTGCTCATTTTGTGAAAAATTCTGCCACTTAGCTGAGGAATGTTGGAAGCACTTGGGAGCTTGCTTACGTTGTGGGAGCTGGGAGCATCGGATGCCCAATTGCCCATTCATGAAAGAGCAACCTTCTAATGGCGGACGCAAGTGGCAGGCTCGTCTTAATGTCGTTCTGGATGACGAGGAAGCACCCAAAGATGATGGGTTGATGGAAGGAACCATTCAAATTCATTCCCATCCTGCTTTTGTACTATTTGATACTAGTGCTTCTCATTCTTTTATATCTGCTACTTTTACAAAAACCTTGTCATTTTAACATGTTCCTCTACCTTCGGACCTAGCTATCACTACACCTTTAGGTCCCGAAACTAAAGTTACAACCCACTACCCCGATAGTGAGGTAATTATAGAAGGTCATAATCTCCTCGCAAACCTAGTATGCCTTGACATGGAAGGCTACGATGCTATCTTAGGCGTAGATTGGCTTGTCGATCACTATGCCTATATTAATTATCGTAATAGAAAGATTTCTTTCCATAAACCAGACCTTCCACGATTTTCTTTCCTTGGAATCAAGTATAGGAAGCATCCTATTATCATTTCTTTTCTTCACGCTTGCAAACTCATCTCACAAGTTTGTGAAGCTTTCCTTACTTATGTGATCATTACCGAGTCCAAGGAAATCATCCTTGAAGAGATCCACATTGTCAATGAGTTCTCCGATGTCTTTCCATCTGAATTACCCGGTTTACCGCCCGAAAGGGAAGTAAACTTCTCTATTGAACTCACTCCTGGAGCAACACCTGTTTCAATAGCTCCTTATAGGATGTCCCCTATGGAACTCAAAGAATTAAAGAAGCAACTCCAAGAGCTATTAGACAATGGCTTCATTCGGCCTAGCACATCCCCTTAGGGTGTGTCGGTTCTATTCGTCAGGAAGAAGGATGGATCCCTCATGCTGTGCATCGACTATCGGTGGTTAAATCAACTCATAATCAAAAATAAATATCCATTGCTGCATATCGATGAGCTATTTGACCAGATCTCTGGTGCATAATATTTCTCCAAGATTAATCTCAGGTCTGGCTACCATCAATTTATGATCAAAGATGAAGACATCTACAAGTCTACTTTTCGGAGTAGATACTGACATTATGTCACGCCCCGAGATTATGCAGCGGAAACAATCGAGAATATGAACAGTCGGCTAGTACGCCTCGAGCAAGCAATATAATCAGAGCGCAAGAACAATCACACAAGGTAATTGCACAATAATTTAATCAAACCTTCACCTTTATTTCATATCTAATAATCATAATCCAAGTACATGAATATTCGACTCTCCTAGACTCAATAAAAATAATATTACATGTAAGGACTCAATCTAGACATGTTTTGACAATCTAAGTCTTCACTCGAATCCATAGACTTTCAATTGCTCTCAGACCCGCTACTTGAGTAATCCAAATCCGATTCACTCGTATTTCCTGCAAAAGATTGGAAAGTAGGGTAATGAGCACACTTGCCCAGTAGATATCTTCGTATCAACATGTAGGCAATGTTAAAGTAATTAATGTTTTAGCTTTAAACGAAATGAGACAAATCATGTAGATATGATAAAACATACGAATAAAGCCAAAGTAACAAGATAGATTGAGAATATGATTGGGCAAGTATGATCAAGCAAGAATGTAATTATGGCCTTTCATGAACAAGAATGTAACAAGAATGTACTTTTCACTTTGTGAATTTATGTGGATCATCGTGGATATTTCACTTATTTATAAAGAAAGTACTCCCAGCGCAATGCAACACCTGTAGCATCATACCCCATGGTTTACAGGATGTTTCCGACAATCAGCTGAGGGGACTAGCATAGAGCCCTTGAATGCAATCAATACTCGAACTGCATCTTCAAGTATAAATCAAGCTACTTCTACGTTTATAACAATAATATGGCCAAGAATATACAATTTCAACTATAGTTCCATGATAAAGTAATAAAAAATAAGAATGCTTCTATTGAGAATAAGAGATTTCAATAAATGCATTTAATAACTAGGTTATGCCATGGAAACAAATCGGCAGTATAACGGTACATTCTTTAACTCTTTAAATTACTTAGATATCTTTGGAATAATATGACAGGTTCTAGATAATCAATTGAACCATCTAGGAACATAGAAAAATCAACCCTTAAGTCAACCCCGGGTTAATCAAACTCTAGATGATAGCGGTCGTTTACCTGACTGTTTCTTGACTATGGCGGTCAAGTTCAGGACTGTTAATGAAGACAGTTCGATATTTTGAAACCCGAACATCTGGAGTCTTTAGCGGTCTAGTGGAGAACCATTTAGGATCCGTTAGCGGTCTAGTGAATGGCTGCTAGCAGACTCTGGCGGTCAACCAGATGTCCGCTAAGGTCTAGAATATAAAACTTCGGTATAAGTGTCTTCTAGACAATTGGGATTTTAATGGTACAACCAGCTCGGTGTCCTGGAGGGAATCCCATGCTCACGGAGTCTTACGGAGACCTTGAAACAAGATTTCCTAGTCCGTTGGAAGGAATATCCAAAGGAGAGGTCATCATGTCCAAGATTATGTTCCTAATGTGCAATAGTGTAACTAATGATAACATACCGGGATATGTGCCATGTACTTATGAAAATGACACTTAGAAGAGAGAGAGAATCATGTAAGACCGTGATCAAGTTAAAATCATGAATCATCTAACATTTACACATATCTTTATTACAAGAATATATGATTTTGGGTCATAAATTAACATAAGTTAAAATAATACTAAATGTGCATAAGACATGAAATCTATCATGATGAGCAGTAAAAATAACTAAGTATATGAAACTAGCACTTAAAATAGGAATAAACTTAGTTAACTAGGCTTAATATATATTAACTATGGTTAATTCTGTAATATATTGGGTTACCAATATTACAAAAATCAGAAATATAAAATGGTCTAATACATGACCGTCAATCTCAGGCTAACGGTCTATCGTATGACTGCTAGAATCACTGGCGGTCTACAGGAAGACCGTCTCTTCCTGTGTGAATCAGAGTTCAAAAGATAATAAATTTAAGTACTAAATTAATGCATATCATGCATGGAAATCAACATATAGAAACTACCATAACCATGATAGAACTATTATAGGCCAACAATATGCATAGGCTCATGTAATTAACAAGAAAAAATTCCTTTTTACTTCATTAGGGCTAGTTCATGCATGAGGAATATACTAGATGCATAGTCCTAAGTACAACATGAAATTCTCAAGGTATAATGTATAAAAATGACTGAAACAAGAGGACTTTTATTCCTGACTTCAGATTTGAGCCTTTCATGAGATAACCTACCTCAATTAATCCTTCTTAGATAGTCAATTTTGGACTGGAAGTCAGCCCTAATTCTACCCGTTTTTGTACTAGATCAGTAACTTCATGTCCCTCTATCTCCTGATTCCCTTGACGTATGGACGTGAGATTTTGAGGGTAAGAAGAGGATATGAAGGGGAACGTAAAGTTCTAAAGAACCTCTATCTAATTATCTCGTTTGGGGCTTCTATTTCCCTGATCTTCTTCGGTCGGCTGCACTATTTCATGAGTTTTTGTTATAGAATCATCACTTTTGGAAGACTCTATCTCCTTGTAGACTTGATCTCCTAGAATGAAATTTGGAGGGTAGTTAGTTATAACTAAAATGAACAAATTTTTAGATGAAACTTACCACTAATTCTGCCTCCTTACCTGAGTTCCACGCGAGCCAAAGTAGGGGTCATGCATGTCAAATCTTGGACCTATTTATAGGGTTTAGGTAGGGTTTTGAGGATTAGAATGCTTCTAGAGTCCCAATTAGACTTTCCATTTGATCTACAATCCTTCTAGACCTATCTATTTAGCTGATAGAGTTGCTCCAAGATGATTTGGATGCTAAAAATCTAACCTTCTCATGTTTTCTTTCTCTCACGGAACTGACATATACTAGCGGTCGAATGCTAGACCGCTACCCATCTCTTAGCTGTCTCGTGATAGACCGCTAGCAATTGTGGGCTCCGAATTTGAACTGGTTCAAACTCTTTTTGGTATTATCCCACTTATTATCCATTTATTAATCTCTTAAAGAGTAATTATCCTTAAATTCTATGATCAAACCCATTCCTAGCTTCTAGAACATGGGTTAATAGTCCAAAACAATCTCTTGGGCCTATTGGGTTTATTATATGGGCATAATCCTCTTGGATTAATATAGGGTCTTAAATCTAATTCATTATAATTCAATTAATAGCCCATTAAATGCTTTAATAATTTGATATAATTATATTTTAAATCTAAAAAATTCTTAGAAAATTCTCGGGTGTTACACATTACGAGTTCGTTGTGATGCCATTCGAATTAACCAATGCCCCAGCAGCATTCATGCAACTCATGAATAATATTTTTAGGCCATATCTTGACCGATTTGTGGTCATTTTCATTGATGATATCCTTATATACTCCAAGACTAAGGAGGAACATGACGAACATCTAAGAATAGCTTTGCTTTACAAACCTTAAGAGAGCATCAACTCTATGCGAAGCTTAGCAAATGCGAGTTCTGACTAAAGGAAGTCTCTTTCCTCGGCCATATCATTTCAGAAGAAGGTATCGATGTGGATCCTTCTAAAGTTGAAGCTGTCAAAAACTGGAGTCAACCAACGACCATATCCGAAGTTAGGAGCTTTATCGGTCTGGCTGGTTATTACAGAAGATTCATCAAAGATTTTTCTAAGATCGTTGTCCCTTTGACTAGGGTTACAAGAAAGGAGAATCCCTTTGTATGGTCGAAGGACTGCGAGGAGAGTTTCATAACTCTTAAAGATCATATAACAACTGCTCCTCTCTTAGCACTACCTGTTGAAGGTGGTAGATTTGAAGTCTATACGGATGCATCTAGCATTGGCCTTGGTTGCGTCCTTATGCAACATGACAAGGTGATTTTTTATGTTTCAAGGCAATTGAAGCGTCATGAAGAAAACTATCCCGTACATGATCTGGAGCTGGCTGCTGTTATTTTCGCCTTGAAAATTTAGCGACATTACCTTTATGGGGAGAAGTTCACTATATTTTCATATCATAAAAGTCTGAAATATCTTTTTATCCAAAAGGAGTTAAACATGACGCAACGAAGATGGTTGGAGTATCTCAAGGACATCAACTTCTCTATCTAATATCACCTCGGCAAAGCAAATGGTGCAGCATATGCTCTCAGCAGGAGACCGTTGGAAACTCTAGCAAGTCTCAGGAAAGGTATGACCTATCTTATAGAGGATTTTTCACAATTGAATCTAGATGTTGATATAGATGAAGAAATGGGTATTATTGCTAATATTCGGTCACAACCTATACTACTTGAAGACTTAGTCAAGTTGCAAGATAATGACCCCACATTAATGGAGATCAAAGCAAATATTGATCAACGACCGGAATTTTCTATCTCAACCGATGGAAGGCTATTATTCAAAGATCGGATCTGTGTGCCGGATCATGTCGACACTATGAAGCTGATCATGGAAGAAGCTCACAAAGCAAAATATGCTATTCACCCTGATGCTACCAAAATGTACCAAGATCTAAAATTGAATTTTTGATGGCCCAACATGAAGAGAGAGATAGCGGACTTTGTATCTCGCTACCTCACTTGTCAATAAGTTAAGGCGGAACATCTAAAACCCGCTGGTAAACTACATCCCTTAGAAATTCTTGAGTGGAAATGGAAGAGTATAAGGATGGATTTCATCATGGGTCTGCCTAAGACAAGGGGTGGGCATGATGGTATATGGGTGATCATAGACCGTTTGACTAAATCCATACACTTTCTACGAATCAAAAGTCAATGGTCTGTGGATATTCTAGCAGCTTTATACATGAAGGAGATTGTCAAGCTACAGGTGTCCCTGTTAGATTTATTTCTGATCGAGACCCTCGATTCACATTACAATTCTGGAAGGGTCTACAATATTCATTAGGGACCCGACTCAATTTTAGCACTACTTTCCATCCTCAAATCGATGGACAAATTGAGAGGACAAATCAGGTGGTAGAAGATATGCTCAGGGCATGTGTTATTAATTTTGGTGGGAGTTGGCATGATCATTTACCTCTAGTGGAGTTCTCCTACAATAATAGTTATCAAGCCAGCATACAAATGGCATAATTCGAAGCATTATATGGAAGAAGCTACTGCTCACCTATATGTTGAAATGAAGTTGGAGAAAAATAGTTTCTAGGCTCAGAACTCATCTGGGATACCACCGAAAAGATAAGGCTTATTCGAGAGAGACTCCATACCGCTCAAGATAGACAAAAATCATATACTGACAATAGAAGGCGAGATCTGAAATTCCAAGTGGGAGATCATGTGTTTCTCAAGGTTTCTTCAGGTCGAGGTATTCGAAGGTTCGACATTAAAGGCAAGCTCACTCCGAGATTCATTGGCCCTTTTGAAATTCTTAAAAGGGTTGGCAAAGTCGCATATCGGATAGCCTTGCCCCCTCAATTAGCTGGAGTCCATAATGTATTTCATGTCTCGATGCTCAAAAGGTATGTCTATGACTAGGCCTGACAATTATCCGTTTAAAATGCGAACCGAATTCGAATTCGTATTCGTTTAATCGGATAATTATCCGAATAAAATATCCGACGGATAATTTAATAGGATATCAGATATCCGATTATTAATCGGATACGAATTCAGATATTGGGATATCCGTGTCGGATATTATCTGACCGAATATGAACCCTTAGATAAAAATCTAATGATACACATATTCCATATATAATTAATTTAAATCTTAATATATTGTTTGATTACTCTTTTTTATCTTTTTTTGTCTCAAAATATAATTTAAAAATAAGAAATTCACTTACACCCACTTGGTAAGTTATCTCCTATTTTTTAGGATGAAGTCTAATCTTTTGATAACATCACCCAAAATAAAAATAACTTTCACTATTTTTTTTTGAGAAAACAATATACGATGCTCTTACACGGCTAACACAACTCACCCCTAAGTAGGCCTAGTAATTATCCATTTAAAATTCGAACCGAATTCGAATTCATATTTATCCGATCATTATCCGAATAAAGTATCCGACGGATAATTCGATTACTAATCGGATAATTCAATTAGTAATCGGATACGAATTCGGATATCACACTATCTGCTCCGTATCCGATCCGTTTACAGGTCTATCTATGACCCATTCCATGTTATAAGTCACGACAACCTGGAGATTCAAAAGGATTTGACATACGAGCAAAAGCCAATCAAAATCATTGATCGACAGGTACGCAAACTTCAGAATAAAACTATTCCCATGGTAAAAATCTAGTGGAATAAAGGTTTAGACCAAGATGCAACAAGGGAGACGGAGGAAGCTATGCGTAAGAGATTCCCGGAACTATTCGACTGTAAGTATACTCTCCAAAAAATCCATGCAATGAATTTGGGGACCAAATTCTTTTTATGTGGGGGAGGGTGTAATGCCCGGGAATTATCTGGGAAGTTTTTAGAATTAAATACAATTATTAAGCATTTAATGGGCTATTAAATAAATTATGAGTTAATTAATTGAATCTAAAATTAACCAAAGGGCCAAGTCCACTTAAGTTAGGCCCATAAGACCAATTTCCAAGGCTATTAGGCCCATGCCCACACCTAGAAACGTCATTAGGATAATTCCCTAATTTAATAAGATAAATGGGGATAATTGTGGGAGGGAATTTGAATTTAATTCAAATTCTGGCGCACTGGATAGTAGCTGTCTATTGCAAGACCGCTACTTGATGAAAACAGTCCATGGGAGACCGCTACCTTGTTCCGTGAACGCAAGTCTGAGAAGCGTGGAAAAATGGGATTTCTCCCATTCTAATCCCTTCAATTCGATATTATCTATCATGGTAACTTAGTCTAAGACTCTAGAGGATCGATCCTATCCCAAATTAGGACTCTAAGTTGGATCTAATCCTCAAAACCCTAGCCAAACTCTATAAATAGGTTTGAACATCGACCTACACGAATCTTACTTTTGGCTCGCATATTTCGAAGGTAAGGGATCATCATCTCAGGGTAAGTCTTTAGAAGATTTTGTTCCTTTTAGTTTTATCTAACTCCCCTCCAAATTCCATGATAGGAGGTCAAGCAACCAGAGAGCTAGGGCGTCCAGAAGTGGTTGTTTCTCTACAAACGACGTAGGAATAAGCGTGTTCTCCTACTAAAGATCAGGAGGTTAGGGACTCAAATCGAGGTATTTTTAAGTTCATCCTTTAGAATAATTAGTTCCTCTATATATCTTCTCATCACCCTCCAAATTTCATAAATTTAGGACGTGAGGATAAAGAGTTAGAGCGTCCGGAAGTTAAAGGTTCCACAAAGGACGTGCAGGAACTTGGATCTCCATCCAAAAATAAATTCAAAGTTTAGGGTCTAGTACAGAGGTAGGTTATCTCATGATTGGCACAAACATCAAGTCAGGAGTAAAAGCCCTCTAATTTCTTCTGATTTCATGCTTTCTACACGTTGTATTCCATGTTTTTCCATGATTGCGCAACTAGGGTTTTATAGCATGCATATCCCTACCTTTAATAAGAAGAGATGCTGACTTTGGCTTAATCCATGCACACCGATGCATTTTCATGATTTAACTTTGTTTAAGGCATGTCTTATATCCCTGCCCAACACGTTTATCATGCTTAATTGCCCTAGATTAAGCCTGCACTTCAGTTTCTGGTTCTGTCTGCAACAGAAAAGGAAACGGTCCATCAGAGACCGCCACTATGAATAAACGGTCCCCGATAGACCGCCACCATCAAGAAATGGTCCTTTATAGACCGTCTTTTGCTTTCTGTGTTCTGCTTGCTGTTAACCCTAAACAGAACGCAGAACGGCCCTTATAAATATATGTTAAACCTAAGTTATTAGGCTTTATTCCCAGTTTTAACTTCATATTTATGATTTTGGTTATATTGTATATCAACTATGATAGATTTCATGTCTTACATGATTCATAAGCTTATTTTATCTTATGCTAATTTCATGCCAAAACTATATACTCTTGTATTAAAGTCATATTTCATATGCTTTATGAACTTATTCTATTGTTGATTTGATTGCTATTTTTGCACGATTCACTCTTATCTCAGTCTTTCTTAAATACATGGCACGTATTCCGATATGATGTCATTAGTTACACTTGCACTTATAGGCGCACTCTCTTGGACTTGATATCCACTCCATTGGATATTCCTTCCACCGGACTAGGTGATCTTGTTTCAAGACTTCCGTAAGTCTCCACGAGCCTAGGATTCCTACTAGGATGCCGAACTGGTTGTACCCTAAAAGCCCAATGGATTCGAAAGCACATATCATATCGACGTTTTTCTGAACCCTGGCTAGTTGCGGCCATGAGGAGACCGCCACTGAAAAGTCGCGGTCCTCTTGTGACCGTTTTCTTCCAGACTGATCCCTGATGTCGACTCATTCACACTCTGGCATCGACTCTATCTAGTAGCGGTCCTGAACGAACTACTAATTCATAATAATGGTGCTTTCATGACCGTCGCTTCAAGAAACGGCCAAGGCAAGACCATTTTCTGTCCCTCTGTGCTTAACCCGAGGTTTGACCCACGGGTTGAATTTCCTATATTCCTAGACGGTCTATTGATTATCTAGAACCCAAAATATTGATCACATAAGTTATTAATGAATTGTTAAAGTTAAAGAATGTGCCGTTATGCTGCCGGATTCCTTCCGTAGCATAACCTTGTCATTAAATCATCTTTCAACTCTCATGATTCATAATTGGTGCATTCTTACCTTGATGTTGTTATCATGAAGCTATTGTTTGAACATTACATTAGTGGCCTACATTATTTTTATATCTCGTGGAAGTAGCTTGATTTATAACTTGAAGATGCAAGAGTGGGCACGGATAATGTCCAAGGGCTCGACACTAGCCCCCTCGGCGGATGGTGGGAAACATACTATAAACCATGGGATATGATGAACACTGGCGTTGCATTATGCCGGGAGTACTTTTTTTATAAACGGGTGAAAACCATGAGGTACATCATGAAATTATACATTCTCGTTACATGACTTTCTAGTGCATGACCTTTATGATTATGAAAAGTACATTCTCGTTACATGAAAGGCCACTTTTAATTCTCACTTGATCTTGCTATCATTCTACATGAGCATTCATATCTCTAGGATCTACATCTTGCTACTTGTGTTGTTACATTGGCTTTATCCACGTGTTATATCGTATTTCATTTATCTTGCCTTCTAGAGCTAAAATGCTAGTTATTTAAACATTGCCTTCATGTTGATACGAAGATACCTACATGGCAAGTGTGCTTATTCTCTACTTTTCCAATCTTTTCAGGAAATACAAGTGGGTCGGATTCAGACTATTCAAGTGGCGGATCTAAGAGTGAATGATACACAAGTGGAACCATAGAAATGAGTCCTTACAATTAGACATGAGTCATTATATAATTTTCTTTTATTGAGTCTAGTGATGTAAAAAGTCAAGAATCAACATTATATACTTTTGATGATTCTTAAATAAAAGTGAAGGTTTTGTCCAAATATGGTGCATTCATTCTTATGTGTGGATGTGTTAGCGCTCTGATTATATTACTCGCTTCAAGCTTATCTTGCCTACTGTTCGCGTTCCCGAACATCGTCCGATATACATAATCTCGGGGCGTGATACCTGGACCCTTAAAACTCACGGGCATGCTAATCGAGGTAAATCGACACCTCCGAACACCCAAAATAACGGTCACAGTACCCACGGGGTGGCGGAGACATCCATGGGGCCATAGGTCGACCATTGGGTCACAACTGGGTCGATCGGGGACCGAAACGGGCATGCCCACTGGATTTTGGTCGACTAATCTACAGGGACTGGTCGACCAACCAATTCGAACTGGGCAGTTTGGTCGATCGAACTGGGTAGCATCCCTAGTCCGTGGCGAACGCCTGATCGGTCGATGGAACTACCCGAGTCAATCGACCGAAAACGGCAGAAAACTCTCGGTGCCCCACCTAGGGGTCCGATTCCACGCCCCAATCACCCCCAGGTGATGGGAAAACATCGGGAAACATTCGTCGGGTCCCAAACCACAAAAAGGAAGGGAAATAAGCAGGAAAACCTCGATCAATCTGATGAATCCGTTGCAAGCCCTAAAACATGGTTTTAACCTCCAAGCATGAAATAAACCCCGCTCGTCTCACCTCGGTCTACCAAATCCTCGGGAAAGGAAGTACATGGGTTAGGGAACCATCCCCCTACCTCCATCGAAGATTTCTCACGCCAAGATCGCCGTGTCCTAGCGAAAATGCCGTTAGAAACCCCGCTGGCACCCTGAACTCGCGAATGAGTGCCGCGCCTCCATCGCCTCGATCCTCACGCCATCCTCGCGCTCCTCACCCTCACGCTATCTCCACCTCGCCCGCCTCTGCCTCCATCGGCCGCTCAGAGAAGAGGGGGATAGAAAGAGAAGAGAGAGTGAGAAAGAGAGAATGAGAGAAAGAGAGGGGGTGGGGGGTTTAAATAGAAAATGATTTGGGATTTTAAAAATATGCAAAATACAAAATTATGGAAAACTCATTCCCGCGATCCTCAAAAAATGCACAACGTGTCTGTAACGTCCAGAGCCCGAAATCATGACGGTTCACCCTACACAGGGTTCCGCAGGTTCGACAACCAAAAACCCGAGTAAATCATAAAACACAATCTGAGACTCACAAAGGCGCTCCGAACTCACAGATTATGATCCGAAAAAATGAAAAAAAAAATCCGGGACGTTACAGATAGGGAGGTGGGAGATGGCACTATAAAGTTATGAGCTTTTTAAGGCATCATAAAGGCACAGGCAAGCTGCTAAACATCACAGAGGGTCTTCAACACCCAACCACTGGCAATTTCAAGCAAGTGGTTTCTCTGCCGAGTCAATTATATCATGAATGCGATTCTCCATAAATATTAATTATTCATCATGAGAAAGCTTTTCAATTCCTCCAGCATATAAATTTGCCACATGTATCTTTAGCCAATGTAACCCAGACTTTCCAAGTGGTTTGCCTTCAGCAAACTCCAAAATTCCTCGACATAAATCTGAACCAAAATGATTTAATTGTGGATGCTTGGGATAAGCACGGCCACGAAAATCAAGATTATGAGAGTAGTAGAATCCCTCTTCATTCATCATTTTCTAGCTACCTACTTCAGGAAAAAATGCTATCAGAGTATTGATATTTTGGGAAATAATCTCCATGATATAGGAATAAGATTGGAAAAATATTCTCGATAGTGTATGGTATAAATGTCAAGATGCTTGGCAGTATGAAATCTTATAGAAAGTTTGAGTTTTGTATCACATCGTTGGGCATACATCTCACTGTTAACCTTCTTTGCTCTTCTGACCATCCATCTCTACTTCTGTATTTCAGAAGCATCCTTTGAGTCAGGTTTTTTAGGTACAAGAACCTTGAGGACAAAAAAAGTGAACTCTCAAATTTGGCCAAATAAGCAACAACTGAAAAGACAACCTTTCCTTTAGTGACTACAATGATTTTAACATGTAGATACAACACCAGAGCAGCCAAAGTGCCAAACCAGTATAAGCCCGAAATATGATCTAGGTCACAACACTAGATCTGCTGTGGAGGATGACAATGTAGCTGGGTCTGTAGTAGGCAAAGCACCCAGCAGCTTAGCGCAAGGAACTAGAGATCCTGACAACTATTTGGATTTGGAGTTTGCAACAATTGAGGATGCCAGATCTTCTCCCAGATCTACGGCACCCACAATTGCAGTTGGATCTACCAGGGGGGAAAGGGTCAATGTTGGAGGAGTCAGAGATGTAGAGCACTACGTGGATCTAGAGTTTATAGTAATAAGGAATGCCAGATTTGTGGCTAGTTCTACCATGTAGCTAAAAGGGGAGGGGAGGGGAAGGGCCTTTTTTGGCAGATAAATGGAGCTTGTCCTCTCGCTCTCCACTTTTATGGGGTTCTATGGAGGAGACCTCAGAGGCGATCCTGGTGCGGAGAGTCCCCATTCTCCCTCGAGGGCATCAACGGAGTTGTTGCACAGAGAGACCCCATTCTCTCTAGAAGAGAGGTAGAAAAAAGATGAGGGAGAAAGAGGGAGAGGTTGGGAAGCTAAACACAAGGGAGGTGTGCTCCGATTGGATGGATCCATGGAGAAGAGAGGGGAGAATGGGGACGAGGGCAGTGTCCAGCCGGTGGGAGCTATGGCCCCTACAAAATTGCCTCCGGCGATAGAGAAATGTAGGCAACCGGTGATGAAAGGAGGGCCTTGGCAATGGCGAGGAATGGGCGTGCTCCAGGCACCGATGTCATTGAGGCGGTTGGCGACGACCATGACAGCGGCGGCACTCGAAGTAGGTGGCGAACGAAGCACGATCTTCCTTGTGGGCAGAAGGCAGTGCAGGGCAGTGGCTATGGGGTTACAACAAGCAGAGTAGGGCCAAGGCGATGGCATTGGCAACCTCGCCTTGTGGTGACAGATGAGGGGGAAGGGTGGCGGAGGGAGGGAGGGATGGGGCGTCGGGGTGGCGCTAAGCGGTGGTGGGGGGTGGGGATATAATCGCGGCTGGCATTTGGGCTTGAAGGAGGCCGACCGTAGGAGAGGTGGATGAGTTGCTCTGGTGGGGTGAGGGCGGGGGAGCAATGGGAGGGGAAAACGAGGGGGCCACAGTAGATGGGGGCAGGGGCGCCGTGGGTGTGGCACTCCACATCTTAACCACCACCAGACAACCCCCCATCTTCCCTCATGCAAGGAACCCCTTACTAACGGTGACAAGAGATCCTCGTTGGCTCCCTACCACCATTGTCGTGTTGTCATCTAGGGAGAAGAGAAGGGAAGGGGTAAGGAAGGAAGAGAAGGAGGTAGAGCCCTCAAATTTGAGTGAAATTAGATGCTAAAAAGGGGGGAAATATTGGGGCCCAAATTTCCCACCATTGAATTTCTACTTTTTTTTAGGAAGAAACATTTTCCCACGTTTTATTGACAACATAAAAATATCCAATCTCTGTTCCCACATTCATTTACAAACCATAGGAATAGCTAAACTTTTCTCACATTTCTTAGACAACCGTTGTAATAAGATGTCCATATACCTACACAAAGATGAAACGTAGAAATAACTAGCTACAAACATTTTAAAGCATAGGAAAAAATGAGATTTACCTACATTTTCATCAGCCATAGGTAAAATCCATGGCTATTGCTCTGGTTTGTTATAGCGGGGTATGGATTCCCTTGTTGGTTGACCTTGGTACGCAGGTTGACCTTAAAATGTAAGAGGTTGACTATTGAAGGTAGAAGGTTGACTACAGAATGTGAGAGGTTGACTGTGGAAGGTGGGAGGTTGATTTTGGAAAGCGGAGGGTTGACTATGGAATATGGAGAGTTAATGGGGCTGGAACATGAAAAATCAAAGGAATCTAGGAGTTGGTTGCGTATGAAGCTGGATTGGCTATATAATTGTTGCATTGACTTGATGTCAGTTATGGCCAAGATGTGACGATACTCAAGCGTTGCATTAGATATGATCATCTTTACTTGCTCTCTCTCCAGAAGATGCCCCAGGACACGTGTGGCTATCTAACGCCACCGGTCGGCATAGGCCGCGAACTCCTTGTCAAGTATTTTTTTCTCCCCGTCAGGGCTCATTCTTCTGTTCCGCCAAATCAACAATCGAGTACCTGGGTCTGACCCGATCTTAATATTGTTAGATTAATCTTGCTTGCACAATCTTCAAATCCATTACTTCTTCATGAGGCAGAAAGGAAAATCATTCTCTAGCTGGCCCTTCCAACGATAGACCAAAGAGATAGGCCATCAAACAATGGTCATGTTGGAATTACGTAGACTCATAAATGAACTTCTTCAGATGAATGTAAGGATCATCGGTTCCACTATACCGATGATAAACTGGGAGTTGAGATGGTGACAGAATACAAAGATTTTGGAAAGCCAATGGAATATTGAAGGTGGATTTAGGATTAACCTACCTTTGAAGTTTACCAACCTACTGTTGTATCTTGGAAAACATGTCCTGAGTGAGGAAAGATTGAGGAGGATAGGAGGTAGCTTGAGAATGTGGATGTGGACCAGGTTGAGAATAGTGGGCCGGATATGAAGATCTGGGCTGAAGAGAATTATGGCCCATTCTGGGAGTAGCAAGATGTGAGGATCTGGGTTGAGTGACATGTAATGGGCCTCTTGGATTAGTAGTGGGAGAAGGCCCATTTTGAAGGGTTACAAGGACCTTTTGGGCCTGATTAGAGTCCATTTGGCAGAAGAGGTGCATCATCTGGGCCATTTGGTTGGCCTGATTTTTTGAGGGTCACCAAGAATATTTCATGTGGGAAGAGAAAACAAAATGATGAGAAGGATTATACATGAGATTAAGATGGGACTCCATGAGAGGGAGAAGATGTGTAATGACCGTGGATTTTGGATCGCGATCCACAAGTTTCGGATCTTGTTTATGCGAATATTTGGATTTTTTAAATATTGGATTTTCATATACCTAAATATGAAATATTAATCTATTTTATAGTTACTATGGCATAACGGGTGAGTTACACATTTTTCGAGGATCATGGGGTCAAAATTTTCTAAATTCTATTATTTGCATTTTTAAAACACCAAAAAATAAACCCAATAAAACCCCCACCCCTTTCTCTCTCCCCATTTCTCTCCTTCTTCTCCTTTGTTCCACCCTCCTCTCCTTCCTCCAGGCGGTCGACAGTGGCGTGGAGGGTGAGGTGGCTGGACGATGGCAAAGGCAGGCAGCGAGGACGGAAGTAGGATCGTGCGGTTGAGCTTGGAGGTTTGTTCCCAGAGGTGGAGGACCAACCGCGGTAGATTCATCATTTTTGCATGGATTTGCCATTTTCGACGTGGTAAAGCTTCGTGAAAGGTAGGGGGATAGATTCTGTCACTTCTTGTGTTAATTCCCCGTGGTTTTGTGCTGAGGTTAGGCCGAGAGAGGGTTTATTTCAAGGTTTAGGGAAAAAGCATGCTCGAGGTTGTGAGGCCAATTTTGATCAATCCGACTGAGGTTTTGTAGTTTAAATGATGTTTTTTGATGGTGTGGATGTCAGGGAGAGTTTCCCTAGTGTTTTCCCCTCATTTAGAGGCGAGTGGGGCATGGTTCGGATCCCCCGAAAGGGGTTCTATCTGGAAACACCCTGCAAAGGGTGCCAAATTAATGGCCATCGACGTCTGTTGGGTGGCCAAAGTCCCGGCCACCTAGGTATGCTGGGTGGCCATGGGCCTGGCCGCCTAGGTCAGGTGGGCGGCTACCTATGTGGCTAGACAAGGCTTCTTACCCAGGTGGGCGGCCACCTCTCTAGCTGCCCATGGGGCAATGCCTAGGTGGGCAGCAAGGGAGTTGACTGCCCAACACTAGAGGAAGGTGTTGGCGATAAAAAAAAATGGCATCCCTTTACAAAGATGGCAATTCCTTAATTGGCGCCTTTCTAAAGTGACGCAAATTTCTGATGTTATTTGGAGTTTAATCTGATGAAATGACGCCTCTTCAGGAAGGCACCATTTTTAATTAGCGTAAGGGTCCTAGTCGCTGATTTTGGTTCTTCTATACTCGGGCCAAGAATTCGTGCTGACCCTATCGGATGCCAATTTCACGATCAGGAATTCGCGCCCCACCCAACTGGACGCCAATTTCGCGTGTGGGTTAATGTTCTTCTCCCTTGCGAGCATTAACTGCTCGCATGCTCCTCCCGTGGCGTCAAAGGCATGGCCACCTGCCTCCTCCATGTGCCCTCGAACAGCCATCCCCATGCGTGGCCAACGGTGAGGACGCCAGCAGCAGTGACCAGTGACGGGCTCCCATCCGCCAGCGGCGGACCCCTGTCCCTGCGCCCTGCTCCCCCACGACCATACGAAGCAGCAGCAGTAGTAGTAGCAACAAGCGACGTTAGCAGCGGCGACAACAAAAAACAAAAAAAAGGAAAGAAAGTAGGTCTTTTCCCTCCGAACGGGGATCCAGCCCTTATAAGAAGCTACCCCGGTGGTGAAAAACTCCCTTCCTTTGGACTCCTTCTTGAAGCCCGTCTACAATCTCCTCCGGAAGCCATAGTTGGAGAAGGAGAAAAGAGGGAGAAGAGAGCCCGAAACAAAGAAAAATAGATTGAGAGAGGGAGTGAAGGAGTTTGAGAGCCATCCGTAAGAAGGGTGGGTTTTGTATTTCCCTTTCCCTTTTCTTCTCTTTGCGTTTTGTGGGCTCCCTATAGCCCGATGTAAATAGTCATGTTCAGAGATCAATGAAATATGGGGGTTTTTGGCCCTGATTTTATGAGTTCCTGTGTTCCTCTCTACTACTATGACGCATTGACTATTTTCTGACGTTCTCCCTCTCCGAGTATCTCGATTGAATTCTCTTTGATTTCCTGAGTATCATTCGTATAATAAATTTTGTTTTTTTTTATTATCGCGGTGGCCATCGGCCCGGGGTTTATCCAAGTTCATGAATATGATTCCGGGTTGCGAACCACTAGAGATTTGTTTAATTTCATCTTTGCTTCGCCATGATCACATTTTCTTCTCAAAGCCCTGCCTTGGGATTTGACCATTTCCATGGTCATGATGCCAAAGGGGTGAGAAACATGGGATTTATTCCTGGATCAAATGTCATATAATATCCGGCTTCCGCTATTTCGGGGAAGAAATGCAAGTAATGGTCTAGTAGGAAGGGTCTCGGGTTTACACAACCCCATGAGCATGACTCGGGATTCATGACCTCTCGAGCTCCTATTGGGTCGCTTCCCGATTTTCTTTAGCTCTCCCTCACTCCCTTTCGGAGTATTGATCACTCTCGGATCTCCGGGGATTTGCTTCCTCATAGCATGGTCCCTGGGTGATCTCCTTTAAAAGGGTGAATACTAACGGCCACATAGTTCGGCGATAGCTTAAGTCCACGTTTTGGAAACAAGATCGTGGCAGCCCGTAGGTCATTGGAGTCCCTTGTAGGCTAGTCCTCAGGAATTCCATGCCCGACTCAGGTTATAGGATGTTGCCGCTTTCGTGCGCATCCTTGGGTGTTTCCGCTTCCGTGCGCACCTTTCTTATTTTGGGGTCGTCTCGGAGTTTCTTCGTGGACGAGTACCTAATTAACACTCCCCAAAGCTCCAGGTCTAGGGGAGGTGCTGCCTGATTTTCACCGAGAAATTTGAAGACCAATGATATATAAGAAATGTTCACCGAACTTAAAAGAACTCCCTTGGCAAACGTGCAGTGGACCTGAACTAATGAGCATGAACATATAACAAGATGCATTGATGACTCTAATTCCAGGACGTTGCCAAAGATGAGAATGAGTGAGATAAAAAAATGAAGGAAAAGATGAGCAGAGAATAGATCTTCAGATCTTAATGCGAACTTATGCATATGTGTTTGCATATAGCATATTGCATCCATATGATAATTCTGCATGATGCCTTCTGGCAGGATTCATGAGCAGGATGAGTCCACTCGTTGATATTTCATAAAATGACCATATACTGCATGTGCTCATTGAGCTGTATGAACCTAGGTGTGCCTGTGCTCCCACTCTTAGTTCAGAATCATGCATGGCATTTGCATCCCTATATGTGCATAGATGTATAAAAATCAGAAAAGATTTCATGAACATCTCATTTTTCAGTGCTTGCTTCCCACCATCCCTTGGGTATATCAAATGGTGAGCGGTGGAAGTCCAGATTACGTCCGAATGGAAGCCCTCACTATGCGTGAGTGGGATACTCCGCCATGTACCGAGGGTCGCTCTTCGTGAGAACACGATTGAATTTTTGCATGCCATGTGCATATAGCTTGAAAAATCACTCTCACGTCTCATAGGGTTGCATGCTTCCTTTATAGCATACCTAATCCATAAGTTCATTTTGTGCATTCCATTGCAAATTGAAATATAGGCTTTTCTGGAAGCCCAGGGTAGGTCAACCTATCCTGGGCCTCAGGTCGACTCAGGGCATATCTCCCTTTTGTAATTGCCTTCCTGCCAAGGGAGTGTCGACTCCTGGAGTCGACTCCAGGAGTCGACCCCCTCCTGGCAACCCTCTGTATGAAGGCTTGCGTCGACCCAGCTCGTGCATTGGGTCGACGCAGTGAATTCGCATCCAATAATAAGACGCCAATTAATTAACGCCTTTTCAGCGAGGTGCCAATTCCCTGATTTAAAATTCAACTAAAAAAATAAGAAATTGGAATTAACGTCTGCGCAAAAAGATGTTGATTAATTAGCACCTTTCTGAGGAGGTGCCAATTCATCATTTAAAAATTCAACTAAAAGGGGGGGGATCTAGAATTAGCGTCCGCGCAAGGGGCGCCAATTCTTAAATTGGCGTCCACCCGACGGACGCGAATTCTTAAAAATTCCAAAAAAATGATAAATAATGAATTGTAGCAAAAAAAACACTAATATGATGACGTTATTAATGATAAAAAGGTAAAACATGATAACCATATATAGAAGTCCACAAAAACATCCTCCTTAAGAGATTAAATGGCGTTTATCTGGGTTCCTCCCCTTTGACCCAATGCGAAGGAAATATCAAAGATGTCCTTGTGAGACATGCTCGACCATAGGGATTACCCCCCTCCCCCCATTATGGTCATGGCGTGACTTTGCTTCAGGCCGATAACCCACTGAATTTGAACCGTTTTTGTTCAAGATTTAACCGTATCTCCTCATTTCTCAGATATTAAATTTTTCGTACCTTGGCATACATTTGTCTCGGTATTGCATTTATACTTGGGACGTCTTTAACCCAAATGTTAGTCCAAACATGAAATGGTCAATACATGGCCAACATGATTTTTTAAATATCCTTCTTGCACCGTAGTATAGGGCATTTTAATGCTTTCTGATACATTTTTCATCCAATTGATTTTTAGGCCATGAGGCCCCCCTTATCTTGGCGATTAATCAAAGGTTTTTCCCTCTCCGAGAGGATGTAATTAACGTCGTGACCTTTATGGCACGGCGGGTCTCCAGTCCCGACCCGATACCCACCATCGTCTTGTTAGTCAGATAGAGCGCACCACTGGCTCCGGACCACTCCAGTCTCAGAGCCTGGATATATTGTCACCTAGGTGACTGGCACGTCCTCGCACTTAATAAATAGATAAAAGATATAACAATAACATAAATATTAAAAAAGTGCATCCACAAGTCTGGCACTGATGTGACACAACCTAGGGGGTTCTTCACATGATCAAATGACCCTTGGACCTAGCAAGCAACCAACGCACGAACCGGTGACTTTACTCGGGCGGACTCACCCGCTAAGCGCACTCTTATGCCCGTAGGCAAACTGGTGATAGTGGTGAGGGTCCGGGACGGGCCCTTGCTGCTCCGAGGGTTGGCTAGCTTAGGATTGGACCTCTCAAGGGTCCTAGGATGTCCACTCTCATAGACGGCCAGCACGCCGAGGGCGTGGGTATTAACGGTTCACTCACAACTCACCCGCGGTAATCATTCATTCACAAGCAAATTTGAGTTCGGGCACTCCACTTACCACCGACGGCACTAAGATACAATACTACTCAAGCAAGGAAATTTCAGCAAAGAGGAGTGTGCAGTGGCTCACCTAGTCGGTGTGAAGACACCGATCCCGGTCGGAGACGAGGGCGAGCGAGGAAGCGTGGGCTTACCCGCACGCCGCCCCGGAGAAGCTTCAACCTGAAATTGTAAATTACATGCACTACACCCCATGCAAGGGGGGGGTTCTTGGGGTGGGGATTAAGGTGTTACAATCAAAACTACCACCACGCAGGGTGGGGCCTTCAGCCGGCCAAGCGGGGTGGGGAAAATAAGGTAAAGAATGTCGGTTGAGTGTGGATGCCGAATCTGCCGGTTATCTGCGAACAGGGACAGTGGGGCGGTGTAATGACCGTAGATCCTTCTCACGAATTTTTCCGATAGCGAGACTGGCGGCAAAAGCTTCGTAACAGGTACAGGAACGCTTCAGATTTTTGTGAATTTCTTTTGAGACCGTGGCTGACCGGAGCAGAGGTTGGAACAGAACATGAGGTTTTCTGATCCACAGTTGCAGACTTTTGGCAGCAGGTTGCAGAGGACGCCACGCACTCTCCCGAACTCCGATCAGCACGAAACTGGCGGTGACGTCTTCGTGGTCAAAGTAGCTTTCAGCCGAAGGTAACGGGGCTGCAATCAGAGGTCGAGGGCGGTCGGTGTACCCTGAAGAGTTGGCACTGGTCGGAGTAGACAGCAGGAGACAGAACTGGAGAGCTCGGGGGATAAAATTCGTAACTCCTTCCTCCGGCAGCCGAATGAGGTTCTGTTTCTTGATCTTGGAAGAAGACTAGCAGAGGAAGAACTTTGATGAAGGGGCTTCAGCCTGAATGCGCTAGGGTTCGTTGTGGCAGAGTGATCTCTCAGGTTCTGATGCTTGGCAGGGAGGGTTCCGCATAGTCGTGGGAGAACGGAGTTCCTGGACAGCCCCGAGCTCCGATGAAGACGAAACCACTTTGGTGTCGAAGAGGACAGGCAGACGCTTCCACGGATGTATCTTGGGCCTTCAGAATCGCCCGGAGGAAGCCGTGGTCACCTCTGCAAGTCGGTACTCTTCTTCTGATCTGCAACTGAAACTGTAGGTTGAAGATGACGGGGGGGAATGGGGTATGTGGGAGGGGAAATGGGGGTGGATGAGTGTAGGAGTGACCCCTGGTTGTAAGGGGGTCTTGGAGGGGGTGTTCCAAGGTGTGTATGAGGGAGAATGGGGTCTAGAAGGTGGTGTTTGCAGTGGGTGAGAGGGGAGCTACGAATTTGGGATGGGTGGGGAAGAGAGAAGGAGAGATCTTTCTCCAAAATTTGAAAATGGACTAATGTGGTTAGTGGGGCTTTGGGAATGGGAAGAGTTGTGTTGGGGAAGGGAATGGGTGCTTGGGGTAGTGGGAAGGGTGCTTGGGGAAGTGGGTGGGGTAGTTGGGGGTTGGGAGGTGGAGCTAGGATTGGTGGAAGCTCCCTTGGGACTAGGGGGTGGAGTAATGGTGGCTTGGGGAAGTGGAGGGTCTTAAATGAGGTGGGTAGCTAGTGGAGGTGGTTGGGGAAGGGAGGAGAGAGAAGCAAATTCGGAATTGGGTGTTGAGGAGAGAGAAAGTGGAGTGAAAAAGAGAGATTAAGAGAGGGAAGGGTGGGGAATCTCTCCCCTAGGGCATCTCACCCAAGAAATGTTGGAATCACTCCACTAAACTAAGCTTTGGACTCTCAAATGGCATTTTTCATTGATTGATTCATTGATTGATTAAGTTCAAATGGAGGAAATGGGGTCCTATATATAGGAAACCCACATTTCTACAAAAGACCCTGACAAAAGACTCATTGACAAATAACCGAAGGGGTAGGGGAGCTCATTGGGCCAAGCCCGAAGAAATGGGCCCAATTAGCACATTACACAATCTAATGACACTCAAACATAGGAAAATAAATGCTAGACCTAGGGAAATGACTCAAATAAAATGAAAATTACATCAATGACTCAAATAAAAATTACATAGGACTCAAAATTAAATGACTAGACCAGGCCTGATGAAATAGGTGGTGATGTTCTCATCATACTCCCGGGGTGCGAAGAACTCGACTCCGTCGAGTAAGAGTCCACCGGGGGGAAAGCGGTCCTCCGACGCAACTCCGAGCAAGCTTCAACCTCCAAACTCAACCTCACGTTCGCAACCAGGGGACGACGCTTCAACTCCTCAAGGTGGCTTGGACACACCCTCTTGCCGATGATAGTACCTTGCTTGCCCAGTATTGCCTCCGTGTGCACACGTCGGGCTCTCAAGTTTTTATGTGGAAGCTCTCCGAGGGTGTCGCTCACATAGATGGGGTAGGCTCAAGGTGCTCACTAGGATCTACCGCGGTGCCCTAAGAGGGTGCTAGATCCGTTACATGAAAAGTGAGGTATATCCCAAAGTCCTATGAGTAAATCCAACCCGTAAGCCAGGTTGCCAAAAGCCACTTGGAACATGGAAGGTCCAAGTCCTCGTGCCCTCGATTTGGAGGTGGCCCTATGGTAGGGCCATTCCAAAGCCACCATCGTGAGGTTACCTTCAAAGTGCCACTCGTGAGTTTTTGTCCGCTCATTACGATCCTCACCGTCCATTGCTAGATGCTTGCTTGAATGAGTATGCCTTGAGCTACGGTGCGGTGTGGGTGGGAAGTGTGTGGTATGCAAAGGGGGACCGGGGCAACCAAAAGTAGACCTATCATGTAATGATGCAGTGTAGACTTCGGTCAACCTAGGTGGGCCAGGGCACCCGTAGGTGGCCCTATCATGCAAAGTGGTGGTAAATATCGGGGGACCCGGACATCCGTAGATGCCTTTGACATGTGTATGACCAATGTGAAGTGAGGGAGGGCCGGGGCATCCATAGGTGTCCCTTTCATGTATGGGTGTGATGAGTGCCGGGGGACCCGGACATCCGTGAATGCTCCTATCATGTTTAAGACTTATGATGAATGACGGTGGCATATTACATCCGAATATGGAACTCTCATGCTTAAGACTCATGATGAATGGAGGTGGACCATTACATCCAAAAATGGTCCATTCATGCTTCCTACTTGACATGTGGGTGTTGTGAATGAATGAACCCGTCTTATGAATCATGCCAAGTGATGTGTTATGACAAGACTTATGCATTCCTTTCCCAAAGATGACTTCCATGTGTATGGGTGTGGGATGGCCTTTGAACTTCCATGTGAAAGGGTCAAAAGGATCTAGGAAGGTGGGCATTATGGAGAGGGGCTCTTCTTTGCTTCCTAGGCATATGTTGTCTATGGTGATGGTTCCCTTTGTGTGGCCCAAGTCTTGGAAGAGGTGTTCTTGGTCCAACATGGTTGGTTGGGGTAGGGAAAGGGGAGTTGTGGGTAAGGTGAGTGTATTACATGGGTAACTAGACTCCCATTGGAAGGGATCAAAGGGGTCATGGACTGGGCTTCCTAGAGGAAGGAACTCTATGTCCACATGGTCCACACATGGTGGGTCATCCTTCCCCAAGGTAAGTGGACCAAGATCTTTAGTGGGCCAGTCGGTCAAGGTACTTGGGATCATAATGGTAGTGGAGTGGACCATGATGGGTTCTTCATCCATGGGGAGAATGAGAAGGAGGTCACTAGTGTAGCAACCAATGGTGTAGACTGAGGTGATAGAACCAACACATGGGAGGATGAGACTAAGTCTTCTTGGGTGGGCCTCTCCTATGGTCAATAAGCAAGTCAACTTTAGTTGCCATTCTAAACCCTTGATGAGATCATCCCAACTATTTACCTCATAGTAGGATTGGAATGTGGTATGATAGGAGTTAATGGGTGCTAATTGGAAAGGATGCTCCATGGTTGGGTTTTGACAGTACAAGGTATGAGGGATGGGATTTTGCTTGAGCCATTTGATGATAAGTTCTCCTAGGGTCACCACCTTTTGCATGAGATTGAGTGGTTTGGGGATGTATGTGTTTGTTTGGACGGGGATGAGTTGATGTCCTTCTTCCTTATTGATAGGAGTATGAATTTCCTTGAATGTGAGGAAGAGATTTGGATTGGTGTCCAATCCCGGGGATTTGGTCTTGTGGGCCGGGTTTTCCTCATGTTCACTCATGACCTTGTTCATTCTTCGAAGTGGGTTGAGAGGGCATGGTGGCCGGGTATGGGGCCCCGGTGGGTGAGGGAACAAAAGGTTGTTGAAACCATAGGCTCCCGGGAGATGTGGGGGATGAACTAGGCAAGACCAACGCAATGGGTGGAAGGTGGTATTCCGTTCATCAAGCCATTGTTTCCCTAGGATTATGCAAGGGCCTTCCAAAGTTCCAATTTGACACCATGCTCCATCAAAGTATTTGGTCTCTCCAAACCATTTATGGAATTCAACAAAGACTAGGTCTCCGTTGTGCACAATTTGTCCGGTCGTAGAGAGGGTGGCTACAATGCCGGGGGATACCCAATTATCTTCTACCATGTAGATGAAGTCAATTTCTGTGGGGCTCCCATTAGGTAGGTATGCTTGGGATATGATGGGAATTGGGGCCTTTTGGTCTGTAGACTCAATGACAATGGGAGGTGGATAATGCATGGAACGATCCGATGAGAACTCTAATGCAAGCGTGCCCATGGACTTGACTTGATAGAGACAAGTCAATGACTTGCTCTGATACCACTTGATGTGACACAACCTAGGGGGTTCTTCACATGATCAAATGACCCTTGGACCTAGCAAGCAACCAACGCACGAACCGGTGACTTTACTCGGGCGGACTCACCCGCTAAGCGCACTCTTATGCCCGTAGGCAAACTGGTGATAGTGGTGAGGGTCCGGGACGGGCCCTTGCTGCTCCGAGGGTTGGCTAGCTTAGGATTGGACCTCTCAAGGGTCCTAGGATGTCCACTCTCATAGACGGCCAGCACGCCGAGGGCGTGGGTATTAACGGTTCACTCACAACTCACCCGCGGTAATCATTCATTCACAAGCAAATTTGAGTTCGGGCACTCCACTTACCACCGACGGCACTAAGATACAATACTACTCAAGCAAGGAAATTTCAGCAAAGAGGAGTGTGCAGTGGCTCACCTAGTCGGTGTGAAGACACCGATCCCGGTCGGAGACGAGGGCGAGCGAGGAAGCGTGGGCTTACCCGCACGCCGCCCCGGAGAAGCTTCAACCTGAAATTGTAAATTACATGCACTACACCCCATGCAAGGGGGGGGTTCTTGGGGTGGGGATTAAGGTGTTACAATCAAAACTACCACCACGCAGGGTGGGGCCTTCAGCCGGCCAAGCGGGGTGGGGAAAATAAGGTAAAGAATGTCGGTTGAGTGTGGATGCCGAATCTGCCGGTTATCTGCGAACAGGGACAGTGGGGCGGTGTAATGACCGTAGATCCTTCTCACGAATTTTTCCGATAGCGAGACTGGCGGCAAAAGCTTCGTAACAGGTACAGGAACGCTTCAGATTTTTGTGAATTTCTTTTGAGACCGTGGCTGACCGGAGCAGAGGTTGGAACAGAACATGAGGTTTTCTGATCCACAGTTGCAGACTTTTGGCAGCAGGTTGCAGAGGACGCCACGCACTCTCCCGAACTCCGATCAGCACGAAACTGGCGGTGACGTCTTCGTGGTCAAAGTAGCTTTCAGCCGAAGGTAACGGGGCTGCAATCAGAGGTCGAGGGCGGTCGGTGTACCCTGAAGAGTTGGCACTGGTCGGAGTAGACAGCAGGAGACAGAACTGGAGAGCTCGGGGGAGAAAATTCGTAACTCCTTCCTCCGGCAGCCGAATGAGGTTCTGTTTCTTGATCTTGGAAGAAGACTAGCAGAGGAAGAACTTTGATGAAGGGGCTTCAGCCTGAATGCGCTAGGGTTCGTTGTGGCAGAGTGATCTCTCAGGTTCTGATGCTTGGCAGGGAGGGTTCCGCATAGTCGTGGGAGAACGGAGTTCCTGGACAGCCCCGAGCTCCGATGAAGACGAAACCACTTTGGTGTCGAAGAGGACAGGCAGACGCTTCCACGGATGTATCTTGGGCCTTCAGAATCGCCCGGAGGAAGCCGTGGTCACCTCTGCAAGTCGGTACTCTTCTTCTGATCTGCAACTGAAACTGTAGGTTGAAGATGACGGGGGGGAATGGGGTATGTGGGAGGGGAAATGGGGGTGGATGAGTGTAGGAGTGACCCCTGGTTGTAAGGGGGTCTTGGAGGGGGTGTTCCAAGGTGTGTATGAGGGAGAATGGGGTCTAGAAGGTGGTGTTTGCAGTGGGTGAGAGGGGAGCTACGAATTTGGGATGGGTGGGGAAGAGAGAAGGAGAGATCTTTCTCCAAAATTTGAAAATGGACTAATGTGGTTAGTGGGGCTTTGGGAATGGGAAGAGTTGTGTTGGGGAAGGGAATGGGTGCTTGGGGTAGTGGGAAGGGTGCTTGGGGAAGTGGGTGGGGTAGTTGGGGGTTGGGAGGTGGAGCTAGGATTGGTGGAAGCTCCCTTGGGACTAGGGGGTGGAGTAATGGTGGCTTGGGGAAGTGGAGGGTCTTAAATGAGGTGGATAGCTAGTGGAGGTGGTTGGGGAAGGGAGGAGAGAGAAGCAAATTCGGAATTGGGTGTTGAGGAGAGAGAAAGTGGAGTGAAAAAGAGAGATTAAGAGAGGGAAGGGTGGGGAATCTCTCCCCTAGGGCATCTCACCCAAGAAATGTTGGAATCACTCCACTAAACTAAGCTTTGGACTCTCAAATGGCATTTTTCATTGATTGATTCATTGATTGATTAAGTTCAAATGGAGGAAATGGGGTCCTATATATAGGAAACCCACATTTCTACAAAAGACCCTGACAAAAGACTCATTGACAAATAACCGAAGGGGTAGGGGAGCTCATTGGGCCAAGCCCGAAGAAATGGGCCCAATTAGCACATTACACAATCTAATGACACTCAAACATAGGAAAATAAATGCTAGACCTAGGGAAATGACTCAAATAAAATGAAAATTACATCAATGACTCAAATAAAAATTACATAGGACTCAAAATTAAATGACTAGACCAGGCCTGATGAAATAGGTGGTGATGTTCTCATCAGGCACACCAGGTGGGACTGAACCACCTTTCATCTTTTCACCGAGATCTAGGGCCTCATGGCCTCCTCCTAAAATTCTAACATCCTCAAATTTAAATTGCAAGGGGACGAACTTCAAAGAAACCAATGGCGGTTACGTTCGGACCTCTGGTGGTTGCAAGCCATGCGGAGCATGGCTACTTGGCGGTGCCAACCCGGTTCGGCGATTTCCCACGGTTGTTGGGTTCCCCAACTTTCTGGGGGTAATGTTCGTGAACCTCTTGAAGATCCAGGGAATCGAGCCCGTCGCCAGTGCGGAGGTGACACCTGAAGAAGCGAAGGTGGTGGGCTGTTACGTCCACCACATTGACACAAAAAGGAAGTGCACTCCAGCTGTCAGGAGGGTGGCTAAGAAAACTGTCAGTATGCTACAAGGCCGGCTCTCTGTCTCTGGCAAATTCATCATGATCGGAGGAGTATGAGTTTACTTGAATGGCCGCCAGGCCACAATTCCATCCGACAGGGTTATACCAGCGGTGTCGGTGCATAATCAATTCCAAGCACTAGCCCGAGATAGAGCGGACCGCACAGGGTCCAGACTGAAAGAAGGGTTGGCCCCGAAGCTGACCAAATTTAAGCAAATGTGGGTGTCGAAACGGCAAGCCCTAGCCCCAGTTCAGCCTGGGCTTGTCATGATTGACAAGTTCGAAAAAGAAAAAGAAGATGAAGAAGGAAGGACCGAAATGCTGGCTCGAGCATCTCGAAAACTAGCCTTCCGAGCTTATGGCAGGCAGGCAAACATTTACTCAAATGATGGAAGGTATGGTGATATGTCCGAGTGAAGATGCCTCGCCTACAGATCCCCCGCACAAATTAGAGTGCCACCACCTAGAGTCTGCCTCACCAATGGGCAATATGATGTTACTCAGGCTGTACGAGGATACCTCTACGGCCTCGGAAATACCCTTTTGGGGACAGCAGATCCTAGAAGTTGTAAATGATGCGAAAAGAAGTCGGGGGCAACAAGTCGACCTGAGAAACATCGAAGATGTGGAGTCGGGATGCCACGGGCCACCCCTCCGTGAAGAATCCACACCGAGGGTCTCAGTGTTTGACCGATTGACTTTTCTTGGACAACCATCGAGGAAAGTAATTTGAAGGAATAGGAAGTTGCAGATTTTCACCTACAATATGGCCGGAGTGGCCAGTCATTACGGGGCTCTCCCCGAAGACCACGAAGAAGTGGCCAAGCTCGCTGAAAGGCCAGGTCCGGTCACCAAGAGAAGGAGAGCCGCAGCCGAGATAGTACAAACCCTCGCCGGTGAAACGAGCTCAGACGTGGTCGCCATGGCGAAAAATGTGGTTACCACTAAAGATGAAGGAGAAAGGCCGACACATTCTCCAGATACTCCACTGGAAGGAGGGCCAAGTTCCCAGCCCATCAACCCCCGATCTGGCGATGATGATGCTGCTTCAAGCATATCGGCAGGAGATCGACGCTCTGAAAAGGCAAGTGAGCGAATTGACCATGCATGCTTCTGCCTCGAAGCAGGTCGAAGCCCCTCTGGAAACATCCCCGCAAGGTGCTGATGAATTCGAGGGCTCATCCCAAATGACGGCTTCACAGTCAATACCTAACTACACTGGGGGCACGGCCCCAATACCACACCTAGCTCCCTAGCACCAAGGAACCGCCGTGGTACCTCAGGCAACAGCGTTGGCAACGCCACAAAGCCAGTCGGCTCATATCTACCCAGAGCCGGTGGACCCGGCAATGGGGAACAAGCTGATGATTGAACAAATGATCGAGATGAAGCTGGCCGATCGAAGCACTGAGGAATATGCCTCTTTTGATGGGTACAAGGTGCCCTACCCTGCCCATCATGCAGCCAAGAGATTGCCTCCCGGCGCTAACAAGCCATCGAAGTTTGACAAGTTCAATGGGCAAGGTTCGCCGAAGGAACATATAGCCTATTACATCAACGTGATGGGCAATTTGGCGATCGATGAATCATACTTATTGAAGTTCTTCAGGTCCTCACTCACGGGGCTCTCCTTTGAATGGTACTTAAACCTGTTGGCGGGGTCCATCAGTGACTGGCCGGATATGCAAAGAAAGTTTCGGGAGCGATTCCACGTCACCGAAAGAGAGGTCACCATAGCTGAACTTTATGCTTCCAAGCAGAAGAATGATGAAACTGGTATGTAATATATCAAGAGATGGCGGAACCTTAGCATGAGGTGTTGGCGTCCGCCACATCAAGAGGATGCGGTCCAGATCTGCAAGCAGAATCTGAAGCGGGAAGTCCTTGAATGGACGATCAGCATGGAGATCAGGTCTTTCGACCGATTGAACAATGTGGTGGCAAAAATCGGGGCTTTCCTCTCCAGATACTCTTCCACCCTAGCTGCCTCGAGCCAGAAGGCAATGTCAGCTGATAAATGGCCTACGCCCAAAGAAGTCAATATGGTTGACTTTAAGGACTTCAAGCAGCAGAAGAACAAGGATAAAAGAGTCACCAACACTCTTCCTGCCAAGCCGGCTGAACAACAAGAAGGCTCCTCCTTGCGAACCAGAATGAAGAAACTTTTTTCCTTTCCAAAGGAGAAGACCCAGGTCCTCTTTGAATGGGCCACCAGATACAACAAGATCACTCTCCCGGAGCCGAAGAGACCCAGTGATGCCAAGAAGAAAGATGATCCTCGATACTGCCCATACCATCATATGCTCAGACACTCTGTCGAAGACTGTTATGTGTTCAAAGACATCATTGAATGTATGATCAAGAAGGGAGAGCTCCAAATGGGCGAACATAAGGTGGACCCACCACGCCCTCACGAGATGCCTATGATGGGGGCCACGACCAATATGATATCTTTATAGCAACAATTGCCCGAGGAGGTGGCAGAAGTTTGTACAAAGCACACCTATGAGGCATTCGTCTTGGCCCCTACAAAAGACGACGGAAATTGGCTAATGGTGCCAAAGAAGGCAAGAAGAAAGTCGGCATCCTGCCCTACCCCGGGAATCCGAATTCACGGTGTCACGCCTCAGCCAGCACCGTCGGTGGTAACACCGGTTTAGGATGAGATGACCCCTCGAATGGTCATCCGAAGGCCAACCGACAATAAGAAGAAGCAGATCCCACTACGGATGCACAAAGAAGCCAGCCCAATAGTCGGATGACTGCAGGCGATCATCGATGGGTTGGAAGAATATGAACAACCCAAGATCCAGTCGGTGCAGCTGAAGGAGTATGTCCCCTGGGAGCACCTAGAGTCCCTCAAGCTAGATCAAGAAGCTATAGATGAAATTTGGGGGGAAGCTGCCCCGAAGGATGCTCCATGCGAGTAGATGCCAACTCAAAAGAAAAAGAAAAAGAAAAAGAAAAAGCCAAATAATAAAAGAAAATGCAGCATTGTATCCTAAAATACTTTGTCAGCTTTATTCAACATGGCCCAAAACTCAGAAGAGGAGGATGAGGAGATATGCTTCACGTTGACCGAAGCAAACCAGGCCGAAGCTTCCACCTCACAGCATGTCACTAGATCTGGGAGGAGATGGGGACGTTTGCCTCCGGCCAATCACAATATCATATTCAGGGGTGAACAACCATATCAAATCCCCGAACCTGAAGTGAAAGGTGCGAGAGTCCCGCCTCCACTAGGCATCTACCCCGAAGATACAACCGGTGAAGTGGTTTCCTCGTTCGCCAAATTTCTGCTTGCGCAGAAGGGCAAACAGCCGGGTCAACATGCTAATCCAAAATCCAAGAACGCTCCTGCCTCGACCTCAGATGCACCACCCTCGACAAACAAAGATAATGAGGGCACTGCCCTTATGGCTAAGCCCATGTAGATAAAGGAACTAGCCGACCAAGTATGTCAGGATCGGGCAACCCCCGAAGAGGAAGATAAACTATCCTCTCCACCGACTTCTCCAGCACCCAAACATGGCAAGCACAACAAAGCCGAAGAAGCCAGGCTGGCCAATGTCAGAGCCGACAATAGGATAATGAGGCAACTGAAGAGAGTTCTAGCAAGATTCAGCGTCTGGGAGATACTCTCCCTAGATGAAGAAACCAGACAGGCTATCATCGTAGCCTTACAAACCCCATCATACTACGAGAGCTACTTCGTCGAGATACGTTTGGGGGCAACCATTACCATCACTAAAGAAGATATGCTCCTGCCTTAGGCCAGT
Source organism: Amorphophallus konjac (assembly GCA_022559845.1). Classification (NCBI taxonomy): domain Eukaryota; kingdom Viridiplantae; phylum Streptophyta; class Magnoliopsida; order Alismatales; family Araceae; genus Amorphophallus; species Amorphophallus konjac. The sequence continues at coordinate 233,503,055 of CM040122.1, forward strand.
CACAATAGACAGTTGTATATGAGGGGACAATTGAACGGCCAGCCTATAAATAGGATCATGATTGACCTAGGGACAACTATGAACATACTCCCCTACCGGGTCTACCAGAAGTATTATTTCAATGTGCACCTGATCGAGGTAAGGGACATGAAGATAGTTGGGTTCAACCAGAAGTTTGAAGTCCCAATGGGCATAGCGGAGTTCGAACTCTCGCTGGGAGACTTCACCACCAAGGTGTAGTTCTACGTCATCAACTCTGATACTTAATACAAAGCATTGTTAGGCCGGCCGTGGCTGCATTAAAATCGGGTGGTGTCTTCCACCCTGCACCAATGCATTAAGTACTCCCGGGATGGAAAAGAAGAAAGAATATTTGCTGACTTACACCCGCTTTGAGGTGTTTGAATGCCATCTGCTGGATGCATCACTCCATATGGAGAAGCCAAAGCAGACTTTCCAGCCAATTCAAGGCAAAGGGAAGAAGATAGAAGAAATCGGCAACTGGTTCCCTCCACCCTCGCCTGACTATGTGGCTCCGCAGGAGGTGTCACACATTTCTGAAGTTGAAGGGGTGGTTCAAGCAATCCCATCCGATATTCACCCCGAGTCGAAAATGCCAGAGCTCGAGGATTTGCTAGGGTTACGTGAAAATCCATCCAAGGATCGCAAAGCCCCATACAGATATAGACTGTCAAACAATCGAATTACTGAAGATTCTGGAGGTGCCCAATCCTGAGGGCCAACCTACCATATTTTATATGGCTAATGAACAGTCGGTGAAAGGGGATGACCATTGCAGATTCCCCGAAGAAATTTATGACCCAGTCGTCCCAATCATGGGGCTTCCTGATATATCCGGCAAAATGGTGAAGATGGCCAGGAGGCAACAGGTACTTTTCTTCCGAGTCACAAGCCAAAATCAAATGTTCAAGAAGTTGTGGTATCCGCCCAACTTGGATAAAGAACTACAAAAGATCACCCAGCACCCTGGCTTGGGTTTCTCTGTAGAAGAATTTTATGAAGCAAGCATGATATCTGTCTCTGCCACACCCGGCGATGACCCCCCAAAAGACCCATATATATATAAGGCTTAAGAGTAGCACGTGCCTCCAGATGGTGAAATGCAAAATGAAGAAATACACCTCTGGAGGCCACCTCCGCGCAGGGATATAGAGCTGGTCACATCCACTTCCGAAGGACTGGTCCCAGATAGTCAAAGTGATGAAGTGTTGCTGCCTCTGCCCGACAATAGAGCGAAAGGTAGTGGTCCGAGCTACACCCCAGATCTCTCTCAATACAACCCTATTACGCTTGCATTATTATATGAGCAACAGCAAGAGATCAAGATACTGAAGGCACAGTTGGCCGAAATGACCAGACTTCTATCTAATCTAACTGGGGGGATTCTCATCCAACAAGGTGGTCCCACGAACCCGAAGCACTTCCCTGTAACTAAAGCATAACTTGTTGAAAAATGTTTTGATTATGAAAAACTTTATGTATATGAGTGGCTACTTTTGTGTGGCTCATGCCTTGGTTTTTGAGTTGGTTTTGTGATGATAATTTGCCTTATACATGTGTGGACAATTTGCCTTACACGTGTGAATTAATATCTTCCCTTCAATGTATATTTATCCCTTGAAGCATTCAAGTAGCAATTTGAAGCAACTTGACAGAAATGAACAAGAGCAAGTCGACTTGCCTGTTGAATAAGTCGACTTGGACAGGCTGCCAGAAAGGAATCCACTGAGCAGGTCTTCACCAAGTCGACATGGAAGTCCCAGAAGTCGACTTGGCCCCATGCAGACAGCAACAGTTCAAGTTGATTTATTTGAATATGCTGCAGCATATGGTTAACAGCTCAAGGGAAGATGATCTATTTGCAAGCCAAGCTCAAGCTAGCAAAAGTCAGCCCAACAGGCAATGAGGTCAGCAGAACAGAAAGTTAGTAGCACAAAGGCTTGGTCGACTCCATGCACTCAAGGATTCGATGCCATAAGAGAATTCATGAAATATGTCACAGCATCACAGGCACCAGCCCAGCTCATGTAGTAGCAAATGTTCAGAAGCAACAGGAGTAAAGGGTTTCTTTCTCTCATGTCAGTGAGTAGCAACTGCACATCAAATGTTCAATAAAATGCTGCTCAGATCAAGAGACAGCAGAAGAGACCATGGCATTTCAAGCATCAATGGAAATTCCAGCAGCAGTATGCTACCATCATACAAATTGGTTTAGCAAGGTCAAAATCAGAAAATGACTCCTCAAAAATCAAGGGGCAATGGGTTCATTAGTTGCCTTCAAATCATTGGTGTATTCACTCTTATCTTCATGTTTCTAATAGGTTGGAAAGCAATGCTAATACTCCATCTAATTTTGACAAAACCTCATAGCATTGGTGAGTCTCTCTAAATTTCATATTCTCACAATGTAAGGTGAGATTATTGGGTAAGCTAACGTTCATAATGCTTGATGGGAACTAACTTGGTATTTATGTGTTTTCATGCATATTCATCTTGGGGTTGTAAAGCCTTGATTGTGGTTCATGTATATTCTTCATGGTTCTTGAGGCTCATAATGTGCTTAAGCAATTCATATAAAACTTGATGGAATTTGGTTTGAATGATGCACTTACATTGCATGAATGCATGGCTATTTGATCTTATGTTTTGGTAGTGAATAGAAGTTTAAAACATCTTCTAAGTGAGTTCAATGAAGCATTTTATGTGAACAAGCCTAATGTATAATTCTTGATGCATAAACTTTGATCCTCATGCAAAATAATTGTTTCGTCATGTTTCTCAGGTTGAAATTGATGGTTGACTCCTTTCAATATCAAATGCCATTGGAGAGGTCTTATCTTCACGAAAACTTGTCAAAAAAACCAGTTTTTCACTCTGCACATGTAGGGGTCGACTCCCAGAGTCGACCCCCATTTGTTGTAGCTCTGCCCTGGCAGACTGGGTAACACCCAGCTGCAAGAGTCGACTCTGGGAGTCGACTCTTGCAGGTCTGGGCACTGCCCAGTGAACCTGCTAGGAAGAGTCGACTCCAAGAGTCGACTCTTTCCGGCCAGGTTCATTTCGGGTCATTCGAAACCTGACTTTCTCCTCTTGTTTGACCCTCTAAACTTACCCATTTGCCCCCAATAGGTTCCTACACTTATGAGGGCATTCATAACAAGTTTTAGGAGGGTTAGATGGGTCTTTTGGCCACTCTTGCTTACATATATACCTCCACTCTGAACTTGAGGAATAGAACCCCTAATGTGCTTATTTTTCTATCTTGCAGGAGAAGAAGGCCAAGGATGAGAAAATGAGAACTTGGGAAGGGGTTTTGATCTACTTCAAAGCTTTTCTGGAGATTGTGAAAGAAGAGAAAGAAGAGCGAAATGATGAAAGGAGTAAGATGATGGTGACTTCGCGATCATCCGTCAACGAACCAAGGAGAACCAAATCTTTTAGAGAAGGGGAAGGTTTATGCTTGAGAGATCTTCTTTATTTCAGTCTTTAGATTATATCTTGGGATTATTGTATTCATCTATGAAGATTTCATAAATTTCTGAATGAATATCTTGTGTGGGTGTTCGGAGAGTTGATTCTCCGAGTGTTTGTGTTGACGCTTGTGCGTCATTTTGTGCGGTGGATATCCGTGTGTGATTTGGGGGTTGTTTCCCATGTGTGGTTGGGAGTTTACTCCCGTGTGTTTGTGCAGTTGTCGCCCTGCGAGTGTGTGTTGGAGCTTGGGTCCGTGTGTGTGTGGGGATTTATCCTCGTGCTCATTTTCCAGCAGTGAAGGCTCACTCAGTTGAGTGAGGGGTGGACGTAGGGAGCCCGGTGTGGTCCCGAACCACCTTAAAAGTCTTTGTGTCATTGTGAATGCTTGTGTGATCGCTCCATATCTTCTACCCTCATTCACAAGATGGTTTAATTACTGTGCTTCACTTCGATCTCAGTTTCACACACACACACACCGTTTAGTTCAGCTTGTCTATCTACTGTTTGAGTGAACATCTCCACATACTTTTGGAACGGTCTCTTGTTACACACACACACCGTTTAGTTTAGCTTGTCTATCTACCGTTTGAGTGAACATCTCTACGTACTCTTAGAACAGTCTCTTGTTAATCTAAATATGCATCATCAGATATTAAGTGTTTGCTATGTTTCTGCTGTGTGGCGTTTGTGTTTTAAATTGGACTTAAATTTTTAGAGGGATCTATTCACCCCCCCCCTCTAGATCCGTCTTCTTGCACTACGGGACCCAACAATTGGTATCAGCGCTAGGCTCTGTTGTCCCTGGATCTAATGATCTACATAGTGATCCCAGTGCATCATTTCTCGATGAATTCCCTACCTATTTTTGATGGTTTAGATTTTAGTTTATGGATGGGCAGAATGTGTAACATCATTGTCTCTTACGAACCTTCATTGTGGAGACTAATTTCTGATGGCCCTTAAAAGCTGCCAAAAGATAAATCCACATGGACTGTTGAACACAAGTCCAGACATTCTGATAATGTTAAGATTTTTGAATCTATTAAAAACTACAGTTGATCATAACACGTTTACATTTGTGTCTGATTGCAAGACTGCTAAAGAAATATGGGGTGGTTTAGTCAAGATTCATGAAGAGAAGGAAGAACGTCTATGTTTCATGGCTGACAAGCTGGCTACATTGAGCGACGTGTCCGAGCAATATAGTTATGAAACTGTCTTTGAGGTAAACTCTGACACTCCATCTGATGAAATGTTATTTAAAGAACTACTTGATGCTTTTGAAGAATTGTCGAGTAGATACAAGAAAATTAAGTCAAAAAATACAAAACTAAGAAAGAAAATTGAAAACACCATTCATGACTTCCTCTTTGAAAAATGCGTTGAGTTTGAGGAATTAAATGAGACATGCATGATTGACATTGAAAATTACAAAGAAATGATTGCATGTTTAAGGAGTGAAAACGAAGCTCTCATGAATGAAGTTGATCAAATGGAAAAAATTGAAAATGAGCTAAGAACCCAAATGAAATAAGACTCTCTCGATCATGATCTTTGCAATGAATTGATTATGAATGATAAACTTGTAAAAGAAAATGAAAGATTGAAATAATTGAACACATCCATATCTGAAAGACTATTAACTCTTGAAAAAGGAAAAATTGTGGTTGTTCAAGAATCTAAAAATGTGAGTATGTTAAAACATGAAATAGAAAGCCACAAAACCATCAATGCCACATTAAATGAAAATGTCATTTCCTATGAAAATGAGATCTCTTCATATGAACTGCAAATTGCATCACTTGAAAAGGAAATTAGTGACTTGAATGAATCTCGGTCTATTTTTGTGAAAGGGAAAGATAACCTGGATAAAATTTTGGGGACCAAGGTGAATTTTCAATGGGAAGGACTAGGGTATGATCCCGATAAAAAGAAAGCCTTTGGTTTGAAAATGCAAACTTCCTTTGTGCATGCATCATGTTCCTCCAATATTTCAAATGCCTTTTCTATTGAGAAACCAAAGTCTAAAGTTCATCCTCAGCCTAGGACCAAGAAATCTGATGCTTCACCTAAATATCAAGATGGTCCTAAAAGTCAAAAGAAAAAGTTTGATACTCATAAGAATCATATGAAGCATGTTCAAATGAGAAAGGCTTCTAATGTTAGTTGTTTCTACTGTGACATGTACGGACACATGATGCATGATTGTCTTGTTATGAAAAATGATGAATTGAAAGCATGCAAAAGAAAAACTGATTTAAAAAATTCAAGGAGTTTTTCAAACAGAAAAAATGGATTTGAAAATTCCAAGGTTCATGCAAAAAGACCATATGGTAGGGATGCACCTCTACATTGTTATTATTGTGGGAAATATGGTCATACAATAAACTCATGCTTTCAAAAGAAGAATGATAACAATCATGCAATGAAGAAGAAAAATTTCCATGCTAATAATGATAACATTTTTGCTAAATCACAGAAATTCAATACTCATGCTTACAAGAAATCTGTGAAGTCTTCAAAGTGTTGTCATTATTGTGGAAAGATTGGGCACACTATGGATGATTGTGTTGTGATGAAATTTGATGATATGCATGCTATGAAAATGTAGAGATCACCCACTAGAGGTGCAACTAACCGTCTAGGACCCAAGAAGACTTGGGTACCTAAATCTTGCATATGAGAACCTTGTTGCAGGGGTGCCTAAAGGCCAATGAAGGAATGTTGATAAACAAAGGTCTCTCAAGGCAAAGGTATGGAAATAAAATTTTCTGGAATGTTTGGTACTTGATGACAGTGTTCTTATGATAGGTTTTGGTTGTGAGAAACATGCTCAGTTTTGATTGCTTTCTCGTATGAGGTTGTTGTGGCCATTTGAATGTTGTTATAATTGGAATTGCATGTGCAGATGTGAAGTTATCTGAAATTTTTGGTATATGAAATAGCTTTGCTAAAATGATAGGTTATGCCTATCAGGAAAGCTTCACCTTGCATGAGATGGTCTTCGGACCTAAGTTCTCCACCTCGTACCAGAACGCAGAAAAATCAAATGCTTGGTTCATGAATGAATTTTCATTAGAATGGAATCAATCTGAAAAATGTGTTTCTGAAATGTTCTGAAAGTGTTGTCTTGTCTATACCTCATTCCATGCTGATTTGTGAGCTAGCCCTGATGTCTCATGGACTGCATTGCATGTTTCAAATTATTTCTGCACACTTGTACATATAGGTCATGAGATGTAGAATTGTTCTTAATGTCTTTTGATGCACCTAGTGAAGGGGAGTTATTGAATGAATGACCTGTAACTATGATACAAATTAATTTTCTTTTGGAAAATCATCCTAAGCTTATTGCTCAAAGTGACTTGCTCAAATTGTCTGAAAATTGATCCTTGAATATGTTGAAATACTCGAAAGAGATTTCTTAAATTCTGTCTGCTCAGAAGGTGTTGACCCCAAGGGTCGACCCTCTCTTATGATAGTTCTGTCTGCAGGTTTTGGTTCTGAACATTTTAGGTATCTGATCTAAATGTGTCGAGCCACATTGAGTCATGGATCTGCTTTGGCTTTACAAATCTGTCAGTTCATCATATGAATTTGAATACTTTCTTGTGCAATCAGTCAAAATGTTCAGGCCACTAGGAGTGTAAATCAAGTTGCTGTATCTTGCACTGCATTCACATATAGGTTATGAGCTGCATACCCCTGCATTCACTGAGTTCTTCTGAAGACCATGCTTTAGAAGCCATGCATAAGGTACATTTAGATGCATTCAAGGCATTCAAGCTTATTGTGCTCAAACCAAAACTACATCCTTGCACTTTGCAATGCATGTAGAACATTCAAGTGAAACTTGAAATTTTGCATCAATATTGCATTCTGCATTGCATACTACATGGCTTTCCACTACGTGCCTGCATGTTAGTAGATGCTAATCAAACCCCCATCCTTGGAATTTCTATGACCATATACTTCTTGGTAAATAATTCTACATTTGAGTCATCACTAGTGTGTCTCATGTTACACACTCAGGGGGAGTAAATATTTGATAAGTGCATCTATGCAGGGGGAGCTGCATTATCATGTGCTCAAGAAAAATTTTGGTATACATGCTAAATCAAATTCGCACACATCTTGCACAAAATGTGAAAATGAGTGTTAAACATAAGGATATAGGGATTTCTTTTCAACACTCTTGAGAAATTAAACTTGCTGCATGAATGTTAAAGAGGTAGTTGAGGAAAAAGATGTCTGCCTAATATTGTAGAATGAATCTGAAAAGAAAATGTATGGCAGAGCAATGTTCAGTCTCACTAAGTAAATTGGATGCACGTCATCTAAGATGTGATGTGGTTCATTTCTGAAAGGTATTATACTAAAGTATCTCTGTTCAATTTGAAGTGAAATGGTTAATACTCTAAGTAACCGGGGAGTCTGACATGTGCTCCATGTGTCTCCTCGCGTAAAAAGGAGTAGACTAAACCTAATCACTCTACGAAAAAATTAGATTGTTACTATGTATATTATGAAAAATATTGAGATAAGAAATTTGGTATGAAAAATATAATGGGGCAGAGCGTAGCCTCCAATATGCTGTTATCCCAAATTAAAGTGCAGTCTGTGTGGTTTCTCATTGTGTTGAACTGAAAATCTGAATATCCATATTCCTACAATCTATTTTCATGTTATTCGCTTACACATCTGGTAATTTGATTTAATATGTATTCAAAAAATTGAATGATTGCATTGGCTATTGCATGATTCTACTATATGATTGCACAAACTCCTAGGTGTACATATGAGCATCTTGGTTACACTGACTCATCTACACTTTTCGTACAACTATCCCATCCCTTTAAATAAAATGGGGAGCTATTATTGTTGCATGTGTATACACTCATATGCATTTGGAGTAGAGTCACATTTGAGTTTGGTCGACCGAACCATTTCACTTGGTCGACCGACATGTTCCTTGCGTTGAGTTTTTGCACCGCCATCTGATTTGCATGCCTATATAGTGACTAATGTTTAAAATTTCTAATGTTTCTCATGTGCATTTAGCTTCATGCATTTCAAAAGAAAACTAAAAATCTGAAAATCAACGAAAATCTAGAAGTTTGTTATCTTCTCTACATGCTTACATGGCTTCAAATGAATCACATATGCTAATAGGTTTCAAGCATTTAGATCCATTTAGTCTGAAAGACTTTAGTGTCTGCTGCAACGTGTTCTATCTAAACTTTCTAATTTGCCTAAACCTCAAACTTGATCGCCTCTTAATACATCTGCCCTGCATGCTAATTTGGCCTCCAATGTATTCCACTTGAATGTTTTGATTACGTTCATTGTCATGCATCTTCATCCCATGATAATAAATTTGATCTTCATTACTTTCCTCCCACTTTTTGATAATGACAAAGGGTATTGCTTGGGGGAGTAATTGAAGAATTGAATCAAAGCAACAAAGTTTGTCATCTATCAAAAAGGGGGAGATTGTTGAAGAATGTTTTTATTATGACAAACTTTATGTATATGAGTGGCTACTTTTGTGTTGCTCATGCCTTGGTTTCTGAGTTGGTTTTGTGATGACAATTTGCCTTATACATGTGTGAACAATTTGCCTTACACATGTGTGGATGAATATCTTTCATTTAATGTATATTTATCCCTTGAAGCATTCAAGCAGCAATTTGAAGCAACTTGATAGAAATGAACAAGAGCAAGTCGACTTGCCTGTTGAAGAAGTCGACTTGGACAGGCTGCCAGAAAGCAATCCACTAAGGAGGTCTTCACCAAGTCGACATGGAAGTCCCAGAAGTCGACTTGGCCCCATGCAGACAGCAACAGTTCAAGTTGATTTATTTGAATATGCTGCAGCATATGGTTACCAGCTCAAGGGAAGATGAACTATTTGGAAGCCAAGCTCAAGCTAGCAAAAGTCAGCCCAGCAGGTAATGAGGTCAGCAGAACAGAAAGTTAGCAACACAAAGGCTGGGTTGACTTCATGCACTCAAGGAGTCGACGCCATAAGAGAAGTCAAGAAATCTGTCAAAGCATCAAAGGCACCAGCCCAGCTCATGTAGCAACAAATGTTCAGAAGCAACAAGAGTAAAGGATTTCTTTCTCTCATGTCAGTGAGTAGCAACTGCACATCAAATGTTTGATCAAATGCTGCTTAGATCAAGAGACAGCAGAAGAGACCATGGTAGTTCAAGCATCAATGGAAATTCCAGCAGCAGTATGCTACCATGATACAAATTGGCTTAGCAATGTCAAAATTAGAAAATGACTCCTCAAAAATCAAGGGGCAATGGGTTCATTAGTTGCCTTCAAATCATTAGTGTATTAACTTTTATCTTTATATTTCTAATAGGTTGGAAAGCAATGCTAATACTCCATCTAATTTTGACAAAACCTCATAGCATTGGTGAGTCTCTCTAAATTTCATATTCTCACAATGTAAGGTGAGATTATTGGGTAAGCTAACGTTTATAATGTTTGATGGGAACTAACTTGGTATTTATGTGTTTTCATGCATATTCATCTTGGGGTAGTAAAGCCTTGATTGTGGTTCATGTATATTCTTCATGGTTCTTGAGGCTCATTATGTGCTTAAGCAATTCATATAAAACTTGATGGAATTTGGTTTGAATGATGCACTTACATTGCATGAATGCATGGCTATTTGATCTTATATTTTGGTTGTGAATAGAAGTTTGAAACATGTTCTAAGTGAGTTCAATGAAGCATTTTGAGCGAACAAGTCTAATGTATTATTCTTGATGCATAAACTTTGATCCTCATGCAAAACAATTGTTTAGTCATGTTTCTCAGGTTGAAATTGATGGTTGACTCCTTTCAATATCAAATGCCATTGGTGAGGTCTTATCTTCATGAAAACTTGTCAAAAAAACCTATTTTTCACTCTACACAGGCAGGGGTCGACTCCTAGAGTCGACCCCCATTTGTTGTAGCTCTGCCCTGGCAGACTGGGTAACACCCAGCTACAAGAGTCGACTCTGGGAGTTGACTCTTGTAGGTTTGGGAACTGCCCAGTGAACCTGCCAGGAAGAGAGTCGACTCTTTCCGGCCAGGTTCGTTTCAGGTCATTCGAAACCCGACTTTCTCCTATTGTTTGACCCTCTAAACTTACCCATTTGCCCCCAATAGGTTCCTACACTTATGAGGGCATCCTTAACAAGTTTTGGGAGGGTTAGATGGGCCTTTTGGCCACTCTTGCTTACATATATACCTCCACTCCGAATTTGAGGAATAGAACCCCTAATGTGCTTATTTTTCTATCTTGCAGGAGAAGAAGGCCAAGGAGGAGAAAAGGAGAACTTGGGAAGGGGTTTTGATCTACTTCAAAGCTTTTCTGGAGATCGTGGAAGAATAGAAAGAAGAACGGAATAATGAAAGGAGCAAGATGATGGTGACTTCGTGATCATCCGTCAACGAACCAAGGAGAACCAGATCTTCTAGAGAAGGGGAAGCTTTATACTTGAGATATCTTCTTTATTTCAGTTTTTAGATTATATCTTGGGATTATTGTATTCATCTGTGAAGATTTCATAAATTTCTGAATGAATATCTTGTGTGGGTGTTCGGAGAGTGCATTCTTCGAGTGTTTGTGTTGATGCTTGTGCGTCATTTTGTGCGGTGGATATCCGCGTGTGATTTCGGGGTTGTTCCCCATGTGTGGTTGGGAGTTTACTCTCGTCTGTTTGTGTAGACGTCACCCTACGTGTGTGTGTTGGAGCTTGGCTCCGTGTGTGTGGGGAGATTTATCCCCATGCTGGTTTTCCCGCAGTGAAGCCCCACTCAGTTGAGTGAGGGGTGGACGTAGGGAGCCCGGTGTGGTCCCGAATCACCTTAAAAGTCTGTGTCATTTTGAATGCTTGTGTAATTGCTCCATATCTTCTACCCTCATTCACGGGATGGTTTGATTATTGTGCTTCACTTTGATCTCAGTTTCACACACACACACACACACCATTTAGTTAAGTCTGTGTATCTACCGTTTGAGTGAACATCTCTACATACTCTTAGAATGGCCTCATGTTAATGTGAATATACATCATCAGATATTAAGTGTTTGCTAAGTTTCCGCTGTGTGGCGTTTGTGTTTTAAATTGGACTTAAATTTTTAGAGGGATCTATTCACCCCCCTCTAGATCCGTCTTCCTGCACTACGGGACCCAACAGAACTGTATATCCACAGGCAGAAAGATACTGAATCTGCCATGGGTTACATTAAGAGGTGGAGGGACCTCCACAAAAGATGCGAGCCTCCTCTAGGCTACGAAGCCGCTACCGAGATTTGCAATCGAAGCTTGAAGGAAGGGATTTTCCAAAGGGTGGTTGGCGTCAATTTCCAGTCCTTTGATCACTTGAGCATAATGGCAGCAGATATTGAAGCCTAGTTGTCGAAGCACCGCCCAGCCGTTGCCATGGCAGAATAAGGAGACCGATCTTTAGGCGTCGACCTGAGCGCTCTCGAGCACTTGAAGAGGAAGATGAAGGAGGTAGCCAGCCCTTCAACCAATCAGCCTGCGGAGCGAATCCCCTCATTGCGCGAGAAAATGAAAAAAACCTTATTCCTTCCCGAGAGACAAGACTCGGGTAATTTTTGAATGGGCTTGTCTTTATGACAAGATCACTCTGCCAGAGCCCAAAAGGCCAGAGGATGCCAGAAGAAGCAATGATCATCAATTCTGCCCCTATCATCAGGTGATGGGACATCCCATCGAGAATTGTTATGTATTCAAAGATATCGCTCATGGCCTGATCTGGAGGGGCGAACTGCAAATGGGGGAATATGAAGTGAACCCACCACGCCCACATGAAGCGGGCGCTTATGAAAGGGGAATCTATATGGTCTCAATCCACTACAGGACCCCCGCAGATACATCAGAGGCTGGGCAAAGCAAGCATCGAACCAGGAAGCAGCCATCTAGACGGTAGATGCTGATCATGAAGAAGGAAGCATATAGCTCCACTTCCTTCTCCATGGAGGTTGCGAGTTCAGCCAATGAAAGATGCTATGAAGAAAATATGGTCTCCCTCTTCACCCCTATGGGTGAGGTCCCCGTAGAGGCTATCTACGATGATTATCAAGAAGATCATGAAGGAATCCTACGGCTCTCTATCCCAGGAGACACCCCGAAACACTATACAATGATACATGAAGGGCCTAAGGCCGACATCTCCTACAAATGCTGGGAATCTATCGTCACGGAGGTCATTACGACCTCCGATAAAGTTCTGCAATGACAAGAGGCTGCAGAACTCCTTGTTGCCCCTAGGGGCGATACACCTACGGGCCAATACTCAAGCTACCTAGAAGCTATATTGCCGGCATCGGCACCGATTCTAGAGCCAGTGGAAGGAGCTGAAGAAGCCCCACCGTTGAGGGAGATAAGACAAGAAGGCATTTATGATGTCCTCGAGGCTGAAGAAGATGGTGAAGGCTTCATCGATCTATAGCCAGCTCCCCCAGAGATAGAAGATGGTGGCCAGGTCACCGTTGATGAGCTGATCGAAGTAAACCTTCGCACAGAAGATGAGCCTAGGCCAACCTTCCTCAGCGCCCTCCTTCTCCCAAAAGAGAGAGAGAGCGATACACAAAGCTGCTCTAAGAGTTTCGAGACTATTTCGCTTGGAACTACAAAGAAATGGCAGGCCTCAACCCAGAAGTTGCTCAATATATATTGGCCATCAACCCCAAAGCCGAACCGGTTAAGCAGTCACCTCGGCGAATGAGGCCAGAACTGATAAGCCAGGTTTGCAAAGAGGTCGACAAGCTCATAGACGTTCCGAAAACCAATACACCACATGGCTGGCCAACATTGTGTCCGTCAATAAAAAGAATTATCAGATCAGAATATCCGTGGACTTTTGGGACGTGAATAAAGCATGCCCGAAAGATGATTTCCCGGTGCCTATCACTGAAGATATGATAGATGCCACTACTGGCCATGAAGCTCTATCTTTCATGGATGGATCATCCGGGTACAACCAGATATGGATAGCCGAGAATGACAGAATTCACACGGCCTTCCGATCACCCAAGGGGATATTCCATTATAAAAGGATGTCTTTCGACCTCAAGAATGCCAGCACCACTTATCAAAAGGCGATGACGAAGATATTTGATGAACTGCTCTATGACAAAGTCGAATGCTACTTCGACGATTTGGTCGTCAAGACCATGAAGAAAGAAGATCACCTGAGTGACCACGGGATTATATTCAAAAGGCTTCGGCAATATGAGTTAAAGATGAACCTGATGAAGTGCGCCTTCGGCATTTCCAGTGAAAAATTCTTGGGCTTCATTGTCCGATATTGGGGAATTGAGATAGACCCCTCGAAGATATGAGCCATCCAAGAGCAGCGCCCTCCAAAGAATTTAATAGAACTACAGTCATTGCAAGGCCAATTAGCCTACATTTGCGGATTCATCTCGAATCTGTCCAGGTGATGTCAGCCGTTTCACAAGCTGATGATGAAAGATACACCATTTCACTGGAATCAAGACTGCCAAAGTGCTTTGGACCAGTTGAAAGAATATTTGAAGACCCCACCAGTATTGGGCACACCTGTTAAGGGGCGGCCATTGATTCTCTACATAGCCGCCACTGAATATTCACTGGGGACAATGCTGGCCCAGAATAATGACGAGGGGAAGGAGCAAGCCCTTTATTAACTCAGTCGAAGATTGGTTAGGGCGGAAGGAAAATATACCTTGATCGAGAAAGGTTGCCTCACCTTGGTCTTTGCAGTCAAGAAAATGAGGCATTACATGCTCTCACATGAAATACAGCTGATATCAAGGGCTGATCTTGTTAAATATATGCTTTCCCAGCCAATATTGAAAGGACGACTGGGTAAATGGGCCATAATCCTGATAGAATTTGATATCACATATGTGCCGCAAAAGGCTATTAAAGGCCAGGCAATGGCAGATTTCTTCGTAGCACATCTTGTGCCTGAAGATTCCCCCTAATCATGGAGCTTCCAGAAAATGAAACACTAGAAGTGGATCATGTCCCCCAGGCTGTATGGTAGCTGTATTTTGATGGGGCATCCAGAATAGAAACATCTTGACAGGGGCAAACAAGGATAAGAGTCGGAGCAGGCATCGTCCTCAAATCTCCATAAGGAAAAGTACTGCATACATCGTGCTCGATGAACAAGCCATGCACAAATAACGAGGTAGAATATGAAGCCTTGATCATCGACCTTCAGATTGCCCTCCATATGGAGATTCAGATGCTGCAAGTATTCGGTGATTCAATGCTAATTGTCAAGTAGATATAGGGGGAGTTCGATGTCTTAAAGCCCAGGTTACTTCCTTATTGCGCCAAGGCAAAGAAGCTCATGGGGTGATTCTACTTCATCGAGGTAGATCATGTCGGCCGAAGTCAAAATGCACAGGCAGATGCACTGGCGAAATTAACAACCTCACTGGCAGTCCCGCCAGATGAATCTCTTAATATAACATTCATAAATAGATGCCAGGTTTCTAGCATGATAGAGGAGCCATGTGAAGAAGAATATGAAGCTGCAACATCAGAAGCAATCATCTCTCCCAACTGGAGAGAGCCCCTGATGCAATGATTCAAACACCAATGACTGCCCAAGCAAAGGGAATAAAAGACAAATTGATCAGAATGAAAGACTCTTACGAAGTCAGGAATGGAACCTTGTTCCGGATTGTGGCAGATGCGAAAAGAAAGGTGCTCCGCCGATGTCTATCCATGGAGGAAGCCTGGATGGTCATGAAGGAAGTTCATGTTGGATCAGCTGGTGCCCATTAGGCGGAGCCAAAAATGAAAATTGCAATCAGGAAATTGGGATATTACTGGCCAACCATGTTCGACGACTATTACAAATATGTCAAATAAATGCTAGCAGCAAGCTGCAGTCCCGAGAAGACCCCTGATACAACTACACCCAATGGCGCCTAGCTGCCCGTTTGCCCAATGGGGCACCGATGTTGTAGGCCCGCTGCCCGTGTCTTCATCAGGGTGCAGATAAATCTTAGCGGCGATAGATTATTTCTTCCGCTGGGCGGAGGCTGTGGCTCTAAGAGAAGTGATAGGACAAATCGTGGTCAGATTTATCCGTCGAAACAACATATTCCGATTCGGCGTGCCCGATTGAATCATCGCTGATAACAAAAGTCACTTCCAGAACTAGAAGGTCTACAAACTGGCAAATATATTCAAGATTGATGGGAGGACATCCACTCCGTATAACCCGCAAGTATACGAGTTAGCGGAAGCCTTCAACAAAACACTATACACGCTTCTTGCCAAGACGGTTAGCTGTAGCAGGAAGGATTGGGAAGATAAGATGTATGAAGCACTGTGGGCGTACCATACCGTGTACAAGACTCCCATAGGTTGCTCACCATTTTCACTAGTGTATGGCTTCGAAGCAGTTGTCCCGATAGAGCTAGAGATACCATCATTATGGGTTGCGATCTAGCACGAATTAGTCAATGATGGCCAAACGAATATAGAAAGAAGACTAGGGGAGCTCTCCGATTTAGAAGTATAGTGGCTCAAAGCCCAGTAGAACATACAGGTCTATCAGGCCCATATGGCCCACGCCTTTCATAAGCTCAACAAAGAGCTAGAATTCAAGAAAGGAGACCTAGTCATGGTCAAAGGAAAAGAAGTCATGGCGGCCAACCCCAAAGACAAATTGAATGAAAATTGGATAGGACCTTATGTGGTCCAGAAAGTTTATGAAGGCGGTGCTTATGTCGTCGTCAACCATCGGGGGGAAGTTCAATTTCCACCCCTCAATGGGAAACATCTGAAGCTTTACCATGCGCCGCTACCTCAACTCGGTGATCAACTAAAATCGATACCCCACAATGAATAAGATTATATCTCGGAGCTCTTGTAATGAGTCACCATAACCATTTAACTCGGTGCCCATGGCCTTCCGGGGTCTTAACCGAGGGGTACAACTGAGACCTTTCATCGAAGTTAAAAAAACCCGAACTCCTTGTGTTGGTGCAATCCCAGCATCGATGAACCACTTAACTCGCCACACAGGGCCTTCCGGGGTCTTAGATGAGGGGTACGACCTGGACCTTTCATTGAAGTTGGAAAATCCCGAACTCCATGCGTCAGTGCAATCCCAGCATCGATGAACCACTTAACTCGGCACCCATGGCCTTCTGGAGTCTTAGCCGAGGGGTACGACCTAGATCTTTCATCGAAGTCAGAGAAACCCGAACTCCTTGCATTGGTGTAATCCCAACATCATTGAACCACTTAAACTCGGCACCCATGGCCTTCCGGGGTCTTAGCCGAAGGGTACTACCTAGACCTTGCATCTAAGTCGAAAAAACCTGAACTCCTTGCGTTGGTGCAATCCCAGAACCGATGAACCACTTAACTCGATGCCCATGGCCTTCCAAGGTCTTAGCGGAAGGGTATGACCTTGACCTTCCATCTAAGTCGGAGAAACCTGAACTCCTTGCGTCGGTGCAATCTCAGTACCGATGAATCATTTAACTCGGTGCCTATGGCCCTCCGGGATCTTAACCAAGGGGTACGACCTAGACCTCTCGTCTAAGTAAAAGAAGCCCGAACCCCTTGCGTCAATGTAATCCCAGCATCGATGAACCACTTAACTCGACACCCATGGCCTTCCGGGGTCTTAGCCGAGCGTACCGACCTAGACCTTTCATCTAAGTCGAAGAGAAGCCTGAACTCCTTTCGTCGGTGCAATCCCAGAACCAAATGAACCACTTAACTCGCTGCCCATGGCCTTCCAAGGTCTTAGCTGAGGGGTATGACCTTGACCTTCCGTCTAAGTCGGAGAAACCCGAACTCCTTACGTCGGTGCAATCCCAGTACCGATGAATCATTTAACTCGGTGCCCATGGCCCTCCGGGATCTTAACCGAGGGGTTCGACCTAGACCTCCCGTCTAAGTCAGAGAAGCCCGAAGCCCTTGCGTCGATGTAATCCCAGCATCGATGAACCACCTAACTCGGCGCCCATGGCCTTCCGGGGTCTTAGCCGACGGGTACGGCCTAGACCTTCCATCTAAGTCAGAGAAACCAAATCTCCTTGCGTCGGTGCCATCTCAGTATTGATGAACCACTTAACTCGGTGCCTATGGCATTTTGAGCTCTTAGCCGAGGGGCTCGGCCTAGACCTTCCGTCTAAGCCGGATGAACCTAATTCCATGCATCGGCATGAACCCAATGTTGACGATACCACTCGGAGTGGCACCTGTCTCTCGGACAAGACCAACCCATCCGTCCCACCAAGATGATCAATACAACCCAATGGCTTAGACCTTCTGTCTAAGACCAGAAAAGTCAGATATCCTTGCGTCGGCATAGACCCACTATCGACGATATCATCTTGATTGGCACCTGACTCTCGATCGGGACCAATCGATATAGCTCACGGCCAACACCGTTCGCGTGAAGCTGAAGATGTCCCGTGTAACGACCCGAAATCTGAGAACCGGGAAGGCCCGATAGCCCGAATCTTGAACCGCCACCCACGAGCCCGAAGACTCGGAAGGGTTAAAAGGATGGTGTGGAGATACACAAGAATCTAAAATAATTGCAGAGTTACGCAGTTAAATGAATTAAGCAGGAAGCCATAAATAACATTAATTAAATTACATGGTCCACAAAAATAACATCAGTCTAAAATAGACAGTAGTCCACAACTAGTACAGTCCAAAGAAAAGTACAACTACGCGGGGCATACCCCAAAACTGGCAACTGGCAACTAACCATGGGCACCAGAACCACGTGGAGCCTCTGAAGCGCTCCCCTGAAGCCTCGTGTCACCTGAAACACAGTGAAAACACGCAGGGAATGAGCCTCAAAACACAAGGCTGAGTAGGGATCATCCGGTCCCCACCTCGCAAATCGGGAAACTGTGCAGAAAGTAACTACAAGCTAATATGACGGCTAGTACCGAACACATAGCATGAAAACCGAGATAACTCGTCAAAAGCCAAAGAGTTGCTATCACACAAAGACAGGAGTACCAACCCACTAGAAGCAAGGCCGGATGCGTCCACTGACGACTTAAACCGCGCCTCAGGAGTCCCCCTCGACCCCTGGTGGAACAGGGACACCGTACTAGTAACCAAAGAACAAGTGACTAGCTGGGGTCGTGCTCGTCAGTGCGGGTCCAACCGCCCCCAACCATGTGTGCACACACAGATCGCGCGTCCTTGGTCTGGCCCTCTGAATAGTTTTCCCCTCAGTCGGACTCTAGCTGAAAGACGTGGGGCCCAACGGAAACCAGTCTAAAAACCGTCTCTCGGGGTAGCCTCGCCACCACTCCCTGGTGGGACCACTCGCGTGTCGGAAGGCTACGACTAGTGGAGGGTCACTGAGAGAGTAGACTCTCTAGTCAACGGAAAACAACGTCTAAACCGGAAAAAGTACAAGGGCCGCTCCTCGTACCGACACCGACTCACGGTGACATAAGCTGAGAACACCACCTCCCGGGATCCCACGTCACCCTCAGGTGTGGCCCCCACATGATGCCCAGCATCAGTCAGGCCACGGGTCAGCACGTGGATCGAGATCCACTCACCCGGGACTCGAATCGGAAAGCATAATTCCGATTGGACATAAACCCCTAGCGGTCCAACTTTGGGCCGCCATAGAGGCTAGCGGTCCAGCCTTAGGCCGCCACACTCTGGGTTGCGAACGAAATGGCGGTCCTACCTAGGTCTGCCACAGGGATGAGGCGGGCGTACCCTCGGCCGCCACACCGCAAAAATCCCCAACGGTCGAAAACCAACGGTCGGAAATCAACGGTCAACTCACCCTCTGGCGGTCTGACCTTAGGCCGCCACACCTTCTGGTGGTTTATCGTGCAGTCGCCAGACCACATTGGGACCTACCGACAAAACAATGCCCTGTGGCGCTCCCACCTTGGGTCGCCACAGGCTCTAGCGCACCTACCCTGGGCCGCCAAAGACTCTGGCGGTCTCTGGAAGGACCGCCAAACCATCCCGAGAACGAGCCGGCGGGAAGAGATCCAAAAACTCGTTCCACGCCCCGATCATCCATGGATGAGGGGGAAAACAAGGGGGATGCTCCCTTATAACCCCTAGCATGCATCTACGCCCTCGAATCGGTCCGACACGTGACGAAACGGTAGATCGGCACACAACCCCCAAAACATGGATTTTACCCTACCTCGCTCAAAAATGCCCCTCTCGACCTCTCCTCGGCCTACAAATTGCGGGGGACGATGAGATGAGCATGGCGATTCGTCTCCCTACCTCAATGGAGCTAGAGATCCACCGAAACGCCGCCAAACGCAAATAAGAAGCTTTTAGATACCTTGAACCGTCACGAAATCCCACGAGCCGCACACCACCACTATCGCCTCACCACCGCCGTCGCCGCCACGTCATCACCTCACCGCCGTCTGCAGCCGGAGGGGAGTGCCGACGTGGTCACGTCGAAGGAAGAGAGAGGGAAAGAAAGGAGGCACGGTCGCTCACGGAAGAGAAGGAAGAGGAACAAAGAAAAAGGGAAAGAAAAAGGGAAAAGAAATGGGGTTATATAGAAAATCTTGATTTTCTGAAAATATGAAAAAATAGAAAAATATACCGCCACGATCGTTGGAACGCGCTGATCGCTGTGGTACCCTCCCTGAGTAGGTGAACGACTCGGTTTACCCGCTATGGGATTCAGTAGGTCCTATCAAGGAAAAACACGGGAAACCGCGGAACACGTTCCAGGACCTCCGAAACTGATCCGAAACGCACGGATCCGAACCCGAAAGATGTCTGAAAGATAACCCCAGGCAAAATGAGAACAAAATCTCTGAGAAAGTGAATCCGAGACCCAAGAAGAAGGATCCGAAGGGTCCGGGATATTATAGCCCTCCCCCCTTAAATAAATTTCATCCTCGAAATTTAAAACAAAGCACAGGGGAAGAAAAGGGGTACTCACTCGAACAAAAAGGGGAACTGCTGACGCATCTCATCCTCACGCTCCCAAGAAGCCTCACCACCAGAGTGTCGCTACCACACAACCTTAACCAGAGGGATAACAGTGTTCCGCTGGTGCTGCTCTCGCCGATCCTCAATATGAATAGGGAACTCCAGTAGAGACAGATCGGGAGTCACCTCGGGCCAAACCGAATCCTCCAACACATGAGAAACATCAGGCATATACTTCCTCAACATCGAGACATGGAACACGTCATGCACCACTGCAAACTCAGAAGGTAGCTGCAACCGATAAGCAACCTCGTTGATGCGCTCCACGATGAGGAAAGGACCAACATAGCGGGGACTCAGCTTCCCACGCTGTCCAAATCGCATCACTCCCTTCATGGGAGAAACCCTAAAAAATACACGGTCACTAACCGCAAAACTGAGTGGCTGCCTTCTCCGATCGGCATAACTCTTCTGTAAACTCTACACCGCCAACATGTTCTGACGGACCAGATGCACCATATCAATGCACTGCTGCTCCGGCCCTGTCACAACACGCTCACAACCTCTGACCAATCGAGCGGATTCTGACACTGTAATGCCCTAAATTCTTATCGGATTCTTATTAGGTCTTTCAGATCTTCTTTGGAGAGTTTCGGATCGCTTTTGTGGGTCATGAGTTGAGTTTTACGATCCGTGTGAGTCTTTCTCTCGTACTAGTTATGAAACCCTGCGGTGAGTTTATTTCTCTGTTCATCGACTCGGGGACGCCGCATTTGCGATATACTCGTTGTCACGCCCCGACGCGGAATATCAGGACTGGCAGTAGAAAACGCTAGTAATGATAACATGCTAAGCTAAGAATTTATGTAACGTCATGAACAAAAATAACTCCAAATCTATTACAATATCCATCAAGCCGACTTAAACATAATCAAGCATAACCTCTACTTGACTTCGTTACAATAACTAACACAAGCTCTAAGGCATAGATAGATGTAAAACAACTATAACAATCTCAACATATCTACTAGCTGATACACTCCAAGTCATCACTCTGGCCCATTCCCATCCATCTGTGAATCTTCACCTGAGCAGCCTGGAAAGGGGGGAAACAACTATATGAGCGAATGCTCAGTAGGTAACAACAGGCAAGTGTAAGTAATTAACCAATTAATTACATGTTTATATGAAATGGAAAGAAAAGAAATGACGATCTGATGAAACAACATAAAAAGAAAGTGCTAAAGAATAAAATGGAATAACAATATGGCAGGATGATATAACTACAAGAATTGTAAGTTTATGAACAATATAAATAACAGGAAATTGTAGGAGATTATCCAATAAGCAAGAATATAACCAAGTCGAACACAATTCAAGTAAGAGATTAAGAGATCATTGTCATAGACATCACGCTAATCATGCACTTGGTACAATGTCTCACCATGTCATTACAAACTCCCATGGGCAAAAGTACTTTTTAGGCGCTCTGCCCAGGACCAGATCGGGCCCCTATGATGCGTTGGCATTGATTTATTGGATCCAAGATCCCAAGTTGTCTAGACTTTAATCAAGTTAAAATGGCCAATTACAATCAAGTACAAACTTACCTCGGAACATCCCAAGGCTATGTTGAAGAGATACTGTCCAGAATTTCTATCTAGGAGTTCAAGTTATCAAGAACCATCATGTTTTTGGATTCAAAACCATAAAACACGGAGAAAACTCGTCTCTGTGAGATAGGCGGTCACTACTAGGCCGCGCAAGCACTGGGCGGTCAATTTTGAGCCGCTCAAGAACTGGGCAGGAGATCAGCCTCCACGAGGTCAAGGTTGAACGGACGATTAAGGGTCGCTTAGAAGTTAGACGGTAATTACTAGGCCGTGCAAGTCCGCTGCACGGGCACTGCTGGACCACGTATGATACAGACGGTCAAAAATAAGCCGCTCAGGGCCAGAAGGTAAGAACAAGATATACGGGCAACATTGGGCCGCTCAATGGAAGGACTGTCCAATATGGGCTGCCTGTAATATGGATGGTCCAATATAGTCCACGCAACATAGGGCCTATCAATAAGTTGGAAATTCGCCCAAGTGGGCTCCCGGGCTACCATAGACAGGGTGGAACTGAACCAGAGTCCAGCCCATTGTCTGTTGGTCGGCCTAGGGCTTACTGGGCTGATCAAAACCATAAGCAAAGACAAAGAGGGAGTGCATGAACCAAACACAGGGTTTGGTCGAAGATGGATCAAGGATAAATGACCAAGGTTAATTGGCAATAACCAGAAGCGAACGGCCTCTTGTTGGCCGCTCAATGATATAGGCGGTCTACATATGGCCGTGCAACGATATAGGCGGTCCACTTATGGCCGCACAATCTCTGTCAGGTCCGAAGGCTTATGGAGTTGTGCGGTCAGTAGGGTGCCACTGAGGACGTTGAACGGTTGAAGACTGGCCACGCTTAGGTTGAGCGGTCAGGGATCTGCCGCGTGTCTCTGGAGACATAACAGCAGTAAAACAGTAGAACGGTCGAAATCCGGCCGCTTATAAGGATACGCGGTCTGTCACGAGACCGTCTAAACCAAAACAGAGTGTCAAGGAAATGATCAGAGATCAAAGCCTTGGACGGTCCGTAACTGGCCACCTAAATGGTTGGGCGGTGTATCGGGAGGCCGCGCAACCTCAACAGGCCGCTGCCCCTTCTGCCTTGCCCGCCTCGGGCGAGGTTGGCTAGGGTTGAGATAAAACATAAAATTCGCATGATATAAAGAATTAAATTTGGGGCTTTTACTACCAAAAGAAAGAGCACGAAAAACTCTACAAGATGCATGAATCAATTTTATGTTTACAGCCTGAAATTACTACTTAATCGAAAGGGAACAGTTATAACCCTAGATGTGACATGCTTCTACTA
The DNA here is from genome assembly GCA_022559845.1 of Amorphophallus konjac. Taxonomy (NCBI): domain Eukaryota; kingdom Viridiplantae; phylum Streptophyta; class Magnoliopsida; order Alismatales; family Araceae; genus Amorphophallus; species Amorphophallus konjac. Next base: position 233,526,424 of record CM040122.1, read on the forward strand.
AAATCAAAAATTCTCACAGAACACTTGATAAAATTTAGGGCTTTCTACATCAATGAAAAGATGACATGATGATGCTTCCAACTATATATTATTTATAGGGTTTGGCTTGCTATCACCTACCTGAATCGGATGAAGAAGGAAGGAGAAAAAAAACCCAAGGCGCTGGTACACGCAGCCCCTAATCGCTGGAGATCTCCCTCGATTCAGCTCCTCTGCAGCCACCACTTGTTTTAAACGATTCTAGGGTTAGAGAGCTTCATTTTTATAGGTCACACGCCTTCTAGAGGGTTCTATGCGCGGAGTATTCGTCCACGCAAGTTGGGTTGATGCGAACGCCGTCGTAATTATTGACGCGATCCAATCTCCGCCGATTGCATCTCCTCGGGTTAGGGTTTTGGAAGATTAAGAGAGGGAAAATGATCCTCTCATCCTGGCCTTTCATTTGCCACTGGTTTGGGCTCATTTGATGGAGTATTGGGCTCGAATTTTATGTTTCAAGGTATGGTTAACTAAGTGTTTAATTTGGGCTTAATCTACTAATTAGGCCTATTTACAGATTTTATTTGGGTTGGTCATAGAAGACAAGCTTGTTAAATGTGTTATCCTCTACAAGAATATATTTTTTTAGGATTTTTATAAAATGGTCAAAGATTAACTTATTCTATTTATTAAGGAATTTCTAATTAATTTCTTGAAAAATCAGGGTATTACACCCTCCCCCACTTAAGGAATTTGGTCCTCCAAATTCAATGCACTTAATAATAAAAAGAGGGAGTGAGATAGCTCACCTAGAATAAGTCAAAGTACTACCTCCGCATAGTATCTTCTGACTCCTAAGTAGCTTCTTCAGTTCCACGCCGACTCCACTGCACTTTAACCATCGGTATGAAACGATTCCTGAGTTACTGTTGCTTCTGATCAAGAATCTTGATCTGTCTTTCTTCATAAGTCAGATCTTCCTTCAATTCGCAGTCGATATGCTGAATAATGTGAGTGGGATCATACACATATTTTCGTAACATAGACACATGAAAAACATTGTGTACTCCAGATAACTGAGGTGGTAGTGCCAAACGGTAAGCAACCTCCCCCACTCTTTCCAGAATCTCGAATGGACCAATGTATCTTGGACTCAGTTTGCCTTGAATACCAAACCTTCGAATCCCTCTCATAGTAGAAACCTTTAAAAACACATGCTCACCAACCTGAAATTCCAAAGCTCTCCTCCTGGTGTCGGCATAACTCTTCTGTCTTGATTGTGCTACTTGCAACCGATCTCTGATAATACGGATGTTCTTGGATGATTCGGAAATGAGATCTGGTCCAAGCCATTGCTTCTCACCTACCTCGTCCCAACATAACGGGGATCGACAGCTTCTACCATACAAAGCTTCAAATGGAGTCATCTGAATGCTGGCCTGGTAACTGTTGTTGTAGGTAAATTCAACCAATGCCAAGTGATCACTCCAACTACCTCCAAAGTCAATCTTACAGGCTCTAAGCATATCTTCCACTATTTGGTTGGTCCTTTCAGTCTGTCCGTCTGTTTGTGGATGGAAAGCAGTACTGAAATTCAGACGAGTTCCCAAGGACTCTTGCAATCCTTTCCAAAAATGAGAAGTGAACCTGGGGTCTATATCAGACACAATGCTGACTGGTATACCATGTAGTCTTACCACTTCCTTCATATACAAAGTAGCCAAGACATCAACTGTCCATTTAGACCTAATAGATAAGAAATGAGCAGATTTTGTCAATTTGTCGATAATCACCCATATTGCATCAAATCCACTATGAGTCCTAGGTAGTCCCATAATGAAATCCATGGCAATGCTCTCCCACTTCCATTGGGGTATATCAAGGGGTTTCAATTTCCCTGCTGGTCTGAAATGCTCAGCCTTGACTTACTGACAAACCAAGCATCTACTTACGAAGTCTGCAACTTCTCTTTTTATATTCGGCCACCAAAAAGATCTTTTCAAATCCTTAAACATCTTAGTACCTCCAGGATGAATGGTGTATCTGGATCTATGAGCTTCCTCGAGGATCTTACTCTTTATCTCAGCTACATCAGGTACATAAGTTCTTCCCTAAAATAACAATCTTCCATCATCAGCCATCATGAAGTTAGGTCTGTTACTCAAGCTTCCCTTGATCTCTACCAACTCTCGGTCATTATCTTGTAGAGACTTGATTTCCATCAATAATTCAGGCTTAAGTTGAATCTGAGCAATCATAACCCGATTCTTGTCAACATTAAGATCCAAACTAGCTAACTGCTCCAGTAATTTCCATTCTTGTAACATGAGGCTTGACAACTTAGCTATAGGCTTGCGGCTTAAGCCATCTGCCACAACATTACCTTTTCCAGGATGATACTCAATGGAGAAAATGAAGTCCTTCAAATACTCCAGCCATCTTCGCTGCCTCATATTGAGTTCCTTCTGAGAAAACAAGTATTTCAAACTCTTATGATATGAAAACACCGTAAATGCCTCTCCATACAAGTAGTGCCTCCATATCTTCAAGGCGAACACCACTGCTGCTAGCTCCAAATCATGAATAGGATAATTCTCTTCATGCTTCCTCAACTGCCCAGAAGAATAGGCTATCACTTTCTCGTGCTGCATGAGTACACACCCTAAACCAATACCTGAAGCATCAATGTATACAACAAAACCTCCTTCTCCCGAAGGTAAAGCCAAAACAGGTGCAGTAGTCAAACTTTCCTTCAAGGTCTGAAAGCTTCGCTCGCAATCTTCTGACCAATCAAATTTGATCTCCTTGTGGGTTAATCTTGTCAGAGATACCGCAATTTTGGAGAAATCCTGAATAAACCTTCGGTAGTAACCTACTAGGCCTAGGAAACTTCTCACTTCAGTCACATTAGTAGGCTTATCCCAATTCTTTACTGCCTCCACCTTCGAAGGATCAACAGAAATACCTTCTTTTGTGATGATATGCCCTAGAAAGGACACCTCTTGCAGCTAGAAATCACACCTACTAAACTTGGCATATAACTGATGATCTCTCAATAGTTGCAATGCCATCCTCAAATGTTCAGCATGTTCCTCCTCACTCTTAGAATAAATCAAGATGTCATCAATGAACACCACGACCCATTGATCAAGATAGGGCCGAAACACATCGTTCATCAGCTGCATGAAAGCTGCAGGTGCATTCGTTAGCCCAAAAGATATTACTACAAATTCAATATGCCCATACCTGCTGCAGAAGGCTATTTTATAGATATCCTCTTCCTTAATTCGTAACAGATGATATCCAGATCGAAGGTCGATCTTAGAAAAATACTGAGCTCCTGCTATCTGATCAAATAACTCATCAATCCTTAGCAATGGATATTTCTTCTTGATAGTCAATTGGTTCAATTGCCGATAATCGATGCACAACCTCATCGAACCATCCTTCTTCCGGACGAACAATATAGGGGCTCCCCATGGGGAAGTACTTGGACGAATGAACCCTTTCTCGAGTAATTTCATCAACTGCTGCTTTAGTTCCCTTAGCTCCGCAGGAGACATACGATAAGGAGCTTTGAAAATAGGAGTTGCACCAGGAATTAGGTCAACAGAAAAGATAACTTCCCTTTCAGGAGGAAGTTGTGGCAGTTCCTCAAGAAAGACATCTGGAAAATATCAGACGATAGAAAAGTCCACAATCTCAATCTTCTGCTCAGGGGTCACATAAACAAAGGCTAGAAAAGCCTTACATCCTCTCCTCATCAACTTATCAGCTTGAAGAGCCGAAATAAGTGGAACACACTTATGGTGTCTAATTCCTATAAAAGAAAGTCCAGGGTGTTCAGTGAAAGACACAGAACTAGATCTGCATTGAACATTGGCCTCATACTTAGCCAACCAATCTGCTCCAAGGATTACATCATAATCCTTCATGTCCATACAAACTAAATCAGCTGGCAGGTTTTATTCATTGATCATGACCTTACTGGAAGGATAGAAATACTTAATTGCTGATCCGGAACCAATAGGGGTTGAAATCTCTAACTGAGAATTCATCAAAACTGGCTTCACAGCTAAAAACTTCGCAAATCTCCGAGAAATAAAAGAATGAGTGGCACCATTATCAAAAAAAAACAATAGCTGATTTATCATGTATAATAAGAGTACCTTCGACGAGTCCACCCTTCTCGGCAGGTCCTGCCTCATCTTCTTGTAGAGCCTGGAGCTTGCCAAGATTCCTTGCGGTTTCACCTGGGTAGCTTGCTTAGATAAAAGAGGACACTCGGGAATACGGTGGTCCCTACTGCCACAACGTAAACAGGCACCCAGCTTACGCCAGCACTCCTCCATCTTGTGACCTGGACGGTCACAATACTTGCATACGCCCTTGAATGGAACAATAGGGCCAGGCTTCTTGTCTCCATTCTTTGGCATCTTGCCCTTCCATGAACCAGACCCGCTAATGGGCCTCTTCCCGCCATGACCGGGCTTGATACTCCCTGAACCAGTATGGTGTTGTTCTTTCTTAACACTCTTCCCACGGATTCTCTCTGTCATTTCTAAAGTATCTTCCAATACTTGAGCCTTTCTCACCATCTCGGAATAAGTTTGAATTTCCATCGGTGCCAACTGGTTGATATACTACAGCTTTAGCCCATTAAGAAAGCGCTTAGCCTTCATCTTCTTGGTAGATATCAAGTGAGTAGCATAACGAGATAGCCAAGAGAATTTAGCTTCATATTCAGCTACAGATAGATTTATTTGCTTCAAAGCAGCAAACTCAGCCGCCTTCTTCTCTTGTACTCTATCAAAAAAATATTTACCATTGAAGAATTCCTCGAACTCTTCTCATGTGACCTGTCTGTCACCAAGGGTAGCCTTTACTACGTCCCACCATGTCCTCGCATCACGTTCAAGTTGAAAGGTCCACAACAGGACACGTTCTTGATCGCTGCATTGCATCACTTCAAAAATCCTCCCTATCTCTTCAAGCCAGTGCTCAGCTTCATCAGGGTCAGTCGAGCCACCAAATTGTGGGGGATTCATCCCACGAACATTCCGATAAAGGTCGCTAGTGCCATGGTTTGCAGCTCCTCCTTGGGCCACTTGTTGCAAAGCTTGAGTAAGTCCTTGAACCGTATGCTGCAAGTTCCTCAAGTCCGCGCATTCTCCTGCCATTGCAAAAGCCTACACGTGGAATAGGTTATGTTAGGTTCAATTAAGAATGGATAATCGTACAATTAGATTATTAACTCATCCCCAATCTTCTACCCAAATCTCACTAGGTTGGGTCCTTAGACATATAACAAGGTTATAGGTCCTATGATATCACTTAGGATCCTAGAACTTAGAGAACCTAGGAATATTAGAAAACCTAGGCTCTGATACCACCAAACTGTCACGCCCCGACGCGGAATATCAGGACTGGCAGTAGAAAACGCTAGTAATGATAACATGCTAAGCTAAGAATTTACATAACGTCATGAACAGAAATAACTCCAAATCTATTACAATAGTCATCAAACTGACTTAAACATAATCAAGCATAACCTCTACTTGACTTCGTTACAATAACTAACACAAGCTCTAAGGCATAGATAGATGTAAAACAACTATAACAATCTCAACATATCTACTAGCTGATACACTCCAAGTCATCACTCTGGCCCATTCCCATCCATCTGTGAATCTTCACCTAAGCTGCCAGGAAAGGGGGGAAACAACTATATGAGCGAACGCTCAGTAGGTAACAATAGGCAAGTGTAAGAAATTAACCAATTAATTACATGTTTATATGAAACGGAAAGAAAAGAAATGACGATCGGATGAAACAACATAAAAAGAAAGTGCCAAAGAGCGAAATGGAATAACAATATGGCAGGATGATATAACTACAAGAATTGCAAGTTTATGAATAATATAAATAACTGGAAATTGTAGGAGATTGGTCAATAAGCAAGAATATAACCAAGTCGAACACGATTCAAGTAAGAGATTAAGAGATCATTGTCATAGACATCACGCTAGTCATGCACTCGGTGCAATGCCTCACCATGTCATTACAAACTCCGATAGGCACAAGTACTTTTCGAGCGCTCCCCCCAGGACCAGACTTGGCCCCTATGATGCGTTGGCATTGATTTATTGGATCCAAGATCCCAAGTTATCTAAACTTTAATCATGTTAAAATGGCCAATTACAATCAAGTACAAACTTACCTTGGAACATCCCAAGGCTAAGTTGAAGAGATACTGTCCAAAATTTCTATCCAGGAGTTCAAGTTATCAAGAACCATCATGTTCTTGGATTCAAAACCATAAAACACGGAGAAAACTCGTCTCTGGGAGATAGGTGGTCACTACTAGGCCGCGCAAGCACTGGGCGGTCAATTCAGAGTCACTCAAGAACTGGGCTGGAGATCAGCCTCCACGAGGTCAAAGTTGAATGGACGATTAATGGCCGCTCAAAAGTTGGACGGTAATTACTAGGCCGCGCAAGTCCGCTGAACGGGCACTACTGGACCGCGCAAGAGACAGACGGTCAAAAATAAGCCGCTTAGGGCCAGAAGGTAAGAACAAGATATACGGGCAACATTGGGCTACTCAATGGAAGGACGGTTCAATATGGGCCGCCTATAATATGGACGGTCCAATATAGTCCGCGTAACACAGGGCCTATCAATAAGTTGGAAATTCACCCAAGTGGGCTCCTGGGCTACCATAGATAGGGTGGAACTGAGCAAGAGTCCAGCCCACTGTCTGTTGGTCGGCCTAGGGCTTACTGGGCTGATCAATTGGGGGTGTTCGGTCCCGTAGTGCAGGAACACAGATCTAGAGGGGGGGTGAATAGATCCTTCTAGTAAAAACTATGTCCAATTAAAAACACAAACTAGCACACAGCGGAATTAACAAGATTAATAAGATCGAGGAATTTAATCTAAACAGATTTAAACTTAATTCACTCAATCCCACCGAGTTCACACGATTGCATAAATAAATAAGATAGTGAATCACACAATCACAAAGATCAAACCACAAGACACGGGAATTTTTAAGGTGGTTCGGGACCACGACGGGCTCCCTACATCCACCCCTCACGAAACCGGTGAGGCTCCACTACAAGCTACAAAATGTAGTAACACGGGGACGAACGCCAACACCACACACGCTGCTTCCACAGCAATCCACACATGAGGCCTTGCTTCAAACTGCTGCCACAGCAGCACGCACACACACACACAACGTTGGGGAACACACCCCGCACTAAATACCTCACACGGAGACACAACTCCGTCCACACACACGTAGGGCAATGCCTACACAACCACATGGGAGAAAACTCCCAACCACACACGCGGATAGACTCCACACAAATCGACACACACATGTCAACACAAACAATCGGAGAACCCTTTCTCCGAACACCCACACAAAGTATTCTTGTACATGAAATGAAGACAAATATATGCTATGAACTCCCAAAATAAATTCTATAGATGGAGACTAGAAAGATGCATCAAGTATAAGGCTCCCCCTTCTTTAACAATATCTGTTTCTCCTTAGCTCATTGACGGTTGATCATGATTTTGACATCATCTTCTTCTTCTCCTCGAGACGCTCCTCTTTTCCTTCTTCCACTAGCTCCAGATCCTCACGGTGGTAGATCATATCCTCCTTGCAAGAGCTTCACCTTTTTTTCCACCTTTTCTTCACCTATAGGAAAGAATATATGAGCATTAGAAATGTTGTATCACAAAAATCGCAGCTCATGTATATATGTAAGAGAGAGTGGACAAAAGACATGTGAAGCCAAGTTAAAAGAGATGATGTTTGTAGCAAATATCTAAAACAGAACTAAGAGCAACTAGAGAACTAAAAGCAAATAGATTTTTCAGTGGATAGAGCTCCCCCTTTTATTTCATCGAATAGGCTTAAGCTTTTCTACAGGATGAAGAACGTTCTTGAAGGAAGATGATCGATTCTTGCATGGGCAAGGGTTGTATCTTGATTTTCCACGCAGCTTCTAGTATATGGTCATTTTGAGACTTGAAACATCCTTCTTCCCTTCACATACAAGCTTAGAACAACGTGGAAGGAGCCCTTGGAGCAACAGCTGCGACCCTGCACACACAAGAGTTAGAACCACAGAAAATATTTCAGATCACAACACTTGATTAAGGTTTGCGACCCAAGAGATGGTTTTATATATTTATAACGGTCAAGGAATACTCCTGGGACCAGATCCATGAATTAGGGAGAGATTTAGGGCAGTTGGAATGGATTGGTTGGACTTTCGAAGCAAGGACATAAAAGTCATCTTTCACGGCTCTGCATAGGTGTCGACACCTTGTGCATTCCAGAACACAAAAACCCAAAACAGAAGATCTAGACACTAGGTGTCGACACCAGGTGTCGACACCTGGTGTTCTGGCTTGCTGCCAGAACCAGGTTCAGGTAGGTGTCGACACCTGGTGTCGACACCTCCTGGGCTTGGCTTCTGAAAAAAAAAGAGTTCTAGATGCAAGTGTCGACTCCTGGTGTACACACCTGGTGTCGACACCTGGTGTCGACACTTGCACCTGCAAAAAGCCCAGAGACCCATTAAGCTAAAGATGAAAGCTCCAACTTCACCGTGAGTTTTGGGATGATGAAAGAAGGTTGTGAGGAGTTCTTCCAACCTGCAAAACATAAAGAGAAAATTAGTTTTGCTTCAATGTTAATCTCACAAACTAACCCATTTCATTTCACCTTCTTTTGTAGAACCATGATGACTTGTGAACTCATAACCATGTGGAATTGTATCCAAGTTGTTTCCATTACCATTCAAGAAGAAAAATGATGAGATATCTTGCATGTCAAACATATATCAGTATTTACCTCATCGATTTACCTGAATTCACCATTGATCATTAATTCCTTATTTATTTTTTTGAATCGACCATACGATGGAGTTCCAAATATCATTCATTATTGCATGATAGAATAAATTTGGAATCTAAAGAGTAAGGAACTAAGCCACTCAAAAACCCCATGAAAGATATGCATGAAGGCACTTGAGAACCCATTTTCTCAACTCAAGATTTGAGGAGTATCACCATGGATTCCAATATAAATTCTTACCTTGGATCCATGACATTGTGGACAATATTAACCTACCCTTTCTGGGAATTTAGAAGCAAGTTAATATTAAACCAATGAATTTGAAGATGTCAACTTCAACCCAGTTCTCCCACAAACCATTTGAAAGCATTTAAACCATGCATTCATGATATAAGGAAACATGATCAGAATTAATAGGAAACGTCATTCATGCATTCACGATATGCAAGAGCCAGAGAAAATCTTCAACAGAGCATGGAAATGAAATGGCTATGCATTTACACAACACAAAGCCATGCAATCAATTTCATATCCAAAAGGACTCAAGGACTCATGAACCTTCCAAAGACTCATGAGCAGCATGCATGAGTCAGCATCAAACATATATGCATGAAGAGCCAGTGCTATACATGAAGAGCCAGTGCTTCGCAACTTGGTAGAGCAACCTACAAGGTAAGATAGTAACATGTGAGTTCATGAAGCAGCATCAAACATTTTCCATTTCTATTCATAACACAATATATTGTAATCATCAAAACCATAAGCAAAGACAAAGAGGGAGTGCATGAACCCAACAATCTCCCCCTTTTTGATGATGACAATATATTGTGGCCATTCGGCCATCCAACTTTCTCTCCTCCTTTGACATTATCAAAAATGGGGGACAAGAGAAACAACCAAGTATACAAATGCTCACAAGTTGCATCAATTGGAAATGGTGTATGGCATGAATAAGAATGAGCAAGCAAACAAGCACTCAAACACCCATAGTAAGGTATTGACTCACGCAAGTCCCTAGGACTTAAGCAGATAAGATCACATGCAAAGCTCCCCCTTTGACATTGACACATCAGATGATTGGCTTTGATTTTCAAATTTTTAGATTTTTAGTTTTCTTGTGAAATGCATGAACCAAGATGTATGAAAATGATGACACATGAAATGCATACAATGTAATCAAGCAGATATCTACAGATACATGCAACATAACTCCCCCATTTTATTTACAGTGAAGGGATAGGTGTAGGAAAAGTGCAAGTGAGACATTAAGATTAGAGTTCTCATGAGTACTCCTACAGGAGTGTGCAGATAGATAGGAGAAGACGTACAACAGGTCATGCAGTTAATCAAATTTTTAAAATACATATCAAATCAAATTACCATGTGCAAGTGAGTAATATGAGTATGAAGTTTAGTCATATGGATAATCAGATTTTTAATTAAACATAATAGTAACTGCACAGACTGCATTTCAATCTAGAGAACAACGTATTGGAGGCTTCGCTCTGCCTCATCAAATTTATCATCAGAAATTTTCACACTGACAATCTGAATTTTTCTAAGGATGATCAGGTTCAAATAATTCCTTTTTACGTGAGGAGACATATGGAGCTCATGTCAGAATCCCCGTCTACTCAGAATACTGAACCATTTCACCTCATTTTGAACAGAGATACTTTAGTCAACACTTTTCAGAAATGAACCATATCACGTCTCAGGTGACATGTGCCCAATTTACTCAGTGAAACAAAGCATTGCTCTGCCTTTCATTTCAACCATATTTTTTATGCGGAGGCGGGCAGCTTTTTCCTCAACTGTCTCTTATCATCCATGCAGCAAGTTGAATTACTTTAGAATGTCGAAATGAAATTCTTATATCCTTATGAATAACACTTAATTTTACATTTTAATGCATGAAGTGTACGAATTTGATCTAACATGTATGGAGAAAATTTAACTTAAAATAGGATAGTGTAGCTCCCCCTATGTAAATGTAATAAGTATGAAATGCTCCCCCTGAGAGTTTAACATCAATCACACTTGTTAAGACTCAGATGCAACATTATTTATCAATGGAGTATATGGTCTTAGAAGTTTCAAGGAAGGGGTTGAATAGCATATAATAACATGCAAGCATACGATGAGAGTATATGTAATATGCAATGCAAAATGATAAGGTATGCAATCTCAGTTCTTGAAATGTTGGCTCCAAAGATATGATGCCACTGTTGGAAGTATCCATTTTGGCATGTATGCAACATGGAATGTTCAAAATGATGCATTTCAAAATATGCACTACATGTATGCTGAAAATGCCAACTACGCAACAAGACACACGATGAGCTTCATCTTCCAAAAGCACTATGTGAATGATATGCAAAAAGTGATATGCAATCACATATGACATCGGGGGTTTAGCAAACACATGGGCATTGAATAGCAAATTCAAATTCACTGTCTGATACCAAGACCAAAGAGCTTCAAACAAACACTTTATTTTCTCACCTTTGCATTGAGTTACCTTTATTGACATCGTCAAATTCTTCACTTTATTCCACTTGCTGTAATCTTCATCAACAAGCTCCAAATCTCAATGAAAGTCGATCAAATCTAGCGTTGAAGTCTTCTTGAGCTCCTTTCTTTCTCTCCTACAATGAATTCTTACCATGATTTCAAGGGTTGATGGTCATAATCAAACCTGCACTGTAAAGAGCTCAGTTCATGTCAATATTAAGCCAATGCATATGAAGAAACTAACTTTAAGGCTTTTCATCACATATGACTCTCTTTCTTAACCTGTAGTATCAGAAACTCAATTTCATATCAATCTCAATTCAATACAAGTGAGAAGGCCAATTTCAGTGCTTTTCTTCCATAAGACAATCTCCTATGAGCTGCAAGTATGTATGATGAGTTGCAGCTATCAATGGAAGTGATTCAGACCATTTCTAAAGTTTACATTCAAGTCTGATTCACTTAAACTGACATGAGTTCAAAGTTCAGTTCAGAAATTTTAAGTTTAGCCCAATTGTGTAAAGAGTCAACACTAAACATATGAAGAACCCAGGTCTGTCTATGTGTAGTACAGGTCAATGCACATGAAGAACCAAGTCTAAGCACAAGTGTAGACAAGGTTGATGCACAGAAAACACACAAGACAGTCTCTTCAAACCTACATATTAGAGACTTAAATTCTAGCAGCATGAACTGAGAATTCACACAATCAATGTGCACAAACATGAACAACCAACTTACAAATCAGTGTCAATTCAAGGACAAACCCATGTTAACAAAGGAATCACACCAGAACTGGTCAAGTCGACTTAAGGCCTTCCTCTTGGCCTCATGGTAATTCTGCAACAAAGTTCTCATTTGGTTGTTTTGGGTACCCAAACCTTCTTGGGTCCCGGATGGTTAGTTGCACCTCTAGAGGGTGCCTTCCATAATTTTTGGACATGCATATCATCAAAATGTATTAAGGAGCAATCATGCATGGTATGCCCAAACTCACCACAATAATGACAATAACCAAAAGACTTCAGATTTTTCTTGTAAGAATGAGCATTGAATTTTTGTGGGTTTGAAGAGATGTTCTTATTTTTCAAACTAAAGCAATTGTTCATCCTGTGACCAAACCTTCCACAATAAAAACAGTTCAATGGAGCAAATCTTTCAAATGGTCTTCTTGCATGAACATAAGAGTTATCAAAAGTTCTTTTTGTGTTCAACAATTTTCTTGGCTTTGTGAAGCCATTCATTTTCTTGCATGCTTCTAGATCTTCAGATTTTATCAAAAGGTAATCATGCATCATATGACCAAGTTCACCACAATAAAAATATGACATTTTCTTTGTGGATGCATGTGTGTGTGCAACATGATTTTTCTTGGCATTCATTGTGACGCCAATAATATTTTTAGCCTTTTGATGCAAGTTTTGTTTCTTTTTCAGATTTTTATTTGATCTCTTTATTGGTTGAGGAGTAGATTGATTTGGAGACCCATTTGATGTGCTGGCTATGTTTGAGCTATGGACAAATGATGTATAGACTTTATTTTCAAAATTCTTTTTGTTCACGGGATTATAGCCCAGCCTTTCTCTTTGGAAATTCACCTTAGTCCCCAATATCTTGTTCAAATTTTCTTTCCTATTTACAAACTTAGACAAGGATGCATTCAAGTCAACAATTTCAGATTCAAGGGATGCAATGTGCAATTCATAGTTAGCTATTTCTTGTTCAAGCACATGCATTTTATCAGATTCATCAATAATCACAGATTTCCCTTTTTCAAGATTTTCAAGATTTTTCAATCTACTTTCAAGCAGGGAGATCTGATTTAGCATCGCACTATTCTCCTTTTTAAGTTCTTCATTTTCATTTACAAGTTTATCATTGATAATCAATTCATTGCAAATATCTTGATCAATAGAGTTTGATTCTATTTTGTTTCTTAGATCTTTTTTAGTTTTCTCCAATTGATCGATTTTATTTTTGAGGATAACATTTTCATTTCTCAACCAAGCAATGGTTTCTTTGTGACATTCAACATCATACTCTAAACGTTCATTGAAGTTATCAAGCTTAGAACATTTATCACAAGATCCATTTTCATGGAGCATGTTTTCAGTTTTCTTTTTCAATTTTCTATTTTTTGACTTAACTTTCTTATATTATTTTTCCAACTCAACATAAGCATCAACAAGATCATCAAGAGTAAATTCTTCAGAATCAGAATTTACCTCTTCTGTATTTTCGTCACTTTGTTGATCAACATCATCCGCCATGAGACATTTTAACCTTTCCTTCTCTTGAGCTTTGATCAACCGGTCCATAAGCTCCTTTGCCGTCCTACAAGAAGATACAAATAGATACTTGTAAGTACTCACGGAAGCTTTCAATAAACTAAAAGTAGTAACATTATCATGGTACATCATCTTATCCTAATTGGACCACTTGGTCTCATCTAGAGGTAATATGTGTGAACCATGACAAATCAATTTCCAGAGACAAGGATTCATAGAATTGATCACCACACACAGTTTGCCTAGCCATGAATTAAAGTCCAAACCAGTAAAGATTGGCAAACAATTCATTGAGATATGTTCAGCAGAAAAATTCATGATTGTAGAATGCACTGGGATCACTCTGCAGATCGCAAGATCTAGGGACAACAGAGCCTCGCTCTGATACCAATTGTTGGGTCCCGTAGTACAGGAACACGGATCTAGAGGGGGGGGTGAATAGATCCTTCTAGTAAAAACTATGTCCAATTAAAAACACAAACTAGCACACATCGGAATTAACAAGATTAATAAGATCGAGGAATTTAATCTAAACAGATTTAAACTTAATTCACTCAATCTCACCGAGCTCACACGATTGCATAAACAGATAAGATAGTGAATCACACAATCACAAAGATCAAACCATAAGACACGGGAATTTTTAAGGTGGTTCGGGACCACGACGGGCTCCCTACGTCCACCCCTCACGAAACCGGTGAGGCTCCACTACAAGCTACAAAATGTAGCAACACGGGGACGAACGCCAACACCACACACACTGCTTTCGCAGCAATCCACACATGAGGCCTTGCTTCAAACTGCTGCCACAGCAGCACGCACACACACACACAACGTTGGGGAACACACCCCACACTAAATACCTCACACGGAGACACAACTCCGTCCACACACACGTAGGGCAATGCCTACACAACCACACGGGAGAAAACTCCCAACCACACACGCAGATATACTCTGCACAAATCGACACACACACGTCAACACAAACACTCGGAGAACCCTTTCTCCGAACACCAACACAAAGTATTCTTGTATATGAAATGAAGATAAATATATGCTATGAACTCCCAAAATAAATTCTATAGATGGAGACTAGAAAGATGCATCAAGTATAAGGCTCCCCCTTCTTTAACAAAATCTGTTTCTCCTTGGCTCGTTGACGGATGATCATGATTTTGACATCATCATCTTCTTCTCCTCGAGACACTCCTCTTTTCCTTCTTCCACTAGCTCCAGATCCTCACGGTGGTAGATCATATCCTCCTTGCAAGAGCTTCACCTTGTTTTCCACCTTTTCTTCACCTATAGGAAAGAATATATGAGCATTAGAAATGTTGTATCACAAAAATCGCAGCTCATATATATATGTAAGAGAGAGTGGACAAAAGACATATGAAGCCAAGTTCAAAGAGATGATGTTTGTAGCAAATATCTAAAACAGAACTAAGAGCAACTAGAGAACTAAAAGCAAACAGATTTTTCAGTGGATAGAGCTCCCCCTTTTATTTCATCGAATAGCCTTAAGCTTTTCTGCAGGATGAAGAACGTTCTTGAAGGAAGATGATCGATTCTTGCACGGACAAGAGTTGTATCTTGATTTTCCACGCAGTTTCCAGTAGATGGTTGTTTTGAGACTTGAAAACTCCTTCTTCTCTGCACATACAAGCTTAGAACAACGTGGAAGGAGCCCTTGGAGCAACTGCTGCGACCCTACACACACAAGAGTTAAAACCACAGAAAATATTTCAGATCTCAACACTTGATTAGGGTTTGCGACCCAAGAGATGGTTTTATATATTTAGAACGGTCAAGGAACACTCCAGGGACCAGATCCATGAATTAGGGAGAGATTTAGGGCAGTTGGAATGGATTGGTTGGACTTTCGAAGCAAGGACATAAAAGTCATCTTTCACGACTCTGCATAGGTGTCGACACCTAGTGTCGACACCTGGTGTCGACACCTTGTGCATTCCAGAACACTAAAACCCAAAACAGAAGATCTGGACACTAGGTGTCGACACCAGTTGTCGACACCTGGTGTTCTGGCTTGCTGCCAGAACCAGGTTCAGGTAGGTGTCGACACCTGGTGTCGACACCTCCTGGGCTTGGCTTCTGAAAAAAAGAGTTCTGGATGCAGGTGTCGACTCCTGGTGTCGACACCTGCTGTCGACACTTGGTGTCGACACTTGCACCTGCAAAAAGCCCAGAGACCCATTAAGCTAAAGATGAAAGCTCCAACTTCACCGTGAGTTTTGGGATGATGAAAGAAGGTTGTGAGGAGTTCTTCCAACCTGTAAAACATAAAGAGAAAATTAGTTTTGCTTCAATGTTTATCTCACAAATCAACCCATTTCATTTCACATTCTTTTGTAGAACCATGATGACTTGTGAACTCATAACCATGTGGAATTGTATCCAAGTTGTTTCCATTACCATTCAAGAAGAAAAATGATGAGATATCTTGCATGTCAAACATATATCAGTATTTACCTCATCGACTTACCAGAATTCACCATTGATCATTAAATCCTTGTTTATTTGTTGAATCGACCATACAAGGAGTCATGGAGTTCCATCATTGGTGGGCTGAAATTCAAGACCTTTTGTCTTCCTTGGGATGCTCCATCTCACATGTGTATAGAGAAGCCAACCAAGTTGCTGATACCTTGGCTGAGCATGCTGTTTTTCAAAGGCAGAATGAGGTGTTTTACACTCGGCATGAGTTACCTACACGTGCTAAAGCTTATGCGTTGGCGGATGCTGCAGCCCTTCCTAACATTCGAAGAATTTTTGTCTAGTTCATATGTCTTTGTTTTTCCCAAGAAAATTTCTGATGTATAGCCATGTGTTTACCTTTTTGCTGGCCCGTTGCCACTTTTTGTTAGGCTTTGGCCCTCTTCTTGTACTTGGTTTCATATATCAATAAAAGCAGCACTTAGTGTTCTTTAGGTGGAGTGGGTCCATTCTCTTCCTCTGGAAGGGGGTGCACTCTCCCTATTAACACTAGGTGACTCGTATTTTACAAAAAAAAAAAAATCGACCATACAAGGAGTCATGGAGTTCCAAATATCATTCATCATTGCATGATAGAATAAATTTGGAATCTAAAGAATAAGGAACTAAGCCACTCAAAAACCCCATTAAAGATATGTATGAAAGCACTTGAGAACCCATTTTCTCAACTCAAGATTAGAGGAGTATCACCATGGATTCCAATATAAATTCTTACCTTAGATCCATGACATTGTGGACAATATTAACCTACCCTTTCTAGGAATTCAAAAGCAAGTTAATATTAAACCAATAAATTTGAAGATCTCAACTTCAACCCAGTTCTCCCACAAACCATTTGAAAGCATTTAAACCATGCATTCATGATATAAGGAAACATGATCAGAATTAATAAGAAACATCATTCATGCATTCATGATATGCAAGAGCCAGAGAAAATCTTCAATAGAGCATGGAAATGAAATGGCTATGCATTTACACAACACAAAGCCATGCAATCAATTTCATATCCAAAAGGACTCAAGGACTCTTGAACCTTCCAAAGACTCATGAGCAGCATGCATGAGTCAGCATCAAACATATATGCATGAAGAGCCAGTGCTATACATGAAGAGCCAGTGCTTCGCAACTTGGTAGAGCAACCTACAAGGTAAGATAGTAACATGTGAGTTCATGAAGCCGCATCAAACATTTTCCATTTCTATTCATAACACAATATATTGTAATCATCAAAACCATAAGCAAAGACAAAGAGGGAGTGCATGAACCCAACACAGGGTTTGGTCGAAGATGGATCAAGGATAAACGACCAAGGTTAATTGGCAATAACCAGAAGCGAACGGTCTCTAGTTGGCTGCTCAATGATATAGGCGGTCCATATATGGCCGCGCAACGATGTAGGCTGTCCACTTATGGCCGCGCAATCTCTGTCAGGTCCGAAGGCCTTATGAAGTTGGGCGGTCAATAGGGTGCTGCTAAGGATGTTGAACAGTTGAAGACTGGCCGCGCTTAGGTTGAGCGGTCAGGGATCTGCCGCGTGTCTCTGGTGACGTAACAGTAGTAAAATAGTAGAACAGTTGAAATCCGGCCGCTTATAAGGATACGCTGTCTGTCACGAGGCCGTCTAAACCAAAATAGGGTGTTAGGAAAATGATCAATGATCGAAGCCTTGGACGGTCCGTAACTGGCCGCCTAAATGGTTGGGTGTTCTATCGGGAGGCCGCGCAACCTCAACAGGTCGCTGCCCCTTCTACCTTGCCCGCCTCCGGCGAGGTTGGCTAGTGTTGAGATAAAACATAAAATTTGCATGATATAAAACATTAAATTTGGGGCATTTACTACCAAAAGAAAGAGCACGAAAAACTCTACAAGATGCATGAATCAATTTTGTGTTTACAGCATGAAATTACTACTTAATCGAAAGGGAACAGTTATAACCCTAGATGTGACATGCTTCTTTAAAACCAAAATTCTCGCAGAACACTTGATAAAATTTAGGACTTTCTACATCAATGAAAAGCTGACACGATGATGCTTCCAACCATATATTATTTGTAGGGTTTGGCTTGCTATCACCTACCTGAATCGGATGAAGAAGGAAGGAGAAAGAAAACCCAAGACGCTGGTACACGCAGCCCCTAATCGCTGGAGATCTCCCTCGATCCAGCTCCTCTGCAGCCGCCACTGGTTCTAAACGATTGTAGGGTTAGAGAGCTTCATTTTTATAGGTCACACGCTTTCTAGAGGATTCTATGCGCGGACTATTCGTCCACGCAAGTTGGGTTGATGCGAATGCCGCCGTAATTGTTGACGCAATCCAATCTCCGTCGATTGCATCTCCTAAGGTTAGGGTTTGGGAAGATTAAGAGAGGGGAAACGATCCTCTCATCCTGGCCTTTCATTTGCCACTGGTTTGGGCTCATTTGATGGAGTATTGGGCTCAAATTTTACGTTTCAAGGTATGGTTAACTAAGTGTTTAATTTGGGCTTAATCCACTAATTCGGCCTATTTACAGATTTTATTTGGGTTGGTCACAGAAGACAAGTTTGTTAAACGTGTTATCCTCTACAAGAATATAATTTTTTATGATTTTTATAAAATGATCAAAATTTAACTTATTCTATTTATTAAGGAATTTTTAATTAATTTCTTGAAAAATTGGCGCATTACACTCGTTGAGAGGATCGTTTCGACTATTTTTAAGTATTTTTCTGAATTAGTCCATTTTCAGGCTAATTATCAAATTTTTAGAAATTAGGAAAATTTCTATTTTCCTTTTTCTTTCCTTCCTCTCCCCTCCCTTCTCATTTCACCGCCGTGACCTCTCTCTCCCTCGTTTCTCTCTTCTTTCGCCCTTCCGGCTCCAGCTGCAGACGGAGGAGGCTCGGGCAGGTAGAGGAGATGCCGTGGGGATGGTCGGATGCGCGAAGGGGCGAGGATCGGATCAGTTTTAGCACGATCTCGAATGGTGGATTCAAAGCCGACGGTCGAGCTCGCGATGCGGTTTTCGGCGTGGTTTAGTTGCTTCGGTGCATGGTTCCTTCGGTGGAGGTTGGGAGATGGATCACCTACTTCTCCTATGCGTTTTTTTTTGAAATTTGGTGTTGTTCGGTGCTAGAACGGGCGAATTTGGGCTCATTTAGCGAAAACCGCGATTTTAGGAGTTCGTAGGGTTCGCCGGGAAACGGCGACCATTTTTAGTATAATTAGTATCAAACGAACCGCTGGGATGTCTGGATCCCATTCCCGTATGTTTCGTTGTGATTGGTCATCATTCGGGGCCGATCGGAGTCCGGGAACCCCGGTGACACAATTTGGGTCGATTCGTTGGAATCGCCCGTTTCTCGCGAACGAATGGTTGCATGTGACCCTTCTGACTTGTTGAAGGTGTTTTTCATCATTTAGGACTGTTTCCCTTGCGTTTAGACGTGACTGTGGTATGGAATGGGCCGATTCGGCCTTTTCCCTTGTTTTCCCACCGTATCGCTTTGGCGGCCGTTCAAGTGACCGCTACAGGTCTCTGGCGGCCCCACGATAGACCGCCACATCCTTCAGTGTGTCTGTAGTTGCGAGGTCAGTTTAGGTTGGCGGCCCAACCTCTGACCACCACTTGCTTTTGGCGGCCCTATAGTGCTGCGCCAAGGCTCGTTATTTCTCGACGTTCGTGTCAGTCGGTTCCCTCTGGTGGCCCTTTCTTGGAGCGCCAGGAGTCGTTGACTAGAGTCAACAGTCTATGTCGGTTCGTGTTGGCGGCCTAGAGTATGACCGCCGTTTTCCTGTAGCACGCCTACTATAGGCCGCCACAGTGTGTTTTGTCATAGGTCAAAGTTGTAGGGCGGTTTGTGTGGCGGTTCATTCCTTTACCGCCAAGTCCGTGTAGCGCGTCTATGTTAGACCGCTATGGTGGTTTGACGGGGTAAGTCGGTTCGGGGTCAACTATGTCTAGCGGCCTATTCCTTGACTGCCACAGTGCCCTGGTGGCCCAACCCTTGACCGCCAGAGTCCTTGTGCCTCCGTTACTGCAACGACTTCTTCCTTGATTGCTTAAGTCGTTAAGCGGCCGAGAGATAGATCGCTTGTGTAGCACCTCGAAAATTTGAAAAAAAGAAATAACTATAAATATTATTCTTGGAAATGAAATTTTGATAAAAGAAAATAATAATAATAATGAAGGCTAATAAAGACATAAGTAAAAGGAGGAATAACAATACCGAAAGAAATTAAATATATGTGTAGGCCTCCCAAATATAATCCCTAAATAAATATCCAAGAAAAAAAAGAGCCAAAAGAAGTATTTAAAGGCCACGATCCTTTAAAAATTCCATACACCTTTATGGGCCCCAAATCAAACTAAGAAATATATATATATATATGAATCTTGTATACATTTTATATATATACATATATATGCACATACATGGAAAAAAAACATATGCTCAAATCTATATGTAAAAACCTATATATAAATATATGTATATTTCTCCCTTAACTAAACCATTAAAGCCCAAATAAAAAGAGTTAGTTAAATTAAATGGGCCTTAACCTTTGAGTGGGTCTCAACCTTTATAACAAACCTTTAAGTATACATGGGCCTCATATAGGCTCTCGAACAAATAAACAAAATGGGCCAAATTACGATAAAATAAAATAAAGCCCTCACCATATTAAAAGGAAGTTGAAAGAGAAAATACATAACATACATTCGGTAATGGGTCTAAACCCACCCATATAGTAGAATCCCTTCACTAATTAAACCTAATTAACCACCATGAAAAGAGACCACATATTTTACATGGACTTGATATACAAAATGCCAACCCATCTCTTAATAACCCAAACCAACGTACTTGGGCTTTTCGAATAGCAAGCCATGCGTGGCCACCCAACCCAAAGCCAAGCCTAGCTGCCAACGTCACATTGCATATTCGAACGTGAGAATGATAGGGTTTCACAGAGTAAAATAGGAAAGCGGTTGAGGTTTTGGCAGGGGAGAGATTTGAATGAGAAAGTCTAAACCTGTTAGGATTATTACGTGGGAATTTAACTCCCAATGGGAAACTTAAAGCCTAAGAACCCTATAAATAAGACCCCCCTCGATCGGCAGAAGCGTTCTTGCTGCTACTCTTGGCGTGAAGAAGCCCTGCATTCTTCTCGCTTCTACTATTGTTCCTGCGTGCTGCTATTGTTGTCACAAAGGCCTGCTACGACTGCTGCAATCATCGTTGTGCTGCTGCAGTTGTGCTGTGAAGAAGCCTTGCCTCTTCCATCTTCTTCCTACTACCTGTACTATAAGAAAGAACGCCTCCTTCTTCCCGTTCATTCTCTGTTCGCAGAGAATCATTTTACTGCGTACCACTCAAGCTCTCCTCTGTTCACCGTTTCAAATCGTCCAAAGGTAGGTCTTCTCGATATCAAGCTAAAGCAGTTAATATTAAACCTTAATATAACCTCTGCATGTGTATTTGATGCATCCGTAGGTGTTCTCTCTCAAAGCGAAACAAATTAATCTTGCATAATCTCTACTTGGTTTGTACAAGTTTTACACCATGAATTACATGTTTTACACCAACTTTAAATATCTATGAAATCATGTAAAGAAAATAAGATTTAATGTACATTCTATTGAGTTTTACGTAACATGTTATAATATGGTAAAATACTATAGCGATAGTTAGATTTATTGGCTTTAACATCTTATTCGTGGGTGTCCGAGCGACCTTTGGCCATGAAAATTTTTGGGCATACTAGTGGGGTGAAGACCGAGGTAGTGAGAGTGATTGCACTATTTTTCGTGCCTCTTATCTCAAGATCCCCCATTTCTCAACGAAAAATTATTTTGAACGTCTGATTAGGTAGAGTTTTTCGAGCCCTTCATTTTGGTATATAGATTGCGCAATTCTGACATGTGTACACCTAAAACGGGAGGTTAAAAAGATTGACACTATTCATTTGTTATAAATGACGACACAGTCAGGGTCGTTGAATTCTTTCAACGACACTCTGCGAAGGCGTTAAATCATTTATTAATATATATATACATATAACTTGTAGCTATATCTTTGAAAATTCATATCTACTAAATTATATAACATAAAATTATAAAAATTATATATCTGGAATTCTCATGTTTTTCTCCTAATTATCATATATTTTATTTTTATAAATTATTTTAAATAAATAAATGTGTCTTTGAATGTATATTTTTAAAATTATTCAATTAAATAGATATTGACGTGAATTCTTGTTAAATAAATTAAGTTAAAAATCATAGAATTAACGTCCCTCCAAGTGGATGCTAATTAATAAATGACACTACTCACGGACGTCAATTAAAATAAGTTTATTTAATAGTTAATTATAGAATTGGATGGACGTGAATTCTATAATTAACGCATTCATGTTCTCACAGTTTTCTTCCGATTTTGACCCATACCCCGGGTCTTTTGGCACTCTCATCTCACGTCCGTAGATGGAGCCTCTTTTTCATGATTGGTTCACGTTATACACCTCAACTCTCGGTGACATACGAGCCCTCCGTTGGACATTCCGTTCCTTCGGACTAGCAAGTTAGTCATTGGGACCTCCGTAAGTCTCTGCTAGCCTTGGATTCCATCAAGGCAGTCGAGCTGGTTGTACCCTAAAAACCCTGAACTTGATTCGTGTCACTTTGGTTTTCCGTTAGTCTTGACACTACTCCTTTTGGAATCTTCTTGTCCTCAATTTGAGAACATAACCCTTTGACTCTGTATTTGGCCAAATCTGATTCTGAAACATTAAGGGCTATGGGTCTGCGACTTTTCAGTGCCAGGTAGGACGGAAGTCTAATTCTGTAAACCATGGAAATTCTGGGTGTGGCATTGCACCAAACTCTGTACATCTGTTATATTCTGTTATTCTGTTATATCTGTTATTCTGCAAACTCTGTTAATTCTGTTAATTCTATTATTCTGATAATTTATTGCTCGGTTATTTGATAATTTAGATATTCTGCTAGATTGCTTATATTTATTGGAACTCTGTTATATTCTGGCAAATTCTGAAGTTATGTTCATATGAGTATCTGTCCTTGTTATATTCTGATAGCTTGTCCTTGACTCTGCTTGGGAATTCATCCCTATTTCTCTTGAGCTCGTAACTGCCTTTGACTTTAATATTCATCTTTCCCGTTAGATTGATCATCATGACTTTTCTAGTTCATGCCTTGCATCGTCATGAACATGTTAATTGGCTAATCACTTATATTCTGCTTGATGAGAGATGTAATTCCTATTGAGCTTTTTGCTCACCAGCCTATTTTCAACATTTTTCAGGTAATGACAATGAAGATAGTCCATCAGATGGGGAAGGGCAAGAGTGTTGAGTGTTGTGGAAAAAGCAAGCCGGTGTCTTTTAGTTTTCTTGAGTCTTTTCTTGTCCTTGAGTCTTTTCCCTTTATAAAGTAATTGTGTCTTTTCTTTTTCCCATATAAGTGGAGTCCAGTTATGTAATTGACATTTGATTATCAATAAAGATTATATTTTGTCCATATTGTCTGGTCTTGGAAATTTTGTGTCTTATGTATGCTCTGATTATTCACGACTGTATCACTGCCGCGTTTCGAACTACACGTTCCGCTGCTATCGGTTCGGGGCGTGACAGTTTGTGGTATCAGAGCCTAGGTATATTAAACCCTAGGTCTTGACTATAGGTTGTCATAAGTTCTAGGTTCAACCCCATTATTGCCCGGTGAGATTGGGTAGAACCTTGGGTTAAGAGCTAAAAAGGAATTTTAATACTAATAATATCAGCTTATGAAAATATCTTAGTAAAATTTCATGAGAATCAATTGATATTCTTACATGAATTAATTGTGTCTTGTAGAACTAGATAGATAACAATGGCTGTCGAGCGTGCCCAATGGCGTGAGATGCAAAGGACGGTTCAAGGATTGACTCAGGCTCTTCAACGAGTAGCCGAGGGTGGAGCAAATCATGGAGCTGGAGAATTGCATCACGAGTTTCGGAGCCTCAATCCCCCTAGGTTTAGTGGGACCCCTGATCTTGATGTGGCGGAAGATTTGACTAAGGAGATAGAAAGAATCTTCCGAGTAATGCAATGTTCGGACCAAGATAAGGTCCTTTTAGCAACATTCCAACTAGAGAAGGATGCAAGAGCTTGGTGGGAGTCGGTGGAAGCGACTTTGCCAAACGACCAGGTGACATGGGAGGAATTTTTAGAACACTTCAACGAGAAGTATTTCTCGGAGAGAGTTCGGGAGAGAAAGGCAGAAGAATTTGCCTCGCTCAAACAAAGAAGCATGTCTATGGCAGAATATGAGGCTCAGTTCTCGAGGTTATCACGATATGCGTCTCATTTGATCCTAACGGAGAAGATGAAAGCTAGAAGGTTCTTAAATGGTCTAAGACTGCAATATATACCCCAATTAGCACCTATGGATATTCAATCCTATGCCGAGATGGTGAAGAGAGCTCAATTATTGGAGGATGCAATGGAACTGTCTGACAAAGTTAAGGCACGAATGGAAAAGAAGCATGAGGATAATGGTAACAAAAGGCCCAATAATGGGAATGGAGTTTCGTATGGCAAGAAGCCTAAAGAAGAGAAATGCAAGTATTGTGGGAATGAGGGTCATCAATCCGAGAAGTGTCGCTGGAAGAATGGAGCTTATTTTCGTTGTGGAAGCCAAGAGCATAAGGTAGCCGACTGTCCCCTTCCTAAAGATCAACCTCAACAGGCAAAGGATCGCAATAAGGAACGGCGTCAGGGACGAATGCAAGCAATAAGACGAGTCGAACCTGCTGACAATGGAGTAGCTATAGGTACCCCTTTAACCTAAGCCTAGTACCTTAGCTTATTTTGACTAGCATACCTAGATGATCTTATCTTATGATTGGAGTATAGAATTAGATACCCCACAATGTATTGGAAATGTATGTCATGTGAATTTGGGGACCAAATTCTTTTAAGTGGGGGAGGGTGTCGCACCTCAAAAATTTGAATAAAAGAAATAACTATAAATATTATTCCTGGAAATAAAATTTTTATAGAAGAAAAAAATAATAATAATGAAGGCTAATAAAGACATAAGTAAAAAGAGGAATAAAAATGCCGAAAGAAATTAAATATATGTGTAGGCCTCCAAAATATAATCCCTAAATAAATATCCAAGAAAAAAAAGAGCTAAAATAAGCATTTAAAGGCCATGATCCTTTAAAAATTCCATACACCTTTATGGGCCCCAAATCAAACTAAGAAAAATATATATATATGAATCTTGTATACATTTTATATATATACATATATATGCACATACATGGAAAAAAACATGTGCTCAAATCTATATGTAAAAACCTATATATAAATATATGTATATATCTCCCTTAACTAAACCATTAAAGCCCAAATAAAAAGAGTTAGTTAAACTAAATGGGCCTTAACCTTTGAGTGGGTCTCAACCTTTATAAAAAAGCTTTAAGTATACATGGGCCTCATATAGGCTCTAGAACAAATAAACAAAATGGGCCAAATTACGACAGAATAAAATAAAGCCCTCACCATATTAAAAGGAAGTTGAAAGAGGAAATACATAACATACATTCGGTAATAGGTCTAAACCCACCCATATAGTAGAATCCCTTCACTAATTAAACCTAATTAACCACCATGAAAAGAAACCACATATCTTACATGGACTTGATATACAAAATGCCAACCCATCTCTTAATAACCCAAACCAACATACTTGGGCTTTTCGAATAGCAAGCCATGCGTGGCCACCCAACCCAAAGCCAAGCCTAGCTGCCAACGTCACATTGCATATTCGAACGTGAGAATGATAGGGTTTCACAGAGTAAAATAGGAAAGCGGCTGAGGTTTTGGCAGGGGAGAGATTTGAATGAGAAAGTCTAAACCCGTTAGGATTATTACGTGGGAATTTAACTCCCGATGGGAAACTTAAAACCTAAGAACCCTATAAATACGACCCCCCTCGATCGGCAGAAGCGTTCTTGCTACTACTCCTGGCGTGAAGAAGCCCTGCATTCTTCTCGCTTCTACTGTTGTTCCTGCGTGCTGCTATTGTTGTCACAAAGGCCTGCTACGACTGCTGCAATCATCGTTGTGCTGCTATAGTTGTGCTGTGAAGAAGCCTTGCCTCTTCCATCTTCTTCCTACTACCTGTACTACAAGAAGGAACGCATCCTTCTTCCCCTTCATTCTCTGTTCGCAGAGAATCATTTTACTGTGTACCACTCAAGCTCTCCTCTGTTCACCATTTCAAATCATCCAAAGGTAGGTCTTCTCGATATCAAGCTAAAGCAGTTAATATTAAACCTTAATATAACCTCTGCATGTGTATACCATATTCTTTTGATGCATCCGTAGGTGTTCTCTCTCAAAGCGAAACAAATTAATCTTGCATAATCTCTACTTGGTTTGTAGAAGTTTTACACCATGAATTACATGTTTTACACCAACTTTAAATATCTATGAAATCATGTAAAGAAAATAAGATTTAATGTACATTCTATTGAGTTTTACGTAACATGTTATAATACGGTAAAATACTATAGCGATAGTTAGATTTATTGGCTTTAACATCTTATTCGTGGGTGTCCTAGTGGCCTTTGGCCATGAAAATTTATGGGCGTACTAGTGGGGTGGAGACCGAGGTAGTGAGAGTGATTGCACCATTTTCCGTGCCTCTTATCTCAAGACCCCCCATCTCTCAATGAAAAATTATTTTGAACGTCTGATTAGGTAGAGTTTTTCGAGCCCTTCATTTTGGTATATAGATTGCGCAATTCTGACATGTGTACACCTAAAACGGGAGGTTAAAAAGATTGACACTATTCATTTGTTATAAATGATGACACAGTCAGGGTCGTTGAATTCTTTCAACGACACTCTGCGAAGGCGTTAAATCATTTATTAATATATATATATATATATATATATAACTTGTAGCTTTATCTTTGAAAATTCATATCTACTAAATTATATAACATAAAATTATAAAAATTATATATCTGGAAATCTCATGTTTTTCTCCTAATTATCATATATTTTATTTCTCTAAATTATTTTAATTAAATAAATGTGTCTTTGAATGTATATTTTTAAAATTATTCAATTAAATAGATATTGACGTGAATTCTTGTTAAATAAATTAAGTTAAAAATCATAGAATTAACGTCCCTCCAAGTGGATGCTAATTAATAAATGACACTACTCACGGACGTCAATTAAAATATGTTTATTTAATAGTTAATTATAGAATTGGATGGACGTGAATTCTATAATTAACGCATTCATGTTCTCACCGTTTTCTTCCGGTTTTGACCCGTACCTCGGGTCTTTTGGCACTCTCATCTCACGTCCGTAGATGGAGCCCCTTTTCCATGATTGGTTCAGGTTATACACCTCAACTCTCGGTGACATACGAGCCCTCTGTTGGACATTCCGTTCCTTCAGACTAGCAAGTTAGTCATTGGGACCTCCGTAAGTCTCCGCTAGCCTTGGATTCCCTCAAGGCAGCCGAGCTGGTTGTACCCTAAAAAACCTGAACCTAATCCGTGTTACTTTGGTTTTCCGTTAGTCTTGAAACTACTCCTTTTGGAATCTTCTTGTCCTCAATTTGAGAACATAACCCTTTGACTCTGTATTT
Source organism: Amorphophallus konjac (assembly GCA_022559845.1). Lineage (NCBI taxonomy): Eukaryota > Viridiplantae > Streptophyta > Magnoliopsida > Alismatales > Araceae > Amorphophallus > Amorphophallus konjac. The sequence goes on from CM040122.1 coordinate 233,554,266, forward strand.
GGCCAAATCTGATTCTGAAACATTAAGGGCTGTGGGTCCGCGACTTTTCAGTGCCAGGTAGGACGGAAGTCCAATTCTGTAAACCATGGAAATTCTGGGTGTGGCATTGCACCAAACTCTGTACATCTGTTACATTATGTTATTCTATTATATCTGTTATTATGCAAACTCTGTTAATTCTGTTATTCTGATAATTTATTGCTCGGTTATTTTGATAATTTAGATATTCTGCTAGATTGCTTATATTTATTGGAACTCTGTTATATTCTGGCCAATTCTGAAGTTATGTTCATCTAAGTATCTGTCCTTGTTATATTCTGATAGCTTGTCCTTGACTCTGCATGGGAATTCATCCCTATTTCTCTTGAGCTCATAACTACCTTTGACTTTAATATTCATCTTTCCCGTTAGATTGATAATCATGATTTTCTAGTTCCATGCCTTGCATCGTCATGAACATGTTAATTGGCTAATCACTTATATTCTGCTTGATGAGAGATGTAATTCCTACTGAGCTTTTTGCTCACCAGCCTATTTTCAACATTTTTCAGGTAATGACAATGAAGATAGTCCACCAGATAGGGAAGGGCAAGAGTGTTGAGTGTTGTGGAAAAAGCAAGCCGGTGTCTTTTAATTTTCTTGAGTCTTATCTTGTCCTTGAGTCTTTTCCCTTTATAAAGTATTTGAGTCTTTTCTTTTTCCCATATAAGTGGAGTCCAGTTATGTAATTAACATTTGATTATCAATAAAGATTATATTTTTTCCATATTGTCTGGCCTTGGAAATTTTGTGTCTTATGTATGCTCTGATTATTCACGATTGTATCACTGCCGCGTTCCGAACTACACGTTCTGCTGCTATCGGTTCGGGATGTGACAGCTTGCCTCCCAGAGGATGGCTTGCCGGTGTTTCGATTTCTGATATGTCTTGGCTTGCTTGACCTTGTGGTCCGCCCACTGTCCCGTGGATATCTCTTGACATCCTATGAGGGCTAAGACTACATTAGAAGGTAGCCAGGAGTTTTCTTGCTTGAAGTAGGATTCTCTTTCCTACTATAGAGTAGTTATTGTCTGGTTCCAGTCAACCCAGGGTGGCCTAGTGGTTGACAGGTAACCTTGTGTGTGTCTCGGTGGTTTTGTCCAGTTCGAGACATGGTTCTAGATGCCTTGAGATATCGTCTTACCTCAGTTTACGTGTCCAGGTGTGCTGAGGGTCTTGGTGTTCCCTCATGTCCCCGTGTGTCGTTTTAGACTGATGTGTCGTTTCTGTGGCTTAGGATTAGACTGATTGGCGGCTTATTCCGCTTTGTACGACGATCTTGACCTGAGTCGTGAGACTCAAGGATCGTTGTGTCTGTAGGTCTAGTTGCCCTATCCCGAGTCAGTTGGAAGTCGTTGTGCTGCCTTGGTGCTTCGTAGTACGTACGATAGTGTTTCCTCGCCTATCTGTACTACAACACTCTTGTTTCAGAGTTATGTTTCTAGTGAGCCTCCACTAGTCTTAGCCTGTCGACACGTTCCAATGTTGGCCCACCTGGGAGTGGTGGTACGGCAGTTCCCGAGGTACGGTTTGTAAGCTAGTTTCTGTGGGCTCCCTTACCGGGTAGTAGCGTCCTGCTAGGGGAGAAAACTAGCTAGAGGCCTGGCTCAAGGTATTGAGCTTGTGTGTGCACACGTGGTCAAGGGCTTGGACTAACGCCGACGGGCGTTACCCTGTCTAGTCACTCATGATTGTAGTTCCTATTCTGGTTCTGAGTGTGTCTTAGTCTCTATCGTGTTTCGGGCGGCATAGTAGACGAGACACTTATAAGCGCAGCATAAGACGTCAATGGACGTAGCTGGCCGTTCTTCTAGTGAGGAGGTGCTTCCTTCATCTGACACGTGACTCTCGCATTTCTCGCACGTTGTGACCTTTCTGGGTTAGCCCTCTCGTGGTCTTGCCCGAGGTCAGTGTTGTGTAGAGTGCATGATGTTCTAGTCGTGTGTGTGTGGTCGTATCTAGAACATCGGGAAACTCGCACATCACCGGAATGGTCTCCACATCCGGCTCCGACTGGTCCACCACGACCATAGAAGTGAGAAAACCCTGACGACCCGCATCAAGCAAACGACGAGCCCTAATAGCCGAAATATGAAAGCGGGAAGAGGAAGACCTAATACCTTGGAAATAGAAGGTGGGTCCACGAAGCCGTCGAAAATAAACCCTCTTCGAGCCACAATCCACCAAAGCATGATGTGCCTCGAGCCAATCCATGCCCAAAATCACATCAAAGTCCTGAAGTGGCAACGCATAAAGCTTGGCCGGCAAACTTTGCCCTTCAACCAACATAGGAACCTCATCAAAGCAATAAGGAGTGATCATAAAATCACCAAAAGGTAACTCCACTGCCAAATCACAGAACAACTGGGTCACCGGCTCCTCAATACTCAGCGCGAAATCCTCCGAAATAAATGAATGAGATGCGCCAGAATCAAACAAAACTCGAGCCGCCCAACCCAAAATCCTAACGGTACCTTCCACGAGCTGTGACACCACTGCCTCTGCCCTTGTCATGTGTGTAATTTGGCCTCGGGACCTCTGCTTGCCCCCCACACTCGCTGACTTGGGTAGCGGCGGATACTGCCCCTGCTGCTGCAGCTGCTGCTGCTGCTGTGGCCTCTGCTGCTGGGGTGCTGCTGCTAAGGGTACTGTTGCTGCTGCGGCCTCTGGGGACAGTCACGTGCCATATGCCTTGGCTGGTCACACCTGAAATAGATCACCGGCGCCGTGCACTGCCTGCCTGGATGCGACTTGTCACATCTGGGACATAATCCCCGTGATCCACTCACTGATCCCTGACGCTGAAAAGGGACTAGCTACTGTACACTATCCGAAGATGCCTGCCTCTGATCCTGGCGCTTCTTACCAAAGCCCTTCTTGAGAAACTTCTTGAACTTGGAGCCAAAAGATGCAGATCCTACCGCTGACGCTGCCGGTGTCGACACTCCCGAACTACCCAAAGTATGCTGGGAAGTGCTCTGCTTCTGGGTAGCCGTGTGCTGACTACGGCCTGACTGGGACTGCCCTTGGCCTCCCTGTCCTTGGACCTTCTGCATATCCAGCTCCAAAGATGCCGCCACACGAGATGTTGTCTGCAAATCAGTAGCAGCGTTCGCCATCAAGAGGTGCCTCAGCTCCTGCCTCAAACCTTGAACGAACTGCTCCATTTTCACTCCCTCATGCTCCATGATATGGGGAGCATAACAACCTAACTCCATAAATCGAGCCCTATACTGTAACACTGACATGTCGCCCTGAACCAGCTCCAAAAACTGACGCATCTTTTACATAGCAACATAGGATGGGCAGTAAGTACGCTCGAAGACCGTAACAAAGTCCTTCCGTACGATCTTCTGAAGCGGACGAGACTGAAAAGACGTCTTCCACTCCGAAGACCACCAATCTCAAGCCGTACCCTGCAACTGGTTACAGGCCAACATCACCATGTCCTCCACAGCACAGCGCATGGAACTGAACACTCTCTCTATCTCATCAAGCCATCTCCTGGCCACATTGGGATCTGGCTGGCCCTCATAATAGGGTGGGTGAAACTGTAAGAAGTCCCTCACAGCACGACTGGGTCTACCCCTAGCCGACGAGCCCTCGCGAGCATCACCGCCAAACTGCTGAGCCATGGCCTGAAACATACTCCGAAAAAAATCCTCGGCCCCCGAAACTCTCGTTGCATCCCCTGCCTGGGTGGAAATTGGTGGCACTCTGCTCTGCTCCTCCTGCTCCTCTATCGACTGTCCCTGCTGAGAGCGAGTCCTCCGCCTCGGCGCCATACTCACCTACTGCAAATAGACAGAAGACACGAGAAATGGCAAAATCAATAAAACACACGATGCCCTAGGCAGTGCCGACTATACATCATAATTATGGACTAGTGGACCACTACAACTATTTACGATTCTCATATATATCCATAACTGTGCTCTGATACCAGCTGTAACGACCCAAAATCTGAACACCGGGAAGGCCCGATAGCTCGAATCTCGAACTGCCACCCACGAGCCTGAAGACTCAGAAGGGTTAAAAGGATCGTGTGGAGATACACAAGAATCTAAAATAATTGCAGAGTTACGCAGTTAAATGAATTAAGCAGGAAGCAATAAATAACATTAATTAAATTACATGGTCCACAAAAATAACAGCAGTCTAAAATAGACAGTAGTCCACAACTAGTACAATCTAAATAAAAGTACAACTACACGGGGCATACCCCGGAACTGGCAACTGGGAACTAACCATGGGCACCCGAACCACGTGGAGCCTCTGAAGCGCTCCCATGAAGACTCGTGTCACCTGAAAAATGGTGAAAACACGCAGGGAATGAGCCTCAAAACACAAGGCTCAGTAGGGATCATCCGGTCCCCACCTCGCAAACTGAGAAACTGCGCGAAAAGTAACTACAAGCTACTACGATGGCTAGTACCGAACACACAGCACGAAAACTGAGACAACTCGTCAAAAGCCAAAGAGTCGCTATCACACAAAGATAGGAGTACCAACCCACTAGAAGCAAGGCCGGATGCGTCCACTGACGACTTAAACCGTGTAGCAACCCAGATAAAAATAAGATTTTTAAATAAATCAAATTAAAAATAAAAGATAAGTGAATAGATGACAAATAGCCTAAATGAGTAAATCATTAATCAAAGGAAAAAGAACGCCTTTTATAAAGGCGCTGATTCAAAAGGAAACGCCTTTGTCTAAGGCGTTAATTTAAAAAGGACGCCTAGACAATAGGGCGTCAAATTTCAAATGACGAAAGATAAAATTTAGGAAAGGAAATGAAACGCCCTCTACTTGGGCGCGTTTTACATAAGTAATGACGCTAGACAAGGCGTCAATTTAAATTCGACGCCCTCGCTTAAGACATTAATTCAGTTCGAGTTTCGTTCGACCCAGGAGTCTATCCAGAGCAAGTTATGGATAACTACGTCGAGGGTAGAATATAGTAAGGACTCTATCAAGGGAATACTACCCTTAATCAAATTCTAACTCTATTAGGATGCCCAAAATCCTATAAATAACCCTGTCCGATCAAACCCTAAAGCTGTTGCTGCTGCGTGAAGAACAGGTGGTTCTTCGTACCGTTTTCTTCCTCTGTCCATAATTCTTAGTCATGAAGGATACTAATATTCTTCATGTGTTCTGTAGGTTGACGTGCTGAAGAACGAAGGGTCTTCATCATCGTCTACATCTTCTTCAAACTACCGAATTGTCGGAGGAGTTTTTCCTTATCATCTTCCTCTGCTTCCGGAAGATCAGAGCATCGTTATTATTGAACCTTCATCCGTTCGTCGGTCAAAATCTTCATAAAGGTAGGTTTTCTCAAGATCGTAGCCCAAAACTAGCTTAATATCTTAATAATATCATCGGTCGTGCATGCATATAGTTCTCTTGTAGTTTCAAGATGTTTTCTATGTAATTTCAAAAAGAAACGCCCTTGACCAGGGCGCTAGTTTGAAGAAGCGACCCACACTAGGGCGCTAATTATTGTTTGACGCCCTTCACAAGAGTCGTCAATTTCACATAATTAATAAATACCCATGTTTAATAATTAAAATCGATGTAACCATGAATAAAATATATTGCATGAGTATACATGTGGAATCCTGTTATTTTTCCTGTCCCTCTCTCCTGAAATTTAATCATTTGAAAATTGATAAATTCTTGAATTCACGACCTTGTCCAGGTCGTCTCATGTTTAACTGACGCCCCAGACCAGGGCGCATATTGAAGAGTCACGCCCCTGTCTAGGGCGCGTTTCTGTTAAAAATTCCAGATTATTAATATTCTGTAAATTAGAAATATTGAAAGGACGACTTCTATGTACGTCGTCAAATGTAATATAAACACCCCTGATTACGGCGTTAATTTCATGAAAAACGGCTTTACCAAAGTCGCTATTTTCCTGCATTACTGTTTCACTGATTACTGTTAACCGAGAGTTTCATTATATCTATATATATATATAACATGTCGGCATTATATCTCCACTCCGTGAGTATAGTCCCACGTTTCTACGACGATTTATCGCATTACCCTCTCAATTCTCATTGACATACAAGCTCTCCTTTGGACATTCCGTTCCTTTAGACTAGCGAGTTAGTCATAGAGACCTCCATAAGACTCCTCGAGCCTTGGATTCCCTCAAGACCGACTGAGCTGGTTGTACCATAAAAACCCATTACATTATTCGATTGCCATGTCACTCTAAAGAAACATGGTATACCGGCCCTCATGTTATGCAAAGTGTGTATCATGAGAATTCTCTTAATGGGATAAGGTCATCATGCCCTTTGATGCTGTTCTTGTAAACCCCAATTCTATATCAACATTGTCATGATGTTCTGTAAACCCCAATTCTATATTCAACATGATGTTCTTGTGGACCTCAATTCTATATTAAGAATGAGGACGTCTTGCCATTGATGTGCTGTTCATGTGGACCTCAATTCTATATAAAGAGTGTCCATACTTGTTGGTCATGGTACCCAAGCTAGGGAACCAATTCCACCTAGTTTTATCGATAATCGTGTTTATACCGTTATTATCGTCATTCTATGTCAAGTGTCATATTTTTGGACTCTATTCTATCAAAATCTATCCTACGTGTCTACAAGCTTTATCCTTGAAATTCCATATTGGCTATACACAAAAGTGGATGTTAAAATACATGATTAATGCCTGCGCATATAGGGCCCGATCTGGTCCTGGGAGGAGCACCCGAAAGTACTTGTGCCCATGGGAGTTGATTGATCACGGTATTGGCATTATACCGAAGTGCATGACTAGCTTGATTGAACATTCCACAAATCTTGTACTTGTACTTGACTTGATATTACATGACTTGCGTGGCCCGAGAAAGGGTAATTTCATACTTGCTTGACTTGAAACAAAATAGCCAAATTCCAACATAACATGATGAGTTTACTTGCTTGAATATCTTGATATCTTTTGATATAAGTTCTTGAAAGTTCATGACTAGTTCTTCTTGCTATCTTATTGTTATACACTCTCTCTATCTTGTCGTTTTATGCGAGCATGCATAGCTATAGTGCATTCATGAAAGATGTAATTACTTAAACCCATTGCTAGTTCTTGAGATATAATTTCCTACTGAGCGTTCGCTCACTCAGTGTTTCCCTACGTTTCAGGTAAGTCCGACGATGAGGGAACTCAATCTGAAGGGGAAGGTCAAGAGTGAAAGAGATAGAGCTTCTTCCGTGTTATCTAGTTTTTTTTCCATATTTTCTTGAGTCAACCTTGTATTTTTCCTTTATTTTAGTTAGTACTTCAAGGTTTGTAATAGACATATTCTTATGAAGGAATAAAGGATTGGGTTATCTTTACTTTTGCGCATCTCTGATTTTGGTGTCGAATACACTAATACTCTGATTGACATGATTGATATAAACTCGTCACGCGTCTCCGGGTATCTTCCGCTCTCGGGGCGTGACAGTTTTTGTGGTATCAGAGCCTAGGGTATTCAATTCCTAGGAAACCCAAGTCCAAGGATAGGTTTAACCTTTAACCGGTGAGATTGGGTAGAACCAAGGGTTAAGTTAACATAAAAATGCTAGCTTCTAAATGAAATCACGTATTAATCTAGTTATTGTAATTGTAGGACGATGGCTGCCGAACGTGCTCAGTGGCGCAACATGCAGCGTACACTTCAAGGCATGACTCAAGTGCTGCAACAAGTAGCACAGGGAGGTGCACAACGAGCCGGAAGTCTCCACCAAGTCTTCAAGAACATGAACCCTCCCAAATTCATGGGTTCTACTGATCCGGATGACGCAGAGCACTGGATCAGGGAGACGGAGCGTATATTCCGTGTTATGCAGTGCACGGATCAAGATAAAGTCTTATTAGCTACCTTCCAACTAGAAAGGGATGCCCGATGCTGGTGGGAGTCAGTCGAAGCTACTATAAATCAAGACCAAATTACTTGGGAAGAATTTGTTGAACATTTCAACAATAAATATTTTTCAGACCGAGTCCAAGAAAAGAAAGCTACCGAATTTGCCGCACTCAAGCAACGGTCATTATCGGTGGCGGAGTACGAGGCATAATTCTCTACATTGTCTCGGTATGCTAAACACTTAGTTAGCACCGAGAAGATGAAAGCTAGGAGGTTCCTAAATGGGCTCAGGCCCCAATATATTACCTAGCTGGCACCAATAGATATTCAGGTCTACTCAGAGATAGTACGCCGAGCTCAATTGTTAGAAGATGCCACGGAGCTATCAGATAGAATCCGTGGGAAGGATAAGAAGGAACAAGTTACAAGTTCGGGTTCCTTTAAACCCAACTTCAAGAAGAGGCCTAGCACTGGAGGTACTTCTTCTCAAGACCAAAAATTTAAGAAGACCAAGCCCTTCTCTATCACTACTACACCTTCGAATATAATATGCAAGCATTGTGACAAGGCTGGTCATAAAGCCGAAGAGTGCTGGAGGAAACTTGGAGCATGTCTCCGTTGCGGGAGCCGTGAGCATCGGATTCCCGATTGCCCATTACTTAATGATCAAACCAGTGACGGAAAGCGCCCGGTAACCAAGAACGCTCGTCTTCACGCAATTAAGGAGACCGAAGAAGAAGAAGGCGGACTAGTAGAAGGTACACTGAAAGTTTGTTCCAAGTATGCACATGTCTTATTTGATACGGGTGCATCACATTCTTTTATTTCCAAGAAGTTTGCTAACCCACTACCTATGGAACCGGAATGGATGAAAATAATTTTATCTACTCCTCTCGGAAACGAAACCGATATTACTCACCATTATCAAAACTGTGAAGTCTTGGTAAAAGGAAGAAATCTCCCTATCGATCTCATATGTTTAGATCTAAAGGAGTATGATGTCATACTGGGAGCGGATTGGTTATCCAAATACCAGGCAACAGTCGATTGCCATAACAGCAAAGTTACCTTCAGAGACTTTCCAGAACTAGTCTATTCTAGCCCTAAGAGTCGGAGCGAGTCACCTCTTATTTCGGCTCTCCGAGCTAGCAAGCTAATAAGGAAAGGATGTGTATCTTTCCTTGCATTTGTCACGATTAAGGAGGCTCAGGAAACTAAGATAGAAGATATCCCAGTTGTGCAAGAATTTCTGGATGTGTTTCCGGAGGATTTGCCTGGATTACCCCCACAAAGAGAAGTGGCCTTCACCATCGACTTAGTCCCTGGTGCTGGTCCAGTTTCTAAGGCACCTTATAGAATGTCGCCTGCTGAACTCAAGAGTTAAAGGAGCAATTGATGGAACTCATTAAGAAAGGATTCATAAGACCAAGTACTTCCCCATGGGGAGCGCCTGTATTATGTGTAAAGAAGAAAGATGGATCCATGAGGTTATGCATCGACTATCGACAGTTGAATCATCTCACTATCAAGAACAAGTATCCACTGCCGAGAATCGATGAGTTGTTTGATCAAATTTCAGGATCCAAGTACTTTTCCAAGATTGATCTTAGGTCGGGATATCATCAGTTAAGAATCAAGGATGAGGACATTCATAAGACTGCATTCAGAAGCAGGTACGGCCATTATGAATTTGTTGTTATGCCTTTCGGACTAACGAATGCCCCTGCTGCCTTTATGCAGTTAATGAATAGTATATTCAGGCCTTATTTGGATCAATTCGTGGTGGTCTTTATCGATGATATATTGATTTATTCCGAGACCAAGGAAGAGCATGAGGAGCATTTAAGGGTTGCATTACAAATACTAAGGGCAAACCAATTGTATGCAAAACTCAGCAAGTGTGAATTCTGGCTTGAGGAAGTGACTTTTCTCGGACATGTTATATCAAAGGATGGCTTATCAGTAGATCCATCAAAAGTTGAAGCTGTAAGAAATTGGGAAAGACCAACCAATGCTAGCGAGATCCGAAGTTTCTTAGGTCTTGCCGGCTATTACAGGCGATTCATCAAAGATTTCTCTAAGATCGCCGTACCACTTACAAGGTTAACTCGCAAGGAGATCCGTTACGAATGGAGTGAGGAATGTGAAAGAAGCTTCCAAACTCTCAAGGATCATCTTACTACAGCTCCTGTCTTAGCCTTACCAATGGAAGGAGAGAAATTCGAGGTATACACTGATGCTTCTGGCATTGGCCTCGGATGTGTTCTAATGCAACAAGGAAAGGTTATAGCTTACTCTTCTCGTCAATTAAAGAAGCATGAAGAGAACTACCCCGTCCATGACTTAGAATTAGCCGCGGTAGTATTTGCACTAAAAATCTGGAGACATTACCTATATGGAGTGCAGTTTACTGTATACTCCGATCACAAGAGTCTCAAGTATCTCTTCTCTCAAAAGGAACTAAATATGAGGCAAAGACGTTGGCTAGAATATCTCAAGGACTTCGACTTCAATATACAATATCATCCCGGAAAGGGTAACCATGTAGCAGATGCCCTTAGTCGAAAGCCGAGAGCACTGTTAGCCAATTGTATGATTCAAGAATGGAAATTGCTGGAGCAATTCACTGAACTCAATATAAGCATGGACACAGACTGCAAAAGTGTCACATTGTCTCACATAAGCATTCGTCCAGACCTATTAACTGAAATACAAGCACTTCAGGATGATGACCCAATATTAGTGGAAATCAAGGGCAAACTGGAAGGACAATCTGATTTCCAAATAACTTGTGAAGGAAGATTAATGTTCAGAATAGAACTTGCATACCGGATTGTCCCGAGTTAAAGAAGAAGATCTTAGATGAAGCTCATAGATCAAGGTACACGATTCATCCAGGATCAACCAAAATGTACCAAGATGTGAAGAGGAATTTCTGGTGGCCCAACATGAAAAGGGAAATAGCAGACTATGTATCACGCTGTCTCACTTGCCAAAAGGTCAAGGCGGAACACCAAAAGCCTGCTGGAAAATTACATCCTCTAGATATTCCCAAATGGAAGTGGGAGAATATTAGTATGGATTTCATCATGGGTCTATCTAAATCAAAAGGAGGACATGATGGAATATGGGTTATTATTGACCGATTGACTAAATCGGCGCATTTCTTGCCAATAAAGAGCCGATGGTCAGTGGATGTTTTGGCTGCATTATACATCAAGGAAATAGTAAGATTACATGGTATTCCTGTTTCAATCGTGTCTGACAGAGATCCCCGTTTTACTTCTCATTTTTGGAAGGGACTACAACATTCGTTGGGAACAAGGCTTAACTTTAGTACAGCTTTTCATCCTCAAACGGATGGTCAGACCGAGAGAACTAACCAGGTGGTTGAAGATATGCTCAGAGCTTGCATCCTTGATTTCGATGGAAGCTGGCATGATCACTTGCCGTTGGTGGAATTTGCATACAATAATAGCTACCAGGCAAGTATACAAATGGCACCTTTCGAAGCTTTATACGGAAGGAGTTGCCGATCACCCTTATGCTGGGACGAAGTTGGGGAAAAATAACTATTAGGTCCAGACATGGTAAAGGATACCACTGAGAAGATACAATTGATTAGAGAAAGACTGCGAGTTGCTCAGTCTAGGCAAAAGGCTTATGCCGACACGAGAAGGAGAGATCTTGAATTCCAAGTTGGAGATCATGTATTTCTCAAGATATCGCCTGGACGTGGCATACGGAGATTTGGTGTTAAAGGCAAGCTTACACCAAGATTCATCGGACCCTTCGAGATACTGGAACGAGTTGGCGAGGTTGCTTATCGCATCGCATTGCCTCCTCAACTGTCCGATGTACATAATGTATTCCACATATCTATGTTGAAGAAGTATGTACACGATCCATCACATATTATTGATCATGGAGACTTAGTGATCCAGAAGGATCTCACATATGAGCAGAAGCCTATGAAGATACTAGATCGTGAAGTACGTACCCTAAGGAATAAGGTTATTCCCATGATTAAGGTACAATGGAATAAGAACTCCGAACATGAAGCTACATGGGAAACCGAGGAATCCATGAGGAAACGATTTCCAGAGTTATTTTAAGAAGGTATGTGCTCTACGCTCTCCACTTATACATACTATTAAATTTGGGGACCAAATTCTTTTAAGTGGGAGGGTGTAGCAACCCAGATAAAAATAAGATTTTTAAATAAATCAAATTAAAAATAAAAGATAAGTGAATAGATGACAAAGAGCCTAAATGAGTAAATCATTAATCAAAGGAAAAATAACGCCTTTTATAAAGGCGCTGATTCAAAAGGAAACGCCTCTGTCTAAGGCGTTAATTTAAAAAGGACGCCTAGACAATAGGGCGTCAAATTTCAAACGACGAAAGATAAAATTTAGGAAAGGAAATGAAACGCCCTCTACTTGGGCGCGTTTTACATAAGTAACGACGCTAGACAAGGCGTCAATTTAAATTCGACGCCCTCGCTTAAGACGTTAATTCAGTTCGAGTTTCGTTCGACCCAGGAGTCTATCCAGAGCAAGTTATGGATAACTACGTCGAGGGTAGAATATAGTAAGGACTCTATCAAGGGAATACTACCCTTAATCAAATTCTAACTCTATTAGGATGCCCAAAATCCTATAAATAACCCTGTCCGATCAAACCCTAAAGCTGTTGCTGCTGCGTGAAGAACAGGTGGTTCTTCGTACCGTTTTCTTCCTCTGTCCATAATTCTTAGTCATGAAGGATACTAATATTCTTCATGTGTTCTGTAGGTTGACGTGCTGAAGAACGAAGGGTCTTCATCATCGTCTACATCTTCTTCAAACTACCGAATTGTCGGAGGAGTTTTTCCTTATCATCTTCCTCTGCTTCCGGAAGATCAGAGCATCGTTATTATTGAACCTTCATCCGTTCGTCGGTCAAAATCTTCATAAAGGTAGGTTTTCTCAAGATCGTAGCCCAAAAACTAGCTTAATATATTAATAATATCATCGGTCATGCATGCATATAGTTCTTTTGTGGTTTCAAGATGTTTTCTATGTAATTTCAAAAAAAAACGCCCTTGACCAGGGCGCTAGTTTGAAGAAGCGACCCACACTAGGGCGCTAATTATTGTTTGACGCCCTTCACAGGAGTCGTCAATTTCACATAATTAATAAATACCCATGTTTAATAATTAAAATTGATGTAACCATGAATAAAATATATTGCATGAGTATACATGTGGAATCCTGTTATTTTTCCTGTCCCTCTCTCCTGAAATTTAACCATTTGAAAATTGATAAATTCTTGAATTCACGACCTTGTCCAGATGTTTAACTGACGCCCCAGACCAGGGCGCATATTGAAGAGTCACGCCCCTGTCCAGGGCGCGTTTCTGTTAAAAATTCCAGATTATTAATATTCTGTAAATTAGAAATATTGAAAGGACGACTTCTATGTACGTCGTCAAATGTAATATAAACGCCCCTGATTACGGCGTTAATTTCATGAAAAACGGCTTTACCAAAGTCGCTATTTTCCTGCATTACTGTTTCACTGATTACCGTTAACCGAGAGTTTCATTATATCTATATATATATATAACATGTCGGCACTATATCTCCACTCCGTGAGTATAGTCCCACGTTTCTACGACGATTTATCGCATTACCCTCTCAATTCTCATTGACATACAAGCTCTCCTTTGGACATTCCGTTCCTTTGGACTAGCGAGTTAGTCATAGAGACCTCCATAAGACTCCTCGAGCCTTGGATTCCCTCAAGGCCGACTGAGCTGGTTGTACCATAAAAATCCATTACATTATTCGATTGCCATGTCACTCTAAAGAAACATGGTATACCGGCCCTCATGTTATGCAAAGTGTGTATCATGAGAATTCTCTTAATGGGATGAGGTTATCATGCCCTTTGATGATGTTCTTGTAAACCCCAATTCTATATCAACATTGTCATGATGTTCCTGTAAACCCCAATTCTATATTCAACATGATGTTCTTGTGGACCTCAATTCTATATTAAGAATGAGGACGTCTTGCCATTGATGTGCTGTTCATGTGGACCTCAATTCTATATAAAGAGTGTCCATACTTGTTGGTCATGGTACCCAAGCTAGGGAACCAATTCCACCTAGTTTTATCGATAATCGTGTTTATACCGTTATTATCGTCACTCTAAGTCAAGTGTCATATTTTTGGACTCTATTCTATCAAAATATATCCTACGTGTCTACAAGCTTTATCCTTGAAATTCCATATTGGCTATACACAAAAGTGGATGTTAAGATACATGATTAATGCCTGCGCATATAGGGCCCGATCTGGTCCTGGGAGGAGCACCCGAAAGTACTTGTGCCCATGGGAGTTGATTGATCACGGTATTGGCATTATACCGAAGTGCATGACTAGCTTGATTGAACATTCCACAAATCTTGTACTTGTACTTGACTTGATATTACATGACTTGCGTGGCCCGAGAAAGGGTAATTTCATACTTGCTTGACTTGAAACAAAATAGCCAAATTCCAACATAACATGATGAGTTTACTTGCTTGAATATCTTGATATCTTTTGATATAAGTTCTTGAAAGTTCATGACTAGTTCTTCTTGCTATCTTATTGTTATACACTCTCTCTATCTTGTCGTTTTATGCGAGCATGCATAGCTATAGTGCATTCATGAAAGATGTAATTACTTAAACCCATTGCTAGTTCTTGAGATATAATTTCCTACTAAGCGTTCGCTCACTCAGTGTTTCCCTACGTTTCAGGTAAGTCCGACGATGAGGGAACTCAATCTGAAGGGGAAGGTCAAGAGTGAAAGAGATAGAGCTTCTTCCGTGTTATCTAATTTTTTTTCCATATTTTCTTGAGTCAACCTTGTATTTTTCCTTTATTTTAGTTAGTACTTCAAGGTTTGTAATAGGCATATTCTTATGAAGGAATAAAGGATTGGGTTATCTTTACTTTTGCGCATCTCTGATTTTGGTGTCGAACACACTAATACTCTGATTGACATGATTGATATAAACTCGTCACGCGTCTCCGGGTATCTTCCGCTCTCGGGGCGTGACAAACCGTGTCTCGGGTGTCCCCCTCGACCCTTGGTGGAACGGGGACACCGTACTAGTAACCACAGAACAAGTTACTAGCTGGGGTCGCGCTCGTCAGCGCGGGTGCAACCGCCACCAACCACGTATGCACACACAGACCGTGCATCCCTGGTCTGGCCCTCTCACTTGTTTTCCCCTCAGCCGGACTCTGACTACAAGACGTGGGGCCCAACGGAAACCAATCTAAAAACCATCTCTTGGGGTAGCCTCACCACCACTCTCTGGTGGGACCACTCGCATGTCGGAAGGCTACGACTAGTGGAGGGTCACTGAGAGAGTAGACTCTCTAGTCAACGGAAAACAACGTCTAAATCGGACAAAGTACAAGGGCCGCTCCTCGTACCGACACCGACTCACGGTGACATAAGCCGAGAACACCACCTTCCGGGATCCCATGTCACCCTCACATGATGCCCAGCATCAGTCAGGTCACGGGTCAGCACGCGGATCGAGATCCACTAACCCGGGACTCGAATCGGCAAGCATAATTCCGGTTGGACATAAACCCCTGGCGGTCCAACTTTGGGCCGCCATAGAGGCTAGCGGTCCAACTTTGGGCCGCCATAGAGGCTAGCGGTCCAAGATTGGGCCGCCACATGGACTGTAGCGGTCCAGCCTTAGGCTGCCACACTCTAGGTTGCGAACGAAATGGTGGTCCTACCTAGGTCCGCCACAGGGATGAGGCGGGCGTACCCTCGGCCGCCACACCCTAAAAATCCCCAACGGTTGAAAACCAATGGTCGGAAATCAACGGTCAACTCGCCCTCTGGCGGTCTGACCTTAGGTCGCCACACCTTCTGGCGGTTTATCGTGCAACCGCCAGACCACATGGGGACCTGCAGACAAAACAGTGCCCTGTGGCGCTCCCACCTTGGGCTGCCACAGGCTCTGGCGCACTTATTATGGGCCGCCAAAGACTCTGGCGGTCTCTGGAAGGACTGCCAAACCAACCCAGGAACGGGCCGGCGGGAAGAGATCCAAAAACTCGTTCCACGCCCCGATCATCCACGGATGAGGGGGAAAACAAGGGGGAAGCTCCCCTATAACCCCCAGCATGCATCTATGCCCTCGAATCGGTCCGAAACATGACGAAACGGTAGATCGGCACACAACCCCTAAAACATGGATTTTGCCCTACCCGGCTCAAAAATGCCCCTCTCGACCTCTCCTCGGCCTACAAATCACGGGGGACGACGGGATGAGCATGGGGATTCATCTCCCTACCTCAATGGAGCTAGAGCTTTGCTGAAACACCGTTGAACGCAAAGAAGAAGCTTTTAGATACCCCGAACCTTCACAAAATCCCACGAGTCGCACACCGCCACGATCGCCTCGCTGTCGCCGTCACCGCCACGTCATCGCCTCACCGCCATCTGCAGCCGGAGGGGAGTGCCACCGTGGTCACACCGGAGGAAGAGATAGGGAAAGAAAGGGGGCGCGGTCGCTCATGGGAGAGAAGGAAGAGGAAGAAAGAGAAAGGGAAAGAAAAAAGGGAAAAGAAATGGGGTTATATAGAAAATTTGGATTTTCTAAAAAATATAGAAAAATAGAAAAATATACCGCCGTGATCGTTGGAACGCGCTGATCGCTGTGGTACCCTCCCTGAGTAGGTGAACAACTCGGTTTACCCGCTACGGGATTCCGTAGGTCATGTCAGGGAAAAACATGGGAAATCGCGGAACACGTTCCGGGACCTCCGAAACTGATCCGAAACACACAGATCTGAACTTGAAAGATGTCCGAAAGATAACCCCGGGCAAAATGAGAACAAAATCTCCGAGAAAGTGAATCCGAGACCCAAGAAGAAGGATCCGAAGGGTCCGGGATATTACATCCCGCCTCAATATCAACTACCTGCTGAGCACAATGCTGCACCCGCAGGCCCCGCTCCCTCGTCCCTCGCTCGTGACACTTGCGGGTGGGGGGCATTTGTTGGCAATAAAAAAATGACGTCCCTTTACAAAGATGCCAATTCTTTAATTGGCGCCTTTCTAAACTGACGCAAATTTTTGATGTTATTTGGAGTTTAATCTGATGAAATGATGCCTCTTCAGGAAGGCACCATTTTTAATAAGCGTCAAGGTCCTGGTCACAGATTTTGGTTCTTCTGTACTCAGGCCAAGAATTCGTGCCGACCCTACTAGACGCCAATTTCGCGATCAGAAATTCATGCCCACCTTACTGGACGCCAATTTTGTGTGTGGGTTACTATTCTTCTCCCTTCCGAGCATTAACTGCTCGCATTCTTCTCCCGCGGCATCAACGACATGGCCACCTGCATCCTCCATGCGACCTCGAACAGCCATCCCCCTGCGTGGGCAATGGTGCGGACGCCAGCAACAACGATCAGTGATGGGATCCCGTCTTCCAGTGGCGGACCCCTGTCACTATGACCCTGCTGCCCCGCCACTGTACGAAGCAGCGACAGTAGCAGCAAGCAACGTTGGAAGCCGCAGCAGCAGAAAACAAAAAAAAAGTAAAGAAAGGAGGTCTTTTCCCTCCGAACGGGGCTCCAACCCCTTTAAGAAGCCACCCCGGTGGTGAAAAACTCCCTTCCTTCGGACTCCTTCTTGAAGCCCGTCTACAATCTCCTCCGGAAGCCATAGTTAGAGAAGGAGAAAAGAGGGAGAAGAGAGCCCGAAACAAAGAAAAACAGAGTGAGGGAGTTTGAGAGCCATCGGTAAGAAGGGTGGGTTTTGTATTTCCCTTTCCCTTTTCTTCTCTTTGCGTTTTGTGGGGCTCCCTATAGCCCTGACGTAAATAGTCATGTTCAGATATCAATGAAATATGGGGGTTCTTGGCCCTGGTATTTTTTTATGAGTTCCTGTGTTCCTCTCTACTACTATGACGCATTGACTATTTTCTGACGTTCTCCCTCTCCGAGTATCTCGATTGAATTCTCTTTGATTTCCTGAGTATCATTCGTATAATAAATTTTGTTTTTTTTTATTATCGCGGTGGCCATCGGCCCGGGGTTTATCCAAGTTCATGAATATGATTCCGGGTTGCGAACCACTAGAGATTTGTTTAATTTCATCTTTGCTTCGCCATGATCACATTTTCTTCTCAAAGCCCTGCCTTGGGATTTGACCATTTCCATGGTCATGATGCCAAAGGGGTGAGAAACATGGGATTTATTCCTTGATCAAATGTCATATAATATCCAGCTTCCGCTGTTTCGGGGAAGAAATGCAAGCAATGGCCTAGTAGGAAGGGTCCCAGGTTTTCACAACCCCACGAGCATGACTCGGGATTCACGCCCTCCCGAGCTCCTATTGGGTCGCTTCCTGATTTTCTTTAGCTCTCCCTCGCTTTCTTTCGGAGTCTTGATCACTCTCGGATCTTTGGGGATTTGCTTCCTCATGGCATGGTCCCCAGGCGATATCCTTTAAAAGGGTGAATACTAACGGCCGCATAGTTCGGCGATAACTTAAGTCCACATTTTGAAAACAAGATCGTGACAACCCGAGGGTCATTGGAGTCCATTGTAGGCTAGTCCTCGGGATTTTTGCTCTCGAATCAGGCTATAGGATGTTGCCGCTTCCGTGCGCACCTTTCTTATTTTGGGGCCGTCTCGGAGTTTCTCCGTTGACGAGTACCTAATTAACACCTCCCAAAGCTCCGGGTCTACAGAAGGTGCTACCGGATTTTCACCGAAAAATTTGAAGACCAATGATATATAAGAAATGATCGCCGAACTTAAAAGAACTCCCATGGAAGACATGTAGTGGACCTGAACTAATGAGCATGAACGGATAACAAGATGCATTGGTGACTCTAATTCCAGGACGTTGCCAAAGATGAGAATGAGTAAGATAAAAAAATGAAGGAAAAGATGAGCAGAGAACAGATCTTCAGATCTCAACGGGAACTTCTGCATATGTGTTTGCATATGGCAGATTGCATCCATATGATAATTCTGCATGATGTCTTCTGGCAGGATTCATGAGCAGGATGAGTCCACTCGTTGGGATTTCATAAAATGACCATATACTGCATGTGCTCATTGAGCTGTATGAACCTAGGTGTGCCTGCGCTCCCACTCTTAGTTCAGAATCATGCAAGGCATTTGCATCCCTATATGTGCATAGATGCATAAAAATCAGAAAAGATTTCATGACCACCTGATTTTTGAGTGCTTGCTTGCCACCATCCCTTGGGTATATCAAATGGTGAGCAGTGGAAGTCCGGATCACGTCTGAATGGAATCCCTCACTATGCGTGAGTGGGATACTCCGCCATGTACCGGGGGTCACTCTTCGTGAGAACACGATTGAATTCTTGCATGCCATGTGCATATAGCTTGATAAATCACTCTCACGTCTCATAGGGTTGCATGCTTCCTTTATAGCATACCCAATCCATAAGTTCATTTTGTGCATTCCATTGCAATTTGAAATATACGCTTTTCTGGAAGCCCAGGGTAGGTCGACCTATCCTGGGCCTCAGGTCGACTCAGGGCAGATCTCCCTTTTGTAATTGCCTTCCTGCCAGGGGAGTGTCGCCTCCTGGAGTCGACTCCAAGAGTCGACCCCCTCCTGGCAACCCTCTGTCTGAAGGCCTGCGTCGACCCAGCTCGTGCATTGGGTCGACGCAGTGAATTCGCGTCCAATCATAAGACGCCAATTAATTAACGCCTTTTCAGAGAGGCGCCAATTCCCTGATTTAAAATTCAACTAAAAAAATAGAAAATTTGGAATTAACGTCTGTGCAGAAAGACGCTGATTAATTAGCACCTTTCTGAAGAGGTGCCAATTCATCATTTGAAAATTCAACTAAAAGGGGGGGGATCTAGAATTAGCATCCGCTCAAGGGGCGCCAATTCTTAAATTGGCATCCACCCGACGGACATGAATTCCTAAAAATTCCAAAAAAACTGATAAATAATGAATTATAGTGAAAAAAATGCTAATATGATGACGATATTAATGATAAAAAAGGGAAAACATGATAACCATATAAAGAAGTCCACAAAAACATCCTCTTTAAGAGATTAAATGGCGTTTATCCGGGGTTCCTCCCCTTTGACCCTATGCAAAGGCAATATCAAAGATGCCCTTGCGAGACATGCTCGACCCTAGGGATTACCCCCCCATTATGGTCATGGCGTGACTTTGCTTCAGGCCGATAACCCACTGAATTTGAACCGTTTTTGACTGGGATTTAATCGTATCTCCTCATTTGTAATATATTAAATTTGTCGTACCTCGGCATACATTTGTCTCGTTGTTGCATATATACTTGGGACGTCTTCAACCCGGATGTTAGTCCGAACATGAAATGGTTAATATACGGTCGACATGATTTTTTAAATATCCCTCTTGCACCCTAGTATAAGGGATTTTATTACTTTCTGATACATTTTTCATCCAATTGATTTTTAGGCCATGAGGCCCCCCTTATCTTGACGATTAATCAATGGTTTTGATGCAATTAACGTCGTGACCTTTATAGCACGGCGGGTCTCTAGTCCCGACTCGATACCCACCATCGTCTGGTTAGTCAAACAGAGCGCACCACTGGCTCTAGAGCACTCCAGTCTCGAAGCCAGAACATATTGTCACATAGGTGACTGGCACGCCCTCGCACTTAATATATTGATAATAGATATAACGATAAGATAAAGATTAAAAAAGTGTGTCCATAGAAGGCGAACTGTGTGGCCATGCTAGGATGGTGCCCTGGTGGGCATCCAAAGAGTTGGCCGACCGGGTCAGGTCGGTGGCCATTAGGTTGGCCGCCCAGACCCTTATGTCTCGGACACCCTGTCGATCAAGTTTTTGCATTGCTATGTGTCTGCGATTGTTGTCGTTTTGTGGAGGGTTGTTCCCACATGATTCTATGCGTCTGCAGAGGGTTGTTCCTGCATGATTTTGTATGTCCGTGGAGGGTTATTCCCCCTTGATTTTGTATGTCCACCGAGGGTTGTTCCCCTATGATTCTGTGTGTTCGTGGAGGGTTGATCCCATGTGAATTAAATGTGTTGGCAATCACTGATTTTTATCTCCTGCATCTTGTAGTTTGGCGGCGTAGGGCGTTATCGTGTTCTCAGCCATGTATGTGTGTGAGCCGGTGGTACTGTAGTGAGTTTCATTCTGACTTTGTTTTTACCTTTAGTGACTCACCCCTAGTGGTAGCCCCTAGATGTTGAGCAGTCCATCTAGTGTGAGGGCTTTCCCTTGAGACAGTTTCGAGCTGGTTGTGGTGGGCCCCTATGTACATGTAGGCATTGAGGACTTCATCTATGTTCTCAGAGTAGGCATTAGGGACTTTGTCTACTCTAGGTCAACCTGAGTCTGGGCTAAGGAAAAACCAGTGTTAGGGCCAAGACATAGAGGATTTTATCTAGTGTGTGCACAAATGGTTGGGGGCTCAGACACTATGTTGACTGGCGCAAACCCAGCTAGTCTTGGTACTGTGATATGGGAGTGTGTGCGTGTGTGTCTCACTGCTACACTCTTGAGTGAGCTGATGTATATGCGTGAGATAGGCGGCGCAGTGTAAGACGTCAGTGGACACATCCAGCCATGCTTCTAGTGGGTGGTTCCTCTTGTCACTCAAGTTGTGGTTCAACAAACGGTTGAGATTGTTGTTTCCCGACAGTAAGGTCGTGGTTCCGAACTTTTGGGTTTACGTGTGGTCGAGTTTCCTTCGATATGTGCGAGCATGGTACGATGGGCTTACTCATGGTTTCTTTGGCACTTGAGGTGCCATGTTGCCTGCATTAGGTTTAGGTGACAGTGTAGTTTACTTTCCGCCAGTTACTTGGTCACTATCATTGTTGTTGTTTTTAGTTGCTATTGTTTAGTGTGGTGGGGATCCACGAGACCCCTATTGAGTCAATGAGATAAGGCTCACCCCTTCTACTTTCAGGTGTGGTGTTACCTCCATGTGGTTCAGAGGTCCTGTGCGGTGCAAGTGGAGGTTTTTAGTTACCAGCTTGCTAGAGTCGGGGGTATGCCCCGTGAGTGTATGTTTCTTTCTTGTTCACTATACTTTCGTGGACTTAGGCTCTGGACTGTAATTGTTTAATTATGTAATGTAAATTTTAATTCCACAATTTAATTAAATTTCTACATCTATTTTAAATTTTGATGCACCTCCACAACATTAATCTAACCCTTTTGAACACTGTGGATCGTAGGTGATGGGTAAGGATTCGGGTCGCACCAGATACTTTCCGGTACTCGGATGCTGGGTCGTCACGAGGGGAGACCTACTCAAATACAAACTACCATACAACAATCAAACCTATGAGGGAATAAAAGTAAAAAGTCTCATCCAAGTCAAACAAGTTATAATGATGCTCTTATTTTTAGAAGTTTTTCTTGACCTTAGTGAATTGACTTATTTAAGATTCCCTCAAGAAGCAGGATTCCTAGGGGGATAAGGCTCCCAATTGTAGGTGGACTAAAGATACACTCAAAACTCACACATGCATGATCTAACTAAAGGTGACACCAGGTACAACTAGCTATGCGCGCATCCGTGTGGGAATACATGGCTTGCAAGACTTACGGAGGTCCTTCGATGAGTCTCCTTTTCAGCGATAAGGAATATGCGACTGAGAGGAATACACTCACCAAAGGGGGATACAAACAACTAATAATGAGAAATATGTATGAACGTAGGCGCACCAGAGTACATGCATGTCTAGCCTAAAGTTTAACATAATAGTACACATGAGGCACTCACTGGGAGATGAGAGCGGCGCTCTCAGATGCTGCGTTAAGAATGTAGCTACCATCGTGACTGCGTCTATATTGTGTAAGACAAAGAGGAAGTAACCACTCTGTATACACAATAATCAATGCAAATATGGGTATGACGTTATCAAAAGAGACTAAAATATATGTAATAGACGTAATGATAAATGATTTAACATGCAAAGCCTGAAAAGAGGACTGGAAATGAGAATAATTGACAGAACAAAGAAACCAACCTAAATGTGGACTCCACAGGTGACAAGTCTAGAATGCGGTCACTGTGTAGGCATCTTACCAGAAACCTGAAACACACAAAATAAAGTGAAAAGGTCTCACCCAAATCAAACAAGTTAAGATGATGAAGTTATTTTTTTAGGAGTTCTAGTTGACCTTTTAATGTTTTAGTTGACCGTAATTCTCTTAGGTAGTAGGACTCATAATGAGAAGAGATCCTAAACTTTGGGTGAACCTAGGGTTCACTCTTACTCACTTATGCAAATGTGGACACTAAGGGGCACCAGGTACAACTAGCTAAGTGTCCGTGTGGGAATATATGGCAACCCAAGACTTACAGAGGTCCCTCGATGAGTCCCCTTCTCAATCACGAGGATGACGTGACTAAAAGGAATACACTTCACCAAGAGGGATATGAGTAACTAAGGATGAAATCAATGCGTGAGCCTATGCGCACTGAAGTGCATGCAAAAATTGACCTAAAACTAACAATCAAGATGATAAAACAAAGGTAACCAGAAGAATAGGGAGCAATATATAGTAAACTGATAAGATGACATGAAATTCACCAAAAGTCTATAAAACAAGATAGGAGGCTCTCAGGTGGATTACTCACCTGAGCGTAGTGCTCCTAGGTGTCGTGAGCTGAACGCGGTCTCAGTTCAGACTGCATTCAACCAAGGACTAAAATTAATAGCAAAACAAAAGAAAGAAATGCAAGAAACTCAACATAAGAAATTCACAAACACACAAAAGAGCAGAAAAGGCAAGAAAAGCATGATGAGCACTAGATCGCCAAAGATTTGTAGGCACAAAATTGCACTAATTGTGCGATGACGAGGATGAATATGAAAAAGTAGAGTAATTGTGATCGCCACCAAAGAAAATAACACAATTAACAGCAGAAGACTATTGAGATTATGTGCAGCAAATTGATTAATTAAAATAAATAAAAATAATATTTAACAATAAAAATATGTTAACGGTTAAGTAAGAATTTCCACAAACTTAAAGTAATTTTATCTTATTTCTTGGAAATAAATGGGCCTAAAATGATTAAGTCTAATAACGTTTTCCCTAGCTGAATGGGCTCACTTATGGGCCTTATAATCACCTTGAAACCCTATAGCCCATTATGCATTCATAGCAAGGAAAAATAAAACCCTAAGTGAAGTCTGTGGCGGCTGTTTAGGTACAGAAAGGTTTTAACAGGAAATAGGATTCCTAATCTAAGAAATATTACCATAACTAGGATTCTTGCCCCCAATGTCTATAAATAAGACCCTAACCCCAACCCAATCCTTACATTTTTTCGGAGGACTTGAAGCTTAAGGGGTTCGCGCGTTGGCATTCGTTCGTGAGGAGGAAGCTTTGCTCCTTCTTCGTCGTCCCTTATTCCTCTCCCTTTCGTCACTTAAAGGTAGGTCATCTTCTAGGCATAACCCAATTAATTAACATGTTAGGTAGAATTACAAGTGATCTTTGATTTCATACTAGGATCATCAAGTTTCATGTAGTATAGCTCATCAATTTTGTGTTTTAATCTGACTGTATCGAGATCAACACTTTTCTGGGAATAGTTTAATCAAATTTAATTCACATCTGGACATCGTGACGCCTTTTCAATTGGCACCACCAATCTCAAATGCATTTCTTTTCCTATCTGTGCCCTAGGAAGTAGGCACTACTTTCTTGAATTGCACCTGACCAACAGGACACGATTTAAATAAAGCGTCTAGGAGCTATGACGCGATTCAAGGAGATTTACCCTATTTCCAAATCATTTGATAACCTACTAATCACTTTTAAATTTTTCATTGTCTTGGTAAAACACTAAACTGCCAAGTGAATTTTTAAAATTTCTTAACGATAAAGTTACATCATGTTCACATCGATAGCCTTTTTCCTTGAGTTAGCTTTTCTATTTCTATCTTCTTAAGTTCTCTTGATCTAAACACCACCATGTCACTCTATTTTTATAATGTTATATGATGGAATTGTAGAGTTCTACTTCCTCGTTATGCCCCTCTATAAATTACTGATTGGCGTCATGATCAAATGACACAGTTTACTGATTCTAGGAGATTGGATGAGGTTTATTGGACCACGACCAGTTATTATGGCTTGTTTCTCTTATGAATAGCATTTCAGATACGAGGCGTGGTTTTTTGATTTATGTCTAAGATGTTAGACGTAGATTCACAACTGTTGCCTCGATAGTAGGACGTATGCTGATGTTTTACCATAATTTTCTTTACTCCGTTAATTGGAGAATATTCGGAATTCATGTCATAGAGCCATGATGTGATTAAGTGTTTTACCAATGTTTTATCTCAAAAACCCTATTCTTGGTGAGAGAAAGACCCTCAGTTTGGGAATCCTTCTAGAAGGATCAGAATCGTTTTCACTATGGCCTCTGTAAGACCCTGACATTGAAGTATTCTCTCTTCAATCATTGGGCAAATTGTACCATAAAAACCCTGAACACCCTCAAAATCACGTCACTCTAAAGAAACATGATTTAACCGACCTTCTAGAACACATCTGTGTTCTCAAGCGTGATTCTATTCATCCCTATAACGTGATTGGTTAGTTAGGCATCATTCCATTCAACAAATTGGAATGCATCTTGATGACCAGAAGCGGCTCTGATTGAATTACCTGTGATGCGTCATGTTTCCTAGATGCACTTCTGTCTGAACTGCGCCACTCTATGGTGACACATTTAGTCAAGACCTATCCAAGTTTTAATGACTCGATTCCCATGCTATTCATTCAATTGATTTGGACTCTTCTGACCTCTGCACAAGCAGATACTCCCATTCAGGGATTATAGCATTCCTTGGGATCTTTTCATATTTCATAAAGTCCTTTTAGTTTATAAACCTTGGCAACTAAGCTTGATTGCTTGAAATTTGCTTGGTCATTAAAAATGTGATTCTCTAGATAATTACTTGGGACTTCGGTCCAATAATGCCAATGTCTAGCAATTATAGGTCTCGGTTTGGTCTTGGGAGGAGTGCCCAAAAGTACTTGTACTTGCGAGAGTTGAAAGACCTGGTGTGGCATTGCACCACTACATGCATGCTAGATTGATCAAAGACAATCCACTCATGAATGACTGAATTGCTTGACTTGCACTTGTTGCCCTTGTGGGCTAATACTCGTGATGTCACGTCTCGAGATATAAGTACAACGAAAGAATCCGGAACGTGAACAGTCGGCTAGTACGCCTCAAGCGAGCAATATATTCAAAGCGCTAACACATTCATACATAATAGGGAATGCACAAGATAATATACTCAAAACTTCACTTTATTGAAAAATATTCAAGTACAATGATAGTTGACTCACTTCACTAGAGTCAAATAAAGAGAAAAATTCATAGACTCGACTTGACTCATGACTCTACTAGGTATTCTCTCGATCTTTAATCACTCTTGGACTCGTCACTTGAGTAGTCCAAATCCCTGCTAGAATTTTTTGAAAAGATAGGAAAAGTAGGGAATGAGCACACTTGCCCAGTAGGCATCTTCGTATCAACATAAAGGCAATGTTTAAGTGATTAGTATTTTTACTCAAGAAATAAAAGATAAATGCACATGATGAAATATGCGAATAAAACCATAGTAACAACGTAAGTAACAAGACATGAATCTGAAGATGTGAGATGTTATATAGAGATGACGAGGATATTCATTTAAGAATGTATAGTGGCCTTTCATGTAACAAGAATGTACTAGCATGTATCAAGAATGTACTATTCATACCCTTGTAGGTCATGCACTAGAAAGTCATGTAATCAAGAATGTATATTTCATGTAGAGCCTCGTGGTTTTCACTCGTCTATAAAAACAAGTACTCCCAGTGCAATGCAACGCCGGTATCATCGTACCCCATGATTTTTAGCACGTTTCCGACAATCAGCCGAGGGGGCTAGCATGGAGCCCTTGGACATAATCAGTGCCCGAACTACATCTTCAAGTTATAAATCAAGCTACGTCCACGAGAAATATCAATAATGTATCAATTCAAATAATAAGCTTAGAATGACAATGTCAAGGTTAGAATGCTTCAATTAAGAACATGAGAGTTCAAAGCTGATTTAAAACAAAGTCAGGCCATGAAAAGAATTCGACAGCATAACATCATGTTCTTTAACTTCCATAATCCATTAATAGCTTATTGAACAAGGTATTAGGTTCTAGATCATCAATAGACCATCTAGAAACTTAGGGAAATCAACCCTTGGGTCATACCTTGGGTTAAGAACACTTGAGATAATAGCGGTCGTGACTGGACTCTTTATTGGAAATAGTGGTCAGTGCTGGACCATTTAATGATAGAGTCAACGCATGAAGAAAGAAAGTGTCGACATAGTGAAATCTCTGGAACCTTGCGGTCATGGCAGGGCCTCTAGGCATCTTTGGCGGTTAAGTAACTGGCCGCTACTAGACTCTTGCGGTCTAATGGATGGCCACTAAGATCCAGAACATAGAAAATGTCGGTAAAGTGCTTTCTAGACAATTGGACTTTTGAAGGTAGAACCAGCTCGATGTCCTAGTGGGAATCCCAGGCTCCCGGAGACTTACGGAGGCCTTAAAATAAGATCACCTAGTACGGTGGAGGGAATATCCAACGGAGAGGATCACGAGTCCAAAATTATGTACTTATAAGTGCAAAGTGTATCTAATGGCCACGCACTAGAGTATGCACCATGTACTTAAGAAAAGACTATAGATGAGAATGGATCGTGGTAAAACAGTGATCAAATCAAAACTTGAACAAGTCCATGAAAATATGATCCTTAGTATAAGAATATAAGTTTTGGCATGAAATTAACATAAGTTTAAAATAAGCATATAAACCATGTAAGACATGCAATTTGTCAGGGATGATGCACAATATAACCAATATTACGAATATGGAGTCAAAACTAGAAATAAGACCTAATTAACTAGGCTTAACATATGTTTAATAGGGTCAATCTGCATTCTGTTTGGAGTTAACAGGTTGCAGAGTTTAGCGATCAGGTGAGGACCGCATGCAGGCGTTTAGCGATCTATCGCATGGCCGCTATATCTATATGGCGGTCTAATAGCGACCGTTTATTCCCTGTAGCGGACAAAAGTAAAACCGAGGTACAAGGCTAATTTCTAGGAGAATTTATGCATGAAACTTATGAGGACTAGAAGGGTAAAGCAAGCTAACATATTTTTAATGACTAGGATGCATGATTGGACATGAATTAAACAAGGATTATCATCTTTGGTTAAGGGGTATAAGGATAACATGCTGTAAGGATCATGCATGCGCAGTCATAGAAAAATATGAAATACTACCAGTAGAAAGCATGAAACAGAATGAACCCGTAGGGCTTTTATTCCTAACATATTTATTTGTTCTTTTCATGAGATAACCTACCTTTGATTCGACCCCTAGACTTTGGATTTCTGACTAGAAGTAGACCCTAGTTCCTACACGTCATGTGCCAAACTAACAACTTCCCGCCCCTATATCTTCTGATTCTCTTGACCTAAATACGTGAAAATTGGAGGGTATGTAGAAGATAGAAAGGGGAACAAAAAGTTCTAAAGGCATAACATAAACTAACCTCGTTTAGGGCTTCTAATACCATGTTCTTTACTGGACTGGTACACTGATTCCTACGCAGCCTACAGCAAACCATAGACTTGCAGATGCTCTAACTCTCCAACGGTTGGGTTCTCTAGCATGAAAATTGGAGGTGAGTTAGATAAAACTAAGGAAAACATAAAGTTCTAAAGAACCAACCTGAAATAATATCTCCTTACCTTCGAACTATGCGAGCCAACATTAATATTTGCATGGGTTGAAGTTAGGGTCTATTTATAGGGTTCCCTAGGGTTTGAGGGATTAGATCAAACTTAGAGTCCTAATTAGGGGTAGGATCGATCCTCAAGAGTCCTAGACATGTTTACATGCCTACACACTTCGATCCATGAGGATTTGGATATCCAAGATCCAAGCTTTTTCACGTTTCTTCCATTCACGGAATTGGAAGGGCTTAGCGGTCATGGCGGGACCATTAGGGGAGGTTTGGCAGTCGCACGATAGACTGCCAATTGGCATTAAATTCAAAAATTTTAGATTTTCCTATTATCTCGTATTTACCTTCTATTTGATGTATATATCCTATTCTAAATCCGTAATATACCCAATTTTTGTTTCTATTATTGGGCTTGGGCCTAAAGGGCTTGGATTTGAGTCTTGTGGCCCATTTAGGTGAACTTAAACCTATCATAATATATGGGCCTTTAAATAATTACTAAATAGATCTATATTCCTTAAATAGCCCATTAAGTCCATTTAAATGCTTAATAATTAGATTCTTATCCTAGAAAATTCTCGAGCGTTACACCCTCCCCCACTTAAAAAGAATTTGGTCCCCAAATTCAATGCATGTGATTGTTAAGTAGAATGTACTTACAATTGAATAATTCTGAGAATCGTTTACGCATTGCTTCTTCCATTTCCTATGTCGCTTCGTGTGGCCAAGATTTGCTCCACTGGACTTTGACCATGGGAATGGTTTTATTCTGAAGTTGACGGACTTCTTGTTCAATCATCTTGATTGGCTTTTGCTCATACGTCAAATCCTTTTGAACCTCCAAGTTGTCATGACTTGTAACATGGAATGGGTCATAGACATACCTTTTAAGCATCGAGACCTGGAATACACCGTGGACTCTAGTTAATTGAGGAGGTAAGGTAATTCAATATGTGACCTCGACAACCCTTTCGTAAATTTCAAAAGGGCCGATAAATCTTGGAGTGAGCTTACCTTTTATGCCGAACCTTCGAATACCTCGACCTAGAGAAACCTTAAGAAACACATGGTCTCCTACTTGGAACTCCAGATCACGCCTTCGATTATTAGCATATGATTTCTATCTATCTTGTGCTATATGGAGTCTTTCTCGAATGAGCTTTATCTTTTTGGTAGTATCTCGAATGATTTCTAGGCCTAGCAGTTGCCTTTCTCCAACTTCATTCCAGCATATTGGTGAGCGGCAGCTTCGTCCATATAGTGCCTCGAATGGTGCCATTTGAATACTAGCTTGGTAGCTATTATTGTAGGCAAATTCCACTAGAGGTAGATGATCGTGCCAACTCCCACTGAAATCGACAACACATTCCCTGAGCATATCTTCCACTATCTGATTTACCCTTTCAGTTTGACCATCAGTTTGTGGATGGAAAGCAGTGCTGAAATTGGGTCGGGTCCCCAATGACTGTTGTAGGCCCTTCCAGAATTGAGATGAGAATCGAGGGTCTCGATCAGAGATAATGGTTATAGGGACACCATGTAGCTTGACGATCTCCTTCATGTATAAGGCAGCCAAGATATCTATGGGCTATCGACTTTTAATAGGTAAAAAGTGTGCCGATTTAGTCAATCGGTCAATGATCACCCATATACCATCATGTCCACCTCTTGTCTTCGGTAGACCCATGATGAAATCCATCCCTATGCTTTCCCACTTTCATTCGGGAATATCTAAGGGATGTAGTTTACTGGTAGGTTTTTGATGTTCTGCCTTAACTTATTGACAAGTGAGGCAGCGAGATACAAAATCTGATATCTCTCCTTTCATGTTGGGCCACAAAAATTCCTCTTCAGGTCTTGATACATTTTGATAGCGCTAGGGTGAATGGTGTATTTTGCCTTATGAGCTTCCTCCATGATCAGTTTCTTAGTGTCAGCATGATCCGACACACAGATTCGATCTTTGAATAATATCCTTCCATCATTTGAGATAGAGAATTCTGGCCTTTGATCAATATTAGACTTGATTTCCATTAGTGTGGGGTCATTTTCTTGTAATTTAATTAGATCTTCAATCAATGTAGGTTGTGACCGGATATTGGCAATAATACCCTTTTCTTCTTCTGCACCCACATCTAAATTCAAATGAGTAAAATCCTCAATAAGACAAGTCATACCTTTTCGGAGGCTTCCTAGAGTAGCCATTGGTCTTTTGCTAAGAGCGTCAGCTACGGCATTTGCTTTGCCCGGATGGTACTGAATAGAGAAGTCGAAGTCTTTAAGATATTCTTGGCATCTTATTTGTCTCATGTTTAGCTCCTTTTGGGTGAAAAGATATTTCAGACTTTTGTGGTCTGAAAATATAGTGAACTTCTCCCCATAAAGGTAGTGTCGCCATATCTTTAAGGCCAAAATAACAGCAGCCAATTCCAGATCATGGATAGGGTAGTTTTCTTCATGACGTTTCAAATGCCTCAAAGCGTAACATATCACCTTGCCATGTTGCATAAGGACGCACCCGAGGCCAATGCCAGATGCGTCTGCGTAGACTTCAAATCCACCACCTTCAATAAGTAGTGCCAAGACAGGAGCCATGGTGAGATGTTCTTTAAAAGTTAAGAAACTCTCATCGCAGTCTTTTGACCATATGAAGGGATTTTTCTTTCTTGTGAGCCTAGTTAACGGAACGGTGATTTTTGAGAAATCTTTAATGAACCGCCGATAGTAACCCGCCAAACCGATAAAACTCCTAACTTCGATTACGGTCGTTGGTCGGCTCCAATTCCTGACAGCTTCTACCTTTGAAGGATCCACATTGATACCTTCCTTTGAAATAATATGGCCAAGAAAAGAGACCTCCTTTAACTAGAACTCGCACTTGCTGAGCTTTGCATAGAATTGATGCACTCTTAGAGTTTGCAGAACTATTCTTAAATGTTCTTCATGTTCTTCCTTTGTTTTGGAATAGATGAGAATATCATCAATAAATACGACCACAAATTGGTCGAGATTGTTGAAGTTAGATGGACGCAGTCTATCTCCAAGAAGTGTGGATCTAGAGGGGGGTGAATAGATCTACAGCCTAATTTAAAACCAGTTGTAGGTTCAAATGCGGAATAAAGGCAGATCTACTAAAAACACTAAGCCGAGTGTCTAACCTTAGCAAAAACACACGTGATCTGTGAAGATAATCAAGAGATTCAGTAAGAGCAAACTCACAACCACAATGCACACAAGATTTTAGGTGGTTCGGTCAATGACCTACATCCACCACACACTCAACCGAGTATGGCTTACTGCTGTGCAACACAGCTTGCGTCCGCTGGGCAATACAGCTTGGCCTACAAACCGCTGAGCAACACAGCTTGCTGTCCAGATGATACACCTCTGCAAACCGCTGGGGAAGTACAGCTTAACCCGTCCGAGACCAAGTCTCGCCAGCTGATGATTACAGCTTTACCTGTCCAGTGGAAACCTCCACTGCATCCGCTGACATACAGCTTGAATAAGGGATAAAGTGGAAAACAAAAATAGAATGAAACAGCAATCGGAAAGCTGTAAATGAAGAACACAATATAGCTCTCAACAGAGCAGACTGGCCTGGATTTGATCCATGGTCCAGTGAACAAATCTTCAGACTTCACTCTTCTTCTTTCGATCTCACTGTCTCTCTTTCTTTCTCTCTTTCTTTCTCTCTGTATCTTCTTCTCTCCTTTTCTTCTTCTCTACTTTTCTTCTCTTACAATGGATCTCGGTGGCTGCTGTTTCAGACTGGATGTATATACTTCGCCAACTTCGATCAGCCTCTATAGAAGATGAAGACTGATATTTATAACAGCAGCAGCTGGATAAGGGCGCGTGGCTTCCACGTTTTCCCGCCCAAGGAATTCTCCAGATTCGAGATGCTTCCATCCACGTGGCAGCATCTGGTCACCTTGTCCTCCTGGGATCACGAGCCATGTCAGCAATCTCAGTAGTGAATCCCTGTCAGACAGAGTATCGGATGATCAGGTTAAAGAACAACTCTGTATAGACTTATCAGAAGCACTGCGTTGTATAGACTTCATATAAGTGAAAGCTATGTACAGACTTGACCAAAAGCCTGAGACACTAACGAAGACACTGGACTGACACCAACTCGAAGATGAAAGACAAAACTGACACGAAGTGTAGTTACAAAACAAGAAGGACACGAGGTCTTAGGAAAAACAACACGAAGATAGAAATAACAAAGAAGACTCAGACGCAGAGACAGCACGAAGTGAAACGAGAACGACACGAAGTGCAGAAGTGACAGAAACACACACTACACGGAGAACGACACGAAGACAAAAATAGAAACCAACACGAAGTGTGGTTTCAACATACGAAAGACACGAGGTCTAGGAAGAACAACACGAAGATAGAAAAATAGACACGGCTATCACGACACGTGATGAAACAGTGAAACCAGAGACAAAGGAAACGACTCGAGGAACAACAATGAGTGACACGAAGACACAATAAGAAAACGACATGAAGTCATAAAAACAACTTGAAAACACGGAAACAACAGAAACCGACACGAGTTGAAAACAACACGAAGACGAAAACAGAAGTTGACACGGAGTGCGGTCAAGGCGAGAAGGACACGAAGTCTAAAGAGAAAAATAGCACGAAGACAGATGAAAACAGCACGAGATAGAAAAGAGAACGACACGAAGTATAACCTCATACAAGTTTTTCTGTCAAGCATGGAAATCAACACGAAGTGTTGTAAGCTCAGACGACACGAAATCTTTTCGTGTTAGTGAGGGGAAACAACACGAAGTGTGGTGATCATAAGCAACACGAGGATGAAAGGAATAGTGCAATGTATAGACTTTAAGTCCAATGCAAAAGGCTGTACAAACTTCATGAACAGTGCATGATTGTACTGGACGATGTATACACTTAGCCTATGCAGATCAGTCCGATGTATAGACTTTAAAGAGATACATGCTACAGTGCAATGTCTAGACTTGCTATGCCTTCGCCAAATGCATGCTACAGTCCACTGTATGGACTTAGAAGAATGATGCATGAGACACTCAATGTATCGACCTTGAGCTTGCTATGCAGTGTATAGACTTAGAGCATAAACGCCACGATGCAATGTATAGACATGCTATAAGACGCAGAATGAGACGCTGAAGTCTGTATAGACTTCACCAAGACACTGCATAACACTATGATGCACAATGTATAGACTATGCACATAACAGAAGTCTAACACAAACAATATATCAGTCATACACGTGCATTCTCCATCTGATATACCAGTCACAGTCATGTTGCTATCATCAAAACACAATGTCATCAAAACACTCATGTGTTGCTATCATCAAAACACAACAGCATTGCTATCATCAAATCAACATAGCACATGCTTGTGCCTAGGGGGCACAACATTCTCCCCCTTTTTGATGATGGCAACACACTGTGACAGTGAGTCACACACAAAATTTTCTCCCCCTTTGACATGATCAAAAAGAGAAAGACAGTAAAAACACGAGTGTAACATGGCAATATGAATGCAAATACCCTTAGAACAAGAAACTCTCCCTGAAGATAGGACTCCCCTTGAATGAATTCTCCCCCTTTTAAGTGGGATATTGTGTACAAGAAATCAGATATACAAAGGAAAAGATCAAAAACTCATCTGACTGGCATTCTGAACAAGTAGTTCAGGAACAAGCATTCTAAAGCACAGAGTCTTCATTCATATGAATTTAGAAACTACTTTCAGATAGAAGTCTGGTTTAAAGGTTATAAATTTTGAGTTCATGCACTACAATCAATGGATAAGTTGGCTGTGCATGATAAAACAATAAACCATAGTCATATTTGCATGAAAGATTCAGTTTCAAAATATCCTACTTTCGTATACTCATTTAAAAGTTGTTAAGAGATGCTAGGTCATGTATTGAAAATAAACAAATTGACATCCATGAATTTTCTTTTGAAGGAACAGCATTTTTCAGTTATATTTCATTTAGGGCATTTAGGTACCAAAAGTCTTTTTGCATAAGGGTATACGTTTATCAGACGCCAATACCCCTAGATACTCAACATGATGGACCATCTGGCCTATGATCAACCTCAATAGAATTGATTGACACCTTTTTGTGTGAGGGTACACGTTTATTGGACGCCAGTTACCCCCAGGTACTCAGTGAAAACAACCTACTGTTTTGATCATTTTATACAGAGATAGCTGATACACTTCATGACATGAGTGTTGTCCACTTCTTTGATGGATCACTCAGTTTCTCAGTGATTTACCAGTCATTGCTCTGCCAATGTTAATTTTCAATGATTTTCAATATTTTTCAATATCTTTCTTAGCTGTCCTTTATATGTTTCAGAATGACTTGTTTAAGGACAATACACATACTTAGCTTCTCTAACATGATTTCAGATGAGTTTTCAGATTTCAGATATGATTAGCTTTGTCTGACATGAAATAAGAAAGGGGTTGAGAGTTTTATCAATTTTCAGCTTTCTTATTTACTGATTGCAATCTTTAAACTTCAATGATTATAAAGTTTAAACCATTAAGTCAGTCTTTAAGCAATTTAAAATTCTTATAAGAGAAGAAGTCTGTTTTCTATTGCTTAGAAATCAGAACTTACTAACAGATTGCCATAAGTCAGACTCAATCATTTAGAGTCAAGGATGAAATGATTCAATAGAATTGATGACCACTCTGAATTTCTAACAGTACTCCCCCTGTCTATATGCGTGTAATTTTGCTAATGAATGACAAGAATTAAATGAGAGAGAGCTTATGCATAGATCATGAATGAATGATATGCAAAGGCATGCAAAGACTCAACAAACTCCCCCTGAATATATGCAATGTCTTCTCTGAAAATTGAACAAGGGATTTTGAAATTCATGCTCATTCAGACTGCCCTATCAATCAATATAACCCATGGTACTAGGCGGAGAACCTGATCTCAATGACCATCTCACACATAGCAAGAACCTCCAGACAAATTTCCCTGCCCTTTAGTAGCTTACCCTTTAATATACCACGGTTATGCAGAGAAAGGCAGTTCAAAGCAGTTTTAATATGCATGTGATTTTAGACACATTCATGACTAAATGATATGTAATGATGATCATAAAAAGTATGAGTGTCATGCATGATCATGAGTCTGTTGCAACATCGAGCATTCACAAAACCAGCAGAGAGTTTATTCATTAGAGAGCATCATTCGGGAGCAATCAACTTTTCAAGATAATTCAGTTTCTAGCATTCAGTGTACACAGTGCAATAACATGCAAAGAGAAGAGAGTCATCAGCTTTTGTGCAGAATTTAAATTCAGTAGCTGAGTCTGGAATGCAGACTGATCAGCTAGACAAGAAAAGAAAGTCAGGAATTAACTAATCAGATTGACATTACTTTCTCAATTCAATTCTGAAGATAAGTCACTTACCTGCTTTACCTGACTGATTTATTTTTACCCTTAGTGTTCCATCAGATTGTTGACAAGGCCTCCAATCTCTTTTAGCTTTTGAATTTATGGCCTTATCTCCTGTCATATGCCTGAAGCAGCCACTATCCAAGTACCACAGATTTTGTCCTTGGCTGCCAGACATACTTGCACACACAATCAAGTAGATGAGTTTGGAACCCAAGTCTGATTGGGCTCCAGAGAATATGGAATAGAAGTAAAGCAAGACAGCAGACTTTTTGGTATCCACATTTGTTTGAAAGGATTTTGTTCAGTGGATCCTACATATTTCTTTCTATTGTTGTTCCTTTTCTTTTTGTTATTTTTCTTCTTATTTACACCAGCATGATTATTCACAGTGTTGTTTCTTTGCCAGTGCCTTGGCCAGGGTGTGTTCACGAAGTTTTTGCCATAGTAGTTCCTGGGCTGACTGAAATAATGCATATTTCTAGGTGACCAGTTTCCATACCCACTAACCCAATTTCTAGTGTAAGGTCTATGATATTGTGTAGCCTGATATGCAAGACCTGCAAACCTTCCCGGAGTTCTAGTCCAACCTGACCTATTGAAATAGGTTGGCTGTGCATTGTAGTGAGTCTGAGCTCTGGGTTGATAGAAATAATTGGGTTGACTCCTGGCAGCATTCTGTCTCCCCTGTACTTTGGACCCTGCTGACCTATTCATGGGTGTGTATTGGGTCTTCTTCAGATGTGATGGTGATGGTGGAGACTTTGTGGCCTTGACATGGGGTTTATATGACTGTTTAAGTTGACCCCTAACCTGTGATTGATCCTTGGGATTTTGCTTGGATGTGCTGGCTCTACTTGGCTCATTAACCTTTTGTTTGCCCTTCTCCTCAGCACTGGGCCTTTTCAGATTAGCAGTTTTGTTCATTGAAATGGTTGAGTTCATGCTAATTAGAGGTCCCTTTTCTTTTTGAGCAACAAATGAAATCGTTTTCATCCCAAATGTTTTTGTTGCACTAGAATTAAATCCTAGGCCCTCTTTTCTGAAATTAACCTTTGACCCTAACAAAGCATTTAGATTCTCTGTACCTTGGGTCATTTTCTCAATGGTCTTAAGCTTGTCCTCATTGTCCTTTTGAATATCTTCAACAGATTTCTTAAGTTCAGTATTTACAATTTGGACAGCTTCATATTTCTCATTCACCAGCTTCATCTCACTCTCATATTTTTGAATTTTCATTTTCAATTCATCAATTTCCTTTTCTAACCTCACATTCTCTTCCCTAGAAGTTTTTAACTCATTTTTGATTTCTTCTGATTCAGAACATGTGAGTTTGAGTTTATTATTTTCAGCTTCAATACATGCAATTTTATCAGACAATGAGGTATCATTTTGCATGGAATTGATTTTTCTTTTTAGATGCCTATTTTCCCTTCTAATATCATCTGCTTGATCAGCTAGTTTATGATAGGCATCTACCCATTCAGCGATAGTAAGATTATCAAATGGAGAAGTTACCTCATCTAAATCTTCCTCTCTGTCTTCAGAGCTAGTTGCCATGAGACAGATGGGTTTTTCAGCTTCAACTTCACTGTCCGAAGTATTGCTGAGACAACCTTCATCCTCATCGCTCCATGTGCTGATCATGGCTCTTCCTTTCGTGTTCTTTCTGTTTGATTTGTCCTTGTGCTTCTGGTTCTCCGGACAGTCAGCTTTCAGATGGCCAGAGTTCCTGCATTGGTAACACACGTAAGTTCCATATTGATTTGCAGGTTTAGATTTATACCTTGTGTCCTGCCGGCCGCCACTATGGTTCCTTCGGTTGAATTGTCCTCCTTCTCTCCTGAGGAACCGCCTGAACTCTCTAGTCATCATAGCCATCTCAGTATGAGTTATGTCTTGTTCATTCAAGCTCTCCTCGGATGATGATCTACTAGAGCTGGATCGGTTTGATTTGTTGGATTTGCTAGCACCAGCCTTCAGTGCGATCGGTCTCCTCTTCTCTTCAGCTTCATCTACCTTCGGCAGATTCATCTCATATGCCATTAGAGATCCAATTAGCTCATCTGCCCTTGTATTGTGCAGATCTCTTGACTCTTCCATACGGTGGCCTTGGTGTGCCAAATTGAAGTCAAGGATCGCAAGATCTTCCTGACTATATCATACTCAGAATACTTCTTCCCGAATCCTCTAAGGCCATTAGTAATAGTTGTCAATCTAGCATACATCTCCTTGATGGTCTCGTTGGGTTTCATCTTGAAGCTTCATATTCAGACACAAGTAAATTGGCCTTCGTCTCTCTAACCTGAGAAGTCCCTTCATGAATTGCTTCCAGTGCATCCCACATCTCCTTAGCTGAATTGTAGGCTGATACTCGAGAAAATTCAGTGGGATGCAGAGAACATTGGACTGCGTTGATTGCACTCCAGTTGAGCGTGGACCTTCTGATTTCCTCCTTGGTCCAGACTTCCTCATTCGGGAACAGCTCATAAGGTCCCTTGCTAACTACCTTCCAAAGCTCGTAATCCTTAGCCCTCAAAAAGACCTGCATACGGTTCTTCCAGTATGCGTAGTTGGATCCATCGAAGTACGGGGGCTTTGTAGTTGAGTGACCTTCAGCAATCATCCCTCGAACATCCATCTTGCCTTTCCTCTTCGGGCGATGAGTCCCTGTAGAAGAGTTAGGCTCTGATACCAAATGTTGAGTTAGATGGACGCAGTCTATCTCCAAGAAGTGTGGATCTAGAGGGGGGTGAATAGATCTACAGCCTAATTTAAAACCAGTTGTAGGTTCAAATGCGGAATAAAGGCAGATCTACTAAAACACTAAGTCGAGTGTCTAACCTTAGCAAAAACACACGTGATCTGTGAAGATAATCAAGAGATTCAGTAAGAGCAAACTCACAACCACAATGCACACAAGATTTTAGGTGGTTCGGTCAATGACCTACATCCACCCCACACTCAACCGAGTATGGCTTACTGCTGCGCAACACAGCTTGCGTCCGCTGGGCAATACAGCTTGGCCTACAAACCGCTGAGCAACACAGCTTGCTGTCCAGAGGATACACCTCTGCAAACCGCTGGGGAAGTACAGCTTAACCCGTCCGAGACCAAGTCTCGCCAGCTGAGGATTACAGCTTTACCTGTCCAGTGGAAACCTCCACTGCATCCGCTGACATACAGCTTGAATAAGGGATAAAGTGGAAAACGAAAATAGAATGAAACAGCAATCGGAAAGCTGTAAATGAAGAACACAATATAGCTCTCAACAGAGCAGACTGGCCTGGATTTGATCCACGGTCCAGTGAACAAATCTTCAGACTTCACTCTTCTTCTTTCGATCTCACTGTCTCTCTTTCTTTCTCTCTTTCTTTCTCTCTGTATCTTCTTCTCTCCTTTTCTTCTTCTCTGCTTTTCTTCTCTTACAGTGGATCTCGGTGGCTGCTGTTTCAGACTGGATGTATATACTTCGCCAACTTCGATCAGCCTCTATAGGAGATGAAGACTGATATTTATAACAGCAGCAGGTGGATAAGGGCGCGTGGCTTCCACGTTTTCCCGCCCAAGGAATTCTCCAGATTCGAGATGCTTCCATCCACGTGGCAGCATCTGGTCACCTTGTCCTCCTGGGATCACGAGCCATGTCAGCAATCTCAGTAGTGAATCCCTGTCAGACAGAGTATCGGATGATCAGGTTAAAGAACAACTCTGTATAGACTTATCAGAAGCACTGCGTTGTATAGACTTCATATAAGTGAAAGCTATGTACAGACTTGACCAAAAGCCTGAGACACTAACGAAGACACTGGACTGACACCAACTCGAAGACGAAAGACAAAACTGACACGAAGTGTAGTTACAAAACAAGAAGACACGAGGTCTTAGGAAAAACAACACGAAGACAGAAATAACAAAGAAGACTCAGACGCAGAGACAGCACGAAGTGAAACGAGAACGACACGAAGTGCAGAAGTGACAGAAACACACACTACACGGAGAACGACACGAAGACAAAAATAGAAACCAACACGAAGTGTGGTTTCAACATACGAAAGACACGAGGTCTAGGAAGAACAACACGAAGACAGAAAAACAGACACGGCTATCACGACACGTGATGAAACAGTGAAACCAGAGACAAAGGAAACGACTCGAGGAACAACAGTGAGTGACACGAAGACACAATAAGAAAACGACACGAAGTCATAAAAACAACTTGAAAACACGGAAACAACAGAAACTGACACGAGTTGAAAACAACACGAAGACGAAAATAGAAGTTGACACGGAGTGCGGTCAAGGCGAGAAGGACATGAAGTCTAAAGAGAAAAACAGCACGAAGACAGATGAAAACAGCACGAGATAGAAAAGAGAACGACACGAAGTATAACCTCATACAAGTTTTCCTGTCAAGCATGGAAATCAACACGAAGTGTTGTAAGCTCAGACGACACGAAATCTTTTCGTGTTAGTGAGGGGAAACAACACGAAGTGTGGTGATCATAAGCAACACGAGGATGAAAGGAATAGTGCAATGTATAGACTTTAAGTCCAATGCAAAAGGCTGTACAAACTTCATGAACAGTGCATGATTGTACTAGACGATGTATACACTTAGCCTATGCAGATCAGTCCGATGTATAGACTTTAAAGAGATACATGCTACAGTGCAATGTCTAGACTTGCTATGCCTTCGCCAAATGCATGCTACAGTCCACTGTATGGACTTAGAAGAATGATGCATGAGACACTCAATGTATCGACCTTGAGCTTGCTATGCAGTGTATAGACTTAGAGCGTAAACGCCACGATGCAATGTATAGACATGCTATAAGACGCAGAATGAGATGCTGAAGTCTGTATAGACTTCACCAAGACACTGCATAACACTATGATGCACAATGTATAGACTATGCACATAACAGAAGTCTAACACAAACAATATATCAGTCATACACGTGCATTCTCCATCTGATATACCAGTCACAGTCATGTTGCTATCATCAAAACACAATGTCATCAAAACACTCATGTGTTGCTATCATCAAAACACACCAGCATTGCTATCATCAAATCAACATAGCACATGCTTGTGCCTAGGGGGCACAACAGAGATATGGCTTGAAAACATTGTTCATGAGTTGCATAAATGTTGCAGGGGCATTGGTTAACTCGAACGGCATTACCACGAACTCATAATGCCCATATCTGCTTCGGAAAGCAGACTTGTAGATGTCTTCGTCTTTGATCCTTAGCTGATGGTAACCTGACCTAGGGTCGATCTTGGAAAAATATTCTGCCCCTGAAATTTGATCAAATAGCTCATCGATACGCGGCAACAGATATTTGTTCTTGATGGTGAGTTGATTAAGTCACCGGTAGTCAATACATAGCCTGTGAGATCCATCTTTCTTCTTGACAAATAGAACCGGCACACCCCAAGGGGATGTGCTGGGTCGAATGAAGCCCATATCTACTAACTCCTAAAGTTGCCTCTTCAGTTCCTTGAGTTCTGTGGGGGACATCCTATAGGGAGCTATTGAAATAGGTGTTGCTCCAGGAATGGGTTCAATGGAGAAATTTACTTCCCTTTCGGGTGGTAAACCAGGCAAGTCCGATGGAAAGACATTGGGGAATTCCTTGACAATAAGGATTTCTTCTATGTGAATTTCCTTGGACTCGGTGACCATCATAGAAGCAAGAAAAGCTTCACATCCATGGGAAATTAGTTTGCAAGCGTGTAGAGAAGAAATAATGGTAGGGAGCTTCTTATACTTGATGCCAAGGAAAGAGAAATGCGGGAGTCCTGATTTTCAAAAAGAAATCCTCCTATTGCGACAATTTATGTAAGTGTCATGGTCAACAAGCTAGTCTACTCCTAGAATGGCATCGTAACCTTCCATATCAAGACATACAAGGTTTGCCGGAAGATTATGACATTCTATAATTACCTCACTATCAGGGTAGTGGGTCGTGAGTTTTGTGCCGGGACCTAAAGGTGTTGTGATTGCTAGGTTCGATGGTAGAGGAACAGGTGAAATTGGTAAAGTTCTTGCAAAGGCTGCAGATATAAAAGAATTGACGAGGAGCGTCAAGCAGCTAGGACAACTATCCAATTATATTTATTTTAAGTGTTTTTGTTAATGGACCACTTTAGTGGGCCTATATGTGTACTTTTTCTTTTTATAGAAAATAAGATGTGTCATCATCATGTAATAGTTTTTATTATTTTAGTCTTCCCACAAGAAGTGTAATTAGTCATAGATGTCAGGTGTTAGGTGTTGACGTTTTTTTATGAGTTGTCTTTGTGATGAGTCTATAAAAGGGTATGTAAACCCCATGTTAAGAAAGAAGAACGATGAAGTTGAATTGAAATTATTAGAGAGTTATTCCATATGAGGTGTGAAGCCTTTGCCTTGTTTTTTTTCTTCTCCAAGAAGGAGATGGGTGAGATGCCCCTTGGGTGAAAGGCCCCATCCTATCCCACCACCTCACCATCTCCTCTCTCCTCCTCCACCATAGCAAAGCTCTTCCCTCCACTTTCCCATTAATTCTTTTGTTTGATTCTCCTTCCTCCCACCGTATCACACCCACACCCCACCTGTGCTCCCTTGCCCCCCACTACACAAGCTACAGGCAACCCTACAGAACGTGGCCACCCATTCCCCTACACTGAATGCTGCCCCTCTCCCATTTCTTAACCAACCACCACACCTTTTCACTGCCAGTCTTCCACCCCTCCACCAGCAATAAACCAACGCAGCACTCCCTCACCTTGCACCACTCTCCCAGCCCACCCCTTGCCGGTCGCCACCTGCAGCACTGTCAAAGGGAGAGTAGAGCATCGCCAGCGTCGCCACCCGCAGGACCGTCACAGGGGCTTCCTGCCTCTCCGAAGCTCCGTCGCTGCCAACTCCTTGCTAGCAACATCGCCCCCATCACGGTAGCATCAAGAACGCCTCCAGTAGGCCGTCCCATCCGAGCATGGTGATCACAACGATCTCCTACCTGCACTTGCATGCGAGCAGTCCCACCTGCACAACAGAAGACCACCCCTCCAAGCACGTCTACCGAGCAACGTAGCACCACCGCCGTTCATGCACATCCCCATGCACCTCTACCCCCCCTTCCCCATAGTCACCATCTGCCAACGTCGCCACAATCTCTGCATGTCGCCATCGTCTTCTTCGAGTGCCAGGAGCGCTTGCCAACAGGCCCGTCACCATGTCTTGTTCCCATGCGATTGCTGTCGACCATCCCCGGTGTGACGACCCGAGATCCGGATACCGGGAGGAGCCCGATACCATTCGAATCCCGAACCGCCGCCCACGAGCGGGAGGCTCGGAAGGGCTAAAAAGGAGTGTGGAGGTATAAAGAAATAGGAAATAAGGCAGGACAATTCAACAATTAACAGAAATGACTAAACAACTACGACAGAAGGAAAGCTACGCTAGCAAGACGGCAACGGAAAGAAGTAACCACGAAGGCAGGAAAGTAACTACGGTGGCCGACAAAACCTCGGCTCTACAGCTACTCCTACTGTACCAGAAAACACCACCTAGTCTCCCATCGGGGGACAACCAAGCCACGCACCCGACCACCCGATTCCACGATCGGGGACCACTAAACACGAGCCGCCCTAGCCACGCTACTAGGAAAACATCACGATACCTCCAAAGCGGAGGCCTGCCCTTACGAAAAGGGCCCAAGCCAAACCACACGGTCAGGGAACACTGTCACGACCTCACCGTCGTGAACACAACACTATCTGGAGAAAGGCCCTCGGTGACGCTCACCGGAAACCCCAGACCTCGACTCCGGGAACAC
Source organism: Amorphophallus konjac (assembly GCA_022559845.1). NCBI lineage: Eukaryota > Viridiplantae > Streptophyta > Magnoliopsida > Alismatales > Araceae > Amorphophallus > Amorphophallus konjac. The sequence continues at coordinate 233,598,341 of CM040122.1, forward strand.
TCCCGAAACCACTCACGAAGTCCCGTCCCGCGGATAGAAACAAAACCTGGTGCACGACAACCCACGTCACGTGACAGGAGCACCACCCACTAGAAGAACGACCGGCTGCGTCCCCTGACGTCTTACACCGCATCACAAGTGTCTAGCTATGACGCCCCGGGCGTGAGACTCAGACACACACAGTAACCAGTACCACAAAACAAGGACTAGTTGGGGTCGCGCCTGTCGGCGCCGTCCTGTTGGGTTAGATGGACGCAGTCTATCTCCACTAAGTGTGGATCTAGAGGGGGGTGAATAGATCAACTTGCCTAATTTAAAACTATTGTAAGTTCTAGAGCGGAATTTAGGCAAGCATCAATAAAGCTAAATGAAAAGTGCTAAGCAAAAGGTAGAAAGCTAGACATGAGCATAAGCGATGCAATCAAACAAGCTAAGCAAGAAATTCCTATCGCACACAGATCACACAAAAACACAAACACACTGCACACACAATTTTTAGGTGGTTCGGTCAACGACCTACGTCCACCCCACACTCAACCGAGTATGGCTTCCTGCTGCGCAGCACAGCTTGCGTCCGCTGGGCTTTACAGCTTGGCCAAACAACCCGCTGATACACAGCTTCGCTGGGCACTACAGCTTGCCGACCAGAGGATCTGATCCTCTGCAACCGCTGGGGAAATACAGCTTAACCCGTCCAGTGGAGACCACCACTGCAAGACCGCTGACACACAGCTTGAAGAAACAGCATTCGGAAATGAAAGACAGAATCAAAACGAAAAATAAAAACCCAAAAGCAATGTAGCTCTTAAAGAGCAAAGCTCAGCTCTGGTTTTGAACCACGAGACTGAGATACAAACACTCTCACTCTCACTCTCGATCAGCTCTCTCTCACCTCACTCTCTCTCTTTTCTCCTTCTTCTCTATTTCTTCTTCTTCTTCTCTGTATCTTCTTCTTCTCTCTTTTCTCTCTGTGGATCGAAGGCTCACTGCTGCTGAGTGTATAGACTTTTTCTTCTTCTCCTTCGATCAGCTTTCTTCTGTGGAAGAAGGCTTGTATATATAGCAGCAACAGCAGCAGGCGTGTGCTCTCCACGTTTCCCGCCCAGCAATTTGGACCACGTGGCAGCATGCAATGGAGTGTCAGTACACGTGTCCTCATCTGGATACCTTGTCCTTTTCGGATCACGAGCCAGGTACCTGGGATCACGTGCCCCTCATTAGCTTCTTCAGTCCGATGTATAGAGTTCTCCGTTCACGTGCTCAAAGTCATCAATCTGACTTGCTGCGTCGACGCTTTCACTCAATGGCGTTAACGCAGTGAGGCATTCCAGTAGCCATTAGCCTCGTTTCTTTAGCTGCTGCGTCGACGCTGCTTGCTTGTGGCGTTGACGCAGTGGAATAGCCTGTGAAGATGAATGCTTCTTCAACTGCTGCGTCGACGCTGCTTGCTTGTGGCGTTGACGCAGTGGAAGATATCGCATGCTTCGTCTACTGATGCGTGGACGCTTTAAGCTCCAGGCGTCGACCCTGTTCCCTTCAGCAACAAGAATAAAGACATAAGATTTAAGTATGTACATTGCATTGTATATGCTTGAGGAGTTGACGCTGCATAAAGCACTGAGTTGATGCTACATGAAGCATGGACGGTGTACAGACTTTTACCCACTGTATGGACTTCGGATTCGAAGACCAATGTGCAGACTTTGGATTAGAAGATTAATGTATAGACTTTGAGTAACACTGTGGATGTACAGACTTTGCTCAAGTGCATGAGACGCTAACTGAGACGCTGGACTCTGTACAGACTTTGAGCGATGTGTGGACTTGAAGCTCCTGAAGCAGTGTACAGACTTCAAAGATCACTGTTGATGTGCAAACTTTGGGGACATGAAGCGATGTACAGACTTCAAGGAAGTTGGCAAGTCAATGTACAGACTTGATGAAGCGAAGCCAATGTACAGAGTTGAGTGTAGCTAAAGCCTTGATCGTAGGACTAGGCTGGACTGTATAGACTTCAGGCTTCAGAATCGAATGTTCAGACTTCGCCTAAGACACGTAGGGAAAAGACCCCAGTGTATAGACTTTGCCTTGAGTGAAAAGTAATTGATGAATGTATGGACTTTAATGTGTGAAGGCTACAGTGAATGAGTGTATACATTTCACCAGATCAAGGGCAATTCGGATGTACAGACTCTGAGGTTCAAAGCCAACGGTGCGTTGACGCTGTAACATGATGCGTTGACGCTGTGCACACATAATCAATTTAATTGAGATGCAGTGTGTGGACTTATGCGTTGACGCTGTAACATGATGCGTTGACGCTGTGCACACTTAATCAATTTAATTGAGATGCAGTGTGTGGACTTATGACAGTAAGAATTGCAGACAGCAGTGTATTAAAAGCAAAGAACACATAGTCAATCTGATGGAGCAATTTCATCAAATCAAACTCAGTTGCCAATCAATCAAAACAATGGTGTTGCCAAAGAATAGAGCAAGTGTCAACATCATCAACATAGAGGGGTCACAACAATCTCCCCCTTTTTGATGATGGCAACCCCATATGAAGTAGAGTAGCAACAACCTGTCATAGATATATATGTTTGATGAAAGACATGATGTGTTATGCAGATTGACATGCAGATGCTATGAATGCATGCAACTCACTGCCTCAAACTCTCCCTTGGAATTAATTCAGAAATGACTTCAGAATTCAGACAGATATGTATTCTCCCACTAGACATCCCCTAGACAATATTCTCCCCCTTTGCCATCAACAAAGAGGAGGGAAAAATTAAATACAATGAAGGAATCAAGAGAAGAACTGACTGGCATTCTGAACAGGTAGTTCATGAATAAGCATTCTAAAGCATAGAGTCTTCAGTCATATGAAATTAGAAACTGCTGTCAGAAAGAGTTCTGGTTTAAAGATGATAAAATTTGGAGTTCATGCACTACAAACAATAGATAAGTTCACTGTGCATGATAAAACAAAAAACCAGAATCACATTTGCATGAAAGATTCAGTTTCATGATATCTTACTTTCATAGTCTCAAAAAAAATTGAGAGAACCCAAGTCATGTATTGAAACTAAACAAATTGACACGCATGAACTTTTCTTTTGAGGGAGCAGCATTATCAATATTAGATCATTTTGAGCATTTAGGTACCACAAGTCTTTCTGCTTAAGGGTATACGTTTATAAGACGCCAATACCCCTAGATACTCAACAAGATGGACCATTCTGCCTATGATCAAATTCAACAGAGCTGAGTTACACCTTTTTGTGTGAGGGTACACGTTTATCAGACGCCAGTTACCCCCAGGTACTCAGTGAAACCAGCCTGCTGTTTTGAACATTTTAAACAGAGATAGCTGATACACTTCATGACATGAGTGTTGTCCACTTCTTTGATGGATCACTCAGTTTCTCAGTGATTACCAGTCATTGCTCTGCCAATATATATATTTTCAATGATTCTCAATGTTTTTCAGTATCTTTCTTAGCTGTCCTTTTTATGTTTCAGAATGACTTGATTAAGAACAATACACATACTTAATCTCTCCGACATGATTTCAGATGAGTTTTCAGATTTCAGATATGATTAGCTTTGTCTGACATGAAATAAGAAAGAGGTTGAGAGTTTTATCAATTTTCAACTTACTTATATACTGATTGCAATCTTTAAACTCCAACCATTATAAGATTTAAACCATTACATCAGTCTTTGAACAATTCAAATTCTTATAAATGAAGAAGTCCATTTTCTACTGCTTAGAAATCAGAACTGACCAACAGATTGCCATAATGTCAGAGACAAGTATTCAGAGTTAAAGGTTGAATGACTTCAAGAAAGTTGAAACCACTCTGATTTTCTTAGCAATACTCCCCCTGTCTATATGCATGCAGCATGGCAAGAATTAATTGAGAGAGAGCTTATGCATAGGTCATGAATGAATGATATGCAAAGACATGCAAAGACACAACAAGCTCCCCCTGAATATATGCAATGCAGGACAGTTCTACATCCACATTCACATCCACATGATTTATCCAAGCAATCAAAAACAAGTCCACATCAGAGATTTTATTCACAGCAATTAAACAATCATTCATCATGCTGAAATTTACATAAGCCAAGTTCTCTTCTAAGAAACTTAAATTTTCATTCCCAAGAGGCTTAGTAAAAATATCAGCAATTTGTTTTTCAGTTTCTATGAAGTTCATTTCAATCTCCTTTTTATTTACAGCATCTCTAAGAAAATGATGTTTTATCTCTATATGCTTAGTCCTAGAATGGTGAACAGGATTTTTAGCAAGGCATATAGCACTAGTATTATCACATAAAAGTGGAATGCATCCCAGATTTATCTGATAATCAGCCAGTTGGTGCTTAATCCAAAGTACTTGGGCTGCACAATTACATGCTGCAACATACTCAGCTTCAGCTGTGGATAATGCTACAGTGTGTTGCTTCTTAGATGCCCAAGACACTAGACAGCCACCAAGGAATTGACAGTAGCCACTAGTGCTTTTTCTATCTACTCGACACCCAGCATAGTCTGCATCAGTGTAGGCTAGAAGCTCTAACTCACACTTAGCAGGATACCAGAGACCTAGTTCTTGGGTGCCTAGTAAATACCTAAAAATTCTTTTCACAGCCTTAAAGTGATTTTCTTTAGGACTGGCCTGAAATCTAGAGCATAAACACACAGCAAATTGTATATCAGGCCTAGATGCTGTAAGATAGAGAAGAGATCCGATCATACCTCTGTATAGCCTTTGGTCCACAGGTTTACCTTTAGAGTCTTCATCCAAACTGGTTGATGTACCCATTGGAGTAGCTATTTCCTTGAGGTTGTCCATTTTGTACTTCTTCAATAAGTTCTTTACATACTTGGACTGAGAGATGAAGATGCCATCTTCTGTTTGTGTAACCTGCAGTCCAAGAAATAGTTTGAGCTCACCCATTGAGCTCATTTCAAATTCATCAGTCATTATTTGAGAGAATTCCTCACACAATTTGGGGTTAGTTGACCCAAACACAATGTCATCCACATAAATCTGAATGATAAGAATATCTGGATGGCTTACCTTGGTAAACAATGTTTGATCCACTATACCTCTTGTGAAGTTCTTGTCGGTGAGAAATTTGCTCAACCTGTCATACCAAGCTCTAGGAGCTTGCTTTAACCCATAGAGAGCTTTATTGAGCTTGTAAACATGATTAGGGAAATCTAAACATTCAAACCCAGGAGGCTGTCTCACATAGACATCCTCATTAATTTCCCCATTTAGAAAAGTAGATTTCACATCCATCTGCTGAAGGTTTATTCCTAGGGAACATGCATAAGCCAATAAAATTCTTATTGCTTCTAACCTAGCTACAGGGGCAAAAGACTCTTCAAAGTCTATTCCAAATTCCTGATTGTACCCCTGAGCTACAAGTCTGGCTTTATTTTTAATAACTTTCCCCGCTTCATCAGTTTTGTTTCTAAATACCCATTTAGTCCCTATGACTGTTTCATGATCAGGAGGTGGAACCAAATGCCACACCTTATTCCTGTCAAACTGATTGAGCTCCTCATGCATGGCATTAATCCAATGCACATCTTGGAGAGCACAGTCAATGGACTTGGGTTCTATGTTTGATACAAAAGCATACGCATTCAGTTCATGTTGAATTCTTAAGTGGCCTCTAGTCCTAGGGGGGTCATGCAGATTTCCAATAACATTATCTACAGGATGATCCTTGAGATATCTAATATTTGCAATTGGAGTATCATGAACTTGATTTACCTCCCCCTGAACTGTAGGCTCCTCTTCATTAAGCTCTTTATGTTCTTCTTCATCCTCGGATTTGTCTGCAGGATCTCCTTCCTTCAGGATTTCACCATTGGTTTCATTCCTGCATTTACCAGCATTAGAATTTGCCAAAGATTCATCAAAAATTATGTGTGGAGATTCTTCAACAGTTTTAGAGTTCAGATTGTACACTCTGTATGCTCGGGTGTTTTCAGAATAACCAAGAAAAATTCCTGGTTCTCCTTTAGGTTCAAATTTATCAAGGTCCTTTTTATCATTTATGTGAATGAAACATTTACAACCAAAAACCTTGAAGTGAGCAATAGAAGGTTTCTTACCTTTTAATATCTCATATGGTGTTTGCTGGGTAGAAGGTCTTACCATGGCTCTGTTAATTACATAACAGGCAGTGTTCACTGCTTCAGCCCAAAACTTCCTTGGTAGACCACCTTCGACAAGAAGTGTACGACCCATTTCCACTAGGGTTCTGTTCCTTCTCTCCACAACTCCATTCTGCTCAGGTGTCCTTGGAGAGGAGTACCTGTGGTTGATTCCATTCGACCTGCAGAATTCATCAAATTGTGAGTTTTCAAACTCACCTCCATGATCAGATAATATGTTTTCAATTTTCTGAGTTGTTTTAACATAGAACTCCTGAAATTCTGAGAAAGCATCACTCTTATTAGATAAGAAATAAACCCAAGTATACCTAGAAAAGTCATCTACCATGACAAACCCATACCTCCTCCCTGATAGGCTGACAGATCTAGTTGGCCCAAAAAGGTCCATATGTATCAGCTCATAGGGTTTGGAAGACAGATTTTCAGTTCTAGACTTAAATGACTTTCTAGTTATCTTTGATTGAGTGCATGCATCACAGATTTTGTTTTCTTTCTTGAATGAGACTTCAGGAAGTCCTCTAACCATGCCATGCTTATTTAATTTGTGCAAAACAGTGTAGCTAGCATGACCTAACCTACGATGCCATAAAAATGCTATGTCTTCTCTACTGGCAGTAAGGCAAAGGTTAGTGTGTTGAATTTCATCTAAATTTATCATGTAAGTATTATTTATTCTTTTTCCAGAAAATTTGACAATATCAGAATCAGGTTCAAAAACCTTGCAGCATTGAGAATTGAATAAAACATTGTAACCTTTATCACATAACTGGCTAATGCTAAGTAGATTATAGGCTAACCCTTCAACCAGCATAACATCATCAATGCAGCAGGTAGAACACTTACCTACCTTACCTGATCCGATAATCCTACCCTTTGTGTTGCTTCCAAAGGTGACAAGGCCTTCTACTTTCTCAGTCAGTATGCAAAATTTGGCCTTATCTCCTGTCATATGCCTGGAGCAGCCGCTATCCATGTACCACAAGTTGTTCTTGGCTGCCAGGCATACCTGCATACACAATTAGGTAGAGAAGTTTGGAACCCAAGACTGATTGGGCTCCAATGTAAATGAACTAGAAGCAAAACAGGAAAGCAAATGTTTCGGAATCCACATTTGTTTAAATGTGTTTTGTTCAGTGGATCCTACAGATTTTCTTCTGTTGTTCTTTTTCTTATTGGCAGCAGCATGATTATTGACAGTATTGTTATTTCTGTGCCAGTGCTTGGCCAGGGTGTGTTCACAAAATTTTGGCCATAGTAGTTCCTGGGCTGGCTATGAAAATATTGATTTCTAGATGTCCAGTAACCATACCCATTGACCCAATTTCTACTGTAAGGTCTTTGATATTTAGCACCCTGGTGTGCAAGACCTGTAAACCTATCCTGAGTTCTAGACCAATTTGACCTATTGAAGTAGGTTGGCTGTGCATTGTAGTGGGTCTGAGCTCTGGGTTGATAAAAATAATTGGGTTGACTCCTAGCAGCACTTTGTCTCCCCTGTACTTTGGACCCTGCTGACCTATACACAGGTTTGTATTGGGTCTTCTTCAGAGGTGGAGGTGTTGGTGGAGACTTGGTTACCTTGACCTGGGGTTTACCAGACTGTGTAGGTTGACCCCTAACCTGAGTCTGAGCCCTAGGATTCTGCTTAGATGTGCTAGCTCTACTAGGCTCATTAACCTTTCGTTTGCCCTTCTCCTCAGCACTGGGCTTTTTCAGATTAGCAGTTTTGTTCATCAAATTTGTTGAGTTCATGCTAATTAGAGGTCCCTTTTCCTTTTGAGCAACAAATGAAATTGTTTTCATTCCGAATGTTTTTGTTGCACTAGAATTAAAACCTAGGCCCTCTTTTCTGAAATTAACCTTTGACCCTAACAAAGCATTTAAGTTATCTGTTCCTTGGGTCATTTTCTCAATGGTTTTCATTTTATCTTCATTGTCTTTCTGAAGTTCATCAATAGCCTTTTTCAGCTCATTGTTGACATTGAGGACAGCTTCATATTTTTCAGAGATAATTTTGACTTCACTTTCACATTTCTGAATCTTCAGCTTCCATTCATCAATTTCATTTTCAAGCCTTAGATTCTCTTCCTTAGAAGCTTTTAACTCATTTTTGATTTCATCTTCTTCAGAGCATGTGAGTTTCAATTCATCAATCTCAGATTCCAAACATGCAATTTTATCAGTTAGTGTTTTATCATTTTGCATGGAATTGATTTTTCTTCTAAGATGCCTATTCTCTTTTCTAATATCATCAGCTCTATCAGCTATGTCATGATAAGCATCTACCCAATCAGCAATTGTGAAGTTTTCAAATCTAGTGATTACCTCATCTGTATCCTCCTCTCTATCTTCGGAGCTTGTTGCCATAAGGCAAATGGGCTGTTCAGATTCGGCTTCACTATCTGAGCTGTTGCTGAAAGAGCCTTCATCTTCATCACTCCATGTGGTGATCATAGCTCTTCCCTTCTTGATTTTCTTCTTTGACCTATCCTTATGTTTCTGATTGTCTGGACAGTCAATTTTCAGATGCCCTGGTTTCCTGCATTGATAACAAACATTAGCTTCATTTTTCTTTGCAGGTTTAGATTTATACCTTTTATCCTTTCGGTCACCACTGTATTTCTTCTGACCGAACCGTCCTGCTCCCTTTCTGAGAAATCGCCTGAACTCTCTAGTCATCATGGCTATCTCAGATCGAGTCACATCTTCCTCTTCATTTAGGTTCTCCTCTGATGATGAAGAGCTGCTAGAGCTGGATCTTGTTGATTTACTGGAACTAGCCTTCAGCGCTATCGGCTTCTTCTTCCTCTCGGCTTCATCTGTCCTTGGCATGTTTATCTCATATGCCATTAGTGAGCCAATCAGCTCATCAGCTTTAGTATTACGCAAGTCCCTTGACTCCTCCATCACTGTTGCTTTGGTGTGCCAATTGGGAGTCAGGGAGCGCAGAATTTTCCTCACTACATCATACTCTGCCTGAGGTTTCCCAAAACCTCTGAGGCCATTGGTTATGACAGTCAGCCGAGCGTACATTTCGCTAATGGACTCGTTCTGCTTCATCTTGAAGGCTTCATACTCAGATACAAGAAGATTGGCCTTCTGCTCTCTTACTTGAGATGTACCTTCATGAATTACTTCCAGCGCATCCCACATCTCCTTAGCTGATTTGCAAGCAGACACACGGGAGAATTCTGTAGGATGCAGAGCGCACTGGATAGCATTAATAGCACTCCAATTCAGCGTGGACCTTCTGATCTCCTCCTTGGTCCATACATCTTCATTCGGGGACAGCTCATAAGGTCCCTTGCTGACAATCTTCCAAATCTCGTAATCCTTAGCCCTGAGGAACACTTGCATACGGTTCTTCCAGTATGCGTAGTTTGATCCATCAAAGAATGGGGGCTTCGTTGTTGAGTGACCTTCGGCAGTCATCCCTCGAGCATCCATCTCTGCCTATTCTCTTCGGGCGATGAGTCCCTGCAGAAGAGTTAGGCTCTGATACCAAGTGTTGGGTTAGATGGACGCAGTCTATCTCCACTAAGTGTGGATCTAGAGGGGGGTGAATAGATCAACTTGCCTAATTTAAAACTATTGTAAGTTCTAGAGCGGAATTTAGGCAAGCATCAATAAAGCTAAATGAAAAGTGCTAAGCAAAAGGTAGAAAGCTAGACATGAGCATAAGCGATGCAATCAAACAAGCTAAGCAAGAAATTCCATCGCACACAGATCACACAAAAACACAAACACACTGCACACACAATTTTTAGGTGGTTCGGTCAACGACCTACGTCCACCCCACACTCAACCGAGTATGGCTTCCTGCTGCGCAGCACAGCTTGCGTCCGCTGGGCTTTACAGCTTGGCCAAACAACCCGCTGATACACAGCTTCGCTGGGCACTACAGCTTGCCGACCAGAGGATCTGATCCTCTGCAACCGCTGGGGAAATACAGCTTAACCCGTCCAGTGGAGACCACCACTGCAAGACCGCTGACACACAGCTTGAAGAAACAGCATTCGGAAATGAAAGACAGAATCAAAACGAAAAATAAAAACCCAAAAGCAATGTAGCTCTTAAAGAGCAAAGCTCAGCTCTGGTTTTGAACCACGAGACTGAGATACAAACACTCTCACTCTCACTCTCGATCAGCTCTCTCTCACCTCACTCTCTCTCTTTTCTCCTTCTTCTCTATTTCTTCTTCTTCTTCTCTGTATCTTCTTCTTCTCTCTTTTCTCTCTGTGGATCGAAGGCTCACTGCTGCTGAGTGTATAGACTTTTTCTTCTTCTCCTTCGATCAGCTTTCTTCTGTGGAAGAAGGCTTGTATATATAGCAGCAACAGCAGCAGGCGTGTGCTCTCCACGTTTCCCGCCCAGCAATTTGGACCACGTGGCAGCATGCAATGGAGTGTCAGTACACGTGTCCTCATCTGGATACCTTGTCCTTTTCGGATCACGAGCCAGGTACCTGGGATCACGTGCCCCTCATTAGCTTCTTCAGTCCAATGTATAGAGTTCTCCGTTCACGTGCTCAAAGTCATCAATCTGACTTGCTGCGTCGACGCTTTCACTCAATGGCGTTAACGCAGTGAGGCATTCCAGTAGCCATTAGCCTCGTTTCTTTAGCTGCTGCGTCGACGCTGCTTGCTTGTGGCGTTGACGCAGTGGAATAGCCTGTGAAGATGAATGCTTCTTCAACTGCTGCGTCGACGCTGCTTGCTTGTGGCGTTGACGCAGTGGAAGATATCGCATGCTTCGTCTACTGATGCGTGGACGCTTTAAGCTCCAGGCGTCGACCCTGTTCCCTTCAGCAACAAGAATAAAGACATAAGATTTAAGTATGTACATTGCATTGTATATACTTGAGGAGTTGACGCTGCATAAAGCACTGAGTTGACGCTGCATGAAGCATGGACAGTGTACAGACTTTTACCCACTGTATGGACTTCGGATTCGAAGACCAATGTGCAGACTTTGGATTAGAAGATTAATGTATAGACTTTGAGTAACACTGTGGATGTACAGACTTTGCTCAAGTGCATGAGACGCTAACTGAGACGCTGGACTCTGTACAGACTTTGAGCGATGTGTGGACTTGAAGCTCCTGAAGCAGTGTACAGACTTCAAAGATCACTGTTGATGTGCAAACTTTGGGGACATGAAGCGATGTACAGACTTCAAGGAAGTTGGCAAGTCAATGTACAGACTTGATGAAGCGAAGCCAATGTACAGAGTTGAGTGTAGCTAAAGCCTTGATCGTAGGACTAGGCTGGACTGTATAGACTTCAGGCTTCAGAATCGAATGTTCAGACTTCGCCTAAGACACGTAGGGAAAAGACCCCAGTGTATAGACTTTGCCTTGAGTGAAAAGTAATTGATGAATGTATGGACTTTAATGTGTGAAGGCTACAGTGAATGAGTGTATACATTTCACCAGATCAAGGGCAATTCGGATGTACAGACTCTGAGGTTCAAAGCCAACGGTGCGTTGACACTGTAACATGATGCGTTGACGCTGTGCACACATAATCAATTTAATTGAGATGCAGTGTGTGGACTTATGTGTTGACGCTGTAACATGATGCGTTGACGCTGTGCACACTTAATCAATTTAATTGAGATGCAGTGTGTGGACTTATGACAGTAAGAATTGCAGACAGCAGTGTATTAAAAGCAAAGAACACATAGTCAATCTGATGGAGCAATTTCATCAAATCAAACTCAGTTGCCAATCAATCAAAACAATGGTGTTACCAAATAATAGAGCAAGTCTCAACATCATCAACATAGAGGGGTCACAACACGTCCGACGCCCCCAACCTCGTGTGCACACTCAGACCGTACGCCCTAGGCCTGTCCTCTAGCTGGTATTTCCCCCTAAACCCGGACTCGGAAGTACGCAGGGGCCCTGCGGTAACCATCCTACTCACCGCCTCTCTCGGGTACGCCGCTCAGCCACTCCCAGGTGAGCCAGCACACGCGTGCCGTGGGAAAGCTACGACTAGTGGACGTGTCACAGAACGTGGACACAGAAAACCACGCATGCACCCATTGCGAGTAACATGGAGTAACAGGTGGCACAATGCCACTAGACTACAGATGGTCCACTAGACCTACGAAACCCAACGGCCTTTGAGTCACAAGACTCGGGGTCAAGGCCGTTGCACACGACAGCACTGAGCTGTCAATCTGGCCTAATCCCTAGGTCCAAAACCACACTGTGATGACTCACGAGGCAAATCACAATCGCCGAGACCATTCTCCCACCTGGGAACTCAGGAGACCTCCAGTCCCAAGTTAGGACATGGACTCGCGGTTCACATTCCATAGGCACGGCCTATGCGGAAACCATAGAAGCATGATTCCCAAGGCAACCCGCAAGCTGCCACACCGATTTCCCAACCCTGGGAAAAGCGAGAACCCTCCAGCACCAGGCTGGGCAACTGGACTCGCAGACCAAGGCCACACACATGGCCCACTCAAAACCAACTCCCGGAGAAACCACGACGTGCGAGGAAACCTCGCCGCACTCACACTGATACACGGTAACTCGATCTAGCAAGAACCCGGAACCCCGGAACACCTGGGGTCACCCGGACCCGCCAAGCCCATAGGCACGCTTATCGAGGTAACACGGTACCTCCAGACACCCAAAAATATGGTAACAAAACCCACGGGGTGTCCGGGACACTCACGAGGCCAAAGATCGACCACTGGGTCACAACCGGGTCGACCGAAGACCAACACAACACAATCGGAACGCTAGAAGGTCACCCAGACCCTTAAACTCACGGGGACACTAATCAAAATAAACGGACCTCTGGACGCCCAAAGACACGGTCACGGAACTCCACGAGGCGTCCGGGACACACACGGCCCAAGGGGAGCACAATTAGCCGCAGACTGCCCTCCCCGGGCAGCCCGGCTGGTCACCTCCCAGAACGCGCTACATGTGCATAGCGCGTTCAGTCAGAACACGCTATACATACCTAGCGCGTTCAACAAGAACGCGCTATAGGTCCATAGCGCGACCAGACCAGGTCGCGCTATGATCCTATAGCGCGACAACCCTGAACGCGCTGGGGCCCTATAGCGCGACGGGAACCGCCAAACTGTTCATCTTCCCCGATGAACGCGCCCCATCGGGGCAGTGCGACCATCAAGAACGCGCTACTGGAGCATAGCGCGTTCTCAGTCTGCGCCCGAAACACGATGAGAACCACGAAGAAATCCATTCCACGCCCCGATCACCCCCGGGTGATGGGGAAACAAAGGGGGAAACATTCCCCAACCTCCCTAGCACTGAGGGAACCCATTTAAACCCCAAAAACACGATCAAAACACCAGATTCGGCTCACTCCCCAAAAACATGCATTTTTCCCAAATCACCCCGTTTAGCCCGCTCGGCACACCATGGCCTACAAAACTCGCGGGAAATGAGGTACGCGGGTTGAGGGTCCATCTCCCTACCTCCACCGAAGATTCGACGCAACGTGGACGCCGATCCACGAAGAAACGCCGTTTAAACCCTCGCCGGTTCACGATCCCACGAACCGCCTCCACCACTCCTCCACCGCTCGATCCTCGACCCGTCCCCGTCCGCATCCTCGCCCGCGCCGCCACTAGCTCGCCCCCGTCCCACTCCGTCGGCCGCCGGAGAAGAGAGGGGAGAAAGGGAGCGTGAGAGAAGAGAAAGGGAGGGAAGAGAGAAATGAGAGGGGAGAGAGAAAAAGGAGGTTATTATATAGAAAATCCAAAAATTCCCAAAAATACCGAAAAATAGAAAATCACACCCTCGCGATCCTCGGAACGCACCGATCGCAACGGTACCACACTCGCCTAGGTGAACGGCCCGGTTCACCCGCAACGATGTTCCGAAGAAAAAGCCGAAACCCACGCTGGGAATCGGAAAACACACGCGGAAAAAGCCGCGGAACGCCTCCGGGCCTCCGAAACGACTCCGGATCACGCCGATCCGAACATGAAAGATGTCCGAAACAAAATTTTGGACACAACGGAGTCAGACGCTCCGAGAAACCAGATCCGGGACCCACGAACAAGGATCCGAAAAACCCGTGTCATTACAGCCCTTCCCCTTAAAGGAATTTTGTCCTCGAAATTCAGGACCAAGCACGAAGTGACAGGGGAAGAACACTGAACGAACTGGGGCCCTATAGCGCGACGGGAATCGCTAAACTGTTCATCTTCCCCGATGAACGTGCCCCATCGGGGCAGCGCGACCATCAAGAACGCGCTACTGGAGCATAGCGCGTTCTCAGTCCGCGCCCGAAACACAGTGAGAACCATGAAGAAATCCATTCCACGCCCCGATCACCCCCGGGTGATGGGGAAACAAAGAGAGAAACATTCCCCAACCTCCCTAGCATTGAGGGAACCCATTTAAACCCCAAAAACACAATCAAAACACAAGATTCTGCTCACTCCCCAAAAACATGTATTTTTCTCAAATCACCCCGTTTAGCCCGCTCGGCACACCACGGCCTACGAAACTCGCGGGAAATGAGGTACGCGGGTTGAGGGTCCATCTCCCTACCTCCACCAAAGATTCGACGCAACGTGGACGCCGATCCACGAAGAAACGCCGTTTAAACCCTCGCCTGTTCACGATCCCACGAACCGCCTCCACCACGCCTCCACCGCTCGATCCTCGACCCGTCCCCGTCCGCATCCTCGCCCGCGCCGCCACTAGCTCGCCCCCGTCCCGCTCCATCGGCCGCCGGAGAAGAGAGGGGAGAAAGGGAGCGTGAGAGAAGAGAAAGGGAGGGAAGAGAGAAATGAGAGGGGAGAGAGAAAGAGGAGGTTATTATATAGAAAATTCAGAAATTCTCGAAAATATCGAAAAATAGAAAATCACACCCTCGCGATCCTCGGAGCACACCGATCGCAATGGTACCACACTCGCCTAGGTGAACGGCCCGGTTCACCCGCAACGAGGTTCCGAAGAAAAAGCCGAAACCCACGCCGGGAATCGGAAAACACACGCGGAAAAAGCCGCGGAACACCTCCGGGCCTCCGAAACGACTCCGGATCGCGCCGATCCGAACACGAAAGATGTCCGAAATGAAATTTCAGACACAACAAAGTCGGACGCTCCGAGAAACCAGATCCGAGACCCACGAACGAGGATCCAAAAAACCCGGGGCATTACACCCGGCCACTTGCCACCGTCGCTCAGAGCCCCTCTTAGAGGGTTGCTGCTGCTCGCGGCCGCCTCCCCCCCCTGAACCTAGCCATCGCAGAACCGCCCCTCTCCCATGTTCTCTCTTCTCCCTCAATCTCTCCGCATCATCCTCTCTCTCTATCCCATTCTCTCTCTTTAGTTGGTTGTTAGCCACTGTCGCAAAAATAAAAAAAAAGAAAGGATAAAATAAAGATTCTCTTCCTAATCCCTCTCTCTATCTCTCTAGTCCCTCTCTTCAATCCTCTCTCACTCTAGTTACGTTCCTTGATAAAGAAAGTGGTGGTAGCCAATAAAACAAAAAAAGGGGGTAAAGAGAAGAGCAACGTGAGGTGCATGTGCTGGCCATGTTCCCCTCCTTTTGAAGTAAAAAAAAAGAGAGAAAAGAAAGTGTAAGGGGGGGCTACATGTGCATGACTTGTATATCCTCTCTCCTTTTCTTTCTCTCATGTCACCCTCTCATCGTCTCTATTCTATGTCTCTCTCGTTATCTCTCTATCATTGTGTTATTTGGAGAAAAAAGAAATGGAAGAAAGGGGTGGTAGAAAATATTAAAAAAAATGAGCGTAGAGAAAATATGTTCTAAAAAAAGAAAAGAGGGAATAAAAAAAAGTATAAGAAAAGAGAAAAGAAAAAGAGAGAGAGAGAGAAGAAAATAGAAAATGAAGTGAGAAAAGAATAAAATCATAAGTTGCGGATTTTCGTTCCGCATCAAGAATGTGAGGCACTAGTATCGAATAGTACAAATGCAGTATGCGAATAAATTTGAACGGTACCTTCCATCAGCCCATCATCCTTGGGCGCTTCATCATCGTCTAGAACCGCATTAAGACGCGCTTGCCGCTTGCGTCCACCGTTAGAGGATTGTTCCTTCATAAGGGGGCAATCATGCATACGATGCTCCCGACTTCCACAACGCAAACAAGCGCCAAGGCGCTTCCAGCATTCCTCGGCCGAGTGGCTGAATTTTTCACAGAATGAGCAAGCCGTTGCGACTTGCATTTACTCCTCCTTTACCTTCTTGTTCTTGTGGTTATTCCTTCCATTCGTATTGCGAGACCTCTTCTTGTTATCCTAGGAGTTGTAAGTGATGCTGAACTTTTCTTCTTTTCATCCTCGCTTCTCAAAGTTACTCCTAGACTCCTTGCTCTTTCCTTTGTACCTCTCGACCTTCTCCAAGGTCCTTTCACATAAATGAGCTCGTTGGACCATCTCCGTATAAGTGCGGATATTCTGGGGTCCAAGTTGTTGAATAAAGCTAGGCCTTAAACCGTCCATAAAATGATTTGCCTTTAAGAGATCCGTGCCCACCAGGTGTGGGGCATAAGGAGCTAGACGAGAAAATTGAAGTTCATACTCCGCCACGGACATCATGCCTTGGCGAAGCGCGGCAAATTTCACGGCCTTTCTCTCCTTAACATGCTCGGAGAAATATTTTACTCCGAAGAGTGTGAGCAATCCCTCCCAAGTATGTAGTGCATTTGGAGGCGGTGCCGAAATAGCTTTCCACCAAGTACGCGCATCCTTGTTCAACTGGAAGGTGGCGGGATAGACCTTTTCTTTATCAGTGCATTGCATAATGTCGAATATTCTGTTCATTTAGTCAATCTAATTCTCCGCCTCGTCGGGGTTGGAGGATCCCGAGAATCTTGGAGGGTTCATGCTCCGAAAGTTTCCATGTAGATTACCCACGCCAGCCCGAGCGCCAGCTTGGGCCACAATCTATAGGGCTTGGGTAAGATGCAAAACTGTTTGCTGCATCGCTTCCCAGTTAGCACGATTTGCGGCACGTTCAGCGGCCATTGTAAGAGTAAAGTGCCTAAAGAAATAAACAAGTAATTAATTCTTATGGATTTGGATGGGGATTATCCTAGAGATAATTTTTAATTAACTATCTCATCCTAGGTTCTACCCAATCTCTCATGGGTTCAGAAATTTCTTTCCTAGTTTATAGGTGTGGGTCCTTAAACTTTGGACTTAGCCTTTGACATTTTCGTAGGAATAAGTATGTCCTTTGACCTAGGCTCTGATACCACTTGAACTGTCACGTCCTGAGATATAAGTACAACGGAAGAATTGGGAACGTGAACAGTCGGCTAGTATGCCTCAAGCGAGCAATAGATTCAGAGCGCTAACACATTCACACATAAAAGGGAATGCACAAGATAATATACTCAAAACTTCACTTTATTGAAAAATATTCAAGTACAATGATAGTTGACTCACTTCACTAGACTCAAATAAAGAGAAAATTTCATAGACTCGACTTGACTCATGACTATACTAGGTCTTCTCTTGATCTTTAATCACTCTCGGACTTGTCACTTGAGTAGTCCGAATCCCTGCTAGAATTTCCTGAAAAGATTGAAAAAGTAGGGAATGAGCACACTTGCCCAGGAGGTATCTTCATATCAACATAAAGGCAATATTTAAGTGATTAGTATTTTTGCTCTAGAAATAAAAGATAAATGCACATGATGAAATATGCGAATAAAACCATAGTAACAATGTAAGTAATATGACATGACTACGAAGATGTAAGATGTTATATAGAGATGACGAGGATATTCATTTAAGAATGTATAGTGGCCTTTCATGTAACAAGAATGTACTAGCATGTATCAAGAATGTACTATTCATAACCATGTAGGTCATGCACTAGAAAGTCATGTAATCAAGAATGTATATTTCATGTAGAGCCTCGTGGTTTTCACTCGTCTATAAAAATAAGTACTTCCAGCGTAATGCGACACCGGTATCATCATACCCCTTGGTTTTCAGTACGTTTCCGACAATCAGCTGAGGGGGCTAGCATGGAGCCCTTGGACACAATCAGTGCCCGAACTGCATCTTCAAGTTATAAATCAAGCTACTTCCATGAGAAATATCAATAATGTAGACCAATAATGTATCAATTCAAATAATAAGCTTCGAATGACAATGTCAAGGTTAGAATGCTTCAATTAAGAACATGAGAGTTCAAAGATGATTTAAAACAAAGTCATGCCATGAAAAGAATTCGGCAGCATAACAACATGTTCTTTAACTTCCATAATCCACTAATAGCTTATTGAACAAGGTATTTGGTTCTAGATCATCAAGGAACTTAGGGAAATCAACCCTTGGGTCATACCTTGGGTTAAGAACCCTTGAGATAATAGCGGTCGTGACTGGGCCGTTTATTGGAAATAGCGGTCAGTGCTGGACCGTTTAATGACAGAGTCGACGCATGAAGTAAGAAAGTGTCGACACAGTGAAATCTCTGGAACCTTGTGGTCATGGCAGGGCCGCTAGGCGTCTTTGGCGGTCAAGTAACTGGCCGCTACTAGACTCTTCCGGTCTAATGGATGGCTGCTAAGATCCAAAACATAGAAAATGCCGGTAAAGTGCTTTCTAGACAATTGTGCTTTTGAGGGTACAACCAGCTCGGTGTCCTAGTGGGAATCCCAGGCTCGCGGAGACTTACGGAGGCCTTGAAACAAGATCACCTAGTCCGGTGGAAGGAATATCCAATGGAGAGAATCACGAGTCCAAGATTGTGTGCTTATAAGTGCAAAGTGTATCTAATGGCCACGCACCGGAGTACGCACCATGTACTTAAGAAAAGACTATAGATGAGAAAGGATCGTGGTAAAATAGCGATCAAATCAAAACTTGAACAAGTCCATGAAAATATGATCCTTAGTACAAGAATATAAGTTTTGGCATGAAATTAACATAAGTTTAAAATAAGCATATAAACCATGTAAGACATGCAATTTGTCAGTGATGGTGCACAATATAACCAATATTATGAATATGGAGTCAAAATTAGGAATAAGACCTAATTAACTAGGCTTAACATATGTTTAATAGGGTCAATCTGCATTCTGTTTGGAGTTAACATGTTGCAAAGTTTAGCAGTCAGGTGAGGACCACATGCAGGCGTTTAGCGGTCTATCATATGGCCGCTATATCTATATGGCGGTCTAATAGTGACCGTTTATTCCCCGTAGTAGATAGAAATAAAACCGAGGTACATGGCTAATTTATAGGAGAATTTATGCATGAAACTTATGAGGACTAGAAGGGTAAAGCATGCTAACATGTTTTTAACGACTAGGATGCTTGATTGGACATGAATTAAACAAGGATTATCATCTTTCGTTAAGGGGTATAAGGATAACATGCTGTAAGGATCATGCATGCGCAGTCATAGAAAAACATGAAATACTACCAGTAGAAACCATGAAACGGAATGAACCCTTAGGGCTTTTATTCTTAACATATTGATTTTACCTTTTCATGAGATAACCTACCTTTGATTCGATCCCTAGACTTTGGATTTCTGACTGGAAGTAGACCCTAGTTCCTGCACGTCCTGTGCCAAACCAACAACTTCCCGCCCCTATATCTTCTGATTCTCTTGACCTAAATACGTGAAAATTGGAGGGTATGTAGAAGACAGAAAGGGGAACAAAAAGTTCTAAAGGCATAACATAAACTAACCTCGTTTAGGGCTTCTAATCTCTTGTTCTTTACTGGACTGGTACACTGGTTCCTGCACAGCTTGCAGCGAACCATAGACTTGCAGATGCTCTAACTCTCCAACGGTTGTGTCTTCTAGCACGAAAATTGGAGGTGAGTTAGATAAAACTAAGGAAAACATAATGGTCTAAAGAACCAACTTGAAATAATGTCTCCTTACCTTCGAACTATGTGAGCCAACATTAGGATTTGCATGGGTCGAAGTTAGGGTCAATTTATAGGGTTCTCTAGGGTTTGAGAGATTAGATCAAACTTAGAGTCCTAATTAGGGGTAGGATCGATCCTCAAGAGTCCTAGACATGTTTACATGCCTATACACTTCGATCCATGAGGATTTGGATGTCCAAAATCCAAGCCTTTTAACGTTTCTTCCATTCACGGAATTTGAAGGGCTTAGCGATCATGGCTGGACCGCTAGGGGAGGTTTGGCGGTCGCGCGATAGACCGCCAATTGGCGTTAAATCCAAAAAATTCAGATTTTCCTATTATCTCGTATTTACCTTCTATTTGATGTATATATCCTATTCAAAGTCCGTAATATACCCAATTTTTCTTTCTATTATTGGGTTGGGCCTAAAGGGATTGGATTTCGGTCTTGTGGCCTATTTAGGTGGACTTAAACCTATCATAATATATGGGCCTTTAAATAATTACTAAATAGATCTATATTCCTTAAATAGCCCATTAAGTCTATTTAAATGATTAATAATTAGATTCTTATCCCAGAAAATTCCTAGAAAATTCTCGGGCGTTACACGTGATATGACCAATTTACTAATGAAATTTTACTTGATCCCCATTCTTTTTTTAATTTTTTTGTTTTTAAGCCAATACATGACAGTGAGGCAGGCGAGCGCTCACCCCTTCAAGGAAGGGATGAGTGGGTCGCTCCACCACCAAACACCGATTAGAAAAATTTTATTATGAAAATACAAACGAAAAGATAGTACATCAAGAAACTAGGGCCTAATGGAAGGACACCCTATCTTATCAAGACGATAGGGACCTTTTACAAGAGTGGGGAGGTCATCCCAAAAATGATAAATAGAGGGAGACAAAGACAAGGTACAACCATGGCCAGCCAGGCTATCAGCAACCTGATTCGCCTCTCTAAGGACATGAGAAATGGAGACCCTCATCAACCAGCATTTAAGAGCCACATCCTTTATAATATGCATGAGGCACCAAGGACACATGAATGAGCCCTTCAAGATCTGCACCAGCACTAGGGAATCAGACTCCACAGCAACCGCCAAAATGCTCCTGTCACAGCACATAGAAAGGCCATCAAGGAGAGCCAAAGCCTCAGCTTCAATGCTGGAGCGGACACCGCGGTAGACAGCAACAAAGGCAGATACTATATCACCATTGGAGTCCCTGAGTATACCCCCTCCACCAGTTGCACCAGTGCGGCATTTGTAGGCCCTGTCAACATTCAATTTCAGCCTGCTCGAAGGGGGAGCTAACCACCAGATCAGCCTCGAAGGATCTGACTGAAAAATAGGAACATGATTGCCCCAAAAGGCAAGCATCTGATGTGGTTGAGGGGAAAGGGCCCTCCCCTTGAATTGATGAGCACAGACAATGGATCCCACAGCCTGCATTGTAGTGCCCCAGAATGTATATAAATAATTTCTTAAATTTTAAAATAGTTTTTTGAAAATTATAAAGGCTTAAATAAATTAATGAAGGGGATCTTGGATTAATAAGTCATTATAAGACTCAATTAGGCTAATTAGTTAACCTAGCCTATCTAATTATTATCCAAACGGTTTATGGACCAAGCCCATCAAGTTTGGCCCATATTTTAGAAGGGTAATTAGCTTATTCACGTATTTTAAGGATAAATACTATTTATATAAGATAATTATGAGGATAAACGAATAAAAGAGTTTTATTTAATTGAAACTCTATACACATTGAATGTAACGGTCTATCGGGCGACCGCCATAGCCCTGTAACGCACTAGGCTGGATGCGTTACACTCTATTAGTTCCGTGAAAGGAAGAACGAGCAAAAAGATTAGAACTTTGAGGTCTTATCTACAAGAGATCGACTTAGGAAAGCTTATAACATTTCTAAGGACTCTTAGGGATTAGGTTCTGGCAAATTAAGGACTCTAGAATCGATCTAATCTTTAAAGCCCTATAAATAGGACCTAGTTCTGAACTGAGCGACCCTTACTTTTGACTCGTGAATAATCAAGGTAAGGAGTCATAATTTCGGGTAGGTTCCTTACGACCTTTTGTTTTTAATACATTAGACTAATAGCTCTCCAAATTTCGTGATAGGAGATCAAGCAACCAAGGAGATAGAAGCTTCCAAAGTTATTGGTTCAACCTCAGAACCCAGGAATCTGAACGCAAGTTCCCTGAAGATCCAGATATTAGGATGTCTAAACGAGGTAATTAGAGTTCAATCCTTTAGAACTTTTTGTTCCCAATAGTTTCATCTTCTTACCCTCAAAATTTCACATTCTTAGGTCAAGAGGCGGAGGAAATAGAGCATATTGAAGTTGCTGATTTATCACAAGAAGTACAAGGGACTAAGGGTAGGACCTAGCATCAAATTTGAAGTTTAAAGGATTTAGAAGAGGTAGGTTATCTCATGATTGGCAAAAACAACTTGTTAGGAATAAAAGTCCTCTGGTTGTGCTTGATTTCATGCATTATAGACTAATAATTTCATGATCTAATAGTTCTATACATTCATGCATCTCTTAGCCCTAAATGGAAATTAAAAGATATTATCTTGTCTATTCACTAAACCCATGCATATAGTTGGCCTATACTTCGTTATCATGACTAGGACAGTGGTAGTATTTGGATTTTCAGGCATGTTATGTTTTCATAAACCTTTACTTAGTTTACTGCCAGCAGATTCTCTGACGCACCAACGTAAGACCGTCACATGAATGTAACGGCCTTACGATAGACCGTCACACCCTGTTGTGTTTTATTGTTCTATTGTCTCTGACGCACCCTAGCAGGAGCGTTACATCACTGTAACGGCTCCTCGATAAACCGTCACAAGCATTGTAACGCGCCTATCTTAGACCGTCAGACCCTTGTGTTCTGCCAGCCCATGGCAGAATGATAACCAGTTAAGTTTACTTATAAATAAGTTTAGATAGCTAAGTTGGACCTGTTATCATGACTTCAAGTTTAGTTACTGATTCATAATCAAATTGTATAATTAATGTGTCTTAGGTTATTTTAAGTTATGTTAATTTCATGTGCCAAAATTCTATAGTTTTGTATTTAAATCATGATTTTTTCAAATATTGTATTGACGGAGTTTTCTCATGGTTTCACATCGTTACACGTTCTTCTTATCAATAGAGTTATTTCTTTAAGTATATGGCGCATATTCCGGTATGTTGTCTATTAGTTCACTTTGCACGATAGGAACGTTATTCTTGGACATGAGGACCTCTCTATTGGATATTCCTTCCAATGGACTAGGAAATCTTATTTCAAGGCCTCCGTAATTCTTTGCGAGCCTGGGATTCCCACTAGGACGCCGAGTTGGTTGTACCATTAAAGCCCATTGATTAGATTACACTATCGATGTTTTTGGTTATCAGTAATGTAAAGGCTCTATGTTGGACCGTCAGGTACAAGTAACGGCCCAATATACGACCGTCACATTTAACTGAGTCCGATTTCTTGGTTCTGGATTCAGACTAATGTTACGGCCCAATACTGGAGCGTCACATCATGTAATGGCCCAGTATACGACCATCACACTACTTGAGTATTTTAAGCCAAGGTGGACCAAGGGTTGATATTCCAAGGTTTCTAGATGGATTATTGATGATCTAGAACTTATCATATTGATCAAGAAACCTAAAATAATGAATGGAAAATAAAGAATGTACCGTTATGCTGCCGATTTATTTCCATAAGCATAACCTTGCTTAAGTCATTCTTGATTTCTCATGATTCGTATTAAAGCATTCATTTATTGAATTATTGTTATCATGAGCTTATTGAACTTATTACATTCTTGGCCATACTTTGTTGTTACATGCGTGGAAAAAGCTTGATTTATACTTGAAGATGCGATCGAGCACTGATTGTGTTCAAGGGCTCTATGCTAGTCCCCTCGGCTGATTGTCAGAAACATACTATTATAAACCATGGGGTATGATGCTACTGGCGTCGCATTGCACTGGGAGTACTTTCTCTATAAATAAATGAAAATCCACAATACGGCATGACCTGACATTCTTGTACATGACTTTCTTGCTTGATATTCCATAGAAATTCACGAAGTACTTGCTCATCAGCAAAAGATACTAGAGTGATGATTATGTGACTTGCTAGTACATTCTCGATACATTCTTATTCATGAAAGGCCAATATCATGTTCTTGTTACATTCTTTTTTTTCAATCAACACCGGCCCTCAGAATCATCAACTAGTCGAGTGCATATCCCCCCAGCAGGGGAACATGTTCTCACTCCCCCAGGATGAAACTGTGGCCTAAGATTTTATTAGATTTTCTGAATAAAGGAGGTACATGATCTTGGGGCATTCCCCTGTCTGTACAAGTTACCAAAGCTGGAAAAAGATACCAAAAGAAATTCTATTTACATAAACGAAAGGAAGGCAATCCTCCTTTATCCAGTTCTTCTGCCCGAGCACTTGTCTGGGACTGGGTGCGTCGACGCCAGCAACTGGATGCGTCGACGCTGTGTGAAGATAGCTTCTGAGGCTTCTTTCGGTTTAAAGCTTCAGGCAACCGCTGCGTCGACGCTGGTAGCTGGTGGCGTCGACGCTGTGTGAAGATAACCTGAAGACAGATTTCTATCTTGGGCTTCTAGAGGCAAATACGTCGACGCTGCACCCGAGTGGCGTTGATGCAGTTAGTATGCGCATGATACATGATCTTTGGGGTTCCCCTGTCTGTACAAGTTGCCAAAGCTGGAAAAAGATACCAAAAATTCTATTTACAGAAACGAAAGGAAGGCAAGCCTCTTTTGTCCATCCTATAAACTCCCCTCACCATTTTGGGCAGATCACTTACAAGGGTAAAAATGGAGTTTGACTGACAAGAGCTAGCATAGGAGGCCAATGCATCAGCCAGCTGGTTGCCTTCCCTATAAACATGTCTCACCGGACAGCCACTTGAGGATATAAGTTCCAATATTTCACTCCACCAAGGATAGACAGTCCAGCTAAGAACTTTCTTCTTATTGATGGATTCCACTAGAAAGGCACAATCTGAAAAGATTGCAGATACTTTTAGTCCTCCCTTATTAACTATTGACAGCCCATCATAGAGAGCCCTTACTTCTGCAAGAAAACTACTCCCAAAGCCATAATAAAAGGCAAAGCTGATGATCATATTTCCTGCTGAATCTCTAACACAACCACCACCTCCACAATTTCCCGGGTTCCCTTTTGAAGCTCCATCTACATGAAGAGTAAAATGAAGAGGAGCTAGACTGCATGAAACAATGATTGGCATCCTCCTTGAAATAATCTTCGGGAACAGTTGGAACTGATTCAGGATTTTTATTTGATCTGCCGAGCTACTAACTGGAAAGGATTGGTTATCAAGGGCTTGAGAGAGGCCTGCCACCACTTTCCTCTTGATACTTGGAATGTTGATGGTCACATTTTCAAACCTGGTAGAACATCTTGCCTTCCAAATCTCCCATACAATTAGAATTACAGCATGCATACCAGAATAGCTAAATGATGAATGCAGCTTGGAGCCTGTCAAAATATTCCAGCCACGAATTGTAATGTGCTCACTCAGATTAATTTTAGTACTAATCAAGGGGGAGACCCATTTCCATAAAGCAGAAGCTAGATCTTCTTTAACAAACAGGTGATCTAAATCCTCTTGAGAAGGGAGTAGGCAGCAACTGCACTTTGAGACTAAAGAAAATCCACACTCAGAAATTCTGCCATCAACTAGAACTGCTCTATGAAGCAGCTTCCAATAGAAATTAGCTGCCCTTGGAGAAATACTAGAGTGCCATAACTTGGCCCAAGGCTGCCTTAGTATACCTCTTTGTCTCAGCAGATTATTAGCAGACTGTACACTAAAGTCACCACCTCAGCAGTGAGGAATTACTGAGTAGGGACCAAACTGGATGGTTTGGATCAAGAAAAACCTCTCTAACTGTCAGCTTTGGCTGCCTCTGTATATTATTGAAATTGCCTGAAGGTATATTGTTGATTAAAGGCCCTCTGCCAGTCCAATTATCCTTCCAAAAGTTTTTTCCCTTACCATCCCCAATTATCCATCTAGAATTATTTATGATTAACTTCTTAGCTTGCTGAAACATACCTTGAGACATCCCAGCTGGAAAAGGTCTTGTGCAGTCGAAAAGATTTGTCTTAACAAACCTTTGTCTGGCATACTGAGACCAAAGAGAAGACCCCTGAATAATTCTCCACAGACATTTAGTAGCCAGTGACAACTGGGTGAGATTAAGATCTCTAATACCAAGGCCCCCTTCCAGTTAGGCATTTGGATTTTTTTCCAGGAGATCCAATGGCGACGCCTCAGGATTTCAGAACCCTGCCAATAAAAGTTGGCACAAAGTCTGTCAATGGCATTGATAATTGACTTAGGACAGAAACAAACAGATGCCAGGTATATTGGAATGCTTCGGAGGACAGAGTTGATGAGAATTGCCCTCCCAGCCTGTGAGAGTAGTTTGAATTGCCATCCCTCTAACTTCTGCTGAACTCTATCCATAATGTACTTAAAATCCTGACATGTGTATCTTCCTTTCTTCACTGGAATACCAAGGTAATTAAAACTAGTAGAAGCAATTCTGAAACCAGTCTGTAGTTGTATAGATTGCTTTATTGATAGGGGGACTTTGTCTGAAACAATTATGCTACTCTTGCCAACATTTATTTTCTTCCCTGAGCTATTGTCATATCTTGAAATAAAATGCAGCAGTGCTGCTATGTTGTGTTTACTAGCATTCAAGAAAATAAGTGTGTCATCAGCATACAGCAGATGAGATATTTGGGCAATATTTTTAGGCCCATTGTAACCCTTCAAAGCTCCTGATTGGAATAGAACAGTCAACCCCCCTGCTTAGTACTTCCGAGGCTAGAATAAAAAGATATGGGGCAAGAGGGTCACCTTGTCTAATACCTCTGCTAGATTTAAAGAAACCTGCCATATTGCCATTGAAATTGACTGAAAACCAACAGTTAGTTAGAATCATTCCAATGTAAGAAGTGAATCTAGTATTGAAACCAAATTTTCTTAGGGCTGCCAGTAAAAAGTCCCACTCAATTCTGTCATAGGCCTTGGCCATATCCAGCTTGACAATGGCATTATGACCCCTTACTTTCCTATCAATATCTCCCATAAGTTGTCTTGCTATAGCAACATTGTCCAGAATATTATGACCTTGGACAAAAGCTCCTTGTTCCTTGGAAATAATGTTTGGCAGAATTGGTGCAAGCCTCTTCGAAATGATTGAGGAGATAATTTTGTAGGAGAAATTACAAAGACTTATTGGCCGAAAATCATTAAAGGACTTAGGCACATGAATTTTTGGGATTAAAGCAATAATTGAAGATGCCATTCCTCTAGGAATTGGAAACCCCATGATGAAGCTTTGCACTGCACAGATGACATCTTGGCCTATAATGTCCCAAACATGCTTATAAAACTCTCCAGGAAAACCATCCGGACCAGGGGTGCTGGATCCTTTTAGAGATCATACTGCTTCTTTAATCTCATTACCTTCAGGAACAGAGCAAAGGAGACTGTTCTGATCATTAGTGATTAGTTGAGGAATGCAATCTAGTATGGAACAGTCCATTGTATGGTCTTTAGATGAGAAAAGCTTTTGGAAATACTGGTTTGCCTGCCTGCAAAGAATAGTTTGGCCTTCACACCAATTATCAGATTCATCCAGCTTTAACCTACAGATAAATCCTCTTCTTCGATTTTGTTGAGCAAGAGAGTGATAATATGATGTATTTCTGTCCCCACTTTCAATCCAATCTGTGCGAGATTTTTGATGCCAGAAAATTTCTTCTCTATACAAAGCCTGATGGAAATTTGCCATAGCAGCATTCAATTTACATCTGTTTTCAGTTGAAGGAGAGATATCAAATTCAGTTTGTTTCTTTTCCACTTCCTGTTCTGCTAATCTAACATTCTTTGTCACATCTCCGAAGATTTCCCTATTCCATTGGCTAAGAGACATTTTCACAGCCTTTAATTTGGTAGATAATCTGATCATTGCATTTGGACGTTGAACAGTACACTGCTTCCAAGCATCAGCTACAACTTGATTAAAGGATTTATGAGTACACCACATCTTTTGGAAAATGAACCTGGAAGGACCATGAGAAGAATTATAAGATGATAATAACATCGGGGTGTGATCAGAAGGACCTCTTGCTAAGTGCTTCACAACCAGCTGGGGAAAAGCATTTTGACATTCAGTGTTAATAAAGACCCTGTCCAGTCTAGCTTTGATGTTTGCAGCTCCAGTTCGGTTATTATTCCAAGTCATTGATTCACCAACATAGCCTGCATCCATGAGCCCTGCTGAGCAAACAAAGGCATTAAATTCAGCCATATTGGCCATTGAGGGAAAAATTCCACCCTTTTTTTCTGAAGGCTTCAAAACACAATTAAAGTCCCCTCCTATTATCCAAGGGACAGTCACTGAACCAGCAAAAGTAACTAACTCATTGAACAAATCAAGTCTAAGATGGGAATCACAGGAAGCATACACAAAGGAAAAGAGACTATTAAGTCTATTATCCTCCTTTAAACCCAAAGTAATATGCTGGGTAGATGAGCCAAGAACATCCAGCCTAAAGCTGTCGTGCCAAAAAACCCAGATTTTAGAATCAATTAAGGAATTGACAGCAAATTTTGCCAATTTTATAAACCTTCCAAGTTTCATAGCTTTCTCTACATCCAGTGTAACGACCGGGATTCCAGATACCCGATGCACCCGGTATAAATACCAAATACACGTGATACCATGAGGGACCCGCGAGGCCTCCCAAGCGCGGGAAAGCGCCGAAGGGATAAAAGGCATGTGTAGAGTACATTGAAGCCACAGAGATATAACAGTAAGCAAGTAAATTTCATTAGATTGGATTGCTAAAGTAGCAGAAATAAAATTACAGCTTCATTAATAAATTTTTAACAATTAAACACAGAGTCCAGCCCAAAGGAAAGACAACAAGTCTAGCACAGTACAGTACGACAGAAAGAAACGTACACAGAAGTCGGGAGAAACCCGACGCAGGTACAGCTGGCAGCTACAACAGCAAGCGAGCGCTCCACCAAGAACAGCAGAGGCAGACAGTGAAACCCACCTGAAAAGCAGCAGGGGTGAGTCTCAACAGAAACTCAGTAGGGGTCACGCGGATCCCCACTGGACAACGCACAAGGCAAAAGCAACGGAAGCAGCAACAAACACAGCAAGACCAGCAACGTAGCAAAGCAGGAAAAGCTACACTACAAAGCTGTAAAGGAACAGATGGGAAGTAGGAGTAGGGAACACGCAGGAGAGGGTGAGAACCCGCACCAAACAAGCGGCTACCGAACTAACCTCGGCACCCCAAACTACTCCAAACGAAAGGCAACAGATGGATGACCCCAAACTCACACAGAAGGGTACATCAGTCTGTCAACCAGCCCAACAAAGGCGAAGGCGAACACCGACGCCGAGAAGCAGACAAAGCGCGACAGAGAACGTCGTGCACAAAGCCCCACGCACGAACAGAACACCGTGCGGATAACAAAACACTGACCTCGAGCACGGCCACGAACGGGCAACTCGCAAAGGTCACAACGCGCAAGAAAACGCGAAGAGCTACGCGTCACGTGACGGAAGCACCCCCTTAGAAAGCCAGCTGCGTCCACTGACGTCTTATGCCGCACCTCAAGTGTCTAGCCTACAGCACTGCTGCAACAACAGTAGAGACATAGACACCAGCTGAACCAAACAGTAACAGCAAAACAAGTAACTAGTCAGGGCCACGCCCGTCGACGTAAGTCCTTAGTCCCTAACCACGTGTGCACACACTGACTCTAGCCCAAAGCCAGGTCCTCTAGCTAGTATTCTCCCTCGGTAGGACGCTACCGTATGGCCAGGAGCCCGCGGAACCAACTACAACCGCTCAGTGGGAAACACTCCTCTGCTTTCCGCAAGCAGGACGGCACTCAACAGACCTTAGAGCAACAATAAGTGGAGGCTTCACACGACACAGAAGCTCAAACACAAGTGCCGAAGTACAAACGGGCGACCACACCCCTCAACACGTACTTCGAAGCACCAAATGGCAGCATCGCCACTGCCGACAACTCAGGACAAGCAACTAGACCTCCTATGTAACGATCCTGAGTCGAATGACTCAAGGGCAAGATCGTCACAAATAGCGGAACAAGCCGCCAATCGGTCTAATCCTAAGCCAGAGAAACCACGCTCCGTAGAAAATAACACACGGAGACCTGAGGGAAACACCAAGAACCCTCAGTACAGCTGGACACGCAAACTGAGGTAGAACAACACCTCGAAGCATCCAGAAGCAGTGTCTCGGACAGGACAGAACCGCCAAGACACGCACAAACAAGGTCACACGTCAACCACTGGGTCAAATCGGGTTGACCGAAACCAAACAACAAAAGCATACCAGAGTAGGATCAAGAGTCCTACCACAAGTAAGAAGACTCCTGGCTACCTTACAACGTAGTCTTAACCCTCATAGGACGTCAAGAGACATCCACGGAACAACGGGCAGACCACAAGGACAAGCCAAGACACACGGAACCATCGGGCGGAAAACCAAGGCACAAGGAAAGTAACGCACCATCCCTAGACCGCTACTAGCAAGTGACGGTCTAGCTCAGGCCGTTATTTCCCAAACGACGGACGGACACGGGCCATCGCTCACACCACCCTAACAACCTACAAAACACACAAAAGCCAAGTAACGCACGGGACCAGGGGCGTTACAAGCAAACGGCGCACGGGGTCCCCACCGTCACATCCAACGGTGCAGCAAACCCAAACCAACGTGAAGTAACGCGCGACGCCAGGCGCGTTACTCACAAACGACGCGGCAGGAGAGGGCCGTCAGAGACAAACGATGCGCAGGGGCCTATCCGTCACATCCAACGGCATAGCCACCCTCAACCCAACACGACAGCAAACGACGGACGGAGGCATGCGCGTTACTCACAAACGACGCATAGGGGCTCCACCGTTGCTTCCAACGGGACAGCCACCTAACCTCGTCCACGCAGAATGTAACGGCCAGGGGCAGGTGCATTACACTCAAACAACGCACAAGGGCTCGACCGTTAGAGGCAACGCCTCAACGAGTCAAACGTCAGTCAACGGAAAGTAACGGCCTGGGCAAGGCGCGTTATTTCCATCTAACGCACTGAGTCAAGCGCGTTAGACCAACCGACCAAACCCCAAGGAAAAACGACAAAACGCAAGTAACGGCCAGGCACTGGGGCGTTACATGGAAATAACGCTCCATCCTGGGGCCGTCGCTTACCCAGAAGCAAAAGAGCTAAAAACAACACAGACCAAACGACGGTCAGTCGTAGGGCCGCTAAATCAAGTAACGGTCGCTGGCATGACCGCCACTTCGGTTACGGCGGGAAAACATAGGAATGGCCGGATCGGCCCATTCCACGCCCCATTCACGCCGAAACGCAGGGGAAACACACCGCAACGACAAATAACAACATTCAAGGGCCAAAACGCCCACATGCACGCAAAAAAACGCAAGATTCAGGCGATTTTACCAAATCAATCCTAAATGGGTCACCGAGGTTCCCGGGCTTCTATCGGCCTCGAATGAACACCAAATCGCACGAAACCAACGTGGACGGGATTCTAACATCCCTGCGGTCATTTAGAGACTAACTGAACCGCAAACGGTCATCATTTACCGGCCGACCCTAAAAACCACGAAAATCACGGTTTAGGTAAAACAAGCCCAAACACACTCGTTTCCTAGCCGAACGCCGTGCAATGGCAGGGAAAACGAAGAGGACGAAGTAAGGATCCGTCACCCTACCTCCACCGAAGAAACCGTGCCCCGAAGGGACTAAACCACGCCGAAAACCACTCGCGAACCGATTTCACCGGCTTTGAATCCACCGATCGGGATCGCGCCAGAATCGATCCGATCCTCGCTCCATCGCGCATCCAACCAGCTCCACGGCTTCATCGCCTCGCCCACCTACGCCTCCGTCTACAGCCGGAGCCGGAAAGGGGAGAGAACGAGAGAGAACGGGAGAGAGGGACGGTCGCGCGAATGAGAAGGAGAGAGAGAAAGAGAAAAGAAAAAGAAAGAAATTAGGAAATTTTCCTAATTTTCAAAAATTCCGAAAATGCGCCAAAAATGCACAAATTCAAAAAAATACGCAAAAATAGGCGAAACGACTGGCTCGATGAGTACATCATCGCTGTAGCATCCACGAGCTCGAGAATCGACAAACAAACTCACCGTAGGGTTCCGTAACTAGTACGTGAGAAAAACCCACACGGCTCGTCAAACTCAACTCGGAAGCCACAAAAGCGAACCGAAACTCAACGAAACCAATCCGAAACAGATCCGAAAGATCCAACAAAGATCCATCAAGATCCAGGGCATTACATCCAGCATTGGCTCACTAATAGCAACTAGGTCCACTTTATGAATTTGAATCAGCTTCTTTAAACATCTCTGAGAACCTTGGTTCCCTACTCCTCTGATATTACAAATAAGGGTTGTGTTTAACATTGGAATTCCTGTGGTTGAGCTTCAACCGATCTGGCTCTAGATCGTGTGATAATCCCCTTTTTTGAAGGAGCTCTTCCAGCAAGGGCCTCCCTTCCTACTTCAACAAATTGCATTAAGGAATTATCACTTTCATCCCTTTCAGCAATAGAATTTCTAATCTCTGATAGCTTCTGGATGTCTGGCCATTCAGAGTCCCCTTGCCATTCAGAATATCTTCTTGATAGAATTGAAGAGGATTCAGTAGCAAGGAAACTGAAATTGCTTGAAGAGTCTATATTCTTCTTGGCTTCAACCGATTGAATCTTACTGCATTCAGGATTTGAAATATCCTTCTGATGTAACAGAATTTCCTCTTGTACCTGCTGAACTTTTCCATCAGATATAACTTGCTTGTCTACTTCAGTATTTAGTTCTGTATTGACTTTCAACTGATTGGAAATTTGATTTATTCTGCTAGTTTGTTCCTGAGCATCTTCCTTGCTTGCTTGGAGAAATTCAGATGAGTGAATTATAAGTACCTCATCAGCGTTTTGTAATGCTGCAAATCTATTCTCATCTGAGACCACTTGTCGAACATGTTGTGGATCTGCTATTATTGCCTTTTTAGAACCATTTGATTCTAAAACATGGGGGCCAGAAGGCCGAGGCTTAAAGGTCTGGGTAAGGTTCTTAGTGATAGTCGGCTGACGACTGGCCTTCCCAAGCTTCTTCTTGCAAGATTCAGCAGTATGACCAAGTTTATGGCAAAAAGAACAAAGAGCTGGTGCTCGATTAAAATTGACAGTCTGCCAATATCCTTTTCCATCCAGATCAATCCACAATCTCTCCTGACGCGGGGCTAGAATATCCATTTCTATGCATACAAGGGCCTCTGAGGTGTCTGTCAAGGCTAATGACTTCTCATGAATTCGCAAAACTGGACCAAAATTTCCAGCAATGGAACGCAGGCAATCTTCATGGTATAGATTAGCCGGGAGCGCAGGAAATCCAATCCAAACCGGAACGGTCGGTGGATCCACTTCAAAATTAAAATCAGGAGTCCACCAAAAAAATCGAAATAGGAAACCATTTATGTACAGGTTTTTCTGTAAGAGAAGTTTCAGGAAATCCTCTTCTATGTCAAATCTAATAAGGAGATGTCTGGGATTTAACTTGCTTATAATAAAACCATTTGATATTGCCAATCGCTGCACCAGGCAAGATTTTATTTCAGCAAAAGAAGGCCTATCGTATGAGCACTTTGCCACGATTGCAAAGGAAAGAACCTGTAAAGAAGCTTGAAGATCTGCCTTGGAGAAATATACAGATGGCTCTCCTTGCTAGGTGAAAGTAGGCTCCTTAATCGGTATGGAAATTGATGCAGACCTTGGTTTCTCTATGATAACTTGAGCAAAGGATCGCCGGAAGATTTCGCCAGAAGAGGACGATCCACCCCCTGGACGATCTCTGCCCCCTGCTAGCTCCGATGGAGCCCCCAGCATGAAGGAACCAGAAGGAAACCCCGCCGCACCGACCATAGCCGGCTGGGAGGGAGGAACTCCAAGAACGCGGGAGAATGCGAACCAGAGTCTCTCACTCTAGAATCTAGAGAGAGAAATTCTACCAATCATTACTAGTGGGACACTTGCCTGTTCTTGTTACATTCTTGCTAGTTCGCACTTGCTCTCATTCTAACTTACTTGATCGTCTTGTTACTTTGGTTTAATCGCGTGATTGATCACATTCGCATGATTTTTACCTTATTCTTTAGAGCTAAATTGTTAATTACTTTAATAGTACCTTCATGTTGATGCGAAGATACCTACTGTGCAAGTGTGCTCATTACCTATTTCCAATCTTTTCAGGAGATGGAAGTGATTCGAATTCGGATTCGGGTTATACAAGTAGCGGGTCCGAGAGCGAATGAAAGTATTGTCAAGATGAGAATGAAGACTTAGAAAGTCTAAATTGTTTAGATTGAGTCTATGTAATTTTCATATTTCTTGAGTCTAGTATATAATGGAAATTAAATTAGTGGTTGTACTTGAGTTAGTAATGAAATAAAGTTGAAGTTCGAATATATATATATATATATATATATATATATATATTGTGCAATTACATTTGTGTGTGTGATTGTATTGCGCTCTGGTCGTTCTTGCTTGCAAAAGGCTTACCATGCCGGCTGTCCGCGCTCCCCGAGTTAGTCTTCCGCTGTAATAAAGGCTCGGGGCATGACAGTTAAGTTGGTATCAGAGCCTAAGTCTCAGGACTTAGGGAAAGGAATCATGTCATAGGAAAAGTCCAAGGTTTAGGGACCCCTACCTCTGAACTAAGGAAGAAATTTCCATACCCATGTGAGAATTGGGTAGAGCCCAGGATAAGATAATTAATTAGCTTTAAGATTGATTTTTTTCATTCCAATTTCAAGAGAAATAACAAGTTGTTATTTTTCTCTCAGGTACATTATCTTATGAATGGCCCATCGTGTAGATTGGGATGGCATGCAACAAACAGTTGCCGACCTTACTCAGGCATTGCAAACCATAACGCAAGGTGGCACAAGGGCAAGGGCTGGTGACCTACATCGCAATTTCCAGAGTTTAAATCCTCCGTGATTTTTTGGTTCTTCTAACCCCAACAAGGCAGAGAACTGGATAGAGGAAATGAACCGTATCTTTGATGTGACCCAATGGACTGATCAAGAGAAGGTGCGTCTCGCAACCTTTCAACTTAACAAAGATGCACGCACATGGTGGAAGTCGGTTCCGGCACCTCCGGCCGATGCACCTCATACATGGGATGGTTTTCTTACCCTATTCCGTGCCAAATACTTTTCTGAGCACGTAAAAGAGAGAAAGGCTATGGAGTTCGCCGCTCTTCGGCAAGGAATGATGACGGTTGCCGAATATGAACTGCAATTCTCAAGACTAGCACCGTATGCATCACATCTAATCAATACCGATTTATTAAAGGTGAATCAGTTTATGGACGGGTTACGTCCCGATTTCATTCAGCAGCTCGGGACCCAAAACATCCGTACTTATGCGGAAATAGTTCAACGAGCATACTTATGTGAAAGGACCTTGGAGAAGGTCGAGAAATTAAAAGGGAAAGGAGTGGAGTCTAGCCGACGCTCAGATCGGCATTATAAGAAAGAGAAATTCAGCATCACGGAACCCTACAAAAGCCGTGATAGTAAGAAAAGGTCTAGGAGTGGGATCAGTGGGAGTTCCCATAAGCAAAAAGAAAGTCAAGGAGGAGAAGGAGCAGGTCACCACGGCTTGCACATTTTGTGAAAATTTTGGCCATTCGGCTGAGGAGTATTGGAAGCGCCTCGGCGCTTGTTTACGTTGTGGAAGCAAGGAGCATCGCATGCCGGAATGCCCCCTTATGAAGGACCAGTCATCTGGTAATGGATGCAGGAGGTAGGCTCGCCTCAATGCTGTTCTAGAAGAAGAGGAAGCACCCATGGATGATGGGCTTGTGGAAGGTACTCTTCAAATTTGTTCTCATCCTGCATTTGTACTATTTGATACGGGTGCCTCTCATTCTTTTATCTCCACTACTTTT
The DNA here is from genome assembly GCA_022559845.1 of Amorphophallus konjac. NCBI lineage: Eukaryota > Viridiplantae > Streptophyta > Magnoliopsida > Alismatales > Araceae > Amorphophallus > Amorphophallus konjac. The sequence continues at coordinate 233,634,585 of CM040122.1, forward strand.
GCTAAAACATTACCAATCGCATCAGTTCCCTTACCTTCAGATCTTACTATTTCCACACCCTTAGGTTCTGGAACAAAGCTTACCGACTATTATCTTGATAGCGAAGTGATAGTAGAAGGTCATAATCTCCCCGCAAACTTAGTATGCCTTAACATGAAAGGTTATGATGCCATTTTAGGGGTAGATTGGCTTGTAGATCATGATGTTTATATCAATTGTCGAAATAGGATTATATCCTTTCAAAAGCCCAGTCTTCCGAGATTCTCTTTTCTTGGTATCAAGTACAAGAAGCATCCTACTATCATATCTTCTCTTCTCGCTTGCAAACTTATCTCGCAAGGGTGTGAAGCATTTCTTGCTTCTGTCATTGTTACCGAATCCAAGGAGATTATCTTAGCGGACATTCCTATTGTAAATGAATTCCCAGACATGTTTCCATCTGAATTACCCAGTTTACCACCCGAAAGGGAAGTGAACTTCACCATTGAACTCATTCCAGGAGCAGCACCTATTTCTATAGCCCCTTACAGGATGTCCCCCACATAACTCAAGGAATTAAAAAGGCAGTTGCAGGAATTACTAGACAAGGGCTTCATCAGACCTAGCACATCCCCGTGGGGTGCGCCTGTCCTATTTGTCAAAAAGAAGGATGGTTCTCTCAGGCTATGCATCGATTACCGGTGACTGAATCAACTTACAATTAAAAATAAGTATCCGTTGCCGCGTATTGATGAGCTCTTCGATTAGCTTTTGGGAGCAGAGCATTTCTCTAAGATTGACCTCAGATCAGGTTATCATCAGCTTAGAATTAAAGAAGAGGACATTTATAAATCGGCTTTTCGAAGTCGTTATGGCCACTATGAATTCGTAGTGATGCCGTTTGGGTTAACTAATGCCCCAGCATCATTCATGCAACTTATGAACAATGTCTTCCAGCCATATATGGACCAGTTCATCGTCATCTTCATTGATGATATCTTGATATATTCCAAGATAAAAGAGGAACATGAAAAACATTTAAAAATAGCTTTACAAACACTTAGAGAACACAAGCTTTATGCCAAACTCAATAAGTGTGCATTCTGCCTCGAGGAAGTCTCATTCCTAGGCCACATTATTTCAAAAGAAGGTATTGCTGTGGATCCTTCTAAGGTAGAAGCTGTCAAGAATTGGAGTCGGCCAATGACTGTATCTGAAGTAAGAAGCTTTTTGGGTTTAGCAGGTTATTATAGGATATTCATTAAGGACTTCTCAAAAATTGCGGTTCCTTTAACTAGACTCACAAGAAAAGAAAACCCTTTTGTCTGGTCAAAGGACTATGAAAAGAGCTTTCAAAATCTTAAGAATCATCTTACGACAGCTCCTATTTTATCACTACCAATGGAGGGTGGTGGATTCGAAGTGTATACGGATGTGTCTGGCATTGGCTTAGAATGTGTTCTCATGCAGAATGGAAAAGTAATCTGTTATTCTTAAAGACAATTGAAACGTCACGAGGAAAACTATCCCGTACATGATTTGGAATTGGCAGCGGTTATTTTCGTCTTGAAAATTTGGCATCATTATCTTTATGGAGAAAAGTTCACGGTCTACTCAGACCACAAAAGCTTGAAATATTTATTCTCTCAAAAGGAGCTTAACATGAGATAGAGGAGGTGGTTAGAATATCTCAAAGACTTTGATTTTGCTATTCAATATCATCTTGGCAAGGCTAATGCTGTAGCAGATGCACTCAGCAGAAAACCAATGGGTATGCTATCAAGTCTTATGGTAAGTGTAACTAACATTGTTCCTCAATTTGCTCAGTTGAACTTAGATATTGACATAAAGGAAGAAGATTGTTTCATAGCTAATATTCAAGCTCAACCTACATTGATAGAAGATCTGGTCAAGCTGCAAAATGATGATCCTATATTACTGGAAATTAAAGCCAATATTGAACAAAGGCCGTATTTTTCTATTTCCCATGACGGAAGATTGTTATTTAAGGGCCGAATATATGTACCAGAGCATGAGGCTACAAAGAAACTAATCCTAGATGAAGCGCATAAATTCAAATACACAATTCATCTAGGAGGAACAAAGATATATCAAGATCTCAAAAGAAATTTCTGGTGGCCCAATATGAAGAGAGAGATAGATAATTTCGTGTCCCGTTGTCTCACCTGCCAACAAGTAAAAGCAGAACATTTTAGACTCGCAGGTAAATTACACCACTTGAGTATTCCCAAATTGAAATGGGAGAGTATAGGGATGCACTTTATTATGGGTTTATCCAAGACCAGAGGTGGACACGATGGAATATGGGTAATCATAGACCGATTGACTAAATCCGCACACTTCATACCAATAAAGAGTCGATGGTCTGTGGATATTCTAGCAACATTATACATAAATGAGATTGTCAAACTACATGGTGTCCCAGTCACTATTATATCTGATAGAGATCCTCGATTCACATCACAATTCTGGAAGGGTCTACAACATTCACTAGGGACTAGATTGAATTTCAGCACAGCTTTTCATCCACAAACAGATGGTCAAACGGAAAGAACGAATCAGGTAGTAGAAGATATGCTCAGGGCTTGTGCTATCGACTTTGGAGGTAGTTGGTATGATCACTTACCTCTAGTAGAGTTTGCATATAACAATAGCTATCAGGCTAGTATACGAATGACACCTTTTGAAGCCTTATATGGAAAAAGCTGTCGATCACTAATATGTTAGAATGAAATAGGGGAAAAGTAATTTCTAGGCCCCGATCTCATCAGGGATTCTACAGAGAAGATCAAGCTCATTCAAGAAAGAATGAAAATGGCACAAGATAGGTAAAAGTCTTATACTGACAATCGAAGACGTGACTTGGAGTTTCAGGTAGGAGATCATGTTTATTTAAAGGTTTCTCCAAGTCGTGGTATTCGAAGATTTGGCATTAAAGGAAAGCTAACTCCAACATTCATTGGCCCATTTGAAATTCTTGGACGGATTGGTGAAGTGACTTACAAACTGGCTTTACCTCCACAATTAGCAGGAGTTCATGACGTATTTCACGTCTCTATACTGAAGAAGTATGTATATGATCCTGACCATATTATCACTTATGACAATCTGGAGATTCAGAAGGATATGACATTCGAACAAAAGCCAATAAAGATTTTGGAACGAGAAGTGCATCAACTAAAAAATAAAGTTATTCCTATGGTCAAGATTCAATGGAAGGAAACGTGGCCATATGAAGCAACATGGGAAACCGAAGCAACCATGCGGAAAAGATTTCCAAAATTATTTAACTGTAAGTACACTCTCTGAAATCCATATATTGAATTTGGGGACCAAATTCTTCTAAGTGGGGGAGGGTGTAGTGCCCCAGAATGCATATAATAAATTTCTTGAATTTTAAAATAATTTTCTAAAAATTATAAAGGCTAAAATAAATTAATGAAGGGGCTATTGGATTAATAAGTCATTATAAGGCTCAATTAGGCTAATTAGTTAACCTAGCCTATCTAATTATTATCCAAAAGGTTTATGGACCAAGCCCATCAAGTTTGGCCCATATTCTAGAAGGATAATTAGCTTATTCACGTATTTTAAGGATAAATACTATTTATATAAGATAATTATGAGGATAAACGAATAAAAGAGTTTTATTTAATTGAAACTCTATACACGTTGAATGTAACGGTCTATCGGGCGACCACGACAGCCCTGTAACGCATAGGCTGGATGCGTTACACTCTGTTAATTCCGTGAAAGGAAGAACGAGCAAAAAGATTAGAACTTTGAGATCTTATCTACAAGAGATCGACTTAGGGAAGCTTATAACATTACTAAGGACTCTTAGGGATTAGGTTCTGGTAAATTAAGGACTCTAGAATCGATCTAACCTTCAAAACCATATAAATAGGACCTAGTTCTGAACTGAGCGACCCTTACTTTTGGCTCGTGAAGAATCAAGGTAAGGAGTCATAATTTCGGGTAAGTTCCTTACGACCTTTTGTTTATAATACATTAAACTAATAGCTCTCCAAATTTTGTGATAGGAGATCAAGCAACCAAGGAGATAGAAGCTTCCAAAGTTGCTAATTCAACGTTAGCAACCCAGGAATCTGAATGCAAGTTCCCTGAAGATCCAGAGATTATGACGTCTAAACGAGGTAATTAGAGTTCAATCCTTTAGAACTTTTTGTTCCTAATAGTTTCATCTTATTACCCTCAAAATTTCACATCCTTAGGTCAGGAGGCTGAGGAAATAGAGCATATTGAAGTTGCGTATTTATCACAAGAAGTACAAGGGACTAAGGGTAGCACCTAGCATCAAATTCGAAGTTTAAAGGATTTAGAAGAGGTAGGTTATCTCATGATTGGAAAAAATAACTTGTTAGGAATAAAAGCCCTCTGGTTGTGCTTGATTTCATGCATTATAGACTAATAATTTCATGATCTAATAGTTCTATACATTCATGCATCTCTTAGCCCTAAATGGAAATTAAAAGATATTATATTGTCTATTCACTAAACCCATGCATATAGTTGGCCTATACTTCGTTATCATGACTAGGACAGTGATAGTATTTTGATTTCCAAGCATGTTATGTTTTCATAAACCTTTACTTAGTTTACTGCCAGCAGATTCTCTAACGCCCCAACGTAAGACCGTCACATGAATGTAACGGCCTTATGATAGACCGTCACACCCTGTTGTGTTTTATTGTTCTATTGTCTCTGACGCACCCTAGCAGGAACATTACATCACTATAACGGCCCCTCGATAAACCGTCACAAGCACTGTAACGCGCCTATCTTAGACCGTCAGACCCCTGTGTTCTGCCAGCCCATGGCAGAATGATAACCAGTTAAGTTTACTTATAAATAAGTTTAGATAATTAAGTTTGACATGTTATCATGACTTCAAGTTTAGTTACTGATTCATAATCAAATTGTATAATTAATGTGTCTTAGGTTATTTTAAGTTATGTTAATTTCATGTGCCAAAATTCTATAGTTTTGTATTTAAATCATGATTTTTCCAAATGTTGTATTGACAGAGTTTTCTCATGGTTTCACATCGTTACACGTTCTTTTTATCAATAGAGTCATTTCTTTAAGTATATGGTGCATATTCCGGTATGTTGTCCATTAGTTCACTTTGCACTATAGGAACATTATTCTTGGACATGAGGACCGCTCTATTGGATATTCCTTCCAATGGACTAGGAAATCTTGTTTCAAGGCCTCCGTAATTCTCCGTGAGCCTGGGATTCTCACTAGGAGGCCGATTTGGTTGTACCATTAAAGCCCATTGATTAGATTACACTATCGATATTTTTGGTTATCAGTAATGTAACGGCTCTATGTTGGACCGTCAGGCACAAGTAACGGGCCATTATATGACCGTCACATTCAACAGAGTCCGATTTCTTGGTTCTGGATTCAGACTAATGTAACGGCCCAATACTGGAGCGTCACATCATGTAACGGCCCAGTACACGACCGTCACACTGCTTGAGTATTTTAACCCAAGGTGGACCAAGGGCTGATATTTCAAGGTTTCTAGATGGAATATTGATGATCTAGAACTTATCATATTGATCAAGAAACCTAAAATAATGAATGGAAAATAAAGAATGTACTGTTATGCTGCTAATTTATTTCCATAAGCATAACCTTGCTTAAGTCATTCTTGATTTCTCATGATTCTTATTAAAGCATTCATTTATTGAATTATTGTTATCATGAGCTTATTGAACTTATTACATTCTTGGCCATACTTTGTTGTTACATGCGTGGAAAAGGCTTGATTTATACTTGAAGATGCGATCAAGCACTAATTGTGTTCAAGGGCTCTATGCAAGTCCTCTCGGCTGATTGTCGGAAACATACTATTATAAACCATGGGGTATGATGCTACTGGCGTCGCATTGCCCTGGGAGTACTTTCTCTATAAATAAATGAAAATCCACAATACGGCATGACCTGGCATTCTTGTACATGACTTTCTTGCTTGATATTTCACAGAAATTCACGAAGTACTTGCTCATCAGCAAAAGATACTAGAGTGATGATTATGTGGCTTGCTAGTACATTCTCGATACATTCTTGTTCATGAAAGGCAAATATTATGTTCTTGTTACATTCTTGCTAGTTCGCACTTGCTCTCATTCTAACTTATTTGATCGTCTTGTTACTTTGGTTTAATCGCGTGATTGATCGCATTCGCATGATTTTTACCTTATTCTTTAGAGCTAAATTGTTAATTACTTTAATAGTGCCTTCATGTTGATGCGAAGATACCTACTGGGCAAGTGTGCTCATTACCTATTTTCAATCTTTTCAGGAGATGGAAGTGATTCGAATTCGGATTCGGGTTATACAAGTAGCGGGTCTGAGAGCGAATGAAAGTATTGTCAAGATGAGAATGAAGACTTAGAAAGTCTAAATTGTTTAGATTGAGTCTATGTAATTTTCATATTTCTTGAGTCTAGTACATAATGGAAATTAAATTAGTGGTTGTACTTGAGTTAGTAATGAAATAAAGTTGAAGTTTGAATATATATATATATATATTGTGCAATTGCATTTGTGTGTGTGATTGTATTGCGCTCTGGTCATTCTTGCTTGCAAGAGGCTTACCATGCCGGCTGTCCGCGCTCCCCGAGTTAGTCTTCCGCTGTAATAAAGGCTCGGGGCGTGACATGCATGGCCCTATTCAGAACATGTTGAGAAGATGACCTCTGGCCACCATATCTAGACAAGTTGCGGCAGGTCCAAATCTCCCAGAGGACAACCAAGAAGATGCATCTGGAGATACTTCCAGCCAATGTAGAAATATGAAGATCCAGCAGGTAATTAGTGACGCCATTAGCAATCGTGATGATGGACAAATTGCTAAATCGCAGGAAGCCATACAAGGCAGTCAACACGTCATTAGCAAGATTCCCGTGGTAAAACAAGTGCACACTAGTCTCAACTTGAGAGTGCTGACAACAGGAGCATTTAGAGCACATGGGAACACCACATGCAGTGATAGCATCATCAGTCGGAAGGCAGCCCCGGAGCATGCGCCAAGCCAGGATAGACCACTTAAGAGGGATGTGATGGCTCCATAGAATAGACCATCTAGTAGAAGTAACACCTTGGAGAAGATTACGGACAGACTTCGAAGAGAATTTCCCATCAGAGGATGGGCACCAAATCCATCTATCCTCATTACAATTAACTGATAGAACATGATTCAGACATCTAGGTGGGGCAGTGATTCTGAATAATCTGCAAATGCAAGCTATTAGGATCATAAAGAGCATGCTGGACAGAATAGTGTTTATCCGCCGTGTTAGAACAAATATGAGCAGGTAGGAAGTCACAAAGGGGCACAGAACCAGCCCAGACATCCATCCAAAAACTAACTCGAGAAGTATTATCTGAAACCAGCACCCTATGATTCGCGTGCACCAGATGTGCCGCCCGCTGCCAAAGCCACCTGTCTGCAACGAGCATGTGAGGGAAGGTCGCCTCCGAGTAATGGGCATTGTATAGGTGCTTAGCCTTGAAGAACCTAGCCCAAAGGGATTGAGTGGTAATGGCCTCCCAAAACATTTTGGTTCTCAGAGCAATCTGCAAAAACTGCAGGTTTAAAGCCCCAAGACCACCACACTCATTGGGACACGAAATAACATCCCATGATACCCAATGCTTCTTGGGCGATCCCTCATAAGATCCCCAAAAGAAATTCACCAATAATATGTGAAATGCCATAATAATAGAAGATGGGATGGTGAAAGCACACATAGTATAAATTGGCAAAGGCGAAAGCACATGCCAAATGAGAATGAGGTGACCGCCAGATGAGAGAAAATCGGACTCCGCCAGATGAGAGAAAATCGGACTTCCAAGATTGGAGCTTTGCTGCAGTTTTGGACAGAATGTGAGAAAAGAACAACGGTCTCTATCTCCCAGAATAGAGAGGAATACCCAAATATTTCATGGGGAGGCTGGGCTTAACAAAACCAGTAGCATCCATAATAGACTGACAGAAGGAACTAGGCGCATCAGCTGAAACAATAAATAAACTTTTAGAAACATTAACCCGCTGGCCTGAAGCAATCTCATACTTCTTGATAAATCCCATAAAATTTCTGATATGACGGATGGACCCATTGGAGAATATTAGAGTGTCGTCCGCAAAAAGAAGGTGCGAGATAGAAGGGCACCTCTAAAGCATTTGATACCAGGCGCCTCTGCTGCGAGAGAAAAACAAGGACAACCCTCTACTGAGAGCTTCCTCTACAATAATGAACAAAGTCGGAGTAATAGGATCTCCTTGATGAATCCCTCTGTTGGACTTAAAATAACCATGTATCCCTCCATTGAGAAGAATAGAGAACCAGCAATTAGAGAGAAGAGGCTCAAGCAGAGAAATAAAAGGCATGGAGAAGCCAAACTTGCGAAGGACAGCAAAAAAAAAAATCACATTCCATATGATCATACGACTTGGCCATGTCTAACTTAAGAAGAACATTTCTACCTCTGCACTTCCTACCCAGGTGCTGAACCATCTTGCGGGCCAGTGACACATTCTCTATGATGTAGCGGCCTTTGACAAAGACACCTTGTTCCTCCGAGATTAAAAATGGTAAGACACGGGCCAGCCTGTCACTGAGAACCCTGGAGATAATTTTATAGAAAAAGTTGTAAAGACTAATCAGCCAAAAATCTGCACATGTTTTAAGGATATCCACCTTGGGAACCAAAGCAATAAGCGAGGAAGTGAATCCTCTCGGCAAAAGATGGCCACAGAGAAAGGCCTTCACAGTTGAGCAAACATCACCCTCAATGAACTCCCAACAAGTACGGAAGAAGTGACCCGTGAAACCATCCGGGCCCGGGGCGCTGTCCGTAGACATGCTAAAAACCACTCCCTCAATTTTTGCACTAGATGGCACATCACACAACATGTCACTCTAACAATCTTGAAGCACACAAGGAATAGAGTCCAGCACCTCAGGATGAATGCAATGGTGAATGGAAGAGAAAGCACTGGTAAAGTGAGACATAAACATATTAGCAATGGCACATTCCTCCTCCACAATAGAGCCATCAACATCATAAAGTCGGCTGATAACAGATCGCCTCCGCTGCGACATAGCATAAGCATGGAAAAATTTAGTATTCCTGTCACCCTCTTTCAACCATTTAATTTTATATTACTGCCTCCAAAACACCTCCTCCTATAAGTGAACATGATTGAGGGCAGCTTTAGCTATTTGGAAAGCTCCTTGATTATCAACCGATGGATCAGCATCAAACATTTCCTGAGCAATAGAGAAGGCCCCCTTAGTAGCCATAACAATATCAAAAATATTCTTGAAAATATTCTTATTCCACTTTCATAAACATAATCTGGGTTTTGTTGCTGTGATTGAGCCCAAGCTTTCATCTTCTAAGATTGATAAAATCATGAGGAAGCTCCACATGGCCTCGAGCCTTATTAATGTTAATGATCGGGCGCGGATTTGGCTGTTCTGGAGGCAGCCTTTTGATGTATCATTGGTCTCTAGCTCTAATTAGCACATCTCTATTCTTGTTAGCTCTATGCTTGGACAAAATTTCTTTGTTACCATCATCCACGCTAGATGTTCCCTTGCCCAGCGTCGTACCCTTTCGGACTCTTTGGTAGACTTCTCTGCCACGTGTGGCGCTCTGTGGTTTGTAGGTGGAGATTTTAATAGCATTCTTGATGTGGCTGAAAAGAAGGGCGGTAGGAGAGCTTTTGCTTTGTCCATGGTTGTTTTTCAGGCCTGTATTTCTGCAGTTGGCCTTGAAGACGCTGGGTATGCTGGCAGTAATTTCACTTGGTACAATGGGCAGCAGGCGAATGGTATTTGTGCCAGACTTGAGAGGGTATTTTTTAATGGTGATTGGGTAGTGTCTTGCCCTCTTCTCTCTGTTCTCCATCTCTCACGTGCTTGTAGCGACCACATCCCTTTACTTCATTCTGTTTAGTCCAGCTCTTATGGTAAACCATCCAGGTTTTGTTTTCAGCAAATGTGGGTTTCTCATGACCATTTTTTTGAGGATTCTAAGAGTGCATGGGCTACTGCTCCTTCCTCTTCCTATCCTCTGCTTGGTATGGCACTAAGCATATGAAGGGCTCCGTGTTCTTGAATTACTTGCAAAGTTATTTCTAGCTTGATACTCTTGCAATCTTACACTTGTCTCTTTTCTTGCAATTATAGTCCTACTGATTAAATACTCACATCTTATTGAATATCATCTTGTTGCTCTTTTTTTGCATCTTTTTTCATGACTTAGTACATTCATCATGATAAAATATTTAATCACGTAAAGATAGCATGGTGTAGAGATGTAATTCCTACTGAGCGTTCACTCATCCAGTGTTGTCATATTTTTAGGTAACTCAGATGATGGATCACACACTGATGGGGAAGGGCAAGAGTGATGGAGTGACCAAACTACCCCTAGAAGTCTTTTATTTTTTTATTTTTAGTTTAAAGGAGAAAAAGTCTTGTAATTTTACCTCGAGAAAAGAGTTCAAGTGGTCATGAAGGATCTTATGTAATAGAACCTGATTGTGTTTGGAATATCAATAAAATTATAATTTTTCGTTGGTATTACTTTAGAGTTGGCTTATGTGGTTGTTGTTGTTCCCTCAGTATATGCTCTGATTGACAAGATTGTTATAACTATTGTATTTCTATATTCCACGTTGGGACGTGACATTATGTTATGTACCTTGGACAAGAAGAACTCGCCAGAACCCTGTTTGACTGAGAATGTGATCCCTGTAGACACAGTGTTCTGAACGCGGTCCGTATGACCATCCCATTCAAATAGAAGGTGCAGGAGATGAATGTTCAGCTCTTCCTCACTCTTCAGCTAGCCAAAGGGGGAGAGCCTACCGTTTGTTTCCTACTCGGGCCCGCAAAATAATGTAAACAAGAGGAAAACCCCATTAGAGCTTGCAAGAGTGTAGCACATATCCCTCTAATGAATCAAACATGTAAAAGGAGGGGAATGCACCTATGAGGTTGGGTTTTAACCCCTATTTAGGGAACAAAATAAAGGTATGTGTTTTATGATGTAGAGAAATGAGATAGAGAATAGTGCTATGCTAGAATGCTATGATTTTAAGTGATTATGCAATAGAACAAGATATAATGAAAGAACTAGGAAGAGATAACAAGAAAGAAGATACTTCCCTAGTTGATGGAGGGTGAAGAGGAGATTTAGAGCTGTAGTATGATTTCGTCCATGTTGAATTGAGCATCCTCCCTAAGCCCTAGATCTAAGGGGTCTATTTATATGGAGGAGAAACCCTAACTCGGACTTGAAGGATAAGCATTAGAAATAGGAATCCTAGAGCAATTATTCAACGAAAAACAAGTTGGGTAAGGTTTATAGGGAGTCTAGGAACCTATCTAGATCGAAACTAGCCCCCAAATCCATGCAAATAAGGACTCTAGGGCGATCACTATCGGAAGAGATGTGTTCTGGCTGGGTTGTAGGATCATCTGAAAAGCGGTCTATTGTACGACCGTGACTTGGTTTGAATGCGGTCACACGATAGGTCGCATTCAAGCTGAGTTTTTCAAAATGTGTAATTTCATGAAAATTGGAATTCGAGGGCTTAATGAGCTAGAAATTGAGTTGAATATGTTAGAGTGCAAGATAGGATCTAGAAGGGGGGGATGAATAGATCCTTTAAAAAATTTGCTCAAATAAAAATACACACTAAGATGAAGTGCAACGGAAGCTTAACGCAGTAAACTGACTGGACTATTGATGATCAAAATAATGCACAATGGCACCTAGCAGATAGTACACTGGTTAGATCAATTCGCATAGGACAGAGCCTAAACGCTTGACACTCAACGATCTCAACTACACTGCAGGCAATAATGCAAATAGCTAGATGACATCAAACTCAGCGAACCATACAACATGCAAGAATCCAATTGAGACACAACAGAAACTAGTTCACATAGATATACTATTGAGCGCCTGACGCTTATATCAGAATGAGTGATGAATTAACTCATACGCCAAACCTATGAAAGTGGTAGATGAAAAGGAATCAACCACACAACCAAACATACGATGCACATAAGATTTTTTAGGTGGTTCGGCCAGACACCTAGTCTGCCTACGTCCACCCCTTACTCAAACCAAGTGAGGATTCCCTTGTATACAGTAAGAACGCAGACTCAGTCTGCGAACAAGGGCTGACACACAGCTTGACCCAGAGGAACATACTCCTCCCTTCTTCTGAGATCTCAGAAGGAAATGTGAGCAACACTAAGTTTCCCACAACCAAAGGACCAGTCCTCTCTTCCTCTAAACCACAAAGGGAACCCGGAGAACAAGTCTCCCTTCCTCTGATAAACTCAGAGGGAACGCCCAGAGACCAAGTCTCCCTTCCTCTGACTGCACAAAGGGAGCCCAGAGATACACTCTCCCTTCTTTTGATCGCTCAAAAGGGATTCGATCCCCAAACATGGTATCGGAAGAACATAAAGAAAAATGGGAAACAATCAAATGAGAAGCAAAAAGAAAATACAACATAAACAGCTAGAAATAATGTACCTCCGAATGAGCAAATTTTGCTTGGATTTGATCCAGAAGCCAATGGATGAACTGATCCTCAATCACTTCATCTTTCCTTTCTTTTCTCACAGATATTCTATCAGATTCTTCTCACAGGCTGGCTCTCTTCACAACTATCTTGATACTCATCTTTCTTCCCCTTCTTCTTCTTATTCTTCTTCTTCTTCTGTTGCTTATATTCTCTTTGAAGATGGAAGTGACGTATATATATATATATATGGGACAGAGTTTCGTAATTATAGAAAGAGGATAATCTTCAGATCTAGAGCTTCATTGGTCTAGGTGTCATTTCTGAATATTCTTCTTTAGAAATCATCTTCAGAGATTGCCACGTGACCTGGAAATGTAAGTGATTCACTTGAGTTCGAAAGCACTTGATTCCATTAAGTTGCTCACGTGCTTTGCTGGAATGCTTGATGCTTCGACGTGCTACGAAGACAGGTCGAGGTAGCTCATTGATGCTTTGATGTTTTAGGCTTCCAAATGTTGGTTTCGAGCTGAGTGCATCGAGGCATTTCTCAGAGGCGTCGGTGTAGTGTGAAGGTAGAGCCTTTTGGACAGAGAGCTTCGACTTGGATTTTGACTTGGTGTGTCGAGGCAGCTTCTTGATGCATCAAGGTATGTTCTCTTGCAAATCAGAGTTGAACTTGATGCATCGAGGCTGTATTCTGCTGTGTCAAGGCAAGGCTTTGGAGTTGGTTTCTTGAACTTCACTGCGTCGAGGCAGTTCATTGTTGCATTGATGCAGGAATCTAGAAGTAGCTGGATTGGGCATCACTGCCTCGAGGCTGTGGTGGTCCTGTTCCGACCTGATGTCTTATGCTGATGCTTTGCATCGATGCACCACTTGATGTGTCGATCTGTCTACATCAGTACCATAAATGTGACACCTGTTCAATATTTTTAAGATTTAGAGTTCATGTCATTATATGAAAATTCATAGCTGTCATGATCAAAACCAGAGATCCAACAATCTCCCCCTTTTTTATGATGGCAACTATGAGTCATTTAGAACAATCATTCTAATTTTAACACTTCCAACCATCAACCATAAAGTGAACACTCATAAAATGAAACCTCATTTTCATTCATTTGATGAACCAACAAAAACAGTTTGTTCAATCAACACAACGACAAAACAAAGCAAAAACCAAAAGGTTTATATACAAAATGCTATGCATGACTATGCATGACAATGTAGTAACCTAGACTCTATTGATTTTCAGTTTTCTCTCTGACAAAATTTTTCTCTGACTTCTATCTTGGCTTTCTCTATCATCTTCCTCTGACTCTCATCATGATACCATCTCTCCCCCTTTGCCATCAGCAAAAGATATGAGGGGTTCTGAGGAAGCATCCCTACTCATCACTCCCCATATTGTCATCTATCTGAGTAGACGCTTCTTGAGTTGTAGGAGCATGTGAAATAAGTGCAACATTCTGAATTGAAGCCCTTAATTCTTTAGCATTTTGATTGATCCTCTAAGCAACTGATCTGAGATTGTGGTCAGTAGAGAAATGACGCTCAAGCAGTGCTTCATGAAACAAGTCCATCTTGGCACTGAGCACAGTTGTTTGAGTGCGGATGATATCAGTAATGTGAGTTAGCTGTGCATCATGCTGAGATGCATGAACATGAACTTGAGAAGATGATGTTGGATCTACCTCAGGATACCACCCGTCTTCTTGGTCTTCAGGAGTCGACTGTGGGTAGTGGTCCTTGAACACATTGACCATATATGTTATATCATCTATGATCATCTGCAATTTATCTATCATACCGGCATAATTTCTTGCAAGACGATTATGTTGTGCCATGGTTTCTTGGAAGTATTCTATAGCCTTGGTCAATTTATCATCGTGACTATTAAATCTGTCAATCATCCTTCCTATCTGATTTCTAGCAACTGTTAGTACTCCTTGTTTATCTCGAACCAATCTGTTAAAGTTTCTGTCAGACTGCTTGTTTTCTCTCTAGATTCCAACAATTCGATTATTCATTTCCATCCTTATATGAGTTAATTGCTGCTCAAATTTGTTCGACATATCCTTCATACCAGAGTTGACTTCCATTTTCAGTTGAGTCATCTGATGCTCAAAATGATTTGACTATTCTTTTATAGTAGAATGTATTAACCCAAATTGGGCTGTCATGAACCGATAAAGCATGCTAGTCTCTTGAACAGACGAGGTGGATGCTTGAGAAGGTTGAGGATCAGGTGCTGCCATTTGAGCCTCATGAGGAATATGATGTTCTTGATGTTTAGGAGATGCTTGAGGTGAAACACTTGGTGTTCGACACCTTGCTATTGTTGGTGTGCTGGAGAAGGGTGAGGTGCCTCAATCTGTAGTGCATCCTCAAAAGCTGCCTGCTGAATCTCAGGCTCTTCATTTTGCTGATCAAAATTCTGATCCTACTGTTGTGGTTACTGTTGCTCTTGCTGCTGCTGCTGTTCTGCATGCTGTTGTTGTTCTGGTTGCTATTGCTGTTCTGGGGGATCAATAAAATGAGGTGCATGGTGTTCAGGTACTAGCCTCTGAAATCTTCCTCCTATCTTTCTAAATTTCATAAATTTTTCAAAAAAAATCATTATGTACACATTGGACATGGGAATCTCTTTCAACATCTCATTTTCAAACGAAATCTTCATCATTTTAAATACCGCAGTCAGTTGAGCTGCATAAGGTAAGTGTCTGCCCTTATTTCTGTAGTATCCAATTATTTGAATCATCAAGTCATGCATGCAGACCTTGATGTTCTTGAACATACAATAAAAGAGAAATCTCTGGGATTCTGTCAGTCTGCCCCTCCCACCACCTTGTGGGGTTATGATCGTTGTAAAGATATGGTGAAGCAACCTCCGTAGGGGTGGAACTCTATTGGTGTTGAAGCTAGTCAGGTATGTATGTTTGATTTTCTAAGGGTTGTTGGGTAGACCAGTCATGATAGAATAAGCCTCATGAGCACTATAAGTAAACTTATTTTCTACAGCTCCACCCATTGGAATTCTTAGAGATTTGTGCAACAAACTCTTGTTGATCTCAAATTCAATTCCCTTAACAGTCGTCCATAACTTGGGAACACTGGCATCATGTTTCAAATTTTCATAGAATTGGGTCACCAGTCTAGGATAATAGACTCTGTGCTTACTAACGAACTTCTTCCATCCTTGGAAAACTATCATTTCCATCAGCTCATGAAATCCCTCAAATAGTTGGTTATCATTAATGTCTACATATCTAGGGAACAGAATTCAAATGTAATCACCTGAATCGGCTACAGATTGCTCTCCCTCTTCTCTAGTTGGACTTTCCTTTCTTGTTTCCTAGGTGATCTTTCTTCTTTTGCTCGAAGTCTCAGCAGCCTGGTCTTTCCGTTTTGTAGACTTTCTTTTCTGCGGCGACGGCGAACAGCAGCAGACACATCCGTATCATGCAAGCGCTTGGAATGAGGCTCCTTGGATATGGAAGCTCCTTATGAAGGAAGTGTCACGCCCCGAGCAAAGAAGGAACCCGGTACATGTGATGAGTTTATATCATTCATGTCAATCAGAGCATAAGAAATTCGACCTTATAGATAGAGATGCGTCAATTGCAAGATAACCAAATCCAATTTATTCATAATAACCATTAAGGTAAATCCATTACATAATCTCCTCTTTAGAAAAAAAGTGCTAAAGGACATTCTAGACTCAATAAAAGAAAATTACAAAGATAGACTCAAGAAATGGGAAAAAGACACGGCTAGATAGATGCTTCTATGACTAGATGGCTCTACGCTCTTTACTCATTCCCGTTCCCATCCGATTGATTCTCGTCATCGGAGTTACTTGAAAAATATGAGAAAAACACTAGGTGAGCGAACACTTAGTAGGAATTATATCTCAAGTATAAGCTTGCTTTAAGTAATTATATATTACATGAATGCAAGTCTAGCTATACATGTACGCATGACAATGACAAGGGAGAGTGTGTAACAAGAGTTAATAGAGATGGACTAGCAAGATTTCAAGATAATCATGTAAAATGTATCAAGATGGTCAAGCAGGTTAATATATCAAGTCATGTCACGTGAATTGGCTATTATAATATCAAGCAAGTAAATACCCATTCCGGGCCATGCAAGTCATGTCAAGTCAAGTCATGTACTATAGAGTTTGTGAAATGCTATAAATCAAGCTAGTCATGCACTTCGGTGCAATGCCACACCGTGATCAATATATCTCACATGGGCACAAGTACTTTTGGGTGCTCTCCCAAGACCAGATCGGGCCCTATATGCACAAGCATTGAGTCATGTATATTTTAGACATCCACTATAGTTAGAGCCAATATAGAGTTCCAAAGGAATAAGCCATTGTAGGATGATAAGGTAGATTTCACGAATGAAGGAGTTCAAGGACAGAACTTGAACAAGTAGGACATACCGATAAACCGTATGAAAAACCGTGACATATCATGAAACTGAGTAATTGTCATCCACTCAGTAGCCATCAATTACAGAAATAGCGCCCACTGTCTGGTCGCTAATTTTTATGAACAGTACAGGCTGGATGAATTAGCGCCCAGGCTCAGGTCACTAAATCAGGGAAATAATGCCACTGGACTGGTCGCCAATTCCTTCTGGCGCCCAAGTCAGTATCGCTAATTGCTGACATAACAGACTTCTCACAAGAGGCCAGAACAACGCTCTATGAGGGCTAAAGCATCACGTTTCTTCAGAGTGACATGACAAGTAAGGGTTCTATAGTTTTTAGGGTGCAACCTGCTCAGTTGCCTTGAGGGAATCCAAGGCTAGCATAGACTTACGGAGGTCTCCATGACAAAATCACCAGTCCGAAGGAAGGAATATCCTACGAAGGGTTCAAACATCACCGAGAGTTAGTGTGTAATCGATAGAATCAAAAATAGAAACCCCATCTACGGATGTGAGATGAGAGTGTCAATAGACCCGCGGTATGGGCCAGGAAAACGTGATAAAACTGAGAGAGAAGAATTGGCGCCTTATCAGAGGTCGCCATATCCTGAAATAGCATCTTTCTGAAAGGTCGTTCAATCTTTTATTTACAATAATGCAATTTTAAATTACTAAGAATTAGTGACTCAATGAATTGGCGCTAATTCTTGTAATTTTCCAGAATTCACATAAATTTAATTTTGAATTAGCGACCATTCACAATGGCGCACAATCTTTAAATAACGTCCACTGTCATGTCGCAGAATCAAATTTCCATATATTTCTTTTTTACCAATTATTTTATAAATAGACGCCACCGTATAGGGACACCCATTCTTTAAATAGCGACAATGTGACTGTCGCTCATTTTTGTTTGATGCTACGCATCGGGCGGGTACATTATTAAACACATAACACTATTCATAAACTTGAAGTTCACATAATCAGGAAAGTAAAGACATGGATAGACAGAGAAAAATATCAGGATTCCAGGATCATGCTCATGCAGAATTTTTAACGTCATGTTACATAGATATTTAATTTAAAGCATGTGGTATTTAATAAATACAGTAGAGAATTAGCGGATTGACAAGGGGTCACTCATTAAACTATGCCCTGGCCACTATCTCTATTCCAGAAGAATTGGCGACAGCTCGTGCGGGCGTTCATTTAATAGGCGCCCTTGACCTGGCCGCTATTTACTGAAACTCAATAAAACTTCATAAAACTTAAACAAGAATCATGGAATCACTGCTATACGACCTATATGCATGAATTTACTTTGATTATCATGTTGGGCTTCGTATCTTGAGAACAGCTACCTTTTGGGTCACAAGACGAAGACGAACAGAGGTATGAGAGAAATAATAATAAGAGCAACTGCAACAGCAATAGCAAAACTCGAACAGAAGTAACATCAGCAACTACAACTGCGACGCACAAACAGGAAGAAGGAGAAGAAGTAGGTGCTTCTTCTCGGCACGGCTGTAAGACGAGGATGCAGTAGCAGCAACATACGTAGAAGGAGGACAACCTTCCTTAGCTTGTCTGTGATAAGGAAAAATGGAAAGAGAAGTAGGGCTTCTCCCTTCGTTCACGGCAGTACGATGCAGCAATAGGAGAAGGACGACGAGCAACAGCAGTAACTTTTGCTCGTTCGAGAGGGGTTTGATTTATAGGGTTTTAGTTTCGAAGTATTCATGGCATCCTAATATGGTTGGAATTCCATGTAAAGAATCCTAATGGGTTTTCACTTTCCCATGCATAACTTTCCACTACTAAAATTGCAGCCTCCTTCCTGATTGGGTTTGAAACCCTAATATCCCATTCGAAAAGCCAGCTTCGAACGTGATAAGGTTTAACATAGCAAGAGGGGTCCTAATACGTATAGATATTATGTTTATACCCTCAATTCTTATTATAAGAAATCGTAAGGCCCATGTGTGAGGCCCCTTAAGATATATATCGGTTGGGGTTTTTTAGTGCCAAGCGCATTTATAAGTGTTGAGCTTTATCTAATTTATGTTTGAGTTGGGCCCCTTTTTTTATTTAGAGGATTTATCTGATTAGGAAAATTTTATTTCCCCTAACTGGGTTGCTACAGGAAGCTTATCGGGTACCTGCTGCTTCCCTTTGCTACGAGTAGAAGGCGGAGACATTGTAGAGGCGGTAGACCTAAGAAAGAAAGATCAGAAACGGTAGGGCACGAGCTGAGTGGAGATGTCGAATGAGACATAGATGTGTGGATGTAGTTTGACTGGAGCCTGCCAACGATGAAGTGGGTTCCTGTGCTAGAGGAAAGACGATGATGCACCGAGGCAGAGAGGGCTTAGTCGAGGTTGAAAGAGACGGTAAAAACTCAGAAGTAAGAGATAGTCAAAAACTAGAGTCTGTTTTATTTACCAAAATGATGGGGTATGTTGGCCCGATTAGGAGGCAATTGAGAGGGGTGTGAATTGATTGCCCACCCTTCTTTGCAAATATAAAAACAACCCACACAAGCCACAGAAATGAGAAGAAAATCTAAGACAGAGGCTTGATTAAAACAATTGAAATTAAATCAAGCAAGCTCTCACAACTTCCCAGCACACAGATATTCTCACTCGGACAACAATATATGGACGGACAGTTGAGAACACTCACGCCTCACCGACTCACACTCGTATAGCGAACGAAAAAAATAGATATCAACAACCACCAAACAAGCAAACCACGACACAGTATTTTTAGGTGGTTCGGACACACCGAGTGCCGTCCTACGTCCACCCCTCTCACCTCGAGAGGATTTCACTATAAACGCTGCTCGACAGCAGCAACCACACACACACGGGCTCGATGGCCCACACACGCGGGTTCTCGTACGACGACGAGACAACCCACACACACTCGGAGCAAGCTCCGAAAATATCTAGATAAAGAAATAGTATGAAAAGAAATACAAGCCCAAATATGAGATGAACGTTCTAAGCACAAGATGACTAAGAAGATGATGAAACAATATGAATCTTCCCCTATATCCTTCAACCAAAATCGGAGATATATGAAGTGTGGCTTAGAATGATGAAACCGAGAGAAGAGGGAGCCGATATTTGAAGCTTCAGGCGCCCGAAGCAAGGATGAAGAGGACGCAGCCGCTGCCTCTCGATCTCTCAGCTCGGGCTCGTGAGGGGACGTCTCTGGTGTTCCTTCCCTTCTCCTCCAGCAGACCACACACCGTTCCTCTCCTTCTTCCTGCAAGATGAACACGTTAGAGCTCAAAGGATTGTTCGATCGGAAGGAAAGGGGCGGCTATATACAAGGGGATTTGATCCCCCAAATGACTTAAAAGCCCTTCCAAACCCCCTTCATAACACAGACTTGATGTAAAGGTCGCCCTAAGGCCATTAGGGTCAAAAGCCATGCCATTTGGATCCACCTTATTAGGGTTCGAAACAAATCCGAAAAACCGCGTTCGAACGTTCAGAAAAAGTGTCGACCCATGGGGTCGACTCTTTTTCCTGAAGGTTCTGCCAGAACATATATAAAAGCAAAACCGCGACACGAGTGTCGACCCACAGGGTCGACACATCTTACGAAGTGTTCTGGCCTGTTAAGTGAACAAAACATTCGTGATGAAAAGTGTCGACTCACGGGGTCGACACTTTTTCACGAACATTCTGTTTTCACAGAATTGAACATACTTACCTGAAAGTGTCGACCTTCAGGGTCGACACTTTTTCACGAGAGTTCTGCCTTAGCAAAATAGCAGACTCCTGGTGAAAGTGTCGACCCCTGGGGTCGACACAATCTGCCAGCGTCTTATATTTCAACGCAAGGAAGAGACTTCACAAATAAGTGTCGACCCCTGAGGTCGACACTTTTACTGACAGCAGCAAAACTTCAGAAAATGGAATTGAAACCTTCATGAATCAAAAACATGAATCAAAGTAGATCAAAAGAGTTCATACAACTCAGATAAACGTTGATAAGCATGAATTTCACCCGGATCAGTCCATTCACACAAGATCCAAATAGTCAAGTATTCATACCTTGTCCTTGAGAGATTGAGTGAAAAATTCCACAAGTAACCTGCATTCAATTTCCCATTCAAATTAATGTCTCAATGTATCAACAGAAACTCTCTCAATCATTGCATAGTAAGTTCCACATTCAAAACATCCATTCATGTTGCGATTCACCGAATAACCTCTTCACTCATTAGTTATGTCCATCATTCGAGCTCAATCAACAATAGCTCATGTCAGCATTCAATATTCAATCAAGTTGATTCGGATCAGCCTTTTTCAAATTAAGCATTCTTACAAATCAATCATTCAATTCTGAAATTCAACAACCTCATCATTCATCAAATATGTATTTCAATGTGAATCAACCACAATGAGAGCTCATGACATTTCATACATGATCTCCGTCAAAATAGTCTGGGGCACAACAATCTCCCCCTTTTAGATGAAGATAAAACTGCTGATAGAACTATAATATTTGCATGAAGGATGACAATTTTTGAACCAACACAACCATTTTCTCATGCACGCCACATGCATGATTTTCAGTCAGGAATTCATAACTTGCTGAATTAACATGTAGAGATCAACTCACCCTATTTGCCAAAAACATAATCAATCAAAAATTGAGCAAGTCATAAATCTTCATTCAAAAAGTCATCGAATCTTCATTCAAGCAATGCAAAGTTATTTCTCCCCCTTTTTGTCAGAGTCAAATATGGGATTATTAAAACGGTAAAGGATGAAAGTTAAGCCTCAATCTGCACAATTAACTCAATGAGATGCATATGAAACACAAGTAATGACCAGTCAAGCACATATGCACTCATCATACCATAAAATAGCAAACATGTTCTTTATGAACGGGTTAGGAAATATGCTATAGACCAAGAACATGAATTTCATGTGCAATAGTAAAAGGGTAGTGCTTACAAGAAGTGGTACTGCAAGACTCATGAAATATGGCTGATTCAAGGTGTACATCCATACAATCACTCCCTAGATGAATATGTGAAATATGAGCAATGAAATCTAGATAGCATGGATTTTCAGATTTTCTAAAGAACACAAATAGGAACTTTTCTTCCCTATACTTTCATACAACGTGCTCGACTTTTGGTAGCTTCGCACAACCCCAAGATTATTTTGATTTTTGAAAGACAAGATGACTAACCTTTTGACACGAGTCATGCCCTTTGTTTCAGGGGCAGTTCCCGGTTACTCGGCATCGTCACTTATGATAATGTGGATAGGACACTTTTCAATGCGAGTTTCCTCCTTTATCTCAGGGGGGATTCCCGATTTACTTCATGTCAAATCACACTTATTGACTATTTTTGACGGGGCTGACAGCTTTTTCCTCACAAGTCACGTGATTTTCATGTAGGGGTTCTAGAGTCCTAAAATATGTTAAGTGGAAGAAGTGAAATCCTTATTAGTTAGATTCATTAACTCACATGTGCAAATTGTGTGAGAGATTGCGTAGAATGTAAGAGATGAATTAGCCTATTCAGGGTAATGTCTCCCCCTAAGTGTATGCACCGTTATAGCAAAAATATCCCCCTTAATATGTGCCATGTTAAAACATGTCCTAGTCAAAGCATTTTATTTACCAAGGGCGTAAGGTCTTAGAAGATATCAACTGAAAGGTGTGTAAATTATATACACTGAAGTATTTCAAAATGATGTTTTCAAGCAATTTGATTACCGGTACGTGGCGGAGTACTTAGGTCTGAAGACCACACTCACACATGATGAAAGCTTCCAGGTGGACTTGATCCACCTTTCCACTAACACTATTTGATATACCGGTAAATCATGGCATTCATGCACACATTGATGAAGTATATGCATTTATGTACATGCGGATGCAAAAGGATGAAAGCATGTATAATAACCAAGGTTGTTATTGATTGTGTTATGGACAAAAGACAAAGTTTGAAGAGTAATGACAATGAAAACTTTTATGTGCAAATCAAAAGGCAATATGAACAGTTTCTTTATGAAAAAGATGAAAAGAGTGTATGTACAATTCAGCTCAAAGTATCTAAGTGTCTAATCTGCACACTCCTAATTCTCTTCTTAGAAAGCAAAATTGTTCAGAATTCAAAGGTTTTGTAAATATATCAGCAAGTTGGTGTTTTGTATCAACAAAAACAAGTTCAAAATCACCTTTATTGATATGATCTTTTATAAAGTGGTGTCTAACTTCTATGTGCTTAGTGCGAGAATGTTGGACAGGATTTTTGGACAAGTTTATTGCTGAAGTGTTATCACACATTATGGGAGTTTTCTTTAAAGAGAAACCAAAATCTAGCAACTGATGTTGGATCCAAAGCACCTGAGCCGCACAACTGCCGGCAGCCACATACTCGGCTTCAGCAGTTGATAAAGCCACACAATGTTGTTTCTTTGAGGCCCATGAAACCATGCAACCCCCAAGAAACTGACAGTGACCGCTTGTGCTTTTTCGATCCATTTTGCAACCAGCATAATCAGAGTCAGTGAAAGCATGTAAATCAAATGAATTATTCTTTGGATACCACAAACCAAGGTCAAGAGTTCCATTCAAATACCTGAAGATCCTTTTCACGGCCGCTAAATGAGAGTCCCTAGGACAAGATTGGTATCTTGCACAGAGACAAACACTGAAGTGTATATCAGGCCTAATAGCAGTCAAATAAAGCAAGGATCCTATCATACCCCTAAAATGTTTTTGATCAATTTTGTTACCTTTTTCTTCCTCCATTTTCTGTGAGGTGGACATTGGTGTTGCAAAGGGCTTGGCAGTCTCAAGTTGAAATTTCTTCACGATTTCTTGTGTATACTTCTTCTGGTTGATGAAAATGTCATCATCCATTTGCTTTATCTGTAATCCCAAGAAGAAGTTGAGCTCTCCCATCAAGCTCATCTCGAACTCCCCCTGCATAAGTTGGGCAAATTCATCATTCATTTTTGCGTTGGAGGCTCCAAAAATAATATCATCTACATAAACCTGAACAATTAATGAATGATCATCACAAGTTTTTGTAAACAAAGTTTGGTCTATGTTACCTCGTTTGAAGCCGTTTTCAATAAGAAATGAACTTAATCTATCATACCATGCCCGGGGAGCCTGTTTCAAACCGTATAGTGCTTTGTCCAATTTGAATACGTGGTCGGGAAATTTTTCATCTTCAAAGCCCGGTGGTTGCTCCACGTACACTTCTTCCTTGATTACTCAATTGAGGAAGGCACTCTTCACGTCCATTTGAAACAGTTTAATGTTCCTGTGACAAGCATAGGCAAGTAAAATTCTAACTGCTTCCAATCTAGCCACAGGTGCAAATGATTCATCAAAATCAATGCCAAATTCTTGAGAGTAGCCCTTGGCTACTAATCTTGCCTTATTCCTCACAACCACCCCATCTTCACTAAGTTTGTTTCGAAAATCCACTTAGTTCCAATGATAGGATGGTCATCAGGCCGGGGCACGAGGAACCACACCCGATTCCTTTGGAATTGGTGTAGTTTTTCTTGCATGGGGAGAACCCAAGAATTATCATTTAAATCATCATCTAATGATTTAGGCTCAATACCGGAAAGTAAGGCTAGATTATCGTGAATCTCTACTTCCCTCATTGAAGCTCGAGTTCGAATTCCTTCATCCACACCGCCGATCACGTTCTCCAATGGATGGTCCCTGTGCGTGGTCCATTGGTGTGGAAGATTTGGATGTTGCTCTTGTTCCACTTCTTCTTCTTCTTGTTCTTTTTCTTCTTCTTGATTTGCTGCCTCACCTTGTTTGCTTGATTCTCCCTTTTCAATTTCGCCCTCACCTGTAATAAGAAAATGATCATCATTTGATTTCCTCATTGTGAATTCATCAACAACTATATGTGGACTTTCCTCGACAACAAGTGTTCTAGTGTTATACACACGGTAAGCTCTAGATGTTAGAGCATACCCGAGGAAGATCCCTTTATCACTTTTTGCTTCAAATTTCTCTAGATTGTCTTTTCCATTGTTCAAGATATAACAAATTGAACCAAATGGCTTGAAATGAGATATGTTGGGTTTCTTACCTTTGTAAAGCTCGTATGGAGTTTTCTTAAGGATTGGTCTTACCATTGCTCTATTTGTGATGTAGCAAGCGGTGTTCCCCGCCTCTGCCCATAAGTACCGTGGAAGACCATTCTCGGCAAGCATGGTACGCAGCATCTCCACGAGCGTCCTATTTTTCCTTTCGACCACTCCGTTTTGTTGAGGGGTTCTTGGTGAAGAGAACTGTTGCTCGTACCCCTGCTTCCTGCAAAAAGCATCAAACTCATGATTTTCAAATTCCTTTCCATGGTCACTTTGAATTTTCTGAATTATATATCCTTTTTCATTCTGAACTTTTGTGCAAAAATCAATAAACTCATTTCAAGCATCACTTTTGTTAGCAAGATATAAAACCTATGCATATCGCGAGAAATCATCGACAATCACAAAGCCATAAAGCTTCCCGCCAAGACTGCGAGTCCTGGTGGGACCAAATAGATCCAAATGCAACAGTTGAAGGGGTTTTTCTGTAGACACAATGTTTTTGCATTTAAAGGATGTGGTGGTTTGTTTTCCTTTATTACATGCTTCACAAATCTTTGAAGTTTCAAAATTCAATTTAGGAAGTCCTCTAACTAAATCATGACGGTTCAACTTCCTAATTACATTAAAGCTGGCATGCCCAAGACGGCGATGCCACAACCAAACATCTTCACTTTTGTTAGCAACTAAACACAGTTTCTTTAGTGCAAGTTCATCAAAGTCAACTTGATAAGTGTTGTTACATCTCACACCTATGAACTTAATCTTCTGTGTGTTAGCATCAATGATCGTGCAGTGTGAAGATTCAAAAATCACTTTGTGACCCTTGTCACAAAGTTGACTTACACTAAGTAAATTATGATGAAGACCTCTAACTAATGAAACATCTTCAATGTAGTGGTTAGGGTCCTTACCAATTGTCCCAATTCCTATGATCTTACCCTTGTCTTATCCTCCGAAGATTACCGTTCTGCCATTCTTCTCAGCAAGGTCTGCAAAGAGGAGTTTATTTCCAGTCATGTGCCTGGAGCATCCGCTGTCCAGGTACCATTTATTGTCTCCCGCCTTCATGCAGACATGCACCAATTACCAACCATGCTCATTTTGATTTGGGTACCCAAGCAAGCTTGGGTCCCTTCATGTTAGCGTTCCCAAGTGACTCATAGTATCTACTGAAAAACAATTCATCATCATATTGCATGAGTTGGCATATATACATGTCATGCCCTATTTTCCCACAATAAAAACACGTGGGTCTTCTCCTACCAAAATCTTTCCTTTTATTTACATTTCTAATGGTTGAGGGGAATTTGGAATGAACATTTTGTTTTCCAAAGTGTGTGTGTGAACATTCTCCTTGATAAAATGAATTCTTCACAGCATAATGAGCATGATTTTTGTTGCTATGCATTACACTTTGATTCTTTTCAACTTATTTTCCTTTCTCTCTCACTTCCTTTCCATTTCCATTTTTCAATTTTTCAATTTCAATGACAAAATTCTCAGTCTTCTCTTTCAAGTTTTCTTTCTCTTTTTCACATTCACACAGTTGAACATGCAATTTTTCAAACTCTTTGTTCAAGAGGTCATGCTTTTCTTAGATTTCATCTTTCAGCTTAAATGTAGTTTTCTTCTCTATATCTAAGCATGCTGTCTCCTCTTCAAACAAAGACAACTTGGTTTCCAAAGCATCATTAACATTTTTCAGATTTTTAAGTTGCATTTCAAGCAAATTGCACTTTCCACAAGAATTAGATGAGTGAACAATTTCATGGATCTTTTTCTTTAAAGTCTATTTTCATTTTTCATTCTTCTATATTTCTCATCTAACTCTTCATAAGCAAGTTCCCACTGTTCATTTGAAATGGCCTCAGTGTCAGAAGTTACATGTTCACTATCGCTATTGGCCATCAGACACATCGTCTTCACGAGTTCTTCAATGTCCTGCTCCTCATCATCAATCGTGGGATCATCCTCATCCTCGTCGCTCCATGTCGCCTTCATGGCTTTCGGCTTCTTGCCCTTGCCGACCTTTCCTTTCTTCTTTTGGAGCTCGGGGCATTCTCCTCGCATGTGCCCCGCTTTCTTGCATTCATAGCAAATGATTTCGGCGGCCTTGGATGGTTCATTTCTTTGTCTTGGCTGCCTCTTCCCTTTCCTGAACTTCCGCCAAATCTTCTTCTTTGGCGCAGGAATTGTCTCACTTTCCTTGTCAACATGGCAACTTTTTCATCGTCGGTGGTTCCCAACGATTCCTCTTGGCTCGAGATACTTTCTGGGAGTGCTTTCAAGGCGATTGGCATTTTCTTCTTCGGATCCTCTTCCGTCCTTTTGATCACATTGATCTCATAGGTCATTAATGACCCTATGAGTGCATCCACGGTGAGTGTTGTCAAATCCTTGGAGTCTTCTATCACTGTCACCTTGGTGTCCCAACTCGGTGACAGTGACCTCAACACCTTCCTCACCAATTCCTTGTCGATGAACTCTCTTCCGAGTGACTTCAGTCCGTTGGTGATCTCCATAAGTCGTGCGAACATCTAGGAGATATCTTCTTCATCTTTCATTTTAAAGAGCTTGTAGTCACGGGTCAGCATATTCTCCTTTGTCTCCTTGACTTCTGTGATACCTTCATAGATGAGCTTGAGCTTGTCCCACATTTCCTTAGCGCTACTACACATGGAGACACGAGCATACTCGTTAGGGTGAATAGCACACTGAATTATATTCAAAGCATTAAAATTCACAGTGGCTTTCTTTATAGCATCATCATCCCACATATCCTCATCGGGGTTTACAACATAATGACCATTTCTAATAACAGTCTATATTTCATGACTTTGTGCTCTAAGAAATACGGTCATCCTATTCTTCCAGTATGGGTAGTTACTCCCATCGAAGAAGGGTGGCCGTTGAATAGAATGCCCTTCGGGCATCATTCCCTTGTTGAGGTTGTTGGCCATTCCTAATAGATTACTCTAAAACCGCTAGATTTTCTAAGAAGCAGAGCAGAGGCTCTGATACCAATTGTTGGCCCGATTAGGAGGCAATTGAGAGGGGGTGAATTGATTGCCCACCCTTCTTTGCAAATATAAAAACAACCCACAAAAGCCACAGAAATGAGGAGAAAATCTAAGACAGAGGCTTGATTAAAACAACTGAAATTAAATCAAGCAAGCTCTCACAACTTCCCAGCGCACAGATATACTCACTCGAACAACAATATATGGATGGACAGTTGAGAACACTCACGCCTCACCGACTCACACTCGTATAGCGAACGGAAAAAATAGATATCAACAACCACCAAACAAGCAAACCACGGCACAGTATTTTTAGGTGGTTCGGACGCACCGAGTGCCGTCCTACGTCCACCCCTCTCACCTCGAGAGGATTTCACTATAAACGCTGCTCGACGGCAGCAACCACACACACACGGGCTCGACGGCCCACACACGCGGGTTCTCGTACGACGACGAGACAACCCACACACACTCGGAGCAAGCTCCGAAAATGTCTAGATAGAGAAATAGTATGAAAGGAAATACAAGCCCAAATATGAGATGAACGTTCTAAGCACAAGATGACTAAGAAGATGATGAAACAATATGAATCTTCCCCTATATCCTTCAACAAAAATTGGAGATATATGAAGTGTGGCTTAGAATGATGAAATCGAGAGAAGAGGGAGCCGATATTTGAAGCTTCAGGCGCCCAAAGCAAGGATGAAAAGGACGCAGCCGCTGCCTCTCGATCTCTCAGCTCGGGCTCGTGAGGGGACGTCTCTGGTGTTATTTCCCTTCTCCTCCAGCAGACCACACACCGTTCCTCTCCTTCTTCCTGCAAGATGAACACGTTAGAGCTCAAAGGATTGTTCGATCGGAAGGAAAGGGGCGGCTATATACAAGGGGATTTGATCCCCCAAATGACTTAAAATCCCTTCCCAAACCCCCTTCATAACACAGACTTGATGAAAAGGTCACCCTAAGGCCATTAGGGTCAAAAGTCATGCCATTTGGATCCACCTTATTAGGGTTCAAAATAGATCCGAAAAACCATGTTCGAACATTCAGAAAAAATGTCGACCCATGGGGTCGACTCTTTTTCCTGAAGGTTTTGCCAGAACATATATAAAAGCAAAACCGCGACACGAGTGTCGACCCACAGGGTCGACACATCTTACAAAGTGTTCTGTCCTGTTAAGTGAACAAAACATTCGTGATGAAAAGTGTCGACTCACGGGGTCGACACTTTTTCACGAACATTCTGTTTTTACAGAATTGAACATACTTACCTGAAAGTGTCGACCTTCAGGGTCGACTCTTTTTCACGAGAGTTCTGCCTTAGCAAAATAATAGACTCCTGGTGAAAGTGTCGACCCCTGGGGTCGACACAATCTGCCAGCGTCCTATATTTCAAGGCAAGGTAGAGACTTCACAAATAAGTGTCAACCCCTGAGGTCGACACTTTTACTGACAGCAGCAAAACTTCAGAAAATGGAATTGAAACCTTCATGAATCAAAAATATGAATCAAAGTAGATCAAAAGAGTTCATACAACTCAGATAAACATTGATAAGCATGAATTTCACCCGGATCAGTCCATTCACACAAGATCCAAATAGTCAAGTATTCATACCTTGGCCTTGAGAGATTGAGTGAAAAATTCCACAAGTAACCTTCATTCAATTTCCCATTCAAATTAAGGTCTCAATGTATCAACAGAAACTCTCTCAATCATCACATAGTGAGTTCCACATTCAAAACATCCATTCATTTTGCGATTCACCGAATGACCTATTCACTCATTAGTTATGTCCATCATTCGTGCTCAATCAACAATAGCTCACGTCAGCATTCAATATTCAATCAAGTTGATTCGGATCAGCCTTTTTCAAATTAAGCATTTTTACAAATCAATCATTCAATTCTGAAATTCAACAACCTCATCATTCATCAAATATGTATTTCAATGTGAATCAACCACAATGAGAGCTCATGACATTTCATACATGATCTCCGTCAAAACAGTCCGGGGCACAACAGGGTAAATTACCAATTGCCCTTCCTTAAGAGTTAACTTTCGAAACTCTTATAAAATATACTGGTTTAGAGTTTATAGAATTTAAATCAAGGACGTAATCAGCCTTAACTTCACTTATAATGCATATGCAGTAGAAAAAGAATATTCATTTTAAGAGACATGATCAGCCCATTTCTTTTACCATTACTCAAGGTTTTCAGATAACATCTCTGGAAAAAAGCTGACATATATTGAAAATAAACAATTTTTTTTAGACAACAGATAGATCCAGAGTCAACCATTTTTATTTTCTTTCATTTTTTTTCTAGTTTAGTCAACACTTTTTGACGCAAGGAATCACGTTTATCAGACGCTAGAATCCATAGTTACTCAGTATGACTAACCTTCATGCTTCTCTTTTGAGAATAGAGTCAGTAGTAGAAATGTCTTTTAATGTGAAACACAACACATCTTAGGTGAAGTGACCCAGTTACTCAACATTCTATGCCATTGCTCTGCCATTTATATACACATAATTGACCTATGGCGTATTCCCTGACCTTTTTCAGATTTGTCTTAAAAAATTTATAGACAATATGTGCAGAGGTTTCTTTTACTAAGGATGATTATGTTATACACCATTTTCAGGGTTCAAGAGATAGTTAGGGCAGAACCTTTTTCAGAATATTTTGAACCTACTGATAATGTAAGAAAGATCAGTTTGAGACAGAATATATTTTGGTTTAATGATCATAAACAGAAAACTATTACATCATAAGAATTTGATCTACCAAGACCAAAGGTACTCTTACTAGAAGAATGTTAGTAATGACATCCCTTAAATCAGTAAGTAAAGTAGATTCATGAGGAGATGACTATCGCTTTACACAAGAATTAGGTAACAAGTGATAGGACAAGGTTGCAGAGATGGGACACAGAGAACTTAAGAAGCTGTCAAGGTTTGGAAGAGTTTGAATGGTTCCAAGAATGAAGAAAGATAAGAAATGTGAGACAGACTCGGTGTAAGGAATGACTGCGTCGAGGTATAAGGGTCGCATCAAACCAGATAGACATCGACCATATGTGCTGCTCCGACTTTCAACATTTGATGCCTCGACCTCACAAGGCCATTCAGCAACTGGTCTTGAAGAATCCTTAATAGTTACGTCGAGGCACTAGACGGGTGCATAGACCTATCAAGCTATCTGACCTATTTAAGTTCAAGGATGAAGAACCTGACATATTCACAGATTCAGAACCAAAAATAACAACCTCACAACAGCATAAGACCACTGACTTTCCTTGGGAGAACAACACTAGATCTTTCAAACAAACTGGACTCCCCCTTAACCATAGCAACACTTTTCTAAGCATTTCAGATCAACATACCAAGCTCCCCCTCACTCAAGGAATAGACTTTCTCAACAATTCATACAGCAACATGACTCCCCCTTACTCATTGCACAGAGATACCAACAATGGCAGAAAAGGAGTGCGGGGTTTAACTAAGATATGCTCATGATAATCTAGATCATTTTATATGAAAGTTTGACCCATTGTACCTAGCGAAGAACTTAGGTCCTAGGATCACCTCTCGCATGATGTGGGTTCCAGAGAGAAATAATCTGCCCTTCTCCCAATGTACCATTTTATATACCATAGGGTCATGAATGAAGATGCAGCAATCAACACAATTTGTTTTGTATGAGCAACAATTTCAAGTACAGTATTGCAATGCCAAAAACACCATGTTCAGCAGATTACAAACAAGTATGTTATGACAGTTCTTAGTTTATTCAGAAGCATCAAATAGAACAATGAAGAATAATAGAAGGAAGTTATTGGAATTTAACTAGCAGAAACAATAAAATGCAGGAATGGGGTTTGCCAAACCAGGGTGCCTTGTTTATTTCTCAACCCCCTTTTATTTCCTTGCTCCAAGGCTCACCTGTAAAACAAAACTTCTCATTTTCTATTCAGTGGTACCCAAGATCTCTTGGGTCCTGAAAAGTTAGTCGCACCTCTCACTGGTGCTGTCCTTGATTTTTAGACAATAAAATCATCATGCTTCATTAGACGGCAATCATTCATGACATGCCCTAACACACCACAATAACGATAGCAAGTAGAAGACACATGCTTCTTATAAAAATACTCATTATGTTTCTATGTGTAGGCATGGATTTTGCCATTTCTAACATGCAAATCAGTTTTCCATTTCAAATGCCAACAGTCCTTGACTGTATCGCCGATCTTCCTACAATAATGACAATAAGTCCTTTTGTTAGGAAACAAGTTTGGCCTCTTTGAAACATTTGCTCTTCTGTAAGCTCTCAATTCATCATTTCTTTGAGTAAAACAGTCATGCATTGCATGACCATATCTTCCACAGTAAAAACAAAAATTTATCCTTTTATTGATAGCATGACTTTTTGCATGATCATTTTTAGAATGCACATTGGTATTCAGAAATGAACCTTTTCTTGTGGAAGACATTTTAATATTTTTGTAACTAGTCATTTTCTTGCATGCTTTCAAATCATCTGACTTCAAGATAAAACATTCATGCATCATATGACCTACTTTGCCACAGTAATGACATGAATTTTTATTTAAGTGTGCATGTTTGTGTGAATTAGACTTAGGTGCAACATGCATAGTGGCAGTAAGAATGTTTTTGGACTTCTTCTCCAAATGATCACTCTTTTTCAGTTTTTTGATTTTCTCAGCAGTTTGTTTTAAGTTCATTTGAGCAGTGAATTGAAGGGTGTTGAGTTAGAGGTATTGACAGCTCCAGAGCTGCACACAAATGAAGTGTGAAGCTTGTTTTCAAACTTCTTTTTATTTACTGGGTTATAGCCCAACCCCTCTCTTTTAAAATTAATGTTAGCTTCAAGAAGTTTGTCCAAGTTTTCTTTTCCCTCCACAAATTTAGATAAGGAATCATTCAGATCACTATTCTCTTGCTGAAGGGCTGAGACACTGAGCTCATAGCTCGCCATTTCTTCCTCATTGCTGATCACTTTCTCATGTAACCGTTGATTAACTATTTTGAGACTTTCTATTTCATCTTGTAGATTGTTCAATTTTTCAGTCTCATCTACGCAACCATGTTTCCCTTTTTATAGAACAAGGAGTCTTTCTGATATGGCAGAGTTCAGTTGTTTAAGCTTTTCAGTTTCCTCAAGAAAATTTTCATTTAGATCTTCCTCAATTTGTTCAAGTTGCAATATCCTAGCCAACAAGTTTTCATTTTCTTCTTTTAAGGATGCAACGAGCTTTTCCTTACATTGCAGATCTGAATAAGGATGTTCATTCAATTCTCTTATAAAAAAACAATCACTACAAGCAAATTTATTAGAGCATGATTTTTCAATTTCGTTCTTGTGGTTCTTATTTTTTTCAATGTCTTTGTTGAAAGCTTCATTTTCAGACCTCAATTTACTTAGTTCTAAACTAACCATGTCACGATTGTTTAGCTTTTTTCTAAGACAGTCATTTTCCGTCTTTAGAACAACATTTTCATGTTCATAATTGAAAACATTAGCACCATGCAGTTTTTTTTTCAGAGTTTTGTTTTGATTTCTTAGCTTATCATTTATTTCTAACAGTTCTCCATATGCATTCTCCCAATCATCCTGACAGAAGTTCTCGAAAGGGTTTACCTGACTGTCATCCTCATTCTAGTCACTGCTGTGATCACTCCCATTTGCCACCAGACACTTGTCCTAATTTTTCATGTGGACTGCCTTTAGTTTGCCCAATATCTCTTTAGCAGACCTATAATTAAGAGCAAGTGGAAAAACATTTAGATCAACAGCACTTCTCAAAATATTGAGAGCTCTAGAGTTCTCACTATCTTTCATCTTGTGAGCATTGGTCCATTTTCCCAAGTCCTTGGGCAATCTATGTGGACGACGAGAAATCAGGAGCCGGAGTTTTGGATTGGTAACATTAATGAACGTGCAGATCTTACCTAGCCACTTCTCAAAGTGGGATCCATCGAACACATGTAAAGAATCCATCAGGGCAAAATTTAGAATGATACAATCAGATAGTAATGGAGCACATAGATCTTTTCTCTGTAGATTTTTAAATCTAAAAATAGATCAGAGACCCACTCTGATACCAATTGTTAGAGTGCAAGACAGGATCTAGATGGGGGGGATGAATAGATCCTTTAAAAAAATTGCTCAAATAAAAATACACACAAAGATGAAGTGCAACAGAAGCTTAATGTAGTAAACTGACTGGACTATTGATGATCAAAACAATGCACAATGGCACGTAGAAGATAGTACACTGGTTAAATCAATTCGCATAAGATAGAGCCTAAACGCTTGACACTCAGCAATCTCAACTACACTGTAGGCAATAATGCAAACAGCTAGATGACATCAAGCTCAGCGAACCATACAGCATGCTAGAATCCAATTAAGACACAGTAGAAACCAGTTCACATAGATATACTATCGAGCGCCTGACGCTTATATCAGAATGAGTGATGAAGTAACTCATATGCCAAACCTGTGAAAGTGGTAGATGAAAAGGACTCAACCACACAACCAAACATACGATGAATAGAAGATTTATTCATTCCAAGGCACACCTGCAGCAAAG
Source organism: Amorphophallus konjac (assembly GCA_022559845.1). NCBI lineage: Eukaryota > Viridiplantae > Streptophyta > Magnoliopsida > Alismatales > Araceae > Amorphophallus > Amorphophallus konjac. The sequence goes on from CM040122.1 coordinate 233,669,376, forward strand.
TAATCATTTTGACCCACAGGAACCCAAGCAGCCTTGCGTCCTATATTAGCCCTAACAGGAGTTATGAACAGTTTCTTAGCAACATTGTTATCAAAATCCATCAGATAACAATTGGACATGAAGTGACCGAAATTACCACAATATCTACATGAAACAGTAGATTTTCTGGTCCTATGATGCATATCAACAGCAATATGAGACCTATGAACCTGAGCATGAAATGTTCTGTTGTTTACATGGACATTTTCTTTCTTATTCTTAATCAGCCAATATTCAGCAGATTTGTGACCTGGCTTACCATAGTTAAAGCATGAAAAATTCACAGGTCATTTTGTAGAGAATTTGACAAAATAAGGATTAACAGAATTTTCCTGAACTTGCCAACAATCCTCGACTGTATGGCCATGCTTCCCACACTCGAAACACCTGATGTGCTTACCTTTAGAACCATTTTTACCCCAAGTATTATTCCTATGAGATACTGACCAGCATTCAATAGCCTTGTGACCAGGCTTTTTACAATTGAAGCATATGATATGCTGGTTTGGGGCATGTTTGTTTTTATAAAAGTCATGATGATTTGCATAGAATTTAGCATGCATCCTATTATCTTGTTCCATGACAAAGCATTCATTCATGAGGTGACCATGCCTTCCACAGTAATGACAATAATCATTCTTTTCATGTGCATGCGAGTGAGTAAGAGGCTTATGAACATCATGCACTAATCCATCAGATTTCACAGAACTACCAGAGTTAACAGCATAAGCAGGGACAACCTTGACTTTATTCATGTAAGCATCCTTTTTTAGTTGTTTGCTCCTTTTCAAGGTATTTATTTGTTTTTCAATTCTCTGAGCCTTAAATTGGAATACTGATGATGAAGGTGTTTTCAGGTTTTTATTTTGTTTCAGGGATTGACTTGTGGTACCAACCACATCAGAGCTTTGCACAAAAGTGGTGTATAACTGGTTTCTAGTAATTTCTTTTACATCAGAACTGCAACTTATCCCTTTCTTGAATTGTCATCCTCACCTTTCATGACAACTTTCACTTTTCCTTCATTTTTAGCAGACTTAGGTGCTGAGTTTTCCAGATCATGAATTTTATTTTCCAAAGAGGCAATGTGGATTTCATAACTAGCAATCTCCTGTTCACTGTAATTAACACATTCACTTAATACTTTGTTTACAGTTTTATATTTCTCAAGTTCTTGTTCCAGATTGCTCAAATGTTTAGATTCTTCATTGCAAGCAGTTTTTCCTTTTTCTAAGATGAGAAGTTTTTCGGACATACCAGTGTTTAATCGTTTTAACTTTTCAATTTCAGTTTTCAATTCATTGTTTTCCTCCTCAGGTTTTTTAGTTTGAATTTCCTTATTAGCAGATCTTTCTCTCTCGATAACCAGAAGCCTCTCTGAAATAACAGTATTTAGGACCATGAGTTTCTTGTTTTGTTCTTTCAGTTCTTTGTTCTCTTTGATCAATCTCTCAATTTCTTCATCACTGGATACAGAATCGAGACTTTCAATTAGTTCCTCCTCTCTTTCTTCCACTTTAATTTTCTCAGCAAGCAGATTTTTGTGATCCTCTTTAAACGAAGCAATTAGTTTATTCAGCCGTTCATTTTCACTATAGAGTTCCTCATTACGTTCTCGCATAACCGAGCACTTGTTGCAGCTTGACTCAACAGAAGAAATATGTACAGCTTCCTTATTGACTTCATTCATTCTAACCTTGAGATTTTCATTATCTTCTTGAACTTCTATATTTTCAAACTTCAGTTTGTCCATTACAGAATTAATCTCGATCAATTCTTGCATGCTTTTTAGATGCTCATCTTTCTTCTTATTCAACTGATTCTCAAGTTCTGATATCTTGTTCAAACATGTTTGATTTTCAATTTTTAAAGAACCATTTTGTTCCTTAAAATTTTGAACATCTATTAAGCAACTATCATAAGACTGTTTCAATGTAGGACAAACATCACAAATGATTTCAAATTTGCGTTGTTCAATCTTTTTCTTTAGCCTTTTATTCTCAGATTTCATTTTCTTGGATAGATCTAACAAATCTTCATACATTGCAACCAATTCATCAAATGAGGGTTCATCAGATCCAGAACTTACTTGAGAGGGAGTATCATCATCATCATTTCTCCGGTTGGCCATCAAGCATTTATCCTCTTCCTCCTTGTTTGCAGCCGTTACTCTGTCCAAGATTTCATTTCCCGACGCACACCTAAGAACAAAAGGAAATTTGTTAGCATTCACTGCATCTCTTAGAATATTAAGAATTGTGATATTCTCACGGTTCTTCAATCTGTCCTCACTGGACCACTTAGTCTCATTTCGGGGCAACTTATGTGGGCCTTTCGATATGAGTTTCCATAGACTCGGGTCAATGGAATTCATGTAGACGCAGAGACCTCCCAACCAGTTGCTGAAGTTAGAACCATCAAAGACGCAAGGACGAGCCATATGGAAAGATAGAAAAATAGTCTTAGCACACAAAGCAATCACAGATGAATGCAACAAAATCCCTCGATCAAAAACGAATAGAGAGTAACAAGAGTAGCACCTTAAACAGCAGGATCCTCTTCAGATTGTTGGATCTGAATGTACAGAGACCCGCTCTGATACCAATTGATAGGTCCCAAAGGGTCCTATATGGTGAGCTCACATGCCAATAGATAGAACCTATGGAGGCTCTAACACTAACAGAAGCGGTGCTAGTCACAGATTCAGAAGGGGGGGGTTGAATGAATCCCCTTATAAAATTACGGCCAAATAAAAACCAGTGGAAAGGCAAAGATGTGGAAGCAATATGAGCAAGTGCCTAGACTGAACTGGGTGCTCTCTCCGAATGACGAGAGGATAACAGAAGAAATGAATATCTAAACACTGCAGAGTAGACTGATGAACAGACCCAAAATCACCCAACTCACATGAGACCAAAAACAAACGTGCAATGTGCAATTTAAACACTCACTAGATTTGAAAGACAGAATGATCGCACCTAAGCATTCATCTAGCGAAATCGAACCGGAATCAAGTGTTTAGTGTGCAAACCAAATTCCCACTAGACTGAAGAAATAGATCGTGCCTATGCATACATCTATCAAATCGAACAAGGTAATCAAACCATAGTAGATAAGGGAATTTTTAGGTGGTCCAGTCCGCAGACCTACATCCACCCCACACTCCAACCAGAGTGTGGCTTCCCACTGATACACAGCTTAACAGCTAGGCCTCACAGCTTGCCTACATCCGCTGAGCATCACAGCTTACTTCCGCTGGGCAATACAGCTTAGCCATCTGCTGACACACAGCTTGACCGCTGGGCGTTACAACTTCGCCGTCAAGTGGATACCACACCTCTGCAACCGTTGGGGCTTACAGCTTAACCCGTTAAGAGGAATCCTCCTCTGCAACAGCTTGCTCTGCTGACAAATAGCTTGCAATAATGATAAAAAGAAAAACATGAAACATGAAATGACAGTGACTGAAAGCTATAAACACTAAAGCGCAGATATGGCTCTCAAGGAGCTGACTAGATAGGATTTGATCCTGATTCCAGTGGGGACTAATCTTTAGATGAAGCTTGTCTTCTTCTCTTCTCAAACTCTCGATCTCTCTCTCTTTCTGTCTACTTCTTCTTCTTCTGTGTTTCTCTGCTGCTCTCTCTTTTTTTCTCTTTAACTCTCCTATTCTTTTCTCTGCTCTTCTCTTCTTCTGCTCCCCAATGGTTCTCCTTGATCTCGCCCGATAGTTATCTTCTAGACTTGTAGAAAGATGACTTATATACTCCCTCAGACTGAGGTCACGCGCTCATGCCCTAGGCGTGTGGAAGGAACACTCCCGCCTAGAAGCTTCAGGAGAATCTTGCCACATGTCAGAATCTGAACGATTGGGACCCCACGTGGCGGCTTCTTCCAATAATGATCACCCTTGGATCACATGCCAGTTAATTGTTGTGTTGTTCTCACGTGCCCTCGTTCTTCTATTCCTTATAAGTTAGATACTCAGATGCACATATGTTGCTCTAACTATGGCTTCCCTGGCTTGATCACTTGCGTGCACAAGTTCCATAAACTACACGTACTGGGAACGATTGCACCGACCTTGTTCTATCGGAACTGGGCATTGCACCGACCTAGTCGTGCTGAGAAGCCTGCCCTTGAAGAGAAGGAGTGCTTCGACTTTGAAGCTCATCCGTATGAATATTTGCTCACACAGCATACGAATGCACCGACTCAGCTATACGTACCTGCCAATGTGCACAAACTCAATAGAGATAAGGAAACTATGCACAGGTATGACTTGAGTATATAAGAAAGAGATGCACAAGCTTTATGCACACGGAGGAAGAAATGCACCGACTCAATTACGTGTCACAGCATGTGATGCATCGACCATGTGAAAGCAAGAAATGCACAATGCATCGAGTTTAAGCATGAGCACGCTAAGAATGCACTAGGTTAAGTACTCGCAGCAACATGAGTTGCACAGACTGAAACTCCATGGAGTATCATGTGAGTAGAACAATGCACTGACCTAATACGAAGGAAGCACAGAGAAGATATGCATCGATGCACTACTTAATCATCGTGCAATACCAGAGGTTGCACCGATGCACCTAACACATGAATGCGTTGCACCGACCTAGCACAGATAGAGTGCACAGACTTGGAGACGCGAGCTAAGCAATGCACTGACCTAACACTGGCCAAGGCTGCGTGCATAGAGAATGGAATGCATAGACCTTAATGCCCATGAACGATGTTATGCATTGAGTTTGTTGGGCAGCCTGACTGACATATATGCACGAGCCTTAGACATAACCTGAATGCACCAACTTAACTGATTACGTGCATGCATAGACGTTTAAAGCCATGGAGTGCAATATATGCATTCAAGACATGCTCAGACCTAGACCAGCAGTTAAACGCACATCAATACATATATATCCAAATGTGACATTCAATCAAGCACATGAAGTCAATTCAGGCACATGAAGTGACTCAGCTACCATCAAAACATTCTTCAACCATTCATTCACAAGTGGTGACTCATAGTGTTGCTATCATCAAAACTCATGAAGTAAAACATCATCAAGGCACAGGGGCACAACAAGCTAAAACCTCTCGAGATGCCGGAATGGAAATGAGATAGTATTGGCATAGATTTCATAGTTGGATTGCCAAAGACCAGAAGTGGATTTGAGGCTATATGGGTGATTGTGGACCGACTAACTAAGTCCGCTCACTTCTTGCCCATCAAAACCAAATGGACTGTGGATGTTCTAGCTGTCGTATATATCAAGGAGGTTGTAAGGCTGCACGGTATTACAACTTCTATTATTTCGGATAGAGATCCGAGATTCATCTCTCACTTCTGGAAGGGTTTGCAATCATCTTTGGGTACTAGGCTAAATTTTAGTACGGCTTTTCACCCTCAGACAGATGGATAGATTGAGAGGATGAATCAGATTATCGAAGATATGTTGAGAGCTTGTATGATAGATTTTGGCGGAAGTTGGCATGAACACTTGTCCTTGACTGAATTTGCATATAACAATAGCTATCAGACTAGCATACAAATGACGCCTTTTGAAGCACTGTATGGTAGGAGTTGTAGATCACCTCTATGCTGGAGTGAAGTTAGAGAGAAAGGATTGATTGTCCCCAATATTATTCAAGATACAACTCACAATATTTAGTTGATCCGTGAAAGGCTGAAAATTTCTCAATCACGATAAATGAGTTATGTCGATAATCGAAGAAGAGACCTTGAATTTCAAGTGGGGGAGCATGTCTTCTTGAAAGTTTCACCCACGCTAGGAATTAAAAAGTTTGGTATCAAAGGAAAACTAGTCCAAGATTTATTGGCCCTTTTGAGATTCGGGAAAGAATCGGGGAAGTGGCATACAAGTTGGCTTTGCCTCCATAATTGGCTGGTGTCCATGATCTATTTCATATATCCATGCTGAGGAAATATGTGTATGATCCTTCACATGTAATTCAATTCGATAACTTGAAGCTGCAAAAGAATTTGTCTTATGAAGAAAGACTGATCAACATATTAGATCGGAAGTTACACCAGCTGAGGAATAGGGCTATACCAATGGTAAAAGTCCAATGGAGCAAGGGTGGTATCATGGAAGCTAATTGGGAATTGGAGGAGTCAATCAAGAAGAAGTATCCGGATTTGATCTGAGGTTAGAATTTTGATTCCTCTATTTGAAATTTTAAATTACAATTGTATGAATCATGTGAATTTGGAGGACGAAATTCACTTTAAGTGGGGGAGGATGTAGCAACTTGAAATTTTATATATTTATATGCAAAAATAAATAATGAAAGATGAAAATAAAATATATGATAAATATTTTTATTTGTCTTTAAAGTGTAGAATATATAAACGCGAACCCTATCCCACGTGTTAACACCAACGGCGAGATTTGCAGCGTGATTCTGAGAAGGCAAAGATGTCAATACTATAGCAGTACTGTAGCATCCGATTTAAGAGATAATTATTAGCTCTAATTAAATCCTAATTAGTGGATGATGTCATTTCTTATATCATTGAATAAATGAGGTCATTAGTTATGTCATAAAAGGGGATTTATTTTAATATTCTTGTGTTAGATTTTATTAGCCACATAAGTGGGTGTAATAGTAACATGGGTTAATGAAATAGAAAATTAGGTGAAAAATTAAATTAAATTAGCAATAAAATAATCATGGAACTTGGCTTATAAATAGGGTTGAGATCTTCCCTACTCAAAGCATAAATCTATTGGGGAAGTGCTGGTTGTAGAGAGGAGGAAATCTTGAAGTTTGGAGGAGTGTTCGAAGTATTTTTCGTTCTTGTTCTTCTTCCTCTTCGATCTTCCACTACGTAGGTATTCTCTTAGGTTAAACTCAAATTGATGTATGAATTAGATGTAGATGCATGTCTACTTTGATTCTATACCATTTTTCCCAATTTTTATTTAGTATTAAGCATGCTATCCATACAACTGGACATAAGATTTTAACTGATATTTTTAACCCTCGGAAGATCCGACTCGGATCACGGTGTCTTTCTAAGACCGTGTTCCGGATGCACGATCTTCGCCCCGATCGTGATGTTTCCATGTTCTAATTGAACTAATGTATCATCTAGCATGTTATATATGTCATGTTAAGTTGCATATCATTTAAATTCACACACGATTAAGTTAAAGATATAGAGGATAATAATTCCATTCCATGAACTTATATTTCCGTCCTGGTTCTTGTTACCTTCATGATATCTTTGATCTCCATGACTATATTATCTTTCTGGCATGTTAAATGGAGTAGACATTATCTGTTAAAGTTACATGGGCTTAGTTGCATAATCGTGATCGATACGAGTTTTAACGATTTCCATGTTATCATGTTACCATGTTTTTGACAAGTCACGTAGTTTGCTAGATTTCCAAATAAGAATGGTGTCTAAGGAAAGAGGTCCACGGGCAAACGCTTTAAGTGGATAAGTGGTTACTTAATTAGGTCCTCGTGAATACGAGGGGAGCCTCCCACTATCCCGCCTCTTACCTGGCCGTGATTCTTCGATTTTCTAGTTAAGCTCCGATTGTGAAAATGGGATAGAATTTTCGCAAGAGTTGTTCCTCGTTCCGACAAGTCGTGTACTTAGCAAGATTTCCAAGGAAGAACGGTGTCTAAGGAAAGAGGTCCATGGGAAAATGCTTTAAGTGCATAATTGGTTACTTAATTAGGACCTCATGAATACGAGGGGAGCCTCCCACTGTCCTACCTCTTACCTGGTAGTGATTATTCGGTTTCTAACTAAGCACCCGAGTGTGAAAAACTTGATCTAAGCCTGTTTAACAAGGTTTTCCGTGAGAACCGATCATGCCATGTCCGTCAATCCAATTCATTTACCGGCTTAATGTCGTTAAACATGATGCCTTCTTATCGACTTAATATCGTTAAACACGATGTCTTAAATCATCCTTGAACTTCTCTTACAACTATTTGAAATCTTGTACTACTTGTTCCTTAAATGATATTTTTTGGTAGATCTGTACTTTATTTCATAAGCTTTACCTTGAAATTCTTTGGCCATACATACTATGTGGATGTCTAAATATACTTGGGGTCAATGATCCATAACCTCAATGCCTAGCATTAATGGGGCATGGTCTGGTTCAGGGGGGAGCGCCCGAAAGTACTTGTACCCATGGGAGCTATTATTATTTTTTTGCAACAAATAACCCTTAATAATTACTTAGGAGAGTGCACACCACCTCAGGGAGGTGTTGTTGAACCACTCCATCAAGCATTCATTAAGGAGAAGATGTTATTAAAACAAGATTGTAGCAGTACAAGCACAGGTCGATCTTGGTGAACTAGCACCGAATAGTAGGGAGTTGAAACTTATCAAGTTTCAAATGTCCTATGACAATCAAACGAAGATCGGTCCAGTTAGTCAAAAAAACAAAAGATGACAGATTACAAGCGTAGTTTGCCAAAGCGTCCGCTACATGATTGCCCTCCCTGAATTTGTGTTTCACTGAAATCTACGTAGCCATGGTGAGCTGGAGAATGTCCCTAGCAACAGGGTAGAGACGCCAAGGGCAGACAAATGACTTCTGAATAATTCCCACTAGAATAGCAAAGTCGGATTCTAGGATGAAATTTGACAAACGATGAGTCTCGCACAATCGGAGTCCATCGCGGATGAAAAGAGCTTCCGCCTCCAGGCTAGAAGATAAAGTGTATCGCCGTGCAAACACCCAAAGGAAATTACCAGTGCAATTGCGCAGGACTCCTCCACCACCAGCGCGCCCAGTACTCCTCTTAAATGCCCCATCAACATTAAGCTTAAGATGTGGAAAAGGTGGGAGCACCCACTTAACAATGATGGGTTTACAGGTAGAGAAATGTGGTGGAGCAATATGCCATCATAAGAGCATCTGAGCATAGCGGCATGGTATAGCAGAGGACGAGTGGGGCAATAGCGGAATGAGGGTATGAACATGTGTAAGAACATCATGAACAATCTTCTGCGTAGACATGGGTTGACGCTCGTGTAAGGCTCTGTTTCGCGAGTGCCAGATTTCCCAGATAGAGGCAGCCACAACCATGCAGGAGATATCACCATGAGAATTGTGGGAGCTGAGGTGGCAAACTCCGGCTGAGATATCAGCTTCATCACCCATAAGGCTCCAGTCGATCCTGCCAAGAAAGTCCTCAAAGTGCTCCCATACAGCTGCTCCCGTGACACCATGGAAGAAGAGGTGGCCAGCAGATTCAGAGTTTCCATTTGGACAACAAAAGCATTTGGAGCAGAGCGCAACACCACACCGGCGAATGTTGCTGTCAGTGGGCACTATACGTTGCTGGATTCTCCAAAGCAAGATAGCCCATTTAGAAGGAATAGGAGCTTTCCATAAATTCTTCCAAAAACTCGGCCAGTTACAGTTCTGAGGGTGGAAAAAGAGCCTTGCATATTTAGCCAAAAATAGCCCATTGGCCATGGGACGCCAAATCCTGTGGTCGAAGGGAGTGTTTCTAATGAGGATGGATGAGAAGATGGTAGGAGGAATGTGACTGAGAGCCAACAGTAGATGGGGATGAAGAGGATCTGACATAACCTCAGCAACAGAGGTCATCCTGTGATCGATGGCAGCCCAGTCATCTTCAGGGATGAAGGACTTAAGAGAGCAAGCGCCAACCCATTTGTCAAACCAGAAAGATATCATAGAGGAATAAGGATTAATAATCACTCTGTGATGCTCATAAATAATTTGTGCTGCATGCCGCCAGACCAGTCTATCCGGGGCCTTCATTTGCTTAAAGGAACCTTCAGAATAGTGCACCTTCGCCAAGTATTTGGCTCGAAAAAAAGTTGCCCACAAAGAAGAAGTGGAAATAGCCGACCAGAGTAGTTTCATTCTAAGGCAAAGCTACATGTCAGACAGGGATATAACACCAAGACCACCAACATCAGTGGGGGTGTAGATTCTATCCTAGCCCACCCAGTGACACTTAGGACGACCCTCATGGAAGCCCCAAAAGAAGTTAGAATGGAGCCGGTTCACATCTTTAATAGTAGCAGCAGGAAGAGATAGCGCCATCATGGTGTGGATAGGAATGGCATTGAGAACATGCTTAATGAGAGTGAGGTGGCCAGCTGAAGAAAGGAACTTTGTGTTCCACATATGAAGTTTAGCTTGAATCTTGGCAATGAGGTGGGCGAACAGTGATCTCCTTGTCCGACCCTCATACAGCATTACCCCCAGATAGTTAATGGGAAATATCACCCTAGAGAAACCTGTCAGGGATGCAATTGTTGGGGAGAGACGGCCATGAGCATTTTCATGCAAAAAGAAGTTGCTCTTGGAAATGTCGACTTGCTGTCCAGATGTTCATTCATAGGCCCGGATGAAGCTCATTAAACTTCGAACGGAGCTGGCCGCCCCATTAGTGATGATGAGGACATTGTCTGCAAAAAGATGATGGGAAATTCTAGGACAGCCACGGGGTATATAAAAAGCCCCAATTTCATTAATGCTGAAAAGGTGGGACAGGCCGCGACTAAAGGCCTCTTCTGCAATAATGAAAAGAGAGGGCGCAATGGGATCACCTTGATGCAAGCCCCTAGTGGATTTGAGAAAACCACAGGCATGGCCATTGACCATCACAGAGAACCAACAGTTTGAAAGTAGCGGCTCAATGAGAGATATAACAGAATTGGAGAAACCAAATTTCCTCATGACAGCAATGAGAAAATCCTACTCCATACAATCATAGGCCTTGGCCATGTCCAATTTGAAAATAATGTTCCGGCCTCTTACCTTTCTACCCAAGTCTTTAACCAGCTCTTGCGCAAGAGAAATGTTCTCCACAATTTGCCTTCCTTTGACAAAGGCCCCTTGCTCATTTGAGATAATTAAAGGCAGCACAGCAAACAGCCTGTCGTTGAGAAGTCGAGAAATCACTTTGTACACAAAATTACACAAGCTAATCGGCCTATAGTCGACACAAGAAGAAGGTGTTGCAGTTTTGGGGATCAGAGCAATAATAGACGAGGTGAGAGCTTTGGGCAAAGGATGACCGCAAAAATAACCTTAGACTACCTTGCATATATCTGCTTTAACAATAGCCCAGCAGGACTGAAAGAAAAACCCCGTGAAGCCATCTAGGCCCGGTGCACTATCCGGAGACAGAGAGAAAAGGACCTTCTGAATTTCATCCTCCGAAGGAACAATACACAAATTAGTGTTCTGGATTTCATTAATGATGGTAGGAATAAAAGAAAGAAGCTGATCATTCACAACATGTGGTTCAGAGGAGAAAGCTGATTGGTAGTGGTCAACAAACATTTGTTGAATCAGCGTCGGGTCCTGCACCGAATCACCATTGCCATCCACAAGGTTAAGAATGGATGCACGTCGTCTGATGGACAGCACGCAAGAATGAAAAAAATTGGTATTTCTATCACCTTCTTTCAACCATTGAATTCTAGACTTTTGTCTCCAGTAGATTTCTTCTCGAAGGTGAGTTTTGGACAGGCATTCTTTTTTGAGAACTAATACTTCCTTCCTTGCTGGGGAAGGGGATGTATCATAGTCTTGTTGGGCATGCATATACTTAATTTCAGTAGTGTTGATAGCAGAAAATATGTTACCAAAAACTTCCTTGTTCCACGTCTTAAGTACAGTCTTCAAAGATTTAAGTTTGAGTGCCACAGTTAAAAGAGGGTTGCTAGCCAAAGGGCCTGAATCCCAGACACTGGAAACCACCTGTAGAAAGGTTTCATGAGACACCCACATTTGTTGAAAGCAGAAGCGAGCTGGAGGCTTAGAGTGCATAGAAGCTAGCTGGACCAGTAGCAGAGAATGATCAGAGCACACTTTGGACAGGTGTTCAACATGTGTGGGTGGAAAACTGGTGGCCAACTGTGAATTGATAAAAACTCTGTCCAACAGGGCCCAAATCGCATCATAAATGCGACCATTGAACCATGTATATTGCGCTCCTAAGAAACCCACATCTTCAAGTTCAGCAGCAGACACAAAGGACTGGAAGTCCATGATAGAATTGACATAAGCATCACGACCTCTGCACTTTTCTCTTGGATCCAGGATGCAATTGAAGTCACCTCCAACCAGCCAAGGGTGATTGAGCGTCAATGAGAGATGAATCAATTCATCCCAGAGGGGGAGACGTTCAGCCCGAGCGCAACTAGCGTGCACAAAAGTCATAGAAAAAGGAACAGTCATGGAGGGGCCTGTTGAAATAGTAAGTGCATGGAAAGAGGACTGAACAAAGCACAGATCAAGAGGATGCTTCCAAAAAACCCAAATACGAGCTCTATCAGAAGCACTAGATAAACAGGTATCCATCCAAAGTTTCTTCATAAATTTATGTATCTTAGTAGAGGCAACTTTAGGCTAAAAAATGGCAACGAATAACAAATCATGCTTTCTAATCAAAAAAATCAATTGACTAATAGAGGGGTCATTGGCAATGCCCCTAATGTTCCAAATTAGGCCCTTCATCATGCATTAACAGAGTTAAGGGAGTTGCTGCACCGCAGCATAGACCTAGTGAATCAACGTTTATCCATTTGAGTGACAGTTGGAGCACCAACAAAATGCAGTTGAATCATAACAATATCATCATCAAGAGGGTGTTTGTCTAGCAGAGGAATTTTATCTCCAATAATATTCAGTAATCCACAAGAGGTAGGGCCGGATATAGAGCTATCATTGGAGGCCACTTTGATTTCGTGCAAAAGACTAGTCTGGTCCTTGATGCCTAATTTAGCAGCTGAAGGCTCTGGTGGTAGCTCCTCATGGCAGACAAGGGACGGACCTGCCAGGGCACCAATTTGGAATGAAGGAATCTCCAAAACAGGGAGGTCGACAGAGGTCATAACATGAACTATCGAGGGCATGACGGGGGTCGACTCCAGACCTTGGGGAGTCGACTCCTTGCAAGGGTTACAAGATGCAACAACAGACTTTTCCAACAGGGGCACATCAACAACAGGGTCATTGGCAACTGGTGGTAACATCGACCTCGGAGCTAGATGCCCTGGAGCCTGGCAAGGTGCATCATGATTAAGTTGAGGAGTTTCTTTAAATAATAACACAGGTTCACCCGCGGAATGGGCACCATCACCCATGCCAGGAGGATCGGCCATCACGTCATTGTCGAGGAGAGAAAACATGTTCGATTGAGCCACGATGTTCACATTAGTCTGAGGGGCGTTTGGAGTATTAGAGCGGGGCCTGAAAACCACTCGGTTATTTCTACTATTCAATACAGCTGCCTCCTGACCTTGCTGTGGGTCCCTATCGCCAGGCAAGGGAGCCTTTTTCCTTTTACAGTTTGGCTCCATGTGGCAAAGTTTATGACAACTGGAATAAAGATGGGGGACCCTGTGGTAGTTGATTGGCTGCCAAAACCCCTCCCTGTCCATATCAATCCAAAGTCGCTCTTTACGCTCGGCAGATAGATCCAAATCCACACATGCAAGCGCTTCAGAAGTATCTGTCATAACCAATGTACTGTCATGAATCCGAAGCACAGTACCAATATTCCCAAGGATGGAGCGCAATAAATCCTCATGATAGAAGTTGCATGGGAGAGATGGAAAGCCAATCCAAACAAGAGCAGAGGCCGGATCATCATCAAAATCAAAATTGTGAGTCCATCTGAAGAATCTAAATAGATATCCCTTCACATACAAGTTTTTTCGAAGCAAAACCTTAAGAAAATCCTCCTCACAACCTAGGCGAATAAGAACATGCCTGGGACACAATCTACTTAACACAAAGTCGGAGGATAGTTGCAACCTCTGGGTGAGACAAGCCTTACTGTCAGAGATGGACGGTCGACCATACACACACTTGGCAATGATGGCGTATTGAAGATGTTGCATGGAGGCCGTGATCTCGCTCTTGGAGAAAAATACAGCAGGCTCCCCACGATCGGTGAAAGCAGGAGGCTTAACAGAGAAGGAGGTGCACAACCGCGGCTAAGAAAATAACAAGGTCTGGGCATAAGATCTACGCAAAGCCGGAGCCTCCACTCCGTGAGTATCAGGTGGTGGGGGGGAGGACCCCCCCACCTCACCGGCCATAGACGAGGGAAGTTGTGGGAGAGGCGGCTCAATCGAACAGCTTGCAGGTAGATGCTTCGCATGGGAGCTATTATTGACCAGGTATGGCATTGCACCGAAGTGCTTGACTTACTATATTCATTTATGACATTCCACAATTCGTGAAATACTTGACTTGCTTGAATACTTGAAAGTACTTGAAATTACGTGAAATACTTGACTTGTACATGCTTGCGTGAAATGGCTAATTCCATGATAATATTTGTTACATGATCGTGCTCTACTTGAATTATACTCTTGATATCTTGTCTACTCGTGATTCCAATTACTTGTTTTCCTTTACTCTCTTGCTTACTCATGATCCATGTTTTAGTCACATTTCTCGACATAGCATAGTAACTTTATCTAAAATGTTAAATACTTAAAGTTGCCTGGTATAGAGATATAAATCCTACTGAGCGTTTTGCTCACCCCACATTTTTGGTTAATATTGTAGGTGGTTGCGACGATGAACCCCAAACACATGGGGATGGGCAAGAGTGAAATAAGGGATCAAGTTTATCTTAGTTACCTAGGTTTATGAGTAGTACTCTTGCTAGAATTATGTACATTGAAGTTGTATTATGCCTCTTAAGGCTTAAGAATGTTGTAAAACTTTATTTCGATGAAATAAAAGTATCCTTTTCTTCTTGTGTCCCATTATGGTTGGACCCTATTATACATGCTCTTGATCGACACGAATTGTGATGACCTGGATTTTGGATACCAGATATACCCGATAGGACTATCGAATACACCTGATACCACTTGGAACCCGTGAAGCCTCCCAAGAGTGGTAAAGCTCCGAAGGGATGAAAGGATTGTCGTGTAGTACATTGAAGCCACAGAGATATGATGGTAAGTAATTAAATTTCATTAGATCGGTTTGCTAAAGTAGCAGAAATAAAATTATGTTTTAATTTACAGTTTAAGATTAACAATTATACCAGAGTCCAGTCCAAAGGAAAGACAA
This sequence comes from Amorphophallus konjac, assembly GCA_022559845.1. Lineage (NCBI taxonomy): Eukaryota > Viridiplantae > Streptophyta > Magnoliopsida > Alismatales > Araceae > Amorphophallus > Amorphophallus konjac. The sequence goes on from CM040122.1 coordinate 233,684,513, forward strand.
GCAGTCTAACAGTATAGTTGACAGAAAGGAAAGACGTATCAAGAAGGTCAGGGGAAGCCCAACGCAGGTACCAGCTGGCAGCTACAAACTCGCACACCAGGAACCGCGGAAGCAGAACGAAGACGACCCACCTGAAAAATAGGGGTGAGCCTCGTGTCACTGGCCCGGTAGGGGTCACGCGGATCCCCACTGAAAAACACGCAGTAACATGGAACAACAAAAATAGCAAGTGTAGTAAAGTAGGAAAACTACACTAGAAAGCTGTAAAAGAAGACCGGAACGAAAAGAGTAGGGCAACTAAAAGAAAAGGGAAAAGCTGTAGCTGAAGGAGAACACGGCTACCAAACTAACCTCGGCCCCCAAAGATGACCTACTAGACGGGCAAGAGCCTAGGAAGAAACCTAGACAGATGACAAATGACACGACATCGACCTCGAGTACAGCCACGGGAGGGCTAACCCGGAAAGGTCACGACACACGAGAAACGTCGAGAGTCATGCGCCAAGTGACTGACGTGTCCCACACTAGAAGAACGGCCAGATGCGTACACTGACGTCTTATACTGTGCCACAAGTGTCTCGTCTATAGTACCACAGGAAACACGGTAGAGTCGCAGACACACGCTGAAATCAACAAGAACTACAGTAACGAGTGACTAGTCAGGGTCACGCCCATCGGCGGAAGCCCAAAGCCCCTGACCACGTGTGCACACACTGGCCCACTGCCTAAGCCAGGCCTCTAGCTAGTATTCCCCCTCCGAAGGATGCTACAGTTGGGCCAGGAGCCCACGGAACTAACTTAAGAACCGTAAACCGGGAAAGTGCCCCACTACAAGAGCCGTCACCAGGAAACAGTGACGTAAGGCTACGACTAGTGAAGGTTCACAAGACACGGAGACTTCAAAACATAAGTGCTGAAGTACAGACAGGTGAGAACGCCCTGTGACACGTACTTCGGAGCACCAATGGCAGCACAAGACACTGTCGACAGACTCAGGACAAGGCAACTAGACCTACTCACGTAATGATCATTCAGTCAGACGACTCGGAGGCAAGATCATCACAAACAGTGGAACAAGCCGCCAATCAGTCTAATCCTAAGCGAAGACAACGACACTGTCAAAGAAAATGACACGCAGAGACCTGAGGGAACATCGAGGACCCTCAGCAGACCTGGACACATAGACCGAGGTAGGATGATACCTCGAGACATCTAGAACCATGTCTCAAACTGGACAGAACCGTCGAGACACACAAGGCTTCCTGTCAACCATTGGGTGACCCCGGGTTGATCGGAACCAGACAATGACAAGTAAGAAGACTCCTAGCTGCCTTATATCGTAGTCTTAGCCATCATAGGATGTTAGAAGACACCCACTGGAAAGCAAGCAGACCACACGGACAAGCCAAGATAAACGGAAAACCGGAACGATGGACGACGATACTGGTAGTCCTAGATCGAGTCGTTAGGGAAGCCGTGGCAGTCAGGGAGTAGACCGCACACAGTCCACCTGAAACCGACCAATCTAGAGAACCACCGACAGACAGACACCACCCTAAGCACGTACCTAAGACAGACGGACACGGGAGGGTGGGCGGTCACAAGAGGGCCGCACAAGACCAAAAGAGGATGGGCGGTCAGGGCTGAGCCGCCCAAGGGGATGGGCGGTCAGGTCCTGGCCGCTCAAGCCCACTCCCCGAGGCAGTTCCTGGTCAAAATGGTCTTGACTGGACATCTGAACGGAACTGACTCCATAGGATGAATGGTCAGATACAGGCCGCTCAACCCAGATGACAAGACAGACGGCTGGAACCCGGCCGCACAAGGGAAGATGGGCGGTCAGAGACTGGCCGCACAACCTGACCAGAAGCATGAACGGCTAGCAACCAGCCGCACAAGGGGGATGAGCGATCTATCGACCGACCACTCAACCCAAAACTGACATAGGATGAGCGGTCCAAGGCTGGCCGCCCTTAGGCTTGAGCGGTCTCTGGTATGACCGCCCAACCATCGCGGCGAGCAAACCGTGGGGTTGGCCCAATCTTGGCCTTCCCACTCCCCGTTCGTTTCGAAACAAAGGGGATACAGCCATGGACACACATACAATCACATGGACTCCAACCGGAGTCAAAATGGTGCACGGATCGCAAGAAACAGGTGATTCTAACGAAATCACCCAAATAGGGTCACCGAACTTCCCAGGCTCCCCATGGCCAAACGGACCGCCAAACGAGATGAAATTGGTGACTATGGAACGCTGACGTTCCAGGGAGTCCATTGACAGTAACTGATGCAGAAACCATCAACATTTTCGGGTGAAGCCTACGAAACCCACGAAACCCCAACGAGCCCGATCTAGCCCATTCGAGCACCAAACGACGTGCAATCACAGGGAAAACGTAGAGGACGAAGCGGTGATCCATCTCCCTACCTCCACTGAAGAAATCACGCGTCGAAGCGACTAAACCATGCCGAAAACCGCCAGGAACACGAATGTCGCCTTTCTTGGAATCCACCGAGGGATCGCGCCCGCCACGCTCAATCTGCTGCCCCATGCCGCGAACCGATCACTCCGGCACGTCCCCACCTCGGCCAGCTCCGTAACTGTGTGCACCCCGCGCCGAGCGGACCAGAGAGGAGAGAGAATGGAGAGAGAAGGCGAACGGTTGAAAATGAGGCAGGAGAGATTGTGGAAAGGTTTAAATAGAAGAAAATTAGTAATTTTCCTAATTTTCAAATTTTCAATAATTAGCTCGAAAATGGACTAATTCAGAAAAATACGTAAAAATAGCCAAAACGATCCTCACAAAGTGTACATCGCAATTGTACCATCCACGAGTCGATGAATTGAGAAACAAACTCACCGTAGGGTTCCGTAACTAGTACAAGAGAAAAACCCACACGGATCGTCAAACTCAACTCGGGAGCTACAAAAGCAATCTGAAACTCTCCAAAAAGGATCCAAAAGACTTAATAAAGATCCAATAGAGATACAGGGCATTACATCCTCCCCTCCTTTAAGGAATTTCATCCTCAAAATTTAAGGACTAACAAAGGAAAAGCAGGGAAGAACAACCCGACAACACAACTACAAAATGACACGAACCACAAGAAACAATGGTAAGATGACAGCACCAAACCACGAGACATCTGATCGAGTCGCAAGCTAACTCTACCAAGGAAGAGCGTATAGCAAAGTGATCCGGCATGAGTTGGTCAACAAAGTGCTAATGATAGACAGTCAAAATCATAGAGAAACAGCACTTACAAAAACAACAACAACGGCAACACTCGCAGGATTCCAGCTCCGTATAGGACACTAAACCATGAAACACAACTACAAACTGGGTTACATCAAGGCACAACATCAGCTGAACACACGACTATAAGGAACGAGTCATGCGTCAAGCAGCTCACCGAGAAAAGACCCACGATAGTAATAAATGAGAATCACGAAGCCTAACGCCAGCTGAAGACTGTACTGGACTTAAGGACTCTGGAGACTATATATCTCGGATTCCCATGTACTTCACACAACAATGCTCTGATACCAATTGTGACGACCCGGATTCCGGATACCAGATATACCCGATAGGACTATCGAATACACCTGATACCACTTGGAACCCGTGAAGCCTCCCAAGAGCGGTAAAGCTCCGAAGGGATGAAAGGATTGTCATGTAGTACATTGAAGCCACAGAGATATGATAGTAAGCAATTAAATTTCATTAGATCAGTTTGATAAAGTAGCAGAAATAAAATTACGTTTTAATTAACAGTTTAAGATTAACAATTATACCAGAGTCCAGTCCAAAGGAAAGACAAGTAGTCTAACAGTACAGTCGATAGAAAGGAAAGACGTACCAAGAAGGTCGGGGGAAGCCCGACGCAGGTACCAGCTGGCAGCTACAAACTCGCACACCGGGAACCGCGGAAGTAGAACGAAGACGACCCACCTGAAAAATAGAGGTGAGCCTCGTGTCACTGGCCCGGTAGGGGTCACGCGGATCCCCACTGAAAAACACGAAATAACATGGAACGACAAAAACAGCAAGTGTAGTAAAGTAGGAAAACTACACTAGAAAGTTGTAAAAGAAGACCGGAACGGAAAGAGTAGGGCAACTAAAAGAAAAGGGAAAAGCCGTAGCTGAAGGAGAACACGGCTACCAAACTAACCTCGGCCCCCAAAGCTGACCTACTAGACAGGCAAGAGCCTAGGAAGAAACCTACACAGATGACAGACGACACGACATCGACCTCGAGTACAGCCACGGGAGGGCTAACCCGAAAAGGTCACGACGCACGAGAAACGACGAGAGTCATGCGCCAAGTGACTGACGTGCCCCACACTAGAAGAACGGCCGGATGCGTCCACTGACGTCTTATACTGCGCCACAAGTGTCTTCGTAGTGCCCCAGAATTTATATAAATAAATTTTGATTTATAAATGGAATTTTTGGGAATTTATTAGGAATTTATAAGGGCTAAAGAGATTAATAAATGGATTATTGAACTAATAAATGGGTTATAAGGCCAATGGTGTTAAATAATTAGCCTAGCCTATTCAATTAAGACTCAAAAGGTTTAAGGACCAAGCCCATTAAGTTTAGCCCATATTCTAGAAGGTTATTTAGCCTATTCATAAATTTGAAGGATAAATACTATTTTTATAGATAATTATATAGATAAAACGAGTAAAATAGTTTTATTAAATTAAAACTCTGAACACGTTGGACGTAACAGTCTATCGGGTGACCGCTAAAGTGGTGTAACGCACCTAGACACGACCGTTACACCTTGCTGATTCCGTAAGTTGAAGAACTTACAAAAAGATTGGAACTTTGGGATCCTATCTACAAGTGACCTAATTAGAAGGATGTGTAAGGTTGCTAAAGACTCTTAGGGATCATGTTTTGGCCAACTAAGGACTCTAGAATCGATCTAATCCTCAAACCCTAGTCAAATCCCTATAAATAGAACCCAATTTTGAACTGAGCGACCCTTACTTTTGGCTCGTGAAGAATCAAGGTAAGGAGATAGAATTTCGGGTAAGTTCTTTGGAACTTTTTATTTCCAATACTAAGGTCTAACAACTCTCAAAATTTCATGTTAGGAGATCAAGTAACCAAGGAGATAAAGGCTTCTAAAGTCGCTGGTTCTGTCATAGTAACCCAGGATTCAGAGCAAAGGACCACTGAAGATCAAGGAATTAGGACGCCCAAATGAGGTAATTAGAGTTTGGTGTTTTAGAACTTTTTGTTCCCCTTAGATTAATCTTCTTATCCTCCAAATTTCACCTCTTTAGGTCAAGGGATTGGAGAGTTAGGGCAACGTGAAGTTGCTGAAAAATTACAGGAAGAAGAGAACTAGGGCGTGTCTTGAAGACCCAAATTTTGAAGTATAAAGCCCAGGGAAAAGGTAGGTCATCTCATGAACAGTAAAAAGATCTCGTTAGGGATAAAAGCCCTCTGATTTGACTTGATTTCACGCATTATAGATTGTGAATTTCATGTTTTAGTAAGTTCATGCATACATGCATACCTTTAGCCTAACCAAAGATAAAAGATAGCATCTTGTTCATTCACTACGACCTATGCATATACCTGGACTTTACTTCGTTTATCATGACTAGACTAGTTAGTGATTATGATTCTCCTTGCATGGACATAGTTCTTTATCTTTACTATCAGCAGAAGCTCTGACGGATGAGGGTAGGACCGTCACAAGACTATAACTGCCTTACGATAAGCCGTCACACTGTTGTATTTAAATTGATCTGTTGTCTCTGACGCACCATAGCAGGAGTGTTACCATACTGTAACGGCCCCTCGACAAACCGTCACACGGACTGTAACGCGCCTATGCTAGACCGTTAGAACACTATTTTCTGTCAACTCGAGACGGAAAGGAAATTAGTCGAGTCTACTTATAAATAAGCCTAGTTATCTAAGTTTTGACCTGATATCATGACTTTGAGTTTGTTTATTGATTCATGATAAGAATTGCCTGATTACAAGCATTTTAAGTCATTTTGAGTTATGTTAATTTCATTAGGCTAAACTTTATAGTTTGTATTTAATTTATGATTTCAAATGATGTATTGACGGAGTTTCACATCGTTTCACAGTCTTGTCTATCTATAGAGTCATTTTCTTCAAGTACATGGCATATATTCTAGTATATGTCCATTAGTTCACACTTTGCACTATAGGAACATTATCTTGAACATGAGGACCTCTCTATTGGATATTCCTTCCAATGGATTAGGAAATCTTGTTTCAAGGCCTCCATAATTCTCCGTGAGCCTGGGATTCCCACTAGGACGCTGAGTTGGTTGTACCATAAAAGCCCAATCATTAGAAAACACTATCGATGGTTTCTATTTTTGGAGATGTAACGAATCAATGTTGGACCGTCAAGCTCAGATAACGGCCCAATAAAAGACCGTCACATTTAAACTGAGTCCAATTTATTGGTTCTGGATTCAGCCCATTGTAATGGATCAAGAATAGACCGTCACGTGAACGTAACGGCCCAGTGATTGACCGTCACCTTGCTAAGACTAGTTAACCCGAGGTTCGACCAAAGGGTTGATATTCTAAGGTCCCTAGATGGATTTATAATGCTCTAGGACTTGACATATTGTTTAAAGATACTTAATATAATGAATAGAAGATAAAGAATGTATCGTTATGCTGTCGATTTATTTCCATGGCATAACATAGTTCTAATATGATTATTGAAATTCCTTGTTCGAAATAGAAGCATTTCATTCATTAAAGTATTGTTATCATGAACTTTTTGAAGTTGTACATTTTTGGCCGTATTTTATTGCTTGAAACGTGGAAATAGTTTGATTTATACTTGAAGATGCGATCGAGCACTGATTGTATTCAAGGGCTCTATGCTAGTCTCCTCGGCTGATTGCCGGAAACATACTATTATAAACCATGGGGTATGATGCTACTGGCATCGTATTGCGCTGGGAGTATTTTCTTTATAAATAAGTGAAAATCCATGGTACGACATGACTTTCTGGCTTGATTGCTTGATATTCCACAGAAATTCACCAAATACTTACTCATAAGTAAAAGATGTTTGGATGATGATTACGTGGCATTGTTAGTACATTCTTGTTCATGAAAGGCCATATCATGTTCTTGTGACATTCTTGCTAGTTCATACTAGTTCATTCTATCCTACATGACCATCTTGTTGCTTTGGATTCTTGTGATTATTGCATTCGCATGATTTTACCTAAATTCTTTAGAGCTAAAATACTAATTACTTAAATATTGCTAATCATGTTGATGCGAAGATACCTACTGAGCAAGTGTGCTCATTACCTATTTCTAATCTTTACAGGAGATGGAAGTGAGTCGGGATCGGATTCGGAATATTCAAGTAGCGGGTCCAAGAGTGAATGAAGAAAGAGTGAAGACTTAGGAAAGTCTACATTGTTTAGATTGAGTCTATGTAATTTTCCTATTTCTTGAGTCTAGTGGAATGGAAAAAGGATGAAAATGTTATTGTACTTGAATACTTGATTATTAATGAATTAAAGTTGGAGTATGAGTAATTATCGTGCGATTGCATTCTTATGTGTGATTGTCTTGCGCTCTGATCATTCTTGCTTGCAAGAGGCTTACCATGCCAGCTGTTCGCGTTCCTCGAGCGAGTCTTCCGCTGTAATAAAGGCTCGAGGTGTGACAGTTAAGTTGGTATCAGAGCCTAAGTCTCAGGACTTAGGGAGAAAAATCATGTCATAGGATAAGTCCAAGGTTTAAGGACCCCTACCTATGAATTAAGGAAGAAATTCGCATACCCATGTGAGCACTAGGTAGAGCCCGTGATAAGATAGTTAATTAGCTTTAAGATTAATTTTCTTCCAATTTCATGAGAAATAACAAGTTGTTATATTTCCCTCAGGAACCTTATTATTACCATGGCCCATCGCGTAGATTGGAATGGCATGCAACAAACAGTAGCCGGCATTACTCAGGTATTACAAACCATGGCGCAAGCTGGCGCAGGGGCAAGAGCTAGTGACTTACATCGCAATTTCTGGAGTTTAAACCCTCTGCGCTTCTATGGTTCTTCTAATCCGGATGAAGCAGAGAACTGGATTGACGAGATGAACCGCATATTTGACGTCATCCAATGCACCGATCAGAAGAAGGTGCGTCTTGCTACTTTCCAACTCAACAAGGATACCCGTACATGGTGGAAGTCGGTTCCGGCACCTCCAGCCGATGCACCTCATACATGGGATGGTTTTCTCACCTTGTTCTGTGCTAAGTACTTTTCTGGGCATGTGAAAGAAAGAAAGGCTATGGAATTCACCTCTCTTTGACAAGGAATGATGACAGTGGCAGAATATGAATTACAATTCTCAAGGCTAGCACCTTATGCACCGCATCTAATCAGTACCGATATATTGAAGGCAAATTGGTTTATGGACGGGTTACGGCCCAGTTTTATTTAGCAGCTCGGGACACAGAATATCCATACTTATGCGGAGATGGTTTAGCGGGCATACTTATGTGAAAGGACCTTAGAAAAGGTCGAGAAATTGAAGGGGAAAAAAGAAGAGTCCAGCCGACGATCTGATCGACGTTATAAGAAAGAAAAGTTCAGCATCACGGAACCTTACAAAAGCCGTGATAGTAAGAAGCGATCCAGGAGCGGGAACGGTGGAAGTTCCCAGAAGCACAAGAAAGTCAAAGAAGAGAAGGAACAAGTTGCCACAGCTTGCACTTTTTGTGAGAAGTTCGACCATTCGGCTGAAGAGTGTTGGAAGCGTCTTGGCGCTTGTTTACGTTGTGGAAGCAGGGAGCATCGCATGGCGGATTGCCCCCTTATGAAGGACCAGACATCTTGTGGTGGACACAGGAGGCAGGCTCACCTCAATGCCGTTCTAGAGGAAGAGGAAGCGCCCAGGGATAGTGGGCTTATGGAAGGTACTCTTCAAATTTGCTCTCGTCCTGCATTTGTGCTATTTGATACTGGTGCCTCTCATTCTTTTATCTTCACTACTTTTGCAAAGACATTACCAATTGCATCAGTTCCCTTACCTTCAGATCTTGCTATTACCACACCCTTAGGTTCTGGAACAAAGCTTACCGACTATTATCCTGATAGCGAAGTACTAGTAAAAGGTCATAATCTCCCCGCAAACTTAGTATGCCTTAACATGGAAGGTTATGATGCCATTTTAGGGGTAGATTGGCTTGTAGATCCTGGTACTTATATCAACTGCCGAAATAGGATTGTATCCTTTTGAAAACCTGGTCTTCCAAGATTTTCTTTTCTTGGTATCAAATACAAGAAACACCCCACTATCATATCTTCTCTTCACGCTTGCAAACTTATCTCACAAGGATGTGAAGCTTTTCTTGCTTCTGTCATTATTACCAAATCCAAGAAGATTATCCTAGCGGACATTCCCATTGTAAATGAGTTCCCAGACGTGTTTCCATCCGAATTACCCAGTTTGCCGCCTGAAAGGGAAGTGAACTTCACTATTGAACTCATTCCAGGAGCATCACTTGTTTCTATAGCCCCTTACAGGATGTCCCCCACAGAACTCAAGGAATTAAAGAGGCAGTTGCAGGAACTACTAGACAAGTGTTTTATTAGACCTAGCACATCCCCTTGGGGTGCGCCAGTTCTTTTTGTCAAGAAGAAGGATGGCTCTCTAAGGCTATGCATCGACTACCGACGATTGAATCAACTCACAATCAAAAATAAGTATCCGTTGCTACGTATTGATGAGCTCTTCGATCAACTTTCGGGAGCAGAGTATTTGTAAGACCCCGAATAAATAATCAAGAATGACTATATTCAAAAATGAAATAATCAAGTTATACACTATATGATTAAACCCATCACCCATATACACATCAAAAATGAGCCAAATTAAAAGACGCCTCCATTTAGGTCGTCATTTAATTGAAGACCCCTAAGAAGGCGCCAATTTATAAAATAACGCCTCTATCCTAGGCGTCAGTTTCAGAAGTGACGCCACTATGTATGGGCGTCAAATTTCGTATTGCAGTAACGCAAGAAAATGTAATAGTAAGTAACGCCCCCTTGGCGGGCACCATTTTATAAATTGAAGACCCTTTGACGGGTGCCATTTTTAATTAACGCCCCAACCTTAGGCGTCATTTTCAAACTAAACCTGTTAATGTTCGGTTCGAACTGAGATGTTATCCTGGGTAAGCTTGATTGAGGAAAGGATCAATACGTGGGATGTCTAAGTTAATAAGGACTCTAAGAAGGAAGTTTCAATTCCCATCGAACTCCAACCCTATAGAGTCTCCAGAATCCTATAAATACCCATCCCCTTTCCATCGAACTCACGTTGATACTAATTGCCAAAGATGTCCTGCTGCTGCTGCTACTTCTCTTCTGCCTTGAAGTTCCTCTTCGTTCTGCTGCTCCTATTGTGCTGCTGCATTGCAGTTCTTCATCAGCATCTTCCTCTTGCTGTCAATACCTTGAAGGGAGGAAGCTGTCTTCTACTTCTTCTTCTGAAGGTTTTGGTTGTTCGTGGGAGGCTCCTGCTGTTCTTATCTGGACTAAAGGAGCTACTGCAATTGTTGCTCTTACCATCATCTTCCTGCCGGGAACGTAGAAAAATCATCCTCTTCTTCCTTGTTCCCACTACGTTGCTGAAGCTATTATCACCCTCATCATCCTACTGCATCTTTCGAGGGGTGCTGTTATTGTTTTGGGCAAAAGAGTTGCTGCTATATCGACTTCCAGAAACTCTGTTTGAAACAGAGTATCGTTCACAATTATTTTCTTCACCGTTCTTCAGCGTCTGTCAACCAAACCACCCAACCAAGGTAAGTTTTCTCAAGACTTAGCAAAACTCTACAATTAGTAAGTTATAAACATGCATACTGTAAGAATTACCGATTTCATTTTTGATAGAGGTTTATCAGTTTTATGATGATTTCTGTATTTCTTGAAATAACGCCCCCGATTAAGGCGTTATTTTAATTTGACGCCTTATCAATAGTCGTCAATTGAACAGTCAATTAATAATTATGCATGATCAAAATTTAATAACTATGAATCCCTACATGAAAAAATGATGCATGATCATACTAATAAATTCCTGATATTTTTCTCTATCTGTTCATGTCAAATGATTCCTGATCAGACATATTTTATAAACCTTGTGTCTGTGATTGTAGCTGCCCGGTGCAAATCATATGACAAAGAATTAGCGACCCTGACTAGGTCGTTATTTTGAATGAACGCCCCTATACATAGGCGTCAATTTGTGATAAATAGTGAAAATGGGAATAAAATTCCTGGACAAAATAATTGACGACGTACATGCTACCCTTTTATTTTATATAAGACGCCCCTGACTAGGGCGCTATTTACAGAATTAAAGCCTTCATGAGAGGCGTCATTTTGATAATAAATGAAATGTTTAAAGATATTAATCTATATGCAATGACTGAGTGAACAGCCGTCATTTGATAAACTGACGACCCTGACAAGGGCGTCAATTCATAAAATGAAGACTCAGATCCCAAACGTCATTTTACTGATAGTCATGTTTATACGTGGTTTCTGTAACCCACTTGTTGACACCCGTTTTATACCGATAATTTGAGTCGTTTCTCTTACTCCCATTAGTTGATGCCTTGAGTTGTCCATCATTCATTGGGCCATTTTTTGTGGCACGTCTTGGGCTCATTTTATGGATCGTCTCCCTCCTTGGTGAAGTCCGTATCAATTCGGGGCTTATTGGACCTTGGCTTTGATCGATTGAATGTGGCTTGTGAGAACCAAGTGTCCAAGGACATGAACGATCCAACATCCGCCGTTCTAGACTAGGGCGGTTGAGACCACTCCGTTCATACATTTTTTTTAATTTCTGAGGACTTTTCCGAATATTCATCGACAGGCTGTGGTGCGGCCCTATTAGGACCGTTCAACTTAATGGACAGGCTTATTACAACCGCCTATACCTCAGAGTCCTACGCGTGCCCATTTTCTCAGATAATTATCCAATTATCCGAATTATCACCGACATGGTGAAACGGTTGGCTATTGGCCGCTCTACACTAGAACGGTCTCACTAGAACCGTTCATCTTTGAGGGTCCAACGGCGGGCGTTTCGGCCAGTTAGAGAGATAATTGGGTTGATTTTCTGATTTTTCGAATTTCCACCGGCAGCTTAGACGGTCTGAACCAGACCACCCATATGTTGCGCGGTCTATCGTAAGACCGCTCATCCCGTAGAACGAGGCTTTTTAACAAGATTTTCATCCCTTTCATTCATGGCTTTATCCTCAGTTTATTTTGATGATTTCTCCGTGGATAATTAACCATTTTTGGTGCCGTTTCGACTGGATAAGAGATCATGATAATATCTATGATTTATCTTTTATAATCTCGACCTGAAAATATCTAAAAACCCCAATTTCGAGGCTGGCTTTCTAGGCTCTATAAATAGACCCTAGTGACCGGACGTCGAAAAGGGGGAAGATTTTGGTCGACGGCGAAGCCCTGTCGCATTTCCGAACGACCTAGCACCAAGGAGGGAGGCTCTCTACGTCCTTACGAGCCTCCGGTTCAGGGAGTAGTCTGTGTGTCGAGTCATAGCGTCATTTTTTGATTTCTTCGTCATCTGTTGCATGCATTGTTCTCTCTCTGCGTTTCCCTCGTTTTTCTCCCCATGCACACACCCACCTACGTTTTTGTCACCCTAGGGGTTTAAAACCCCCCAGGTATCCCCCTTTCCATTTGTTTATGCTTAATTCTTCTTACATGAACGCGTACTACGTCATTTAGCTCTAATCTGGGTGTTCCTTCTGTGTCTTCATACTGTTTTGCAGGTCATCACTTCATCAGCACGAGGCCCATCCCCTCTGGCCGGCCGGAGAGGGTGGAGGTGAACCCTTTTGCAACTCTTGGCATGGTGGGCTTGTGCGGTTCCTTTAGGCCCGTTCAAGGATACGAGCGGCATCCTCTGCACCGCCCTTCCTCCTTCTGCTGTTCACTTCAAGCCGCCCATCTTCCAGGAGTTCTTCTTCACGCGCGTTCGGAAGCACTCTTAGACGGCCTATCGTAGGACCGTGTGTCTTTAAGGCGGTTCCGCATCGACCGCGCCTCCTCCCAGTGCTGCATCAAGGCGAGTGTCTCCCCTTCCTTTCCAAAGTACGGTATGCTAGTCACGTGCTGCGCTTTGGTGGCGATCACGGTCACTCTCTATTTTTCTCCCTCCTCTCACTGCGTTTCGTTTGTTTTACTTGTGATATTATTGCTTTATTCATAACATATCATCCGCCAAGTGAGGAGAGGAGAAATATATATCTACACCCCTTTTGTGGCGATCACGGTGGGACTCCTAATGCCCATCGTGCTGTTGAGATTGCTGACCCTCCTTCTTTGTTTCCAAGTTTTTTCTTCTTCCCAAGATTGATTTGCAGGTCGGGGTGCGTTTCCGTCCCCTGGGACCTGAGCGGTTCCCCCAGAGCCCCCCAACAACAGGCACGGTTGAAATTCCACCATTCAACCCCTGCAGTCAACTCAGCTTCGCCGGTCTTTCCTGTTACAGACGGTGCGATATAGACCGTCTATACGCCAGAGCGGCCTGGATCCGGCCGTTCAGTTCTCCAGCACAGGTACGATTTGCTCTGTTCTTATTGTAGGCACGCGGCTGATAGAGGACCATTTGTGAGGTTACACGGTTGTCCAGTGACCGTCCTTCTGGTATTTTCTGCCATTGCTCCCTCGTGTTTTGCTCCCTCGTGTTTTTAGGTCCTGTGGTTGCTCTGTAGTTGTGTTTTCTCCCTGGGTTAGACGGTCCCACACAGACCGTTCTACTGTTGGAGCGGTCGCAGAGGGGCCGTTCATATGGTGCCATAGTGTATTTATGTTATACTTTGATTGTCATATTTCATGTGGTTTGCCATGGCTAGTGCTATTCATTGATTTCCCCCCTGCTCTCTTATCATCATTGCATCACCATGCTCTTTATTGTTCATGTGTATACTTGCTCATTGATTGATAGCTGCTAGGCTAGTTTGTGCATGCACTCCGGTGCGCATAGGAGCATCGATCTTTTCTCATATTAGTTGCATTCCTACCGAGGTAGGGTTTCCTATCGTCTCCATATTCCTTGGAGCCGACTAGGGACCTTGCCGAGGACCTCCGTAAGCCCCCGTGAGCCGTGGATTCCCACACGGACGCCGGGCGGGTTGTACCGTATCCACCCCCAGTATAGGGTTGCATCCGCGAGTGAGAGATCCTGATAGAGTCATACAGTCCTTCATTTCTTATCCCAGCTAGGCGCCTAGTGGTTGAGAGGATTTATATCTTCATTAATCCACTAAAGCTCAAAGAAGAAGATCTAAGGAACTGACGAGCATCATTTTAAGAACTTGATTGCATTACCGGGTGATTCTGATCTCATCTCTCTCCATTGTATGCTTGGTAGTTACTTGGTAGATCTAGTTGATTAGTTTTGCTGGTTCTAGTCCTAGGTGTCTTGGTGTATGTGGGATTGCTTCTGTCCCTCAGGATCATCTCCTAGGGTCCGTTCTCATTTCCATTCTTATTTCAACCCCTTGTTTGATTCAGCTTACCCGATGTCGTCCTACGACTTCTCTCAGTCTCACGAGGACTCTCTTCCTCGTGGTCTTCTCGAGGACCCACCTCGGGTCGCCCATATGCAAGGAGGAGAGGGCAATGCCCCTCCGCTCCCGACCGTTCTTGGTGAGGGTTCTCCACCCTCTCTTTCAAATCCCTCCATTCAGAATCCCGCCAGTCAAATCCTCAACACGATGGCTCAGCTGGATCTGACCCAGCTCTATCTCATCCGGCAGGCTTTACAAGGGGGCGATGCCCCGACCCCAGTTCTTCCTCGTGGCACGACTGTTGTTGCCACCACTTCCCCCGTTATCGGGACCACCTCTGTGGCTCCCGTTGATCTCACGCCTCTCCGTCCTCAGATCCTTTGCTCCTCTAACATGGAAATGGGCCAGGCCTCCACCTCGGTCCATCAACAGCTTGATAAGGGGAAGTCTCAGATCCCCTCCATGCCTTATCTTGATCCGTACACCACAGCTTCTCCATCGCCGCAGGCCCTCGTGGCCCCGACGGATTTTGTTAGGTTGCAGCCGGGGGCTGCTCAGCTAGCTCGCGCGGATATGGGCCCCTCCTCAGCCCATTATCCCTCTTACGCGCCGCTCCTTTAGATGGCTCACCCTCCGGCTTCCTATCCAAATATTGCTCTTCCTGCTTCTTCTCCCCCTTCCCGGGAACGGGAGATCCTTGACAAGTGGGCTGCTATGCAGCAACAGATTGATCTCCTCCAAAGGCGGGTCGGTCCACAATCCCTTGCTGACGTCCCTATCCCTAACTTCAGGGACATTCATTTTCCAGCACAGTCTGAGCTCCCTGTGTACCGTAAATACGACGGGAATGGCAACCCGTTCATCCATATTCGGGAGTTCTTGTACGAGTCAACATAGTTCCAGCAGGACGAGCGCCTGATGGCCTATTTGTTCCGCCGATCGTTGGAAGGGGTCGGTCTGGAATGGTTCTACACCTTGCCTATGGAGGAGGCCGAGAATTTCAAGACAGTCAAGGAAAGGTTTATACAAAGATTTCAAGACCGGGTTGGACCCGAATACTCCTTCACTGATTTAGCGGCAGAGAAGATGAAGCCGGAGGAAGATTTTGCAACCTATGCAGATCGTTGGAGGCAGATGGCCTCACGTGTGCCCGGGCAGATCCCGGAACAAGAAAAAGTGAAGTTATTAATTTCCAATGCTACGCCGACTTTCAGGAACATTTTGGCAATGAATGATATCTCAAACATGCACCAGCTATACAGCAGAGCTCGGTTCATACAAACCCAGTTCAAAGACTCCCCCATCCATTCTTTATTCGAGGCACAGAAACCCAAAGCCACCAAGAAAACCCAAGGCCCCGTCATTGAGGGAGTACAAATTAATGAGCAGGTCCATGTTGTTCAATTCCCCCATCAAGCCTCTCCACCTCGCTTCCCGCAGCCTCAGCGCAACCCCCAGTTTGCCACTCCGCCAATTCCCCAGCACACCTTCCAAGTCCCGCAATACCCTCAACAGGCACCTCCGCCACCCCAACAGCCTCAGCGGCCCCCGCAGTACAATAATGTTCCTCCACCCGCCGCCTATGGCTCTGCTCGACCAGCTCCGAAAAGGGCTCATTACCCTCCACTTCCGGAGACTTTGCCAGATATTTTCTCTGCTCTAATGTATACTGGTGATCTTCAGTTGCCTCCTGAGCGTCCGAACTGGAACCTGGCTGCCGATCAATCCCGATATTGCATATTCCATCGGCAACCCGGGCACACGATAGAACGATGTTATCAGTTCAGAGATCTGGTGTATGACTTGCATGAGGGCTAGAGAATTGATTGGGCCCAGATGCACCAGTTGATTGAGGATATCAAGCAGAGGCAGAGACAGGCCAGGCCGCAGCAGGCGGCGCCTCAGCAGCAGCAGCAGCAACAACCCCAGCAGCAACAACAAGACCTCGGGATCCATCAGAACCCCATGCCAGTACATCAACCTGCTCCTCAGCAGCAACAGCAGCCGCCGGCACCGGCCCCAGCACAAGTAAATATGGTCCAGCGCCCGGCCCCCAACGCTGGGTGGACGTTTGATGATGAAACCCTCGCACACCTCTTGGCCTTCCACCACCACTACTCTCCCGCACCTACTATCCCCTCCATTCTCAGACCCGCTATTTTGACCACCACACCACTGGTCGCTCCCTCCACGTCACCCCTTAGGCCCATTACACTCCCCTCCGCTCCTCCCGTCCTTCCGTCGCCGCCCACCGTACCCTCTGTTATTTCCCCTCCGCTTAAAACTTCACCCCTTCTCCCTCCACCAGGGCCTATTAAACCCACTTCCGCCATCCTCACCCCCATTTCTACGCCACTTACCTACCCCACCGGGCCAAGCGGGGGCCCATCTCAGCCCATGCCGGCACCAAACTGTGCCCTTCGGAGCGGGCGTCCTTTCCAGAGAATTTTCCCCCCTTCCGGTGCATCTGCACCTAACATCCAAGTTCATCCCCCCACAGCTGAAACATAGGAAGTAGACCCCGTGCCGGGCACAAGATATGACTTATTGCAGCATTTAGACCGGATGCCGGCTAAAATCTCAGTGTTAGAATTGATCAAGAGGTCGCCACTCCACCAAGATGCCTTAAAGACCTTCCTGCAGAAAGTGATGGTGAGTGAAGACGTGGCAATGGATAGCCTGCCCTCGGTCTTGGCAACGATTACTAAGGGGCCTTCTATTTCATTTTCCGAGTCAGAGTTAGCACCCCCTGAAGCACGACAGATGCCATTATGCATTACCATTTCTCTAAACAAAATGGCCGTAGAGTCTGCACTTGTAGACACGGGCGCGTCAATAAATGTGTGTCCATTGAGTACCCTTCGTGCTTGCAATATATTAGAGGACATGCTCCAGCCGACACCGACTACAATAGCAGCCTATGATAACTCCAGACGTGCTTGTCACGGGGTGGTGACTGTGCAGGCCGAGCTAGGGCCCTTAGTTATGGATGTGGAATTTTATGTGTTGGACATAGACCCGATGTTCAAAGCCATTCTGGGTCGTCCATGGTTGAATAGTTTGAATGCCGTCCCCTCGACAGCCCATCAATGTTTAAAATTCCCATTCCAAGGACGAGTGGTCAAAGTGAAGAGTATTTCCACGGTTCAAAATGTTGATGCCATAGCCGCCAAGATTCTGCCTACATTGTGGCCAAGCAACAAGCATGTTCTCTCCGTCATGGACTTGAACTATTCGTGGGCATATGCGTCACGCAAGCCCACCGCTGCACCAGTCAACGTGAAAGTCAAGCCCATAATGAGAGATTCTAAAGGTTGCCACATGATTCTAAAATTGGGCTATCAGCCCGGTTTAGGTCTCGGCGCGCAGTTACAGGGCCAGACCAACCCCGTTCCCAAAGGAAGGAAGATGGGTCGTCGGGGCCTCGGATACCGTGAATCCTCCATGTCGATGCTCGGTGATTCTGGGCCATTGACCTGGGATTACCGGCAACATTTTGTGAAGGGTCCGTTGCAGCCTGGCACCTTGAAGACCTTGCCGTCCAGCCCTGAAGAGAAGATAAACGAAGCCTGTGCTGTTGCTGATCCACCACCGTCACTACAAGGATTGGTCGGTGACTTGGAAGATCTTTCTGATTGCTTTATGAAGTTGTTTCATGAAAAAGAAGCCAAGCCGAAGAAGAAGGAGACGCAGCTGGTGAAGCGTCCTCTGATGCCATTGGTCCGTCAGGGGCCACGGGAGATGGGGAGCTCTGTCACTACTTATTCTATATCCCCATCCCATCTTACTTCCTGGTTTCAACAGTTGGATTTCGTTCCCCGTTCCCCTCCAATTGTGGTCGACCCGTACTTCACAGAGAGACCCGAGATTTTATTTGTTCCGTGTGCTTGCGGGCGCTGCCCGCCCATTGATCTATCAACCCTGTTCACTCCTCCTCCCTCGGGAGCTCAGCTCCATGAAATGTGGTTCTCCTCTTCCGACCCCTTCTTTGACTGCATTTTCCCTGAGTTGTTTCCTATGCAGTTACCTCCTCCTCCATCCTCTTCCTCCTCCTGCTACGTGATCACCTCCAGCCTCCAAAAAAAATGCCAATTTCAAAACGGAGGTCTCCTTGGAAGATTACGCTATGTTCTACCCAGATTCCCAGGGGCACGAGACCCCTGTTTCTTTTCCGGTAGACTTCTTCTCCCCTAGATTAGATGTACAGTGCGCAGAGTCTCCTAGGATAGTCGAGTCGGTCAGAATAGAATCTAGTTCGTGTCTAGTCAGCCCATCCACGTCTGCGGCACCTGCCGTAACGCGTCCTCCCAAAACCATTCCCGATAGGTTTCTGCAAGATTTGGCTGGAAGATGTCATGCCCTGTTGAAATGTCCTGAATTCGTAGAGACCGTGATTATCTTGGAAGATGATGAGGAAATCGAAGGGGTATGGAGCAATGATGGATTAGGAGTATATGAAATTATGAATGAGAAGGACCCAACGGATGATGAGGAAGATGAGGTGGATGACACTGCCGATTTATACGCACAAGGTTTGATGAAATTTGACGAACCTTCCGCGGTAGTGGATGAGCCCACTAAGGAGATCAATCTCGGAACAGGAGAGGATCCCAGGCCCATACTTATCTCTGCTAACCTCCCTCCTCAAGTTGAAGAGGAGCTTGTCAAAGTTTTGAGGGAGTACAACGATTCTTTTGCCTGGTCCTACGAGGACATGCCCGGTCTTGACCCCGCGCTGGTTGAACATAGATTGATTCTCAAACCAGGGGCAACACCTGTTAAACAGAAAGTAAGGAGATTCCACCCGCAGATGGCCTTAAGAATTAAGGAAGAAGTTGATAAATTGCATAAGGCCAGGTTCATTAGAGTTGTGATGTATCCACAATGGGTGGCAAACATAGTCCCAGTAATGAAGAAGGATGGTAAAATTCGAATTTGTATTGACTTCAGGGACTTGAACAAAGCATGTCCGAAGGACGATTTTCCACTTCCTCACATCGATGTCTTGGTCGATAATACAGCTGGGTACGAAGCACTCTCCTTCATGGATGGTTATTCTGGGTATAACCAAATCCTTCTGGCTCCGGAAGATCAAGAAAAGACCTCGTTCACCACGCCTTGGGGCACATACTGCTACGTCGTTATGCCATTCGGATTGAAGAATGTAGGTGCCACCTATCAAAGGGCGATGATGGCCATCTTCCACGATATGATGCACGTCTACTTGGAAGCTTACGGGGATGATATTTTAGTCAAATCGAGGTCACAAGAAGAACACCCCGCCATTCTAGCCAAGGTGTTGCAAAGGGCTAGGGAATACAAGTTAAAGATGAATCCAAAGAAATGTGTGTTCGGAGTTGCATCAGGGAAATTGGTCGGGTTTATAGTTAGCAAACGGGGGATTCAGATCGATCCGAACAAAGCAAAGGCCGTTATGGAAATGCCGCCGCCGAAGAATATCACTGAACTTCGAGGTCTGATCGGGCGTTTGAAATTTATCAGGAGATTCATATCTCAGCATTCGCAAAGATGCCGCCCATTTTATGAATTACTAAAGGCAGGCGCAAAATTTGAATGGAATGAACAATGTCAGAAGGCCTATGAGGAACTCAAGGTCTATCTGTTCAATCCCCCGGTTCTACAACCACCCGTCCCTGGGAAACCCCTGATCCTGTACATTTATGTGATTGAGGACTCCCTAAGAACTGTCCTGGCACAGGTAGACGATGAAGGAAGGGAAAGGGCAGCGTACTATCTCTCAAGGTTATTTAATCCCGCTGAATCTAAGTACACTGCCATGGAGAAGACCTGTGCAGCACTGGTGTGGGTAGCGCAGAAGCTTAAACACTATTTCCTCGCCCACGAGGTTAGGCTCATCTCTAGAATGGACCCCATTCGTTATCTTTTGGAAAAGCCTGTCCTTTCTAGTCGACTAGCTCGCTGGCAGAGCTTTCTTTCCCAGTTCGACATCACCTTCATAGTGCAGAAAGCAATCAAGGGATATGCTATTGCCGAACACCAGGCTCATTATCCTATCCCTCATATTGATTCTATCCAGGACGAATTCCCCGATGAACACCTGGCAGTGATTACTCATCTTCCTTTCTGGTCTCTTCATTTTGATGGTGCCCTCAATTCCCAGGGCAGCGGAATTGGCGCCGTTCTTCTCACTCCGGAAGGAGTAACTATCCCTGTGGCGTATCAACTCTTATTTCCTACCACTAACAATGTAGCCGAGTATGAGGCTCTCTTTGCCGCTCTGAAGCACGCCTACATCTTGGGCGCGTGATATCTTAACATCATAGGAGACTCTCAATTGGTGCTGCGCCAAGTTTTGTCAACTTACCGCACCCGTGACCCTAAGCTTAAACCCTATCAAGATCTAGTCACGCTCTTGGCTAGGCAATTCAGGAATCTCGTCTACATTCATACTCCTCGTTCTCAGAACATCTTGGCTGATGCCCTTGCATCGCTCGCTTCTTCCCTATCATTTCCCCTAAGTCGTGCCACTGAGACCATTGTGGTCCAACGGCTAGATGTTCCCTCTCTTCAGGATCCCTGGTTTGACAACCTTAGGAAGTCTGTGGAGAAGAAGATAGAAAGGGAAGAAGTGAAAGAAGTATCGTTAGCTGAGCTCGAGGAGATCATCGAAGAAGAGGAATTGCCGTGGTTTTATGAAATTGAGCAGTATTGCAAGGATGGTACATTTCCGGAAGAGGCAAACGCTGGGCAGCGAAAGGCCATTAGAAGAGTTGCCGCGAGATACACTATCATTGCTGGTGAATTATATAGGCGGGCTCTGAATGGAGTTCTAATGAGGTGCCTAGATGACGAAGAAGCTTGGAAAGTCGTGGAAGCAGCCCACTCCAGCGAGTGTGGAGGGCATGTGAATGGACAGGCGTTGGCGAAAAATATTCTTAGGCAGGGCTATTACTGGCCAACCCTAGAACAAGATTGTTCCACCTATATCCGTAGGTGTCTTCAGTGCTAGATCCACGCCGACAAAATCCACGCTCCCGCTTCTTCTCTTCACCCCTTGTCTGCTCCTTGGCCATTCTCCATGTGGGCGTTTGATATCATTGGACCCCTCGGTGATCCGAATTCCGCAGTTAAACAGAAGTCCTTCATTTTGACGGCTACGGAGTACTTCACCAAGTGGGTGGAAGCTGAAGCTTATGCAGAAATCAAAGCCACCACGGTATGCCGCTTCATTATGAAGAACATTATCTCGCGGTTTGGGGTGCCAAGCGACATCGTCACCGACAACGGGCCTCAATTCGTCTCGCAAGAACTCCAGGACCTCTGTAAGAAATTCAACATAGCTCTGCATCATTCATCACCATACTACCCCCAAGGTAATGGCCAGGCTGAGGCCACGAATAAAATCCTTCTTAAGATTATCAAGAAAACATGCGAATCACATAAATTTGCTGATTGGGCCGACAAACTGATAGAAGCTCTATGGGCTTATCGCACCTCTGTCCACACTCCCACAGGGCAGACTCCCTTTGCTCTCACATATGGGATGGAGGCAGTACTCCCATATGAGATTCTGATCCCTTCCCTAAGAGTGCAGCTGGATAAGGAACTTAATCTTGACGAACGTCGAGAGGCACTGCTAGTCCAACTGGAACTCTTAGACGAGAAAAGGTTGAATGCGGCCAATCATGTTTCAGTATATCAAAAGCGTGTCTCGCGATATTTTCAAAAGAAGGTCATCGAAAGAAAATTCAAAGTAGGTAATATGGTTTTGAAATGTAAATTCATCAGGTCAGCAGGTCCCAGGTCTCAGCTACAACCCAACTGGGAAGGGCCCTTCGTAATCAAAGAAGCTTATCCAGGTAACGCGTATCGTCTGATCAACGCGGAGAGTGAAGAATTGCCGAACCCGTGGAATGGGTTGTATTTAAAACGTTTCTATCCATAAAAGATGGAATCAGTAACGGTTCAATGGCATGGTATACCCCACTAGATTGCGAAAGGAGGACCCAGGTCCAGCATCTCACACACTACACGATTGCCTGTGGTTCGGTATTTTCTCATGCTACCCGACACCGTTTCTCCTTTGGCCATGCTCGGGGAAAGGTGGAAATCCTTGTATTTCCTCTCTCTCGGCTGAAGATAGGGGCAAGTGGTGAATAAGGGGGTGAGAACTGACCTAGACCCCCCATTAAAAGAGGTCTCAAATAGGGGCAATTCGTTAAGACCTCACTCCGCAAAAGAAAGAAAAGGAAAGCAAGAAGAAAAAAAGAAAGAAAAGGGGCTAAATCAAAAGATAAGGCCGAAAGCACATAAGGCTCGAAGCTCTCAAAATCCCCAAAAGAATACAACTAGGCATGGCAAGAGTGGCAGTATAGTTTCCGTGCGGGACGTTATGAGCCCGGTCGCATGCGTGCCTAGAACGGATGAAGGTTCGATAATGGATACAAAGCCCCGGCGCAACAGACCGGATTCTTTGAAAAGGGGGTGTCCTGGGAAAGAACTCAAGCCCTAAAAACCTCTATAACTGTCGTCAGCTTTCCCACTCGATCTTTTTTTTACTTTCCCAAGGAATGAATCCCACCCCGGATATGGCCTTGGTAGAAACACCGTTGAGCAAAGTTGACTCTATTGTGTCCCTATGATTTTGATGATGTCTCAGACTATAAGTCATTTCTTTATCTCAAGATAATCTCATGTTTCATCATGTAAGTGAATGGATTAAACAGTAAGGGAATGTCCTGTTCAATTGAACTATTTGACCAAATGAATTTTAGTGTTGCTTGAGTCTTAATGTCTTGATGGTTTCAACACTATGAATTTCTTGTGAACAAAAAAGTTTCTTTGTGTTAACGTAAATCCTCGAGCCACTTCAGGTAATATTGGGAATTGTTTTCGTGTCACTTAAGCCACACTTCGTGTTGCTTTCCCTCACCAACATGAAATGATTTCGTGTCGTCTGAGCGTACAACACTCCGTGTTGATTTCCATGCTTGACAGGAAAACTCGTATGAGGTAATACTTCGTGTTGTTTTACCCTTGTGCTCTCATGTCTTCATGTCGTTTCTCTTTGTCGCTTTGTGACTTCACCTCGTGTAGGTTTTAGTTTTGGTCTTCGTGTTGTATTAACTCTTTAGACTTCGTGTCCTTCTCGCCTTGACCACACTCCGTGTCAATTCCGTATCATGTCTTCGTGTCGTGTTTCTGAAGCAGCTCTAATAGTTCTGATGAACCTCGAGTCGTTTCCCTGTAGACCTCGTATCGTTCCTGCTTAGTAACCACACTTCGTGTCAGTTACTGTTGTTTGTGTGTCTTCGTGTCGTTTTTGTTCCACTGCGTGCAGAACATTGCAGCACCTCGTGTTGCTTTTTGTGCCACCTCGTGTCGCTTCTCTCTGTCCTCTAGTTGCATCTCGTGTCATCTTTTATGACTTGCTTGTTGTTGCAACCACTTCGTGTCGTTCTTCTTTTTACCTCGTGTTGTTTTCAACTCGTGTCGGTTACTGTTTTGACTCCATGTTGTTCTCGTGCCGTTCTCATTACTGATTATTATATCATGATGTTTTTACTTCGTTCTGTAGTCATCGTATGTACCTCGTGTCGTTCTTGTTTCACTTCGTGTCGTTATCCTCGTTGTGTCTGTTCTGTTACAGTGTACCTCGTGTCGTTCTTTTCCTATCTCGTGTACTGGTCACGTCGTGCTGTTATCATATACCTCATGCAGCTTTAGTTTTAGTGGCCATACTGCGTGTTAATAGTTTTTATCTTCTTACAGGTACGAGGAAGATTATTCCCTAATAAAGGGGGTGCACGTGATCCAAGATAATAGGAACCAATCCAATAAGGTCACGTGGCAGGAAGGTTCTGGATCGAGCGTGGGACCACGCGTTTTGTGCCCTATCCACCTGCTGCCGCTATAAATAGAAACCTTCGTCCACCGATGAAGGTGATCAGAGCCAAGAAAGAAAAGGCAGTATTGCAGAGAGCTCGATCCACCAGTAAAGAGAAAGAAAAAGAGAGATAGCAGTGAAGAGAGAAAGAGAGTTTGCAGTATCGGGTTTCTGAAATTGCTTCCCAGGAAGCTACATTTGTATTAACTCTCAGTATCGAATGTTTTCTCGATCAGTCTTTAGTTCCTTTTCTGATTTTCTTTATGTGTTCTTCATCTATTTCTGATCTGTTCCCCTCCGGTGTGTGGAGGAAGGGAGTCTATCTCCGGTTTCCCTCTGGGTTGCAGAGGAAGAGAGATCGCTGATCTCTGGTGTTGCTAGTGACGGGTTGTCATTAGCAGGTTCCCTCTGGTGTGTGGAGGAAGGGAGAGGCACTCTCCGGTTCTGTTCATGCTGGGTGCTAGAACAGGTTACAAGCTTTGTGGGTAGCAAAGCTTGGTTGAGGGATTTGTCTCCCTTGGGTTTTCAAGCTGTTTGGCAGCAAGTTGTTCGCAGACTGAGTCTGCTGTGCTCTAGCAGTGGCTAGTGGAATCCTCACTCTAGTTGGAGTGAGGGGTGGATGTAGATTGCGGACTGCAGTCGAACCACCTAAAAACCGGTTGTCTTCTCTGTGGTTTGCGATCTTTATCAGCGCTCTCTATCTGCTTGTCTCTTCGACTAGTTGTGTGTTCAGCTCTTATCATCATTTTGTTATTCGATCTTGATTGGTACCTGCATTTGCAATTCCTTGTGTGCTAGTTTAGAAGGGGCATAAGCGGTAGATTTATTTTCTCGCCTAAGCTTTGCAAACTGGGAGTGATCTATTCATCCCCCCCCCCTTTTTACATCACTCTCGCTGCGCTAACAATTGGTATCAGAGCAGGTTTACGCCATGTGGACGAACGGTCAAGGAAATGGTGGTGGTCCTAGAACCTTCATGGCCGAAGGTCAATCCATTAGTCGCCCTCCTTATTTCGATGGTAGTAACTATCTGTTTTGAAAGAACAGGATGGAAGTGTTCATCAGAGCTCAGAGTCATAAATTGTGGAGAGTAATCACGGTGGGGCCATATGAGCTGCCACCAAACGAGGATGCTTGGACAGATGATCATGTGAAGCTCTCGTCACTCAACTGGACGGCGCTGAACATAATCCAGTGTGCTGTTCATCCAGAGGAATATGCGCGTATATCTGCGTACAGAACTGCCAAGCGAATGTGGGATGAGCTGCAATTAATTTATGAAAGTACAGCTCAAGTGAAAGCCTCGAAGGTAAATCTCTACACCTCCAAGTATGAAATGTTTAAGATGAATGCAGATGAGAATATAACCGAAATGTATGCCAGGTTATCCTTGATCACTAACACTCTTAAAGGGCTAGGGAAGGATCTTGCAGAGGCAGATATAGTCAGGAAAATCCTTAGATCTTTATCCCCGGCATGGCACACTAAGGCCATTGTGATTGAGGAGTCAAAAGATTTGACTGTCTTAACTATGAATGAACTCATAGGATCCCTGATGACCTATGAGATGAACTTCCAAGGAGGTGGAGAAGGTAGTGAGAGGAAGGGTAAAAATGTAGCTCTAAGAGCTTCCCGCAACAAGGGTAGTAAAAGTGGGAGCAGCAGCAGTAGCCCCGAGTCTGAGTCCGAGCTTGAAGGTCTTTCAGATCTCGACCAGGGGGAGCAGGCTATGCTCACTCGTCAGTTCAGAAAGTTTCTGAGGACAAAGGGGAAGACCTTCAGGAAGAAGAACCCACACTCTTTTAACAAGAAAGCTGAGTTTACCAATTACAGGGATAGAAATCCTAAGAAACTGACTTGTTTTAACTGTAACAAACAGGGACACATGAAAGGCGAATGCCCAGAACTCCAGAAGAAAGGTCCCTATCTTCAGAAGAAGTTCACAAAGGTGCAGAAGAAGAAAAAGCCACAGGCGATGGTCTGCACATGGAGCGAGGAAGAAGAATCTCTCGAAGACACTTCCTCGGGGGAATATGAAGAAGGAATTTGTCTTATGGCAAACAGTGAAGAGGAGGTAATAAACGTTTTTGAAAATTTCTCAATTGATGACTGGGAGGATGCTTATGGTGACTTGCTAGATAAATTTAATTCACTTAGCAAAGAGCACAGAGTTCTGAAAAGAAAATTTAACACAAATGTTGAAGAACAAACTCTGGTCTGTGAGGAAAATGCAAAGCTCAAAGAACAACTAGAAGAAATGACCTCACAAAGGAAAGAGAATGATAAGCTTAGGGGAGAAATCCAAGAAAGTAAAAAACAGCTCAATGAATTCAAAACTAAAATTGAAGAAAGCATGAGTGAAATCAGAATGAATTCAGAGAAATATGAAGCTGTGAAGAAAGTAAATGCTGAACTTCTAAAGAATTTAGAGTTTCTCCAAAAGGAGCTGGAAGACAAACAGAAAGTCTTAGAGAAGTTTGTCCAAGGAAAGACTAGCCTAGATGCTATACTAGGAACTAGGGTCAATTTCAATAAGGAAGGTCTAGGCTATGACCCAACCAACAAGAGACCCTTGCAATTCAAGACTATCACCTTCTGTCCAGAGAAGGGAAAAGAAAAGCTGGACACACCATCCAGCTCAAATAGCTCTAAGAAAACTCAAAGTCCTAAAGAGAACACAACAACCAGTACTGGACAACCATTCAAGATTGGAATGAACTTTATGAAGAATAACATTAAGTCCATTCACCAGAACACAAATGGTAGCTGAACCAAGAAAACAAATCAGAATAATAGCTGGAATTATAACAATCAGATGGGTCCAAATAAGACCTACTGGAGGAACAACTTTCATGGTCAAAGATATACCAATTAACAAGCCTACAGGAAATTTCCTAGGAATAGGAAGACCGATGAAAGGAATAGAACTCATTTCTCCAGTTTAGCTGGATTGAACTTTAATAAACCTGAAAGGAGGGTGCCAGAGAAAACCATGCTGAAACAAATCTGGGTACCCAAACACTTGATCAGAGATTTAAACAATGTACTTGGACCCAACTCATCTTGGGTTCCAAATCACTCTGCTTGATATACATGTGTAGGTCGGCCTGGCAGCTGAAGACAACAAGTGGTACCTCGACAGTGGCTGCTCCAGGCATATGACAGGAGACCGATCCAAGTTCAGTAAGATAGAGATGAAGCCAGGAGGTCTGGTCAAGTTTGGAGGAAAGAACAAAGGTAAAATAATTGGAGTTGGCACAGTAGGTAAGTCTTCCACAAACTCCATTGAAAAAGTCTTACTTGTGGAAGGGCTACAACATAACCTGATCAGCATCAGTCAGTTATGTGACAAGGGTCACAAGGTTGTTTTTGATGATACTTCTTGCAAAATCTTTGAAATAAATTCTGATGAGGTTAAATTTGTAGCCAACCGGATTAATAATGTCTACATTGTAGACTTAAATGAGAAATCTGACTCTACTATTTGTTTGTCTGCTAACTCTGAAATTGATGCTTTTGAATGGCATAGACGTCTAGGTCATGCTAGCTTTTCTACTTTAAATAAACTGGTCAAACTTGATTTAGTTAAAGGCATGTCTAAACTTAAATTTAATTCCATTTCAAAATCATGTGACGCCTGTGCTCTAGGCAAACAGACCAGAAACTCTTTCAAATTAAGATCTGAGCCATTGTCTTCTAGACCAATGGAACTTCTTCATATGGATCTCTTCGGTCCAACCAGAACTCAGAGTCTTAATGGTAACAGGTTTGGCTATGTCATCATAGATGACTTCTCCAGATATTCATGGATATTTTTCTTAGCAAATAAGAGTGATGCATTTCAAAAGTTTAATCTATTTTTCAATAAGGTCAAACAAGAAGGAAAGTTCAAGGTTAGTTCTATTCAATCTGATCATGGAGGTGAGTTTGAAAATTCCATGTTTACTGAACTCTGTGACAAAGAAGGACTAACTCACAGGTTTTCCTCTCCCAGGACACCTGAACAGAATGGGATCGTGGAGAGAAGAAATAGAACAGTGGTGGAGATGGCCCGAACCATGTTGATTGAAAGTAAGTTACCTAGAAGGTTTTGGGCAGAAGCGGCCAATACAGCAACCTACATAATCAACAGGGCCATGGTAAGACCCATACACAAGAAAACACCCTATGAGCTTCTAAAAGGTAAGAAACCAAACTTGTTTCATTTCAGAATTTTTGGAGCAAAATGTTTTATTCATAACAATGATAAGAAAGATTTAGACAAGTTTGAAGCCAAGAGTTCACCTGGAATATTCTTGGGTTACTCAGAAGTGTCAAGGGCATATAGGGTATTTAATGTATCAGATCAGAAAGTGGAAGAATCTCCACACATTCTTTTTAGTGAAAAGAAAGATGTTTCTAATATTGAAAATCTTGACAGGGACTCCAATCATGGTGGAGATTTTCTGGAAAACCAACAAGAAGAAGAGAAGACTCAGCAGAATGGAGAAACAAATTCCCAAAATCAGGAAGGTCAAAGAGAAACAGGTGAGTCTTCAACAAATATTAGATTCCTTAAAGACCATCCGTTAGATAATGTCATAGGCAATCCTGAAGAACCTCTAAGGACTAGATCTCATTTTAGAAATGTGAATAATGACGACCTAATTGCTTTAGTCTCACAAATTGAACCCAAAACAGTAGAAGAGGCCTTAGCTGATCAAGGTTGGGTAAATGCTATGAGTGAGGAATTATGTCAGTTTGAAAGGAATAATGTCTGGGAGCTTGTCCCAAGACCAGATGGTATTAATGTCATAGGAACCAAGTGGATGTTCAAAAATAAGATAAATGAAGATGGAATCATCTCGAGGAACAAAGCCAGACTAGTAGCCAAAGGCTACTGTCAGGAATTCGGTGTAGACTTTGATGAATCTTATGCACCAGTTGCTAGGATGGAAGCCATAAGATTGTTGCTTGCCTTTGCATGCTCAAAGAACATTAAACTCCAACAAATGGATGTTAAAAGTGCCTTTTTAAATGGAGTTATTAAAGAAGAAGTCTTTGTTGAACAACCTCCTGGATTTCAATTTTCTCCTCAACCTAACCAAGTTTTCAGGTTAAACAAAGCCTTGTATGGTCTAAAGCAGGCTCCAAGAGCTTGGTATGAAAGATTATCTGAATTTCTGATCAGCAAGGGCTACAAAAGAGGTAAAATTGATCAGACTTTATTCACCAAGGGCATGAGTAAAGATCTCATCATAGTTCAGGTATATGTAGATGACATTGTATTTGGATCAACTAGCCATGAACTATGTGATGAATTTTCTACCATGATGTCTGCTGAATTTGAGATGAGCTTGGTTGGTGAACTAAAATATTTTCTTGGATTGCAGGTACAGCAGCTAGAAGATGGGTGCTTCATCAACCAAACCAAATACACAATGGAATTGTTCAAAAGGTTTGGCATGGAAAACTTAAAGCACATTACTACACCCATGGGCACCAATACATCATTGGATGCAGATGAGACAGGTAAAGAAGTAAATGCCAAACTTTATAGAGGTATGATTGGATCACTTCTTTACTTAATAGCCTCTAGACCTGATATACAATTCAGTGTAGGAATGTGTGCAAGATATCAGTCTAGACCCACTGAACTACACTTAGCTGCAGTTAAAAGAATCTTCAGATATTTGTCAGCTAGTCACTCCCTTGGTTTATGGTTTCCTGCTTCTCGCACATTGAATCTAGTAGCATACACAGATGCTGACTATGCAGGCTGTAAACTAGACAGGAAAAGCATAAGTGGCCATTGTGAATTCTTGGGTGGGTGTTTAGTATCTTGGGGCTCCAAGAAACAACATTCTGTGGCCCTCTCCACTGCAGAAGCTGAATATGTGGCTGCAGGGAGTTGTGGAACACAAGTAATATGGATTAAACACCAACTTCAGAACTACCAAGTAGACCTGGGGTGCACACCCATTTACTGTGATAATACAAGTGCCATCAATCTTGCTAAAAATCCTGTTTTGCATTCTCGAACAAAACATATAGAGATAAGACATCATTTTATAAGAGATGAGGTGTCTAAGAATAATTTTGAACTAATTCATGTAGGAACAGATAATCAGATTGCTGATATTTTCACAAAACCTCTTGATAATGAAAAGTTCACTACATTAAGAAGAGAGTTAGGCTTATACAAAGTGTCTTAATTATGAAGCCTGTTCCGGTTGTGAGGGGGAGGTTTGTCTATCTGTTGGTTAGCCTTCTTGCTTGCTGGTTTAAGGGGGAGTTCGGAATGCTCACTGGTTAGCTTTCAGGAATGCTCTATTTTGAGGGAAGCCTTGAGATTTTGCTGAGATGTTTTATTGAGGTATGATATGTCTTAGGGGGAGCCAAGTTGTAATGTGAGAAGAGAAGTTCTTTGACAAATTCAAAAGGAGCGTCCAGATGTGTATCTCTGCTGGTTTTTCATGACTAATCTAGTGCAGTTCTCTCAGACAGTAGAGTGTCACTTATCTCTTAGGTCAATAAGTCAGTGTCTCTAAAATCCAATTAGAATCTTTTCTTTGGCACTCACACAGAGACCTGGACTAATTGCATAAAGTATATCTTCCTACATTGTCATTGATTATGGTTCAGGCCAAAAACACGTATGTCTTGATATCTGACCCAATCAACTTGAAATCTAGACTTCAAGACTCAATACAAGAAAAGTCCTTCTCCTTTGGTATTGTCTTCAATCATTCTATCTCTTTAACTCAAGGGCTTAACTGAACAAACATGTTCTATTTTTGATCACTGAGAAACTGGGAGCTTCATCAATGAAATGAATTTTTCTCCCAAGTCATGAGGTGTCAGTACTTAAAATAAATGAAAAGTCATGACAGAGCAATGGTGGCTTGCTGGTGAGTAACTGGGGACTCTGGCCTCTAATCAAGGTGTCTCCTCATGTCAAAAGCCACAGTTATTAACTCTGTTCCTTAAAAAAAAGGGGGGGGACGTAATGAGGAACTCACTCTGAGTAACTGGGGATTCAGGCCTCTGATCAAGGTGTCTCCCTAATGTCAAAAGAAGTGATCTACCAACTTACTCATTGATCTTCTTGGAAATCATCTCCAACTAACATTCCTGTTGTTATGCAACTAATGGATTGCTTGTCCTCAATACCTTGAGAACACCTCTCTGATTTAGACTCTTGCTGTCTTGTGGAATAGTTGAATGATCAGCTCCATTTGGCCATACTTGTCAACTCCTGCTCTACATCATACACTATGTATGCTGATATACTCTTCATAATTCTATTTCTCCATTGTGTACTGAAGCTTAAAGAATCTTCTCTTGATGTTAGAACCTCACTTATTTTCTTAAGACCTATTCGTGACTTTCTACACTAAGATCGTTACTGCACTTCTTCTTCATGTCTCCAGCATTGTTATGTCTTCTGCATTTCTTTTTGCTGATGTCAAAGGGGGAGAGAGGTTCTGCTATATCAATGATTTAATCAGTTGGCTGTGGCTAGTCGCCTAGGGGAAATTCCTGATTATGAGTTGTGGGGGAAATGAGAGTGAGTAAATGAGAGTGAGTTGTAGGGTTTGTCTAATTCATTTGCATGAGCATTCTAATTCATTTGCATGCCTTGAAGTTAATCTGTTGTTGCAGCTGGTATTGATTTCATGTTAAATCTTGATAAACCTTGATATTGCCTGATTCATAGTGTTGCCATCATCAAAAAGGGGGAGATTGTTGTGTCCCTATGATTTTGATGATGTCTCAGACTATAAGTCATTTCTTTATCTCAAGATAATCTCATGTTTCATCATGTAAGTGAATGGATTAAACAGTAAGGGAATGTCCTGTTCAATTGAACAATTTGACCAAATGAATTTTAGTGCTGCCTGAGTCTTAATGTCTTGATGGTTTCAACACTATGAATTTCTTGTGAACAAAAAAGTTTCTCTGTGTTAACGTAAATCCTCGAGCCACTTCAGGTAATATTGGGAATTGTTTTCGTGTCACTTAAGCCACACTTCGTGTTGCTTTCCCTCACCAACACGAAATGATTTCGTGTCGTCTGAGCGTACAACACTCCGTGTTGATTTCCATGCTTGACAGGAAAACTCGTATGAGGTAATACTTCGTGTTGTTTTACCCTTGTGCTCTCATGTCTTCGTGTCGTTTCTCTTTGTCGCTTTATGACTTCACCTCGTGTAGGTTTCAGTTTTGGTCTTCGTGTTGTATTAACGCTTTAGACTTCGTGTCCTTCTCGCCTTGACCACACTCCGTGTCAATTCCGTATCATGTCTTCGTGTCGTGTTTCTGAAGCAGCTCTAATAGTTCTGATGAACCTCGAGTCGTTTCCCTGTAGACCTCGTATCGTTCCTGCTTAGTAACCACACTTCGTGTCGGTTACTGTTGTTTGTGTGTCTTCGTGTCGTTTTTGTTCCACTGCGTGCAGAACATTGCAGCACCTCGTGTTGCTTTCTGTGCCACCTCGTGTCGCTTCTCTCTGTCCTCTAGTTGCATCTCGTGTCATCTTTTATGACTTGCTTGTTGTTGCAACCACTTCGTGTCGTTCTTTTTACCTCGTGTTGTTTTCAACTCGTGTCGGTTACTGTTTTGACTCCATGTTATTCTCGTGCCATTCTCATTACTGATTATTATATCATGATGTTTTTACTTCGTGCTGTAGTCATCGTATGTACCTCGTGTCGTTCTTGTTTCACTTCGTGTCGTTCTCCTCGTTGTGTCTGTTCTGTTACAGTGTACCTCATGTCGTTCTTTTCCTATCTCGTGTACTGGTCACGTCGTGCTGTTATCATATACCTCATGCAGCTTTAGTTTTAGTGGCCATACTACGTGTTAATGGTTTTTATCTTCTTACAGGTACGAGGAAGATTATTCCCTAATAAAGGGGGTGCACGTGATCCAAGACAATAGGAACCAATCCAATAAGGTCACGTGGCAGGAAAGTTCTGGATCGAGCGTGGGAGGCACACGCGTTTTGTGCCCTATCCACCTGCTGCCGCTATAAATAGAAACCTTCGTCCACCGATGAAGGTGATCAGAGCCAAGAAAGAAAAGGCAGTATTGCAGAGAGCTCGATCCACCAGTAAAGAGAAAGAAAAAGAGAGATAGCAGTGAAGAGAGAAAGAGAGTTTGCAGTATCGGGTTTCTGAAATTGCTTCCCAGGAAGCTACATTTGTATTAACTCTCAGTATCGAATGTTTTCTCGATCAGTCTTTAGTTCCTTTTCTGATTTTCTTTATGTGTTCTTCGTCTATTTCTGATCTGTTCCCCTCCGATGTGTGGAGGAAGGGAGTCTATCTCCGGTTTCCCTCTGGGTTGCAGAGGAAGAGAGATCGCTGATCTCTGGTGTTGCTAGTGACGGGTTGTCATTAGCAGGTTCCCTCTGGTGTGTGGAGGAAGGGAGAGGCACTCTCCGGTTCTGTTCATGCTGGGTGCTAGAACATGTTACAAGCTTTGTGGGTAGCAAAGCTTGGTTGAGGGATCCCTTGGGTTTTCAAGCTGTTTGGCAGCAAGTTGTTCGCAGACTGAGTCTGCTGTGCTCTAGCAGTGGCTAGTGGAATCCTCACTCTAGTTGGAGTGAGGGGTGGATGTAGATTGCGGACTGCAGTCGAACCACCTAAAAACCGGTTGTCTTCTCTGTGGTTTGCGATCTTTATCAGCGCTCTCTATCTGCTTGTCTCTTCGACTAGTTGTGTGTTCAGCTCTTATCATCATTTTGTTATTCGATCTTGATTGGTACCTGCATTTGCAATTCCTTGTGTGCTAGTTTAGAAGGGGCATAAGCGGTAGATTTATTTTCTCGCCTAAGCTTTGCAAACTGGGAGTGATCTATTCATCCCCCCCCCTTCTACATCACTCTCGCTGCGCTAACAGACTCCGACCACAGGCAGTCCCCCTCCTGCACGCACTGGGCCTGGGAAGTCCACAGCAAGATGAGAAGGTCCCTGCTATTAAAACCCGAGCTGGTTCAAAACCTAAAAAGAAGAAGAAGAAAAAAATCGAATATTTCAAAATCCAAAAAAATCGAATATTTCAAAACCCAAAACAAAAAAAAATCGAATATTTCAAAACCCAAAAAATTGAATATTTCAAAACCCAAAAAAATCGAATATTTCAAAACCCAAAACAAAAAAAATCGAATATTTCAAAACCCAAAAAAATCGAAGATTTCAAAACCCAAAAAAATTGAATATTTCAAAACCCAAAAAATCAAATATTTCAAAACCCAAAAAAATCAAATATTCCAAAACTCACAAATCATATGTGTCCCTCTTGCATTCATAGCATTCATTGTCATTTTTCACATTTTTTGATATTTGCCTATTTGATAAGGCTTAACCCCTTGACCAAAAATCAAGAAAACGGTCATCTCCTAACTTGCTATAGGCAAGGGGCTAAGCTTAAAATAGATTTAATCTTTTTCATGTTTGCATGTGTACAGGGGCAGGTTGGAAGGACAGTTGGCCCATGACCACATGAATGTTCAATCCTCGCAATCACATCATAATCAACCCACAGAGCCCAAATTCAATCAAACTCATCCACTTTATTCATTTCATATATCAATCTGTCCAAACATGAGTCTCATCCAACAATCATCGTCAAGAAAAGGGAAATCACTCAATCCTCCGCTGGGCATCCCCGCGGGGACGTATCTTTCTCAGCTCACTAAGATAGGCCTGGCGTGTCGCCGAGATCTCCCCCACCTCTGTCGGTAGGGTAAGTACCCTGCTCACCTCCCACATAATCAGGGCACTCCTGACTACCTGCTCGTCCTCCTCTGCGCCGATCCTCCGCGCTTGCAATGCGGGAAGGTGGGGTAGTGCCGGTAGAACCGTCCGGGATAGCCCGACCTGCAAGTAGCACCGGTGTGGGCTGTACATCGCCAGTGCAGTATCGCTCACAAGCCTCAAGTCCAAGCCGGTCCTCCTGCGAACTCTGACGGTGGTGTCATGAAGGAAGCCCGGGCGCATCACGAACCTGTCCAGGGGCAGCCGATTGATGTACAATCGCCACTCGTCCCTGGTCTTCATCTCAGCTGTCCTGCACTCAACCTGTGGGGAGAATCTGAACGCGCCACCTATGAAGAAGAGGGGGTGGCTCCCAAAGATCCTGCTCGCCGTAGTGACCTCCTCCCTTTGAATGAATTTCATCCTAACTCCCAACCAGCACTCCAATAGGATCATGGAACCAAAGAGGGGACCTCCCAAGGCTGCTAAAGTAAGACCCTCGTACAAGTAAGTAAGGATGGCCTGGGAGATGGAAAATCCCTGCCACAGTCCGCTGATGGTACTAAGAAGGGGCATCTCTAGAATGTGGTCGACTGAGGGAAACAAGAGGGCCCCGTATAAACAAATGGAGGCGACTTTGGCTATAGCGTCGTCCCGCTCACTCCTGTTCTTACAATGTTCCACTACCCACTGGCTGAGGGGAAGAAGGTGGATCTGACGCGGGCCTACGAAAGTTTGAACCTCTCTACTGTCTGGGATGAATCCCCCTAGAATGAGTCTCGGGTCTATAGGAGCAACCGTATGGCATATCAAGTCTTCCTCCCCCACCTTGGACCTAGGGAACCCAAAGCAGGTCTCTACCTCCTCCAGTAGGATAGTGGCCTCAAATGACGGAAAGAAGAAAGTATGGGTCTGGGGGTGCCATATTTCAACTATAGCTGAGATGTTGTGCCAGTCAAGGGAAAGTTTTGGGTAGTTTTGACCAAGCACTAGGAGAGGTTGCAAATGCCAGGATCGAAGGATGGCCGTCACACCTAGGGGCAAAGCACGGACCATGGGAGCCAGCCACTTCAAGATAGAGTACCGCCTCGCGCCAGGAAGAAGTTGGATGCCAAAAGAGAGGGAAAGGAGGAAATATAAGTGGAAGGAGATGAATTGCACTGAATGTACCATAATAAGCTTATCTCTCTCATGGGACTTGAGCTCAGATGTCGTGGGATTGCGGTCAGCCGTTGGAGCACTTCCCGCTCTTTTCTGGCCGGCTTGGGCCCTTTAAAAAGTGCTCCCTCCATCGAACCCACCTCTAGGGCCCTCTTCATGATGTTTTGGTGGTGAGAATTAGAGATTTCAAGCTTTGAAGGTAAGGGGATGTGTGAGCTACGAGTTTAGGCCCATGTGTTACTTATAGGACTTGTTAGGAAACCTAACCCTCTTGGGATTAGGCTCGGATAAGTCTAGGACGGGTTAAGATAGGGTTGTGATGAGTTCAAAGTGTCTTACCCTCGGGCTGGGGACTCTCCAGGGAGTCCCCGTTCGAGCAGATAGGATGTCGTAAGACCGTCCATCTTAATGTACGGCCCATCATCGACCGTTCATCGCTTTCAGAAAGCCCGAGTCCAGTGACTTGTGCGGTCTAAAATCCACCGTTCACATATTCTTACGGTTGATATTGAACCGTTCCAACGAAATTGGAGCGGTCTCTGGAGAACCGCTCTTCTCCACGAACGGCTCTATAAGAACCGCCCATATGCTCAGCCCCCCCAATCAAACTCCTACACTCTCATCTCACTCAGTCGGCGTGTGCGTCTCTCGTCTCACTCAGTCGGCGTGTGCATAACTCACCTCACTCAGTCGGCGTGTGCATAACTCATCTCACTCAGTCAGCGTGTGCGTCTCTCGTCTCACTCAGTCGGCGTGTGCGTCTCTCGTCTCACTCAGTCGGCGTGTGCGTCTCTCACCTCACTCAAGTCGGCGTGCGTCTCTCGTCTCACTCAGTCGGCATGTGCGTCTCTCGCCTCACTCAAGTCGGCGTGCGTATCTCATCTCACTCAAGTCGGCGTCCATCCCTCATCTCACTCCAGTCGGCATATGCGTCACCCAACCGGCGTCCCTCTGTCTCACCCTAGCTGAACGCATCCCTCAAACTTGCCCGTCTACCTCACTCTACCTAGTAGTTAAGTCACATTCATCCACTCATGTATACATACATTCATCCACAAAGCAAGCTAAAAACAAAAGATAGGCACATCACTATCATGTCACACCATGTACAAAAGACGGGGCCAGTACAACAAATCAAGCAGCTCCCTCTCCCTGGCCCCCGTCGCTGTCTCCCTCACCCTCGTGCCTCTTCGGGGGAGGCATCGTTGAGGTCGCCTCGTCACGACGGCGTCGCCGGCGCTGCTCATCCTCCTCGTTCCTCCGCTGGCCGGAGGAACGTGTTAAATAGCTCCTAAAAGAACCATGTGTACCCTGGCTGACGCTCGGGGTCCCGCTGCGCGAGCGCCGACTGATGTCCTTATACGCTCGCAGCTCCCCGCGTAACTCCACCGCCTCGGTCCGAACCGCTTAGCCTCGGCCGCACCAGCCTGAAGTCTCTCTAACTCGGCCTGGAGGAGTGTGGTCTCCACGGTGTCTGCCCGTCGACTCTGTGCGGCCTCCGCCCACACACGAGCTACCTCCTCTCGAGCCGCTGCTCGGCTCCGCTCCAACTCGACCCGAAGGCGGGTCAACTCCGATGTCTGCATCCACACATCACTTGTCAGTCAGTTGCATAAGCATGTCGTTCATAAGCATAATAAGAAATGGGAAGTTTAGAACTGCGTACCCTCTCTGTAAGGGCCACCTCGGCCGCCTAGGCCCGCTCCACCATCCGAGTAAAGTCAGCATCCCGCTCGGCACGGTCTGCTGGGGTCTGGGCAGAAGAAGAAGAAGGAGCGTCTGGTCCCTGCCTTTGAGTCCCCTCGGCACGCTGCATCCAAATACTCCAGGTCAGTCCCATGCATAATCATATAGAAACTGCATAATTTAAAGAGTCTAGGGTTTAGAACACTCACCAGTAGGGCCAGGGCCTGCCGGGCCTCGTCTCTCTCCCGTATGGTGGAGTGCAGGAGTCCCTGCAACTCTGCCACTCGTCCTGCGGGGTCGACCTGCATTTAGAAGCCTAGGTGTGTCAGTGCATCATCATATAGGAATCATAAACATAATAGACGGAGTCTAAGTTTAGAAGTCGTACCGGTCGGTGGGCGCCCCGGAACACCTGGTCTCGGTAGTGCCGTGCGTACGCAGTATAGTACGTGCTGTCGCTCTCTGCCCGGGCGGTCACCACTCGCCCACGCGCGGTCCAGTCGGCGACCTACTTGGCGTTCCTTGCTGTCCAGTCAAACGCCTCGCGGAGTCCCCGGGTCATCCTCGTCACCCGTTCCCCCACCTTCTCAGGCGCAGGGAACTCAACAGCCGGCTGATGGACCCCGATGGTCCTCATCACCAACCTGAAGTACAGTGGCTCCACCACATTCATGCAGTGAAGCCATACGTCCCGGCCAGAAAAGGCCAGGGCCTCGGCCACCCACGGCTGGCCCTCTGGGCTCTCCTCCCTATAAGGAGTCCACCGTACCTGCAAGCATAGGAAACTGCATCAGCATCATAATCATGAAAGAATTGCATTTAATTAAGGAGTCTGAGTTTAGAAGCATACCGAGGTGTACGGTAGAGTGTCCAGATCATCCTGCAGCTCCCGGACCTGTCGTCTCAGGGCTGTCATCTCCCGAGGTGCTGTCCACCTCCGCGCAATCGGTAGGAGCCCAGGACGGGTCTCCTCGCCCCTACCTAGCCCGCGTAGGCGTACGTAGGCCCACACCTGCATCACAAGGTCGTGTCAGCATTTTAGCAAGCATGTAGTATAGCATAACCGAGTCTAGGGTATAAAAGTCGTACTTGGAGTAAGGGGGAGAAGCCCCAGAGCATCGTCCGACGTGCCGTCGAACTAAGAGTGTCGAAGAGGAAGGCGAGGACCGCCGCCGCCCAAGCGTAGTCACCCACGTGCTCGAGCTCCTGGAGGAAGGGGAGGAAGTGACAGCTCATCACGTCTGTCCGCGTGGAGAAGAGAAGCCGTCCGAACATCAGCATCAGGAACCGTCGTAGTACTCTGTCCACCTTAGGTCCCGATCCCGCTGCAACCCTCGGTCTCGCTAGCCCGACGAGCCGCTCCAAGTGCTCCTCCGGTCACTCCCCGACCGCAACTCCCGCTCGTCGTAGACCCAGGCTGTCCTGGAGAGCAGCCCGGGGAAGGAGGGTCGACTGCCTCTCGGGGAGCCGCAGCTGTAAGCCGAGCAACTCCCGAGCCATCCCCCGGTAGTCGGGAAAGGTAGTCCCGCTGACCGGTGACCCGTGCACACGTAGGCCAGTAAGCCTGGCCACGTCCTCCAACGTAGGGACCATGTGCCCCCACGGGAAAAGGAACGTCCGACTCACTGGATCCCAGCGGTCGTGCAGGGCGTAGAGCAGAGCTGCCTCGAAACGACACACCTCGATGCTCAGGAAGGGGGCGAACCCCATGGCTGTCAGCCGCTCCCTCTGGAAGTCCGGCAGTGCCAGGTACACTGCACAGACCTGCAGCCACGAGGTGCGGGTCCTGCGCTTCCCCTGCATTCATTTTATCCATTTCATTCATATTAGTAATTTAGCTTTCGCATTTTGTTTCATTTAAATAAAATCTCTCAAGGTCCAATCCTTAATTTGAAGAACGGTTATTCACGGACCGCTCGACAATTGAGCGGCCCCTTTCAAACCGTATGTCTTCCTATCTTCCTAAATAGAAGCGGCCCACCTTTGGCCGTGTGAATTGTGG
Organism: Amorphophallus konjac; assembly: GCA_022559845.1. NCBI lineage: Eukaryota > Viridiplantae > Streptophyta > Magnoliopsida > Alismatales > Araceae > Amorphophallus > Amorphophallus konjac. Next base: position 233,724,581 of record CM040122.1, read on the forward strand.
ACGGTCCTATGTGGACAGCATTGTTTCGTCTTGGCTGCTTGTTTGAACGGACCGATGTGGTCCGTTTACTGTTTGAACGGACCGATGTGGTCCGTTTACTATTTGAACGGTGATAACCTCACCGTATCTATTTTGTGGTGGTTCGTTTGCTGTGTGAATTTGAACGGCATTCCCTAAGCCGTGTGAATTTGGACGGTCCTATATGGACCGCATTGTTATACTGTGCGGCTTCTGTTGAACCGTTCTACCGTCGTCGTCCCCGACGACGGTGAATGCCCCCCGGCCGGCTGGGAAGACCATCAGGGCCCCTAACCGACCCCTAAGCATCTAAACCCCCCTAAAAGATTTCTAAACTAACATGCATTGATAAAAATTGAAAGGAAAATGAGGTTTGGGGTGGGGGGCCTACCTCGGGATCACGGGGCTTCTTGGCCGCCCCCATCGGTGGTTGTTCTCCGGCGATCTCCTCCTCTCCGACAGGGGCCTCTTCCTCGGCGGCGACGATGGCGAGCTCCTCCATCGTCACTCCTGGCGACTCTCCCTCCTCAGGCGGTGGTGGCAGTTGCCTCGGCGGCGGTGAACCCTCACCGGCGGCCGACGGCCTGGCCGCCTGGTGCTTCATCCGGGTCATCGAGGGAGCTTGAGAGAGAGATGGAGAGAGGGGGGAGAAGTTTGAAGAAGTTAGAGTGAGGGAATGGGAGAATGAGGCCTTGTTTCCCCTTCGTCCCTTCCACCGTCGGTTACGGTGGAGGGAGGCGAGGGGGTTTCAGTTTTTCGAGGTTACAGAGAAGAACGGTCTATCGTTAGACCGTTTGTCCAGTGGGCGGATCCAATATGACCGTTCATCCCTGGTGACCGTTAACTTTAAGTCGGTTGAAATTCCAAGCCCGAGCGGTTCTGAAGGAGCCATTCTTATTTAAACGGTATGATCCAGACCGTTCATCCCTGGCAACCGGCCCTGTAAGAATTGTTTGAATGTCAGGTACACACGGTTAACATAGAGCCGTTTGGAATATTGCACGGTTACAATAGGGCCGTTTATCTGGATAGTGTATTTAGATCATGAATATTGATATTTTCTTTGGAAAATTATTTCTTAACCATCTTATGCAGCATCATTTCCTCTAGTCTCGCCGTTTCGCCTGCACAGGTAAGTCAGGTATGGCCTTCTATCCCTAATCCCTTATTGCATTAATTATATGGTATTATATTATATTATTTCGAGAGCCGGCAGGTTATCTACGTGTCCCAGGATCTGATGTTCCCCTTCAACAAAAATAATGATGAGCCAGGCTCATGTACCTAATCTTCGGATAGGCCGTTAAGTTGGGAAGTCACGAGAAGGACGGTTCTATCTGCACGCTGTGGTTGCGGACGGTATCTTGACTCTGACGTTCCCAGCTTAGCAATACTACTCTCGAATATTTTATATTTTAATCTTTCTTGGCATTTGTTTTAATGATTTCCTTTTGTTTTAGCCCAGCATGCATCATACGCATCCTTTTGAGCTTTCATGCCCCATGATTGGCTTAAGAAATGTCCCATCAGTAATGGTCGGCTGTGTGTTCAAATGCTCGAGTAAGAAGAACTAATTCCACTCTGAATTCGAAGGTTTTCTTTGGTCGATTCGTTTGGTCCGGTTGATTGAAAGGTCCCCATCTGGAGTTTTAGCCTTTTTTTTTTGTGGCCCCCTCATTGGACCGCGGGATTGTGTCCCCCATGAGGCCGGTCTTGTCGATTTGTTTCATTTAGTTTAGTTCCTCTAGATTTGGCGTCGCTTTTAGTTAACTATTCCCGGCGTTCGGTTCAAGGTTTTCCGGAAGATTCTCATCACTTGTTGGTAGGAACGGGTGTCGTTTTATCTTAACGCCCGCTTTTTCGGTCCACTCCGCTGCATTTCCGCTCCACCTCCATGTTCCATGTCACTTCCGCTTCACCTCCGCTCACTCCCCTGCAAAGAGGACGTTAAGGAGGGGCATCTATCGACACCCGTTTTATACCGATAATTTGAGTCGTTTCTCTTACTCCCATTAGTTGATGCCTTGAGTTGTCCATCATTCATTGGGCCATTTTTTGTGGCACGTCTTGGGCTCATTTTATGGATCATCTCCCTCCTTGGTGAAGTCTGTATCAATTCGGGGCTTATTGGACCTTGGCTTTGATCGATTGAATGTGGCTTGTAAGAACCAAGTGTCCAAGGACATGAATGATCCAACATCTGCCGTTCTGGACTAGGGCGGTTGAGACCACTCCGTTCATACATTTTTTTTAATTTCTGAGGACTTTTCCAAATATTCACTGACAGGCTGTGGTGCGGCCCTATTAGGACCGTTCAACTTAATGGACGGGCTTATTACAACCGCCTATACCTCAGAGTCCTACGCGCGCCCATTTTCTCAGATAATTATCCAATTATCCGAATTATCACCGACATGGTGAAACGGTTGGCTATTGGCCGCTCTACACTAGAACGGTCTCGCTAGAACCGTTCATCTTTGAGGGTCCAACGGCGGGCGTTTCGGCCAATTAGAGAGATAATTGGGTTGATTTTCTGATTTTTCGAATTTCCACCGACAGCTTAGACGGTCTGAACCAGACCGCCCATATGTTGCGCGGTCTATCGTAAGACCGCTCATCCCGTCGGACGAGGCTTTTTAACAAGATTTTCATCCCTTTCATTCATGGCTTTATCCTCAGTTTATTTTGATGATTTCTCCGTGGATAATTAACCATTTTTGGTGCCGTTTCGACTGGATAAGAGATCATGATAATATCTATGATTTATCTTTTATAATCTCGACCTGAAAATATCTAAAAACCCCAATTTCGAGGCTAGCTTTCTAGGCTCTATAAATAGACCCTAGTGACCGGACGTCGAAAAGGGGGAAGATTTTGGTCGACGGCGAAGCCCTACCGCATTTCCGAACGACCTAGCACCAAGGAGGGAGGCTCTCTACGTCCTTATGAGCCTCCGGTTCAGGGAGTAGTCTGTGTGTCGAGTCATAGCATCATTTTTCGATTTCTTCGTCATCTGTTGCATGCATTGTTCTCTCTCTGCGTTTCCCTCATTTTTCTCCCCATGCACACACCCACCTACGTTTTTGTCACCCTAGGGGTTTAAAACCCCCCAGATATCCCCCTTTCCATTTGTTTATGCTTAATTCTTCTTACATGAACACGTACTACGTCATTTAGCTCTAATCTGGGTGTTCCTTCTGTGTCTTCATACTGTTTTGCAGGTCAGCACTTCATCAGCACGAGGCCCATCCCCTCTGGCCGGCCGGAGAGGGTGGAGGTGAACCCTTTTGTAACTCTTGGCGTGGTGGGCTTGCGCGGTTCCTTTAGGTCCGTTCAAGGATACGAGCGGCATCCTCTGCACCGCCCTTCCTCCTTCTGTGGTTCACTTCAAGCCGCCCATCTTCCAGGAGTTCTTCTTCCCGCGCGTTTGGCAGCACTCTTAGACGGCCTATCGTAGGACCGTGTGTCTTTAAGGCGGTTCCGCATCGACCGCGCCTCCTCCCAGTGCTGCATCAAGGCGAGTGTCTCCCCTTCCTTTCCAAAGTACGGTACGCTAGTCACGTGCTGCGCTTTGGTGGCGATCACGGTCACTCTCTATTTTTCTCCCTCCTCTCACTGCGTTTCGTTTGTTTTACTTGTGATATTATTGCTTTATTCATAACATATCGTCCGCCAAGTGAGGAGAGGAGAAATATATATCTACACCACTGTCGGGTCATATATATATTTATGCGTGTTGGCACTATGTTCCATTCCGTGAGTATAGTCTCATGTTTCACTATGTTTTCTCGATTACCCCCTATTTCTCGGTGATAGATGAACCCTCCGCGGGTCATTCCGTTCCTTCGGACTGGTGACTTTATCATAGAGGCCTCCGTAAGACTCCGCTAGCTTTGGATTCCCTCAAAGCAGCCGAGCTGGTTGTACCCTTAAAACCCATGACACTTCTTAATTACCATGTCACTCTAAAGAAACATGGTATACCGGCCCTCACGACATGATGTTTGTATGTCATGAGAATATTCTTGAAATAATGGGATGGGTAATCCATACCATTCATATCCTTTAAGAATAGTGTGCCGTACCTATGTACATTAATTCTATCTACCTTATCATGTACAAGAACGAGCGATCATGTTCATGTGGGCGCTTATTCCTATTGTCATGGCACCCGAGTTAGGGAGCCGATTCCACCTAGTTTTATGGTTAATCGTGATTATACCGTTATTATCGTCATTATACCACATGTTCAAATCCTTGAAATGCTATTTCACAAGACCTACCTTAAATTTATACAAGTTTATTCCTTGAAACTCCATATTGGCTATAACTTTAGTGGATGTCGAAAAATACACGATCAATGCATGCGCATATAGGGCCCGATCTGGTCCTGGGAAGAGCACCCGAAAGTACTTGTGCCCATGGGAGTTGTAATGATCACGGTATGTCATTGTACCGAAGTGCATGACTAACTTGATTAGACATTCCACAATCTCATACTCGCCTTGACATGACATGACTTGCGTGACCCGGAAAGGGTATTTATATACTTGCTTGAAACGTGATAGCCAATTCCCGACATGACATGACGAATGTACTTGCTTGAATATCTTGACATTTATTGGTATAAGTTCCTGAAAGACATGCTAGTTCACTCAATTATCTCTTGTTATACTCTCTCTCTCTCTTGTCGTTTTACGCAAACATGCATAGCTTTATTACATTCATGTAACATGTAATTTACTTAAAGTAAGCTAGCTCTTGAGATATAATTCCTACTGAGCGTTCGCTCATCTAGTGTTTTCCCCTATTTTTCAGGTAAGTCCGATGACGAGACTCAATCGGATGGGGAAGGTCAAGAGTGAAGAGATTAGAGCTCTCCGTCTATCCAAGCGTCTACTAATCTTATCTTTCTAATTTCTTGAGTCAATCATTGTACTTTTTCCTTTTATTGAGTCTTAGCATTTTCATTTGTAATAGAAGTACTTTGAGGTTGTGATTGAATAAAGGATTGGGTTATCTTTATTTTTGCGCACTCTGCCTTTGTGTTGAATACACTAACGCTCTGATTGACATGATCGATATAAACTCGTCACGCGTCTCCGAGTTCCTTCCGCGCTTGGGGCGTGACAATTTTTGTGGTATCAGAGCCTAGGATATTCAATTCCTAGGAAACCCAAGTCCAAGGATAGGTTTAAACCTTTAACCAGTGAGATTGGTTAGAACCAAGGGTTAAGTTAACTTAGAATCAAAACCTCCGAACATCATCACATATTAATATAGTATTGTAATTGTAGGAGAAATGGCTGCCGAACGTGTCCAGTGGCGGAACATGCAACGCACTCTGCAAGGCATGACCCAGGCACTTCAACAAGTGGCACAAGGAGGTGCACATCGTGGAGCAGGAAATCTCCACCAAAGCTTCAAGAACATGAACCCTCCTAAGTTCATGGGATCCACTGATCCGGATGATGCCGAGCACTGGATCCGAGAGACGGAACGTGTTTTTAGAGTCATGTAATGTTCGGACCAAGAGAAGGTCTTGTTAGCAACATTTCAATTGGAAAGGGACGCCCGCTGTTGGTGTGAGTCGGTAGGAGCCACATTAGATCAAGGACAAGTTACTTGGGAGGAGTTTGTTGAACATTTCAACAATAAATATTTTTCGGACCGAGTCCAGGAGAAGAAGGCCGCCGAGTTCGCCGCACTTAAACAACGATCTTTGTCGGTGGCTGAGTATGAGGCACAATTTTCTAGGTTATCTCGATATGCTAAACATCTAATTAGTGCCGAGAAGATGAAAGCTAGGAGATACCTAAATGGGATCAGACCCCAATATATCACACAACTGGCGCCGATGGACATACAAGTCTATTCGGAGATGGTTCGACGAGCCCAATTACTAGAGGATGCCACGGAACTATCTGATAGGATCCGTGGGAGAGACAAGAAGGAGCATGTTACTAGCTCCGGCACTTTCAAACCCAATTTCAACAAGAAAAGGCCAAGTAATGGAGGAGAGTCTTCTCAGGAGAAGAAAGTCAAAAAGATTAACAAGCCATTCTCCATCACCACCACACCTTCTAAAGTGGTGTGTAAACACTGTGACAAGGCCGGGCACAAGGCCGATGAATGCTGGAGAAAACTTGGAGCTTGTCTCCGTTGTGGGAGCCGTGATCATCGGATTCCCGATTGCCCGTTGCTCAATGATCATACCGGTGACGTGAAGCGCCCGGTGACCAAGAATGCACGTCTCCAGGCTATAAAGGAGGCGGAACAAAATGAAGGCGGACTGGTAGAAGGTACATTGAAAGTTTGTTCCAAGTCTGCCCATGCCTTATTTGATACTGGTGCATCGCATTCTTTTATTTCTAGGAGGTTTGCTGATCCATTACCTATGGAACCAGAATGGATAAAAATAGTTTTGTCTACTCCTCTCGGAAACGAAACTGATATTACTCATCATTATCAAAACTGTGAAGTCTTGGTAAAGGGTAGAAATTTTTCTATCAACCTAATATGCCTAGATTTAAAGGAATATGATGTCATATTAGGAGCAGATTGGTTATCCATGTATCAGGCAACTGTGAATTGTCGTAACAAGAAAGTTACTTTCAAAGACTTTCCGGAACTGGTCTATACTAGCCCTAAGAGTCGGAGCAAGTCACCTCTCATTTCGGCTCTTCGAGCTAGCAAACTAATAAGGAAAGGATATGTATCTTTTCTTGTGTTTGTCACCATTAAGGATACTAAGCTAGAAAACATCCCAGTCGTGCAAGAATTTCCGGACGTGTTTCTAGAAGATTTGCCTGGATTACCCCCACAAAGAGAAGTGGCCTTCACCATCGACTTGATCCCTGGTGTTGGCCCAGTTTCTAGGGCACCTTATAGGAAGTCTCCTGCCAAACTCAAGGAGTTAAAGGAACAATTGATGGAACTTCTAAAGAGGGGATTTATTAGACCAAGCACTTCCCCGTGGGGAGCACCAGTGCTGTTTGTAAAGAAGAAAGATGGATCCATGAGGTTATGCATCGACTATCGATAGTTGAATCATCTCACTATCAAGAACAAGTATCCACTGCCGAGAATCGATGAGTTATTTGATCAAATATCTGGATCCAAGTATTTTTCGAAGATTGATCTCAGGTCGGGATATCACCAACTAAGGATCAAGGATGAGGACATTTATAAGACTGCATTCAGAAGCAGGTATGGGCACTATGAATTTGTTGTTATGCCTTTTAGACTAACAAATGCCCCTGCTGCCTTTATGCAGTTGATGAATAGTATATTCAGGCCTCATCTAGATCAATTCATAGTGGTTTTCATTGATGACATACTGATCTATTCAAAGACCAAGGAAGAGCACGAGGATCATTTGAGGATTGCATTACAGATATTGAGGATAAATCAGTTATATGCAAAGCTCAGTAAATGCGAGTTCTGGCTAGAAGAAGTGTCTTTCCTAGGACATGTTATGTCAAAGGATAGTTTATCCGTAGATCCATCAAAGGTTGAAGCTGTAAGGAATTGGGAAAGATCGACCAATGCTAGCGATATCCGAAGTTTCTTAGGTCTTGCTGGCTATTATAGGCGATTCATCAAAGATTTCTCCAAGATCGTCGTACCACTCACTAGATTAATGCGCAAGGAGATACGTTATGAATGGAGTGAGGAATGTGAAAGAAGCTTCCAAGCTCTCAAAGATCACCTAACTACTGCCCCGATTTTAGCTTTACCAATTGAAGGCGAGAGATTCGAAGTATACACCGATGCATCTGGCATTGGCCTCGGATGTGTTTTAATGCAACAAGGGAAAGTTATAGCCTACTCTTCTCGCCAATTGAAGAAGCACGAGGAGAACTACCCAGTCCATGACTTAGAATTGGCTGCGGTAGTGTTTGCACTGAAGATATGGAGACATTATCTATATGGAGTGCAGTTTATTGTATACTCTGACCATAAAAGTCTTAAGTATCTCTTCTCTCAGAAGGAATTGAATATGAGGCAAAGACGTTGGCTAGAATATCTCAAGGACTTCGACTTCACTATACAATATCATCCTGGAAATGGTAATCCTGTAGCCGATGCCCTCAGTCGAAAGCTGAGAGCACTATTAGCCAATTGTATGATTCAGGAGTGGAAGTTGCTAGAACAATTCTCTAAACTTAATATAAGCATAGACAAGGACAGTAGGTGTGTCACATTATCCCATATGAGCATACAGCCAGATTTGCTATCCGAAATACAAGGACTTCAAGATAGTGATCCCGTACTAGTGGAAATCAAGGGAAAAATGGAAGAACAACCCGATTTCAAATTAGCATCAGATGGAAGATTGATGTTCAGGAATAGAACATGTATACCGGATTGTCCAGAGCTAAAGAAAAAAATCTTAGATGAAGCTCACAGATCAAGGTACACAATTCATCCAGGGTCTACCAAAATGTACCAAGATTTGAAAAGGACTTTCTGGTGGCCTAATATGAAAAGAGAAGTAGCAGACTTTGTGTCTCGCTGTCTCACGTGTCAACAAGTCAAGGCAGAACACCAAAAGCCTGCCGGTAAGCTACATCCTCTAGATATTCCCAAATGGAAGTGGGAGGATATCGGTATGGATTTTATTATGGGTTTGTCTAAATCAAAAGGAGGACATGATGGAATATGGGTTATCATTGATCGATTGACCAAATCAGCACACTTCTTGCCAATCAAGAGTCGATGGTCGGTTGATGTTCTTGCTGCATTATACATTAAGGAGATAGTCATGTTACATGGAGTACCTGTCTCAATCGTGTCTGACAGAGACCCCCGTTTTACTTCTCACTTTTGGAAGGGTCTACAACATTCGCTAGGGACGAGACTTAACTTTAGTACAGCTTTTCATCCTCAAACGGATGGTCAGACCGAGAGAACCAATCAAGTGGTTGAAGATATGCTCAGAGCTTGCATCATTGATTTTGGTGGAGGCTGGCATGATCACTTGCCTTTGGTTGAATTTGCATACAATAACAGCTACCAGGCAAGTATACAAATGGCACCTTTCGAAGCTTTATACGGAAGGAGTTGCCGATCGCCTTTGTGCTGGGATGAAGTTGGCGAGAAACAACTATTAGGTCTAGACATGGTAAGGGATACCACCGAAAAGATTCAGTTGATTAGAGAAAGACTTCAAGTTACTCAGTCTAGACAGAAGGCTCATGCTGACACAAGAAGAAGGGATCTCGAATTCCAAGTCGGAGATCACGTATTTCTCAATATATCACCTGGACGTGGAATAAGGAGATTTGGTGTTAAGGGCAAGCTTACACCAAGGTTTATCAGACCTTTTGAGATATTAGAAAGAGTTGGCGATGTTGCTTATCACGTCGCGTTACCTCCTCAATTGTCTGAAGTTCATAATGTATTCCACATATCAATGTTGAAGAAGTATGTGCATGATCCGTCACATATCATTGATCATGGAGACCTGGTGATTCAAAGGGATCTCACTTATGAACAAAAGCCCATGAAGATCCTCGATCGTGAAGTACGTACATTAAGGAACAAAGCTATTCCCATGGTCAAAGTGCAATGGAGTAAAAGCTCAGAACACGAAGCCATATGGGAAACCGAGGAGTCTATGAGGAAACGATTCCCAGAATTATTCTAAAAGGGTATGTACTCTACACTCTCCACGTCTATATGCGATTGAATTTGGGGACCAAATTCTTTTAAGTGGGGGAAGGTGTAAGACCCCGAATAAATAATCAAGAATGACTATATTCAAAAATGAAATAATCAAGTTATACACTATATGATTAAACCCATCACCCATATACACATCAAAAACGAGCCAAATTAAAAGACGCCTCCATTTAGGTCGTCATTTAATTGAAGACCCCTAAGAAGGCGCCAATTTATAAAATAACGCCTCTATCCTAGGTGTCAGTTTCAGAAGTGACGCCACAATGTATGGGAGTCAAATTTCATATTGCAGTAACGCAAGAAAATGTAATAGTAAGTAACGCCCCCTTGGCGGGCACCATTTTATAAATTGAAGACCCTTTGACGGGCGTCATTTTTAATTAACGCCCCAACCTTAGGTGTCATTTTCAAACTAAACCTGTTAGTGTTCGGTTCGAACTGAGATGTTATCCTGGGTAAGCTTGATTGAGGAAGGGATCAATACGTAGGATGTCTAAGTTAATAAGGACTCTAAGAAGGAAGTTTCAATTCCCATCGAACTCCAACCCTATAGAGTCTCCAGAATCCTATAAATACCCATCCCCTTTCCATCGAACTCACGTTCATACTAATTGCCAAAGACGTCCTGCTGCTGCTACTATTGCTCTTCTGCCTTGAAGTTCCTCTTCGTTCTGCTGCTCCTATTGTGCTGCTGCATAGCCGTTCTTCATCAGCATCTTCCTCTTGCTGTCAATACCTTTAAATGAGGAAGCTGTCTTCTGCTTCTTCTTCTGAAGGTTTTGGTTGTTCGTGGGAGACTCCTGCTGTTCTAATCTGGACCAAAGGAGCTGCTGCAATTATTGCTCTTACCATCATCTTCCTGTCGGGAACGTAGAAGAATCATCCTCTTCTTCCTTGTTCCCACTGCGTTGCTGAAGCTATTATCACCCTCATCATCCTACTGCATCTTCCGAGGGGTGCTGTTATTGTTTTGGGCAAAAGAGTTGCTGTTATATCGACTTCCAGAAACTCTGTTTGAAACAGAGTATCGTTCACAGTTATTTTCTTCACCGTTCTTCAGCGTCTGTCAACCAAACCACCCAACCAAGGTAGGTTTTCTCAGGACTTAGCAAAACTCTGCAATTAGTAAGTTATAAACATGTATATAGGTCTGTAAGAATTACCGATTTCATTTTTGATCGAGGTTTATCAGTTTTATGATGATTTCTGTATTTCTTGAAATAACGCCCCCGATTAAGGCGTTATTTTAATTTGACGCCTTATTAATAGTCGTCAATTGAACAGTTAATTAATAATTATGCATGATCAAAATTTAATAACTATGAATCCCTACATGAAAAAATGATGCATGATCATACTAATAAATTCCTGATATTTTTCTCTATCTGTTCATGTCAAATGATTCCTGATCAGACATATTTTTATAAACCTTGTGTCTGTGATTGTACCTGCCCGGTGTAAATCATATGACAAAGAATTAGCGACCCTGACTAGGTCGTTATTTTGAATGAACGCCCCTATACATAGGAGTCAAATTGTGATAAATAGTGAAAATGGGAATAAAATTCCTGGATAAAATAATTGACAACGTACATACTACCCTTTTATTTTATATAAGACACCCCTGACTAGGGCGCTATTTACAGAATTAAAGCCTTCATGAGAGGCGTCATTTTGATAATAAATGAAATGTTTAAAGATATTAATCTATATGTAATGACTGAGTGAACAGCCGTCACTTGATAAACTGACGACCCTGACAAGGGTGTCAATTCATAAAATGAAGACTCAGATCCCAGACGTCATTTTACTGATAGTCATGTTTATACGTGGTTTCTGTAACCCACTGTCGGGTCATATATATATTTATGCGTGTTGGCACTATGTTCCATTCCGTGAGTATAGTCCCATGTTTCACTGTGTTTTCTCGATTACCCCCTATTTCTCGGTGATAGATGAACCCTCCGCGGGACATTCCGTTCCTTCGGACTGGTGACTTTATCATAGAGGCCTCCGTAAGACTCCGCTAGCTTTGGATTCCCTCAAAGCAGCCGAGCTGGTTGTACCCTTAAAACCCATGACACTTCTTAATTACCATGTCACTCTAAAGAAATATGGTATACCGGCCCTCACGACATGCTGTTTGTATGTCATGAGAATATTCTTGAAATAATGGGATGGGTAATCCATACCATTCATATCCTTTAAGAATAGTGTGCTGTACTTGTGTACACTGATTCTATCTACCTTATCATGTACAAGAACGAGCGACCATGTTCATGTGGGCGCTTATTCCTATTGTCATGGCACCCGAGTTAGGGAGCCGATTCCACCTAGTTTTATGGTTAATCGTGATTATACCGTTATTATCGTCATTATACCACATGTTCAAATCGTTGAAATGCTATTCCACAAGATCTACCTTAAAGTTATACAAGTTTATTCCTTGAAACTCCATATTGGCTATAACTTTAGTGGATGTCGAAAAATACACGATCAATGCCTGCGCATATAGGGCCCGATCTGGTCCTAGGAGGAGCACCCAAAAGTACTTGTGTCCATGGGAGTTGTAATGATCACGTTATGGCATTGTACCGAAGTGCATGACTAGCTTGATTAGACATTCCACAATCTCATACTCGCCTTGACATGACATGACTTGCGTGACCCGGAAAGGGTATTTATATACTTGCTTGAAACGTGATAGCCAATTCCCGACATGACATGACGAATGTACTTGCTTGAATATCTTGACATTTATTGGTATAAGTTCCTGAAAGACATGCTAGTTCACTCAATTATCTCTTGTTATACTCTCTCTCTTGTCATTTTACGCAAACATGCATAGCTTTATTACATTCATGTAACATGTAATTTACTTAAAGTAAGCTAGCTCTTGAGATATAATTCCTACTGAGCGTTCGCTCATCCAGTGTTTTCCCCTATTTTTCAGGTAAGTCCGATGACGAGACTCAATCGGATGGGGAAGGTCAAGAGTGAAGAGATTAGAGCTCTCTGTCTATCCAAGCGTCTACTAATCTTATCTTTCTAATTTCTTGAGTCAATCATTGTACTTTTTCCTTTTATTGAGTCTTAGCATTTTCATTTGTAATAGAAGTACTTTGAGGTTGTGATTGAATAAAGGATTGGGTTATCTTACTTTTACGCACTCTATTTTTATATTGAATACACTAACGCTCTGATTGACATGATCGATATAAACTCATCACGCATCTCCGAGTTCTTTCCGCGCTTGGGGCGTGACAGTATTTCTCCAAGATTGACCTCAGATCAGGTTATCATCAGCTTAGAATTAAAGAAGAAGACATCTATAAATCATCTTTTCGGAGTCGTTATGGCCACTATGAATTCGTGGTAATGTCGTTCGGGTTAACTAATGCCCCAACAGCATTTATGCAACTTATGAACAGTGTTTTTCAACCATATCTGGACCAATTCATCATCGTCTTCATCGATGACATCTTGATATATTCCAAGACAAAAGAGGAACATGAAGAACATCTGAGGATAGCTTTGCAAACACTTAGGGAACATAAACGTTATGCCAAGCTTAGCAAATGTGAATTCTGGCTCAAAAAAGATTCATTCCTAGGCCATATTATTTCCAAAGAAGGTATCGCTGTGGATCCTTCGAAAGTGGAAGCTGTCAGAAATTGGAGCCGGCCAACGACAGTATCAGAAGTAAGAAGCTTTCTGGGACTAGCTGGTTACTATAGGAGGTTCATTAAGGACTTCTCAAAAATTACAGTTCCTTTAACTAGACTCACAAGAAAAGAAAGTCCTTTTGTCTGGTCAGAGGAATGTGAAAAGAGTTTTCAAACACTTAAGAATCATCTTACTACAGTGCCTATTTTAGCACTACCGATAGAAGGTGGTGGATTCGAAGTATATACGGATGCATCTGGCATTGGCCTTGGGTGCGTCCTCATGCTAGATGGAAAGGTAATCTGTTATTCTTCAAGACAATTGAAATGTCATGAGGAAAATTATCCCGTGCATGATTTAGAACTAGTAGCTGTTATTTTCGCCTTAAAAATTTGGCGTCATTATCTCTATGGAGAGAAGTTCACGGTCTACTCGGATCATAAAAGCTTGAAATACTTATTTTCTCAAAAGGAGTTAAATATGAGGCAGAGGAGATGGTTAGAATATCTTAAAGACTTTGATTTCGCTATTCAATATCATCCTGGCAAGGCGAATGCTGTAGCAGATGCACTTAGCAGAAAACCAATGGGAATGCTATCAAGTCTTATGATTAGTATGACTAACCTTATTCCTCAATTTGCTCAGTTGAACTTAGATATTGACATGAAAGAAGAAGATTGTTTCATAGCTAATATCCGAGCTCAACCAACATTGATAAAGGATATGGCCAAGCTGTAAAATGATGATCCCATACTACTAGAGATTAAAGCCAATATTGAACAAAGACCGAATTTCTCTATTCCAATGACGGAAGATTGCTATTCAAGGGCCGAGTGTGTGTACCAGATCACGAGGATACTAAGAAATTGATCCTAGAAGAAGCACATAATTCTAAGTACACCATTCATCCGAGAGGTACAAAGATGTATCAAGATCTAAAAAGGAATTTCTGGTGGCCCAATATCAAGAGAGAAATAGCTGATTTTGTGTCCCGTTGTCTCACCTGCCAAAAAGTAAAAGCAGAGCATTTTAGACCTACAGGTAAATTGCATCCTTTGAATATTCCCGAATGGAAATGGGAGAGTATAGGGATGGATTTCATTCTGGGTTTACCTAAGACCAGAGGAGGACATGATGGTATATCGGTAATCATAGATCGATTGACTAAGTCTGCACATTTCATATCAATAAAAAGTCGATGGTCTGTGGATATTCTAGTAGCATTATACATAAAATAAATTATTAAATTACATGGTGTCCCTATCACTATTACATCTGATAGAGATCCTCGATTCACATCGCAGTTCTGGAAGGGTCTACAACATTCACTAGGGACTAGATTGAATTTTAGTACAGCATTTCACCCACAAACTGATGGTCAGACTGAAAGAACAAATCAGGTGGTAGAAGATATGCTCAGGACTTGTGCTATTGACTTTGGAGGAAGTTGGCATGATAACTTGCCTCTGGTAGAATTTACATATAACAACAGTTATCAGGCCAGCATACAGATGGCACCCTTTGAAGCTTTATATGGAAAAGGTTGTAGATCACCAATATGTTGGAACGAAATAGGGGAAAAGCAATTCCTAGGCCCTGATCTTATAAGGGATTCTTCAGAGAAGATCAAGCTCATTCAAGAAAGAATAAAGATGGTGCAAGATAGGCAGAAATCTTATGCTGACAATCGAAGGCGCGACTTGGAGTTTCAGGTTGGAGATCATGTGTATCTAAAGGTTTCTCCGGGTCGTGGTATTCAAAGATTTGGCATTATAGGAAAGCTAACTCCAAGATTCATTTCCCAATTTAAAATTCTTGAAAGGGTCGGTGAAGTGGCTTATAGACTGGTTTTATCTCCACAATTAACAGGAGTTCATGACGTCTTTCACGTCTCTATGCTAAAAAAGTATGTATATGATCCTGACCATGTTATCACTTATGATAATTTGGAGATTCAGAATGACATGACGTACGAGCAAACACCAATAAAGATTCTGGAACGGGAGGTACGTCAACTAAGGAATAAAGTTATTCCTATGGTCAAGATACAATAGAAGAAAACATGGCCATATGAAGCAACATGGGAAACCAAAGAAGTTATGCAGAAAAGATTCTCAGTATTATTCAACTGTAAGTACACTCTCAATCCATGTATTGAATTTTGGGGACCAAATACTTTTAAGTGGGGGAGGGTGTAGTGCCCCAGAATTTATATAAATAAATTTTGATTTATAAATGGAATTTTCTATAATTTATTAGGAATTTATAAGGGCTAAATAGATTATTGAACTAATAAATGGGTTATAAGGCTAATGGTGTCACGCCTCGAGCCGATAGCAGCGGAACGTGTCGTTTGCTCGGAACGTGGCAGTTAAACAGTCGTGAACGATCAAGAGCAATGGCATGAGACCAAATAATTTTGAACAACAATAGAAATTTTATTTCTAATATAAATCTCTTACAAGAACTTGTTTTCCAACTTAGAGACTCAATCACAATGGCAAGGAAGAAAATGACATACTAACAGACTTAGACAAGATAACTGAATGAGACGATAAGCTAACTTAGCCAGACATTGCTATCTAGACTCAAGAAAACCAAAAAGACATAGGTTCACTAGTTTCCGAAGCTCGCTTGCACACTTGTCCCGCCCGTGTGGGTCTCGGTCTTGCTAGCCACCTGATTACCTGAAAATGTTGGAATGAAACGGAGTGAGCGAACGCTCAGTAGGAAATTATATCTCAAGAACTAGCAATGGGTTTAAGTAATTACACTTTTTCTCATGTAAATGCAATAAGGCTATGCATGTAGAAAGAACTGATCAAGTAAAACTAATCAATAGAATAACACGTCATACAAAACATCCAAGTGAGTCTTAAACAAGAGATATTCATGAGAGACTTTATAGATTATTAGCTATTTCACGCAAGTACTTTGCCCGTGTCGGGCCACGCTAGTAAAGTCACGCAAGTCGAGTCACGCACGCAAGAAAGAGAGAGAGTGTGGAATGCCAATTAGATCAAGAGAAAGAGTACTTCGGTGCAATGCTAGACACCGGTATCATTACAACTCCCATGGACACTAGTACTTTTGGGTGCTCCTCCCAGGACCAGATCGGGCCCTTATATGCACAGCATTCACGATAGATCTAGACATCCACGATAGTTTATAGCCAATAAGGAGTTCCAAGAACAAACTTTAATAGGATGATAAGATAAGATTTTCATGGAATTCAAGGGTAAAGCCCTTGAGTAAGGACATTCTTGCGATAAAATCTACGCGAAGCATATAAACTATGACATGTCGATAAACTGGGTGGAATTGGTTCCCTAACTTGGGTACCATGACAATTAAGTGTCCATATATAGATGGTCACCTATCTGATATAGAATTGAGGTCTACAAGAACAGCCTATTAATGGCATGATGTTCTTATCCCCTCAAGAATATTCTCATGATATTCACTTAGCATAACATGAGGGCCGGTATACCAAGTGTAATAGGTTTTTATGGTACAACCAGCTCAGTCGGCCTTGAGGGAATCCAAGGCTCGAGGAGTCTTACGGAGGTCTCCATGACTAACTCACTAGTCTAAAGGAATGGAACGTCCAATGGAGAGCTTGTATGTCACCGAGAGTTGAGGGGTAAACGGTAAAACATCGTAAAACGTGAGACTATATTCACGTAGTGGAAATATAGTGCCAACTTTATTATTATATATACATATATCAAATCCTCGGTTAACAACATAACATTATATAATGTAAACCCACGGTTAATCAGCAACAGTGAAAATTACTACTCAGGAAAATAGCGACTTTATCAAAGTCGTAAATTATCAAATTCACGCCTTCATAAGGGGCGTTTATCTACAATTCGACGGCTACAGTAGCAGGCATTCAATTTAGTTAAAAATTCATGCCCCGGTTCAGGGCGCTACTTCTGTAAGAGACGACTTTGGCCAGGTCGTTAATTTCATTAACATTAGAATAGCATTCGTGAACAGTATGATTTTCCACATAATAAAATTTAGGAAAATAGGGTCACATGATCAGGGAGAGAAAAATAACAGGAGTACAAGAATATGATCATGCATTAAAGTATAATCATGTTTGAATAGATATATAACTTTTAACATGGTTAATTATTAATTAAAGAAATTGACGTCTGTGTGCAGGGCGTCAAAACTGGAATTGACGACCTCGTAAGGGTCGTTTCTTTTAAACTTGGCGCCCTAGACAGGGTCGCTACTTTCAGATCTTTACAGAAAACGTTTGAAAACCATGATTTAACTATATACATGCATTTCATGATGATTTAACACGAGAATTTAACTAGTTTGGGCTACGTTCTTGAGAAAACCTACTTGATGGTGATCTGGGTTGAAGAAACTGGAGAACTTGTAGGGAATATGGTACTCTGTTCAAAACAGAGTGTCCTGAGAACCGCTACGCACGAATTTAGACAGCAACCTAGCAGCCAGGTCTTCAGTCAGATGAACGCAGTGTAGGTGAGTAATAGATGAGAAGAAGATGCTCAAGCTCCAGACTTAGAGAGATAATAGCTTTTCCTTACTTATCTGTGAAGATGCTGTCGATGAAGAACACTCGTTCTTCAGCTAGGCAGACACTTCCTCACGCTGCAGGCAACCTGCAGAAGAAGCGGAAGAGGAAGAAGATGAAGATGTTAACAATCTTCATATATATAACTGGAGGCAAGGGAAAAGAAAAGAAAGAACATTACCTGTTCTTTACGGTTGACAGCGGCAGAGCTTCCTTCCAACAAAATAGCTATTAGGGTTGGATCGTATGGGGTATTTATAGGGTTAAGAACCTAATAGAGTTAGAATTCTATTAGAACCTACATTCCCTTTTATAGAGTCCTTTCCCTGATTGATTTAACATGTACCAACCTAGAACCCTTCCCTAGATAAGCATAAACTTCCCTGGATAAGCTCCGTGTTCGAACGAAACTAAAACTGAATTAACGTCTTATGTTAGGGCGTGAATATTTAAATTGACGCCTTGCATTTCGTCGTTTTTAAAGAAATAACGCCCTTCCGTCGGGCGCTATTCACGATTTCACGTCAATTTGTGCCTGTTACAATATTTGAGGATTTTTATCTTTTTTATTTGATTAGGTTTAGTTATGAAATTTTATGGGTAATAGTTTTCAATTTTTATTGATTTTTCCATGTAATTAGTTTTTTACAAATTCCTTTAAATCAAAAAGTGGCACTATTCACGCACACTATTCATTCCTCAAAGAATTGACGACGTGCCATACGTCGTGTCTTTCTAAAGTGACGCCCAAATAGTTGGGCGCTATTCACTTTGGGCTCTTTCTTTCTGGATTTTTATCTTTTTTTCTGGATGTGATATAGATGGAAAATTTTCAGGGTATTAATTTTCTATTTTTCTCTATTTTTCTATATAATTATTTTTCTAAAATTCTTTAGTCGTAAAATCGGCACTATTCATTTTATAATAAAATAACGACTTAGCTTAAGTCGTTTCTTATGTAATTGACTCCTGCATACGTTGGCGTCATTTCATTTTTTTGCATTTTCACTTGCCCTTCAAAAGATTAATAGTGTATATATATCCATGTTATTTCTATAACTATATAATGCACAAATCCATACATCTCCAAGTCTATACATTCCATCACACAAGTCTATACACTCTCCAAGCATCTCACGTTCCAAGCCTATACATAGCCCATGTCTATATATTTTCTAAGTCTGTACATTGCGTTCCCTAAGTCCATACATTCCATTACACAAGTCTATACATTGTCAAAGTCTTTGCATTCCGGAAGTCTATACATTCCTTCATCTATAAAGTCTGTACATCAGTCCAAAGTCTATACGTAAATATTATATTTATATATCCTTTTCCCTTCTAATATAGTAAATGTCATAAATGTGAATATTAAATTTTATAAATTATTAATAAAATACTAATCGATGTTTTCTTCGAGATTTATTGATTCTAATTCCAATAAAATTATATTATGCATTAAATGCCTACTTAAAAACAACATGTTATTCTTAAATTTATTATAATACAATGGTAGGGTTCATGAGTTCTTTTTGTGAGATTTCTCAGGATGTCAGGGGGTCGTGTATCGAGTCTGGCCTTGATTATTTACGTTGTATTATATTTATTTATATTGAATTATATATTCATAAACATATTTGTTATTTTCTAACCCTCATATACCTATTAATAATTTGTATGTATATAGGGATTTTATTCCTCATAATTTGTTTAACTTTTATTAGTCCTTGTCCTAGGTATCAGAGACAGGTTCATCTGAGCAACCCTATAGGAATATCACTTGACCATTTATTTAAAATTTTATTTATTAAACATTATATACTTATAAGAGTATGTATTTATTATTATGTATATTTTTATTCTTATTCCAAAATTACCGGGCGTTACAAATGGAGTTAAATAATTAGCCTAGCCTATTCAATTAAGACTCAAAAGGTTTAAGGACCAAGCCCATTAAGTTTAGCCCATATTCTAGAAGGTTATTTAGCCTATTCATGAATTTTAAGGATAAATACTATATTTATAGATAATTATATAGATAAAATGAATATTGAAACTCTACACACGTTGGACGTAACGGTCTATCGGGCGACCGCTACAGTGGTGTAACGCACCTAGACACGACCGTTACACCTTGCTGATTCTGTAAGTTGAAGAAATTACAAAAAGATTAGAACGTTGGGATCCTATCTACTAGAGACCTAATTAGAAGGATGTGTAAGGTTGCTAAAGACTCTTAGGGATCAGGTTTTGGCCAACTAAGGACACTAGAATCGATCTAATCCTTAAACCCTAGCCAAATCCCTATAAATAGAACCCAGTTCTGAACTGAGCGACCCTTACTTTTGGCTCATGAAGAATCAAGGTAAGGAGATAGAATTTCAGGTAAGTTCTTTGGAACTTTTTATTTCTAATACTAAGGTCTAACAACTCTCAAAATTTCATGTTAAGAGATCAAGTAACCAAGGAGATAAAGGCTTCTAAAGTCGCTAGTTCTGTCATAGCAACCCAGGATTCAGAGCAAAGGACCATTGAAGATCAAGGAATTAGGACGCCCAAATGAGGTAATTAGAGTTTGATGTTTTAGAACTTTTTGTTCCCCTTATATTAATCTTCTTACCCTCCAACTTTCACCTCTTTAGGTCAAGGGATTGGAGAGTTAGGGCAACGTGAAGTTGCTGAAAAACTACAGGAAGAAGAGAACTAGGGCGTGTCTTGAAGAACCAAATTGGAAGTATAAATTCCAAGGAAAAGGTAGGTCATCTCATGAACAGCAAAAAGATCTCGTTAGGGATAAAAGTCCTCTGATTTGACTTGATTTCATACATTATAGATTGTGAATTTCATGTTTTAGTAAGTTCATGCATACATGCATATCTTTAGCCTAACCAAAGATAAAAGATAGCATCTTGTTCATTCACTGCAACCTATGCATATACCTGGCCTTTACTTCGTTTATCATGACTAGACTAGTTAGTGATTATGATTCTCCTTGCATGGACATAGTTCCTTATCTTTACTGTCAGCAGAAGCTCTGACGGAAGAGGGTAGGACCGTCACAAGACTGTAACGGCCTTACGATAAGCCGTCACACTTTCTATTGTATTTAAATTGATCTATTGTCTCTGACGCACCATAGCAGGAGTGTTACCATAATATAACGGCCCCTCGACAAACTGTCACACGGACTGTAACGCGCCTATGCTAGACCGTTAGAACATTGTTTTCTGTCAACTTGAGGCGGAATGGAAATTAGTCAAGTCTACTTATAAATAAGCCTAGTTATCTAAGTTTTGACTTGATATCATGACTTTGAGTTTATTTATTGATTCATGATAAGAATTGCATGATTACAAGCATTTTAAGTCATTTGAGTTATGTTAATTTCATTAGGCTAAACTTTATAGTTTGTATTTAATTTATGATTTCAAATGCTGTATTTACGGAGTTTCACATCGTTTCACAGTCTTTTCAATCTATAGAGTCATTTTCTTCAAGTACATGGCATATATTCCGATATATGTCTATTAGTTCACACTTTGCACTATAGGAACATTATCTTGAACATGAGGACCTCTTTATTGGATATTCCTTCCAATGGACTAGCAAATCTTGTTTCAAGGCCTCCGTAATTCTTCGCGAGCCTGGGATTCCCACTAGGACGCCGAGTTAGTTGTACCATAAAATCCCAATCATTAGAAAACACTATCGATGGTTTCTATTTTTGGAGATGTAACGGATCAATGTTGGACCGCCAGGCTCATATAACGGCCCAATAAAAGACTGTAACATTTAAACTGAGTCCAATTTATTGGTTCTGGATTCAGCCCATTATAACAGATCAAGAATAGACCGTCACGTGAACGTAATGGCCCAGTGATTGACCGTCACCTTGCTAAGACCAGTTAACCCGAGGTTCGACCAAAGGGTTGATATTCTAAGGTTCCTAGATGGATTTATAATGGTCTAGGACTTGACATATTGTTTAAAGATACTTAATATAATGAATAGAAGATAAATTAAGAATGTATCGTTATCCTGCTGATTTATTTCCATGGCATAACATAGTTCTAATATGATTATTGAAATTCCTTGTTCCAAATAGAAGCATTTCATTCATTGAAGTATTGTTATCATGAACTTATTGAAATTGTACATTTTTTGCCGTATTTTATTGCTTGAAACGTGGAAACAGCTTGATTTATACTTGAAGATGCGATCGAGCACTGATTGTGTTCAAGGGCTCTATGCTAGTCCCCTCGGTTGATTGCCGGAAACATACTATTATAAACCATGGGGTATGATACTACTGGCGTCGCATTTCGTTGGGAGTACTTTCTTTATAAATAAGTGAAAATCAACGGTACGACATGACTTTCTAGCTTGATTGATTGATATTCCACAGAAATTCACCAAATACTTGCTCATAAGCAAAAGATGTTTGGATGATGATTACGTGGCATTGCTAGTACATTCTCATTACATTCTTGTTCATGAAAGGCCATATCATGTTCTTGTGACATTCTTGCTAGTTCATACTTGTTCATTCTATCCTACATGACCATCTTGTTGCTTTGGATTCTTGTGATTATCGCATTCGCATGATTTTACCTAAATTCTTTAGAACTAAAATGCTAATTACTTAAATATTGCTAATCATGTTGATGCGAAGATACCTACTAGGCAAGTGTGCTCATTACCTATTTTCAATCTTTACAGGAGATGGAAGTGAGTCGAGATCGGATTTGGAATATTCAAGTAGCGGGTCCGAGAGTGAATGAAGAAAGAGTGAAGACTTAGGAAAGTCTACATTGTTTAGATTGAGTCTATGTAATTTTCTTATTTCTTGAGTCTAGTGGAATGGAAAAAGGATGAAAAGGTTATTGTACTTGAATAATTGATTATTAATGAAATAAATTTGGAGTTTGAGTAACTATCGTGCGATTGCATTCTTATGTGTGATTGTCTTGCGCTCTGATCGTTCTTGCTTGCAAGAGGCTTACCATGCCGGCTGCTCACGTTCCTCGAGCGAGTCTTCCGCTGTAATAAAGGCTCGGGGCATGACAGTCTCGTCTACAGTACCGCAGGAAACACGGCAGAGTCACAGACACACGCTGAAACCAACAGGAATTACAGTAACGAGTGACTAGTTAGGGTCACGTCCGTCGGCGCAAGCCCAAAGCCCCTGACCATATGTGCACACACTGGCCCACTGCCTAAGCCAGGCCTCTAGCTAGTATTCCCCCTCCCAAGGACGCTACAGTCGGACCGGGAGCCCATGGAACTAGCTTAAGAACTGTAAACCGGGAAAGTGCCACGCTACAAGAGCCGTCACCAGGAAACAGTGACGTAAGGCTACGACTAGTGAAGGATCACAAGACACGGAGACTCCAAAACATAAGTGATGAAGTACAGACAGGCGAGAACACCCTGTGACACGTACTTCGGAGCACCAATGGCAGCACAAGACACTATCGACAGACTCAGGACAAGGCAACTAGACCTACTCACATAACGATCCTTGAGTCAGATGACTCGGAGGCAAGATCATCACGAACAGTGGAACAAGCCGCCAATCGGTCTAATCCTAAGCCAAGACAACGACGTTGTCGAAAGAAATGACACGCAAAGACCTGAGGGAACACTGAGGACCCTCTGCAGACTTGCACACGTAGATTGAGGTAGGATGATACCTCGAGGCATCTAGAACCATGTCTCGGACTGGACAGAACCGTCGAGACACACAAGGCTTCATGTGAACCATTGGGTGACCCCGGGTTGACCGGAACCAGACAATGACAAGTAAGAAGACTCCTGGCTGCCTTATATCATAGTCTTAGCCATCATAGGATGTTATAAGACACCCACAGGAAAGTAGGCAGACCACACGGACAAGTCAAGATAAAAGGAACACCGGAACGATGGACGACGATACTGGCAGTCCTAGATCGAGTCGTTAGGGAAGCCGTGGCAGTCAGGGAGTAGACCGCACACAGTCCACCTAAAACCGACCAATCTAGAGAACCACCGACAGACAGACACCACCCTAAGCACGTACCTAAGATAGACAGACACGGGAGGGTGGGCGATCATAAGAGGGCCGCACAAGACCAAAAGAGGATGGGCGGTCAGGGCTGAGCCACCCAAGGGGATGAGCGGTCAGGTCCTGGCCGCTCAAGCCCACGCCCCGAGGCAGTTCCTGGTCAAAATGGTCTTTGACTGGACCGCTGAACGGAACCAACTCCAGAGGATGAACGATCAGATACTGGCCGCTCAACCCAGACGAGAAGACAGACAACTGGAACCCGGCCGCACAAGGGAAGATGGGCGGTCAGAGACTGGCCGCACAACCCGACCAGAAGCATGAACGGCTAGCAACCAGCCACACAAGGGGGATGAGCGGTCTATCGACCGACCACTCAACCCAAAACTGACGTAGCATGAGCGGTCCAAGGCTGGCGCCCTTAGGCTTAAGCGGTCCAAGGCTGGCCGCCCTTAGGCTTAATCACGGCGAGCAAACTGTGGGGTTGGCCCAATCTTGGCCTCCCCACGCCCCGTTCATTTCGAAATGAAGGGGATACAGCCATGGACACACATACAATCACATGGACTCCAACCGGAGTCAAAACGGTGCACGGATCGTAAGAAACGGGTGATTCTAACGAAATCACTCAAATAGGGTCACTGGACTTCCCGGGCTCCCCACGGTCAAATGCGACCGCCAAACGAGACGAAATTGGTGACTATGGAACGCTGACGTTCCAGGGAGTCCATTGACAGTAACTGATGCAGAAACCGTCAACACTTTCGGGTGAAACCCACGAAACCCACGAAACCCCAACGAACCCGATCTAGCCCGTTCGAGCACCAAACGATGTGCAAACACAGGGAAAACGTAGAGGACGAAGCGGTGATCCATCTCCCTACCTCCACCAAAGAAACCGCGCGCCGAAGCGACTAAACCACGCCGAAAACCGCCAGGAACACGAACGGCGACTTTCTTGGAATCCACCGAGGGATCGCGCCCACCACACTCAATCTGCTGCCCCATGCCGTGAACCGATCACTCCGGCACGTCCCCACCTCGGCCAGCTCCGCAATGGTGTGCACCCCGCCCCGAATGGACTAGAGAGGAGAGAGAACGGAGAGAGAAGGTGAACGGTTGAAAATGAGGTAGGAGAGATAGTGGAAAGGTTTAAATAGAAGAAAATTAGGAATTTTCCTAATTTCTAAAAATTCAATAACTAGCCCGAAAATGGACTAATTCAGAAAAATACGTAAAAATAGCCGAAACGAGCCTCGGAAGAGTACATCGCAACTATACCGTCCACGAGTCGATTAATTGAGAAACAAACTCACCGCAGGGTTCCGTAACTAGTACGAGTGAAAAACCCACACGGATCGTCAAACTCAACTCCGGAGCTACAAAAGCAATCCGAAACTCTCCAAAAAGGATCCGAAAGACCTAATAAAGATCTCATAGAGATCCAGGGCATTACATGAATGTTCACGACTCGTCGCGCCTCGATATTCCGCCTCGGGGCGTGACATCATGAGTATGGCTCTGGGTTGCCAATCGCCAGACGCTTGTGTAGCTTCCTTTCCCCCTTATAATATTTTCTTTTCTGGTCCTGCTTTTATGCGGACAATGATCAGACTTGATAGGGAGCTTTTTTTCCCTTCTCAAAAACCCCATTTTTTAGGACTTGACCAACCGCGTGGTCATGATGCTAAAAGAGGGAGAAATGTGGGACTTAGTCCCAGATCACATATCCTATAACACTGAATCTTCGCTGTCTTTGGGGAAGAAATGCAAAGAATGCCCTTTAGGAAGGGTTCTGGGTTTACACACAAACCCATGAGTATGACTCAGAATCCATGCCCGTCTGGGCTCCTTTGGGCTGCTCCCCGGTCGGTTCCAAAATGTAACGCCCCGAGATCGGATTCACAATTTATGGGCATCTTTTTTTTTATTTTTCCATCGGACCTCGAAACATTACGTCGTACGTATTGCAGAGGTACAAATATATATATATATATATATATATATATATATATATATATATATATATATATATTCGCATGAGAGAGAGAGAGAAACCATAGTTACATGAAATGTAAATAGCATCTCAACCATTCATCATCTAAAAAGATACATGTCCATTGTCCAAATACATATAAGTCCATACATGATCACCAATCCACATCCT
The DNA here is from genome assembly GCA_022559845.1 of Amorphophallus konjac. Classification (NCBI taxonomy): domain Eukaryota; kingdom Viridiplantae; phylum Streptophyta; class Magnoliopsida; order Alismatales; family Araceae; genus Amorphophallus; species Amorphophallus konjac. Next base: position 233,750,723 of record CM040122.1, read on the forward strand.
ATCCATAATATGAAAGATAAATATCCATAGTCTACCCATATGAAGGGAGGACTAGAACTACTCCTCGGTCGTGGCCTCCTCCTCGACCTCCTCTACAGCGTCCCCTGAAACGTATGTCACAAGGGGATGAGTGTGACGCTCAGTAGGCAGCCTAATCAAATTGGGGTTAACTCGCATTCATATATCCAATTCATATACATAATTAAAATGTTCACAATAAAAGAGTGCAAAAGACCCATATAATCTTTCTAGAACCCTCCAAAGTGACCCTAATAGGTCCGTCAAGAACCCAGGGATAAATGGGTAAAGGATGGAACCCAAGTGGATCAAGTTTGATGGGTTACATGGAACCGGATTGACCATCAGTCGACCGAACTAGGCCATCGGTCGACCGAACTGTAATAGGTTACAGACTGGCCAACACTGGCAAATTCGGTCGACCGAAATGCCTAGGTCGGTCGACCGAACTCTACTACAAATCTAGAAAGCAACCAGTTTAGTCCCATAAGTGAAAGCCCAATGGAAATGTGAAAGGATTAGTTATCATATGCAAAGTGCACAATGAATATCATATTCCATTCATTCTCATTTGCTTAAAGGTAATCATATGTGAAAATACATATTTATTATCTAACATATAAACTACCCATGCATGCACTAAATCCAGGATAAATGAATAGTCGCACATTTTCATGTTTTCATGAGTTACACATTTAACGTTATTCATGGAACCAAACAGCTGCCATAAACACAGGAGGCCCACACACACACAAGCGAACGAAAGCGTACTGCGCAGACCCGAGAGTGAACTCCCACCTAGACTCCTGCCGCACGGGGCGTTACGTATCCCCGTCCCCCGGGTCCTGTGGCGTTACGTATCATCGTCCCATAGAACAAACCAGCCGAATCATAGGATTTCAACCAAGGCGTTACGTATCACCATCCCTAGGGTTCTTTTACTTCCGCGGCGTTACGTATCGCCGTCCCGCAGAAGGGGCCGAAGTCCAACCTCACAGAATGCTACTGTTTTCCATTCATAACATTCACATCGCATTCACATTCATAATCATATTATAATATTCGTATCATACTTTAATCTTATGTTATCATAACTTAAGCATGCTTCCATATGGTTTAAGTGGGCTAATCATACTCATAAGCTTACTGTTGTGGAACATAACATGATAAGGTTACCATCAAGGTTTCCGTATAAAAGAAGATAGGTTTATTTCTAGGTTACACATGCATAGAAAATAATTCATAACTATAAGTGTGGAATTTCTGTGAGCACGAAATTTTTACAGTGAGTTACTAACTTAGTCTTCAATTATTTTCCAATTTTTTAGATTTTTTTGAATTAGAATGGCCTCTCAAAACTATCTTTTTCTAGGTTTCTGGAAATTGGGACAGAGCCCCAAGTGCGTCGACACAGTCCAAGACTGTGTCGACACAACCTTGCAGGTTTCAAAGGGGTGCATCGACCCAGCCAGGGGCTGCATCGACGCAGTCAATCCTTTGAAAGAGGCTACGTCGATGCAGCCAAGAGCTGCATCGACGCAGTTAGTGTAGAGACCCTGATCTTCGATAAAAACTCAAAGGAACCTCACGAAAGCTCGTAACTTGATGGAAAAAATCAGAAAATAAACATAATAGTCGATACCACATACCCTTAGTCCTCTCTAACGTATAGAAACCATTTAGAAATAGTTCTAATGCATCGTTGACCCCTAAGATTTGAGGATAGGTGCCAACCTTCAAGGTGTTAAACCAACGATCTGGGGATGAGATCCACACCCCAGATCCTCCCAAAGCTTTTCCCTTCGTCCTAGGGCACTACAGGATCATCCTCCACGGGCCGGATCGTCCTCCCCACACAGAGTGAAGGTCCCTCACCCTTTCTCACTCAAGAAGGATAATAGAGGGTGGAGAGTTGAAGAGAATGGTTGCTAAAGGTTTACTACCCACGAAACCCACCTCCTTATATGGTTTTCCAGCTTTCCAAGGATTTTCCCACGACCCACAAGGCTTAAACCCACTCCCAAGGTTGCTGGTTGGAGAGAAGTTAATGCCATGCACCTCTTCGGGTTTGAACAGACGTGACCCTTCGTCCATCGGTCATAAATGCGGGTGGACGTGCTCTTCTGTTGAGATATAGGTTGGGACGTCTTAAGATGAAGTCGAGAGGACTTTCAGATCTAACCTTGAGATATAGTTTCATCAAATTTCATCAATCTTGACATGAGTTATGTTTTTCACAAAATTAACATTTATTCTCCCCCGTTCTAGTCGCGACCCTTCGGTAGCCAGAGGTAATTCGGGTATAACTCTAGTAGCCAGGTAGCATTTGGCCTCGATCTCAACATGGAAGATGTAGCTAACACCCCATTCGAGATTATGGCCTTAGTTTAAGGTCATTTAAATAACTACAAACGAAGTTTTGAATTTCTAATTATTTACGTGTCAATTTTCCCCAACAGTCACGCGACCTTTTGGTAGTCCGAGATAATTCGGGTATAACTCTAGTATCCAGGCAGAATTTGGCCTCGTCCTCAACATAGAAAATGTAGGTAACATCCCATTCGAGATTATGGCCTTGGTTTCAGCCCATTTGGTTGACTATGGACCAAAATATTCTTATTTTAACAGATGACAGTATTTTCTGTAACTTTTTTGACCTATTATCATTAACTCCTCTATTAGGGCTATTTTCCAGAAGTTATAATCTTCATACAAGTTGTTCTTTACCCAATGGCCATTGAATGGGCCTTGGTTTCACCTAATTCTGACCTTCCTAGGTTGAGTTATGAATTCCCTAAAGATCCTTCAATATTCTGTTTAGATTTCTAGTTCATTGTGTTAATGGGCTTGACTTGTACCCAATTGGGCTAGTGCTCAATTAGTGGTCCTAACACAAAACCCTGGCTCGGTTCCGAATCTCTCCTATCACCCTCAGGTCTCCGGGAACTTGCTTCTTCATAGCATGCCCTCCAGGGATGATCTCCTTCAAAGGGTGAACATCAAATGGCCATACAGCTTGGCGATAGTTTAAGACCCCATCTCGAAATCGAGACAGTGGCAACCCTTGGGTAGTCGGTGCCCCTTGTAGGCTAGTCCTTCGAGTGTCCATGCCCAATTCAGGTCATAGGATGTTACCGCTTACATGCGCATCCTTGGATGTTGCCGCTTCTGTGTGCATCCTTTTATTTTGGGGCCATCTCGGAGTTCCTCCGGGGACGCGTACCTAATTAACACCCCCAGAGCTCCGGGTCTAGGGGAGGTGATGCCGGATTTCTGCGAGGAAATTTGAAGACCAATGACATGTAAGAACAATAACAAATGTTTTGGACAACAAAAGAAACATAATGAGTAGGTAATTAAACTTAAAGAATCCACCATGAACTAATGACCCTTAATTTTAGAAACTGCTGGAACAAGGTTGAACAAGATAAAAAAAAGAAGAAGGAATAGGAAATCAAGATCTTTTGATCAAAACAGTAATGCCTATGTAAACATTGCATGTGCATGGTGATTTTCAGGTTTTTCATTGGCTTGCAGGGGAATGGGCATATCTGCCTTTCCACTACTCTTCTAGGAATAAGCATCACATTTGCACCTCCGTGCCTATATTGACTCATACATGCATTCCAAACTACGCGTGTGTCTTAACGTCTGAATGCATGCTTGCCATCGTCCTCCGTATATCAAATGGTGAGTGATGAAAACCCAGATTATGTCTGGCCGAAAAACCCTCACCATGTGTGAGTGAATACTCCACCTTTTACCGAGGGTCACCCTTCTTGAAACACAATTAAGTTCTTATATACCACATACATATAGCCCCCAAAATCACTCCCATACCTCATAGGGTCGCATGCTTTCTTCAAAGCACACCCAATGCATAAGTTCAGTTTGAACACCCCACTACAGAACAGAGTGTAACGCTTGCTGGCGTGTAGGTTGCGTCGACGCACCCAGCATAGTGCGTCAACGCACCCATGTTCATAATGGCCACATTTTGACCCGTTGTCTCTCCTTCTATGCATTCACCTGCATATGCATGCACTTATGTTTTTGCCCATGTAAAAAAAAATTAATAAAAAGATGAAACTGGCAAACAAAAAGGGAGACGTGTGAAATTGAAACTAAATTTCCTTGGAAACCCAATCAGACCCTTGCGTGTCATATGCACTTGACCTGTCAAGATCATTCATGCATTCCACAAGTTATATGCATTCTTCTGCATGAGGTAGAAGCCTTGAACCAACCCAAAGTGCCTTGAAGTAGAACCCTCTCAACGCTTGCTGGAAGGGACTGTGCGTCGACGCACTGTGCATAGTGCATCGACGCAGCTTCACCTGGCCCTCGTTCAGCGTGCGCCCTTGCGCTGACGCGGTGCAGAGCTCGTGTCGATGCAACGAGAATCCGAGCTAAGCCCTGGAACACTACGTCGATGCAGCCAATGTTGCAGGTCGACGCAGCCACTCCCTGGCTCCCAGGGCGGCTCCCTCTCTATGCTGCGTCGACGCGGGGAACCCTTACGTCGACTCAGCCTTCATCAAATAGCAAAAAAGAAGAAAGGGGAAAAAGAGAAAATAATAAACCATAGATAATAGTAAAAAATGATAAATAGTAATTTGCAATAATTAAAAAATAAAAAAAGAAAGAAATGAATAAAAATATAATGATGATAAGGAAATGATAAATAACAAACTGCAATGATAAGATAACCCAAATGAATGAGGAAAAAATGACAAAAATGAAATGACAAAGAAAAGATGAAAATGATAAGCATAATGAATAAGGATAAAACAACGATGTATAATAATAAAAGAAATGAATAACAAAAAGAGCTCCTTAATGGCATTTGATTCAGGGTTCCTCTCCCTTTGACCCCGTGTGAGGGGGATATCAAAGATGCCCTTGCAAGGCATGCCCGGTACCTCGAGGACCACCCCCATCATGGCCATAGCATGACTCTGCCGTGGGCCAATAACCCACTGGATTTAAACCGTTCTGACCAGGATTTAGCCTTATGGATTCTTTGCTCAAATATCAAACTTGTCAGATCCCGGCATACATTTGTCCCGGTATTACGTGCATACTTGAGACATTTTCGGCCCAGACCCCTGTCCGAACATGAAATGGTCAATGTATTATTGACATGATTTCAAATACCCTTTTTTTAAGAGTATTTTATCGATTTTTAATACATCTTACACTTATCTCTCCAATATTGATTTTTAGGTAATAGGCCATAGGGCCCCTTTTCCTAGCGACTAATCAAGGGTTTTCCCTCTCCGAGGGGATGTAATTAACGTCATGGCCTTTATGGCACGATGGGTTTTGGTCCTGACATGAAACTCACTATCGTCTGATCAGTCAGACGGCACGCACTGGTGACTTCTTCGGAGCTCGAATAAATCGTCACATTGTGACTGGCATGCCCACACACTAAATAAAAGAAATGAATAAACAAATAAATGAATAAATAGATGAATCCCCAAAAGTACGTCCACACCATTCCGGTGCTGCCGCTCGCCCATGCTACCATCATCACTATCGCTCACCCATGTTGCCGTGCGCCCATGTAGAATCCCCTATTCACAAAGTTCGGGAAAGATGTAAAAAATTATGTTTGAGCCCCTCAAAAGAGTTTTAGCAATAAAATGATTTTATGTCTAAACCTCTCAACCCAAAGTGAATTTTTTTAAAAAAATAATTATAGTGAAGTTGGTTTTTTTAATGAAATGTTTTTATCAAAATTTAATTATACAATTATTTATTTATTTATTACAAACATGTCTCAAGTCCCATTAATTACTAAAAAATCTCTATTTTGTATGAGACTGGGATTATCATGTAAAAATTGCATAATTAACTTCATTAAAACCCAAAAAAATAATGTGTGTGATATAAATAAATATAAACAAATAAGCGCTTATCAGGCACCTAAAGCTTTACCAAGAGAGGGAGATTATTAGGGCCTCAGGCTTTGCCTAAGGAGAGAGAATATTCATCCTGAGTGTCGAGGGCTTAGCTTGGTTTTAAGATGTGATCGAGGGCCTAAGACTTTGCCCAAGGGAAAGAATCCATCAGGTGCCGCAGGCTTTGCCTGAGGTGAGGGAACGTTCGTTCCGAGCACTGAGGGCTTAGCTCAGATTTGAGACATGATTGGGCACCTTTGACTTTTCCCAAGAGAAAGAATCGGTCAGCAAAGTAAGGCTTTGCTAGATGAAAGGTAATGTCTATATCAAGTGCCGAGGGCTTAGCTTAGATTTTTCGTGGGCATACCAAGGGAGCATCGGGGATCGAAGGGTTTTCCTGGCATCCAAGTGCTAGAGGCTTTACTGGGGCTTTCCGTGGGCATACCTAGGGAGTAGCAGGGGCCGAAGGCTTTCCTTGGGATCGAAGTCTTGAGGACTTTACTCAGGCTTTCCGTGGGCATACCCAAGGAGCATCAGGGGCCGAAGGCTTTATCTGGCATCCGAGTGTGGAAGTCCTTACTCGAGCTTTTCGTATGCATACCCTGGGAGCATCAAGGGTTGAAGGCTTTCCTTGGCATCCGAGTGCTAAAAGCTATACTCGGGCTTTCTGTGGGTGTACTCAGGGGGCATTAGGGGATGAAAGCTTTCCCTAGCATTTGATAACTGGTGGCTATACTCTAGCTTTCCATGGGTGTACCCGGGGAGCATCAGGGGCTTAAGACTTTCCCTGGCATCTAAGTACGAAAGGCTTTACTTAGATTTCCGTGGGCGTACCCAGGTAGCATTAGGGGACAAAGGCTTTTTCTGACATCCGAGTGCCGAAACCTTTACTCAGGCTTTCTATGGGTGTACCCAGGGAGCATCAGGGGCCAAAGGCTTTCCTTGGCATCCGAGTGCCGAAGGCCTTTTTGGAGCTTTTCGTGGGCATACCTGTAGACACCAAAAAGAGATGAATCACTATGAGGGTACTAATGAAGGTGTAAGAAAATAAAAACAAGGACCATGAATGCCGAAAAAGTAGAACAACATAACTAACAGTAAAAATACTAAGAACTATGCCACTAACTTTGGAAAGAAGAGGCTCAGCCAGTCGAACCGTAATTGAGAACGCAGTCGCTGAGATGGGTGCGTTCTTAATAGAACACGGTCTCTAGGGTGAACACGACCTGAATGTGGCTACTGGGTCCTCCGCGTTCAATGAACAGAGTGGGGATCTAGTGTTCTCTTCTTCCTCTCTCTTTAGCTGGCCAAAGAGGAAGGGCCTCATGTGTAACCTTCTGCCTATACCTGTAAAACAACAAAAAACAATTGCAAAAAAAAAATTTAACTGAATTGGTGAAGAGCCTATTTCTTAGCGCAATTAAACATGCAAAAAGGGGGGACCTTTACCTAGAGGTTTGGGTTTTTAACCCCTATGAGGGTGAAAACTAGGTGGGTGTGTACGTGAGTGATGCAAAAACAAAAGTAAAACGTGCTAGGGATGACGTTATGATGAGAGGAGAGGATGGGAGGAAGAACTAAGAAAACAAAGAAGGAAGCAAAGGACACAAAATGAAAATGTAATGACCCAGGATTCAAGTATCGAAAAGTAACCGACGCAACCGAAATCCTGGCCCGCCCCCCATAAGCTATAATTCTTTGAAGGGTTAGATTAACATTGTGGAAGTGCACAAGAATCTAAAATAAATGCACAAATTAAAGTGCCGGAATTAAAATTTACAGTTATTATAGTTTATAAAATTTATTGTCTAGAGTACAAGTACAAAAAGTATAGTCTAAAAGCAAATAAAAGTACACAGCCTTGTGGCATACCCTGGCTCAAGCAAGCTGGCAACTAAGAAACTCCTCTACGAACAGCGTGGAGGAACATCGCACCTGAAAGAAAAGGGGTGAGCCTCATCTCATTAGCTCAGTAGGTGTCCCGTGGATCCCCACCACACTACACAATAGCAACTAAAATAACAATGACGACGATGAGCAAATAATTGGAGAAAAGTAAACTGCATCGTCGTGCAAGCCTCATGCAAACAGCACGACACCTCGAGTGCAGGGAATCCATGACTACATGCAAACAGACACTAGGGACCATGACCTCACAGAAGAAAAAGCCACTAACTCAACAATCCAGAAAACCACGGCCTCAATGTCGGGAAAACCGCGACCTCACTATGGGGAAACCACTACTCGAGTGATAGGAGAAACCTCCCACTAGAAGCACGGCTAGATGCATCCATTAATGTCTTATACCATACCGCCTGTCTCACGCATAGACGTCTGCTCACTCAAGTGCGTGGCAGTGAGACACACACACACCCACACACACTACAACACTAGGACTACCTGGGATCCTTTCTCATCAACACGGTGGCCGAGCCCCCAACCATGTGTGCACGCACTAGACAAAGTCCTCTACATCTATGCCCTAAAAGACTTGTTTTCCCCTATATCAGACTCAGGGTCCAGAGTAGACAAAGTCCTGGACACCTACTTCGAGAATGTGGACAAGGTCCTCAATGCCCATGTACATAGGGGCCCATTACAACTGGCTCACAATTGTCTCATGGGAAAGTCCTCACCCTAGACAAAGTCTTCGATATCTTGGGGCTACCCCTAGGGGCGAGTCCCTGAAGATAAAACACCATTGAAATAGAAATCACTAGCTCACACACACAGAGCATGTGGGAATAGCCTTCCGTGGAACACAAAATAACACGAGAATCACCCTCTGCGGAATACCAAGCCATATGGGAACAACCCTCTGTGGAGCACGAGACCATGCGGGAGCAATCATCCACGAAAACATATGATCATGAGAGAACAACCCTTCGTGAAACACAAGGTCACGAAAGACCCTCGGGAACTTAGAATCAGGGCTGCCACAAGTCTAGCTGTCAAAATAGCATGGGCGGCCACTTCCCTGGCCGCCTAGCTCACAAGGACAGGGGCACACTAGGCGGCCAACTCCCTGGCCTTCAAACATCTGGGCGGCTAGAGGGTTGGCCGCCTAGACCACCTTCCCTTGGGTGGCCACATAGTAAGCCACCCAGCACAACACTGGGTGGCCGATGACATGGCCACCCAGCAGACTGGGTGGCCACATCTGTAGACACCCAGAAACTTGGGCGTTCAGGCACCTAGCCGCCCAACTGGGCACCAGCCCTGGGTGGCCAGATCCTTGGCCCCCAACTAGGCAAGGCATTCAACCCTCAACGACCATCGATCTGGCCACCAATTGACATGCAAAATTTCAACATTACGATATACCACAATATGTGATGAATTGTATGAAGATAAAGTATCCCTAAAGTGCACTGCCACGGGGTCGACCCTAATGACCCGGCAACGAAGAAATACAAGGAGAGGGTCTGGATGGCCAAACCTCAAGGATACCCCTCATATGACACCAACTTGCGTCCCAATAGATGAATTAAAATTGTAGGAAGCCAAGGTGTTCCTAAATAATACACCGTTGTGGACTCCACTATAAGTACTCAACGGTGAAATACACAAGGATGAGCTCGAAACACTCAAGCTTCAGAAGAGACCGACTGCGCTACTATAATAACTAGGTAGTATTGAAGTACCATGAACTCGTGTCCCGAGGGACAAATGAAATTCAAAATCAAGGGAGTCCAAGGTACTCCTGAAGATATACAGCCATGAACCTGATTGTGGAAATCCGGGCATCAGAAGGAGAAGGAGAAAAAGGGAAAGAACAAAAGGAAAGAAAGAATAAAAGAAAAAAGATAAAAAAGAGTAAAGGGGTGTACCAGTACCCCCATAGGCCTTAACCGGCAGCCCTCAACCTGTAGCCCCATGGGGCCTTAGCCGGCAGCCCTCAACCGACAGCCCCTCACGGCAGCCCGCACGCCCTCATCCGGCTGGACCTTTTTATGGGCAAAAATGCCTCATCCGGTAGCCCATCAAATGCCAATCTAGCAGCCCCCAAGGGCCCAATCGGTAGCGGCCGATTGCCCCATCCGACAACCTTGAAACAATAGCCCCTAGGGCCCTTAACCGACAACTCCAAGGAGCCTCATCCGACAGCATGACTTTGCTTCAGTCGGTAGTGCTCAAGTCGTTGATCCGACAGTACACCCCGTGTTGAACCGACAGCCCCCCGTGGAGTCTTAGACGGCAGCACCGTGAAAGCCCAACTGGTAGCCTCTTTGCCGCTCATCCGGTAGCAGCTCATCAAACCATGACCAACAGCGTACCAAGGCTTGAACCGGTAGCACTTCAAGGCCTCCATCCGATAGCCCTTGCAAGGCCTTCTTCTGGCAGCACCTGCCAACCTCATACGACAGCATTTGAGCGGCTGAACATGTAGCACCTGCCAACCTCGTACGACTGTGTGTGAGCTACTGAACTGGCAGTGCCTAAGCTATTAAACCGACAACGTTCCCCAGCCTCACCTGGCTGCCTTCCCTAGACCCATACGGCATCATAGGAAGAGGTGAAATGACACCGCCTGCATTCCTCGATCGGCAGCACCAACCCCATTCATCCAGCAGCAACAGCCCTCGACCTTCATCCAGCAGCTTGGCTTTGCCTTAAATGGCAGCCCTCACGGCAGCTCCAAGACACCTGAACTAGTAGCGCCTGCCTTCCTCACACGACAGCCTGCCCCAGCCTCACCTGACAGCCCTCACCTTCCCCATCCGACAACCCATCAGGGCCCATCCAGCAGCAACGGGGCCTCATCCAGCAACTCGCGGAGGCCCCACGACCATCTACCCTTCACCCTATATAAAGGGAGGGGCTACTGTAGAACAAAGAGAGAGGGAGAACACAGAAAGGATAGAGAGAGAAAAAAGAAAAAAAAGGAAGAGATCAGAGAGACAACAACAACGAGGGGAAGAGAAGAAGAGGCAAAGGGAAAAATGAGGGCATTCGGTAAGGAAGAGATTGATTGAGAGGTGAGGTCTGAGGGGGGGAAAGGGAGTCATTGCTATGCCACCCCCCTTGCACCTTATGTTTTCTTTCGTGATTATATCTTTCCTCAATGTACTTTTCTTTTCTTTTTTGCTTTTAGCTTCTATCATCCCATAATGAGGTGAGAACGAGATGTATTTATCTTTATATATTCTCTGTTTCTGATCTTGTTTGCTTCTTTAGTGGATGAATAAAAGATGTGTGTGAAAGGCCTCCTGTGTGGATTGTGTTCACTTCCCCTTACCCCACTTTGAATATGGTTATTTTCCTTTTGGTGCGTACACCAGAGCGAGCGAGAAGCATGAACCGGCGAACCATCGGTACCGTACGCGCAGCACCACCCGAGCTACATCGGCATCCCTATGGCTTGGAGATAGTCTGGTGTCTCCGACTTGAGTCCTAGTATTAGTATTTTTAGTATTTATTGGGATTTTATTTGTGTGTAATGTGTGCTTATTTGTATTTATTTGGGTTGAATAGAGTTTAATTAGGATAAATAAATGAGTTTTCTTGTAAAACGGGGCCACCTAGGTCCCGCGGGCCCCCTCACCCTCCTCCTCATTGGGCCACCTAACTTCCAGGGACCCATAGGGGCTGGCCCATTGTCCACCTAGGACATTGGACCAATGGACCAAAGAAGACAAATTCTTTTTTACTTCTTTAAGGTCGGCGCCCCCTCTTTTGGCATTATTAGGCTAGATTTATTTATTTTGTTTGACCACATGGGAAATATATAATTTTGGCTTTCCCAAGGTGCCCCTCACACACCCTAGATCTAAGGGTAGTCCAAGTCTTTTACCAAGGGTGGCCATTTCATATAAAAGGTTGTATTTTCCCATTTTCATCATAATTAATGCAAGAAATATTGGAATTTTGTCCAAGGAGCAAGGGCCGCCCCCTCTCTCTCTTCTCCCCCTTTCCCCAGCAGCTGTGAAGGCTGTATTCTGAGGTGTGACGCCTCTTGTATCAGTTCGTGAAGATCGCCGCTGCCGCCATCAAGCCGCTGTTGCACCGCCACCGCCGTCGCCGGAATACTGTCCAACTCAGGATAGCAAACCACCTCCGGATTTTTAGCTCTCAACTCCGTGATCTAATGGCTATGAAATTTTCAAGGTGAGTTATCAAGGTCCATCCCACGTCCCAGAAAAATTTGTGGATTTTCTTCACTTCGTTTTCCTATTTTCCCATTTAGCTTCCCACAACCCTCTAGATCTGCCACAGTTCTGTCTTGTGTTCCAGCAACCAAGTAATTCATCCATGAACCCACATTCCTGATTTCAGAACGAGATGAAATTTGGACTGGAACTTCTGTCCACCTAACCCCCATCTCACATATTTTCTTAAGATTTTAGGAGTTCATTTACTATTTTTAAAAACCACTGTCTTTTCTCAAATCTGTGCTGCCCCTTACAGTCCAGATCCGACCCACCTGTGTTATAAAATCCATTTCCCATATCAAACCTCCACCATAAATTACAAAAAAATTATCCACGTCTTCCTTACTTTCCCTTCTCTAGCGTTTATAAAGGGCCCAATGCCCAAATCTGAAGTTTGAGCCACGGTCAACGCCCATTCTCAGGCAGATCCAAATATGTCCTGCCAGATCTGAGACTGAGATCAGTCCTCTTTGAAATTCCACCATGGAAATTACGGCCCAAAAAAAATCCTGTAATAATAGAGGGTTGAAGTACTTCGAGCTAGCTTTCCAACGGTACCAGTTTCGTGACATTCCGAAATCGGGGCTGGTCGCGGTAATTTCTGTGGCCGGATCGCGCGGGTCTGAAATAGCAACTCAGATCCATGGACAACAGCTTCAACACATGTCGAACGGAGCCGTCTCGCCTTCCACGAGGCGAACCAGGGCGTCCCTCTCCTAGGGATCATCCCTCCAGGAGTCCCTGGCACAACGGGACCCACCCCGCCCAATTCGGAGGGCCGAGTAGTACGTGGGCCCCGTCACCCGCAGCACGTGCCGTCCGGACAGCACCACACCGTGACTTTTTGGCACCGACGAGGCGATTCAAAACGCTGCCCGTCAACCCAAACTTGATACTCCCAGGCCCCACATGTGACCTATTACCTCCCTGCGTGGAGTGGGTCTGAAATTTTTAATTTGCTTAAAGTTGTTTAACCGGGAGTACGAATTTGGCCGGGGTTGTCTTCCCCACGCCGGGTGCGTGGAGGTAATGATCTCACCTCCTCGGCATTACATTTGCTTATTTAGTATATGATTATATGCCGCTGCTTGAGAGCGTTAATTGGAATTCTAGCTCGTGAGTTCATGTTCACCGTTGTGAGAAAGAGAGTGAACCCATCCCGTGACTCGTTCCGAGCACGGAAGTGAGTTGACCACCCTTGACTCTGCCGATTTCTCAACCATGCGGATCCACGCTTTTCCTCGCTTGGGACGACGAGTGAGCTCGCATTTCTATTTATGACGTATATCCCATAGGAACTCTTAGTGTCGAGTCGAGGTAGCATAATTTGTCGCATGTCGCTGGTCGCGTCAACACTTAGAGTCTGAGGTTCGCATCAATTGGCGTAGGGTCCCTCATTCGTCCCGCATCAGTTTGGTATCAGAGCGAGTTAGAGTCTAGAGTCGTGTCTCATTGCATCCTTTACCCGGTATCTAAAAAGGTGTCCCCGGAACGTTAGGTTACGCCTATTGGGAAGGAACACACTTGCAAGAGAGGATCTTCGCATCCCGCAACTCCGCCACATACCGGATATTGGCTAAGTCTGGGTTCGTCATCTTTGCTTTAGTCCGTGTATCCCAGCCAGTGTGTCATTTGCATTCCCACCCATAGAGGCACCCAATACTCACCACCACAACCTATGGCGGATCCCCGAGCCCGTAGTTCCGATGAGCCTTCGGTGGCCGAGATGTTCCGAACTCTCTTGGATCGTCTCGATACACGTATGGACGGGCTTAGTACATGTCTAGATGGTGTAGGAACGCGACTGGAAGGGAGGATGAAAGCCATAGAGGATAGGGTCGAAGCATCGGACCAGTCCATCCAGGGTCTTGTGGGGAGAATTGTTGTCCTAGAGAGGGCCCCAGTGGCGGCGCAACCCGCGCCGACAAATGGCCAACAAGAGCCGGTTCAACAACCTGCTGCTCCAGGGGCTCAAGGGGCAGATGATAGGAGGCAACAAGTGTTAGCGCAGCAAGAGTGATATAGAAGGGGGGGATGAATAGATCACTCCCAATTTGCAGAGACTTAGGCGGAAAATAAACTCTACTGCTAACGCCCCTTCTTAACCCGCACACAGAGAAATGTAAATACAGTCACCAAGCGAGGCAGTATAAGTAAATGAAAATGAAGAGCTGATCACATGGAAGCAAAGAGACAAGCAGATGGAGAGCGCAGATAACAACAGCAAACCATAGAGGAGGCACTCAGTTTTTTAGGCGGTTCGATTGCAGTCTGCAATCTACATCCACCCCTCACTCCAACTAGAGTGAGGATTCCACTAGACAATGCTAGATCATTGCAGACTCAGTCTGCGAACAACATGCTGCCACACAGCTTGAACAACCAAGGGGAACAAATCCCTCAACCAAGCTCTGCTACCCACAGAACTTGAAACCTGTTCTAGCTCCCAGCTAGAACACAACCGGAGAATCCTCTCCCTTCCTCCACACACCGGAGGGAAACTGTTAATGACAACCTGTCACTAACAACACCAGAGATCACATATCTCTCTTCCTCTGCAACCCAGAGGGAAACTGGAGTAATACTCCCTTCCTCCACACACCGGAGGGGAACCAATTCAAATCAGAAGGATGAACGAAATGAAACGAAAACAAAGGAGAAACAAAAACCAATGAAGAAGCAGTCGGTTCTGAAACTAATACAAAATGTAGCTTCAAATGAAGCAATTCATCAAACCACAAACACTGCTCTCTCTCTCTAACAAACTTCTCTCGGATCTGGAACTCTCTGCTCTTTTTCTTTTCTGGATCGTGCAAACTCTCACCAATGGCTTCTGCTTTTTCTTTTCACGATCTCTCTTCTACTGAAGGATGAAGCTCTATATTTATAGCATATGTTGGCGTGTGGCTGCCAGGTTCTCGCCCATGAACTTTTTGCCAGATCATTTGAATTTTGACCACATGGCAGCATCCTGACTAGGTTGCCATCCACGTGTCATGTGCCTGTTGTCTTGGATCACGTGTCAGGTGCCAACCTTGGTTCACGTGCCCAATCATCAGTCTGAATCGCCTGCAGACAGACAGAAGAAATGTATATACTTAGTCAGTTCAGGCTATTAACAAGAATGTATATACTTTAGAAACATCAATTGAGTAAGTGTGTACAACGTGAGAGAGTGTACAGACTTAATGAATAAATCGCATGTGAAGGCAGTGTATAGACATATGAACAATGCGCATGAATTGCAGTGTATAGACTTATGAACAATGCAAACGAATGGCAGTGTATAGACTTATGAACAATGCAAACGAATGGCAGTGTGTAGACTTATGAACAATGCAAACGAGCCTTACCAATGTGTATACTTTACAAAGCTCAGCCACTGTGTAGACTTCACGAAGCCTAACCAGTGTACAGACTTGGAACCAGTGTGAGACTCTTAATAAGACGGTGAGCAATGTATTGACTTGAACCCCAACGGTGATGTATAGACTACGACATGCTTGAGCCAGTGTATAGACTATGCCAGGGTGAGACGATGCAAGAGACGCTAGGTTGTATGGACTTGCAAAGGCCTGAATGAGACGATCGGCTGTTGAACCGATGTACAGACTCTGGATGTGAAGCCAGTCTGTATAGACTTGAATCGCTTGAAGCGATGTACAGACTTGGTGAAGCTCAAGCACTGTACAGACTTGTGAAGGCTTCAGCGTTGTACAGACATGGAAGAACCACTAGTAAATGTATAGACTTGATGAACCACTGTGGATGTATGGACTTGAGCGAATGAAGCCGATGTACAGACTTGTCTAAGACACAGCATGAGACGCTGGCTGAGACGGACGCTGTACAGACTTTGAAGAGCAGTTCAATGTATAGACTTGAAGCTCATGAGCTAATGTATAGACTTCACGCTGTACAGCCTTTGAAGGATTTGAACGTTTGAGCAGAATGCAATGTACACACTTAGCGATGTATATACTTGGCCAGGAAAGCGTAGGGAAATGTCTGAGTGTATGGACTTGGCCAAGCGTAGGAAAAGATATTGAATGTACAGTGTTGGTGAAACACAGTCCAGTGTATAGACTTGGAGAACTGTTCAATGTATTGACTTGGCGTTGTATAGACTTGGCTTTGAACGCTTGAGCTGAAGGCAATATGCAGACTTAGCGATGTATAGTCTTTGCCCAAGGAACCGAATGTATAGACTTTGCCACAGTCTAATGTACATGCTTTGCAGAAGTGAACGAGCCAATATGTAGACTTCAAAAGAAGCAGTCCGATGTACAGACTTCAAGGATTCTAGACAACGGACGCTGTACAGACTTGGACTCAAGGAATGTATATACTTAGCATGAAGACTGCCAGTCTATGTATAGACTTTGCTGAAGCTATCTCTGAAGCAATGTTCAGACTTTGTGCAATGTATGTACTTTAGTGTGTGCGAGCCTGTTGACAAGCAATGTGTAGACTTTGATTGTGTAAAGCAAGCATTGTACAGACTATGCAAACAAGACACTGGGCGATGTATAGACTTACACTATCGGGTGTGTAGACATCATGAGAATGCAGCAGCCAGTGTATAGACGTGAAGCTTGGAAGGATGTATAGGGTTGAGGTGAACTGACTTTGAGTATTGAGACCAGTGTATGGACTTCAGTTAGAAAGTGCCCGATGTACAGACTAGAAGAGGATATGCCAATGTACAGACTAAATAGATCAAGCTGGTGTATAGACTTTGGTACCCAAGCTATCAATGTTCTGAAGTGTCGACCCACCCTTGTTGATGAGTCGACTCACGACTGTCCATATTAACCAAACATTGTTGACAGATGAATTAATGAAACAGCATATGAACTGAAGTCACTTAGGTGATGAACCAGCATAAATCTAGAGATAGAAGATTGATGTATAGTGTGAGACATCATCAAAACCATAGGGATGCAACAATCTCCCCCTTTTTGATGATGACAACACTATGAATCAAGCAATATCAAGATTCAACAAGAGATTTATATCAGCTGCAACAAACAAAGTAAATTCAAGGCATGCACATGCAGATGAATTATACAATCCCTACAACACACTCTCATCTCCCCCACAACTCATAACTATATCTTCCCCGAAGCAACAAGACTCCCCCAAAGCTCAAGACAAATCCAAGACTCACTGATATTGCAGAACTTCTCACTGATATAGCATAACTTCTCATTGATATAGCAGAACTTCTCACTGATATAGCAGAACTTCTCTCCGATATAGCAGAACTTCTCTCCCCCTTTGACATCAGTAAAAAGAACTACATAATGTAGGACAGTGCTGGAAGCATGAAGAATAAGGGCAGTAACTTCTTAGTGTAGAAAGTCACGAGGAGGTCTTAAGAGAATAAGTGAGTTGCTAATCTCAAGAGAAGATTCTTTATACTCCAGTACACAATAGAGAAGTAGAATGATAGATAAGTTTATCAGCATACATAGTGGATGATTTAGAGCAGGCGTTAACATGTATGGCCAGAAATAACTGATCATTCAACTATCCCACATGACAGCAAGAGACGAAATCAGAAAGGTGTTCTCAAGGTATTGAGGACAAGCAATCCATTAGTTGCATAACAACAAGGAATTTTTGTTGGAGATGATTTTCAAGTAGATCAATGAGTAAGTTGGTAGTTCACTCCTTTGACATTAGAGAGACACCTTGATTAGAGGCCTGAAACCCCAGTTACTCAGAGTGAGTACCTCATTACTTCCCTCATTTTTTTTTATTAAGGAACAGAGTTAGTAACTGTGGCTTTTGACATGGGGAAACACCTTGATTAGAGGCCAGAATCCCCAGTTACTCACCAGCAAGCCACTATTGCTCTGTCATGTCTTTTCATTCATTTTAAGCATTTGACACCTCATGACATGGGAGAAATATTCATTTCATTGACGAAGCTCCCAGTTTCTCAGTGATCAAAACAGAACATGTTTGTTCAGTTAACCCCTTGAGTTAAAGAGATAGAATGATTGAAACCAATACCAAAAGGGCTATTTCTTGAATTGAGTCTTGACGTCTATATTTCAAGTTGATTGGGTCAGATATCAAGACATACAGGTTTTTGGCCTGAACCAGAATCAATGACAACGTAGGAAGATATACTTTATGCAATTAGTCCAGATCTCTGAAGAGTACCAAAGGAAAGATTCTAACTGGAGATTAGAGTCACTGACTTATAGACTTAAGAGATAAGTGACACTCTACTGTCTGAGAGAACCACACTAGATCAGTCATGCAAGACCAGCAAAGTTACACATCTGGACAGCCCTTTTTAAATCTGTCAAAGAACTTCTCTTCTCACATTACAACTCAGCTCCCCCTAAGAAATAGCATACCTCAATAAAACAACCCAAGCTAACCAGTAAGCATTCTGAACTCCCCCTTAAAACTAGCATGTCATAAGACTGACCATCAGACAAACACAACTCCCCCTCACAACAAGAACAGGCTTCATAATTAAGACAATTTGTATAAGCCTAATTCTCTTCTCAATGTGGTGAATTTTTCATTATCCAGAGGTTTTGTGAATATGTCAGCAATCTGATTATCTGTGCCTACATGAATCAGTTCAAAATTATTCTTAGACACCTCATCTCTTATAAAATGATGTCTTATCTCTATGTGTTTGGTTCGTGAATGCAAAACAGGATTTTTAGCAATATTGATGGCACTAGTATTATCACAGTAAATTGGTGTGCACCCCAGGTCTACTTGGTAGTCCTGAAGCTGGTGTTTAATCCATATTACTTGTGTTCCACAACTCCCTGCAGCCACATATTCAGCTTCTGCAGTGGAGAGGGCCACCGAATGTTGTTTCTTGGAGCCCCAAGACACTAAACACCCACCCAAAAATTCACAATGGCCACTAGTGCTTTTCCTGTCTAGTTTACAGCCTGCATAATCAGCATCTGTGTATGCTACTAAGTTAAGTGTGTGAGATGCAGGAAACCATAACCCAAGAGAATGAGTAGCTGACAAATATCTGAAGATTCTTTTAATTGCAGCTAAGTGTAATTCAGTAGGTCTAGACTGATACCTTGCACACATTCCTACACTGAATTGTATATCTGGTCTAGAGGCTGTCAAATAAAGAAGTGATCCAATCATACCTCGATAAAGTTTGGCATTTACTTCTTTACCTGTCTCATCTGCATCCAATGAAGTATTGGTGCCCATGGGTGTTGTAATGTGCTTTAAGTTTTCCATACCAAACCTCTTGAACAGTTCCATTGTGTATTTGGTTTGGTTGATGAAGCACCCATCCTCTAGCTGCTGTACCTGCAATCCAAGGAAGTATTTTAGTTCACCAACCAAGCTCATTTCGAATTCAGCAGACATCATGGTAGAAAATTCATCACATAGTTCATGCTTAGTTGATCCAAATACAATGTAATCTACATATACATGAACTATGATGAGATCTTTATTTATGCCCTTGGTAAATAAAGTTTGATAAACTTTACCTCTTTTGTAGCCCTTGCTGATCAGAAATTCAGACAATCTTTCATACCATGCTCTTGGAGCCTGCTTTAGACCACACAAGGCTTTGTTTAACCTGAAAATTTGGTTAGGTTGAGAGGAGTATTGAAATCCAGGAGGTTGTTCAACAAAAACTTATTCTTCAATGACTCCATTTAAAAAGGCACTTTTAACATCCATTTGTTGGAGTTTTATATTCTTTGAGCAAGCAAAGGTAAGCAACAATCTTATAGCTTCCATCCTAGCAACAGGTGCATATGATTCATCAAAGTCTACACCGAATTCCTGACAGTAGCCTTTGGCTACTAATCTGGCCTTATTCCTCGAGATGATTCCATCTTCATTCATCTTATTTTTGAACACCCACTTGGTTCCTATGATATTAATACCATCTGGTCTTGGGACAAGCTCTCAGACATTATTCCTTTCAAACTGACCTAATTCCTCACTCATAGCATTGACCCAAGCTTGATCAGCTAAGGCCTCTTCTACTGTTTTGGATTCAATTTGTGAGACTAAAGTAATTAAGTCATCATTATTCACATTTCAGTCCGAAGAGGATCTTCAGGATTGCCTATGACTTTATCTAATGGATGGTCTTTAAGAAATCTAATGTTTGTTGAAGGCTCACATGTTTCTCTTGGCCCTTCCTGATTGGGGGAATTTGTTTCTCCACTTGGCTGAGTCTTCTCTTCTTCCAGTTGGTCTTCTAGAAAGTCCCCACCATGATTGAAATTCCTGTCAAGATTTTCAACATTAGAAACATCTTTCTTTTCACTAAAAAGGATGTGTGGAGACTCTTCCACTTTCTGATATGATATGTTAAATACCCTATATGCCCTTGACACTTCAGAGTAACCCAAGAATATTCCAGGTGTGCTTTTGGCTTCAAACTTGTCTAGATCTTTCTTATCATTGTTATGAATAAAACATTTTGCTCCAAAAATTCTGAAATGGAACAAGTTTGGTTTCTTACCTTTTAGAAGCTCATAGGGTGTTTTCTTGTGTATGGGTCTTACCATGGCCCGGTTGATTATGTAGGTTGCTGTATTGGCCGCTTCTGCCCAAAATCTTCTGGGTAATTTACTTTCAATCAACATGGTTCGGGCCATCTCCACCACAGTTCTATTTCTTCTCTCCACAATCCCATTTTGTTCAGGTGTCCTGGGAGAAGAAAACCTGTGAGTTAGTCCTTCTTTTTCACAGAAATCAGTAAACATGGAGTTTTCAAACTCACCTCCATGGTCAGATTGAATAGAACAGACCTTGTACTTCCCTTCTTATTTGACCTTATTGAAAAACAGATTAAACTTTTGAAATGCATCACTCTTATTTGCTAAGAAAAATATCCATGAATATCTAGAGAAGTCATCTATGATGACATAGCCAAACCTGTTTCCATTAAGACTCTGAGTTCTAGTGAGACCGAAAAGGTCCATATGAAGAAGTTCCATTGGTTTTGAAGATAATGGCTCAGATCTTAATTTAAAGGAATTTCTGGTCTGTTTGCCTAGAGTACAGGCATCACATGCTTTTGATATTGAGTTGAATTTAATTCTAGGCATGCCTCTAACTAAATCATGCTTGACCAATTTATTTAAAGTTGAAAAGCAAGCATGACCTAGACGTCTATGCCATTCAAAAGCATCATTTTCAGAATTGGCAGATAAGCAAATTGTAGATTCAGATTTCTCATCTAAGTCTACAATGTAGACATTATTAATCATGTTGGCTACAAATTTAACCACATCAGAATTTGTTTCAAGGATTTTGCATGAACTATCATCAAATACAGCCCTGTGACCCCTGTCACATAACTGACTAATGCTAATCAGGTTGTGTTGAAGCCCTTCCACAAGTAATACTTTTTCAATAGAGTTTATGGAAGACTTACCTACTGTACCAACTCCAATTATTTTACCTTTGTTCTTTCCTCCAAACTTGACCAGACCCCCTGGATTCATCTCTATCTTGCTAAACTTGGATCGGTCTCCTATCATATGCCTGGAGCAGCCACTGTCGAGGTACCACTTGTTGTCTTCAGCTGCCAGGCCGACCTACACAAATACATCAAGCAGAGTGATTTGGAACCCAAGATGAGTTGGGTCCAAGGACATTGTTCAAATCTCTGATCAAGTGTTTAGGTATCCAGATTTGCTTCAGCATGGTTTTCTCTGGCACCTTCCTTTCTGGTTTATTAAAGTTGAATCCAGCTGAACTGGAGAAGTGGGTTCTATTCCATTCATTAGTCTTCCTATTCCTAGGAAATTTCCTGTAGGCTTGTTGATTAACATATTTTTGACCATGAAAGTTATTTCTCCAGTAGGTTCTGTTTGGACCCATCTGATTGTTGTAATTCCAGCTCTTATTCTGATTCACTTTCTTGGTCCATCTACCATTTGTGTTCTGGTGAGTGGGCTTAGTGTTATTCTTCATAAAATTCATTCCCATCTTAAATGGTTGTCCAGTTCTGGTTTTTGTGTTTTCTTTAGGACTTTGAATTTCCTTAGAGCTGTTTGAGCTGGATGGTGTGTCCAGCTTCTCTTTTCCCTTCTCTGGGCAGAAGGTGATGGTCTTGAATTGCAAGGGTCTCTTGTTGGTTGGGTCATAGCCTAGACCCTCCTTATTGAAATTGACTCTAGTCCCTAGTATAGCATCTAAACTAGTCTTTCCTTGGATAAACTTTTCTAAGACTTTCTGTTTGTCTTCCAGCTCCTTTTGAAGGGACTCAGAATTTTTTAGGAGTTTAGCATTTACTTTCTTCACAGCTTCATATTTCTCTGAATTCACTCTAATTTCATTCATGCTTTCTTCAATTTTAGTTTTGAATTCATTGAGCTGTTTTTGACTTTCTTGAATTTCTCTCTTGAGCTTATCATTTTCTTTCCTAAGTGAGGTCATTTCTTCTAGTTGTTCTTTTAGCTTCTCATTTTTCTCATAGACCAGAGTTTGTTCTTCAATATTTGTGTTAAATTTTCTTTTCAGAACTCTGTGCTCTTTACTAAGAGAATTAAATTTATCTAACAATTCACCATAAGCATCCTCCCAGTCATCAATTGAGAAATTTTCAAAAACATTTATTACCTCCTCTTCACTGTTTGCCATAAGGCAAATTCCATCTTCATATTCTTCTGAGGAAGCGTCTTCGGGGTCTTCTTCTTCCTCGCTCCATGTGCAGACCATCGCCTGTGGCTTCTTCTTCTTCTGCACCTTTATGTTTTTCTTCTGAAGATAGGGACCCTTCTTCTGGAGGTCTGGGCATTCGCCTTTCATATGTCCCTATTTGTTACAATTAAAACAAGTCAGCCTCTTAGGATTTCTATCCCTATAACTAGTAAATTCAGCACTCTTGTTGAAAGAGTGTGGCTTCTTCTTCCTAAAGGTCTTTTCCTTTTTCTTCAAAATTTTTTTGAACTGTCTAGTCAGCATAGCCTACTCCTCCTGGTCGAGATTTGACAAGCCTTCAAGCTCGGACTCGGACTCGGGGCTACTGCTGCTACTCCCGCTGTTGCTACCCTTGTTGCGGGAAGCTCTTAGAGCTACATTTTTACCCTTCCTCTCACTTCCTTCTCCACCTCCTTGGAAGTTCATCTCATAGGTCATAAGGGATCCTATGAGTTCATTCACAGTCAAGATAGTCAAATTTTTTGACTCCTCAATCATAATGGCCTTAGTGTGCCATGCCGGGGATAAAGATCTAAGGATTTTCATGACTATATCTGCCTCAGCAAGATCCTTCCCTATCCCTTTAAGAGTATTTGTGATTAAAGACAACCTGGCATACATTTCAGTTATATTCTCGTCTGCATTCATCTTAAACATTTCATACTTAGAAGTGTAGAGGTTTACCTTCGAGGCTTTCACTTGAGCTGTACCTTCATAGATCAATTGCAGCTCATCCCACATTCGCTTGGCAGTCTTGTAGGCAGAGATACGGGCATACTCCTCTGGGTGAACAGCACACTGGATGATATTCAGCGCCGTCCAGTTGAGTGAGGAGAGCTTGACATGGTCATCTGTCCAAGCGTCCTCGTTTGGTGGCAGATCATATGGCCCCACCGTGATTACTCTCCACAGTTTATGACTCTAAGCCCTGATGAACACTTCCATCCTGTTCTTCCAAAATAGATAGTTACTACCATCAAAATATGGAGGGCGACTAATGGATTGACCCTCGGCCATGAAGGTTCTAGGACCACCAACATTTCCTTGACCGTTCGTCCACATGGCGTAAACATGCACTGATACCAATTGTTAGCGTAGCAAGAGTGATATAGAAGGGGGGGATGAATAGATCACTCCCAATTTGCAGAGACTTAGGCGGAAAATAAACTCTACTGCTAACGCCCCTTCTTAACCCACACACAGAGAAATGTAAATACAGTCACCAAGCGAGGCAGTATAAGTAAATGAAAATGAAGAGCTGATCACATGGAAGCAAAGAGACAAGCAGATGGAGAGCGCAGATAACAACAGCAAACCATAGACGAGGCACTCAGTTTTTTAGGTGATTCGATTGCAGTCCGCAATCTACATCCACCCCTCACTCCAACTAGAGTGAGGATTCCACTAGACAATGCTAGATCACTGCAGACTCAGTCCGCGAACAACATGCTGCCACACAGCTTGAACAACCAAGGGGAACAAATCCCTCAACCAAGCTCTACTACCCACAGAACTTGAAACCTGTTCTAGCTCCCAGCTAGAACACAACCGGAGAATCCTCTCCCTTCCTCCACACACCGGAGGGAAACTGTTAATGACAACCTGTCACTAACAACACCAGAGATCACATATCTCTCTTCCTCTGCAACCTAGAGGGAAACTGGAGTAATACTCCCTTCCTCCACACACCGGAGGGGAACCAATTCAAATCAGAAGGATGAACGAAATGAAACGAAAACAAAGGAGAAACAAAAACCAATGAAGAAGCAGTCGGTTCTGAAACCAATACAAAATGTAGCTTCAAATGAAGCAATTCATCAAACCACAAACACTGCTCTCTCTCTCGAACAAACTTCTCTCGGATCTGGAACTCTCTGCTCTTTTTCTTTTCTGGATCGTGCAAACTCTCACCAATGGCTTCTGCTTTTTCTTTTCACGATCTCTCTTCTACTGAAGGATGAAGCTCTATATTTATAGCATATGTTGGCGTGTGGCTGCCAGGTTCCCGCCCATGAACTTTTTGCCAGATCATTTGAATTTCGACCACATGGCAGCATCCTGACTAGGTTGCCATCCACGTGTCATGTGCCTGTTGTCTTGGATCACGTGTCAGGTGCCAACCTCGATTCACGTGCCCAATCATCAGTCTGAATCGCCTGCAGACAGACAGAAGAAATGTATATACTTAGTCAGTTCAGGCTATTAACAAGAATGTATATACTTCAGAAACATCAACTGAGTAAGTGTGTACAACGTGAGAGAGTGTACAGACTTAATGAATAAATCGCATGTGAAGGCAGTGTATAGACATATGAACAATGCGCATGAATGGCAGTGTATAGACTTATGAACAATGCAAACGAATGGCAGTGTATAGACTTATGAACAATGCAAACGAATGGCAGTGTGTAGACTTATGAACAATGCAAACGAGCCTTACCAATGTGTATACTTTACAAAGCTCAGCCACTGTGTAGACTTCACGACCAGTGTAAGACTCTTAATAAGACGGTGAGCAATGTATTGACTTGAACCCCAACGGTGATGTATAGACTACGACATGCTTGAGCCAGTGTATAGACTATGCCAGGGTGAGACGATGCAAGAGACGCTAGGTTGTATGGACTTGCAAAGGCCTGAATGAGACGATCGGCTGTTGAACCGATGTACAGACTCTGGATGTGAAGCCAGTCTGTATAGACTTGAATCGCTTGAAGCGATGTACAAACTTGGTGAAGCTCAAGCACTGTACAGACTTGTGAAGGCTTCAGCATTGTACAGACATGGAAGAACCACTAGTGAATGTATAGACTTGATGAACCACTGTGGATGTATGGACTTGAGCGAATGAAGCCGATGTACAGACTTGTCTAAGACACAGCATGAGACGCTGGCTGAGACGGACGCTGTACAGACTTTGAAGAGCAGTTCAATGTATAGACTTGAAGCTCATGAGCTAATGTATAGACTTCACGCTGTACAGCCTTTGAAGGATTTGAACGTTTGAGCAGAATGTAATGTACACACTTAGCGATGTATATACTTGGCCAGGAAAGCGTAGGGAAATGTCTGAGTGTATGGACTTGGCCAAGTGTAGGAAAAGATATTGAATGTACAGTGTTGGTGAAACACAGTCCAGTGTATAGACTTGGAGAACTATTCAATGTATTGACTTGGCGTTGTATAGACTTGGCTTTGAACGCTTGAGCTGAAGGCAATGTGCAGATTTAGCGATGTATAGTCTTTGCCCAAGGAACCGAATGTATAGACTTTGCCACAGTCTAATGTACATGCTTTGTAGAAGTGAACGAGCCAATATGTAGACTTCAAAAGAAGCAGTCCGATGTACAGACTTCAAGGATTCTAGACAACGGACGCTGTACAGACTTGGACTCAAGGAATGTATATACTTAGCATGAAGACTGCCAGTCTATGTATAGACTTTGCTGAAGCTATCTCTGAAGCAATGTTCAGACTTTGTGCAATGTATGTACTTTAGTGTGTGCGAGCCTGTTGACAAGCAATGTGTAGACTTTGATTGTGTAAAGCAGGCATTGTACAGACTATGCAAACAAGACACTGGGCGATGTATAGACTTACACTATCGGGTGTGTAGACATCATGAGAATGCAGCAGCCAATGTATAGACGTGAAGCTTGGAAGGATGTATAGGGTTGAGGTGAACTGACTTTGAGTATTGAGACCAGTGTATGGACTTCAGTTAGAAAGTGCCCGATGTACAGACTAGAAGAGGATATGCCAATGTACAGACTAAATAGATCAAGCTGGTGTATAGACTTTGGTACCCAAGCTATCAATGTTCTGAAGTGTCGACCCACCCTTGCTGATGAGTCGACTCACGACTGTCCATATTAACCAAACAGTGTTGACAAATGAATTAATGAAACAGCATATGAACTGAAGTCACTTAGGTGATGAACCAGCATAAATCTAGAGATAGAAGATTGATGTATAGTGTGAGACATCATCAAAACCATAGGGATGCAACAACAAGTGCCTGAGGTGGCTGACTATGCATCCGATAATGAACAAGGGGGTTATGGTCGTGACCGTCGAGCCCAACGACAGAATCGTGATTACGATGATGACGACTGCGTTCTTAGGAGCGTGCGTGCAGACCCTCCCCTTTTTGACGGGTCCTTGGACCCGAAGGTCTATTTAGATTGGGAGGCCGACATGGATCTATACTTCGAGTGGTTTGAGATGACGGACCACCGAAGAGTTCGCTACGCAAAGATGAAGTTGCAAGGGTAGGCGCAAACCTATTAGACAAATGTGGAGAGCCTGTTAATGCAGCAACATCAACCCCAGATCGATACTTGGGATGACATGAAAATCAAGTTGAGGCAGAAATACCTTCCTACCACATATCGCCAGCGTCTCATAGACAAATGGCAAAGTCTCACCCAAGGGAACCGATCCGTGACTAAGTACACTGCCGAGTTTGATGAGTATTATTTGCGGTGTGGAGTTACAGAGGAGAGCACCATGACCATCTCGCGCTTCCAAAGAGGTCTGCAGCCAAACTACCAATATGAACTTTTCCACCGCAATGTGACCACTTTGGAACATGCGTATCAGGTTGCTCTCGAATTGGTGCAATTCAAGGCCAAGTTCGAGCCTACACAATGATTGGGCCCCTTCCCTCTTCGTAGTGTCGAGCCCCGCAACTCTTCAGGCATATATCAGAGGGCCCCCATGGCACATCCTCAGGAGCCCGCTCGTCAGGAGCCGTTCGCCCCTAGGCCTCGCCCTCCACCTCTAAGGGACTTTCCTCGTCCCCAACAACCTGCGGCACCCATCACCCATCCACTGGTACCCGCACCTCTTGCCCGTCCTTTGTTGCCTACACCTCCTATCTGCCGGGAGGATAAGGGGAAGGGACCTTTGATCGGGGAGCCTAGTGGATCACGGCAGCAGTGTTTCCACTGCAATGGGTTTGGCCACTTTGCCAACCAGTGTCCCACTCGTCAATCTCTAGTCATTGGGGACATAAAGGTCGGGAACACCTCATCTTCCGAGCTTGTGTCAGTCAGCTATGAGGCGAAACAAGAATTAGCTGACTAATTCTTTGAGACTGATGATGATGGCCAGGATGCTCAGCATCCCGACGACACCCACTTGGGGGTCGTCACGTGTATTCTCACCCAGCCACATGCTAGTGATGACTGGCGTCGGACCACTATCTTTCATACATACTGTAGGCTAGGTGGGAAAGTTTGCAAGGTGATTATCGATAGTGGGAGTTGTATCAATGCAATCTCCACGGGCATTGTCTCTCGTCTTGGTCTTACTCCCGTGGACCATCCTTGCCCCTATCAAGTATCATGGGTGGATTCCACCTCCATTCTGATCAGGCTACGGTGTCTAGTCCCACTACAGTTCCATGCCTACCGTGATGAGATCTGGTGTGATGTCCTCCCCATGGAGGTGGGCAGTATTATTCTTGGTAGGCCGTGGTTGTTTGATCGGGATGCCACACTCCATGGCCGGTCGAACACCTGTACATTCGACCATGGTGGCCAACGGATTACCCTCCACCCCTCTCAACCCAAAAGTCCTTCAGTTAGGGGTCCCACTGGTCCTAGTACTCCAGAGCCTTCCGTCCCTGGACCCAGTACCCCATCCCCAGTTCAGGCCATGACCATTACATCTGGCACAGGTGAGCCCTCATCTAGGAGGTTGATGTTGATTAGCTCCCGAGAAATGGAGCGAGAGGCTAGTAGGGGCGGCCCTGTATTTGCTATCACGGTCTGAGAGGTGGAACGAGAGTTTGAGGGTGAACTCCCACCCGATGTTGTTCCCATTCTGTAAGAGTTTACTGATATTTTTCCCAAAGAGCTTCCCAAGGGACTCCCACCCATGCGGGATATTCAGCATGCTATCGACCTGATTTCGGGATCCTCATTGCCCAATCTTCCTCACTACCGCATAAGTCCCACTGAGCACGCCAAGCTAAAGCGGCAGGTCGATGAGCTTATGCAGAGAGGGTCTGTTCGGGAAAGCATGAGTCCGTGTGCTGTGCCCACATTACTCGCCCCAAAGAAGGATGGCACCTGGAGGATGTGTATTGATAGCCGTGCCATCAACAAAATCACTGTGAAGTACAGGTTCCATATTCCCCGCCTGGATGATATGCTAGACATGATGGCTGGTGCCACTATCTTTTCGAAGATTGATCTTAAGAGTGGCTATCACCAGGTAAGGATTAGGCCAGGTGATGAGTGGAAGACCGCATTTAAGACCAATGATGGTCTGTATGAGTGGTTGGTTATGCCCTTTGGGCTGACCAATGCCCCCAGCACCTTCATGCGACTCATGACTCAGGTCCTTCGACCTTTCATTGGAGTCTTTGTTGTAGTGTATTTTGATGATATTCTCATCTATAGTCGTACTACGGGGGACCACTTGGACCATCTTAGGCAGGTCTGTCTTCTCTTGAGGCGAAAGCAACTGTTTGCAAACCCACAGAAGTGTGCCTTTATGACTCCTCAACTTACCTTATTGGGTTTCATTGTGTCTAGTAATGGGGTCTCCGCTGATCCAGAGAAGGTCCGGGCCATTGTTGAGTGGCCGGAACCCCGCACAATCCATGATGTCTGCAGCTTCCATGGCCTCGCGACATTCTATCATTGCTTCATCTGCATATTTAGTTCAGTCATTGCCCCGATCATAGACTGTATCAGGAAAGGCACATTCGTGTGGACAAAGGCCACTGATGCTGCCTTCAAGGACATCAAGGAACGCATGACCCAGACACCGGTCCTTCAATTACCAGATTTCTCGAAGGTGTTTGAGGTCTCATGTGATGAATCGGGTGAAGGAATTGGAGGAGTGTTGAGTTAGGAGACGCACCCGATTGCATATTTCAGTGAGAAGTTGAATGACGCGAAACTGCGATACACCACTTATGATAAGGAATTCTATGTAGTTGTTCAGGCTCTTACGCACTAGAGGCACTATCTATTACATCAAGAGTTTGTCTTGTACTCCGATAATGAGGCTTTGAAGTTCCTCCATGCCCAAAAGAAGCTTAATGCGTGTCACAGTAGATGGGTTGAGTATCTCCAACAGTTCACATTCATTTGTGCTTAAACACAAGGCTAGAGTGTGAAAAGGTAGCGTGTACCTGCTCCGCGAAGTGGGAAGTGACAGAGGGAGGTTAATCAATCTGAGCTTCAAGTCTTTTCTTTGGAGATTAAGGCTCTCCTTGTTAGGGTTTTGGCTTCCCGGCCATGGCTGGCCTTGGGGTGGAGCCACCTCCTCCCCCATCTTCCTCGCTGATCCTTTCCGGAGATCCTCTTCAAGTCAACGTTCCCCTTTACGCGTCTGCAGATAGGCTTCATCGTGTTGAGGTCAGCGGTATTTCTTCCAATGGTCAAGCGCCATGCAGACCATGTGTCAACGGAGCTTTTATTGTTCCTCCAAAGAAAAGCGATGCCTGTGGGCCATCTACAGTGCCTGAGGATGTTACGGCTTGTTTTAATAATCCAGCCACGGCTCATTCTCGTTCACTTGAGGACAACGGTGAATGGCCGGCGCTACCTTCGTCGTCATCTGCAAAGGACGTGAGGGGTGGTCACCCCATGGTCGCACCTCCCTCCTTTGCACAGGTCCTGATTTCTTCTTTCTCCCCACCGTCGGTCTCTTTATCTGTTCATTCTCCTGCTTCTACAGACCTTGGGGAGCCAGCGGCTTTCTTTTCAATGGAGGAGATTCATTTGTCCTTCAAACCTCTGGAACATGCGATTGTGGCAAAAACTCCTCTAGGGAGGCCTGCATTCCAAGATATTAGGCAACATCTTGCGCAGAGGTTCCTTTTCAAGCAAGATTTTTATTTAAGTGCTCTTGATGGCCGGCATCTGCTCCTTCGGTTTCAAAACCATGAAGACTTTTTGCGTGTCCTCCTTAAAGAATCTTTGTACATCAAAGGAAAGCCCTTCTGGTTTTCCAAGTGGACGATGGACTTTTTGCTAGATGAGGACTCGCCGATTGTCCCGGTGTGGATGGAATTACCAGGCCTTCCAGTAAACTTTTACAATGAGGCAATGGTGCGTTCTATAGCAGGGAGTGTTGGTCCTGTTCTTCAAGTGGACAGGAACACTTTATGCCTAACTCGCACCCATTCGGGCCGTGTTTGCATTCAAATTGATGTCTCCAAAGATCTTCCTCGTCGGGTTTGGGTTGGTGCTGGAAACAAAGGATTTTGGCAACCCCTTATATTCCCAGCCCATCCTCTTTTTTGTTCTGCTTGCAGAAGGCTTGGGCATATCTCCTCCAAGTGCAGAAAAAGAAAGGATGACGCCAATGATTCCACTCTGACTGTTGATACCTCTGCTGAAGTTGAGAAAGATATGGCTCAGCCCACTATTCAACCACGACAAAAGAAAATGTGGCGCCCTGTTCCCACCTTGATGCCTGACCCACCAAATCCAGGTCCTGCAGATCCGTCTGCCCATGTGCACTCAGCTCGCTCTGTACCTTCTACTGATGGGGGTCCTACTTCTTCCAATGCCCCAGGTAATTTAATAGTGGAATCTGCCAACCCTGTTAATTCTGACAGGCGAGAAATGATTGGTTGGGATAAGGTTTCTTCTAGTCCCCCTGCTGGTTGTGACAATGGTCTTGATTCTTCATCAAAGGACAACTCTGATTCTGTCTTGTTCCAAGAGAATGACAGCATGAACACTCTTAAGGAACCCCCAGATGTTATTAAGGATAATTGTATTCTTTCTGAGCTCCCTTCAGGCCAAATTCCTTCCTCTGTTATTGCCATAGTTCCAGTTCCTGAGATAGTGAATGTTGATTCTCAAACCATTCCACCAGACCAGGAGGTCATGATTACTGCAAATTCTAGTGGTGAATTTCAGTCAGATGAAAATATTAAGCAAAGGAAGGTAATAGCTGAACTGGCTGCTATTGATAATTTGAAGGCTATGCATGGTGAAAATCCCCGCATCACTACAAGATCCATGACCAGAAGTGGATCTGATGGTAACATTCCTCACTCCCATCATTCCAAATGAATTTCATATCCTGGAATATCAGAGGTGTAGGTAATGACATTTCTATTGGCCGTGTCAAATTTTTAATAAAACAATATAATCTTGATTGCATTGCTCTGATGGAGCCCAAGTTGCATACTAGCCATATGGATAGAATTCGTGGAAGATTGGGTATGTCCAATGTTATTGCAAATACAGATGGCATGGCACACATTTGGGTCTTGTGGAAAGACCACCTGGATTTTACTCTGGTTGCTAGAGATGAACAGCAAATCACTCTTCTTTTGTCTTCTACTTGTCAAGCACCCTTTCATTTATCCTTAGTCTACGCAAAATGCAATGTGACTGAGAGGAAGGGCCTTTGGAATTCTTTGTTCAATGCTCATTCTCATATTACTGGGCCTTGGATGGTGGCAGGGGACTTCAATTGTATCATTGATGTAGGGGAAAAGCTTGGTGGTAATGACCCAAATTCTACTGCTATGACAGAATTCAAGGATTGTATTTCAGACTGTGCTCTCATAGATGCTGGATTCAAAGGATCATCCTACACATGGCATAATAACCAATCAGGTGGTAGGGGCATTTGGGCAAGACTGGATAGAATATTAATAAATGCTGATTGGTTGGCTCAGTTTCCCACTTCTGTTGAGCACCTTTCTAGGGAAGCATCTGACCATGCTCCCTTACTAGTGCAACAGGTTTCTCAAATCAAAGTTAGGAGCAGATTTTGTTTCCAGAAAATGTGGACATACCATGGTCAGTTTCTGGATGATATAAAGAAATGTTGGGATACTAGTCCTTTGGCAACTTCACCTACTACCACTCTTTATCTCAAGTTAAAGAGTCTCAGGAAAATGCTTAAGGATTGGAATTACCATGTCTTTGGCAATGTTCATACAAATTTAGCAGCAGCTGAGGATGCTGTCCTCAAAGCGGAACATGACTATGATCTCCAGCCTTCCCCTATTCATTCAGTTGCTCTTGAAGAGGCTAAGTCTACTTTGTCTAAGATTATTCTTCAGGAAGAGTGCTTTTGGAGGCAGAAATCAAGAGTCCGTTGGCTCGCTGAAGGTGACAGAAATACCATGTTTTTCCATTCTACCACTATGGCTAAAAGGAAGAAAATGTGCATTTCTCAGCTCCAGAACTCAGCTGGATTTCCCACTTCAAACCCTGAGGAAATGACTAATATTGCTGTGTCTCATTTTCAGCTAGCCTTCACCACCCAATCTCATTTTGCAGATAGCACAATACTTGATTGCATTCCTCTCTTGGTTGAACAGTTGGACAATGAAGCTTTATGTGCTATCCCCTCTGAACCTGAAGTCAAAGATGCTGTTTTTAGATTATCTCAGGATAGTGCCCCGGGGCCTGATGGATTTTCAGGTGCCTTTTACCAATCAGCCTGGGTGATAATTTCTTCCACTGTCGTAAAGGATGTTCAGGAATTTTTCATATCTCAGGAGGACCTCCCCAGAACTGTCACTGCCACCTTGGTTGCCCTTATCCCTAAACAAGTTAATGCCACCAAGATTTCTGAATTTAGACCTATTAGTCTTTGCAATTTCTTCTACAAGATTATTGCTTCTATCATTAATTCCAGACTAGCCAGCATTTTGCCTAAGATTATTTCCTCTGAACAATCTGCATTTGTTAAAGGAAGGAATATTGTTGAGAATATTGCTCTGGCTCGAGAATTAACCAACGAACTTGGAAAGAAAACAAGAGGTTCAAATGTGATGATTAAGATTGACATGGCAAAGGCTTATGACAGGCTTGAATGGGATTTCCTATTCAATGTTCTTCACAAGTTCGGGTTCTGTGATCAGTTTATTTTCCTTGTCAGGAAAATGGTTCAAAACAACTGGTTTTCCATTCTTTTAAATGGAGTGCCTGCTGGCTTCTTCAAATCCTCAAGAGGAGTTCGTCAAGGTGACCCTATTGCTCCCTCTCTGTTCATCATAGCTGAAGAAGTTCTTAGTAGATCTCTGACAAGAGCATTTCAAAGTAGACTTGTTGAATGGTATGCTAGTCCGAGGAATTGTCCCAAAATATCTCACCTTTTATTTGCGGATGATACACTGATTTTTTGCAAAGGTAATATTACAACAATCAGGAACCTCCTAAAGATTCTTAAAGCCTATGAAAGGGCTTCAGGGCAGTTGATAAATGTGGGAAAAAGTGGTTTTTTCATACACTCCAGTCATAATAATTCTGTTGCCAGGAAAATTGAGGAAGAAACTGGATTTATTAGACATTCATTCCCTCACAGATATCTTGGCTTTCCCCTGGTTAAAGGCAGATCCAAGAAGGTCCATTACATTGGTATTCTTAATACTATTCAGAAGCGGATTTCAGGTTGGAAATCTGGGATGCTCTCCCAAGGAGCTAGACTGGTTCTTATCAAACATGTTCTGTCCTCCTTGCCCATATATTTTTTAACTTCTTCATCACTGCATATTGGCACTCATCAAGCTCTTGAACAGTCTTTTGCCAATTTTTTCTGGGGTTCCTCTGCCCAAGGTAACTAGAAACATTGGAGATCCTGGAAAACAATTTGCAATCCAATTTCGCAAGGTGGCCTTGGCATTATGTCTCTAAGACATATGGAGATAGCTTTGAAAGTTAAAATGTTGTGGCAAGTGTAGACACGCTAAAATTGACATTATTTTGAGTATATTTCATATTGCCGTGCAATGCCCCCATTTGACCCTCAAATTAGCTTGTTTGAGTGGTTTTTCCCACTTTTCTTGGATTTCTCACTTTTCCTCCTCTTTTCCTATTTTTCTCTATTTTTCTGGATTTTTCTGGATTTTTATGGATTTTTCTAGATTTTTTTGGATATTTTCTCTAATTTTTCGAAATAACGCCTTCACCTAAGGCGTGTTTCAAATAAATAACACCTTCTCCTAAGGCGTGTTTTAAATAACGCCTTCTCCTAAGGCGTGTTTTAAATAACGCCTTCTCCTAAGGCGTGTTTTAAATAAAGCCTCTTCCTAAGGCGTGTTTTAAATAAGAAATGCCTTCTCCTAAGGCGTGTTTTAAATAAAGCCTCTTCCTAAGGCGTGTTTCAAAATTTTCAAATAAAAGAAAGATTTATTTCCAAAATTGATCCAGGAAGAGACGCCTTAGCCTAAGGCGTGTTTTTAAGAAACGCCCTCTGGGCAGGTCGTCAATTAAACAATTGACGCCCTGAACCAGGTCGTGTTTCACTTTTGTGCTCCGAACGAACGCAGCCTTTCCCAGAGAGACTCCTGCTTCGTTTGGGCTCTTGCCCAGCTTAATCCTCCCCTATTTGGGCTCTTGCCCGTTCTTATCTCTTCCTCCTTTGGACTCTTTCCTTCTCATCCCTTTTCTATCTTATTAATAGAGCTTCCGAGCTCTGTTAATGGGTTGGACTCCTCTTCTTCGGTTCCCGTTTTTCTTCTTCCTCTTCTGTTGATTCTTCTATCGGATTCTTCTTCTGTTTTCTTCTTCTACTTCTTCTATCTTCTGCTTCCTCTTTTCCTATCTTCTCGTTCTTCTTCTTTTTTTTCTCTTCTCCTTCTTCTGTTGTTTTCTTTTGTTTTGTTTCTATCTTCTTCTTCTGTTTGCAGGAACCGAAGGCAGGAACCGAAGCTTCCTTTTGGCTAAAGGAGGAGACCTCTTCTACAGTTAAAGCTTCATCTATAAAGTCTTCTCCCTATTGAGCATCCA
Source organism: Amorphophallus konjac (assembly GCA_022559845.1). NCBI lineage: Eukaryota > Viridiplantae > Streptophyta > Magnoliopsida > Alismatales > Araceae > Amorphophallus > Amorphophallus konjac. Next base: position 233,786,207 of record CM040122.1, read on the forward strand.
AGCCAAGAAGGAGCAATCAGATTTTTCATCTCCTCTATTCTTTTATTCTTCTATTAGTTCATACATATTCATGCATATTACATCATTTTTCATTTAATCTTTATTCTCCATCATATTGAGAGCTCCTTAGTGCAACACTTGCACACCTCCCTATTTGCATATCATTCATCATATCTCCCATACCCTTTTGCATAGGGGTTTAAGGGCCAACACCCACAAGGTGTGTTCTTATACATGATTTTCATGTTCATCTTTATTATGAATTTGATGCTACACTCACCTTGGTTCTAATTCTTATTTTTATTGGTTGTTGTCTTTGATCTTTGCAAGGGTAATCAAAAAAGGAAGAACTCTCTTCATCGGCCGGCCGATCGGAAGAGAAAGGAAGCACTCACATCCCCGCACTTTTGAGGTATTTTTCGCGATCATCTCTCCCATGTTTTCATTATTATATTTTTGAGGCACTCGTGTCTCTGGCGATCACACACTCCCCTTAGCACCTCGTGCTCATGCTTATTATTGTTATCATTTTTTATTGATATTCCTTAAGATGGATTTTAAAAGAGATCTACAAATTGGCGATCACGGTGGGACCCCTTTTGTTTTTCTTTGATTACCCCTTTCCCTTTGGTACCCTCGGTACCCTTTCCTTTGTGCCCCTCGGGCACCCCCACTAGTGATTGGCTAGTTTATTAGATTTTTTTTTAGAAATTCCACTTATCCTTTTAAAAATAAAATCTTAATGAGCATGATATCATGTTGATTGCCTGCTGTGACTGTGAGTGCTTTTCCTGGAGAAAGTGAATTCACGCCTCTGGAAGAGGCGTTTTTATTGATTTCACGCCCTGGACAAGGGCGTCTTATTCATATTCTACGCCCTCTGACAGGGCATTTTCCAGCATACTTCCGGGTTCTCATGCTTTATACTGCTGCCTGTGAATTAACGCCTTTCCCCAGGGCGTTCTGTTATTGATTAGCGCCCCACATCAGGGCGTGTCTCTTGATTTGGCGCCCGCTGGACAGGGCGTCTTTTTATTGGTAGCGCCTCTCCCTAAGGCGCTTTTTACCCTGCCCCTGGGCCCCTCACGTTGATTCACGACAGTAACATCGTCGTGTCTTTTTTTAGTAGCGCCCCCAGACAGGGCGTGTTTTTACTGTGGGTTTACAGTACCCGTGTGTGTGACTTGTTCATCATGATTCATGCCTATATTGATTGATCATATTGTGCTGTTTGGCTTATTTACCCTGTTGCATTCATTCTTTGCATTGGTTTGGGAGCCCCCTCCTCTTCATTAGGATCCACACACCCTCTTGGAATCGGGACGACCCTCCATTGAGCATTCCGTCTCTTTGGACTGGAAATCCCTTTTCCAAGCCTCCGTAAGTCCCCGCACCCGTGGATTCCCTCACGGACGCCGGGCAGGTTGTACCCTTTTGAAGTCCCGAGTTAGTTGGCCTATACGTGGTGAGAGAGGGTTCCTAGTTGGCATTGGAGTTCAAACCATATTGAAACTAGGTTTCCCCCCCCTTGTGTGAATCATTCCAAACTTTGTTAAAAATCATTAATTCACCAAGGTTTAAACAAATAAAAATCAAGGTAACCATTCCAACTTGTGTGTTTCTTTGCAAATTGTTTGCACATTACTTGGATTGCATAATGGCTTACTTTGATAGACAAAACAACATGTTCAATTCAAATAATGCTCATGAGGATGATCGTCCATGCACATCTTATGATCCTCAATTTCAACATGTTCAATATCATTCTCACCATTCTTTCAAAGGACCACATTCTCATTCTTATGGTCATGCCCGACCCATGGGCAATGTCCAATCCAATGGTCCTTCAACTCAATTCCGAGCCACTACTCCCTCGGGATCCTCTCGTCCCAATGATGAGAAGGTCTCCCAGATCATTCATGCATTAGATCATCTTACCCCTCAACAGATCCAAGCTTTTAAGGCTGCCGTTGAGGGTACATCTCATGCATCTCTCCCTCCTTCCAATTCTATACGGGTGGCCCATCACCCACCTCCTTCCAATTCTATTCGGGTGGCCCATCACCCATCTCCCTCCAATTCTACACGGGTGGCCCATCACCCCCCTCCTCCTTCCAATCCTGATCGGGTAGCCCATTACCCATCTCCTCCTGTTCATTCTACTCGGGTGGCCCATCACCCGCCTCCTTCCATTCCCTCTCGATCACGGCCCCAAGGCCCATTTATTCATTACAATCCGGCCCATCCGGGTTCTTCTATGGGTCGACCCATTGATTCCCCTCCACGGCCTTTTTATACGGCCCTTCCTCCTTCAAGGCTCTGCCAACCTTCTGTTGCTCAAGTCACACCCCTCCAACAATCTCTGCTTGATAAGATTACTTTGATGGAGGAACAAATAAAGAGGGTCACGGCTCCTCCTACTCCAGTCAATCCTCTCCATGCCGCTTTGGACGAGATTACAAAGATGGAGAATGAATGGAAAGACAGGATGGACGATTATGACTTCGGCATTCCAAGCGAGGAAGAGCCGGCAATTGAAGAATCTGAGGCAGTGTACGATGATGATGAAGCTCCGCAGGCACCCCTTCCGAGTTTCCTTAACTTTCCGCTTTCCCCATTTTCATTCGATGAACCTCCTGCTCAGGATGAAACCATCCCCGATCCAATCCCTATTTATGAGACTAATTGGTGTTACGATGATGGGTCGATACTTCAATCACCCACACCGGCACATTGTAAGTCTCCTCCTATCCTTGACACCGCATACATTACACCTCCTCCTATTACACCATTAACCCACGCAACACTGGCCTCCCCCAAGCCTTCCACCATTAAACCTCCACCCGTTAAGCCATCTACCTCCACACCATTAGCCTCCGTCGAACCCATCATTAAACCTTCCCCAATCAGCCTCCCATTAGCCTCCACCTCGGCCTCCACTTCCCCAATTTCACCACCATTACCCTCCATTATGCCTTTAACCCCAAAACCCATACCTCCACCACATAGCCTTTCGCCTTTACCTATGGTTAATTCTGAGCAGGGTCCACCACTTTTTGCACTTGAGCTAACCCCGACCGCTTGCAAGCAAAGGGAGAAACTCGATGTGTTTGAACCTCCGCCTCCATTTACGCCAACACCTCCCCTTATATCTCCACCATCCATGGAGCTTTCCGCCTCCGCTTCACCTCCCTCTACTACTCGGAATGGGGGGCCTTCTGCAAGCACAGGTGCCGAAGATAATCAAGAGCCGGGCAGCAAGGATTTGGCCGTGCCATTCAAGATGCAAGAATTCATTTGCCGGATGCCAATCTGGGTTATTGTGCCAATCACGGCCGAAGAAGCCAAGTCGCCGCCATGCCGGGCGTTGATGCCGTCTAAGGGCCGGGCAGGGCACCCCTTGTTCCAATTTCCGAATTCCGAATTCATTATTCCTTACAAGGGGCGAATGCCCATTTTATTCAACATTCCATATTCATCACCATCAATGGGCATGGCGATGCTTCATGTTCCAACTCTACGACTCCCTCACCTTATTGATCTTCGCTTTCCAAGGGGGGTGTCATTTATTGAAGCTTCCTTTATTGGGCCAATTGGTCGCACATGTTCACTGCCGTGGAGGGGCAATTGTCTTAAGGGGTCGTCCCCTATTTTTTCCACTCTTGTTCATTCAACTTCATCCATATCCATTTCAATCACTTTTTCTTCGTGGGCCATTCCGAGGGTTAGGAGGAGGATCTCATCCTCTCGCCCTTCACATTCTTCCTATTCTTTGCATTTCATGCATTCTGTTGCATTCATGCATTCATTGCATCCATTACATCCATCATTTTGCATGCATTTGCACCTCCTACTTCCCGGGTTTCCAAACCCGTATCTTCCCCGCCTTCCGGCACCTCCGGATATTCCGCACTTCCCATCTTATTCATCTTCATCTTTTTATCCACTATCCCTGGGGCATCGCGTCCCTTTTCCTGCTATCTCCCTGGAACCTCCAGGAATTTTATCCCTCCTCTTTGGGCATCTCGCCCTTTCTGATTCTATTCCTCCGGAACCTCCGGACTTTCCCCTCGGGCATCGCGCCCCTTTCCACCTTCTCCTTCCTGGTTTCACTCCTCCGGAACCTCCGGATTCTCTCCATCTTTTCCTCGGGCATCGCGCCCCTTTCCATTTGCTTCCTCCGGAACCTCCGGATTCTTCCCTCGTCCTTTCAGGGCATCGCGCCCCTTTCTATCTTATTCCTCCGGAACCTCCGGATTCTCCGTCTTATTCTCTCTATCATCTCCCAGGGCATCGCGACCCTCCTGATTTCATTCCTCCGGAACCTCCGGACCTTCTATATTTCTTTCGATTCATCTTCTTGCTCCTCCGGGACTTCATATCTTTTATTCTCTTCTTCCTGTTCCGTCACCTTTTTCATCATCTTTTTCCCTATTTCTCCCCAGGGCATCGCGTCCCTTCTTTTGTCATCCCTCCGGAGCCTCCGGATGATTCCTCTTATCAGGATTCTCCTCCACCGCCTCCGGACCCTCTAGATCCGCCTCTTTCTATCTACCAATTTCTCCTTCTGATTCCTCCTAATTCCGGGTCCGACCCAACTTCTTCCGCATCCACTGCCTTGGGCATCTGCCCTTTCTCCCATTGCTTTCGAGGCTTTAGTCCTCATTCCTCCTCCTAATTTTCCGCTTCTTTTGTAGACTGTTCCATGTAATCAAGGTCTCTGCGCCTTAGTGAGGGAGTTCTAGCCCTCGCCTCTTTTCCTTTTCTCCTTATTCGTCTGAGTCTGGTTTGAGCACCACTCATTCTTGTTAAGCCACTCCCAAAATCCTTTGCTTCCAATCCTTTTGACTGTCAAAGAGGACAAATCCCACGATGATCAACCTCGCCTCTGACAGCTGCTTCTACAAAGGTTGCAAGGTAATATATTGGCGTAAGTACGCATTTTCATGATATCATTTCATCATTGCTTCACGCATGATTTTCAAGATAAGGTGTTTCTTAACAAGATTAAGAATGGTGTTTTAAATCTTTATCTTAAGCTTTTGTTTAATTGAAATCATTCTCAAAAGAGTCCTTTAGGCTTGTTTTTTGCAGCACCTCTGGTTAACAAAAACCCGCGCTGGGAATTCAATATTCTCTCCCCGCTTGTTAAGAGCAACCCTTAGTTGGGCACTGCACACACTTCACGGCGTCCTTAGCCGGCTCTTTGGTTAGACACCGTTGCTACTTTGGCCATGCCATGAGTATTCCTGAAAGTCTTTTCTCTTCTTTACTCGGCCGAATGCAGGTGCAAGAGGTTGACGGATGAGATGACCAATCTCGGTAATCCCCAATACGAGAGGAGTCTCAAATAGGGGCAGTCTTGACCCAAAATTAAATATGAATATTCATGATATACATCTCGCCAAAAGGGCTATTATGAAAATCAAGTCGGAATTCTGATAAAAGTATGAATTATGACATGACAAGAGTGGCAAAGTCCCCGCAGGGAAAACCCTGGTCGTATGCATGTCATGGGTCTCAAAATTAAAGACACAAAGCCCTAGCGCAACAGACTACCTCTTTGAGGGTTAAACCTTGGAAGGAATTTAAGTCCCGACATCTCCCATCCTGCATAAAGCTTATCCACAATTGTTCTTCTCTCCTCCCTCCAAGACCGAATGTTTCTCAGGTATGGCCTTGGTAGGGGCACCGTTGATCAAAGGCGGTCGGTTATAGGACGCCACTTTCAATGCACACCCGGCTTTGGGCAGTTTTAAGCAAAAAGGGAAGGAACGAGGACCCCTAGCCAGTGGTTCAAAACAACCCTTTGATGCTGCATTAACAATGTCTAAGCCAAAATTCAAACAAAATTGAATATTTCCCGATCAAAATCCCAACAAAAATTCAAAATATTTTCCAAAAATCTCCATAAAAATTCAAATATTTTCAAAACTCATAAAAATTTGCATATATCAAAACTCATAAAAATTTGCATATTTCCAAAATCCAAAAATTTGCATTGTATTTTCTGATGGTGTTTTGCAGGAACAGCTTTGCAGAGACCAAAAGCACGGGATGGGTCCTCTCTCCACTCATTGCTATCAATCTATTGATTCTTCCCAATATTCTCATGACATGCCACCCAGGGGCATCATCTCCCTATATCATTCTGATTATCATATCTCATGATTATTCATCTCCAAATCTTTCAATCAACTCCTGCTCGTTTCATCTGATTACTCCGCCAATGGGCATTATCAGATCCTGATTATTTAACTCCAAAACTTGATTAGCCAGATTGTCATCCTCATGACAAACAACAACAAATAATGATGCTTTGCTATGCCATGCCATGATTTGACTTATGCTGTTCACGATATATGCTATGATTGGTTGCTTTGATTCATGCTATGCTTGCTACGCTTCAATGCCTTATTCATTGCTTGTTATATCTTGGCTGATGAATTTTTGAGCGCAGGATAAGAAGCTCTTGGTCCCGCCGACTGGGCATCATCATCAAAGTCCCACGGTGCTTGCAGCTCATTTCCCAGTTCCCATGCTTATTGCTCCACCATCTCCCCCTGTATGCATTCTACTATATGTTATTACACTATTAGATTATATCAAGGACCTTGTGGCTTTGGTAAATCTGGAATTTGAGTTCCCCTTCATCAAAAACAATGATGATTCCAGAGGCGTCTTAGTCATACGGATAGGCCGTTGAGCCGTCCAAGACTAGGGACGATGGTTCCGTTTTACGAGTTGGTGCGCGGATAAACGGGCTTCGGCTTAGTATCAGCTCGCAGAATGAGTTTCTTGACTCAGTCTCGGCAGTTTAACAATATTATCCTTGATTACTCTATATTTTCATTTGACTTATTTTTCCCTTTAAACCCAGCATGCATTCATGTAGGACTTTGAATTAACATTGGAAAATCATTCTGATAAGCTGATGTTGAGGGTTGAAGTTGATCTTAATCTTTCCAGATATGAGACATTCCATGCCGGATTGAATCTTCAGTTCGTTTTGTTGCTGTTTTGGGTGATTTTCTCGAAAGCTCCTTGTTTGGATTTTTATCATCTTATTTCAATCTCCTTTCCTTTGATCCACCTTGGCTGCAGCACGTCCACTGGCTGGTAACCGCTCCCCAATGGTGAAATCTACAGGTTTGTGACCTGGGGTACTTCCACCGCGCTGGAAGTTGATCATTTATTTTATCTCCTTCGTGCACCGCATGCACAACTCCCCTTTTATCCAAACATCGTTGATTTCATTGAATTTCCCGAGATTTGCTTCATCTCGTACTTTTGATTTCATTCTCATCAAGTGATGTTGATTGCGTGTCTCATCACACCTTGGCATCTACTTTTCAGTTTGCTCTGCTCCCTTGCAAAGCAGACGCCAAGGCGGGGCAGCTGTAGACACGCTAAAATTGACATTATTTTGAGTATATTTCATATTGCCGTGCAATGCCCCCATTTGACCCTCAAATTAGCTTGTTTGAGTGGTTTTTCCCACTTTTCTTGGATTTCTCACTTTTCCTCCTCTTTTCCTATTTTTCTCTATTTTTCTGGATTTTTCTGGATTTTTATGGATTTTTCTAGATTTTTTTGGATATTTTCTCTAATTTTTCGAAATAACGCCTTCACCTAAGGCGTGTTTCAAATAAATAACGCCTTCTCCTAAGACGTGTTTTAAATAACGCCTTCTCCTAAGGCGTGTTTTAAATAACGCCTTCTCCTAAGACGTGTTTTAAATAAAGCCTCTTCCTAAGGCGTGTTTTAAATAAGAAATGCCTTCTCCTAAGGCGTGTTTTAAATAAAGCCTCTTCCTAAGGCGTGTTTCAAAATTTTCAAATAAAAGAAAGATTTATTTCCAAAATTGATCCAGGAAGAGACGCCTTAGCCTAAGGCGTGTTTTTAAGAAACGCCCTCTGGGCAGGTCATCAATTAAACAATTGACGCCCTGAACCAGGTCGTGTTTCACTTTTGTGCTCCGAACGAACGCAGCCTTTCCCAGAGAGACTCCTGCTTCGTTTGGGCTCTTGCCCAGCTTAATCCTCCCCTATTTGGGCTCTTGCCCGTTCTTATCTCTTCCTCCTTTGGACTCTTTCCTTCTCATCCCTTTTCTATCTTATTAATAGAGCTTCCGAGCTCTGTTAATGGGTTGGACTCCTCTTCTTCGGTTCCCGTTTTTCTTCTTCCTCTTCTGTTGATTCTTCTATCGGATTCTTCTTCTGTTTTCTTCTTCTACTTCTTCTATCTTCTGCTTCCTCTTTTCCTATCTTCTCGTTCTTCTTCTTTTTTTTCTCTTCTCCTTCTTCTGTTGTTTTCTTTTGTTTTGTTTCTATCTTCTTCTTCTGTTTGCAGGAACCGAAGGCAGGAACCGAAGCTTCCTTTTGGCTAAAGGAGGAGACCTCTTCTACAGTTAAAGCTTCATCTATAAAGTCTTCTCCCTATTGAGCATCCAAGCCAAGAAGGAGCAATCAGATTTTTCATCTCCTCTATTCTTTTATTCTTCTATTAGTTCATACATATTCATGCATATTACATCATTTTTCATTTAATCTTTATTCTCCATCATATTGAGAGCTCCTTAGTGCAACACTTGCACACCTCCCTATTTGCATATCATTCATCATATCTCCCATACCCTTTTGCATAGGGGTTTAAGGGCCAACACCCACAAGGTGTGTTCTTATACATGATTTTCATGTTCATCTTTATTATGAATTTGATGCTACACTCACCTTGGTTCTAATTCTTATTTTTATTGGTTGTTGTCTTTGATCTTTGCAAGGGTAATCAAAAAAGGAAGAACTCTCTTCATCGGCCGGCCGATCGGAAGGGAAAGGAAGCACTCACATCCCCGCACTTTTGAGGTATTTTTCGCGATCATCTCTCCCATGTTTTCATTATTATATTTTTGAGGCACTCGTGTCTCTGGCGATCACACACTCCCCTTAGCACATCGTGCTCATGCTTATTATTGTTATCATTTTTTATTGATATTCCTTAAGATGGATTTTAAAAGAGATCTACAGCAAGCTCTACACTCAAACTCCTTATGGGCTGAGTATTTCAGAGCCAAATACATAAGGAACTGCCCCCTAGTCAAGGTTCAGTTTAAAAATATGAAAGGCTTTGAAAGGAGGCGTTGGCTCACAGCAAAAACTCTTATCATTCAGCATAAAAGGGTTATAATTGGAGATGGCAGCCGGACTAATTTCTGGTATGACAGATGGTTGGGAAACTATACCCTTGCTGATTTTGTTCCAGCTGACCACATTACAAATCCTGAATTGTCAGTCCAAGACTGTATCTTGCAGCAGAATATTGAAGACACTATTTTGCACAACAGCAATTTCCCTGATGATATATGCATTGCTCTAAGGCATATAAATCTATTTCAAGAACATGACCAAGCTGCTTGGAGTTTGTCTTCGTCAGGGAACTGTTCTGTTTCCTCCACCTATAAGGTGATCAGTAGCAACCACGGGCTACAAGTCAATAACCAATGGACCAGATTATGGTCCCCATGGCTTCCTTCTAAGATCTCAGTTCATCTTTGGAAGATTATTAACAGATGTCTCCCTTTGGATTCCAATATTCAGAGACTTGGGATCCATCTATGTTCTAAATGCAGCTGCTGCAAGAGTGCTCAGCCTGAAGACTACAACCACCTGTTTATTCACAGTGACTGGGCATCTCATACGTGGTCTTATTTCAAATCTCTTGGCTTGCAAACTGAAGCTAATTCTGTTAACACAATGATTGTCAACACTCTAAGTTCCACTTAGAAGAAATCCATGTTTGGCTTATTTAGTATTGCTGCTATTGGTGTTGGCATGTGGGAGATATGGTGTGCTAGGAACTTAGCCAAATATGATGGTACTATTGTCTCAAGTCAGGGGCTACTCCATAAAATATGCTACAAAGTCAAGGAGTTTTGTCAGGCTACTACCTTACCCGAAGCCAATCATGGAAACATTAAAATCTTAGAAGCTTTTGGACTGCAGCACTATAAACCCAAACAACACAAATTCATGGCCATCAAATGGATTTGTCCTCCTTGGCCTTCTCTCAAGCTAAATACCGATGGTGCCTCTAAACTCAATGGTGAATCTGGTGGGGGTGGGGTGATAAGAGACCACTTTGGAAATGTTCTGCTAGCTTTCAACCACTACTATGGCATCTCAAACAGTATCATTGCTGAAGGCCGTGCCCTCTTGGATGGACTAAAATATGCTAGAACCACTGGATGTACAGCCACCAATATAGAGTGTGATTCTAAAACTCTTGTTCACATTATTAACAGGAAAGCCACATGCCCTTGGTCAATCCTTTCCTATGTCAGAGAGATATGGCGACTTCTTACCCCTGCAGATTCAATAACCCACATCTACAGAGAAGGGAACACGGTGGCGGACTCTTTGGCCTCTTTAGCTTGTAACCTGAAATGTAATGCTTTTTATTCTTCCTCTGAGCTTCCTCCACTCATAAAGGGTGCTATTAGACTTGATAAGCTAGGTATGCCCAGTGTGCGTGTGATGTAATTGAATTTTATCAACCCCATTATTCAATAAAATTCCCCCTAGTGGTAAGGTGTTGGAGTACCCTACTCCTCCCCCTTCTCTCTAGGCAGGGCTTTTAAAAAAAAAAACAAGGCTAGAGTGGAGAACAAGGTGACTGATGCCTTGAGTCGGGGAGCATGTCTGTTGACTACAATGAGTGCTGAGGTTATAGGGCTAGAGAAGATGAGAGAGGCATATGTTGATTGTCCTGACTTTGGTCAAATTTTTGTCGCTCTCCAGGCCGGACCCTCGAGAGATCATAGTTATTATGTGCTTCAGGAGGGTTACCTCTTTCGTGGAGGCAGGCTGTGTATTCCCCGAACTTCGGTTCGTGACTTCTTAGTCTGGGAACTACATGCGGGAGGTCTAGCCGGCCACTTCGGTCGGAACAAGACTATCGAGGCTGTCGGGCATAGATTCTATTGGCCGAGCTTGAAGAGAGATGTTGCTCACATTGTGGCCCAGTGCCGTACATGTGTTATGACCAAAATGAAGAAGCAAATCTCGGGCCTCTACACACCTCTTCCCGTGCCTGACGCCCCGTGGCAAGATGTTAGCATGGATTTTGTCCTAGGATTGCCACGAACTTCTAGGAAGCATGATTCGGTCTATATGGTAGTAGATCGATTCTCGAAGATGTCCCTTTTCATTTCCTACTCTAAGACTTCGGATGCTTCGAGGGTAGCCCGTCTATTCATTTCTCATGTGGTGTGTAAGTTTGGATTGCCTCGTACCATAGTGTCTGACCGTGGTGTTAGGTTCACCAGTTATTTTTGGAAGACACTGTGGCATATGTTAGGTACTCACCGCAAGTTTTTCACTACATATCATCCCCAGACAGATGGTCAGACCGAGGTGGTCAATAGGAGTCTGGGAGATCTTTTGAGGTGTCTTGTTAGGGACCGTGTAGGGGATTGGGATCTCATGTTTCCATTGGTTGAGTTTGCATATAATGATTCGATCAACAGGTCTACTGGTATGAGTTCGTTTGAGATAGTCACAGGTTGTAGGCCTAGGAAACCAGTGGATCTTGTTCCCATGCCCATTCATGCACGAGTGTCAGCGTTTGCTGAGTCATTTGCTAGGCATGTTAGGAGTCTGCATGGCGACATTCGTCGTTACATTGAGGCCAGCAATGCGCGGTACAAAGAGTTAGCAGATGCCCACTGACACCATCGTAAGTTCCAAGAGGGTGATTATGTCATGATTAGGGTTAGACATGAACGGTTTCCCTCTGCAACCGTAAAGAAATTGCAAGCTCGCGGAGCCGGTCCATTTAGAGTGTTGAAACGCGTCAGATCCAATGCACATGTTGTGGACCTGCCCGAGGAATATGGTATAAGCTCTACTTTCAATGTGTCGGATCTAGTTGCTTATAGGGACCCAGCAGTGATCCCCAGTGAGCTTTTTGAGCCGTCTTCTTCTCTTGAGAGTGACCCCACACCTGAGTGCCCACCACCAGCCTCATTTCCACGGCAGCGAGAGCATATAGATCATATACTGTATGAACAGGTGATTGTTACCAGGAGTGGATCCTACCCGCACTATCTAGTGCGATGGAGAGGGTGACCCGCCACCGAGGATACTTGGATCACCCTGGCAAAGTTGCAGAGGATAGATCCGGACCTACTGGAGTGCTACCAGAGCGATGCAGACCCTTACTCGACAGGGTCGAGTTTCTCCCACCGGGGGAGAATTGGTGCGGACACCAGAGTGAGCGAGAAGCATGAACCAATGAACCGTCAGTACCGTATGCGCAGCACCACCCGAGCTACATCGACATCCCTATGGCTTGGAGACAGTCTGGCGTCTCCGACTTGAGTCCTAGTATTTTTAGTATTTATTTGGATTTTATTTGTGTGTAATGTGTGCTTATTTGTATTTATTTGGGTTGAATAGAGTGTAATTAGGATAAATAAATGAGTTTTCTTGTAAAACGGGGCCACCTAGGTCCCGCGGGCCCCCTCACCCTCCTCCCCATTGGGCCACCCAACTTCCAGGGACCCATAGGGGCTGGCCCATTATCCACCTAGGACATTGGACCAATGGAACAAAGAAGACAAATTCTTTTTTACTTCTTTAAGGGGGGCGGCCCCTCTTTTGGCATTATTAGGCTAGATTTATTTATTTTGTTTGACCACATGGGAAATATATATTTTTGGCTTTCCCAAGGTGCCCCTCACCCACCCTAGATCTAAGGGTAGTCCAAGTCTTTTACCAAGGGTGGCCATTTCATATAAAAGGTTGTATTTTCCCATTTTCATCACAATTAATACAAGCAATATTGGAATTTTGTCCAAGGAGCAAGGGCCGCCCCCTCTCTCTCTCATCCCCCTCTACCCAGCAGCTGTGAAGGCTGTATTCTGAGGTGTGATGTCTCTTGTAATAGTTCGTGAAGATCGCCGCTGCCGCCGCCGCCATCGAGCCGTCGTTGCAGCGCCACCGCCGTCGCCGGAGTTCTGTCCAACTCAGAATAGCAAGCCACATCCGGATTTTTATCTCTCAACTCTGTGATCTTTTGGCGATGAAATTTTCAGGGTGAGTTCGCAAGGTCCATCCCACGTCCAAGAAAAATTTGTGGATTTTCATCACTTCGTTTTTCTATTTTCCCATTTAGCTTCTCACAACCCTCCAGATCTGCCACAGTTCTGTCTTGTGTTCCAACAACCAAGTAATTCATCGATGAACCCACCTTCTTGATTTCAGAACGAGATGAAATTTGGATTTGAACTTCTGTCCACCCATCCCACAAATTTTCTTAGGATTTTAGGAGTTCATTTACTATTTTTAAAAACCACTGCCTTTTCCCAAATCTGTGCTGCCTCCTGCAGTCCAGATCCAACCCACCTGTGTTAGAAAATCCATTTCCCATATTAAACCTCCACCATAAATTACAAACAAATTTTCCATGTCTTTCTTACTTCCCCCTCTCTAGCTTTCATAAAGGGCCCAACTCCCAAATCCGAAGTTTGAGCCACGGTCAACGCCCATTCTCAAGCAGATCCAAATCTATCCTGCCAGATCTGAGACTGAGATCAGTCCTCTTTGAAATTCCACCATGGAAATTACGGCCCAACCAAAAATCCTGTAACAACAGAGGGTTAAAGTACTTCGAGCTAGCTTTCCAACGGCGCTTGTTTTGTGACGTTCCGAGATCAGGACTGGTCGCGGTAATTTCTATCGTCGGATCGCGCGGGTCTGAAACAGCAACTCAGATCCGTGGACAGCAGCTTCAATACGTGCCGAATGGAGCCGTCTCGCCTTCCACGAGATGAACCAGGGCGTCCCTCTCCTAGGGATCGTCCCTCCAGGAGTCCCTGGGGCAACGGGACCCACCCCGCCCAATTCGGAGGGCCGAGCACTACGTGGGCCCCGCCACCTGCAGCACGCGCCATCCAGACATCAACGAACCGTGACTTTTCGGCACCGACGGGGTGATTCAAAACGCTGCCCGTCAACCCAAACTTGATGCTCCTGGGCCCCACATGTGACATATTACCTCCCTGCGTGGAGTGGGTTTGAAATTTGTAATTTGCTGAAAGTTGTTTAACCGGGAGTACAAATTTGGCCGGGGTTGTCTTCCCCACACCGGGTGCGTGGAGGTAATGATCTCACCTTCCCAGCATTACATTTGCTTATTTAGTATATGATTACATGCCACTGCTTGAGAGTGTTAATTAGAATTCTAGCTCGTGAGTTCATGTTCACCGCTGTGAGAAAGAGAGTGAACCCATCCCGTGACTCGTTCCGAGCACGGAAGTGAGTTGACCACTCTTGACTCTTCCGGTTTCTCAACCATGCGGATCCACGCTCTCCCTCGCTTGGGACGACGACTGAGCTCGCATTTCTGTTTACGACGTATATCCCATAGGAACTCTTAGTGTTGAGCCGAGGTAGCTCAGTTTGTCGCGTGTCACTGGTCGCGTCAACACATAGAGTCCGAGGTTCGCATTAATTGGCATCGGGTCCCTCATTCGTCCCGCATCACCTTTGTTCTATTTTCTCTAATTATTTGCTGTCTAATTCGCATTGTGGCTGGTGGGCATGTGGACGTGATCGTTGATTTGAGAGAAAATGGGTACAATCATGCAAAAAGGGATCATATTTTATCCGATACTATGGGTATGACCCTAGGATCCAGGCCCTCGTGGATTGCATTGTTGCAAAATTCTGTCGTGTTTCACTGCCGACCCTACCTTATTTCCTACAAGTATCTCCATTTTTTCTCTCGTGATAAGTTTTACGAGCTGCGTCTTTTGGGGCTAATCCGGTAGCCCCAATATGGCTGATCCGGCAGCCCCTGCAGACGGATATTGTAGTCCATTTTCCTTGGATTCAAGGGTCTTGTATACTGACACCTATTTTTAGCCCCTGCAGAGAATTCTTTCTCTTATTCATTTTGTTATGATGTCCCAAATTTCTCATTGTTTCAGAGTCTTCCTTGATCATATTTCAAGCTCATTCCATTCATTTTCTGGCCCATTATGCCCTGGGGCCTATTGTCCATGGAATTATCATTTTCTATCCTGTTTTCCTGGTCGCAGTTAGTTAGAAGACCATGTTCACTAAAGGTCACAGTCGCACAATAGACCACGTTCTCAGTTAAAGTCCTACTCAGCTCGAACTCTATCTTCTCCGACTGAGGATGCCCTAGATTCCTTTTCTAAGCTTTCTACTCTGAGGATTTCGTGCCAAATTGGTTCCTAACCCTTATAGGAGCCTTATCTAATTAATATCCCCGGGATTTAATACCAAAAATCTGATTTTTCTAGGATTCATTCTCCAACTCAAACCTAGGGTTCCTTGGGTCTATAAATACCCCTCCTATGGCCTTGGGCTAAGGAAGGAGGGTGATGTGGGGCGAAGCCATACTGCACCGCCAACCTATTCCTTCGAACCCTAATCACTAGGGAAGTCTCATGACCTCGTCCTTCTTCTTCTAGGGTTTCTATTCTTCATTGTTTTCTTGTGTTCTATTGCATTCTTCTTATCTTTGCACGCAAACATATTGCATGATTCCTCTATGGCTTCCTACTATGTTTTTATCATCCTCATACATACACACACCTATATTTGTTCCCATCCACAGGGGTTAAAAACCCAACCTCCCTGGTGCATTCTTCCCTCTTTTATTTCATGCTTTTATGGGATAGATGCTACACTTCTTCAATTCTAATGGGTTTTTATCCCTATTTTGCTTTGTTTCGCAGGATAGGCAAGTTTAGAGCGTGAGGCCCTTGCTTTCTAGCTGGCTGGAAGGCGAGGAGGAGTTGAATCCACAAGTTCCTGCACTCCGTTCTGAACGCGGTGGCAGGGGAGGCTGCTTTCTTCATTGCCGCAGTCAGGCGATCGACCGGATATTTTTTCATATTTCCAAGGATAAGCAAGTTTAGGGCATGAGGCCGTTGCTTTCTAGCCGGTTAGAAGACGAGGAGGAGTTGAATCCACAAGTTCCCGCACTCCGTTCTGAATGCGGTGGCAGGGGAGGCTGCGTTCTTCATTGTCGCAGTTAGGCGATCAACTACGTTATGAGCCAGTAGCCTTTGGGCTCTTTTCTAGCTATTTCTTCATATTTCCAAGGTGCACAGCTTGGCTATTAGGTTTCTATAACATTTTTATGCTATTATTCCTTGGTGGAGATCACGGTACGTTCTTCTATTCATCATCGCCCATCCGCTTTGCTCATATTGCATATTCTTTCATTTACTTATGCTTGTTCTTATCTTATTCGGGGGCAGTTTTATTGCCTACACCTTTTTCGGGTGATCACACTGGGACCTCTAGTGCCCATCACACCACTCTTGCCTTCCTGCTATCTCTGTGTGTGCGTGTGATTTTGTTTAGATCGCTTTCCACCGATTTTTCCACTTAATTTTCATTGTTTTACGGTTCTGTTCATATCACAACTATTGAATGGTATGAGAGGATCTAGAGGGGGGTGCATATATCATTTCTTAAAACTTTGAGCACTTTTGAACAAACTACAAAAACAACAGGACACTGAGGGCACAATACTGAACTAGCATGTAAGATATTGGCGATGAGGAACCAAGAAACACACTCAACACATCAAATCACTTGCGAATAGAAGGAAGAAGAGATGGACACCACACAGCAAACCATAACACCGAAGTCTTTAAGATGGTTCGGCTGCTACTCAGCTAGCCTACGTCCACCCCTCACCAACTTGGTGAGGCTTCCACTCTTTGGCCAAAAGAGACACACACACACGCTGGAAACCCAGCAAAACACGGAGATAACCCCCCTTACACACACACACACAAGGAGCAAGCTCCTCACGCTACATCACGCAGCAAACCCAGGCATTACCCCTACACACAAAGTAGTTATTAAGGTAAAAGAACAAAATAGAAGAAACAAGATCAAGAACAAAAGGAATAAAAATAAGGCTCCAACTGAATGAGAGATCCAGGAAGAAAGGCAGAAGAACACGGCTGACTGGTATTCTGGCTGCAAGCTTTCTCCTTCTCCCTTCCTCTCAGACCTTCTACTGTGAGCTCTGGATGAGCACTCTTTCTTCCTCTCTTCTCTCTATTGCTCGCATCCAACCTTTGTCCAGGCTTCTCCAGTAGTAATGGCAGCTCCAGCAACAGCATCATGCAAGCAAGATCCGTCCAATTTATAGGCACAAGAGGTAGAGAAATTTCCTCCAAGGATTTGTAATTTGATTGGCTAGAATAAATAAGAGAAGTTTGACCAACAGTGCTTGCATCATCTCAATTTTCATTGGCTGGCATGTAGGAAGGACATCCTTCTGTCCTGGAAGATTTTCCAGACCCATCTCTGATTGGTTGGATGCAAAAAGAAGGTTTCCTTGAAAGGTGACCTTTCCCACATTTGTAAACCGACAAATCTTCTATCCAAAAAGTTATTTTGGCAACCAAATGATGACAAGGATAGTGATCTATCCTAGGAACCTTTTCCATGCCACAAAAATCATGTTTTTGGAGGTCTACGATTGCTATTTTTGGTTCCTAGATGGCTTTCGAAAAGTACAGTTCTGACAGAGTGTAAAAGAGGATCCTTGAGTTCATCTACATTGTTGACACCCATTTTTTGCCGATAAGTTGAGTCATTTCTCTTATTCCCATTTATTGATGCCTCGAGTTATCCATCACTCGCTAGGCTATTTTCTGGCACGTTCTGGGCCAATTTTATGGGTAGCCTCCCTCCCTGGCTAGGTCCGAGTTGATTCAGGGCTTAATGGGCCTTGGTTTTGGTTGATTGAGCTTTTCTATGAATTTCAAATGCCCATATACATGTGCGGTAAACCGCCAGCCGTTCAACGATTTGTGCGGTTGATAGTGGGCCGTTCAAACATTTAGTGGGTATATTGGTTAATTCTCTGAATTATCACCGACAAGCATATATACGGCCTAGTCTTAGCCGCATAAGTCCATTGTGCGGTATATTCTGAGCCGTCTATCTCTCAAGAGTTTCTAGCGTCGATTGACTATTCAGATAATTACCTATTTATCTTCTTATTTGTGATTTATCACCGACAGGCTTGGGCGGTTTCCAAAGAGCCGTTCAACTATGAAAGAGTCCAGCGCCGAATTTACCGGTGAGTTCAGTGGATAAATTAATTATTTCAGGATTTATTTGAATTTCCACCGATAGGGATGGACGGCCCATGTCTGGCTGCTCATTAGTTGTGCGGTCTATCGGGAGACCGTTTATCCTCTCAGACCAGAAAGTGGTTAAGGCTTTTCCTATCATTCGTGGCTTTTCTCCCAAACTTTCTCTGATGATTTCTCCGCGAATCCTTAACCATTTTGAGTGCCATTTCTTATAGATGAAAGATAATTGAATTATCTTCATCTTTTATTTGATAATCTCGACCTGAAAATGGCTAGAAACTCTAAATTCGAGCTAAGACTCCAGCTGCTCTATAAATATACCCTAAGGCCCAGCTTTGAAAGGGGGGGAGATTTTTGGTCGACGGCGAAGCCCTGCCGAATCTTTGAGTGACCTAGCACCAGGGAGGGAGGCCTTCTACGTCCATACAGGCCTCCGGTTCAGGGAGTAGTTGTTCTTTAAGTCATTAGTACATTTAGTTCCGCCGTTCTCTCTTGTTTGCATGTATTACTTTCTCCACGTTTCCTCCATGTTTTCCTCATTTTCATACATCATTCACACACCCTCCTTTGCTTTTTGATGCCCCCAGGGGTTTAAAAATCCCCAGGTACCCCCCATTTCATTTAGTCATGTTCATTTTCGTCCGTTTGAGCATTTACTACACTTTCTAGTTCTAACTTGAGTTTTTCTTTGTGTTCTACACGTGGTTTTGCAGGTCAGCAACACACTAATGCGAGGCCCATCCTTTCTGACCGGCCGGAAAGGGTAGATGTTGGACCTTTGCAACTCACGGCGTGGCAGTCTTAGGCGGCTCCCAATTGTCTGTTCACGAAGACGAGCGGTGGCTTATGGACCGTCCTGCGGTTGTGCTAGAGCCATTCATCTGCCAGTCGTTCTCCATCCCGCGTTCCTCTTCAGCCCCTGCAGATGGTCTGTCGTATGGCCGCTCATCTTTACAGATGGTTCCTCATGAGCTGCCCATCTTCGTAGGGCTGGTCCTAAGGCGAGTACCTCTCTCTCTTTCCAAGGTACGGCGTGTTCATCGCGTTCGGCATCTTGGTGGCGATCACAGGTTTGTGTATTTCTGTTCCTTCCCACCATTCACATATATATATTTCTCACACTATTTTAATGGAATGAATGGGAGAGACCCCTAAGACAGTAAAAGGGGGGGAAAACTTGTAAACACATCCCTTTTTTGGCGATCACGGTGGGACACCTAGTGCCCATCATGTTAGTGACTTGCTGACCTTCTCTCTTGCTTTGGTAGTCCTTTTCTCGAAGTGGTTTCAGGTTGATCTTGGCTGGCCGCGCTCTCTATCCTCTGGAACTTGAGCGGCTCTTCAGGAGCCGTCCAAATCTTGTGCGGTCGTAAACCCATCGTTCTTCTCTGCGAACATTGCCACTCCTCCTCCAAGCCTGCTGTCGTGAGCGGTCTCTCCCCACCCGTTCATCGTCCATATGGCCTACGTTTGGCCGTCCATCTTGCTGGTTCAGGTACGCCTCTGCCTTCATACTGTTGGCTGGATTACTGTCACGCGGTTGCTACAGGTCCGTTCTAGTGCTTACGCGATCTGTCAATAGACCGCTCATCCTGGTACGCTTCTGATTTCTGTCTTTTTTCATTCTAGCATTTTCTGATTTTCCTGTTACTCCGTCGTTACTCCCTGGTATGCACGGTCGTTCACAGACCGTATTTGCTCCCTGAGCGGTCTCGATCAGACCGTCCTTTTGCTGCTACAGTGCACCCCATGCTACAGTTTGATCATTGAGTTATATCATTATATACATATATGTTGCTGCTATTTGATCTCCCCCTGCTATTGTTATATCCTTCCATGGTTGCGTTCATCTCATTTTCTTACATTTGCTAGATCATTGCTTGCTAGTTTCTAGGCTAGATCTTGCATGCACTCCGGTGTGCATAGGATTCATGCATATTTGTCATCTGTAGTTGCATTCCTACCGAGGTAGGGTTTCCTCTCGTCTCCATACTCCTTGGAGCTGACTAGGTGACCTTACCGAGGACCTCCGTAAGTCCCCGTGAGCCGTGGATTCCCACACGGACGCTGGGCAGGTTGTACCACATTATCCCTCAGTCTAGGGTTTTGCATCCGAAAAAGGGGGAGTCCCTAGAGTCACCCAGTTTCCCACTCTTACCCTGGTTAGGTACTTTGTGGTTGAGTGAATTCGTATAGTAATTAACCCACTAAGGTCTAAAGAGGAACTTATAAAATTTCGTGCATCATTCATAACTTGGGTGGTTAATTGGTGGATTCTTCCCTCATCTCTTCCCTCCATTTGTGTATTACAGTGTCATCATTTACATCTTTTTGTCAGATTAGGCTCATTTAGACTAGTTCATCTTAGTGTCACATTTGTCCTAGGTTTCTTCCCCTTTTGTATCTCCTCCCATTCTTGATTGTATAAAGTCCCCATTCTTCCCATGGAGCATTTTTTCCCCTGCATCCTATTCCTATTCTTCTCTACCTTCTTATCCCCGCGTAGATTCCTCTTCCCACGTGGGCCCATCTCCTTATTCCTCCGTTGGACCCTATTCTTTTAACGGGCCTTCTTATCCCGCCCGTTCTGCTATTGGCACAATCAGTCCCGCTCCCACATTCACCATCATTCCAGGCCCATGCATTCCTCCATTCCCGGAATGGGCTTGCCTTCACCTCAGGCCGGATCCCCTCATTCGGCCCATCATCATTATCCTGGTTTAAATTCATCCTCTCTTGCTCAGGCTGGCCCATATCCTTCTCGGACTCTTCCCACCGAGGAGATGATCGCTCAGGCCCAACGTTAGCTTGATGAATTACGATGCCGAATCAATCCCCAAACTTCTTTGGATATTCCATTTGCATTCCAGGGTCTTCAACCCCCACCACGTTCACATATTCCCGCATATCGTCGCTATGGTGGAATTAGTGACCCCTACGTCCATTTGAAGGATTTCTTATATGAGTCGGCCCAGTTCGATACGATCTACGCTTGATGGCCTATTTGTTTGGTCTGTCTTTAGAGGGCTCGGCCAAGGATTGGTTCTTCACGTTACCGCAAGAGCAGATGATGAATTTTCAAGTTGTACAACAAAAATTCATTCAGCAGTACCGAGACTAGGTTGGACCTAGGTATTCCATGGTGGATTTGGCCCAAGAGAAGATGAAGCCCGATGAGGAATTCTCCGTGTTCGCCAACCACTGGCGTCGCCAAGCCGCGCAAGTTCCAGGGCATATTCCGGAGGACGAACAAATCAAGATGGTTATTTCTAATGCAATGCCTGAGCTCAGATGCATCTTAGCCCTGAACGATATCACTTCATGGCAACAACTCTATAGCCGAGCCCGCTTCATTAGCCAACAACTCCTAGTTTCCCTCGACCGCGAGTCTCCTCCACCTTCGCCTTCCACATACCCCTTCTCTTCACCATTCCCCACAAGTCAGCACTCTACTACATATCCCTCCATGAGTCGGCTGTCTGCTCCCACTTATCCATATGCCTTCCCATGTCACCCCACTACATCTTCCTCCACGAGTCAGACCTCCGCTGTTTCATTTCCCCACACCTCTCCACTTCCGGTCAAGGAAATGTCACACCCTGAGCGGGTGGATGCCGTCCATTATATTCCCACTCCCTCCACGCCACCACATCATTCTAGCCCTCCACCTTCACCTACGTAATTCCTCTTGCCTACGCAACCTCCACTACCATCCCCACTACCTTCTCATACCCCTCGGCATCCACCTTGCCCGAAGCGGGCTTCTCACTCTCCATTGTCGGAATCTCTTACAGATGTTTTCAGGCTTTGATGGCGACCCATGCGGTAAAACACCCTCCGGTTGTGCCTTTCCAACCCGCGGTCGGGAATTTGCTCCATTTCTGTGAGTTTCATCGTCAACAGGGGCATTTGATTGAGGACTGCCCTGAGTTCCGGGAACTTGTTTACAATTTGGAAGACAAGAAGATGATCGATTGGGCTATCGTGCGCCAAGTTATTGTAGATCTTTGAAATAGCAGCAGCAGCAGCAAGCGCCGCCCAGGCAGCCATATCCGTCTCAAGACCAAGGGCATCCCTGTGATTCTTCAGTTGATAAAGCACCCGCTCCGTTATTTATCCCTTCATCTACCCACTCACCTTCACCGTCTCCTACTCAACCTCCACGGCCTCCACAAACCCAAGCCTCTGCTCAGGCCAGCACAAACTCTTCTTCTTCCCCCTCCATTTCCACCACCGCTTCTACTCCCAACGCCGCTCGACGTGTTGTACCGACACATCGGAGATGGGCGCCACGACCTGCCACCTCTTCTGCCTCGCCACCACCTTCTCCACCCCCATCTTCACTGCCTCCATTGACCACATCTCCATCATTGCCTTCTCCATTATCCCCATTGCCGTCACCACCACTGTTTTCATCGCCTCCTCTCACAATGATCCCTGTTCCGTCACCTTCACAACCATCCCCTCTACCGATGCTGCTCCCTTCACCATCATCGTCCGAGCCTGAGCAAGTTACCCCTACGCCCACACCCCCGCCATTGTCTTCATCTCCACCCACGCCACCTTCACCTTTGCCCTCTCCTACACCTCTACCCTCCAAACCTTTACCCCCAGCAGAGCCTATCATCACCGTTATCTCTCCGCCGCTCGCATTGCCTTCGCCCACACCTGCCAAGCCTTCTCCACCCCTCTCTCCACCTATCTCCACCCCACGGAGCGGGTGCGTGCTACCTTTGGTGCCCCTCGGGTCTAGTCCCCAGGGAGATAAAGAGTCGAGCCAGGCTTTGATTATGCATTACAAGCTTCAAGATTTCATTTGTCGCATGTCGGTCCGAGTCCTGGTCCCTGGCTATTCTAGGGATAATGAGGCCACACTTGCTATGAAGACGGTTGCTGAGAAGAGTTCCTTAGCACTGGTGCCAGTTTCTTCCAAAGCGAGGCCGGTGGTAATCACTTTGCTCACCGGAGAATTCACTATTGATGTTGTTATCACCTCTCGCTTGATTGCTATTCAGTTCACTGGCCCAGAAGAGTTTTCCACCCGGATGGTGCTAACCCACACGGCCGCCGAAAGTTTAATGAATTCAGCATTCAAGGGCAATTGGCCGTGCCTTCGAGATTGGTCAGAGGGCATTCTGCATTCTCCGTCTCATCTCCCTCGGCTTATTGGTGAGGCAGCCGCGTCAACACCACACATCGCCCTCCCTCAGTTCCGTCCTGTGCTTCTAGCAAGGGAGTTATGCTTCATGCCCAACTGCCGAGTGAAGATGCCAAAGCTCCATGTTCTAGTGCCGAATGGCAAAGCTCCACTGTTTCCTGATGTTCATCCCAAGAGTTAATTGTTCTGGAATGTCTTTCTATGGTTGGCACTGCACAGCTAGGGGCAATCGTCCCGATGAAGTTGCATATTCATGATCGGTCTAGGCCGTCTGCCAGGTGGGCCCGTTATTTAAGAAAATATTGCAAGACAAGAAGCCCGAAGGCCCGAGTCCGTGCCAGGCGGAGTTGTTGAAAGCAGATTTCTGCCAAGAAGAGGCGGCGACGTAAGTATAAGGGCCAACAGTTGTATATTCGGGGGCTCACTCCACCTCCTTCTTCCGTCTCTTCATCTTCCTTCCATTCATCTTTTCTTCTGTTCAGTTCCTATCCTTGGGTAGTGTACCTTCTGCCACCTGAGCATGTTTCTACCATCTTCTCCTACCCTGACCATTCTAGGTCTCGCCCTATGTCCTCCCCTTCCCCTGATCCAGGGGCCTCTTATAGTTTTCCTCCCCGGGTATGTCCAGATTCCACTTCTCATCCTTTTCCTCTGACCCTGTTGGGGGTTCCTCATGCTCGTTCCACGACCTCGTCAGGTAGTTTTTCTGATCTTTACCCGACTTTGTTGGGTGACCGTCACTTTCTCACCCCGACTTTGCCAGGTGGTTTCCATTCCTTTTTCCCGACTTCATCAGGCGACCATGTCACTTCTTCCCCGCCTTCGGCGGATGACCCTCACTCTTTTCTTCCGCCCATGTCGGATGATTATTCTCTTCTTCCTTATCTTCGCAGCTATCCTTTCATCGTCTTTCCGTTCTTTCCTCCTCACCCATTCAGGGTCATTACCCGTTTTCATGCTATTTTGGAGGCTTTAGTCTGCCTTAATATCAGTTAATCTCTGTTCATTCTGTATTTGGTTCCTTGTTATCAGGGCCTCTGTGCCTTAACGAGGGAGTTCTAGCCCTCGTCTCTCTTCCTTTTATTCTTCTTCGTCCAGTTTGGTGTCTGCCGCTCCTCCATCTAGAGGAATCTTCAAGTCCTTGTTATCCTCTCCCTTTTACCCTGACAAGCGAGGAATACAAAGCTCGTGCTACTCAAAGTTCGATGATCAAGACCGCTTCAGGACGCCGCTTTTCCGTTTCATGGATTCGCAAGGTATCTTTATTTTGTGCAAGAACATGCTATTATTGCTATCATTTCTATTTTCTCTTGTGCATGGTTATAATGTGGCTTCCTCGACACGTTTTGAGCGGCTTTTGTTCATTAAGTTTGGTTAGTTCGAGTCGAGTTACTTTTGCAGCATCCTTAGGCTGGTGATAACTCCGTGTTAGGAGTCTAGTTTCTTTCCCTGATTGTTGAGAGTGACCTTTGAGTATGGATTTTTCACACACTACACAGCAAGCCATAGCCGATTCCTCTTAGGCACACCGTTGCTGCTTTGGCCATACTTTGGGTATGCACGAAGGCCTTTTCTCTTCTCTGCTCGGCCAAGTGCAGGGGCAAGAGATTGATGGATAAGATGACTAACCTATGTGCTCCCTAATACGAGAGAGGTCTCAAATAGGGGCAGTCTTGACCCTGAAAAGTGAGCTTTCATGCTATATCTGGCCAATAAGGGCTACCAAAATGAGAAGATGAATCAATGTAAAATTCTGAATCAAAGGCATGGCAAGAGTGGCAGTACAGTTCCCGCGGGACGTCATGAGCTCGGTCGTATGCGTGCCTGATAAATATGGGTCTTAAAATCAAAGACACAAAGCCCCGGCGCAACAGACTATCTTTTTGAGGGGTGGTGCCCTGGAAGGAATTCGAGTCTTGATATCTTCCATCCTGCACGAAGCTTGTCTCTAATTTTTCTTCTACTTCTCCCTCTTAGGCTGGGTTGTATCCCAGGTATGGCCTTAGTAGGGGCACCGTTCTTTAGAAGCGGTTGGTTGTGGTAAGCCACCCTCACATGCACACCCTGCTTACGGGAAGTCTTTAATGAAAGGGGTAGGAACGACGATCCCTGAGTAGTTTGAGCCCGTCTTTAGGTGCTGCGGATTGCGATGTCAAAATCTAAAAAAAACAAATATTACCAAAAGTCTAAAAAAACAAATACTTCAAAAAATCCAAAAAAATCAAATATTGTCAAAAAACTAAAAAAAAGAAAAAAAAGAAAAAAAATCAAATATTTGAAAAACCTAAAAATCAAATACTTCAAAAAATCAAGAAAAATAAAATACTATTGAAAATCTAAAAAATTCAAAAAAATTACAAAAAAATCTAACAAAATGTGTCTTTTTCATGCATTTGCATTTGTTTTAAGGACAGATACGTAATCTGTTTGCTAAGTGTGCAGGTTGCAGGTACTCAGGCATTCCTTGCTATATCTTTATGCTCTGCCTCCTGTCCACCTCTTTCATCTGTTCTTTCCTTCTTCGATCCACTCTCTCGATCTGTTCTGAAGCTCATGTCCTTCTCAGCTTTTGTTTGCAATGATCATATCTTTA
The DNA here is from genome assembly GCA_022559845.1 of Amorphophallus konjac. Taxonomy (NCBI): domain Eukaryota; kingdom Viridiplantae; phylum Streptophyta; class Magnoliopsida; order Alismatales; family Araceae; genus Amorphophallus; species Amorphophallus konjac. The sequence continues at coordinate 233,812,115 of CM040122.1, forward strand.
TGAGAGGGCTTTGCCTCACGATTATGAACTTGGCGGTTCTGCTTCATTCTGATCTTGGGTTTTGATTGAAGGGCGTATTTGTTTATGTCTTTTTGTCCCGCTGTGTCCTTGTCACGTGTTTATGTCCCCCCGTGTTGTCCCACACATGTTCTTTTATCCCTCACCAAGTGTTGTTAGTGGTCTTGCACATGTTGTTAGTCGTCCCTCTATGTTCCATGTTCTTATCCCAACCATGTGGTTATCCGTCCCCAACCGTGTGTTGTCCCACCGCGTTGTTATCTTGTCACACTGTGTACATGCACGCATGTTGTTTTGTTCATGTCATTGCATATGTGCTCATTTGTCATTGTTATGTTATGTTACATTGTCTCACATTTCATTTTTGGTATGTTATGTTGTTGATCGTTATGTTATCTGCGCTATGTTTTGCTTGTTTATCATATGTGTCTTATACATGAAAATCCATAAAAATCTGAAAATGAAAATCCAAAAAACGTCGTTTAGCCTACGCAGGTAAGTCAGGTGTGGCTCTCTATCCCTACTCATTGTTACATTGCTGTATGGTATCTATATTGTTATATTATCTCGAGAACCGGCTGGTCATTCACGTGCTCTAGGATCTGACGTTCCCCTCTAACAAAAATGATGATGATCTAGGTGCACATGTTTAATCATCAGATAGGCCGTTAGGTTGGGAAAATTAGGGGAGGATGGTTCTATCCTGCACACTGTGGTTGCGGATAGTGTCTTGACCCTGATTCTCCCAGTCTAGCAATATTATTCTTGAGTATTTTATATTATAATCTTTCTTCGCATTTGTTTTAACGATTTCTTTTATTTTTAGCCCAACATGCATCATGTGCATCTTTTTTTTGAGCATTCATGGCCCATAGTTTGCCTGCAAAATGTCCCACCAGTGATGGATAGTTGTGCGTTCAGTGTTTGAGTAAGAGGAACAATTCCACTCTGAGTTGGAAGGTTCTCTCTGGTTTGTTCACTTGGTTTGGTTGATTAAGAGGTCCCTGTCTGGAGTTTTAGTCTGTTTCCTCACTTTTTCGCTGCTTATTCCGGTCTCCTCATTGGTCCGAGGGATTGTGTCTCCCATGAGGTTGATCGTGTGTTTCCTTTTATTTTAGTTAGTTCCTCCAGACTGGTGTCACTTTTGGTTTCATCATTCCTTGTGTTTGGTTCAGAGTTTTCCTGAAGATTCCTATCGCTTGTTGGTAAAAACGGGTGTCGTTTTACCTTAACGCCCTATTTTCGGTCCACACCACTTCATTTCCGCTTCATCTCCATGTTCCATTTCGCTTTCGCTTCACCTCCGCTCGCTCCCCTACAAAGAGGACGTTAAGGAGGGGCATCTGTTAACACCCATTTTTTGTCGATAAGTTGAGTCATTTATCTTATTCCTATTTATTGATGCCTCGAGTTGTCCATCACTCGCTGGGCTATTTTCTGGCACGTTCTGGGCCAATTTTATGGGTAGCCTCCCTCCCTGGCTAGGTCCGAGTTGATTCATGGCTTAATGGGCCTTGGTTTTGGTCGATTGAGCTTTTCTATGAATTTAAAACGCCCATATACATGTGCGGTCAACCTCCAGCCGTTCAACCATTTGTGCGGTTGATAGTGGGCCGTCCAAACATTTAGTGGGTATATTGGTTAATTCTCTGAATTATCATAGACAAGCATATATACGGCCTAGTATTAGCCGCATAAGTCCATTGTGTGGTATATTCTGAGCCGTCTATCTCTCCAGAGTCCTAGCACCGATTGACTATTCAGATAATTACCTATTTATCTTCTTATTTGTGATTTATCACCGACAGGCTTGGGCGGTTTCCAAAGAGCCGTTCAACTATGAAAGAGTCCAGCGCCGAATTTATCGGTCAGTTCAGTGGATAAATTAATTATTTCAGGATTTATTTGAATTTCCACCGATAGGGATGGACGGCCCATGCCTGGCCGCTCATTAGTTGTGCGGTCTATCGGGAGACCGTTTATCCTCTCGGACCAGAAAGTGGTTAAGGCTTTTCCTATCATTCGTGGCTTTCTCCCAAACTTTCTCCGATGATTTCTCCACGAATCCTTAACCATTTTGAGTGTTGTTTCTTCCAGATGAAAGATAATTGAATTATCTTCATCTTTTATTTGATAATCTTGACCTGAAAATGGCTAGAAACCCTAAATTCGAGCTAAGACTCCAGGTGCTCTATAAATAGACCCTGAGGCCCAGCTTTGAAAGGGGGGAGATTTTTGGTCGACGGCGAAGCCCTGTCGAATCTTTGAGTGACCTAGCACCAGGGAGGGAGGCCTTCTATGTCCATACAAGCCTCCGATTCAGGGAGTAGTTGTTCTTTAGGTGATTAGTACATTTAGTTCCGTCATTCTCTCTCGTTTGCATGTATTACTTTCTCCACATTTCCTTTCACATTTTCCTCATTTTCATACCTCATTCACACACCCTCCTATGCTTTTTGACGCCCCAGGGGTTTAAAAATCCCCAGGTACCCCCCATTTCATTTAGTCGTGTTCATTTCCGTCCGTTTGAGCATTTACTACACTTTCTAGTTCTAACTTGGGTTTTTCTTTGTGTTTTACACGTGGTTTTGCAGGTCAGCAACACACTAACGCGAGGCCCATCCTTTCTGGCCGGCCGAAAAGGGTGGGAGGTTGGACCTTTGCAACTCACGGCGTGGCAGTCTTAGGCGGCTCCCAATTGTCCGTTCACGAAGACGAGCGGTGGCTTATGGACCGTTCTTCTTCATCCTATGGTTGTGCTAAAGCCGTTCATCTGCCAGTCATTCTCCATCCCGCGTTCCTCTTCAGCCCCTGCAGATGGTCTGTCGTACGGCCGCTCATCTTTACAGATGGTTCCTCATGAGCCGCCCATCTTCGTAGGGCTGGTCCTAAGGCGAGTACCTCTCTCTCTTTCCAAGGTACGGCGTGTTCATCGCGTTTGGCATCTTGGTGGCGATCACAGGTTTGTGTATTTCTGTTCGTTCCCACCATTCACATATATATATTTCTCACACTGTTTTAGTGGAAGGAACGGGAGAGACCCCTAAGACAGTAAAAGGGTGGAAAAACTTGTCAACAAACACAGCATCACCCATGCGTCGACGCATCTATTGAAGATTGGTCTTTAAGCGCCTTTTGGAAGGGCCCCTTGCATCGACGCCCTGAGCGGGATGCATCGATGCCCTGAGTGGTATGCGTCGACGCATCTGCTTGGAGATGCGATTACAACGCTCTCTGGGAGAGCCTTCCGTCGACGGAGTTGATGGGGTTGACGCAGCTGGGTGAAGCTTGGAAGGGATAGAGCTCAATCAATCTTGGGTCGACACCGGGGGTCGACACCCTTACTTTCCACACTGGTAGCGTCGACGCAGCAAATGAAGGGCGTCGACGCATCCTTTGCAAGCTGCGATTAGAATGGCTTCTGTGAGGGCCTGAGGTCGACGCGCTAAGACCTTGAGGTTGACGTAGTGGCTTGGTAGAACACGACCATCGAGGGGTCTACACCATGGGTGGACTCCCTTAATTCCCACGCTAGAATTGTGATCAAGAGGTCGATGCTGTGAAACCTTGAGGTCGACACTGCTGAAGACTTGTTTGAATTTTTTTCTTTCTCTTGTGATCAAATGCGTTGACGCATCCTTTGGTGGCGTCGACGCAGCCTTTATGCTTGGTTAAGTTTCTTTATACCTAGCCAATCAAAGGATGTGACATGAGTTTCTAAATTAATTGGCCAATGACTTATAGTGAGACATCATCAAAACATCATTTACACAACATTCTCCCCCTTTTTGATGATGGCAACTATGAGTCATTGTGCTCACAGTTTTGATAGCAAATACATGAAGGACTATGTCAACAACATGAAGGACTCAATCATGATATGCAATGAACACATGCAGACATACACATAGGGATGTCAAAAATACTCGCAAATCCGATTACCCGCATTATCCTACCCGTGATGGGTCGGGTAATACTCGAATAAACGGATATGGATTCGGGTTCGGGTACGTTTAAAATACCCATTTCATATTCGGATAGGGTATGGATTTAGTGCACTCAAACCTGTACCCAATCCGAACCCGCTCTTAATAACTCATTGTGCATGTTAGGCCTATGATTTTGACATGAACCCAATCCATTGCCCGTCTTGTTGAGTTTGTGAGTTTAGACTTCATGCTAAAATTATAAGGACATTTTTATAAAATATAAAAATTACTTTAGAAATGAAAGAATTAACCGGATTTATTTTTTTCTAATTCTCATATATCTCACATTTCTTTGGATGTGAATGTGGACTCATGATTTATGGACGGATACGGATATCCGCGGATATATCCATACCCGTGACGGATATACCCGTATCCATACCCGCGAAAATAATAGGGTACTATCCGGGTATGGTATTAGTAAAATTTTCACGGATAGGGTATGGTATTGGTCTACCCGAGCCGAACCCGATCCATTGACATCCCTACATACACATGATGACTCATCAACAAAACTTTCTCTCTCCCCCTTTGACATCAACAAAACATGAGGGGTGCTGTAGAAGGAGCAACGTAGAGTATGGGATGTGGAGAAAACTTCAGAAGAGAGATTCAAGTCCAAGACCCATCTGAGGACATGACTGGATCAGTTCCAAAAGTAGATATCTCCTAGCACACAAGCATTTCATGGTAGTAGAGTGTGAATTGTTGGATTAAACTCAAGAGCTTTTAGAAGTGTTAGAATGCAAGCAACTAACAAGAGAGTGCGCATTCAAGATTACTAGAGTTGATGCACAAATGTGACCTGAAGTCCTGGAAAATCCCCGTTCAGTCTAACTCAATGATATCCAGTGACCTTTCAGGATTAACTACCATGATTATTGAAGCCAAACAAGCTGGAATTGTGAGAACTTAACTAATCATGCACCTTTGATTTTCACAGTGGCCGAACTGACAGTCAAGTTCAACTAACACCTTTTTACCTGAGGAATCACATTTGTTAGATGCAAATGCCCCAGTTACTCAGTGTAGTTAACTATCATGCCTCATTTGGATCAGAGATACCTTGCCACTTCATGCTTGACCCTCTATCACTTCATTGGTGAAGGAATACAGTTTCTCAGTGGACAAGAGTCATTGCTCTATTAAGCCCTTCTTCCTTTTTTTGTTTTTTTTATTTTTTAAAGAAATACTACTAGATCAGAGTTAGTCAAGACATTACCTTTTGACACGAACCACCTCACGTCTCAGGTGAATTGCATCCGATTACTCAGTAATCCCTAACCATTACTCTACAATGAGTGCTTTAGATAAATCTGAATCAGTATGGTTGTTTGATCACAATCCTCAATGGAAGTTTATCAACCAAAAGTGTCACTGAATGTGCATAAGTAGACCATGGAACATTAGAACTTATAATACTTAAAGCATCAACAAACGTAAGCTTGAGGAGTCCTTCCTTCAAGTTTCTTGGTTTCAGACTTCAGGAAGTTGTTGACCTTAAAACCTCAATCCAGTTAAATACCAATGATATGAGATGCAGGAGATTTCTTTCAGAAACATTAGTCAATAGAGGAACAGTCTTAGAAGAGAAATTCCCTTTGAAATTATGCAAGTGGGAGTGGAGAATTTGAGCAAGGGATAGCACACACACTCCCCCTCAGCAATTGCAAGGACTTGAATGACAAGGAACGCTTGTGAATGATTTTAGTGGAACCAACCATGAAATGAGAATAAAAGAGGGAGTATCAAGAATTTCATATGACTTGGAGAAGATGAGAGAACAAGCCCTTTAGTGATGCAACACATAGAGAATGGGAAGCTGTGACATTCTTGAAGGCTCACAGAGAGGTCAACCTCAGCTTGACAGGGGGTCGACGCAGGGTTGTTTCACAGAAAGATGAAATTGGGTAGTTTGAACTATGGTGTCGACGCATACTGACCATTGCGTCGACGCATTGAGACTAACAGATGCAAAAACTTCTAATGCAGTAGATTTTAACTATGAACCTGTCTCAAGGAAATTATATCAACTCTCCCTTAATCCATGGACACTAAAATGCAGTATATGAGGACCCTTGGTACTTGGCGGAGTATTTTCTCACACATAGTGAGTGCTCCCAGACGGACTGTGTCTGTCCTTCCACACATCACCATTTCATGTACCATTGTGTGATGCCCCGACTCGTAGACCCGGTCCAGTCGTAAAGACTCACATCGGATCCCGATCGAGACGTCACAATGGGACAACCCAAATGGTACATTATGGTTGAGAATCTCACATAAACACTGAGATATTATTGCAGCGGAAATAAAATTTCTCATGTCATTCAGCTTACAGTCAAAGACTACATCCACATATATAGACATTAAGATAACAATTTCACACACATTTTTTTTCTAACATAACCAATACAACTCATAACACAACTACCTAAGACAAAGACTGGAAGTAACTCCAAGTCGCGGTCAGAACACTGCGAGATCACTCCTCGCTTTCTTCTACCGCTTCTCCTGAAAATGTTCAACGGGGTGAGTCTACGAATAGACCCAGTAAGAGACTAGCATAGTCCCCAATCATAACATGTATAAACACATCCAAAGTGATTTACAGTATTTCATTTCATAATTTATTCTTAGGCACATGAGGTTAATACATTTAGATAACACATGAGGTTAATACATTTAACCCAATCTCAATTTCTATGATCATAAGTCATGCTATTAACATTTTACAAATACAACATGTTTATTAAAACTATATTTTATCAATGACAAAGTAAATGATAATTCATCATTTACAAATATAAACAATTACAGTGTAATAACAGTAAAATGCAATAACAATTCAGTAGACAGTAATACTAATTTCACTATCGGTTCAATGTGCAGTAACAGTAGGCAGTAACAATCATTTCAATATCAATTCAATGCACAGTAATAACAGTTTTAATATCAATTCAATAAGCCATAATAATAGTTTCAGTTTCAGTTCAGTGAGCAGTAATAGCCATTATAATAATGACTCAATAAACAGTAACAGTAATTTCAATTTTAATTCAGTGAGCAGTAGTAGTCATTTCAATAATGACTCAGTAAACAGTATCAGTCGTTTCAGTTTCAGTTCAGTAAACAGTAGTAGTCATTTCAATAATGACTCAGTAAGCAGTAATAGTCATTTGAATAATGATTTAGTAAACAGTAACAATCATTTCAATTTTAGTTCAGTAAATAGTAGTTTCAATTTCAATTCTGTAATTAATAACAGTGATATAACTAGCCAGACACAGTGCCCAAACCACTCATAGAAGGACAGTCAGTCGGTACTCGATCACCTAGGTAAATAGTGATGAGTCTTGGTTACTGCGCAGAACCTGGAGAAGTCCTCTCCACCTTAACCAGTGGTACTTGTCCACCTCCAGGATTTCAATCCCCGTTACCCTCGGGGCCAGTACAGTATGAACCTCCCTATAGGGGCATTTCTATGGCTTGGTTCCAGTCTCCTCCTATGGTGGCAGTGTCCATTTGGCAGTACTAACGGTACAGTAATTATATATGATTTATATGAAATGGACACATGCCACTCAAAATTCATGCTTTGAATATTAATATGCCAATACTGAAAATCCTTTTTCTTTTTCTAAAAGTCTCCACTTATTTAAACATAATGATATATATATATATATATCCAAAAATTTACTAATTCTGTTTACAGACATCATTGTGCAGTAAAATTTCAGGGAATCAATACATTTACAGGAATTATCAAAACAGAAATTTGTCATCATTTTTCAGACAGTATATATAATTTTCCAAGATTATTTATTCTCCATTTATATATATATCAAAAAATTACTAATTATGTTCTCAAAACTCAGAGTCCATTGAAATTTCAAAAAAATAACACATTTACAGAAATGATCAATGCATAAAATTTCCATCACTTTTCAGTCAGTATTTATAACTTTCCAGAATTACTTGTATATCAACATGTATCAAAAATTTACTAAATTTAGCTATCATGTTCTGAAAATCACTTAACTTTTTCTGTATATCATATTTATATGTAACATTACACATAAAATTTTTCATAAATTTTTATTTAGTAATTTAAATTTTCCTAGAATTACAGCTATTTCAACATATATCATAAATTGACTAATTTTAGTTACCATGTTTTGAAATTAATCAAAATTTTATTGCAAATCACATTTATATGTAACATTACAAGAAAATTTTCCATAAATTTTTATCCAGGAATTCAAATTTTCTCAGAATTACTTGTATTCCAATATGTATCATAAATTGGCTAAATTTAGTTACCATGTTCTGAAATTCCTCAATGTTTTTACTGCATATCACATTTGCATGTAAAATTACACAGAAAATTTTCCATAAATTTTGATATAGGAATTCGAATTTTTCCAGAATTGTATACACTTTCCTATACATGGAAAATTACCTAAATTTACTCACAACACTCTAAAAGTCACTATAATTCGTCAAACCATCATTCATAACAGAAATATCAATTTTGAAACTTTTTATTATTTTTCACACTGCATTATTATTTTTCACACTATATTACTATTTTTCACACTAAGTAAGAAAAATATATCATGAGTAATAAATCAACTAAATATATCCAAAATGATCAGATAATTTCTAAAAATTTACATAATGTTGTTTCAGACAAGAGTGTCATACATAAAAATTTTCATCATTTTTCATTCAGTATGTCTATTTTCTAAAATCTTATATCTTTTTTTTCCAACTCAAGTCATCAGGTGGCAAGAGAGAGAGTGCACCCCCATACCAGAGGTAGGGAATGATCCCACTCCACCTCAGCTACTAGATGCTAATTTTATTGATTTTGAAAAGAAGTAACAAACATGGAGGGGCGTCCGCCCGGAAAGTCAAAGAAGAAAGACAAATCCTATACAGTTGGAAAACTACACAAAGCTACAGCAGCAGAACACAAAACCCGCCCACCAATACATCAACACGAAAAACTGTAGCTCCGCGAAATACGGTTCGTCCCATCAAGAACTAGCACGCCGAACGCGAAGGTTCGGCATACCAAGAGCGTCCGCCCTAGCAAACCCTTTGGCTGCTGCTGGAAGCTCCCTCATGGAAAAAAATTCAGAATTACATCCCATATCCACAGCAAGTTTGGCCAAGGAATCAGCCAGTTGATTAGCCTCCCGAAAAATGTGAGTAATTGCATATGTACTAGAATGGAATATAACCTCCAAGGACTTCCACCACGGGAGGAGATGCCATGGAGGGGAGCCAATGCCATTCAAAAGATTAACCAGCACCTTAGAATCTGTGTATATAATAGAAATAGGAATTCTATGTAGCTTCGCCAAACGAAGACCATCAAGGAGGGCTCTCCCTTCAATCACAATACTAGAACCAATCCTATAATAGTAAGAAAAACCCATCCGAATATTACCATGACTATCTCTAAAGCATCCTCCTCCACCAGAAGCTCCCGGATTTCCTCTGCAAGAACCATCCACATTTAATGCAAATGCCACAGCCGGGGCAATCCATCGAACTGCTGTAACTTGGAGAACCTTGCTCTGACAATAGAACCCCCACCGCATAAGAGTCTGCAAATATGGAGAATTGGATTCCATGAAAAAAGAATGCTGGTTAAAGGTATGCCCAATCTCCTCTTGGATCAGTCTGCCCCACCGCAGAAAATTAACCTGACAGCCTTCCATTCTAGTTAAACATCTCTGTTTCCATATTTCCCACACAATCGTCATAGATACCAGAAGATTCAAAAAACCCTGAGGAGTGGAAATTGCTGAGTCCTTCAAAATCAAGAGAAGCCGTGTCCGAATGGAAGCAATCAATAAATGGGAATCTTCCAGAAGGGGACTAAATTTGTTCCATAAAAAACTCGCAAGCTCACTATAGATGAAAAGATGGTCCAAATCTTCAACATGATGAGAATTCAAGCAGCAACTGCAACGAGATGCAAGTTGTATGCCCTTCTGCTGAATTCTACCATCCACAGGGACATCATGGTTCAACATTTTCCAATAGAATAAAGCTGCCCGAGGTGGAAATTTGGAGTTCCAAAGTTTAACTTTATAAAGATCCGATTGCTACTCTTTAATGTGTCTGTAGGTAGATTTGAAATCAAAGCTACCCGAATAAGAAAAAGACCAGATGGGAATGTCATCCCCATCATGGGTACCAAAATCCTGAATTTCAGTTTTCAGGTCACCATTAGTAATGTAATTCCAAATAGGATGGAGGTGATTGGCCAAGGCTTCCTAAACAGAACAATTCTCCTGGCAATCCACATGATCGCTGAGAGAAGCAGAAAAGGGCTTCCCTTTAAACCAACTATCTTTGAGGAAATTAGTGGACTTCCCATTGAAAACAATCATCTTCTTGCCAGTCATCAGTATGGACTTGGCTTTGTTGAAATCCCTGTATTTAATGCCAGCAGGAAATGGGACTCTGCAATCTGAGATATGCTGCTCCCTAATATATTTCTTCCTGATATAATTGGCCCATAGAGAATTAACATGAAGAGCAGACCATAGCTGCTTGACAAAGGAACACATTTGCATGTCCCGAATACTTCGAACTCCCAGACCCCCAATAGATTGTGGACAACAGATTGTGTCCCATTTCACCCAGTGTCTTCTATGCACAGGATCTAAGCCTTGCCAAAAAAAAATTGGCACAAATGCATCCAACCTGCTTACTAATACTGTATGGGATAGATGTGGAACTAATAGTATAAATTGGAATGGCAGAAAGAACAAATTTAATCAAAGAAAGTCTCCCTGCTTGGGATAAAACTTTGCTTTGCCATCCCGTCAGTTTAGCATTAATTTTGTCCAAAAGAAACTTAAAATGGGAACTTTACTTCTGCCTTTAAAGAGAGGAATGCCCAGATAGACAATACTATCAGATTTATGATGAAACCCAGTGAGATTATGAATCCTCTCGATAGCCTGATGATGCATGTGTTTGGATGTAACAAAGGAGCTCTTGCTAGAATTTAACATCTGCCCTGAACAACTCTCATAAGACTTTAGAAAATCAAGTAAAGCTTTGACTGAAGAAATGCCCCCATTCATAAAAATAATAGTGTCATCCGCAAACAGGATATGAGAAACTGGAATGGCATTGCGGGAAGCATGGAAATATTGGCACCTGCCAGAGGAAAAGAGCTGAAGCAATCCCCTGCTCAAAACCTCCTCCGCAATAATAAAAAGTGCAGGAGCAAGGGGGTCACCCTGCCTCACTCACCCCCCTAGTAGACTTGAAATACCCATGTAAATGACCATTCAATGCTATGGAAAACCAACAATTCATCAAAAGTTGAGCAATGAGAGAATTAAATCTGTGGGAGAAACCAAATTTTTGCAACACCTGAAGAATGAAATCCCACTCTATCCGATCATATGCTTAAGCCATATCAAGCTTAATAAGAATGTTATGGCCCCTCACAGGTCTATCGAGTTCCATGAAAAGCTCCTTTGCCAGCAAAAAGTTTTCAGTGATACTTCTACCTTGAACAAAACCACTCTGATTTTCAGAAATAATCACAGGTAAAATGCATCTCAATCGGTTGCTTATGACTTTGGAAACCACCTTATATATAAAATTGCAGAGACTAATGGGCCTAAAATCAGCAAAGGAGGAGGGATTCTGCACTTTGGGAATCAAACAAAGGATGGAAGAAGTAACACCCTTGGGAAGGCCCCACCCCTGAAAGAAACTTTGCACAGCAGCAACCACATCATTGCCCACAATATCCCAGCAAGAGGAAAAGAAAGATCTAGAAAACCCATCAGGTCCCGGAGAACTATTACCAGATGCAGAAAAGACAATGCTCTTGATCTCCTCACCTGAAGGGACAGAGCATAACATATTGTTTTGCTCTTCAGTCAGCAATTTAGGAATACAATCCAGAAGCTCCTCATTTCTATAATGTTCCACAGAAGAGAAAAGAGATTTAAAGTGATCCACAGCTCCATCCAATAAAACAGCCTGATCATCCACCCAGGTCTCATTGATCTGAAGTTTATGAATAAAAGCCTTTTGTCGTCTGACCTTTGTATAATTGTGAAAAAATCTAGTATTCCGATCCCCATGTTGTAACCATTGAATTCTGGATTTTTGGAACCAGAAAATTTCCTCTCTATGGAGAGCTTGTCTCAACTCAGCATTGGCTTTAGATAAATTCAACCTATTGTCAATAGAAGGGTGACTGTCAAAGGCATCTTGAGATTTTTGTAGCTGAGACTCAGCCACCTTAACAGCCAAATGGATATCACCAAAGATCTCCTTGTTCCATATCTTCAAAGCCTCTTTGAGATTTTTAAGCTTATTCTGTAGAGAGTAGAAAGGATGCTTCAAGGTCTCCAGTTGACTCCAATTACCCGCAATAAATTCCCTGAAATCAGAATGGGTTGTCCACATCTGTTGAAAGATGAATCTCCCAGGCATTTGCTTCCTGGGGCACATATTAAGTAACAACGGGGCATGATCTGAAGGACCCCTAGTCAGATGTTGGACCAATAATTGATGATCAAAATTCATCCACTTAGAATTAACAAACACTCTGTCAAGTCTAGCCCGAATATTTGAAGCCCCAGCCTGATTATTAGACCAAGTGAGAGAGGAACCAGAAAAACCAGCATCAATTAAGCCAGTAGCTGCAACAAAACTCTAGAAATCCAGCATAGAGGAAGCAAAAGCCAACAGACCACCCATTTTCTCATTAGGGGAGATAACACAATTGAAGTCCCCCCCAATTATCCAGGGAAAAGTTTCACTAGAGTTGAAAGCCATCAGGGCATCAAACATCTCCCTACGGGTAGTGGGGCAACAAGAAGCATAAACAGCAGTAAAGAAAAAACTTATAGTATCATTCTCCTTAATAGCAACAGTAATGAACTGACTGTGCAATTCAATTATCTCCAGACTAATGTCAGCCTTAAAGAAAAGCCAAATATTGGAAGTGTCTCCATTATTGCCAATGACACAAGGAAGATTAATACGATGAACCACTTTCAAAGCACGATTAAAAGCAATATGAGGTTCAGATATGGCAACCAATCTAAGGTTGTGAACCTTCACTAGATGAGCCAGACTGTTAACAGTCGCCTTATTTCCCATACCCCTAGCATTCCATATAAGCGTAAAATCAATCATTAGTATAATGAAAAGAATGAGCAGCTAGAACCTTAGATTTGGCCCTAGTAATGTGAGCATCAATGATTAATTCACCAGGAAGACTTGAAACATCAGGGAAATCTCCATGATTAGAGTTCTGATCCATCATCACCCTAGTATTCTCAGATTTGGCAAGACTAGCAGCCGTTGAATTCCTGACCAAATCAATCTCTTCTGAGCAGAGATTATGTAATACCCTGGATCTTGATGGATCTTTGTTGGATCTTTCGGATCTGTTTAGGATTGGTTTCGTTGAGTTTCGGTTCGCTTTTGTGGCTTCCGAGTTGAGTTTGACGAGCCGTGTGGGTTTTTCTCACGTACTAGTTACGGAACCCTACGGTGAGTTTGTTTGTCGATTCTCGAGCTCGTGGATGCTACAGCGACGATGTACTCATCGAGCCGGTCGTTTTGCCTATTTTTACGTATTTTTCTGAATTTATGCATTTTTGGCGCATTTTCAGAATTTTCGGAAATTAGGAAAATTTCCTAATTTCTTTCTTTTTCTTTTCTCTTTCTCTCTCTCCTTCTCATTCGCGCGACCGTCCCTCTCTCCCGTTCTCTCTCGTTCTCTCCCCTTTCCGGCTCCGGCTGCAGACGGAGGCGTAGGTGGGCGAGGCGGTGAAGCCATGGAGCTGGTTGGATGCGCGATGGAGCGAGGATCGGATCGATTCTGGCGCGATCCCGATCGGTGGATTCAAAGCCGGTGAAATCGGTTCGCGAGTGGTTTTCGGCGTGGTTTAGTCCCTTCGGGGCACGGTTTCTTCGGTGGAGGTAGGGTGACGGATCCTTACTTCGTCCTCTTCGTTTTCCCTGCCATTGCACGGCGTTCGGCTAGGAAACGAGTGTGTTTGGGCTTGTTTTGCCTAAACCGTGATTTTCATGGTTTTTAGGGTTGGCCGGTAAACGGTGACCGTTTGCGGGTCAGTTAGTCTCTAAATGACCGCAGGGATGTTAGAATCCCGTCCACGTTGGTTTCGTGCGATTTGGTGTTCATTCGAGGCCGGTAGAAGCCCGGGAACCTCGGTGACCCATTTAGGGTTGATTTGGTAAAATCGCCCGAATCTTGCATTTTTGTGCGTGCATGTGGGCGTTTTGGCCCTTGAATGTTGTTATTTGTCGTTGCGGTGTGTTTCCCCTGCGTTTCGGCGTGAATGGGGCGTGGAATGGGCCGATCCGGCCATTCCTATGTTTTCCCGCCGTAACCGAAGTGGCGGTCATGCCAGCGACCGTTACTTGATTTAGCGGCCCTACGACTGACCGTCGTTTGGTCTGTGTTGTTTTTAGCTCTTTTACTTCTGGGTAAGCGACGGCCCTAGCTTGGAGCGTCGTTCCCGTGTAACGCGCCAGTGACTGGCCGTTACTTGCGTTTTGTCGTTTTTCCTTGGGGTTTGGTCGGTTGGTCTAACGCACTGGACCCAGTGCGTTAGATGGAAATAACGCGCCTTGCCCAGGCCGTTACTTTCCGTTGACTGACGTTTGACTCGTTGAGGCGTTGCCTCTAACGGTCGAGCCCTTGTGCGTTGTTTGAGTGTAACGCGCCTGCCCCTGGCCGTTACATTCTGCGTGGATGAGGTTAGGTGGCTGTCCCGTTGGAAGCGACAGTGGAGCCCCTGTGCGTCGTTTGTGAGTAACGCGCATGCCTCTGTCCGTCGTTTGCTGTCGTGTTGCGTTGAGGGTGGCTATGCCGTTGGATGTGACGGATAGGCCCCTGCGCGTCGTTTGTCTCTGACGGCCCTCTCCTGCCGCGTCGTTTGTGAGTAACGCGCCTGGCGTCGCGCGTTACTTCACGTTGGTTTGGGTTTGCTGCACCGTTGGATGTGACGGTGGGGACCCCGTGCGCCGTTTGCTTGTAACACCCCTGGTCCCGTGCGTTACTTGGCTTTTGTGTGGTTTTGTAGGTTATCAGGGTGGTGTGTGACGGCCTGGTGTCCGTCCGTCGTTTGGGAAATAACGGCCCTGAGCTAGACCGTCACTTGCTAGTAGCGGTCTAGGGATGGTGCGTTACTTTCCTTGTGCCTTGGTTTTCCGCCCGATGGTTCCGTGTGTCTTGGCTTGTCCTTGTGGTCTGCCCGTTGTTCCGTGGATGTCTCTTGACGTCCTATAAGGGTTAAGACTACGTTGTAAGGTAGCCAGGAGTCTTCTTACTTGTGGTAGGACTCTTGATCCTACTCTGGTATGCTTTTGTTGTTTGGTTCAGGTCAACCCGGTTTGATCTAGTGGTTGACATGTGACCTTGTTTGTGCGTGTCTTGGCAGCTCTGTCCTGTCCGAGACACTGCTTCTGGATGCTTCGAGGTGTTGTTCTACCTCGGTTTGCGTGTCCAACTGTGCTGAGGGTTCTTGGTGTTTCCCTCAGGTCTCCGTGTGTTGTTTTCTGCGGAGCGTGGTTTCTCTGGCTTAGGATTAGACCGATTGGTGGCTTGTTCCGCTGTTTGTGACGATCTTGCCCTTGAGTCGTTCGACTAAGGATCGTTACATAGGAGGTCTAGTTGCTTGTCCTGAGTTGTCGGTAGTGGCGATGCTGCCATTTGGTGCCTCGAAGTACGTGTTGAGGGGCGTGGTCACCCGTTTGTACTTCGGCACTTGTGTTTGAGCTTCTGTGTCGTGTGAAGCCTCCACTTGTTGTTGCTCTAAGGTCTGTTGAGTGCCGTCCTGCTTGCGAAAAGCAGAGGAGTGTTTCCCACTGAGCGGTTGTAGCTGGTTCCGCGGGCTCCTGGCCATACGGTAGCGTCCTACCGAGGGAGAATACTAGCTAGAGGACCTGGCTTTGGGCTAGAGTCAGTGTGTGCACACGTGGTTAGGGACTAAGGACTTACGTCGACGAGCGTGACCCTGACTAGTTACTTGTTTTGTTGTTCCTGTTTGGTTCAGCTGGTGTCTACATCTCTGCTGTTGTTACAGCAGTACTGTAGGTGAGACACTTGAGGTGCAGCGTGAGACGTCAGTGGACGTAGCTGGGTTTCTAAGGGGGTGCTTCCATCACGTGATGCGTAGCTCTTCGCGTTTTCTTGCGCGTTGTGACCTTTGCGAGTTGCCCGTTCGTGGCTGCACTCGGGGTCAGTGTTTTGCTATCCGCACGGTGTTCTGTTCATGCGTGGGGCTTTGTGCACGACGTTCTCTGTCGCACTTTGTCTGCTTCTCGGCGTCGGCGTTCGCCTTCGCCTTTGTTGGGCTGGTTGACAGACTGATGTACCCTTCTGTGTGAGTTTGGGGTCATCCATCTGTTGCCTTTCGTTTGGAGTAGTTTGGGGTGCCGAGGTTAGTTCGGTAGCCGCTTGTTTGGTGCGGGTTCTCACCCTCTCCTGCGTGTTCCCTACTCCTACTTCCCGTCTGTTCCTTTACAGCTTTGTAGTGTAGCTTTTCTTGCTTTGCTACGTTGCTGGTCTTGCTACGTTTGTTGCTGCTTCCGTTGCTTTTGCTTTGTGCGTTTTCCAGTGGGGATCCGCGTGACCCCTACTGAGTTTCTGTTGAGACTCACCCCTGCTGCTTTTCAGGTGGGTTTCGCCGTCTGCCTCTGCTGTTCTTGGTGGAGCGCTCTCTTGCTGTTGTAGCTGCCAGCCGTACCTGCGTCGGGTTTCTCCCGACTTCTGTGTACGTTTCTTTCTGTCGTACTGTACTGTGCTAGACTTGTTGTCTTTCCTTTGGGCTGGACTCTGTGTTTAATTGTTAAAAATTTATTAATGAAGCTGTAATTTTATTTCTGCTACTTTAGCAATCCAATCTAATGTAATTTTCTTGCTTACTATTATATCTCTGTGGCTTCAATGTACTCTACACATGCCTTTTATCCCTTCGGCGCTTTCCCGCGCTTGGGAGGCCTCGCGGGTCCCTCATGGTATCACGTGTATTCGGTATTTATACCGGGTGCACCGGGTATCTGGAATCCGGGTTGTTACAGGTGGTATCAGAGCAGTGTTCTGAGATGTTCGGAGTTTCTTTTCTGAGCTATCAGATCATTGTTGTGTGAAGTACATGGGAATCCGAGATATACAATTTCCAGAGTCCTTAGGCCCAGTACAGTCTCTTGCTGGCGTAGGTGTTGCGATGGTTTATCGCAGTGCTTCTCGCGTGTGGTCTTGTACGTGCTTGGTTGGCACTGTACGAGATGGTTTTTGCTCTCGTCTGGATGTGACGATGTGCTTCGTTCGTTTTGAAGTTGGTCTTGATCGTGTTGCGCTTGGCAGTGTTTGTCGGTTGGCATGAACTTGCAGTGCATTGTTCGAGCTATTTTCTGTATTTGGCTCAGGTAGCTTATGACTTTTAGCGTTGGTGTGATGGCCATGCACGTTTTTACGTTGCTTGTGTTGTCTCGGCTTGAGTCGGTGTGGCTCCTGATGCATTGTTGTTTCGGTTGTTTCGATTATCGTGTTGCCTCGATTGAGAAGTTGCTCGAGCGAACCTAGGATTTTCCCTTCCTGGTGAGCTGTTGTTGTTGAGCTTGTTGCTTCTCGTCCTTCGTGGTGATGCTTTTCCGAAGTTTGCCTTGGAATTGCTGTCTTAGTGATGTCTTTGTCCTGTGTCTGCTTAAGTGTAGACAGCTTTGTTTTGAGCCTGATCTGCTCCTTGTTGTACGGTTGCTTGGCTTTGGACTCCGTAATGGTGTTAAGAGCTGTTGTGTACCGTAGTTGTCGTGCTGTGTCTAACGGCCGATGCGTTGTGAAGGCTCATTTATTGTGTCAGGACGTGATGGTAAGCTGAGACTGATGCTTTCCTTGTGCTTTGCGCTGAAGCTGGTGCTCTTCTCTTGTTGCACTTAGGCTCTTTGTGTTCGGTTATTCGCTGGATTGGTGCTCGTGGCGTTTGAATTGCGATCTTGTTGATTGCGATGGCACTGGTGTGTGCTGAGATGCGATTACCGATGTTGTTCTGTTGCCTGTGCACGTTTTTGAGAGTACAGCTGAAGTGTGTGGGTTGGCCACCCGTTTGTCGAGAGGTTCTTTCTTTCTCGATGTGACTTCGTCTTGGCTTCTCGTGCCTTGATGTCGTCAGTTGCCGTGCCTTTGTTTGTGGTTTTTCTCGTGTTGGCATTGGCAATTGCGTGAGTGTTGGGGAATTTGTTGGCATTCCTTGCTGATTAAGTACCCTTTGCTCTGCTTTTTCTTTCTTGGGTGTTGTGCTCTTGAGGCGTGTTGTTAGTCCTTGAGTTGCGTTCCCCGAGATTGTTGTCGTTTCTCGTTGTTGTGGGTCTTCTCTTGGTGAGCAGTCTGATGCGTGACCTGTCTCTTCTGGTCGTGTGTTCAGTTGTTCATATGCCTTGATGTGACCTTGCTTGCAGATGTGTTCCTTGGCCCTGTGTGTTGTGCGGAGCCAGAGTTCTGCAGGTGCTGCCGTTGTATTGTTTTGGTGCTGTTTCTTTATGATTTTGTGTTCTTGTCTTGGACCATTGTCTTGTCAGTTAGCTTTGCTGTACTCTTCTTCCTTGGAGTGAGCTTGCGACTTGATCAGATGTGATATCTGAGTGAGTGCTGACTTGATTGTGCTTGTGGTCCAGTGGTGTTGTTGTCGTTGGTGTTCTGTGTGCCAGGTGTCCCCTGTTGCCTTTGGCACTGGAGCCGACAATGTGGTCGAGCTGTCAGCTGTGAGGACTGTGTCTCCTTGTGTGAGCTGCCGCTTGCCGTGTTGTTGTTGTGTTTTTCGGTTGTCTGTTGTTGTGGCTGTCGTGTCTCCTGCCCTGTGAGACGTAAACGACGTTGCCCTTGCTTCGGAGGTGTCAGATATGTTCACTTTGGTGCCGTACTCGTGCTGTAGACTTGCTGTCTTGGAAGCTAGAGTGTGTACCTGTAATCGTGGTCTGACGGTGTTCCTCTGAGCTGTGTTTTCCGAGATTTGTGTTGTTGGGTTGTTCTTCCCTGCTTCTCCTTTGTTAGTCCTTAATTTCGAGGGCGAAATTCTTTAAAGGAGGGGAGGATGTAATGCCCTGGATCTTGATGGATCTTTGTTGGATCTTTCGGATCTATTTCGGATTGGTTTCGTTGAGTTTCGGTTCGCTTTTGTGGCTTCCGAGTTGAGTTTGACGAGCCGTGTGGGTTTTTCTCACATACTAGTTACGGAACCCTACGGTGAGTTTGTTTGTCGATTCTCGAGCTCGTGGATGCTACAGCGACGATGTACTCATCGAGCCGGTCGTTTCACCTATTTTTGCGTATTTTTCTGAATTTGTGCATTTTTGGCGCATTTTCAGAATTTTCGGAAATTAGGAAAATTTCCTAATTTCTTTCTTTTTCTTTTCTCTTTCTCTCTCTTCTTCTCATTCGCGCGACCGTCCCTCTCTCCCGTTCTCTCTCGTTCTCTCCCCTTTCCGGCTCCGGCTGCAGACGGAGGCGTAGGTGGGCGAGGCGGTGAAGCCGTGGAGCTGGTTGGATGCGCGATGGAGCGAGGATCGGATCGATTCTGGCGCGATCCCGATCGGTGGATTCAAAGCCGGTGAAATCGGTTCGCGAGTGGTTTTCGGCGTGGTTTAGTCCCTTCGGGGCACGGTTTCTTCGGTGGAGGTAAGGTGACGGATCCTTACTTCGTCCTCTTCGTTTTCCCTGCCATTGCACGGCATTCGGCTAGGAAACGAGTGTGTTTGGGCTTGTTTTGCCTAAACCGTGATTTTCGTGGTTTTTAGGGTCGGCTGGTAAACGGTGACCGTTTGCGGTTCAGTTAGTCTCTAAATGACCGTAGGGATGTTAGAATCCCGTCCACGTTGGTTTCGTGCGATTTGGTGTTCATTCTAGGCCGGTAGAAGCCCGGGAACCTCGGTGACCCATTTAGGGTTGATTTGGTAAAATCGCCCGAATCTTGCGTTTTTGTGCGTGCATGTGGGCGTTTTGGCCCTTGAATGTTGTTATTTGTCGTTGCGGTGTGTTTCCCCTGCATTTCGGCCTGAATGGGGCGTGGAATGGGCCGATCCGGCCATTCCTATGTTTTCCCGCCGTAACCGAAGTGGCGGTCATGCCAGCGACCGTTACTTGATTTAGCGGCCCTACGACTGACCGTCGTTTGGTCTGTGTTGTTTTTAGCTCTTTTGCTTCTGGGTAAGCGACGGCCCTAGCTTGGAGCGTCGTTCCCGTGTAACGCGCCAGTGACTGGCCGTTACTTGCGTTTTGTCGTTTTTCCTTGGGGTTTGGTCGGTTGGTCTAACGCACTGGACCCAGTGCGTTAGATGGAAATAACGCGCCTTGCCCAGGCCGTTACTTTCCGTTGACTGACGTTTGACTCGTTGAGGCGTTGCCTCTAACGGTCGAGCCCTTGTGCGTTGTTTGAGTGTAACGCGCCTGCCCCTGGCCGTTACATTCTGCGTGGACGAGGTTAGGTGGCTGTCCCGTTGGAAGCGACGGTGGAGCCCCTGTGCGTCATTTGTGAGTAACGCGCATGCCTCCGTCCGTCGTTTGCTGTCGTGTTGGGTTGAGGGTGGCTATGCCGTTGGATGTGATGGATAGGCCCCTGCGCGTCGTTTGTCTCTGACGGCCCTCTCCTGCCGCGTCGTTTGTGAGTAACGCGCCTGGCGTCGCGCGTTACTTCATGTTGGTTTGGGTTTGCTGCACCGTTGGATGTGACGGTGGGGACCCCGTGCGCCGTTTGCTTGTAACGCCCCTGGTCCCGTGCGTTACTTGGCTTTTGTGTGGTTTTGTAGGTTATCAGGGTGGTGTGTGACGGCCTGGTGTCCGTCCGTCGTTTGGGAAATAACGGCCCTGAGCTAGACCGTCACTTGCTAGTAGCGGTCTAGGGATGGTGCGTTACTTTCCTTGTGCCTTGGTTTTCCGCCCGATGGTTCCGTGTGTCTTGGCTTGTCCTTGTGGTCTGCCCGCTGTTCCGTGGATGTCTCTTGACGTCCTATGAGGGTTAAGACTACGTTGTAAGGTAGCCAGGAGTCTTCTTACTTGTGGTAGGACTCTTGATCCTACTATGGTATGCTTTTGTTGTTTGGTTCAGGTCAACCCTGTTTGATCTAGTGGTTGACATGTGACCTTGTTTGTGCGTGTCTTGGCAGCTCTGTCCTGTCCGAGACACTGCTTCTGGATGCTTCGAGGTGTTGTTCTACCTCGGTTTGCGTGTCCAGCTGTGCTGAGGGTTCTTGGTGTTTCCCTCAGGTCTCCGTGTGTTGTTTTCTGCGGAGCGTGGTTTCTCTGGCTTAGGATTAGACCGATTGGCGGCTTGTTCCGCTGTTTGTGATGATCTTGCCCTTGAGTCGTTCGACTCAAGATCGTTACATAGGAGGTCTAGTTGCTTGTCCTGAGTTGTCGGCAGTGGCGATGCTGCCATTTGGTGCCTCGAAGTACGTGTTGAGGGGCGTGGTCGCCCGTTTGTACTTCGGCACTTGTGTTTGAGCTTCTGTGTCGTGTGAAGCCTCCACTTGTTGTTGCTCTAAGGTCTGTTGAGTGCCGTCCTGCTTGCGGAAAGCAGAGGAGTGTTTCCCACTGAGCGGTTGTAGCTGGTTCCGCGGGCTCCTGGCCATCCTACCGAGGGAGAATACTAGCTAGAGGACCTGGCTTTGGGCTAGAGTCAGTGTGTGCACACGTGGTCAGGGACTAAGGACTTACGTCGACGGGCGTGACCCTGACTAGTTATATATTTTGTTGTTCCTGTTTGGTTCAGTTGGTGTCTACATCTCTGCTGTTGTTACAGCAGTACTGTAGGTGAGACACTTGAGGTGCAGCGTGAGACGTCAGTGGACGCAGCTAGCTTTCTAAGGGGGTGCTTCCGTCACGTGACGCGTAGCTCTTCGCGTTTTCTTGCGCGTTGTGACCTTTGCGAGTTGCCCGTTCGTGGCTACACTCGGGGTCAATGTTTTGCTCTCTGCACGGTGTTCTGTTCATGCGTGGGGCTTTGTGCATGACGTTCTCTGTCGCGCTTTGTCTGCTTCTCGGCGTCGGCGTTCGCCTTCGCCTTTGTTGGGCTGGTTGACAGACTGATGTACCCTTCTGTGTGAGTTTGGGGTCATCCATCTGTTGCCTTTCGTTTGGAGTAGTTTGGGGTGCCGAGGTTAGTTCGGTAGCCGCTTGTTTGGTGCGGGTTCTCACCCTCTCCTGCGTGTTCCCTACTCCTACTTCCCATCTGTTCCTTTACAGCTTTGTAGTGTAGCTTTTCCTGCTTTGCTACGTTGCTGGTCTTGCTGCGTTTGTTGCTGCTTCCGTTGCTTTTGCTTTGTGCGTTTTCCAGTGGGGATCCGCATGACCCCTACTGAGTTTCTGTTGAGACTCACCCCTGCTGCTTTTCAGGTGGGTTTCGCCGTCTGCCTCTGCTGTTCTTGGTGGAGCGCTCTCTTGCTGTTGTAGCTGCCAGCCGTACCTGCGTCGGGTTTCTCCCGACTTCTGTGTACGTTTCTTTCTGTCGTACTGTACTGTGCTAGACTTGTTGTCTTTCCTTTGGGCTGGACTCTGTGTTTAATTGTTAAAAATTTATTAATGAAGCTGTAATTTTATTTCTGCTACTTTAGCAATCCAATCTAATGTAATTTTCTTGCTTACTGTTATATCTCTGTGGCTTCAATGTACTCTACACATGCCTTTTATCCCTTCGGCGCTTTCCCGCGCTTGGGAGGCCTCGCGGGTCCCTCATGGTATCACGTGTATTCGGTATTTATACCGGGTGCACCGGGTATCTGGAATCCGGGTCGTTACAGATTAGTAGCTTGAGGAGCATCCACTATTGAGCTTAGTAGCTTGTCATTATCTAGCTTTGATATTGAACTATCGCTCTTCTCCTGAGCAGAGACTGAGTTCCCTAACAACTCAACTGACGGTTTATCCGTGGGAATCCCTCCTTCCAACAAAATATAGGCCAGATTAACTTCTTCCTGAATGGGGCTCAGAACACCCAGAGTATCCAGGTTCTGCTCCACCCCTTGAGAAGAACCTTCCAATTGATCTTCCAGAATGACATTATGTCGAACAGCTGACGGTGATGAAGAACGAGGAATGAAAACCTGTTTAGCATTTTTCAATTCTGAATTAAGCCCCAGAGGAGGACGGCTACGATTCATCTTCCTCTTGCATTCAGTACTAGAATGCCCCAACTTATGACAGCATGAGCAAAGAGATGGAACCCGATTATAATTGACAGACTGCCAATACCCATAGCCATCCATATCAATCCATAATCGCTCCCTGCGCAGAGCTAAAAGATCCAATTCTATACAAACTAAAGCCTCAGAGGTATCAGCCATCGTTAAAGATCTTTCATGAATGCGCAGCACAGAGCCAAAGTTCCCAGCGATGGAACGAAGACAGTCTTCATGATATAAATTCACCGGGAGGCCAGGAAAACCAATCCAGACCGGAATCGTAGGTGGATCGACATCAAAATTAAAGTCGATAGTCCACCTAAAGAATTGAAATAAAAAACCTTTTATGTACAAGTTTTTTTGTATAAGCAGCTTCGTGAAATCCTTCTCACTATCAAATCTGAAAAGGAGATGCCGCGGGTTCAATTTGCTGATAATAAAACCCGTCGAGAACGCCATCTGTTGAGAGAGGAAGCTCTTAATCTCAGTAAATGATGGCCTACCATATGAACACTTGGCCACAATAGCAAACTGAAGAGACTGCATAGAAGCTTGAATATCAGAATTAGAAAAATATACCGCAGGTTCACCCCGATCTGTGAATGTCGGTTCCTTAATCGGGATGGGAGGAAGAACTCGATAAACGTTATCCAGGAGCACTTGCGCATATGACTGACGAACCGCGGTCGAAGAAGAAGCCTGAGTCACCTGAGTAGATCCCCCCGCCGGCAGCAGAGACCCCCCGCCGCACCGGCCATAGCCGACAGGCAGGGGGAAGGGACGAACAAGAAACACCATGCGGGAAGACGAATTCCCGGAGCTCCTCTCTCTAGAATCTATAGAGAGAAAAAGCCTTTTTGCCAATCCCTGATCATTATGCACTCTAAAATCTTAAAATCTTATATCAATTTCTAAAATTTATAATAATTTACAATAATAACTTTTAAATAGATAAAATTATCCAGAATACTTACAATGGCCAAAATATACTGAAAATTAACTTACAGATATCAAAACATCATTTCTGTGATTTTTTTATATTGTTTACAGAATATTAGTTTTTATTCAAATTTTCTAATTATTTATTTAAACCTTGATAATTATACCAGTAAAGATTATGTTATCAGGCTAAGATGAAATTTTCATCACTTAGTTCTAACATGCATTTTAGCCTTCTGGTAAAGTTTCATGAATTTTCATACCGTATTTCTATTTATCCCATAATTTTATATTTCTAATAAAATATCAAAAATAATGTAATATTACTTGCAGATATCAATAATTATTGATATTTTCATAATACAACACACTCAATTCTTGACCATACTGTAAAATTATAAGACTTTTGTGAACATGGTTTCTAATTTTCATAATTTCTATACGATTATTTATATATTTTATCATGTATGAAAATTCATTAAAATAAATATCATGATCCAGAAACTATGAAAATTTTTCTGGAAATGGATCTCACAGTAAGGTACCTTCTGACAATTTATTGTAATTTTATATCATCCTTGGGTATTTTAATATAATTTAAACACCTTTAGGATAATATTAAAATATCTTTAAACGTGAAAATAAATTAAATCAGACATAGAAATTTTTCCAGAAAGTTCATAACATCAGGTTTCAGGATTCTGGAAACTCTCTCAATTTATCATATACTGTTGCTAATTTTAAAAGACATTAATCACTTAATTATATCATTAATCACATGCTTTAACTTAATGATTTAATACTAATCCGACCAAGATAAGATTACAGATTATGAAACTACGATCTATAGACTTAACTACCTATATAGATGCTAATTACACACCATAAATCATTCTAAATACGCTAATACATGCTAATCTAGGGGATAAAGTGCTAATCCCTTAGCTTAATGATGTATTAAAAACTTCCTAACTAGCCTTCCAGCCTTCTCCTTCTGCTCCTCACGTACTCAGCTCCCAAGAAGAATAAATGAAACCCCCTATGGTGCTATTTATAGGGGTTTTCTCCTAATCCATCTTAACCCTTCATTTAATCAAGGGTGGAGATTCAATCCTTATTATAATGATATTTAATAAAAATTTGACCTTCAAACCTCCACCAACCCATTCACCTAACTTTCTTTGACTATCTCATATTTTTCATTTTTTTATAGATATGGCACCTGAAATTTGACTAAATGAAAGAAAGGTAATTTAACTAATGAAAAGTTAACTAAACAACAACAAAAAACTAAAAATATTTTTTTTCTTTTAAAAACCCCTGCCGCAAGGCGGCAGAACGGTGGCGGGCGGCGCCTGCCCTCGTGCGCGCCAGTGCGAGCGCGCGCGGGCACGCACGCGGGCGGCCGCGTGGGGCCGCCCCCCTCTGCCAATTTTTTTACGTTTTTACTTTTTTTTGTTTTATCATTTATTTATTTGTTTTTATTTTTACGCCCTTTCTTTATATCTTTTTCGTTTTAAACCCTTTCAAAAAAATTTATAAAACAATTAGCCTCATATAATTTCATTTAAAACTTTATTTATTATTTTCTTCACTTTATTTTAACTTTTACCTCCTATTTTTATTTCTATGACTAAAATAAATATAATAAAACAAGTAGTTTAAACATTTAAGCATACACAAATATATATATATTTTTAACAATCAAATAAAATACTATAAAATTGTAGGGCATTACAATTAGGTCATGCAATGAAATGAAACAACCTACAACTTATGAACAATGCAACCAATCAGTCATGCATGATGGACTCCCCCTGACAATAGTAACTAGTGACCCCTTGGACTTAGATGAGCAAAATCATGCAAGTGTAATCAAGTGGGAGGTCTACACAAACCCAATTTTCTCCTTAAAGTTGAAAATCTTTCATTGCTCAGAGGTTTAGTAAAAATTTCTGCAATTTGCTTCTCAGTTTCAATGAATTGGAATTCAAAATTCTTTTTACTTACCTCGTCTCGAAGGAAATGATGCCTTATTACAATGTGTTTCGTGCGGGAATGCTGGATGGGGTTCTTGGCTAAATTGATGGCACTTGTGTTATCACACAATATGGGTGTGCATCCAATATCTACTCCATAGTCCTGGAGTTGGTGCTTTATCCACAGCACTTGGGTCTCACAACTACCTGCTGCTACATATTCTGCTTCAGCAGTAGATAGAGCCACCGAGTGCTGCTTCTTGAAAGCCCAAGAGACTAGACACCCACCCAAGTATTGGCAATAGCCACTAGTACTTTTTCGATCAAGTTTACACCTCGCATAGTCAGCATCAGTATAAGAAATTAATTCAAAGCAACATGATGTTGGATACCATAGGCCTAGGTCATATGTGCTAGCAACATATCTCAAAATTCTTTTTAGCACCATAGGCCTAGGCTCATTTCAAATTCTTTTGTCATAAGTTCAGCAAATTATTTGCACATGTTAGAATCAGTTGAGCCAAACACTAAATAATATACATATACTTGTACAATGATGATGTGACAATTCATTACCTTTGTAAAGAGTGTTTAGTCAATTTTACCTCTGCTGTAGCCTCTGCCGGTTAGGTGTGCACTGAGTCTATCATACTAAGCCCGTGGAGCCTGCTTTAATCCATACAGTGCCTTGTTCAATTTGTAAACATGGTTAGGCAAATCAACATGTTCTAAACAGGGGGGCTGTTCTACAAACACCTCCTCCTTTATCAAGTCATTCAGAAAAGTACTTTTGACATCCATTTGATGTAGCTTTATACCTAGAGAACATGTGAATGCTAACAAAATTCTGATGGCTTCTAGTCTTGCTACAGGGGCATATGATTCTTCAAAGTCAATGCCAATTTCTTGGTTATACCCCTTAGCTATAAGCCTAGCTTTGTTTCTAGTTATCATTCCATCTTCATTCAACTTGTTTTTGAAAACCCATCTAGTTCCTATGACAGAATGATCTATGGGTCTGGGTACTAGGTTCCACACCTAGTTTCTTTCAAATTGATTAAGCTCTTCATGCATGGCATTGACCCAATGTACATCCTGCAATTCTTCATCAATATTTTTGGGTTCCACTTGAGACACCAATGCTATGAGATCTTCATTATTAACCTCTTTATGAAATGATCTGGCCCTGGTGGGTCATGCATGTTTCCTATGATGTTCTGAACAGGGTGGTCTTTTAAAGTTCGGATGTTTGTAGAAGGATCACCGGGCAAAACTGAATGTGCAGGGATTTCGGTCGACCGACCTATCTCTTGCACTATGGGCTGTTGTTGGCTACCTTCTCCTTGTTCTTCTTTGGACTCCGGAGGTCTTCCATCATCTTCCTCCTTTTCTCTATCAACAACATCCTTGTCAGATTCATTATTCATTTCAGCAAACATAACATGTGGAGTTTCTTCCACTGTTTGATTTTTCACATTAAGAACCCTATATGCCCTGGATGTTTCAGAATATCACAAGAATACTCCAATATCACTCTTAGCCTCAAATTTATCAAGGTTAGCTTTGTCATTGTTATGGATGTAACATTTTGAACCAAAAGCTCGAAAATAGGCTAAGTTGGGTTTCTTACCTTTGAGCATTTCATACGATGGTTTCCTACTTTTTGGCCTTACCATGACCCTATTGATTATGTAGCAAGCCGTGTTTGCTACTTCAGCCTAGAACTTCCTTGGGAGCTTACTTTCAATCAACATTGTCGGGGCGATCTCCACAATTGTCTGATTCCTTCTCTCCACAATGCCATTTTGCTCTGGGGTCCTGGGAGAGGAGAACATGTGTATTACACCTTCTTGGTTGCAGAATTCAGAGAAATATTAATTTTTGAATTCTCCACCATGATCAGATAGAATGGTGGATATCCAGAATTTACCTTCCTATTTTACTTTTCTGAAGAGTTTTTGAAATTCAAGAAAGACATCATTTTTATTAGTCAAGAAGAAGATCCATGTAAAGCAAGAAAAATCATCAACTAACACATATCCAAATCTTCTTCCATTGATGCTGGCTGTTCTTGTCAGACCAAACAAGTCCATATGTAGAAATTCAAAAGGCATGGTTGACAAGGACTCACTTCTAGGTTTAAACGATTTTCTATTTTTTTTACCTAGGGAGCATGCTTCACAAACATGGGTGTTCTTTTTAAAGGACAGTTTGGGCAACCCCCTTACCATTCCATGCTTGGACAGTTTCTACAGTGTACCATATCTAACATGACCCAGCCTCCTATGCCACAACCAAGCGTCATTAGGCTGACTGGCCGACAAGCACAGATTTTCAGAAATAGGAGTGTCAAGGTCTACCATGTAGACATTATTAACTCTATGACCTACGAACATCACAGACTCAGAGTTTTTCTCAAATATTTTACATTCATTGGCATCAAACAGTACCTTGTGGCCATTGTCGCACAGTTGGCTTATGCTGAGCAGATTGTGCTCAAGGCCTTCAACATGCATGACATTCTCAATGAAATTGGAAGAGTTCTTACCAATTGTTCTTGTGCCAATGCCCTTCCCTTTATCTTTGCCTCCAAACCTCACTTGGCCTCCTTCCTTCTTGATTAGCTGACTGAATTTCTTCTCGTCTCCCGTCATATGCCTCGAGCAGCCGCTGTCCAAGTACCATCGATTGTGATGAGCTGCTATAGGCATTCCTGCAAAGAGTATATCAAGAAGAAGCTTTTGAAACCCAAGCAAAATTGGGTCCATAATCATAGTTGAATGCATGCAATAAGTTCTTTGGAATCCATACCTGCTTAAAAGATCTCATTCTCTGGCCGGACCAGCATTGGTGGTTGGTGTGATCAGGACGATTGTAGATGTAACAACTAGGTTTGATGAGGTTCATGGAGAATGAGTTAAATTGTGGCCTAATTCATGGGTTTCTAAATGAGTTGAATTAGGTATGATTTGTACCCAGTTTTGGCTGACCATTGAACCTTCTTTGATTATTGAACCAATTTTTCTTTTGAAAATAACCAGATGAACTATGTCGACGCATGTTCCTGGTGCGTAGACCATGACGCTCAGGCGGCTCTAGCTGAGTGGGATTGCGTCGACATGATCGATTGCTGCGTCGACCTTACTGGTTGGTCACAGTAGGATTGTGTCGACCCTATGAGCTAGTGCATCGACCTTATTATGTAGCAGGTTTCTTATGATGAGTTTGAAGGTTTCCTTTTTGATTTTTGGTGTTTTGACCTTGGGTTTGAAGGTTTTGAGTTTTGACTGTTCTGGGCTCAGAGACACTCTGCTTTGATGATTCCTCTATGATTAGCTCACCCTTCCCTTTTTCGGGGCAAAATGAAATGGTCTTGAATTCAAAGGGCCTCTTTTTAGAGGGGTTAAATCCTAACCCTTCCTTCTTAAAAGTGACTCTAGTGCCTAAGAGGGCATCCAGGTTGGATTTACCTTGGGTCATTCTTTCTAGGACAGATTGTTTGTCATTCAGCTCATTTTCAACCTTCTCAAGGCTTTTATGTAGTTCATCATTGACAGATTTTATTACGTCACATTTTTCAAGACTAAGTTTGTTCTCTTTCTCCCATTCTTCACATTTCATGTTGACCTGGTTTAGCTGTTTTATGAGAACATCACTTTCTTCCTTTAAGCCTACTAGTTCTGAGTGGGTAATTTCAAAAACTTCAACTTGTTTCTTGAGTTCATCATTTTCAGTTTTTAGTGTTTCTAGCTCTTTGTTAACTGGATTATCATGAGCTAAAAGCATTGATCTTTTTTTTTAGCTGCTTGTTTTCCTTTTTATACATCTCGTACTTCTCAAACAAGTCAGCATATGCATCTTCCCATTCCTTAACTAAAAAAATTTCAAACGAATTGCTTACCTGGTCTTCATCTGCCATTAAACAGAGATCATCCTCATCGTCCAATGCGGAGGAGCTTTCATCTTCCTCCTCGTCGTCGCTCCAAGTGCAAACCATTGCCTTGGGCTTTTTTCCCTTGGCCTTGGACATTTGCTTGAGCATCTCAAGACATTCTCCTCGCATATGTCCTGCTTTCTTACATTGATAGCAGATAACATTCTCAGATTTCCTAATTTGAACAGATTTGAAGTTGGAGTTTCTACTTACCTAGGGGTTCTTCTTCTTCTTCTAGAATTTACCTCTTCTTCTGAGAAACTTCTTGAATTGCCTAGTGAGCAGAGCATGGTCAACTAGGCTAGCCTCCGGAATGTCATCTCCATCATCCTCATCAGACCCATCTGTACTCTCAGCGACTTTGAGAGCCATAGTCTTCTTTTGCTTGGTGTCTTCCTCATTGCTCTTCATATTTAGCTCGTATGTCATGAGCGAGCCAATCAAACCGTCAACTATTGTTACAGAAAAGTCCTTTGAGTCCTCAATTACGGTGGCCTTAGTGTGCCACGCTGGGGTGAGAGATCTAAGAATCTTTCTGACTAGATGACTGTTAGAGTATTCTTTTCCAAGCAGTTTTAAGTAATTTTTTAATTGAGAAAACCTTGCATACATCTCAGAAATAGATTCATCGAGTTTCATCCTGAACAGTTCATATTCAGAAATTAACATGTTGGCCTTGGTGGCCCTAACTTCAGATGTCCCCTCATAGATTAGCTCAAGCCTATCCCACATTTCTTTTACAGATTTGCAGGTGGATACTCTTGAGTATTCTGTGGGGTGGATACCGCACTGCATGATGTTCATGGCGCTCCAATTGGTTGTGGATTTCTTAACCTGGTCCGGTGTCTAGGTGTCATCTAGTTATTCTAAAACAAAAGGACCTCTACTTACAACACGCCACATTAAAATGATCATGGGCACCCAGAAAGACTTCCATTCGTTTCTTCCAATACAGATAATTTGTTCCATCAAAAAATGGAGGTCGATTGATGGCATGGTCCTTAGCTATGTGGCTGCAAGGGATGTTCCCATCGGATCTTGCTGGGTCGTTGGACCACATCTCTAGGGAACCTGCTTTGATACCAACTATTGAATGGTATGAGAGGATTTAGAGGGGGGTGAATAGATCCTTTCTTAAAATTTTGAGCACTTTTGAACAAACTACAAAAACAGCAAGACACTGAGGGCACAATACTGAACTAGCATGTAAGATATTGGCAGTAAGGAACCAAGAAACGCACTGAACACATCAAATCACCTTCGAATGGGAGGAAGAAGAGATGGACACCACACAACAAACCATAACACTGAAGTTTTTAAGGTGGTTCGGCTGATACTCAGCAAGCCTACGTCCACCCCTCACCAACTTGGTGAGGCTTCCACTCTTTGGCCAAAACAGACACACACACACACCCACACACACACACACACGCAGGAAACCCAGCAGAACACGGGGACAAACCCCATACACATGCACACACGAGGAGCAAGCTCCTCATGCCACAACACACAGCAAACACAAGGATGACCCCTTACACACAAAGTATTTCTGAAGGTAAAAGAACAAAACAGAAGAAACAAGATCAAGAACAAAAGGAATAAAAATAAGGCTCCAACGGAATGAGAGATCCAGCAAGAGAGGCTGAAGAACACAGTTGACTGGTATTCTGGCTGCAAGCTTTCTCCTCCTCCCTTCCTCTCAGACCTTCTACTGTCAGCTCTGGACGGACACTCTTTCTTCCCCTCTTCTCTCTATTGCTCACATCCAACCTTTCTCTAGGCTTCTCCAGTAGCAATGGCAGCTCCAGCAGCAGCAGCATGCAAGCAAGACCCGTCAAATTTATAGGCACAAGAGGTAGATAAATTTCCCTCTAAAAATTTGTAATTTGATTGACTGGAATAAATAAGAGAAGTTTGACCAACAGTGCCTGCAGCATCTCAATTTTCATTGGCTGGCATGCAGGAAGGACATCCTTCTATCCTGGAAGATTTTCCAGACCCATATCTAATTGGTTGGATGCAAAAAGAAGGTTTCCTTGAAAGGTGACCTTTCCCACATTTGTAAACTGACAAATCTTCTGTCTAAAAAGTTGTTTTGGCAACTAAATGATGACAAGGACAGTGATTTGTCCTAGGAACCTTTTCCATGACTCAAAAACCGTATTTTTTGAGGTCTACGGTTGCTATTTTTGGTTCCTGGATGGCTTTCAAAAAGTACAATTCTAACAGAGTGTAAAAGAGGAACCTTGAGTGCGTCGACACATCATCACCCATGCGTCGACGCATCTGTTGAAGATTGGCCTTTAAATGCCTTCTGGAAGGCCCCTTACGTCGACGCCCTGAGCGGGATGTGTCGACGCATCTGCTTGGAGATATGTTTACAACGCTCTCTAGGAGAGCCTTGCGTCGACGCCCTAAGTTGATGGGGTCGACGCAGCTGGGTGAAGCTTGGAAGGGATAGAGCTCAAGCAATGTGGGGTAGACACCGGGGGTCGACACCCTTACTTTCCACACTGGGAGCGTCGATACAACAAATGAAGGGCGTCGACGCATCCTTTGCAAGCTGCGATTAGAATGGCTTCTGTGAGGGCCTGAGGTCAACGCTTTAAGACCTTGAGGTCGACACTTTGAGACATTGAGGTTGATGCAGTGTGTCTTGGCAGAACACGACCAGTGAGGGGCCGACACCATGGGTCGACTCCCTTAATTCTCACGCTTGAAATGTGATCAAGAGATTGACGCTATGAGGCCATGAGGTCGACGTTGCTGAAGACTTGTTTGAATTTTTTTCTTTCTCTTGTAATCAAATGCGTTGATGCATCCTTTGGTGGGGTCAACATAGCCTTTATGCTTGGTTAAGTTTCTTCATACCTAGCCAATCAAGGGATGTGTTATGAGTTTCTAAATTAATTGGCCAATGACTTATAGTGAGACATCATCAAAATATCATTTATACAACAATGGCCACCTCAAGGACCGCGTTCATCAAGATCGCGGCCCCTGTTCAAACCACGTTCATCTTCTAGGAGCCCCAGGGGCAACCCCTTTAGGTATGTCCTTCGCGTGTTTGCTTGACTTATTTTGCTGCTTCTGACTGTGATTTTTTTGTTTTTTTGCCTTTCTATTCACCATATCATATTGTTCTTTTCATTCCTCTTATCTTGTTTGCATATATTCACTTATATTCACCTTGTCTTGATTGCTAGTCTCTAGGCTGGGTTCGCATGCACCCCGGTGCACTTAGGATCATGCCTTTTCTCATGTTTAGTTCTACATACCCCCTTTGGTGAGTGTATCTCCCTCGGTCGCATATTCCTTGTGGCTGACAAGGGTACTCATTCGAGGACCTCTGTAAGTCTCCGTGAGTCATAGATTCTCACACGGACACCGAGCTAGTTGTACCGTTGCATCCCCCTTAGGTTCTGAATCTACATTCATGTGAGGAAGTTTAACCCTAGGTCAACCCGGAGTCTAGGCCCCTTTCCCTTTAAGATACCCATCTCGTGAATGAATTTATGCTTCATTAAGGCCTTAAAAGGCCCACTAAAACTCCTAAAAATAAACTTCACATCATCTTACCTTTTTTTGCCTCTAGTGAGACCCCTCACATTTTGTTTATGTGTGTCTTCGGGCCTCTTGATATAACGCGGTTTGGTGGAAGGCCGCATTCATTGAACGCGGACATTTGGATGACCATGTCTAATCAGGTCCCTTCTGTCATGTTTGTTATGCATTATTAGTGTGTTCTTCATGCTTTTGTGTGTCATTTTGTCATTGTCAAGCTCAATCCATCTATTTTTAGCTTCGTTTCATCGCATTACATTCACCATTGCATGTGTGCATCAATCTATTTTTTCCTGTTCTACAGAGTCTCGTTGCGGTGACGTCAGAGACCGCATTCTAGTTTGACATGGCCCCTGTTTACAACCATGTTTATTTCTTTTGGTGTTTTCCATTTTCCAGAAGCTTGTTGCGATCATCATCTTGACCGCGTGCGATAAACGCGGTGGCTTGGAGAACTGCGTTCACATCCGTGGCTCTGCCCTCCTCATTCTCCATACCCTCTTCCCTGGTTGTATTTTACACTGGTTTTTTTGTATTTAAGTGAGTCTCTGTCCTTCTCTTACGGAGCATTACTTCGATTCCATGTATCCTCCTTCTCAATATTCTTATACCCACATGGAATCTTCTTCCCAAGTGGGCCCTTCGTCCCGTTGTCCCTCCAACCCTTCCGATGAAAAAGCAAATCTCATGGCCCATATCTTGCCTTGTTCGTCAGATGGACCTTGCTCAAGCCTAAAAATTTCTTGCAAATCACCTAAATGGGCCTTCCCATGCTGCTAGTCCAATTGGTCCATATCATAATGCTCAACCTAGGCCTGCGTATCATTTCACTCCTAGAATGCGTCTTTCTTCTTCTTCTTCGCCCGGATCCTCCTATCCGTCCTATTATTCTACTCCTGGTCCAAATCCACAGCCCCATTCTCAAGTGGGCCCGCATGCTCCTCAATCTTTCCCTACTGATCAAGAGATGTGTTTTAAATTCTATCGTCAACTTGATGAAATCCGAAGGCAGGTTGACCCCCACTCCTCCATTGAGCTTCCATATGCATTTCAAAATCTACGTCTTCTACCACCTTCGCAGATTCCTTATTATCATCGCTATGGTGGAGCCGGGGATCCCTACGTGCACTTGAAGGAGTTCATTTATGAGTCGGCCCAATTTCAACACGACCAGTGCTTAATGGCTTATTTGTTTAGTCTATCTTTAGATGGCCCAGCTCGGGACTGATTTTTTTCTCTGCTACATGACCAAGTGGTGGATTTTTAGATTCTTCAAGAGAAATTCATTAAGCAATATCAAGATCAGGTTGGGCCTAAGTATTCAGTTGTGGATTTGGTCCAAGAGAAGATGA
Organism: Amorphophallus konjac; assembly: GCA_022559845.1. Taxonomy (NCBI): domain Eukaryota; kingdom Viridiplantae; phylum Streptophyta; class Magnoliopsida; order Alismatales; family Araceae; genus Amorphophallus; species Amorphophallus konjac. Next base: position 233,847,093 of record CM040122.1, read on the forward strand.
GACCCGATGAGGAGTTCTCTAGCTTTGTTGATCACTAGCATCGCATGGCCGCGCAAGTTCCAGGATATATTCCGGAGAGAGAGCAGATCAAAATTCGTATTTCTATTGCAACACCTCAATATCATTTTATCTTGGCTTTAAATGATATCACCTCCTGGCAACAACTATATAGTTGAGCCCGCATCATCCGCCAGCAATTTCAAGGTTCTCTTGACTCTAAGTCCCCTCAACCCTCTACATCCATGTCCGCCTTCCATCAACCTTCCATGAGTCAGCCCTCTACCTCCTATAAATCTTCCATAATTCAATCACCTACTCCACATCATCAGCCATCAACTTCCTATCAATCGTCCACGAGCCAGCCCTCCACTTATCACCAACCCTCCACTTCAACATATCAACCTCCCATAAGTCATCCATCTGCAAACCATAGTCAACCTTCTGCCTATCCACATCCACATCTGTCTCAACCCTCCAACAAGGGAATGCCAAACCCTAAGCAAGTACATGTCATCCACAACATCCCTCCCCATCCCGCTTACCACACATCATTGCCTAGCCCTTCCACTAGTCGCAACGCACATTTGCCCTCTCAACCTCTGCTTCCACCTCTACAAACCTCTCTACAAAGCCATACCCTTCTTCATCTGCCTTGCCCAAAGTAGGCTCAGCATTCTCCATTGCTAGAGTCTCTCTCAGATATCTTTAGGGTTTTTATGGCCGCCCGTGCATTGCAACTCCCTCCGGTAGAGTCTTGTCGACCTGCGGTCGAGAATCAACTCAACTATTGTGCATATCATCGCCAATAGGGGCATTTGGTTGAGGGCTGCCCCAAGTTTCAGAATTATGTTTATGATCTGAAAGTAAAGAAAAGGACCAATTGGCCCGCTATTCGCAAGATCATTCTATACCTTCATAACAGGCAGCAGCAACAAAAATAACTGCCTAGGCAGCCATGTCCATCATTGCAAGGCCAGAGGCACCCCTGTGTTTCGTTGTCTAGTGTTGCACCTACTCCATCACCTATCAAGTCACCTGCTCCATCACCTATCCCATTGCCATCTCCAACATCACCTTTCCCATCATCGTCATTGTCATCGATGCAACCTCCACAAGCCCAAACCTCTGCTCAGGCTAGTGCCTCCACTTCCTCTACTACCTCTACCAATGTCACTCCCACTCCCAATGCTGCCGGACATGTCATGTCGATACGTCATCGTTGGTCGCCATGATCCTCCGCCTCATCATCATCATCATCTTCATTGCCCGCATTGCCATCCATTAATTCACCTGCTATCCCCATTCCTTCTCCGTCGCCACCATTGCCAAAACCATTTAACCCATTGCCATCATCACCTTTGCCACCTACTTTTCTAAAGTCATCTAGCTCACCACCCTCATCGCCTTCATCTCCGCCTAAGCAATCTACACCTTCGCCCTTACCCCCACCTATACCCAAGCCTCCCATTGCCACTATACCTTCACCGCTGCTAGTAATTTCTACATCCATTGAAACCTCCACGTCATCCAAACCTACTACCTCTACTTCACAACCCACTTCCACCCCACAAAGCTGGTGTGCGCTACCTATGGTGCCCCTTGGGTCTAATTCCGAGGAAGAAAGCGAGTTGAGTCAGGACAATTCGGTGCTGGTTGTGCATTCCAAGCTACATGATTTTATCAGCCGCATGCCAATCCGTGTCCTTGTCTGTCACGCCCCGACGCGGAATATCGGGACCGGCAGTAGAAAACGCTAGTAAGGATAACATGCTAAGCTAAGAATTAACATAATACCATGAACAGAAATAACTCCAATTCTATTATAATCTTCAAACGTCTTACAAACGACTCAAACATAATCTCTACTCGACTCCGGTACAATAACTAACACCAGTTCTAAGACCTAGCTAGATGTAAACAACTAAACGAACTCAACATATCTACTAGCTGATACACTCCAAGCTATCACTCTCTCCCATTCCCATCCATCTGTGAATCTTCACCTGAGCTGCCTGGAAAAGGGGGAAACAACTAAATGAGCGAACACTCAATAGGTAACAACAGGCAAGTGTAAGTGATTAACCAATTAATTACATGTATATAAATGGAAAGAAAAGATATAACGATCGAATGAAACAACGAAATAACAGAAAGTGCTAAAGAATGGAATGGAATAACAATATGACGAGAATGATAAGATTACAAGAATTGCAAGTTTATGAATAATATACATAATAGGAAATTGCAGGAAATTGGCCAACAAGCAAGATTGTAACCAAGTCAAACACGATTCAAGTAAGATATAAGAGATCATTGTCATAGACATCACGCTAGTCATGCACTCGGTGCAATGCCTCACCCTATCATTACAAACTCACATGGGCACAAGTACTTTTCGGGCGCTCTCCCCAGGACCAGACCGGGCCCCTATGGTGCGTTGGCATTGCTTAATTGGATCCAAGATCCCAAGTTATCTAGACTTTAATCAAGTTAAATGGCCAATTATAATCAAGTATAAACTTACCTCAGAATATCCCAAGGCTGAGTTGAAGAATTACTGTCCAAAATTTTTGTCCAGGAGTTCAAATTATCAAGAACCATCATGTTCTTGGATTCAAAACCATAAAACACGGGGAAAACTAGTGTCTGGAAGACATGCGGTCAATACTGGGCCGCTCAAGGCTTGTGCGGTCGACACTGGGCCGCACTAACAGGAACTGGGATGGGTTTAGCCCTCGGGAGGTCAAGGTTGAACGGCTGATGACAGGCCACCCTTCTATATGAACGGTTAGGATAGGGCCGCACAAGGCCAGAAGGTTACAGAATCGAGGATAGGATGTGTGGTCCTGACAGAGCCGCTCAAGAGTTGAACGGTCCACTTAGGGCCGCCTGTAAGAAGTACGGTCCATTACTGGCCGCACAACACAGGGCCTGTCAACAATTTAGGAAATTAGCCCAACTGGGCTCCCAGGCTACCATAAGCAGGGTGGAACTGAACCAGAGTCTAGCCCACTGTCTGCTGGTCGGCCTAGGGTCTACTGGATTGATCAAAATAGAATTTGGCCGAAGGTAGATCAAGGATAATCGGCCAAAACCAATTGACATAAGCCAAGGATGAACGGTCTACAAAGGGACGTGCATTAAGATATGCAGTCTAAACATAGTCGCTCAAGTCTCTGTTAATCCAATTCAGATTAACACAAATCACAACGGTTCGATTAAGTTCAAATCAAATCTGGAGGGATAATATGGTCCTAGATTAACGGTTATAACATGCATTAACCTAATAGCCATTCAATTATAAATGATTCACAATTAAAATTTGACATTCATTGGAAAGATGAATCAAGATCAAGCTCAATTGAATAGATCAGCAAGAATTATTTACTGCCATGAATTTACAGTTTATTAAGTGTGTTGCTAACATGCAATTAACTACTAATCTACTAACATAATAGACTAACATAACATGCTGAAATGGCAATTTAAACTGCTCTGTAATAGATGTGCAGTCGGTTCTGGACCTTACATCCATATGAACGGTCACAGGCTGGCCGCACACATCCCCTCAGATCCGAAGACCTGCTGGGTATGAACGGTCTGTGGTGTGCCGCATGGATGGATGTGTGGTCTGTAACTGGCCGCAGGAAAGATATACGGTTAGGGATAGGCCGCACTTTCCAGGGTCACGAACAGATAGAGAAAGATATAAACGGTCATCATAGGGCCGCCTGTCTGGGATGTGCGGTCTATAGTGTGGCCGCACATGTCCAAACAGATCGCTACCTCTCTCGCCTTGCCCAACTCCGGCGAGGTTTCTAGGGTTAAATTGAAACATAAAATTCACACGATATAAAGCATGAAATTTGGGGCTTTTACTATCAAAAGAAAGTGCACGAAAAACTATACAAGATGTATGAACCAATTTCATGTTTACAACCTGAAATCACTACTTAATCGAAAGGGAACAATTATAACCCTAGATGTGACATGCTTCTACAAAAACCTAAAATTCGCGTAGCACACCTGATAGAATTTAGGGCTTTCTACATCAATGAAAAGATAACACGATGATGCTTCTAACCATATATTATTTGTAGGGTTTGGCTTGCTATCACCTACCTGAATCGGATGAAGAAGGAAGGAGAAAGAAAACCAAGGACGCCGCTACACGCAGCCACTAATCGCTCGAGATCTCCCTCGATCTAACTCTTCTATAGTTGCCGCTGGTTCTAAATGATTCTAGGGTTAGAGAGATTCATTTTAATAGGTCACACACCTTCTGGAGGCTTCTATGCGCGGAGTATTCGCCCACGCAATTCGAGTCAATGTGAATGCCGTCGTAATGGTTGACTCGATCCAAACTCCGCCGAAAGCATCTCCTAGGGTTAGGGTTTCGAGAGATTAAGAGAGGGTAAATGATCCTCTCATCCTGGCCTTTCATTTGCCACCGATTTGGGCTCATTTGGTGGAGTATTAGGCTCTAATTTGGCGTTTCAAGGTATGGTTAACTAAGTGTTCAATTTGGGTTTAAACCACTAATTCGGCCTACTTACAGATTTTATTTGGGTTGGTCACAGAAGACAAGTTTGTTAAACGTGTTATCCTCTACATGAATATAATTTTTATGGATTTTTATAAAATAGTTGAAATATAACTCATTTTATTTATTAAGGGATTATTCTAATTAATTTCAAATAAATTTCTAATTAATTTCTAAAAGAAATCGGGGTATTACATTGTCGCTGGTTGTTTCAAGGATGATGAGCATGCACTTTCGAAGATGGTTGTCAGGAAGAGTTCCCTCGCACTTGTGCCAGTTCCTTCGAAAGTGAGACTGGTGGTAATCACATTGCTCGCCGGGGGGTCTACTATTGACGCTCTTATCACTTCTCGCTACATCTCACTTCAGATGGCTGGTCAGGAGGGGTTCTCTACCAGGATTATGCTAACACATATGACTGCAAAAAGTCTAATGGATTCCATGTTCAAGGGGCAATTTGCCGCTTCTTCGAGGCTTCCCAAGGACATTTTGCACATTTTATGCAATCTCTCTGATTATCAGTAAGCCGGCCGCATCAACACCGCACATTTCTCTCCCACAGTTTCATCTCTCTCATCTATCAAGAGAGTTATGCCTCATGTCTGACCACCGAGTAGAATTGCCAAACCTCAGGCTCCTCACGCCATCTGACAAAACTCCATGGATTCATGTTGCTCATTCTTCTAAGGAGTTGTCTGTTCAAGAATGTTTGGATAATGTTAGCATCAAGAGCCCAGGGTCAACCACCCTGACAAAGCTGCATGTTCATGACAGGGCTAGGCCATCTGCCAGGTGGGCCCATTATTTTAGAAGGTATTACAAGCCAAGAGGTCCAAAGGTCCAAGCCCAAGCTAAGTAGGTCCATTGTCAAGAAATATCTACTAAGAAAAGGCAAAGACGCAAGTTAAAGGGCTGTCTGTTGGGCACTCAAGGGTCCACTTCTCCTTCTTCTTCATATTGCTCATCATTCCTTTTGCTCAGTTCCCACCCTTGGGTGGTGTGTCTCCCATCTTCCAATCCCATGACCGTAATCTTCTCCTTTCTTCCTTGGTCCATAAACCACCATTCTTTCCCTTTTCATCCAGATTCCCCGAATCTTCCTTATCTCCCCAATTCTATACCTCAATTTAAGTCCTTTTTTCATGCCAATCCCAGGTCGCCTTCTGGTTCCCTCTCTCCTCTTCATCCGAAGCCTCCGGATCTTTCTAGTCCTTCTTCTCTGCTACACCATCATCATCCGGTATCTCTAGATTTTCCTCTGTCTCTGGATTTTCTTCAGTCTTCTTCTTTTCCCCATTCCTCTAATCACAATTTTTCATTATCACGTCCTTTCCCTCCGAAACATCCAGATTTTTCCAATTCTCCTGATTCTTATCCGATTCCATTGGATTATTCTTCTTCCTTGCTTTTACAACAATCCAATCTCTAGATTCTTATCTCTAGATTTTCCTCAGTCTCTGGATTTTCCTCAGTCTTCTTCTTTTCATCATTCCTCTAATCATAAATTTTCATTATCGCGTCCTTTCCCTCCGAAACTTCCAGATTCTGCCAATTCTCTTGATTCTTATCCGATTCCATTTGATTATTCTTCTTCCTTGCTTTTACAACAATCCAATCATTGTTCTTCTATTCCTTCTTTATCACCCACTCGGGGATTTCACCCTTTGTCTTGCTATTCTCGAGCCTTTTGTCCGCCTTAACCTCCGTTGATCTCTGTGTTGTGTCCCTATGATTTTGATGATGTCTCACACTATAAGTCATTTCTTTATCTCAAGATAATCTTCTGTTTCATCATGTAAGTGAATGGATTAAACAGTAAGGGAATGTCCTGTTCAATTGAACTATTTGACCAAATGAATTTTAGTGTTGCCTGAGTCTTAATGTCTTGATGGTTTCAACACTATGAATTTCTTGTGAACAAAAATGTTTCTCTGTGTTAACGTAAATCCTCGAGCCACTTCAGGTAATTTTGGGAATTGTTTTCGTGTCACTTAAGCCACACTTCGTGTTGCTTTCCCTCACCAACACGAAATGATTTCGTGTCATCTGAGCGTACAACACTCCGTGTTGATTTTCATGCTTGACAGGAAAACTCGTATGAGGTAATACTTCGTGTTGTTTTAGCCTTGTGCTCTCTGTCTTCGTGTCATTTCTCTTTGTCGCTTTGTGACTTCACCTCGTGTAGGTTTCAGTTTTGGTCTTCGTGTTGGTTTACTCTTTAGACTTTGTGTCCTTCTCGCCTTGACCACACTCCGTGTCAATTCCGTATCATGTCTTCGTGTCGTGTTTCTGAAGCAGCTCTAATAGTTCTGATGAACTTCGAGTCGTTTCCCTGTAGACCTCGTGTCGTTCCTGTTTAGTAACCACACTTCGTGTCGGTTACTGTTGTTTGTGTGTATTCGTGTCATTTTTGTTCCACTGCGTGCAGAACATTGCAGCACCTCGTGTTGCTTTCTGTGCCACCTCGTGTCGTTTCTGTGTGAACCTCGTGTCGCTTCTCTCTGTCCTCAAGTTGCATCTCGTGTCATCTTTTATGTCTTGCTTGTTGTTGCAACCACTTCGTGTCGTTCCTCTTCTTACCTCGTGTTGTCTTCAACTCGTGTCGGTTACTGTTTTGTCTCCATGTGTTCTCGTGCCGTTCTCATTACTGGTTATTATATCATGATGTTTTTACTTCGTGCTGTAGTCATAGTATGTACCTCGTGTCGTTCTTGTTTCACTTCGTGTCGTTCTCTTCGTTGTGTTTGTTCTGTTACAGTGTACCTCGTGTTGCTCTTTTCCTATCTCGTGTACTGGTCACGTCGTGCTGTTATCATATACCTCATGCAGCTTTAGTTTTAGTGGCCATACTGCGTGTTAATGGTTTTTATCTTCTTACAGGTACGAGGAAGATTATTCCCTAATAAAGGGAGTGCACATGATCCAAGACAATAGGAACCAATCCAATAAGGTCACGTGGCAGGAAGGTTCTGGATCGAGCGTGGGAGGCACACGCATTTTGTGCCCTATCCACCTGCTGCCGCTATAAATAGAAACCTTCGTCCACCGATGAAGGTGATCAGAGCCAAGAAAGAAAAGGCAGTATTGCAGAGAGCTCGATCCACCAGTAAAGAGAAAGAAAAAGAGAGAAAGAAAAAGAGAGATAGCAGTGAAGAGAGAAAGAGAGTTTGCAGTATCGGGTTTCTGAAATTGCTTCCCAGGAAGCTACATTTGTATTAACTCTCAGTATCGAATGTTTTCTCGATCAGTCTTTAGTTCCTTTTCTGATTTTCTTTATGTGTTCTTCGTCTACTTCTGATCTATTCCCCTCCGGTGTGTGGAGGAAGGGAGTCTATCTCCGGTTTCCCTCTGGGTTGCAGAGGAAGAGAGATCGCTGATCTCTGGTGTTGCTAGTGACGGATTGTCATTAGCAGGTTCCCTCTGGTGTGTGGAGGAAGGGAGAGGCACTCTCCGGTTCTGTTCATGCTGGGTGCTAGAACAGGTTACAAGCTTTGTGGGTAGCAAAGCTTGGTTGAGGGATTTGTCTCCCTTGGGTTTTCAAGCTGTTTGGCAGCAAGTTGTTCGCAGACTGAGTCTGCTATGCTCTAGCAGTGGCTAGTGGAATCCTCACTCTAGTTGGAGTGAGGGGTGGATGTAGATTGCGGACTGCAGTCGAACCACCTAAAAACCGGTTGTCTTCTCTGTGGTTTGCGATCTTTATCAGCGCTCTCTATCTGCTTGTCTCTTCGACTAGTTGTGTGTTCAGCTCTTATCATCATTTTGTTATTCGATCTTGATTGGTACCTGCATTTGCAATTCTTTGTGTGCTAGTTTAGAAGGGGCATAAGCGGTAGATTTATTTTCTCGCCTAAGCTTTGCAAACTGGGAGTGATCTATTCATCCCCCCCCTTCTACATCACTCTCGCTGCGCTAACAATTGGTATCAGAGCAGGTTTACGCCATGTGGACGAACGGTCAAGGAAATGGTGGTGGTCTTAGAACCTTCATGGCCGAAGGTCAATCCATTAGTCGCCCTCCTTATTTCGATGGTAGTAACTATCTGTTTTGGAAGAACAGGATGGAAGTGTTCATCAGAGCTCAGAGTCATAAATTATGGAGAGTAATCACGGTGGGGCCATATGAGCTGCCACCAAACGAGGATGCTTGGACAGATGATCATGTGAAGCTCTCGTCACTCAACTGGACGGCGCTGAACATAATCCAGTGTGCTGTTCATCCAGAGGAATATGCTCGTATATCTGCGTACAGAACTGCCAAGCGAATGTGGGATGAGCTGTAATTAATTTATGAAGGTACAGCTCAAGTGAAAGCCTCGAAGGTAAATCTCTACACCTCCAAGTATGAAATGTTTAAGATGAATGCAGATGAGAATATAACCGAATTGTATGCCAGGTTATCCTTGATCACTAACACTCTTAAAGGGCTAGGGAAGGATCTTGCAGAGGCAGATATAGTCAGGAAAATCCTTAGATCTTTATCCCCGGCATGGCACACTAAGGCCATTGTGATTGAGGAGTCAAAAGATTTGACTGTCTTAACTGTGAATGAACTCATAGGATCCCTGATGACCTATGAGATGAACTTCCAAGGAGGTGGAGAAGGTAGTGAGAGGAAGGGTAAAAATGTAGCTCTAAGAGCTTCCCGCAACAAGGGTAGTAAAAGTGGGAGCAGCAGCAGTAGCCCCGAGTCTGAGTCCGAGCTTGAAGGTCTTTCAGACCTCGACCAGGGGGAGTAGGCTATGCTCACTCGTCAGTTCAGAAAGTTTCTGAGGACAAAGGGGAAGACCTTCAGGAAGAAGAACCCACACTCTTTTAACAAGAAAGCTGAGTTTACCAATTACAGGGATAGAAATCCTAAGAAACTGACTTGTTTTAACTGTAACAAACAGGGACACATGAAAGGCGAATGCCCAGAACTCCAGAAGAAAGGTCCCTATCTTCAGAAGAAGTTCACAAAGGTGCAGAAGAAGAAAAAGCCACAGGCGATGGTCTGCACATGGAGCGAGGAAGAAGAATCTCCCGAAGACACTTCCTCGGAGGAATATGAAGAAGGAATTTGTCTTATGGCAAACAGTGAAGAGGAGGTAATAAACGTTTTTGAAAATTTCTCAATTGATGACTGGGAGGATGCTTATGGTGACTTGCTAGCTAAATTTAATTCACTTAGCAAAGAGCACAGAGTTCTGAAAAGAAAATTTAACACAAATGTTGAAGAACAAGCTCTGGTCTGTGAGGAAAATGCAAAGCTAAAAGAACAACTAGAAGAAATGACCTCACAAAGGAAAGAAAATGATAAGCTTAGGGGAGAAATCCAAGAAAGTAAAAAACAGCTCAATGAATTCAAAATTAAAATTGAAGAAAGCATGAGTGAAATCAGAATGAATTCAGAGAAATATGAAGTTGTGAAGAAAGTAAATGTTGAACTCCTAAAGAATTCAGAGTTTCTTCAAAAGGAGCTGGAAGACAAACAGAAAGTCTTAGAGAAGTTTGTCCAAGGAAAGACTAGCCTAGATGCTATACTAGGAACTAGGGTCAATTTCAATAAGGAAGGTCTAGGCTATGACCCAACCAACAAGAGACCCTTGCAATTCAAGACTATCACCTTCTGTCCAGAGAAGGGAAAAGAAAAGCTGGACACACCATCCAGCTCAAACAGCTCTAAGAAAACTCAAAGTCCTAAAGAGAACACAACAACCAGTACTGGACAACCATTCAAGATTGGAATGAACTTTATGAAGAATAACATTAAGTCCATTCACCAGAACACAAATGGTATCTGGACCAAGAAAACAAATCAGAATAATAGCTGGAATTATAACAATCAGATGGGTCCAAATAAAACCTACTGGAGGAACAACTTTCATGGTCAAAGATATACCAATCAACAAGCCTACAGGAAATTTCCTAGGAATAGGAAGACCGATGAAAGGAATAGAACTCATTTCTCCGGTTTAGCTGGATTGAACTTTAATAAACCTGAAAGGAGGGTGCCAGAGAAAACCATGCTGAAACAAATCTGGGTACCCAAACACTTGATCAGAGATTTAAACAATGTACTTGGACCCAACTCATCTTGGGTTCCAAATCACTCTGCTTGATATACATGTGTAGGTCGGCCTGGCAGCTGAAGACAACAAGTGGTACCTCGACAGTGGCTGCTCCAGGCATATGACAGGAGACCGATCCAAGTTCAGTAAGATAGAGATGAAGCCAGGAGGTCTGGTCAAGTTTGGAGGAAAGAACAAAGGTAAAATAATTGGAGTTGGCACAGTAGGTAAGTCTTCCACAAACTCCATTGAAAAAGTCTTACTTGTGGAAGGGCTACAACATAATCTGATCAGCATCAGTCAGTTATGTGACAAGGGTCACAAGGTTGTTTTTGATGATACTTCATGCAAAATCTTTGAAATAAATTCTGATGAGGTTAAATTTGTAGCCAACCGGATTAATAATGTCTACATTGTAGACTTAAATGAGAAATCTGACTCTACTATTTGTTTGTCTGCTAACTCTGAAATTGATGCTTTTGAATGGCATAGACGTCTAGGTCATGCTAGCTTTTCTACTTTAAATAAACTGGTCAAACTTGATAAAGGCATGCCTAAAATTAAATTTAATTCCATTTCAAAATCATGTGATGCCTGTGCTCTAGGCAAACAGACCAGAAACTCTTTCAAATTAAGATCTGAGCCATTGTCTTCTAGACCAATGGAACTTCTTCATATGGATCTCTTCGGTCCAACCAGAACTCAGAGTCTTAATGGTAACAGGTTTGGCTATGTCATCATAGATGACTTCTCCAGATATTCATGGATATTTTTCTTAGCAAATAAGAGTGATGCATTTCAAAAGTTTAATCTATTTTTCAATAAGGTCAAACAAGAAGGAAAGTTCAAGGTTAGTTCTATTCAATCTGATCATGGAAGTGAGTTTGAAAATTTCATGTTTACTGAACTCTGTGACAAAGAAGGACTAACTCACAGGTTTTCCTCTCCCAGGACACCTGAACAGAATGGGATCGTGGAGAGAAGAAATAGAACAGTGGTGGAGATGGCCCGAACCATGTTTATTGAAAGTAAGTTACCTAGAAGGTTTTGGGCAGAAGCGGCCAATACAGCAACCTACATAATCAACAGGGCCATGGTAAGACCCATACACAAGAAAACACCCTATGAGCTTCTAAAAGGTAAGAAACCAAACTTGTTTCATTTCAGAATTTTTGGAGCAAAATGTTTTATTCATAACAATGATAAGAAAGATTTAGACAAGTTTGAAGCCAAGAGTTCACCTGGAATATTCTTGGGTTACTCAGAAGTGTCAAGGGCATATAGGGTATTTAATGTATCAGATCAGAAAGTGGAAGAATCTCCACACATTCTTTTTAGTGAAAAGAAAGATGTTTCTAATATTGAAAATCTTGACAGGGACTCCAATCATGGTGGAGATTTTCTGGAAAACCAACAAGAAGAAGAGAAGACTCAGCAGAATGGAGAAACAAATTTCCAAAATCAGGAAGGTCAAAGAGAAACAGGTGAGTCTTCAACAAATATTAGATTCCTTAAAGATCATCCGTTAGATAATGTCATAGGCAATCCTGAAGAACCTCTAAGGACTAGATCTCATTTTAGAAATGTGAATAATGACGACCTAATTGCTTTAGTCTCACAAATTGAACCCAAAACAGTAGAAGAGGCCTTAGCTGATCAAGGTTGGGTAAATGCTATGAGTAAGGAATTAGGTCAGTTTGAAAGGAATAATGTCTGGGAGCTTGTCCCAAGACCAGATGGTATTAATGTCATAGGAACCAAGTGGGTGTTCAAAAATAAGATAAATGAAGATGGAATCATCTCGAGGAACAAGGCCAGACTAGTAGCCAAAGGTTACTGTCAGGAATTCGGTGTAGACTTTGATGAATCTTATGCACCAGTTGCTAGGATGGAAGCCATAAGATTGTTGCTTGCCTTTGCATGCTCAAAGAACATTAAACTCCAACAAATGGATGTTAAAAGTGCCTTTTTAAATGGAGTTATTAAAGAAGAAGTCTTTGTTGAACAACCTCCTGGATTTCAATTTTCTCCTCAACCTAACCAAGTTTTCAGGTTAAACAAAGCCTTGTATGGTCTAAAGCAGGCTCCAAGAGCTTGGTATGAAAGATTATCTGAATTTTTGATCAGCAAGGGCTACAAAAGAGGTAAAGTTGATCAGACTTTATTCACCAAGGGCATGAGTAAAGATCTCATCATAGTTCAGGTATATGTAGATGACATTGTATTTGGATCAACTAGCCATGAACTATGTGATGAATTTTCTACCATGATGTCTGCTGAATTTGAGATGAGCTTGGTTGGTGAACTAAAATATTTTCTTGGATTGCAGGTACAGCAGCTAGAAGATGGGTGCTTCATCAACCAAACCAAATACACAATGGAATTGTTCAAAAGGTTTGGCATGGAAAACGTAAAGCACATTACTACACCCATGGGCACCAATACATCATTGGATGCAGATGAGACAGGTAAAGAAGTAAATGCCAAACTTTATAGAGGTATGATTGGATCACTTCTTTACTTAATAGCCTCTAGACCTGATATACAATTCAGTGTAGGAATGTGTGCAAGATATCAGTCTAGACCCACTGAACTACACTTAGCTGCAGTTAAAAGAATCTTCAGATATTTGTCAGCTAGTCACTCCCTTGGTTTATGGTTTCCTGCTTCTCGCACATTGAATATAGTAGCATACACAGATGCTGACTATGCAGGCTGTAAACTAGACAGGAAAAGCACAAGTGGCCATTGTGAATTCTTGGGTGGGTGTTTAGTATCTTGGGGCTCCAAGAAACAACATTATGTGGCCCTCTCCACTGCAGAAGCTGAATATGTGGCTGCAGGGAGTTGTGGAACACAAGTAATATGGATTAAACACCAACTTCAGGACTACCAAGTAGACCTGGGGTGAACACCTATTTACTGTGATAATACAAGTGCCATCAATCTTGCTAAAAATCCTGTTTTGCATTCTCGAACAAAACATATAGAGATAAGACATCATTTTATAAGAGATGAGGTGTCTAAGAATAACTTTGAACTAATTCATGTAGGAACAGATAATCAGATTGCTGATATTTTCACAAAACCTCTGGATAATGAAAAGTTCACTACATTAAGAAGAGAGTTAGGCTTATACAAAGTGTCTTAATTATGAAGCATGTTCCTGTTGTGAGGGGGAGGTTTGTCTATCTGTTGGTTAGCCTTCTTGCTTGCTGGTTTAAGGGGGAGTTCGGAATGCTCACTGGTTAGCTTTCAGGAATGCTCTTTTTTGAGGGAAGCCTTGAGATTTTGCTGAGATGTTTTATTGAGGTATGCTATGTCTTAGGGGGAGCTAAGTTATAATGTGAGAAGAGAAGTTCTTTGACAAATTCAAAAGGAGTGTCCAGATGTGTATCTCTGCTGGTTTTTCATGACTAATCTAGTGTAGTTCTCTCAGATAGTAGAGTGTCACTTATCTCTTAAGTCAATAAGTCAGTGTCTCTAAAATCCAATTAGAATCTTTTCTTTGGCACTCACACAGAGACCTGGACTAATTGCATAAAGTATATCTTCCTACATTGTCATTGATTATGGTTCATGCCAAAAACACGTATGTCTTGATATCTGACCCAATCAACTTGAAATCTAGACTTCAAGACTCAATACAAGAAAAGTCCTTCTCTTTTGGTATTGTCTTCAATCATTCTATCTCTTTAACTCAAGGGCTTAACTGAACAAACATGTTCTATTTTTGATCACTGAGAAACTGGGAGCTTCATCAATGAAATGAATTTTTCTCCCAAGTCATGAGGTGTCAGTACTTAAAATAAATGAAAAGTCATGACAGAGCAATGGTGGCTTGCTGGTGAGTAACTGGGGACTCTGGCATCTAATCAAGGTGTCTCCTCATGTCAAAAGCCACAGTTATTAACTCTATTCCTTAAAAAAAAGGGGGAAGTAATGAGGAACTCACTCTGAGTAACTGGGGATTCAGGCCTCTGATCAAGGTGTCTCTCTAATGTCAAAAGAAGTGATCTACCAACTTACTCATTGATCTTCTTGGAAATCATCTCCAACTAACATTCCTTGCTGTTATGCAACTAATGGATTGCTTGTCCTCAATACCTTGAGAACACCTCTCTGATTTAGACTCGTGCTGTCTTGTGAAATAGTTGAATGATCAGCTCCATTTGGCCATACTTGTCAACTCCTGCTCTACATCATACACTATGTATGCTGATATACTCTTCATAATTCTATTTCTCCATTGTGTACTGAAGCTTAAAGAATCTTCTCTTGATGTTAGAACCTCACTTATTTTCTTAAGACCTATTCGTGACTTTCTGCACTAAGATCGTTACTGCACTTCTTCTTCATGTCTCCAGCATTGTTATGTCTTCTGCATTTCTTTTTGCTGATGTCAAAGGGGGAGAGAGGTTCTGCTATATCAATGATTTAATCAGTTGGATGTGGCTAGTCGCCTAGGGGAAATTCCTGATTATGAGTTGTGGGGGAAATGAGAGTGAGTTAATGAGAGTGAGTTGTAGGGTTTGTCTAATTCATTTGCATGAGCATTCTAATTCATTTGCATGAGCATGCCTTGAAGTTAATCTCTTGTTGCAGTTGGTATTGATTTCATGTTAAATCTTGATAAACCTTGATATTGCCTGATTCATAGTGTTGCCATCATCAAAAAGGGGGAGATTGTTGTGTCCCTATGATTTTGATGATGTCTCACACTATAAGTCATTTCTTTATCTCAAGATAATCTTCTGTTTCATCATGTAAGTGAATGGATTAAACAGTAAGGGAATGTCCTATTCAATTGAACTATTTGACCAAATGAATTTTAGTGTTGCCTGAGTCTTAATGTCTTGATGGTTTCAACACTATGAATTTCTTGTGAACAAAAATGTTTCTCTGTGTTAACGTAAATCCTCGAGCCACTTCAGGTAATTTTGGGAATTATTTTCGTGTCACTTAAGCCACACTTCGTGTTGCTTTCCCTCACCAACACGAAATGATTTCGTGTCGTCTGAGCGTACAACACTCCGTGTTGATTTTCATGCTTGACAGGAAAACTCGTATGAGGTAATACTTCATGTTGTTTTACCCTTGTGCTCTCTGTCTTCGTGTCGTTTCTCTTTGTCGCTTTGTGACTTCACCTCGTGTAGGTTTCAGTTTTGGTCTTCGTGTTGGTTTACTCTTTAGACTTCGTGTCCTTCTCGCCTTGACCACACTCCGTGTCAATTCCGTATCATGTCTTCGTGTCGTGTTTCTGAAGCAGCTCTAATAGTTCTGATGAACTTCGAGTCGTTTCCCTGTAGACCTCGTGTCGTTCCTATTTAGTAACCACACTTCGTGTCGGTTACTGTTGTTTGTGTGTATTCGTGTCATTTTTGTTCCACTGCGTGCAGAACATTGCAGCACCTCGTGTTGCTTTCTGTGCCACCTCGTGTCGTTTCTGTGTGAACCTCGTGTCGCTTCTCTCTGTCCTCAAGTTGCATCTCGTGTCATCTTTTATGTCTTGCTTGTTGTTGCAACCACTTCGTGTCGTTCCTCTTCTTACCTCGTGTTGTCTTCAACTCGTGTCGGTTACTGTTTTGTCTCCATGTGTTCTCGTGCCGTTCTCATTACTGGTTATTATATCATGATGTTTTTACTTCGTGCTGTAGTCATCGTATGTACCTCGTGTCGTTCTTGTTTCACTTCGTGTCGTTCTCTTCGTTGTGTCTGTTCTGTTACAGTGTACCTCGTGTCGCTCTTTTCCTATCTCGTGTACTGGTCACGTCATGCTGTTATCATATACCTCATGCAGCTTTAGTTTTAGTGGCCATACTGCGTGTTAATGGTTTTTATCTTCTTACAGGTACGAGGAAGATTATTCCCTAATAAAGGGAGTGCACGTGATCCAAGACAATAGGAACCAATCCAATAAGGTCACGTGGTAGGAAGGTTCTGGATCGAGCGTGGGAGGCACACGCGTTTTGTGCCCTATCCACCTGCTGTCGCTATAAATAGAAACCTTCGTCCACCGATGAAGGTGATTAGAGCCAAGAAAGAAAAGGCAGTATTGCAGAGAGCTCGATCCACCAGTAAAGAGAAAGAAAAAGAGAGATAGCAGTGAAGAGAGAAAGAGAGTTTGCAGTATCGGGTTTCTGAAATTGCTTCCCAGGAAGCTACATTTGTATTAACTCTCAGTATCGAATATTTTCTCGATCAGTCTTTAGTTCCTTTTCTGATTTTCTTTATGTGTTCTTCGTCTACTTCTGATCTGTTCCCCTCCGGTGTGTGGAGGAAGGGAGTCTATCTCCGGTTTCCCTCTGGGTTGCAGAGGAAGAGAGATCGCTGATCTCTGGTGTTGCTAGTGATGGATTGTCATTAGAAGGTTTCCTCTGGTGTGTGGAGGAAGGGAGAGGCACTCTCCGGTTCTGTTCATGCTGGGTGCTAGAACAGGTTACAAGCTTTGTGGGTAGCAAAGCTTGGTTGAGGGATTTGTCTCCCTTGGGTTTTCAAGCTGTTTGGCAGCAAGTTGTTCGCAGACTGAGTCTGCTGTGCTCTAGCAGTGGCTAGTGGAATCCTCACTCTAGTTGGAGTGAGGGGTGGATGTAGATTGAGGACTGCAGTCGAACCACCTAAAAACCGGTTGTCTTCTCTGTGGTTTGCGATCTTTATCAGCGCTCTCTATCTGCTTGTCTCTTCGACTAGTTGTGTGTTCTGCTCTTATCATCATTTTGTTATTCGATGATTGGTACCTGCATTTGCAATTCTTTGTGTGCTAGTTTAGAAGGGGCATAAGCGGTAGATTTATTTTCTCGCCTAAGCTTTGCAAACTGGGAGTGATCTATTCATCCCCCCCCCTTCTACATCACTCTCGCTGCGCTAACACTCTGGTTCTTCTGTAGTCCTTTCCTTGTTATCAGGGTCTCCGTGCCCTCACAAGGGAGTTCTAGCCCTCACCTCTCTTCCTTTCATCCTTCTTCGTCCAGTTTGATCTCGTCTGCCGCTCCTTCATGTCAAGGATTCCTCAAACCTTTGCTATGCATTTTTGTCCTGTCAGGCAAGGAATACAAAGCTCACGCCGATCAAGATCACTTTAGGCTGTTACTTCCACTCCATGGAGCAACATATCTTTTATTGCGTAAAGATATGTTGTTATTTCTCTTATTATATCCATCCTCTTGTGCATGGTTATAATGTTGTTTCCTTAACATGTTTGAGTGATTTAGAAGTCTTAGTTTTAAGTCATGTTTACTGAAAATAGGCTCTCTTTTGCAGCACCTTAAGCTGGTGCCAACTCCATGCTGGGACTCCGAAATTCTCTCCCTGATTATTGAGGGTGACCTTTGAGTATAGATTTTCACACACTACATGGCAAGCTATAACCGACTTCTCTGATCTAACACCATTTCTGCTTTGGCCATACTTTTGTATATGCACGAAAGCCTTTTCTCTTCTCTGCTCGGCCAAGTGTAGGGGCAAGAGGTGGATGGGTAAGAAGACCAACCTAGGCGTTCCCTGATGAGAAAGGTCTCAAATAGGGGCAGTGTCAATGGCCCTTCAAATATGTGCTATCATGTAAAATCTAGCCAGTAAAGGCTGGCGAGAATGGATGAACTAATGATCTAGAGGGGGGGTGAATAGATCTACCCCAAATTTGAATTCTACAACAATGAATAAATGCGGAATGAAAAATATGTTGCGAAACAAGCAATCAATTGAAACTGAATTACCAGAAAGTATATCTAATTCAGGCTAACAACAATTCTAGATGAATTATCACACAGAATTACAGACGAAAAATAGCAACCAAGTTCAGTACTGGGTGGAGGTTTAATCCAGGATCACTCACGCAAGGTGTGGCATTCCGGATAGGCTTAACCTATCTTTCCAGCCAAGCCTTTCTATATACTCTTTGGTTGATGACTCATGCTCATTATATGAATGAAAATATCAGAAACATCACATGCCAAACAAGAGCGGTCCTAGCCATACATCTTGACGAATCAATGAAGAGCCAAACAATCACACACACAATGCAAAGCAATTTTAAGGTGGTTCAATCTCAATCATGAGATCTACATCCACCCCTCACTCGATCGAGTGAGGCTTCCGCTGAACACAGCTTAGAAACCGCTGATACACAGCTTACAAACCGTTGAGCTTCACAGCTTGTTGTCCGAGGATCACACCTCGCCGCTGCCTCACAGCTTGAACAGCTCATTACATAGCTTATAGAGAATTCAAAAATAATTCAAAATGAATTAAAGAAAATAGTAAAAATAAAAATAGTTGTAGCTCTTTTTCTAGAGCAATTCAACTCTGGATCTGATCTAGACGTCGAGACCAACTCATACTCTTTACAGGCTCTCTCTTCACTTAGAATTTCTCTTCCTCTTTCGATACTCTGCTTTCGATCTCTCTTCTCTGCACTTTAAATTTTCAGGCTCGCAGTGGCTCTCACACTCTTCCTTAGCTTCTCCTCCTCTCTTCGATCTCTCCCTTTCTCTTTTCTCTAGCTCCTCTCTCGATTTTCTTCTCAGATGTAGATGCAGAGCTTCTCTATCTTATTGCTGCTCGAGCTCTGGCCTCTATTTATCCTTGCAAACAAGAGTTCTTGTGGTCCCCACAAGATTTGATTTAGGCGTGTGGAGCAAACGCTCCCGCTCAAGGCTTTTGGAAATTTTTTTGCCATGTGTCAGATGAAGAGGTGAAGATCTTTTAAGTTGCATCCACGTGGAACAGTTATTTCGATAAGAGTCTCCAAAGTACTGGGAGATCACCTTGGATCACGTGCCCTCAACAGTTGCACTTTCGAACCCATGTGACAATCAAAAATACTTTATACATCTTAGGTGTTCGAGCATGAATCTGAATCATTCCTTGATGATTTTGTTTTTCCTGCCAAAACAAAGGTAGAAATTTATTAACAATCTCAGCATCATGTGACTCATGAAACAAGTAGTAAGTATAAGGAAATTACAGGCTTAGATGTTTCATAAGAATAGACAAATCATATGAGTGGGTGTGTAAAGATATGCACATGCATCGATGCAAGGTCAAAAATGCATCGACCTGCCATACTGACGTGAAGAAAGGAATGCAGCAATATGTCAAAAGAGCGTCGACCCGTGTATTACACAGGTAGACCTCATACAGTCAGAAGGACGGTATCTGCATTGCTGCACATACATAGTGCATCGCCCTGACTTCAAAGCAGATGCACAAGGTGCATCGACCTTATAAAAGATGACCTTTATCGCACCGACCTTATACTGCAATCGCTGGCTCAAGAGCATCGACCAGTCTATAGTGTGCATCGACCTGATGATGTAACATCTAGCATATAGTGCCTAGCAATATCAACCTGTATACAATGTGCACCGAACTGATAGTGCAAGACTTCTACAGCTGCATCGACCTTCTAGACTAGAATGCACATATGCATCGACCTATCTTTCTAAATGCATGAATGTGCATTGACCTGATGTTCTATGCTGATGGAAGATGCATCGACTTTATTATGAACAAGACCTATTCTGACTTAAGTAGAAACTTCAGATCATAACAGTGTAGCCCGTATTAAAATTAATTCATCACAGTTTTGCCAACATCAAAACCATAGGAGCACAACATTCTCCCCTTTTTTCATGATGGCAACACTGTTACACTATCACAGTAGTACTGAGATTACTGTGAGTCAGAATATGTACAGTTAAAGTGCATTCACGTCCCTTATCAGTTTTCTCTCCCCCTGTATCTCAACTCTCCCTCATAAAAGATGGAGACCAGACCACACTTCATATTTCAGACAGAAGTTACCAAGCACACAAGCAGTTTTCTCTCCCCCATAAATACAATTTGACCTTATACCAGGAAGACAGATAGAAACTTCACTTACTTATACCAGGTAGACAGATAGAAACTTCACTTACTCTCCCCCACAAATACGAGACAGAAACCAAATTCGAGACAAACTTCATTTACACTCTCCCTTTGCCATCAGCAAAAAGAAATTGACATAAACAATTAGTGCTGGACAAGAGGATGATAGAGAGTTTCAAAGTAGGGAAAGTTCAGGAATGTTTAAGCATACAAACTGATTCAACCTTCATTAGATTAGCATATGAAATTCAGATTCTACTTTCTACAAGAATTCATATAATGCAACCATGATAGATATTTGGTTTAAGAAAGATGAATGTAGAGTTTAGTAATCAAACTCTTTGAATAATTTTGCATTAATAGTTAATAGCAATAAACCAGAAGTACATGAAAATGTTATGTTCAATCTCCCTTCATCTTACTCATTTAAACTCATGGAAGTTCTTAGGAGTAACTCATGACATATATTGAAATTAAACAAACTTGACAGTTCTGAATTTTTTTTTCACTTCAGGGTTACAACATGATTTTTCTTTTTACTTTGCTCATAATTCTCAGAACAGTCAGGTATAATCCATACCTTTTAAGGTAAGGGTACACGTTGATTAGACGCCAGTACCACTAGTTACTCAGTAGAATTTACCATTCTGTTATAATTTTTGAACAGAGATAACTAAAGCACTTCATGACATAGGTTTTCTTCATTTCTTTGATGAAGAACATAGTTTCTCGATGCACTCAGCCATTACTCTGCCTATAGAGTTGGTGGATCATTATTTTGACATGGATGCCCTTTGATTTTACAGAAAACTTTTTTTTAAGAACAATACTTAGCCCACGTCTCTCAACCAAGTTTATCATGAATTTTAACCTTTCAGATTCTTAGAGACTTTACAAAACATATCATGTTAGATGTGGTTGAAGACTATTAAGTGTGAACTGCAGCCTTTTCATTGAGTTCAATCCTTAAACTCTTTGACTCATTTGACTTAAACCATCAATTTTTCATGGTATATCATAGAACTTTATATGAAAGATTCTTTGAATTTCAATAGCTTCAAAATAATGAACTGAAGATCAGATTGTCATTAATTCATGTGTTGGATACGGACTGAATAGATCTAGAGGGGGGGTGAATAGATCTTTCCCCCTTCTTTGAATTATAATGCAATAACCTCAAGCAAATGATTGATTTTGAGATTAATCCTGAAGTCAGATACGTTAGCAATTATAAGGAGCAACACACACCACAAGCACATCCACAAGACAGAAGGTTTTTAGGTGGTTCAGTCTCTTCCTGAGACTTACATCCACCCCTTGCTTAACTCAAGCAAGGCTTCACTATGAGAATCTCTGATCTCAACCAAAACACAGCTGACACACAGCTTGTACCTGCTGACACACAGCTTGACTCTGCTGCCTCACAGCTTGACAATAATTGTAATCAGAAATGAAAAGATGATAAGAACAGGTGATGAAAGACAGGACTGAATATTGACGTGTGTAGAAGAATAGGTGTTCAGCCTGGGACTTGATCACGCTTATGAAGAAGCCTAGACTCCCTGTTGATCTTCCAGTCAGTTGCCTTCGATTGTTCTGCTGCTGGAGATCGCACAGTCTTGAGCTAAGTCTTCCTTCTGCAGCAACGAGATTGCCTTTAACCTTTCTGCAGATTTTTGATTGGTGGAGAGCTCCTTCTTCCTCTTCTGTGTGTATCTTTCTTGGCTTCTATTCCGTGCTCTCTCTCTGCTTCCTTGTTCGTGATTAGTTGCCTTATATTCTTCATACAGCTCTTTTTATTTTCAAGAATAAAGTTCTTCCCGCTCAATTTTCAGATCGAGCGCCAATCTGCTAGAAAACAGGGATCGGTTTAAATCCAATCGTTAGAACGAGTTTGACCACTTCTAAGCAAGATTGTTTCCTTGATTCCCGTGCGGAAGCTTATCTCCTGAGCAGCCCAACAACCTGCAACAACCATCTGCAGGTTTTAAGGAACCAAAACAGAATTCGGTTAGAGTTCGGTTTTGGACGATATAAAAACCCGTGGTCGACCATGACACTGTCTCTGGTCGACAACGAGCTGTGTCCAGACGGCTGTTCCATTCTGGCTGACACCTGCGTTCCCCGTGGTCGACCACAGCCTTGTCGCTGGTCGACAAGGGGCAAATATCAGGTGGCCATTGGTTCTGTCTGATGTTCTGTCTTTTCCTGTGGTCGACCAGAGGTGGGGCTATGGTCGACATCCAAGGTGCTTCCAGAAGACAGATGACTTGATGCTTTTCTGGTTGAGTTCGTTGGTCGACCATAACTTCTTCAGTGGTCGACAAACAGTCTTTCACGCTTATACTGATTTGTTGATTCCACTTGGATTTCAGTGAACCTGAAATTTGCTTAACTTATAAGATTTGACTTGAAGTTCCAAATGTATATAAAAGCATATTTGTCATCATCAAATGGGCATTAATTCAATGCACTATCTTTACAAAAATAACCAAACCATTTGCTTTAAGAAACAAGATAGAACTTAGATTAGTCAAACATATCCTATTGTCATCATCAAAACCAAGGGATGCACAACATTCTCCCCCTTTTTGATGATGACAACCATGAGTCATTGTGACAAACAACAGACTATAAACTTCATTTGATATTGCATTCAAGGCTATCATAGCACAGATTTCATTCAGACAATTCGTTTGATGTGCCTTTCAAAAACTATAGCACTACTTACATGAGAGACTCAAAAAGGATAAAGACACTAAGGACACGTAGACAAAGTAAACTTGACATCTAGACACACATCTAGACACAACCAGACACACAATGACACATAAAGTCCTATCTCCCCCTTTGTCAACAGCAAAAAGAAGATCATAAAAAAAAACTAGGATAGTGAACCAACACGATGCAGAAAACGAGCGGTCAGGATTTAATCAGCATAACTCAAATTTTTGGAAGATATTAAAGTGTACTCCCTTTCTTTAATAGAACACTTATGGAACCTTTCCACCCTTATGCAAAGACCACCTTGTGACCAAATAGAGTGGGTATAGTGGTTCAATGAATTTGAAAGTATTGCACCAATATTCTTATCTTCACATGCTCCTCAAGCTTATAATATATTTCATGAGATAATTGGACTAACTATGCTAGCTGAACAGTGTTTTTAAGCCTTGTATTTGCATGCTAGTGCATTAGGTCAACCATTTTATCTGCCTTTGATAACTTTGGATTTTACTTTTTGAAATATTGAAGAGTTGTGGTCAGGTTTATCACATGCCTTTCTACACGAGAAGACACGCTTTTTACACGCCAGTCACCCCGGCTACTTAGCATGCCTAACCATTCCACTTTTAACTGGGAACTTCCTTTTATCCGTGAGGATATACGTTTATCAGACGCCAATATCCCCAGTTACTCAGTATTCCCAATTAATAATTTTGAGAGTGGCAGAGGTAGAATGAGTCTTCATGACATACATGTCTCCCACTTAATTTTTCAGCCAATTTTGCTTTGTGATAGAGAACAGTAGTTTCTCAGAACTCAGTCCATTGCTCTACCAAGAAGGCAGAATTATGGCGTATTCCATATACATTCATGCTATAGCAGCGGTTATTTTCACTGTCCAACACAGACACAGGTAGAGAAACAGTCTCATTACTAAAAACATAAGTTCTCAATAGTCTTGAGTCAGAGTCATAGTTATGGTTTGAATTTATTGCAGTAGTACAGGTCAAATTCTCATTACTACACTTAACCTTTACTCTCATTGATGACTTTGGTGATTTTCTTGTAAGATATGGTTAGGTTGTTCAATGATTTATTAAGGAATGAGTTTACACTTTTTACTCCCCCTCAATTTGTGAGTCCGTGCTGAAGATAGAAAGCAATAAGTTGGCCACAAAGAGATATAGAGACACAAGGAATAGGAAGTGTGAACAAGGATGAGTGAGTAAAGCAAAACTGAGCTCAGAGTCCAAAAAGTTCAGAAGATTTCCCACCAAAGCCAGCACC
The DNA here is from genome assembly GCA_022559845.1 of Amorphophallus konjac. Taxonomy (NCBI): domain Eukaryota; kingdom Viridiplantae; phylum Streptophyta; class Magnoliopsida; order Alismatales; family Araceae; genus Amorphophallus; species Amorphophallus konjac. Next base: position 233,871,563 of record CM040122.1, read on the forward strand.
CTGACTAGATCTAATTTCCCTTTTTCAGGTCCTTTGTCGACCATGGAGTGGCCTGTGGTCGACCTCTGTGCTGACACAGAACCTGCCTGTTAAGAAGACTGCGTTCTGACAAACCTGTTGTCGACCATTGGATCGCCTGTGGTCGACAGCTGCGAAGTCCCAGAGCTAACTATTTCCTGTCCTGATGCCTTGGTCGACCAGCGCCTTGTCTGTGGTCGACCACAGGAGGTAATCCGTAGAAAGACCAGGGTTCTGCAGAGCTTGCTGAAGTAGCACCCGACACAAGACTTCCAAGCTCAAAAACTTGACCAATACTAGAGACCTATAACTTAGACAGAAATGACAGAATCTATGCAGTGTACACAAGAATATGATTATTTCAAGAATTTTCAGGAGAAATTCTACAAATTCCTAACTCCCTTCTTAGAGTTGAAAATCTGTCATTGTTAAGGGGTTTTGTGAAAATGTCTGCCAGTTGTTTTTCAGTTTCTACAAAATGAAGCATGAAATTTCCTTTGGAGACCTCATCTCTTAGAAAGTGATGACGGATCTCAATGTGTTTTGTCCTAGAGTGTTGAATGGGGTTTTTAGACAAATTAATAGCACTAGTGTTGTCACAGAAAATAGGTGCACATCCAAGATCTACATTGTAGTCTTGGAGTTGATGTTTTATCCACAAAACCTGTGTACCACAGTTCCCTACTGCGACATACTCAGCCTCAGCAGTGGAGAGTGCCACAGAATGCTGTTTTTTAGAAGCCCATGATATTAAACATCCACCTAATATTTGACAATAACCACTAGTACTCTTCCTATCAATTTTGCAACCAGCATAATCAGCATCTGAATATGAAATCAAGTCTAGTTTGCAGTAAGTAGGATACCATAAACCCAATTCTTGGGTGCCGGCAATATATCGAAGGATACGCTTGACAGCCCCTAAATGTGATTCTCTAGGGCTAGACTGATATCTAGCACACATGCATACACTAAACTGAATATCTGGCCTTGAAGCAGTTAGATATAGCAGGGACCCGATCATACCTCTGTATTTCTTGGCATCTACCATGTTACCTTTTACATCAGCTTCCAATGTTGCATTTGTACCCATGGGTGACTCAATTGGTTTGCAGCTTTCCATGCCAAACTTCTTCAGCATCTCCTTTATGTACTTGGATTGATTTATGAAGTATCCTTCTCTACATTGTACGATCTGCAATCCAAGAAAAAACTGTAAATCACCCATTAAACTCATTTCAAACTCATTGGTCATTAGATTTGCAAATTCAGTACATAATGAAGCTTCAGTGGATCCAAACACAATATCATCCACATAGATTTGCACAATTAGTATATTCTTACCTTGGGTCTTGGAGAATAATGTTTGATCAATTTTACCTCTTGTGTAGCCCTTTTTGGTGAGGAATGAACTCAGTCTGTCGTACCATGCCCTAGGAGCCTGCTTTAAACCATACAAAGCCTTATGCAGTTTAAAGACATGATTAGGAAGATCATCATTTTCAAAACCAGGGGGTTGTTCCACAAAGACTTCTTCCTTTACAATGCCATTTAGAAAGGCACTTTTTACATCCATTTGCTGCAATTTAATTCCATGGGACGCCGCAAATGCTAACAATATCCTAATGGCTTCTAACCTTGCAACTGGAGCATATGATTCTTCAAAATCAACTCCAAATTCTTGGTTATACCCCTTAGCCACCAACCGAGCCTTGTTCCTCATAACAACTCCTTCTTCATTAAGCTTATTTTTATAAACCCATTTGGTTCCAATAACAGGATGAGATGAGGGTCTGGGAACAAGTTTCCAAACCTGATTTCTTTCAAATTGATTTAATTCTTCATGCATGGCATTTATCCAAGATTCATCTCTTAAAGCTTCCTCTACATTTTTAGGCTCAACTTGAGATACAAGGGCTAGCTGATCTAATTCATCAACTGTTTTAAGCTGAGATCTAGTTTTCCTCGGTTCATTAATTCCTCCAATGATGTTATCTAGAGGATGATCTCTGAGAAATCTCAGATTTTCAGAATTGTTACCTGGGCTGATCTCTCCTTCGGGTTGATCATTGGAATCACCTTGCTTTGGTTCTGCTTCAGTCTCCATTGGTTCCTCTTTGCCTTCCAGAAATTCCCCATCTTCATCTTTGCCTACCTGTCCAGTTTTGTCAAAGTCATTATTTTCATCAAATGTGATATGTGGGGATTCTTCAACTAGCTGATCTTTGGTGTTGTAGACTCTATAGGCTCTTGATCGGTCAGAGTATCCCAAGAAGATTCCTGGGTCACTCTTTGGTTCAAATTTGTCCAATGATCTCTTGTCATTGTTATGAATAAAACACCTTACACCGAAGATCCTAAAATGAGCTAGAGATGGCTTCTTACCTTTGAACACCTCATATGGAGTTTTCGCACTAGATGGTCTTACCATTGCCCTGTTTACAATATAACATGCTGTATTGACCGCCTCAGCCCAAAATCTTCTTGGAAGATTGGCTTCAACCAACAAGGTTCTGGCCATTTCAACAAGTGTGCGATTCCTTCTCTCCACCACTCCATTTTGCTCTGGCGTCCTTGGTGAGGAGAACCTGTGATTTATTCCTTTGTTCCTGCAGAATTCATCAAACTCTGAATTTTCAAATTCTCCCCCATGATCAGATATTATTGAACACACTTTGGACTTACCATCCTGCTTCATTCTTCTGTAAAAATCCTGAAATTCATGAAAGGCATCGTTTTTATGTGATAAAAACATTACCCAGGTAAATCTTGAAAAATCATCCACTAGAACAAAGCCATATCTTTTTCCACTAAGACTAGTAGTCCTTGTAGGACCAAATAAGTCCATGTGTACAAGTTCTAATGGCCTAGACGACTGATCTATAGTTCTATTTTTGAAAGATTTCCTTGTTTGTTTCCCTTGGGTACATGCTTCACACACTTTGACATTCTGTGCAAAAGAGATTTCAGGTAATCCAGAAACCATTTTATTCTTAACCAATTTGTGCAGCACCCTGTAGCTAACATGCCCTAGCCTTCGGTGCCACAACCAAGTCAGGTCTTCCTTCTTGGCGGTGAGGCACAAGTTGGAGTGGGCTGGATCATCCAAGTCTATCATGTAGACATTATTTACTCTCTTGCCCATAAACTTAACTTTATCCGAATTTGGTTCAAGAATTTTACAAATCTTAGAATCAAAGACTACTTGATGGCCTTTGTCGCATAGCTGACTGATGCTTAGAAGATTATATTCCAGGCCATCCACTAGCAGTACATCTTCAATGCAATTTGTAGATGTCTTACCTACCTTACCTTTCCCAATGATCTTGCCTTTGTTATTTCCTCCAAATGTCACATGTCCTCCATCTTTTGAGTTTAGCTCGGAGAATTTTGCCTTGTCTCCTGTCATATGTCTTGAGCAGCCACTATCTAAGTACCACTTGTTGTGTATAGCTGCCAGACACACCTGCATCACAAGTTACACAGAAACTTTTGGACCCCAATGGTACCCGGGTCCAAGATAGCTTGTGAAATCATGAAACTGCTGTAGCAGCCCCTTGGGAACCCAAATCTTATTGGAACAGATTAATTTTTTATTGCTTAAATTGTTCAGGTTAGGTGGCTTTGGATTAGTTGATTTTCTATTCTGAAACCACATTTTTGGGTTCCAATTTCCATTCTTTTTCAGCTGGTTAACCCTGTGAGTTTTGTTTGCGGGTCTGTTCATGGTCGACATCGGAGGGGTCTGTTGTCGACCAGCATGTTTCCCGACACCTGGTTTTACAGGTTTGTATTCGTTAATATTATTTGAAGTTTTATCTGTCTGATTTCTTTTGTAAATTTGCTGATTCTGCCTTATGTGGCCATTATTATTAGAGTGATTTGGATTTGTCCCTTTTCCTTCAGATTTCCTCTCTTTTGGATTGACATTAATCTGGTTAGAGGAGCTGGCTTCATTATTTCTTTCGTCTTGATACAAATTTATCAAGGGGCCTTTTCCTTTAGGTCCACCAAGTTTACTTTGAGTTCTTATTTGAAATTCTTTCTTAGCTGTTGGATTATACCCTAACCCTTCTTTTTGAAAGTTTACTTTTATTCCTAAGACGGCATTTAAGTTGTCTTGGCCCTTGGTCATTTTTTCCAAAGCTTCCTGTTTATCTTCCAATTCACCTTGGATTCTTTCTATCTCTTTTAGAAGCTTACTGTTTTCTTCCTTAATGGAGTTGTTCTTTTCTTCAGTTTGCTTTGTTTTCTGTTCGCATTCCTGAGCTCTTAGTTTTAACTCATCAATGTCGTTTTTTAGCATTTCATTCTCTTCGGACATTCTCTTGTGATTTTCTTCATCTAAGTCCATTTGATTCAGCTTGTTTTTCAGTGACTGGATTTCCATTTCTAGTTCAGTTTTGTTTTCTATTGAATTGCTGTCTTTATTCAGTTGACTGATCTTCTTCTTCAAATGTTTATTTTCCTTTCTTATTCTTTCATAAGTATCAAGCAATTCTGAATATACTGCTTCCCAATCCGAACTAGAGAAGTCTTGAAATGGGGAACTTACCTCAAGATCACTGTTGTCTCCCTTGGCCATCAGACAGAGCTTTCCTTCTTCTTCCTCGGAAGTTGTTTCCTCTTCACTGCTCTCTTCCTCCTCACTCCAAGTGCTAATCATCGCCTTGGGTTTCTTGCCTTTCCACTTGAAGCTTGATTTCTTAGGAGCTTCTGGACATTCAGCCTTCATATGTCCAGGCTGCCTGCAATTGTAGCAAATGAGTTTGTTAGAAGGAGCCTTATGTTTATCAGATTTAAACTGGGATGACTTCCTTACCATGCCCTTTGGATTTCTGAATCCTTTACCTTCCTTCCGTAGGAATTTTTTAAATTTTCTTGTAAGCATGGCTAGCTCACCAGATTCTTCACCTGAGCTAGATGAGTCATCATTGTCAGACACCTCAGAGGTGCTTGTTTTAGTCTTTAGGGCAAGTTGCTTCTTTTTCTTGCCCTCATCTTCCTTTCTCTTCAGATTGACCTCATAGGCCATCAGGGATCCTACTAACTCATCCACTGTCATTGTTGTGAGATCCTTTGAGTCCTCAATGACTGTGGCCTTGGTATGCCACATCGATGTGAGAGACCTTAAAATCTTCCTCACTAATTCCTGCTCTTTGTATGTCTTCCCTAAGCTCTTCAAGCCATTAGTCAGTTGTACTAATCTGGCATACATCTCAGAAATACTTTCATCATTTTTCATCCTAAACATTTCATATTCTGAGACTAGCATATTTGCTTTTGTCTCTCTTACCTCGGAAGTACCTTCGTAGATTACCTTTAGACGATCCCACATTTCTTTGGCTGTTGCGCATTGGGAAACTCTTGAGAATTCTGTGGGGTGTAGTGAGCACTGCATCACGTTCATGGCTCCCCAGTTGACAGTTGATTTCCTGACCTGTTCTCTGGTCCAGGTTTCTTCATCTTCCGGTAGCTCAAAAGGTCCGCAGCTCACTACCCTCCACATCTCGTGGTCTTGCGCACGTAAGAACACCTGCATACGATTTTTCCAATAAGAATAATCAGTTCCATCAAAATATGGAGGTCTAGTTACAGAGTGCCCCTCAGCTATGAGGCTTTTAGAATTCAGTCCGCCCGGTCTCTCCTGGTTGTTAGACCACATATCTGGAGAACCAGGCTCTGATACCACGTGTTGGATACGGACTGAATAGATCTAGAGGGGGGGTGAATAGATCTTTCCCCCTTCTTTGAATTATAATGTAATAACCTCAAGCAAATGATTGATTTTGAGATTAATCCTGAAGTCAGATACGTTAGCAATTATAAGGAGCAACACACACCACAAGCACATCCACAAGACAGAAGGTTTTTAGGTGGTTCAGTCTCTTCCTGAGACTTACATCCACCCCTTGCTTAACTCAAGCAAGGCTTCACTATGAGAATCTCTGATCTCAACCAAAACACAGCTGACACACAGCTTGTACCTGCTGACACACAGCTTGACTCTGCTGCCTCACAGCTTGACAATAATTGTAATCAGAAATGAAAAGATGATAAGAACAGGTGATGAAAGACAGGACTGAATATTGACGTGTGTAGAAGAATAGGTGTTCAGCCTGGGACTTGATCACGCTTATGAAGAAGCCTAGACTCCCTGTTGATCTTCCAGTCAGTTGCCTTCGATTGTTCTGCTGCTGGAGATCGCACAGTCTTGAGCTAAGTCTTCCTTCTGCAGCAACGAGATTGCCTTTAACCTTTCTGCAGATTTTTGATTGGTGGAGAGCTCCTTCTTCCTCTTCTGTGTGTATCTTTCTTGGCTTCTATTCCGTGCTCTCTCTCTGCTTCCTTGTTCGTGATTAGTTGCCTTATATTCTTCATACAGCTCTTTTTATTTTCAAGAATAAAGTTCTTCCCGCTCAATTTTCAGATCGAGCGCCAATCTGCTAGAAAACAGGGATCGGTTTAAATCCAATCGTTAGAACGAGTTTGACCACTTCTAAGCAAGATTGTTTCCTTGATTCCCGTGCGGAAGCTTATCTCCTGAGCAGCCCAACAACCTGCAACAACCATCTGCAGGTTTTAAGGAACCAAAACAGAATTCGGTTAGAGTTCGGTTTTGGACGATATAAAAACCCGTGGTCGACCATGACACTGTCTCTGGTCGACAACGAGCTGTGTCCAGACGGCTGTTCCATTCTGGCTGACACCTGCGTTCCCCGTGGTCGACCACAGCCTTGTCGCTGGTCGACAAGGGGCAAATATCAGGTGGCCATTGGTTCTGTCTGATGTTCTGTCTTTTCCTGTGGTCGACCAGAGGTGGGGCTATGGTCGACATCCAAGGTGCTTCCAGAAGACAGATGACTTGATGCTTTTCTGGTTGAGTTCGTTGGTCGACCATAACTTCTTCAGTGGTCGACAAACAGTCTTTCACGCTTATACTGATTTGTTGATTCCACTTGGATTTCAGTGAACCTGAAATTTGCTTAACTTATAAGATTTGACTTGAAGTTCCAAATGTATATAAAAGCATATTTGTCATCATCAAATGGGCATTAATTCAATGCACTATCTTTACAAAAATAACCAAACCATTTGCTTTAAGAAACAAGATAGAACTTAGATTAGTCAAACATATCCTATTGTCATCATCAAAACCAAGGGATGCACAACATCATGTTCAGAAGGAAGTACAGGATTTGCAAGACATTTCAGTGAGGAAGAAATTAATGCCAAGTGTCAAGGAGTCAAGTGAGATAAACGGGTAAATACACTGACCCAACTGAGATCATTTAACTCAAGAGTAGTGAAACTTCTGGTTGACTGAAACAAGTCAGAATAGGAATCAAAAAATATAGGAAGTAATAGACAGAACTTATGCAAAAAGGTGTCGACTTTGGGAGTCGACATTCTTCAAGAGACACTCACATCTGCCTATATGCATTAACTTGAACCTGATCTAACTCAACCTTTGAACATCCTATCATAAACTCCTCCTATTAATATGCAAGACAATGAGATGGACACAAAATATTTTTGGCATTAACTCCCCTTGTCTATGTGCACTTCTACTGGACACAACATTTAAAGCACATGAAATTTTTTGACTAACATGACTACAGATAATGGGGTGCAAGACCAAGACATACTCTTGACCCAAGGTACTTGGCGGAGGACTAGCCTCTACACATAGTATGGGTTTCCAGATAGAAGAGATATGCCCTTCTCCCAACGTACAATTTGATATACCTTTGGGATCAAGAGAGACTTTATGCAATGCAATGTATGCAATAGCATCCTCATTGTACTTCTACCAGCAACATGATAAGAAAAACATAGAATATTTATTCCATGTGAGAACACTCAAGCAGTCAGTTATTATGCTAAAATTTACATAAACCTAGCTCTCTTCTTAAGAATTTAAATCTTTCATTGCCAAGAGGTTTAGTAAATATATCAGCAATCTATTTTTTTGATTCTAAAAAATTCAGTTCAATTTCATTCTTACTTACTTCATCTCTCGAGAAATGATGTTTTATCTTAATGTGCTTAGTCCGGGAATGATGAACAGGATTCTTAGTCAAGGATATAGCACTAGTATTGTCACGAAGAATAGGAATACATCCAAGTTTAATGTGATAGTCAATGAGCTACTGTTTGATCCAGAGAACCTGGGCTACACAATTTCCTGCTGCAACATACTCAGCTTCAGTAGTGGAAAGAGCAACAGTGTGTTGCTTCTTAGATGCCCAAGACACTAGACAATCACCTAGGTATTGACAATACTCACTAGTGCTTTTTCTATCTATTCTACACCCTGCATAGTCTGCATCAGTGTAAGCTACCAGTTCAAACTCACACCTAGCAGGATACCATAGACCTAAGTCAAGGGTGTCAGATAGATATCTCAAAATCCTTTTCTCTGCACTCATGTGTGATTCTCTAGGACTAGCCTGAAATCTAGCACATAAACATACAAAGAATTGAATATCTGGTCGAGATGGAGTAAGATAAAGAAAGGATCCAATCATACCTCTATATACCTTGGAATCAACCAATTTACCTTCTAGGTCAGCATCAAGACTAGTTGATGTACCCATTGGTGCAGTGATGGCCTTAAGGTTTTTCAGCTTGTACTTCTTCAACAGATCCCTGATATATTTTGCCTGAGTGATGAAGCTTCCCTCTGATGTTTGGAAAATCTGTAAATCAAGGAAAAACTTCAGTTCTCCCATTAAACTCATTTCCAATTCATGAGTCATTAAATTTGAGAATTCCTCACACATGGATGGTTTAGTTGACCCAAACACTATGTCATCTACATAGATCTGAACAACAAGAATATCCTTGTTATCTACCTTAGTAAATAGAGTTTGGTCATCCTCACCTCTTGAAAAACTTTTACCTATGAGGAAAGAGCTTAATCTGTCGTACCAAGCTCTGGGAGCTTGCTTCAGTCCATACAATGCCTTATCAAGCTTGTACACATGATCAAAAAAGTCAATACATTCATAACCAAGGAGTTATTTGACAAAAACATCTTCTTTTATTAGACCATTTAAGAATGCAGATTTAACATCCATCTGCTGAAGTTTTATTCCTAGGCTACAAGCAAATGCAAGAAGAATTCTAATGACTTCTAGCCTAGCTACAGGGGCAAAGGATTCTTCAAAATCTACCCCAAATTCCTGATTGTACCCTTGTGCCACTAGCCTAGCCTTATTTCTAACAATTTTTCCTTGTTCATCAATTTTATTCCTGAAAACCCATTTTGTGCCTATTATGGAGCCATGTGCAGGTTTAGGAACTAAGTCCCATACTTTGTTCCTTTCAAACTGATTAAGTTCATCATGCATTGCATTTATCTAATGTTCATCTTTTAAGGCACTTTCAATATTTTTGGGTTCTATTTATGAGACTAGAGCAAAAGAATTAAGTTCATTTTCAATTCTGAAATGAGACCTAGTCTTAGGGGGTTCCTGTAGATTACCAATAACATTTTCTAATGGGTGATCTCTGAGCACTCTAATATTGGTAAGCTGATTACCTGAATTGACATTTACCTTCCCTTGAACTCCTGGTTCTTCAGTCTCACCTTCATCTGCTTGTTCTGCATTCTGCTCTTCTTTATTTTCCAAATTTATCCATCATCTTTGTTCCTGCAAAAATCAGTTTCAGATTTATTAGATATTTCATCAAACACAACGTGTAGTGATTCTTCGACAGTTTGAGATTTAATATTATAGATCCTATAGGCTCTAGAAATCTCAGAATACCCCCGAAAAATTCCTGGTTCACTTTCGGCCTCAAACTTATCAAGATCCCTCTTTGAATTGACATGAATAAAACATTTTGATCTGAAGACTCAGAAATGGGCCAGTGAGGGTTTCTTACCTTTGAAGATTTCATATGGAGTCATCTGAGTGGAAGGTCTTACCAAAGCCCTGTTGATAATGTAATAGGAGGTGTTCACAGCTTCAGCCCAAAATCTTCTAGGTAATTTACTTTCCACCAGCATTGTCCGGGCCATCTCCACTAGAGTCATATTTCTTTCAACCACTCCATTCTGTTCTGGAGTTCTTGGTGAAGAAAATCTGTGGGTTATCCCATTATTTTTGCAAAAATCATCAAACTGTGAGTTCTCAAACTCACAACCATGATCTGACAAAATGTTGGATATGGAATACTTACCATCTTGATTTATTTTGTAGACAAATTCTTGAAATTCACTGAAAGCATCATTTTTGTGAATCAAAAAGAATACCCAGGTATACCTAGTGAAGTCATCTACAATAACAAATCCATATCTTCTACCAGTTAAACTAGCTGATCTAGTAGGTCCAAACAGATCCATATGCATCAGCTCAAAAGGTTTAGAAGACATGTTTTCTATTCTAGACTTGAATGACTTCCTAGTCTACTTTCCTTGAGTACATGCTTCACATATTTTATTGTTCTTTTTAAATGATATTTCAGGTAAACCTTTGACCATGCTAAATTTATTCAGTCTATGCAATATTTTATAACTAGCATGACCTAACCTGCGATGGCAAAGCCAGGCTAAATCCTCGTTATTTACAGAGAGACATAGATTAATATGTGCATCATCATCTAAATCAACCATATAAATGTTATTGACTCTTTTCCCAATGAATTTTACATTTTATGAATTAGGTTCAATAATGGTGCATGAATGTGAGTCAAAAATAACTTTATGACCCTTATCACACAGTTGACTAATGCTAAGAAGATTATAAGCAAGACCTTCAACATATAAAACATCTTCAATGCTGCATGAAAGAGACTTACCAACCTTACTTGACCCTATGATTTTGCCCTTAGTATTACCACCAAAGGTAACATGACCAGCATCCTTTTCTACTTGTAACGCCCCAAGATCCGATCTTCAATTTATGGACATTTTTTTTCTTTATCGGACCCTAAAGAATTACTTCGTACGTATCACGGAAGCACAATATATAAACATGCATACATTTGCATGAAAGAGAGAGAAAGAGAAACCACAAGTACACGAAATGTAATAACATCTCAGCCATTCATAATTTCAAAGAAGAGTACATGTCCATTGTTCCAAAATAACAAGAGTCCATATAGGCACCACCCCATAACCATACATATGAGAGAGACATTCGTCCATAACATACCCAGACAAACTATGAACTAGCACTACTCCTCAGCTGCAGCCTCCTCCTCAACCTCCTTCTCTATGTCTCCTGAAAACGTGTGTCACAAAGGGGTGAGTGTGACGCTCAGTAGGCAGCCTAAATAAACCGGGGTTAACTCGCATCTATATAACCATTTTATAAACATAATTCAGATGTTAATGATAGCATAATCCATTCATTATCATCTACTTAAAATAACTCATATGAGGAAAATACATATTCTTTAACTAACATATAAGGTACCCATGCATGCGTTAAAACCACAGTGAATGAGCAGTTTACATATTATCACCTTTTCTCATTTTCACATTTTCACAATTCTGTTATTCTTAGAAATAAATAGCTACCACAACACAGGTGACCCCCCACACACACACAAACGAATGAACGAACGAAAGAGTATTACACAAACCCGAGAGCGAACTCCCACCTAGACTCTTGTGGCCCACCGCGAACTATGGCGTTACGTATCGTCGTCCTACAGAATGAGCGGAGTCATCAGATTTCACCTAGATTCCTGTGGCCCACAGCAAACGGTGGCGTTATGTATCGTTGTCCCACAGAACGGACCAGCCGAAACAATAGGTTTTGACCAGGGCGTTACGCACTGCCATCCCCTGGGATTTTTTACTTCCGCGACGTTACGTATCGCTGTCCTGCAGAAAGGGCCATCCCACAGAGGGACTGAAGTCCTATCTCACAGAATGCTGTTGTTCCCACTCATAACATTCACATTGTATTCACATTCATACTCATTTTACAAATACTAGTATGATACTTTATCATAACATGCATGCTTCCAATAGTTTAAGTGGGCTAAACATATTTATATGCTGACTGGTGCGGAACAGTTCATGATCAGGTTATTATATAAAAAGAATAGGTTTATCCTTCTAGGCTACACATGCACAAAAAATGATTTATATCTGAAAGTATAGAATTTTTATGAGCATGAAATTTTTACTGTGGGTTACTAACTTAGCCTTCTGCCGTTTTCTAATTTTTCAGATTTTTCTGAATTAAAATGACCTCCCAAAACTCTCCTTTTCTAAGTTTCTGGAAATTGGACAGACACACAGGTGCACCGACCTTACCTAAGTCTGTGCAGCACGTGCACCGACCTTACCTATGCATGGACAAAGACTGCACTGACCTTAGTCATGCTTGGGCCAAACATGCACTGACCTACTTGTAGGCGCCCGGGAGATGCCATCGTGCGTTTGTTGTTGTTTGGTGTTTTAAAGTGGGGGGGATGTTGTTGGTGGAACGTATGGATGGACGTATCTTGAGTGCCTATAGAGGAACAAGAAAAGAACGTTAGAACGTGATCGCCAACGGTGTTTACCTGAACCTCACAGGGATGATGATCGCGGGGAGATGATCCAGATGGGGAGATGATGGGTTCCCTTCTTCCTCGTCCTCGACCGACCAAGGGCAAGGAGCCCTGCTTGTCCCTTGTGCTGAAGTCCTGCAACGTAGCTCAAAAGAAAAGAAAACAACAAACCATTAGTAAATAGGTGAGAGTAGTATCTACTCTAATGTAATGAATGAAATGGGAATGATGGTGGCAATTTTACCTGGGGGTGGTGGGAAGGAGGGATGGCCGAGAATTTTGACCACCCACCTCCCCTTTGTTTTTAGGAAGAAACCTCTTAAGTTTAGGAGCTAAAGGACGCTATATGCAATGCTACGTACTTACCTGGAAGCTGTGATGCAAGTAGAGAGTAGGAGCTATGGAGTTCAAACCGAAGCAAAGGAAGTAGGAGGAAGACGGCCGGCATGGTTCTCCTCTGATGTCCAATTCCTCCGAGTTTCCTCCTTGGATTCTACCTCGATCCTCCCTCTGAGAATCAGCCTCCGTCCTCCCCTCTCACACTGAAGAGAGACGGTTTTGTGTATCCAACATTGAGTTTCAAAATCGTGGGGAAGATCGTGCAGAATGAGAGGAAAGAACGTGCCCATGGGCTGGGCCACGTTCTCTGACTCGGTAAACGGAGGAAGGTGGCCAAACTTTTGGCCACCTTCAGGAGGAGGGCGGCCAGGAGGCTGGCCACCCACCTGGGGAGGGCGGCCATCGCCCTGGTCACCCAGGATTGGGGGCGGCCAAGCCTTTGGCCGCCCAGTTCATGCTCCTTGGGCCCCTAAGTGGGTGAGGCCCAATAGCTAAAAGGCTAGGGGCTGGGCTTAAAAACACAAACACCGGTAAAACGAGTACAACAATTAAGCGTCATTCACACAAATGTCCATTGGGGATTCGCGGCATGTCCAAAATTAGGCGTCTACAAATGCCCCTCCGGAACGCCCGTTTTGCAAGGGAGCCCGGCGGACTGATAAATGGGTGTTTCGGCAAAGAAACAAGCCTAATGAGGGCAACACGCTCAAGGAGATTCTTGAGTAGAAAACAAGCTTCACGCAGGGTCGCATGAGCATCAAGTAATCAAGTAAGTCATTGGCAAAGGTAAGGAAGGACGATTAAGAGGCTTGTATCTACGGTGACGTGGGGCCCCCTAGCATGGCACCGTGCAAGACTTGAGGGGACGATCGCATCCGATGCTCAAGGAGATACAAGACCTAAACAAAGTCAAGTAAAAAGATCAGGATATGGGAATACAATGACTCGTTGAATCGCGAGATACTCAGAACGGCCTTGTATAAAACATATTTTCTGTTGGTCAAATCGGAGTGGAATCACATAGACTTATTCGTGCAAATTTGGCAAAAATCGAGGGACCCAGAAAACCAGATGCGGGGACCAGAGGACCATGGGTTGGTCAGATCAACGTGGCCTCCCTTCTTTATGTCACGGCTTCCAGATGAAATGTATGCATTTTTATTTTTTTCTACATATATCTTTTTTTTTATTTTCTTTCAAATGAGGCTAAAAAGACCTGTATGATGCACGTTGGGTTTTAAAGTAAAAAACCTATCTAATGCAAAGTCGGAGGATTTGTTTGCATACCTCAGAACTAATCGGTCAAGAGTTCGAGAAGTCTGTCATCCCGTGCTTGGCGACAGACGTGGTCCGGATCCCGATGGGGGTCCATCGTTGCACATTGCACTTAAGCATAGTCGAGAATCCGGGAAGTTCGTCATCCCGTGTTAGGGAGCAGGCGGCCATCGAATAGCTTAAGGAGTATAAACTCTTCACGATTTTTTTTAGAGAGGAACTCAAAGTTTAAACGCCCGAAGCTATTAGCCTCCAGCATTCTACCTATGATGCAAGGTAACAAGGCCTTAGCGCCTTCTGGTCCCATAGATGTGGAGACCTGCAGCTGCGTTAACACACGTCAGTAAAGTTCATCAATGATAATAGGGATAGAACAACAAACAAATTTCATTTAATGAACCATTAAACTATCATGGCAAACCATATATAATCAGTTAATCTTGGCTTCACAAGGAAGGGGACGAGGGTGGCCAGACCTGTGGCTACCTTAAGGTCTAGGCGGCCAGACCTGTGGTCGCCCAGGCCAGGGGTGGGCGGCCATCGCTTTGGCCGCCCTCCTGCTCTTATCCCAAACCGTAAGAGTTCGAGCCAGCTAGGACTCTCAGCCTATAAGGACTACGGGGCAAGGTTCTACTCCCTGTGTGATCAAAGAATTGAACAAAGGGAGTACTTCTAAAGAGGGAAAAGGCAATGGCATCTTCTTCTACCCCATCAGCAGACCACGAGCTTGGTGTTCTCTCTGACGTGCCCAGTCACTTAAGCAATCTTGTGAAGCAGGGCAAGGTATGGCATGTGTGCAAACTATTTTTGTTGTTTTAGTTTTCTTCTTTTTTTGGTTCTTTGTTTTGGATTTTTCTTGATAGGATCTGGTATGTTTATTGATTGATTTTCTCTTCTCTTTTCTACCTTCTAAATGATGTAGCTTGTGCCTACTTTTCCTGGGGCAAGGCATGCCCGTCGCTACGGCTGGCTTCATGATTTGATGGATGCAATTACCCCCGCCATGAGGGTATTCATGCACCAGTCGCACCTGATCCGACTGGTCCTCATGGCAAAGCGCTTCAACAACATGCGGTGGAATTGGGAATCACTAGCGGCATTGATCGAGCTGTGGCATCCAGATACGCACACCTTCATCTTCCTTGAGTTCGAGGCCTCGATGCTGGTAGAGGAACTGGAGTTTATTTTCCAGTGGGGTGACTTGGAGGTGGGCGAGCTGATCGACCTTCCTCCCTGGGATGAGATCCTAGCAAAAATTGTGCGAGACAAGCGTGAGGTTCGCCGGATGACGGACCAACGAGGGATCCTAGTCGACCGCCTAGCAGGATGGGTTATGGGCCATATGAAAGCTAAGTTAGTGGAACCAGATTGACTGATGTGCAGCATGACATTGTGTCTAGGCAGGGCGTTACTCTTTCCTACGTCAGGTAACGTGCTGAGGTGGGAGTATGTGGGGCCCCTTACTCTTCTGAGGACAGGACATTCTCTTTCTCGGGCTGTGATGCCTCATGTGTACTATGGGCTCACTCAGATGAGCCTAGGTGGCAGCGCCATGCGGAGTTTATACCTTCTATAGCTATGGATGGAAGTCCACTTGGGCTTTGATTTTGACAGCGAAGCGACCACTACTTCCAGGATCTTTGAGAAGAGCGCCATCTACCCTGCGAGGGCTATCTTTTGTCCTGAAGATCAGGTGATATGCAAGACGACATTACTGAAGACCAGAGATGAATGACATGACTACCTGAATTTCCTGCCTGAGGATGATTTTATGTTCGTGCCGATGATGTATCGACATGAGGAATTTAAAGTGCGTGGATCGTCAGAGCAAGAATTATGGCTTGTGGGGGCCGAGGACTTGGTGTAGTACCAGGGGCACCGCTGTCACCGCCAGGTGGGATTACCCAGACGGATCCCTTGTGTAGCTTCAAAAGGAGGATTGATTGCAAGGCACCTTCTGGGGACCGACGCGGATCGACGGTGACTAGGCAGGATCGAGAAGGCGTGGAGACGCCATGCCGCCACGGTGAAGGCCAAAGTGGACTTAGAGGAGGACAAAGATGAATTGAGGTGCTATGTGGGTTACCTACAAAGATTTAGGTCGGCCGTGAATGAATTTTTCATGAGGAGGCGTACCTGATTGGAGTTGGTTCAGCATTTTCTTTATGGTTATTGAAGAGGGGCTATCTCGCACTGCTCCTGAGTGGGGAAGAGGAAGACCACGTACACTTGAAGTGCGAACTGCAAGAAGGGAAATGAGTCAGAGGTGCCCAGGGATAGATCCTCGGGGAAGACCCTCCGATGCTTAAGTTAGCAAAGTAGTAGAGCTATGATGCGAAGGGAAGATCTAGGAGGAAGGTGGGAGCGTGAGATCCCTCTCCACCAAAAGGTGAAGTGGTTCCTGCTAAGGGTTTTTGGCTCTTGCCTGGCTTACCTCTTGTAGTGGGGCTTTTCCAGTTTAAATAGTGGTTCCTTGTGCGACTGATCCCTATAAGCGTAGGAGTCTCAGGGGGGATACGTCCTTCATGCGGGCTCCTTTATACCACGCGGACTCTTGGTCTCCCATATCCTCTTGAGCTTCCTGCCATTAAGGGATTCGCAACGGCCGTACTAATAAGATTTCATCAGTGAGCTCGAGCGATAGGCACTTTCCCAGGAGTGGTCTCCCGAGTGATGAGTGCATGGTCGGGATAGGGAATAGGGGGCTCCGGGAGAGCTTTCCCGATCGATCTGATGCTCAGACTTCCCAACCCGAAGGTCGCCTAGGAAGCGCTTGTACCGAGTGAGTTTTTGGGATTTATACTAAGTGAGCCCGGGGGCTACCACTTTAAGGAGTTAGGCCTCATTCGGTCTGGTTGGACCTCTTTTGGCCTCTTCGTACGGGCGATGAGATTTCCCCTCTCCACTTGTCCCCCTCCTACTCCTGAGCCAGAATTTAGGCTCAGACGAGTAGCATTTGGGCTGGACTTTTTGTGGCTCTGGTTGGGTAGATATTTCTCTCTGGTAGGGGCCACATGATGCGACTTGCCTTGAAAATGTGCCCGTCATGATGAATAAGAGAAGGCCCCTCCTCGGGAGATCGGATTGCTGCGCCGCCTCCAGTTTAAGCATTGCGCATTTTTGCGTCCCTTTATCTCCGGGGTTTAGGGTTTTGCCTCTCTTTCGTAGTTACATTTTGAGGGGGGCTCCTGTGCCGTGAGATTAGTGATAAGTGTCCATTTCTTATGATAATTTATTGCATCTACACCATTTTATGTGCATATAATTAGGCAATTATGCATATTTCATAGTTAACCTCAACTCCGCATTTAAATTGGAGCTTTCACGCAAATTGATTAATTCGATTATCTTATTTAATAATAAATTAAAGTTGAGGGCCATGAGCATTAATTCTCCATTGCATAATTATGAGCATTTGATATTTATGTGCACATTGTGGTAATTTTTATGGACTAAAGTGTAATTATGTGTGTGTAGGACACCGAAGGTAATTACAAAAGAAGCCGGGGGCAAAACTGTTACCACTACTTTGACCAAGTCAAAGCACATATTTTGATTGGAGGGAAAAGAAATTTTAAAAGTTTGAAATTGAGGAAAAGAAACACATATTTCGGTTGGAGGGAAAATTGAATTCAAAGTTTGAAATAAAGGAGAGACATGATGAGCCTTGGGAAAGGGGGTGCCCAAAGTCCAAGAAAGGGGATGCCCACCTACTTTTCCTCTTCCCCATGCATCATATTCCACTTAAATCTCAGCCATCCATCTCCTTTTGATACAATCTTCACCCTTCATCTACCCAACTTTCCCTATAAATAGCCCATGACAAGGAGGAGAAATAGAGTTCTTCTTTTGGTAATTTTTCACTCTTTCTCTCCCTCTCATATCTTTTAGTTCACCAAGTTCGCCCTTTTCTGTCCATCTTCTCCTCTTGTTGTCTTCATGAAAGTTCTTTATTTTTACGTTCTCTACAACTTCTTCTTCTGCATCATCTTCTAATTTCTTCTGATTTTTGAGGTATTTTTTGTTTTTCACTGTGATGTCCTGTTCATCTGCGAACCAGTGTTTCTCTCTGTTCTTTCCCTTAGTTCTCTCCCTTCTAGTCATTTTAGTCTCTTACTATCTTCATGAAAGTTCTTTGGTTTTACGTTTTCTACAACTTCTTATTCTATATCATCTTCTAATTCTTTCTTGTTTGAAAGTTATCTCCCATTTTTTAACTTGTTGTCCTGTGATTTCACTGTTCATCAGAGGTTCTAGCTTCTGTTATTCTTCAGTTTGGAAGCCCTTACCCTCTTTATTTCTCTCTGAGTTCTTCATTAAAGTTCTTTATCTCTTGTAGATCTAGATTTTCTTCTTCTATCACTTCCTCCAATTCTTCTTAGTTTATGAGTTATATTTATTTTCCCACTGTTTCACTCTCTCATCTTCTTCCTTCTTCATCTCCACACAAACCCTTCCGCATTCCTCTCTTTATTTCTCTTTAAAGTTTATCCTCCACAACTCTCGTTTCATGGCGGTGTGCACATCAAGACGGGTGACGTTACAAGGCTCGTGACGTGGATGACGACGGCTTCTTCATCCATCACTTTCCACGGTGATCTCTTTCAAGGCAGAGCGATCCTCTCCAAGGCTCGGCGAGGAGGAGACGACGGCATCATCACCATTGCTACTACTATCTTCACATCCCATGCCCCTCTTTTTGTTATTACTTTTGTGTTATGATACTTCATTGTAATCTTGTCACATTTTTATTGTAAGCTTGTCTTGCACTTCATGTACCATTTCTTTTAAGTTAATGAAGAGAGTTGTTCTTTTGATCTAGTTCTTGATCTTCTTCCATCTCTACCCCCTTCTTCTATCTCTTCTTTTCACTTCATGCAATTAATTTCTATAGCATAGGCGCATAATCATAGGTGTTTTTAATTAAGTGTTTAGTTTGTTCTTCATTTCACTATTTTCTTTAAGTAAAGTAAAATCACAAGTGTTTTTCTAAAAGGTTACAAGATTTTTAACTTTAAAAATCTCTTCTTCCCTGTGGATTCGACCCTTCTCGCCACCATATTACGTCTCTCTTTCATCTAGTGCGAGTTGGAATTTTTTAGATTGATGCGCGTGTTTTAAACGATGAGCTTTCGCATGATCAATTTTTGGCGCCGTTGCCGGGGAAGAATGATGATTTTTGATTTAAGAACTTTGTTTTCCTTGTGTATATAGTATACTAATAAAGCTCTCTTTTCTTTTTTTTTTACAAGATAAAAAAAAATCAAAAAGAATCAGAGGTAAGTTCGCATTTCTTTCTTTCATCTTTTGATTTTGTCATTTATTTCAAAAAAAAAAAAAGAGAACGAGGGATTGCGCTTCAAGTAAGTGTCCTAACTCCTCTCATTTTGTGTTATTTCCTTAATATTTTTGCATATTGTGGTTAGATAGGTGCACTAAATAAAAAAAAACTCTTCACTTGAACCCAATAAAAAATCCTCATTCCAAGAGTAGAAATCACACTTTCATGCTCTAAGTCATGCATCATTTAGGATAGAAGTTTTTTTTCCTTGTTGTTTAACTTTGGTCATTGCATTTTGGAGATTGCGAGGGGCAAGGTGAGTTCTTTTCTAAATCACATGCTCATGCATACTTGCATAGAACCCCTTGTTTGAGCTTGGTTTGTTGCATATCATTCTAAAATATTCTAAGGGCAACACCCATAAGCAAGATAAGGTGGGGATTTCATCACCCTTCCTTAGCCCACAAACCACAAATTTCTTCATCTTTGCATCACCTAGACCCTAAATAAAATTCAATAGACGTTGACCCTAGGTTCACACTGTGGTTCTTGTGTTATTTGGGTTTACCCTCTTGTGAAAATCGGTGCCTAAGGTAAGACGGTCGGACGGCAAACGCCTTAAGCGGGCTAGTGGTTTGTAATTAGGTCCCTACGAAAGTAGGGGGAGCCTCCCACTACCCCACCCCTTACCTGGCCGGTGGAAATATTGAGGGTGAACTCAAGTTGCACTTTAGCCATTTTATGAAACCTAATTTGTAGGTCTAAGTCACATCTAGGTCATTAGGTAATTTGTGTGACAACTTGTTTGTGTTTGCATAAAAAAATAGAAAAAAATA
The DNA here is from genome assembly GCA_022559845.1 of Amorphophallus konjac. Classification (NCBI taxonomy): domain Eukaryota; kingdom Viridiplantae; phylum Streptophyta; class Magnoliopsida; order Alismatales; family Araceae; genus Amorphophallus; species Amorphophallus konjac. The sequence goes on from CM040122.1 coordinate 233,891,831, forward strand.
AAAATAAAAAAAAATCCCCATCTTCTCTCTCTTCGTCCTAGTTTGTGTCAAAACTAAATATATATATATATATATATATATATATATATATATATATATATATATATCATCATAAAAAAAAATCTCTCTCATCTCTCTTCGTCCTAGTTTATGCAAGGAAGAAGATCACACCATCCAAACCTACTAGGACCCATTTAGGAAATAGAGAGAGTCTTGTATCCAAGAGACGATCTCCAAGAAGATCTTATGACCGAAAATCAAGGACGTCACAACCAAAATCTCATGGCCGGAAATCCCAATCCTCCAAAGTAAATGAAGGATTATTTCATTCCCAACCAATATCAACCGTCATCTTGCATTTACATTCCTCAAAATCAAGCCATCCATTATGAGATCAAGTCAAGCACAATTCAAATGCTCCCCTCATTTTATGGAAATACCAATGAGGACCCCTACAAGCACATTGATGAATTTTTAGAAATTTATTCCACGGTAAAAATCCAAAATTTCTCGGATGATGCCCTTAGATTGACCCTCTTTCCATTCTCTCTTAAGGATAAGGCTAAATATTGTTATGCCCCTTGTGCTTTGTTGATGATGTGGTGTTTTAATGATAGCAACATGAATGAGTCACCATATTGTTCTGTGGAGAATGCTATGTCTGAACTCTTCTGTGGAGAATGCATGAGTGTGTTATATCTGATCTGTTCTGTGGAGAACGCATGAGTGTGCTAGCTCTGTGGGTCGACCCCCTTCTTAGATGGGTCGACCCCCCTCAAGTCTTTACATCAGATTCGCAGGTCTATACATCTCGTAAGTAGTTCAGATGGCGTCAACCCATTGAGTCCATGAGGTTGACGCAGCCTTGAAATGCCTCAGATGGCTTTGAAGATAAGGCTGGATGTGTTGACTCATGGGGTCACTGCGTCGACCCACTGTCACGCTGTAGCGTCTCTATGCATTTCTGAAGTCTACACATCGTTTAGTTGCACGCCACTGTGTTGAGAAAGTCTACACATCAGATTGCCTTGCTTCATGCATAAGTCTATACATCGGTTGTTCATCACACACAAAAGTATGAACATCGTTCATGAAGTCTGTACAGCCATTGCTTAAGGCAAGTCTGTACATAGAGCTGAAGGCTGGCGAAGTCTATACATCGTTCGTCTCACATAAGACGCAAAGTCTATACATTGTCTTGGCCGTCGTCTGTCTGCTCGCTGCTAAGTCTGTACACTGTCTTACTGTTAAAGTCTATACAGACTTCAGTCTCTCATTCAGCATCTCTCCTTGTGTCTTACTATTCAAGTCTATACATTGCGTGAACATAGTCAGAGCTCTCAAGTCTCTACATTGGCAAGTCTGTACATCGGCTTGTTTATTCATCAAAGTCTGTACAGCCTCCTGCATTGGACTTAAAGTCTATACATTTGGCAAGTCTGTACATCAGACTGTTCATGCATTCATCTCAAGTCTATACATCTGATTGTTCAGCTTGTGGCTACGTCTGTACATCGTCTAGTGTCTCTTGCAAAGTCTGTACACTGCATTGGCATCTTTACTTACGTGCTGAACTGAGCAAGTCTATACATTCTTAATCTTTACCTACGCTCAGTTCCACCAAGTCTGTACATTGGGCTCTCACTTAAAGTCTCTACAGCCCCATGTTCATATGCTTCCAAGTCTATACATTGCACTGTAGCTAGAACTGTGTAAGTCTATACATTGGTGCTTTGCCAAAGTCTATACATTGTGAACCTTCAAGTCTGTACAGACTTTGCTTCGCTCAAGTCTGTACATCGTCCAGTTGTCTTTGGCAAGTCTTCACATCGTGAAGTCTATACATTCAATTGCTTTGCTGTGCTCAAGTCTGTACAGCCTTTCCCTTGCAAGTCTTTACATCGTTCATGAAGTCTGTACATTGTCTTTGCTGCACGCATGACTAAGTCTATACATTGTGCCTTGTTCAAAGCAAAGTCTACACACTCCATTTCTCACTTCAGGTAGCAAGTATGTACATTGTTCAGAATGTCAAGTCCATACAGCCATTGTGCATTCATTCTTGATGTTCATACTTTGCGTGATGCATTCTGCATAACACACTGCCAAGTCTATACAATGCCATTTGTTCATGCATGTTAGCAAGTCTGTACAGCCTGTGTTCACAACACAAAGTCTGTACATCGCATGCTCACACAAACGCCAAGTCTATACATTGGCTTTGCTTGCACGAGCTGAAGTCTATTCATCGTGAATGCATCGTCTCATCAAGTCTGTACAGGGTCTGCATAGAATGCATGCAATAAAGTCTATACATTGCATCTTAGCATGTTTGCATAGCACAAACGAAGTCTGTACATTCATATGTGCATTGTGCATTGCTCTTGGCAGAGTCTGTACATCACTTGAACATTCACTACACACTAACTCTATACACTGCTTCACTCATTGCACGAAGTCAGCACATTGTGTTGCTTTGTTCATACTTTGGTTTGCTAAGTCTACACATTGATGCACGTTTACTTCTGCATATTTGAAGTATGTACATAGCTTAAGCTCTGCATATTTTAAGTCTATACATTGCTGCTGAACACAAGTCCATACATTGCATAACGTCTACACATTACACACTACAAAGTCCATACATTCCTGTCGATTTGCAAAGTCTATACAATGCATTGTGTATACTATGAAGTCTGTACAGGGGTTTCAGTCTTAAACTGATAAGTTCCTTTCGACTGATTGACAGGGACTAAAGTGCAAAGATGAAGGATGGGCACGTGATCCGAGGATAAGGGGAGTGACCAGATTGTGACACGTGTACTGAAAGCCTGATGGATGCTGCCACGTGGCCCAAGGCTTTTGGGCGGGAGATGTGGAAGACACACGCCCTATCTGGTTCATGCTGCTCTATATATATGAAGCTTCTTCCATCTGAAGAAGACTAATTGTGAGACAGAGAGCTCTAGTAGAAGAGATCGAAAGAAGCAAAGGATAGCCTGCACGATCCTGTGAGAAAGAATATAGAAGCAGAAGAAGCTGAGAAGAAAAAGAAAAAGAAGAGAAAGAGAGAGATAGAGAGCTCGAGCAGAGTGTGAAGAGAAGAAGAAGAAAGGCAGAGAGAAGCTTCGTTCTGAAGATCTGCCTTCACTGGACCGTGGATCAAATCTAGGCCAGTCAGCTCATTCTGAGCCACATTATGCTTCATTGTTTACAGCCTTCCGATTGCTGTTTGTTTCCCATTTTCCTATTTTTTTTTTGAAACTTTTATCAAGCTGTTAGTCAGCGGAGCAAGCTGTGTTGCTCAGCATTTGCAGTGGAGGATTCCACTAGATGGCCAAGTTGTATTGCCCAGCGGAGCAAGCTGTGAAGCTCAACAGGCGAGGAGGATTCCTCGGACAGCAAGCTGTGAGGCTCAGTGGATTGTATGGCAAGCTGTGATGCCCAGCTGTTCAAGCTGTGAGTCAGCGGAATCCACACTTGGGTTTGAGTGTGGGGTGGACGTAGGTCTGTAGGACCGAACCACCTAAAAACCCTCTTGTTCTGTGGTTTGAATTCTTATCTGATTAGCGCTAGATGCATGCATAGGCACGACGATTGTATTCAGTTCATTGCTGCGCACATTAGATGTTTGCTTAGGAACATTCTACATGTTTGCACATTGGTTCAACAGATTTGATTAGCTTTGCACACTGTGTGTTTGATTAATTCCACAATTGCACACTGTGTGATTTTTAATTGGGTGAAAGTTTTTAAAGGGTATATTCATTCACCCCCCCTCTGAATACATAGCACCGAACCCAACAAATATTGGTTAGGCACTATAGGGAAGCCAATGAGAACTTGGGCCGAGATGCAACAAGAATTTTTGAAGAAGTTCTACCCTATAGGCCGCACCAATACCATGAGAAGGGCAATCACAGGTTTTACCCAAACTCCAGGGGAACAAATGCATGAGTCATAGGAAAGACTCAAGGAATTGCTTAGGAAGTGTCCTCACCATGGGTTGTCCAAATGGCAAATAGTCCAAGCTTTTTATGAGGGTCTATCCGATCAATTTAGACAAATGATAGATGCATCATGCGGAGGGGCATTCATGAGCAAAAGTGAGGGTGAGGTGTATGATTTGTTCGAAATGCTTAGTGAGAATTCTATCAATCATACTTCTTTATCATCCTATGAGAGATCCATTGGGCCCTCCAAGCGGGCCGGATTATATGAGGTCAAGGCCCGGGGTGATTTTGAACCAAGATTGGACATAAATCTCATCACTCAAAAGTTGGATAAAGTAGAGAGTCTGACTCAAAAGTTAGACCAACTCTTGATTTTGAAAGACCCTTCTTGCCAACCATCATCCCATTCCTACTCGGGTCAATCTGTCACTCCACATGAGGCATGCACTCTATGTGCAAGCCCATCCCATCACATCACGGAGTGTCCAACTACGGCTCAATTACCCCCTGCCATCCAGGAGCAAGTCTTTGCAGCCCAAGGATTCTCTAAGCCCAATAATGACCCATTTCCAAACACATACAACCCGGGCTGGAGGAATCACCCAAACTTTTCTTGGAAATCCCAACAAGCTCTACCTCAAGCAACCAACCCCTCTATTCATCAAGCCCAAAAGCAACCCATGCAAAGTTAATTTCAAATCCAACCCAACACCTTCAATCCATTTGGTAGAGGTCCACAAGCTCAATTCCTTCCTATGGGCTATTCATATTTTCAATCTAATCAAGGCCAACCCACTTACCAACCTCCGCCTCAATCCAACTTTGAAGATAAATTCAATCAACTCCCACAAATTATCTTGAATCAACAACAATCCATTTCCAAGTTGGAAAGTCAAATAGGACAATTGGCGGAAGCTACAATGAGAAGAGGAGTGGGTCAACTTCCAAGTCAACCCGTGGCCAACCCAAGAAACCAACCCCCGGGTTTTCCTCCACAACCGGGTCTACTATCTCAACCCATCCCACAAGCCCAACCTAAAGGCCCACAATTTGAAAATGTCAAGGCTATTTCAACTTTGAGGAGTGGGAAGGTGTTAGATGACCCATACAAGGATGGTAAGGAGTTGCAAGATTCCATAGAAAAAAATCAAGATAATGAGGATGCAAGCAAGGAGGATTGCACTCAAGATAAGTTGGGGGGAGATCCTAAAGGGAAAGGAAAGGCCCATGAAGATCCAAATTTCTATCAACCCAAGGTCCCCTTTCCTAATGCCCTAGAACTCATGCCCACTAAGACTAGGTCAGCCCAAAATGAGGAATTCATGGAGCTCTTTTCACAAGTTCACATCAATATTCCACTCCTAGATGCCATAAAACATGTTCCGACCTACGCCAAATTTCTCAAAGAGCTTTGCACTCCAAGAAGAGGGCCCAAGTCGACCCCTAAGAAAATTTGGCTCTCCGAGGATGTTAGTGCGGTCTTGATGAACAATCTCCCTAGAAAGTTGAAGGATCCCGGTGCTCCCCTCATCTCATGTGATATAGGTGGTGTAACCTTTGACCGTGCCCTCCTCGACTTAGGAGCTAGTGTCAACCTTTTACCCACCTCTGTTTATGAGCAATTTGATATAGGGGAACTCAAGCCAACCCCCGTCATTGTCCAACTGGCCGATCGCTCAGTCAAGACCCCTCGAGGTTTGATAGAGGATGTGATTGTGAAAGTCCATGATTGCTACTTCCCCGTTGATTTCCTCATTCTTGACATGGCCTCCTCCTCGGAGCTAAGTCACACCCCAATCATCCTAAGCCGCCCATTCCTTGCTACTGCGAAAGCTAACATCAATTGTGCTATGGGGACGATGGACATCTCATTTGGAGGACAAAAAGTTTCTCTCAATGTGTTCAAAGCCTCCCAATATTTGGACCTAGATGAAGAATGCCACTTCATAGACATCTACGATGAACTTATTGAGAATGATCTATGCATGGGTCAAATAAGGGAGGTCAATGCTCTTCAAGATTCCCCTCATAGTAGTATTTGGCATAAGGTTGAACCACTTCCAGCTTTGCAAGATGAACCAGCCCTTCCATCACTTGAAAGTCCTCCTAAACTTGAGCTTAAGCCCCTTTCGGACTCCCTCAAATATGCATTCCTAGGCCCTGATCAAATCCTTCATGTTATCTTAGCTTCCAATCTTACCCCTACCCAAGAAACACTTCTCCTAGAAGTCCTTAGGACTGACAAGGGTGCCATAGGTTGGACAGTGGCCGATCTTAAGGGGATAAGTCCGTCTATTTGCATGCATCACATTTACATAGAGGACAACGCCAAACCTAGTCGGGAAATACAAAGGAGGTTGAACCCGAACATGAAGGAGGTGGTGAAGAAGGAGGTTGTCAAATGGCTCGATGCGGGAATTATTTATCCTATATCGGATAGCCAATGGGTGAGTCCCACTCAAGTGGTTCCTAAGAAATCGGGACTCACCGTGGTCCAAAATGAATAAGGAGAAGATGTGCCCACTTAGCCCACCATGGGATGGAGAGTGTGCATTGATTATAGAAAACTCAATGCCATGACCAAAAAGGATCATTTTCCACTCCCCTTTATTGACCAAATTCTAGAGAAATTGGCGGGCCAAAGATATTTTTGTTTCCTAGATGGATATTCTGGGTACAATCAAGTGGCCATTTATCCGGAAGACCAAGAGAAGACCACATTCACTTGCCCATATGGAATATTTGCCTTTCGGAGAATACCATTCGGTCTTTGCAACGCACCGGCCACTTTTCAAAGGTGCATGATGGCCATTTTCTCTGATATGGTAGGAGAATTCTTGGATATCTTTATGGATGATTTTTCTGTGTTTGGGGAGTCATTTGAAAACTGCTTGGAAAATTTGAAGAAAGTGCTTGCGAGATGTATTGAAACCAACCTTGTTCTTAGTTGGGAAAAGAGTCACTTCATGGTTCAAGAGGGCATAGTTTTGGGCCATATTGTGTCTGAACAGGGTATAGAGGTGGATAAAGCCAAGATCGACCTTATTTCTAATCTCCCTCCTCCGACCTTTGTGAGGCAAATTCGTTCATTCCTCGACCATGCCAGTTTTTACCGCCGGTTCATAAGTAACTTTTCTAAGATTGCCCACCCGTTAACTCTTCTCTTGGCCAAAGACACTCCATTCCATTTAGATACTGCCTGCCTTGAGGCTTTCAATACCCTTAAAGAGGCTTTGACCAAGGCACCCATTCTCCAATCTCCTGATTGGTCTTTGCCTTTTGAAATCATGTGTGATGCCTCCGACTATGCTATCGGGGCAGTTCTAGGCCAAAGAATTGACAAGTGTCTGATGGTGATATATTATGTGAGTCGCACCCTCGCCGATGCTCAGCTTAACTACACCACCACGAAAAAGGAGCTGTTAGCTGTTGTCTTTGCCCTTGAAAAGTTTCGATCATATCTCTTAGGGGCAAAAGTCATTGTGTACTCTGATCACTCATCTCTCAAATACTTGTTCTCTAAGAAGGATGCCAAACCTAGACTCATTAGGTGGATCCTCCTACTCCAAGAATTTGATCTTGAGATCCGAGACAAAAAAGGTTCTGAGAATAAAGTTGCCGATCATCTTTCTCGGATTCTCACAACTGATAATGCTCCTTTGCAAGATTCATTTCCAGATGAACATCTCTTGTCCATCACCCATAGTCAACTCCCATGGTTCGCAGACATTGTCAACTACTTAGCTGTGGGATAAATTCCTAATGGGTGGTCTAAACATGAAAAAGAACATTTCTTTGCCAAAATCAAACACTATTTCTGGGAAGATCCTGAATTGTTCCACGTAGGTCCAGATCAAATAATTAGGAGATGTGTCCCCGAGGAAGAACAACAAAGCGTCCTGAATTTTTGTCACACTCTAGCTTGTGGGGGACACTTTGCGAGAAAGAAAACAGCCGCCAAAGTGTTACAAAGTGGATTCTTTTGGCCCACTCTCTTCAAAGACGCCTATGAATTTAGCAAGACTTGTCTTAGGTGTCAAGCCATTGGAAACATGAGCAAACGCGATATGATGCCACTCAACCTCATTCTAGTGGTCGAAATCTTTGATGTTTGGGGAATTGATTTTATGGGGCCCTTTCCGCCATCATTCGGACATGAGTACATTCTTGTGGCAGTCGACTATGTGTCTAAATGGATTGAAGCCATTGCCACCCGGATTAATGATCACAAAGTTGTCATGAAGTTTGTCTGAAAGAATATATTTTTAAGGTTCGGGTGTCCGAGGGCGATCATTGGTGATGAAGGTTCTCATTTCACTCATGCCCAATTCCGAGCTCTTCTCGGGAAATATGGGATCACTCATAAGATTGCCACCCCCTATCATCCCCAGACAAGTGGCCAAGTGGAGACATCCAATAGGGAGATCAAAAATATCCTACAGAAATCTATTAGGCCCGATAGGAAGGATTGGTCCGAAAGATTGGATGACGCTCTTTGGGCCTATCGGACAGCATACAAAACCCCCATTGGAATGTCTCCATATAGGTTAATCTTTGGAAAAGCTTGTCACTTACCCGTTGAGCTTGAGCATAGGGCCTATTGGGCTATTAAACAGTTCAATTTTGACTTGGCCCAAGCCGGATCTCATAGGGCCCACAACTAAATGAGTTGGAGGAGTTGATGAATGAAGCCTATGAAAATGCCAAGATTTACAAAGCCAAGACCAAAGCTTTCCATGATAAACACATTGTGAGAAAATCATTTCAACCTGATCAAAAAGTTTGGCTCTTTAATTCAAGGTTGCGCTTATTCCCCAGAAAATTAAAGTCTAGATGGGATGGACCATTTGTTGTGCTCAAAGCCTTTGATCATGGTGCTGTTAAAATTCTAGATCCTAAAAATGGTTAAATTTTCACTGTCAATGGTCAACGTCTCAAACTCTACTTGGAAAATACACAACTTCCATCAAAGGAATCAATCCCACTGAGTGACCCATGATAAATACAAGAATGTCGTCTGGCTGAAGACGTTAAACTTAGCGCTTGTTGGGAGGCAGCCCAACCATTTCTCTTCAAAAATCTAGTGAGTCATTTTCATTTGTGTTTGTAGGAGCTGGAAGAAGTCGTTCGCAAAACTGCTTGCCAAAATAGCCACGTCTGCGCATCCCAGGTTGTACCTTTCCTTCCCAAATATTCATGTATGCATTATCATGTTCATATATTCTACATGCCATTGAGGACAATGTCATTCAAGTTGGGGGGGGAGAAAAAATTTCATGATGCATATAGTACAACCTGATAGGAGTTCCGTCTTGCATGTCATCGTTGCATGAAAGAAGAAAGATGTAAGTCCCATTTTGAGTTTCATGATTCATGCTTAAATTAAAGGTAATTCTGGAATAGAAAAGACTAGGGAAAAGGATGATGAGAAATTTAGTCAATCTAGTAATGTAAAACTGATATAAGAATCCCTTTAAAGTTCATGTGTACTTTAGAAAAAAAAAAGAAATTCACATTGCACACTAATGAAACAAGCAAGATAATCCCCCTGCCATTTTAGGTATGATGTCTGATATTCTGCACTTCTTAAGAAAAGAGATCTTTTTACAAAGCTTTCTGCCAAATTATCCATCAAATAAGTGTAATGGCATTATGAAAAAAAAGAGAAAGATAGAAAAAGAAAAAAATACCATGAAAAATGCCCCTAATCTTAGTAACCGGGCCTACTTCACCTAAGACGTGTTGAGGTTCGCGTAAAATGGAAAAGGGAACCGGGATCTGTAAAACTGGGCCTACTTCTCCTAAGGCAAGAGTCGAGGTTCACGTTGAGCAGTGAAGGGTAGTGCAGCATCATGTGTGGTATAAAAGATCCCAAAGGGACAAAATAATAAGGTAGATAACAAGCTAATATACTTAATACTTTGATCTAAGAGGTGCAGGGTTGAAAGACATTTGCTTGGAATAGCGAATGTGGGATGTAATTGTCTAAGCTGTGGATTTGGTAGTTACACATGTACAAGTGCTATTGAGCTTTAATTTGAATTTTTAATCATGTACTATTAAGTTCCTACATAAGGCTAGTGTGCATTAATGATTCCAGATTCCTAATCTTTGGTTGATTCTATGAAGGGATAACTGGATATGAGAGCATGAATTTTACAAACTCGTATTAGTCCTAAAATTCAATTTATTAGCATTGCTAAGGGACTAGCAATGAGTAAGTTGGGGGGTGTGATAAGTGCACATTTCTTATGACAATTCATTACATGTACACCATTTTATGTGCATATAATTAGGCAATTATGCATATTTCATAGTTAACCTCAACTCCGCATTTAAATTGGAGCTTTCACATAAATTGATTAATTCGATTATCTTATTTAATAATAAATTAAAGTTGAGGGTCATGAGCATTAATTCTCCATTGCATAATCATGAGCATTTGAGATTTATGTGCACATTGTGATAATTTTTATGGACTAAAGTGTAATTATGTGTGTGTAGGACACCGAAGGTAATTATAAAAGAAGCCGGGGGCAAAACTGTCACCACAACTTTGACCAAGTAAAAAGCACATATTTTGATTGGAGGGAAAAGAAATTTTAAAGGTTTGAAATTGAGGAAAAGAAACACATATTTCGGTTGGAGGGAAAATTGAATTCAAAGTTTGAAATAAAGGAGAGACATGATGAGCCTTGGGAAAGGGGGTGCCCAAAGTCCAAGAAAGGGGGTGCCCACCTACTTTTCCTCTTCCCCATGCATCATATTCCACTTAAATCTCAGCCATCCATCTCCTTTTGAGATAATCTCCACCCTTCATCTACCCAACTTTCCCTATAAATAGCCCATGACAAGGAGGAGAAAGGAAGTTCTTCTTTTGGCAATTTTTCACTCTCTCTCCCTCTCATATCTTTTAGTTAGCCGAGTTCGCCCTTTTTCGTCCCTCTTCTCCTCTTGCTGTCTTCATGAAAGTTCTTTATTTTTACGTTCTCTACAACTTCTTCTTCTGCATCATCTTCTACTTCCTTCTAGTTTTCACGGTATTTTATATTTTTCACTGTGCTATCCTGTTCATCTGCGAACTAGTGTTTCTCTCTGTTCTTCCCCTTATTTCTCCCCCTTCTAGTCATTTTCGTATCTTACTATCTTCATGAACGTTCTTTAGTTTTAAGTTTTCTACAACTTCTTCTTCTACATCAACTTCTAATTCTTTCTTGTTTGAAAGTTATCTCCCATTTTTCAACTTGCTGTCCTGTGATTTCACTGTTCATCTAAGGTTCTAGCTTCTGTTATTCTTTAGTTTTGAAGCCCTTAACCTCTTTATTTCTCTCTGAGTTCTTCATTGAAGTTCTTTCTCCCTTATAAATCTAGATTTTCTTCTTCTATCACTTCCTCCAATTCTTCTTAGTTTATGAGTTATATTTATTTTCCCACTGTTTCACTCTCTCATCTTCTTCCTTCTTCATCTCCACACAAACCCTTCCACATTCCTCTCTTTATTTCTCTTTAAAGTTTATCCTCCACAACTCTCGTTTCATGGCGGTGTGCACATCAAGATGGGTGTAATACCCCGATTATTTATTAAGTTTTATTGAGCTTTTATTAATCTAAAATTGAATTAAAATGAATTAATGTTTGAATTTCGAAATATTAATATTTAATTCATTAGAAAATAGAACCTATAAAATTCGACTACCTTAGAAAAATCTGTAAAAATAGTAATTGGGTACAAGATCATTTTTATAGCAATTTTGTCTTCTGGACTTGACCCAAATTAATTACGTAACCTTGTCTAATTAGAGGATTAATCTCGAATTTGACTTTCACTTAACCTTTACCTAATCGTAACTGAAAACGTGAAATTCAACCTTATTACTCAACCAAATGATCTGAAATCAAGGGCAAATGGAAGGCCACGAGGTAAGGAACATTTACCCTCAATCAATTTGAGGTAAACCTAGCCCTAAAACGTGCTGCCGACATAGCTTTGGTCGAGTCAAGGATTCCGGCGCCGTTTCTAAACACGTAACTTGCAGCGCCAAATACTCCCAACTCTGAAGGCTCCAGAAGCCCCATGACCTATAGAAATGTAGCTCTTCGACTCTAGTTTCATTTGGTAGCTGGGTCAGCCGACGAGGAGTCCAGATCTGGGAGCATTCGTCGTTTTGGTGGAGGGTGTTGGTAGTTCGTCATTCTTCATCTCCAGCCCTTTAATCCGTCGATTAAGGTAGGTACCCTTAACCAATCGAGACTTGTAAATATAGTATCTTGATCAGCTCGACGAGAGCTATCCAATGGGACTGAAAGCCCCAAATTTCATTAGGTATCCGTGGAGATATCAAGCTTTTTGTGAGCTGCTGTCAAGCTTGTTCTTCATTCTAGGGTTTTGAAGTCTTTCTCCGATTTGAGGTAGGTTATAACAGCCCAACTTCTAATTAATATACATGAATGTAATCAGTAGCTTGTTAGCTTTCTTTTGACACCAAAATTCCGTTGTGTATGTTGGGAGAATTTTTAGATTTAGTGGATGTATGTCACGAATTAGGTCTTCTTGTGTTCTACATGGAATAGGTTGTGATTAAATGGGTTTCTAATGAAATTCGTGCTTTAAAACTCATGTATTATGACCCTCATATGTCTAGTAAGATTCCTATAGCATGGGGTTTTGATTTCAACTCAATTGGACCTCAAATGGGTAAGTTTACATATTTTCCGGAGGCCCCGGCCTTTTCTGGGCTTGCAGGGGTCGACCCATGCCCCAGCAGCAAAGGCCAGCCCGAGGGTCGACCCCTGGGGTCGACCCATTCGGCCCAGCGCGAGGGTCGACCCAATGGGTCGACCCATGCTGTTGGATTTGAGGGGGTCGACCCCAGGGGTCGACCCATCCAGCAGGCAGACCCCATTTTTACAGGGGTCGACCCCAGGGGTCGACCCATGTACCAGAAACCCGGTTTTCATCGTTTTGCGACCCGTGGATCGATCCGGATCATTAGGGGATCGACCCATTGAACTTAGACCAATTGAAAACTATACTTTTGAAGAACCAGTGACCTGTTCTGGAAACCTTATGATTTCAATTTACATTGGTTCCTACTTGCAAATATAGTGTAAAAACATGTCGTTTACCATCTTCATTTCGACTCATACATTGGTTAAATAGAAACCCACATAATTAGTGGTTAATGGTGTAATTAAATCTCTGTTAATGCATTCTTGTTCCTTCATGTACAAGCTTGTTCCTTTACCTTATCATCTTGAATCAGCTTTTGGCAATTGTCTTAATGCAAATGATAATGGATAATCTTTGACATATTAACTTGATAATTAGGATTAATATGTTGATTAGCTTGTTGGATAGTTGATGTACTACAGTAGCGCAGCATGATTAACTCTTATTGTGATTGGTTTTCAATCTTCTTGATGATTGTGCTTACCTTGAAATTCTGAAATGAATCTCCTTCCTACTTGAAATTGTTATTGCTACATGGTTCAAACCTTGGAATTCTGGCCATAAATTATGGAAGTCTAGATTCGTGGGATCTTTGATCCAAAGAAATCAATGCCTGGCAAACAATTAAGGGCTCGGTCTAGTCCTGGGAGGAGCGCCCGAACACTATGTGTACCCCCGGGGAGGTGATTGACTAGGTGTGACATTTGGCACCAGTACTATGACATGGGTTAAATCTAGGACTGGTCACTACTCTCTACTACTTTCACTTTCCACTCTTCACTATTCTATACTCTACTTGTTGTTACTTACTTGCTGTTACTTGGACGTGGAAATGAAACTACACACGTGCTTGACATGACTTGAATTATCTTGATATGGCCAACTCTTTATCGTTATCTCCTGTAGTAAATTCTTGTCTTTGTTATTCCTCTTAAGTATTACCATTCTGTTCCTTTATATTTCGTGACCTTGCAAGATCTTTAACTTTTGTTCATTATATCATCATTACTCTTTTATTGCATTATCCTTTGTAGCATTTGTAGCATGACATTTTGAAAATGTAATTAAACTGCTAATCACTTATACCTATCTGTTATTTCCTACTGAGCGTTAGCTCATAGTTGTTGTTTCCCCCTTTCCAGGCTTTTCAGGTGACGCGCTTACCGATGGGGAAGGGCAGGAGTGATGTTTTGAGTGTATCAGTTAGTTGTGTTTAGAGTGTGTTGTGCTTCAGTTATGTTATTGTGCTTTAGAGTTGTTATTCCAGTTGTATTGAGTTGATTTGAGGATTATGTACCAGTTATGTTTTGTTTAATGGTCAATAAGTTATTTCCATTTCTTAGCACTTGTATATATTTAGATTAGTTCTCTCTCTTTCCAGCTCATTTCTAACTGTACGTCCCGATATTCTGCGTCGGGGCGTGACAGTTTAGTTGGTATCAGAGCCCTAGGTTTCATATTCCTAGGTTCCCTAAGTTTAGGTTTTCTTGCATTGCATCCCAATAATCGGTATATCAAAAGGTGTTGTCCGAACGTTAGGCTACGCCTATCGGGAAGGTCGCATACTTGCGCGAGTGGTCTTCGGACCGATTAGCTCCACCAGGTACCGAGATTTGGTCGTGTTTAGGTGCTTTAGACCTCTAACCTTGTTAAAGTCTAGAACCTGACCTGGTGAGATTGGGTAGAAACTTGGGTTAAGTTCGTTCCTTAATCGTGTTATTATCTATTTTATTGGACCTAAGTAATCTATTTCTCGTGTAGATGGTAGCCGAACGTGCTGAATGGAGGAAGCTGCAGTGCACGGTTCAAGGCCTGACTCAGGCGTTACATCAGGTAGCTCAAGCTAGAGCAGCAGGTCATGGCACCAGTGACTTATACCAGAACTTTCGAGGAATGAACCCGCCAAGATTTGCTGGTTCGACTAACCCCGACGAGGCCGAGCATTGGCTCAACGAATTGGGGAGAATTTTTGAAGTCATGCAATGCACCGACCAAGAGCATGTCCTTCTTTCTACCTTCCAATTGGAGCGGGACGCGCGTACTTGGTGGGATTCCGTCAAGGCAACTCTAGGCGATCAACAAGTCACATGGGAAGAGTTCGAGGAATTCTTCAACGATAAATATTTTTCCGATCGTGTACAAGAGAAGAAGGCGGCGGAGTTCGCAGCTCTAAAGTAGCGAAGCTTATCGGTGGCCGAATATGAAGCACAGTTCTCTCAGCTTTCGCGCTATGCTACTCACCTTATCTCCACAGAAAAGATGAAAGCTAAGCGATTCCTCAACGGGTTGAAGCTTCACTACATCAATCAACTGGCGTCGATGGAGATCTCTACTTATTCTCAGATGGTGAGAAAGGCACAAGTTCTAGAAGATACCTTAGAAATGACGGAGAGGATCTGTGGGCAAGGCATGAAGAAGGAACAACCAACTCCTAGACCCGGATTTGGCA
Organism: Amorphophallus konjac; assembly: GCA_022559845.1. Taxonomy (NCBI): domain Eukaryota; kingdom Viridiplantae; phylum Streptophyta; class Magnoliopsida; order Alismatales; family Araceae; genus Amorphophallus; species Amorphophallus konjac. The sequence continues at coordinate 233,907,183 of CM040122.1, forward strand.
CTAGCAAAAAGAGGCCCATGAGTGGGTCTAGTTCGTGGATCGGATCGGGAACGTGGAAAGGCAAGATGCCAAGAAATGAAGAGAAGAAACCCGGCCCTATTGTTCCATTCAAGGGCAAGTGCAAGTATTGTGATCGTCCAGGTCACAAGATGGAGGAATGCTGGCGCAAGCTAGGTGCGTGTTTACGATGTGGGAGTAGGGAACACCGTATCCCTGACTGCCCTCTTCTATCGGAACAAGCTACACCGGCAAAACCTCAAGTTATCAAGAAGCCGCAAGGAAGGCTCCAAGCTTTACATGCGGATGAAACTGGGATTTCTGATGATGGCAGACTCGTCGAAGGTACCCTTACTATAATCGACAAGCCCGCATTTGTTCTCTTTGATACTGGTGCAACGCATTCTTTTATTTCTCAGAAATTTGCGAAGTCATTATCTGTCGAACCTATTATGATGAATTCTCCATTGGTTATATCAACTCCTATTGGTTCTAGAGGGGCTATTCAATATTACTATCCTTCTAGTAAGGTTATTATTGATGAACGGAACTTTCCAGCCGACTTAGTTTGCATGGATATGAAGGATTATGATGTAATCCTTGGAGCAGATTGGTTGGCCAAGTATGAGGCCAGTGTTCACTGCAGTTCTAGCTTAGTGACTTTTACTGGACATTCTGGTTTATCTTTTACGGGGATCAAGCACCATAACCCCGTATCGCTCATCTCTTCTCTTCGAGCCGACAAGTTGATGAGGCGAGGTTGCGAGGCTTTTCTAGCCTTTGTCCATGCTACACCGGAACAGCGAGTTGAGATAAAGGACACTCCTATTATCCGAGAATTCTCCGAAGTCTTTCCGGAGGAACTACCAGGACTTCCGCCTGAGCTGGAAGTTATCTTCTCCATTGATATTGTTCCTGGCGCGTCCCCTATTTCTAGAGCTCCTTACCGTATGTCCCCTGCGGAGCTAAGGGAATTAAAGCAACAGCTGATGGAATTGCTCGAGAAGGGCTTTATTCATCCGAGTACTTCACCTTGGGGAGCTCCTGTATTATTCGTCAGGAAAAAGGATGGTTCGATGAGATTATGCATCGATTATCGGCAACTGAACCAGCTAACTATCAAGAATAAATACCCATTGCCAAGGATCGACGAATTATTCGACCAGATAGCGAGAGCACATTATTTCTCTAAGATTGATCTTCGATCTGGATATCATCAGTTGAGGAATTAAGGAAGATGATATTTATAAAACGGCTTTCCGCAGCAGGTATGGTCATTTTGAGTTTATCGTTATGCCTTTTGGTCTAACGAATGCACCAGTAGCTTTCATGCAGTTAATGAATAATGCATTCCGGCCTTATCTTGATCAATGGGTCGTGGTATTCATTGACGACATACTAATTTATTCCAAGACTGAAGAAGAGCAAGCCGAACATTTGAGAATGGCCTTGCAGATATTGAAAGATCATCAACTATATGCCAAATTCATTAAATGTGATTTCTGGCTGCAAGAAGTGTCCTTCTTAGGACATATCATCACCAAAGAAGGTATTTCAGTTGATCCTTCGAAAGTGGAGGCAGTAAGGAACTGGGATCAGCCTACTACAGTGACCGAAGTGAGAAGCTTCCTAGGCCTGGCAGGCTATTATCGGAGATTTATTCAAGACTTCTCCAAGATTGCGGTACCTCTCACTCGATTGACCCGCAAAGACAACAAGTTTGAATGGTCCGAGGAATGTCAGCAGAGCTTTCAAACATTGAAGGATTGCCTCACTACTGCACCCGTATTGGCTTTACCTTCTGGCGACGGTGGTTTCGTGGTCTATACCGATGCTTCTGGTATTGGCTTAGGCTGTGTACTCATGCAGCATGGTAAGGTGATTGCTTATTCTTCTAGGCATCTGAAGAAGCACGAAGAGAATTACCCCGTTCATGACTTAGAACTTGCAGCAGTTGTATTCGCCTTAAAAATTTGGAGGCATTACTTGTATGGAGAAACATTCACAGTATTTTCAGATCATAAGAGTTTGAAGTATTTATTTTCTCAGAAAGAACTTAACATGAGGCAGAGAAGATGGTTGGAGTACTTGAAGGACTTCGACTTCTTGATTGAATATCATCCCGGTAAAGGCAATGTGGTGGCAGATGCATTAAGCCGGAAGCCTGTGGCTAAATTATCAAGTCTCATGTTACAAGAGTGGAGGCTATTGGAGCAATTAACTAGCCTGGATCTAAATGTTGATAATGATCGGGTTATAATTGCACAGATTCGACTTAAGCCCAAATTATTGATGGAGATCAAATCCTTGCAAGATAATGATCCCGAGCTGGTTGAGATCAAGGGAAGTTTGAGCAGCAGACCCGACTTCATGGTAGCTGACGATGGAAGATTGTTATTCCAGGGTAGAACTTGTGTACCTGATGAAGCTGAGTTAAAGAACAAGATTCTGGAGGAAGCACATAGATCCAAATACACTTCATCCTGGAGGCACTAAAATGTTCAAGGATTTGAAAAGGTCCTTTTGGTGGCCAAATATGAAAAGGGAAATTGCAGATTTCGTGAGTAGATGTCTGGTTTGTCAACAAGTTAAGGCTGAACATTTCAGACCGGCAGGAAAGTTGAAACCACTCGACATACCCCAATGGAAGTGGGAAAGCATTGGCATGGATTTCATTATGGGTCTACCTAAGACTCGTGGTGGAGTTGATGCTATATGGGTGATCGTCGATCGCTTGACAAAATCGGCTCATTTCTTACCCATTAAGTCCAAGTGGACAGTTGATGTATTGGCTGCTTTATATTTGAAGGAAGTGGTAAGGCTCCATGGTATACATGTCAGCATTGTGTCTGATAGAGACCCGAGATTTACTTCACATTTCTGGAAGGGACTGCAAGAGTCTCTTGGTACTCGTCTGAATTTCAGTACTGCTTTTCATCCACAGACAGATGGACAGATTGAAAGAACCAACCAGATAGTGGAAGATATGCTGCGAGCTTGCATGATTGATTTCGGAGGCAGTTGGAGTATTCACTTGGCATTGATTGAATTCGCCTACAACAACAGTTACCAATGCAGCATACAAATGGCTCCATTTGAAGCTTTGTATGGAAGAAGCTGTCGTTCCCCGTTGTGTTGGGACGAGGTGGGCGAGAAGCAATGGCTTAGACCAGATCTTGTTTCAGAATCATCACAGAACATCCGTGTTATCCAAGACCGGTTACAAGTGGCTCAGTCAAGACAGAAGAGTTATGCTGACACAAGGAGAAGAGCATTAGAATTTCAAGTTGGCGAGCATGTGTTTCTGAAAGTCTCTCCTTCGAGAGGGATTCGAAGATTTGGCATTCATGGCAAGCTGAGTCCGAGGTATGTTGGTCCATTCGAGATCCTAGATAGAGTGGGAGAAGTTGCTTACAGACAGGCATTACCACCTCAGTTATCTGGCGTACACAATGTTTTCCATGTGTCTATGTTACGGAAATATGTGTACGATCCCACTCACATCATTCAACATGTGGATTTTGAGTTAAAGGAAGATTTGACTTATGAAGAAAGACCTATCAAGATTCCAGACCGGAAACAGCAGCAACTCCGGAATCGGTCTATACCGATGGTCAAGATTCAGTGGAGTCGGCGTGGAACCGAAGAAGCTACTTGGGAATCGGAAGATACTATGCGGAAGCGGTATCCCGACCTATTCTAGGTGATCTATCTTTTCCCTACTTTCCGTATACAGTGCAGTGAATTTGGAGAACCAAATTCTTTAAGTAGGGGAGGGTGTAATACCCCGATTATTTATTAAGTTTCATTGAGCTTTTATTAATCTAAAATTGAATTAAAATGAATTAATGTTTGAATTTTGAAATATTAATATTTAATTCATTAGAAAATAGAACCTATAAAATTCGACTACCTTAGAAAAATCTGTAAAAATAGTAATTGGGTAAAATATCATTTTTATAGCAATTTTGTCTTATGGACTTGACCCAAATTAATTACGTAACCTTGTCTAATTAGAGGATTAATCCCGAATTTGACTTTCACCTAACCTTTACCTAATCGTAACTTAAAACGTAAAATTCGACCTTATTACTCAACCAAATGATCTGAAATCAAGGGTAAATGGAAAGCCACGAGATAAGGAACCTTTACCCTCAACCAATTTGAGGTAAACCTAGCCTAAAAACGTGCTGCCGACATAGCTTTGGTCGAGTCAAGGATTCCGGCGCCGTTTCTAAACACGTAACTTGCAGCGCCAAATACTCCCAACTCCGAAGGCTCCAGAATCCCCATGACCTATAGAAATGTAGCTCTTCGACTCTGGTTTCATTTGGTAGCTGGGTCAGCCGACGAGGAGTCCAGATCTGGGAGCATTCGTCATTTTGGTGGAGGGTGTTGGTAGTTCGTCGTTCTTCATCTCCAGCCCTTTAATCCGTCGATTAAGGTAGGTACCCTTAACCAATCGAGACTTGTAAATATAGTATCTTGATCAGCTCGACGAGAGCTATCCAATGGGACTGAAAGCCCCAAATTTCATTAGGTATCCGTGGAGATATCAAGCTTTTTGTGAGCTGCTGTCAAGCTTGTTCTTCATTCTAGGGTTTCGAAGTCTTTCTCCGATTTGAGGTAGGTTATAACAGCCCAACTTCTAATTAATATACATGAATGTAATCAGTAGCTTGTTAGCTTTCTTTTGACACTAAAATCCCCAAATTCCGTTGTGTATGTTGGGAGAATTTTTAGATTTAGTGGATGTTTATCAAGAATTGGGTCTTCTTGTGTTCTACATGGAATAGGTTGTGATTAAATGGGTTTCTGATGAAATTCGTGCTTTAAAACTCATGTATTATGACCCTCATATGTCTAGTAAGATTCCTATAGCATGGGGTTTTGATTTCAACTCAATTGGACCTCAAATGGGTAAGTTTACATGTTTTCCGGAGGCCCCGGCCTTTTCTGGGCTTGCAGGGGTCGACCCCAGGGGTCGACCCATGCCCCAACAGCAAAGGCCAGCCCGAGGGTCGACCCCTGGGGTCGACCCATTCGGCCCAGCGCGAGGGTCGACCCAATGGGTCGACCCATGCTGCTGGATTTGAGGGGGTCGACCCTGCTGCTGGATTTGAGGGGGTCGACCCCAGGGGTCGACCCATCCAGCAGGCAGACCCCATTTTTACAGGGGTCGACCCCAGGGGTCGACCCATGTACCAGAAACCCAGTTTTCATCGTTTTGCGACCCGTGGATCGATCCGGATCATTAGGGGATCGACCCATTGAACTTAGACCAATTGAAAACTATACTTTTGAAGAACCAGTGACCTATTCTGGAAACCTTATGATTTCAATTTACATTGGTTCCTACTTGCAAATATAGTGTAAAAACATGCCGTTTACCATCTTCATTTCGACTCATACATTGGTTAAATAGAAACCCACATAATTAGTGGTTAATGGTGTAATTAAATCTCTGTTAATGCATTCTTTTTCCTTCTTGTACAAGCTTGTTCCTTTACCTTATCATCTTGAATCAGCTTTTGGCAATTGTCTTAATGCAAATGATAATGGATAATCTTTGACATATTAACTTGATAATTAGGATTAATATGTTGATTAGCTTGTTGGATAGCTACTGTACTACAGTAGCGCAGCATGATTAACTCTTATTGTGATTGGTTTTCAATCTTCTTGATGATTGTGCTTACCTTGAAATTCTGAAATGAATCTCCTTCCTACTTGAAATTGTTATTGCTACATGGTTCAAACCTTGGAATTCTGGCCATAAATTATGGAAGTCTAGATTCGTGGGATCTTTGATCCAAAGAAATCAATGCCTGGCAAATAATTAAGGGCTCGGTCAAGTCCTGGGAGGAGCGCCCGAACACTACGTGTAACCCCGGGGAGGTGATTGACTAGGTGTGGCATTTGGCACCAGTACTATGACATGGGTTAAATCTAGGACTGGCCACTACTCTCTACTACTTTCACTTTCCACTCTTCACTGTTCTATACTCTACTTGTTGTTACTTACTTGCTGTTACTTGGACGTGGAAATGAAACTACACACGTGCTTGACATGACTTGAATTATCTTGATATGGCCAACTCTTTATCGTTATCTCCTGTAGTAAATTCTTGTCTTTGTTATTCCTCTTAAGTATTACCATTCTGTTTATTTATATTTCGTGACCTTGCAAGATCTTTAACTTTTGTTAATTATATCATCATTACTCTTTTATTGCATTATCCTTTGTAGCATTTGTAGCATGACATTTTGAAAATGTAATTAAATTGCTAATCACTTATACCTATCTGTTATTTCCTACTGAGCGTTAGCTCATAGTTGTTGTTTCCCCCTTTCCAGGCTTTTCAGGTGACGCGCTTACCGATGGGGAAGGGCAGGAGTGATGTTTTAAGTGTATCAGTTAGTTGTGTTTAGAGTGTGTTGTGCTTCAGTTATGTTATTGTGCTTTAGAGTTGTTATTCCAGTTGTATTGAGTTGATTTGAGGATTATGTACCAGTTATGTTTTGTTTAATGGTCAATAAGTTATTTCCATTTCTTAGCACTTGTATATATTTAGATTAGTTCTCTCTCTTTCCAGCTCGTTTCTAACTGTACGTCCCGATATTCCGCGTCAGGACGTGACAATGGGCGACGTTCTAAGGTTCGTGACGTGGACGACGACTGCTTCTTCATCCATCACTTTCCACGGCGATCTCTTTCAAGGCGGAGCGATCCTCTCCAAGGCTCGGTGAGGAGGAGACAACGGCATCATCACCATTGCTACTACTATCTTCACATCGCATGCCCCTCTTTTTGTTATTACTTTTGTGTTATGATACTTCATTGTAATCTTGTCACCTTTTTATTGTAAGCTTGTCTTGCACTTCATGTACCCTTTCTTTTAAGTTAATGAAGAGAGTTGTTCTTTTGATATAGTTCTTGATCTTCTTCCATCTCTACCCCCTTCTTCTATCTCTTCTTTTCACTTCATGCAATTAATTTCTATAGCATAGGCGCATAATCATAGGTGTTTTTAATTAAGTGTTTGGTTTGTTCTTCATTTCACTATTTTCTTTAAGTAAAGTAAAATCACAAGTGTTTTTCTAAAATCACTATTTTAACTTTAAAAATCTCTTCTTCCCTGTGGATTTGACCCTTCTCGCCACCATATTACATCTCTCTTTCATTTAGTGCGAGTTAAAAATTTTAAGATTGATGCGCGTGTTTTAAACGACGAGCTTTCGCGTGATCAATTAGTTCGGAAGAGCGGAAAATCATTTCGGCCATATGAGCTAGGGGAGCATCCTGAGGCAGTGATTCATCAACTTTGGAGTCCTCTGATTTGGAGCTTTCCCCTTCTTCTCCCAGTTCTTCTGTCTGTTCCATGGCGGACCAAAATCCAGGTGCCGAGAGCCGAGAGGGAGGACAGGCTTCGAGGAATTTTTTGGTGCCACCAGAGCCTCTTCGCATTGAGCTAGGTGAGGCGGACGTGAAGCGGCTGGAGAATCGGTATGGGCTGCCATGGCGATTCAAGTTCCTTGCACCTGAGCCTCATGCATCCAGTCTGGCCGCTCGTTCTGGCCTCTTTTGTTCTTTCCTCCTGGCCTGGAAGTGTGACTTTTGGCTGCCCCTCCATCCCTTTGTTGCCGAGTTGCTTCAGTTCTACTGGCTGGCTCCTGTCTAGCTGGTCTCCAACTCTTACACCATCATCTTCTCCTTCATCTTCCTCTGTGGCAAGAGAGGGGTGCGCACCTCGCTGGACCTCTTCCACTATTTTTTTGAGTTGAAGGATAATCCTTTTGTCGGGAAGGGCTTCTTCTTCATTCAAGCGAGGCGGGGAAGGAGTTCTGTGTCCCTTTCTGTGAAGGATTCTTCTCATAAGGGGTGGAAGACCCAATATTTCTGGGTGGGCCCATCGGCGGTCGGCGTGGTCTGGGATTTCCCGATGGCGCCCAACTTTCACCCGAACATCCCTCCGAAGCACACAGAGGTCTCTCGAGAGGTGGAGAGGGATGCTGCTATCCTTCAGTGGGACCGCCTGGGGACTGCTGAGTTGGTGACTCCTCCTAACATCGAGGAGTATCTTTCTCGACTGCTGTTGCCGACGGGTAAGGTTCTCAGGGACTTATCCTCTCTCAAGCCTCTTCTCAATTTGCTCTTCTTCGCGTAGATCTGCGGCGAGCGGCCGAGGAGGAGGAGGAGGAGGAGGCACCGTCAGTCGAGCTGGATGTCATCAATGTGGATGATACGCCGGCTCCGAGCGATCTCCCAGCTTCAGAGGGCTCATCCCACGCCCGTGAAAAGGGCAAGGGGGTCACCCGGGATGATGCTTCTGAACCTCGGGGGGTCAAGCGGAAGGATCCCGTGGCAAAGTTGTTGCGGTCTTTGATGCAGGCTCAGTTTGTTGAGAAGAAGCAGGTGAGGAAGGCAGAGACCGCCCGCTCGGTTGATGAGGTTCCCCTATCGCCTCCTCCCTCTACGGTGCAAGAGGGGGCAAATGACGAAGGGATCGTGGCCGATGTTGTGGCGCCGAGCGAAGTAGAGGGGGCGCCAAACGGAGGATCCCGGTCTGAGCCGGTCGAGGCTAGAGAGTCGCAGGATGTAGCAACTCGATCGCAGTCGACCGAGGCCAGGGAGGTGCACGGCGGGGCTACTTATCCCGAGTCAACCGGTGGGGCCCCCGAGGCAGGATTGCTCGGGGAAGGTGCCCCAATCTCGACTGCTACGGAGATAGTTCCCCTTCCCTCAACCAGTTCCTTTAGCGTCCGGGCCTCCCTGTACCGGAGGTGCCATTCTATTGCCTCGGGGGTTATGCGAGAGAAACTCCAGAGGGGTCCCCCCCTCCACACTTTTCGAGCAACTTATGGAAGGCAGCCTGATCTTGGCCCAGCTCGAGGCTGAGGCAGTAGGCACGTATGCTCGGGTGTAGTCGGAGCGGGAGGCTCTCTCGTGGGCATGTGGTGCGCTCGATCGGAAGGTTGAGCATCTGACCCTTGATCTTGGTGACCTTCATCGGGAGGTGGCCCCGCTTCGGGCTCAGGTGCAGTCCAGCCAAGTGAAGGCTCAGTCGTTGGCGGAGCAGCTGGCCCAGGACCGTCGTATGGTCGACCGGAAGAATGAGCTCCTGGAGGCGGAGCGTATGATTCAGGTCGAGCGCGGAGAGCAGTGGAAGGCCGAGCGGGAGGCGCTCAAGGGCCGAGTCCGGGGGGCCGAGATGCACTGACCGAGGCTGAGAGAAGGCTGTCCGAGTCAGAGCAGAGGATAGCCGAGCTCGAGAGGTAGGCGGAGTTGGCCGGGGTGGAGGCACTCGAGCGACATAAGTGCTCACAGGCCTATCATGCGGCTCTTCTCCAGGCTGCCTTCCCTTATTATGAGTCGGGCTATCGCCGGGGCCTTCGGAAGGGCTTCTCCCAGGGCTTCGATCGGGTCGTCATAGAAGCAGAGGCCCAAGCGTCTAGGCTCATTTTTCCTTCCGGGCAACGCTATGACTCGGACTGGGGTTCGACCGACTCTTCCCATTATACATCGAGCGAAGAGGAGGGTCAGGAGTCCTCGTCCTCATCCGAGCGACCGCCAACTCTAGCAGTCTCGGTAGGGCACACGACCGAGACAGTTCCCACACAAGTATGGTCAGTGCCAGGGTCCGCCGTCACCGAGAATATTCGAGGCAGATCGTCTAGTGCTGAGGAAGCCTTGACTGCCGAGCCTGAAGATGGGCCTGAGGCCTGATGTAATAGCTCTATCTTTCTTTTTTTCCTTTCCCTTATGTAGTCGGGTCAGGCTTTTTTGGAAAATATAATAGCGACAGTATTAAATGCTGAATTGACTGTTTCTTACCACTTTTGGTGTGATTTGACTATCGGATTCATAGTCGTTGGAGAAGGTGTCAATTTTCTCTATAGATATCGCGCGTGCTGATCTGTCAAATGACTGACATGGCGCTGGCACCTTTCCGTTTTTCCATACCGCCCTTAATGACTTGCCGCTTCGCGCGTCCTGTTGGCGGGATGTTTGGGAAATGAGGTAACCATCTCAGGGAAAGCCCTTTTAGCGTGTTTTGTAAGGGGAGAGTCATTTAAGGTGATCAGCTCCCCCTTCGGCCTATAAAAGGTCCGAGGGGCGTCTCCTTTTCCTTTCATCGCTTAAGGCCTTCCCTGGCAATTTCTCCTTCTTTCCCTTCCGCGGGGCGTTGTGCTGTCAGTCTTGGCAGGGCATGGAAAGCGCTTCAGAAGGCGATGATGTGATGGCGATAGCTGGGAAGCTCCTGTTATTTCGGTCTGGAAGAGGGTTTGTCAGCTGGGGGTCACTCTGGGAGAGGGTTCGTCATGCCGGAGCATGTCCTCCTCCTGTTCTTGACTTGCCGACGCCATCCCAAGGGGAGGGGGGGAGCTATATAAGCTCCCTCCTTTCTTGGCCTCCCCCTGCCTCCTCATCCATCTCTGCCATTTTCTTTTTCTTCCTCCTCTTTCACTCTTTGGAGGGTGCCTGCATTCTCTGCCTTCTAAAGAGTTGGCGGAGAGGAGGCCTTCACTTGTATTCCTTCCTCTTCTTCTCTCCCTTTTTTTGTTGTTTCCCCTCTTTTCCTCTTTCCTCCAAGCTTTCTCAAACCAACGAGGCCGACAATCCTTTGTCCGATCCAGTTTTCGCACGAGACAGAGTCAGTGGCTGGACATAGGAGCGCTTACCGGGTTGGCCGAGCGTTTTACTCGCGTTAGTGTCAGAGGGTGTAATTTTTGTACATGTATACTGTATTGGCTACGGCCTACTTGATGTACATCAAAGTTTAATAAGAAGAGAAGAATGGCGTTTATTCTTTTTTGCTTACATGTGCATGCTTGCCAAATGATCAAAAGTAGAACTTGCGAAGATTTGTCGCATTCCATGTCCGATGGACGGGTGTTCCCTCTATGGTGGACAGTCGGTATGCTCCTTTCCCGAGCGTCTCGACCACTCGGTAGGGGCCTTCCCAGGTAGGGGCCAGCTTCCCCGCCGCCTCTAGTGGTCGAGATGCTTCGGCTTTCCTCAGGACGAAGTCTCCCGACTGGAAGTGTCTGTCTCGGACTCTGGAGTTGTAGTATCGAGTGATGCGTTGTTGGTATTCCATTGCTCGGATCTTTGCAATCTCTCGGATCTCGTCCGCTAGGTCGAGGTTTTCTCGCAGTTTCTGCTCATTTACCTCTGGTTTGAAGTGCACGACTCGGAGAGAGGGATTGCCGACCTCCAACGGAATTACGGCTTTCGTGCCATACACCAGCTAAAAAGGTGTTTCACCGGTGGCCGTCCACGGAGTAGTTCGGTGCGACTATAGTACGCTCGGTAATTCCTCGAGCCAGCTACCCTTGTCCTTGCCGAGTCTGGTTTTGATGCCTTTTAAGATAGTCTTATTGGCATTTTCGATCAGTCCCTTAGCCATATGGTGGGCTACCGAAGTGAAGTTGTTGTGAATGTTTAGGTCGGCACATCTATCTCTGATGTAATGAGAATCAAACTACCGACCATTATCGTTCACGATCACTCAGGGGACACCGTAGCGACAGATGATCGACTTCCAAACAAAACTCCATACGACTGACTCGGTGATCCTGGTGGTGGCTTTGACCTCGATCCACTTGGTGAAATAGTCGATGGTGACGATGATAAACTTCTTCTGTGCTTGGGCCGTGGGGAATGGCCCTAGGATGTTGATCCCCCACCGAGCGAAAGGGTATGGCTCGGCAAGGGTGATGAGCTCTGCGGCAGGCTGATGGATCAGGTGGTCGAAGCGCTGACATCGGTCGCACATCTGTACGTAGGTCGGGCAGTCGCGCCGGAGAGTGGGCCACCAGTCACCCTGCCGAAGCAGGATCCTAGCGAGCGATCTTCCACCTTGGTGCACTCTGCAGGTGCCTTCGTGTACTTCCTAAATAGCTCGGCTGGCTTCGCCGGCGCTGATGCACTTGAGGAGGGGACCGGAGAAAGATCTGTGGTATAAGGCATCGTCCAGCATGACGAAATGCCGAGCTTGGTACTTGAGCTTCCAAGCCTCCTGAGGGTCGGTGGGCTCTTGAGAATCCCAGAGCCAGGATATGTAGGGGGTCCGCCAGTTGCTCGGGGGTGCCGAGTCAATGGTCATAAGCTCAGACTCAATGCTCGGTCGCCCGAGCTCTTCGAGAAAGACCGATCATGTACCTGCGGGGTCGAGCAAGGAGGCCAGTCGAGAGAGGGCATCTGCTCGGGAGTTTTCTTCCCGAGCTATCCGGACTACCTCAAAGCTCTAGAAGAGTTGGGCCATCCTCTTGACCGCCTGGAGGTACTTGACCATTTTTCCTTTCCGAGCTTCGTAATCACCGTTGACCTGGCTAGCGACCAATTGAGAGTCAGTGTGGATTCTGGCCCGCTCGGCCCCCAGTCGTCGAGCCATCCTGGCCCCTGAGATAAGGGCTTCATACTCGGAGGCATTGTTGGACGCCTGGAAGTTGAACTTCAGGGTGTACCGCAGCTCCGCTCCTTTAGGGGACTTGAAGAGGACACCGGCTCCGCACCCGGCCGAGTTGGAGGACCCGTTGACGAACAGATCCCAAGTGGGCCCGGGCGCTAGTGGAGGTACTTCTTCAATCGGGACCGTGCTTTCGGCGATGAAGTCTGCGAGAGCCTGTCCTTTGATGGCCAAGCAGGGGCGATACGAGATATCGTAGGCCCCGAGCATGATGGCCCACTTGACGAGTCATCTCGACGCTTCAGGGTGAAAGAGAATCTTCTTCAAGGGTTCGCCGGTCAATACGACGATGGAGTGCCCTTGAAAGTAGGGTCGGAGGCGCTTGGCTGAGGTAACGAACGCAAGCGCGAGTTTCTCGGTTACGGGGTACCTTTTCTCGGCCTCATTAAGGACCTTGCTGGCATAGTAAACTGGTCTCTCGATCCCTGCGTCATTCCTGACCAGAACCGAGCTCACTGTAGAAGGGGTCGCCGAGAGATAGAGGTATAGAGCTTCGCCTTGGACTAGCTTGGATAGTACCGGGGGCGAGGCCAAGAATTCCTTGAGTTCGATGAACGCATTCTAACATTCCTCATCCCAGGCGAACGTAGCAGATGCCATTTTGGGTCCCCTCAACAATTTGAAGAAGGGTAAGTATCGTTTGGTCGCCCGGGATAAGAAACGGTTGAGCGCAGCAATGCACCCCATGAGGCGTTGGACGTCCTTGATGCAGGTGGGTGGCCGCATGTCTAGGTTGGCCTGGACCTTGTCGGGGTTGGCCTCAATCCCACGATGAGTTACCATGAAGCCTAGGAACTTCCCGGATCTGACTCCGAAGGCGCATTTGGCAGGGTTGAGCTTCATGCTGCACTTTAGGAGGGTGTCGAAGGTCTCGGCTAAGTCTGCGAGGTGGTCTTCGGCCTTTGGTGTTTTAACGAGCATGTCATCAATGTAGGCCTCGACGTTCCGATCGAGCTGTCCTTCGAAGATGTGGTTGATCAGTCTCTGATATGTCACTCCGACGTTCTTTAGCCCGAACGGCATCCGGGTGTAGTAGTGTACGCCGAAGTCGGTGATGAAGGTGGTCTTATCGATGTCCTCCGGGTCCATCCTGATCTGATGGTAGCCGGAGTAGGCGTCCAGGAAGCTGAGCAGCTCGTTGCCAGAGGTTGAGTCGACCAGTTGATCGATGCTCGACAGCGGGTAGCAATCCTTGGGGGTAGCCTGATTGAGGTCGGTAAAGTCCACGCACATTCGCCATTTACCAGAAGCCTTTGGTACAAGGATGACGTTGGCGAGCCACGTAGGGTACAGGATCGGGCGAAAAAGGCCAGTCTTCTGCCCCTTGATGACTTGCTCTTTGATGACCGCTTGCTTCTCTAGGGCATGCTTTCTCCTGCGTTGCTGGACTGCCTTCACCATTGGGTCGAGGTTGAGCTTGTGCATCACCACGTCTCCCGGGATCCCAGGAAGGTGCTCATCAGACCATGCAAAGACTCGGATATACTGGGCAAGGAAATCCTTATATTTTTCCTATTCCTCAAGTGGTAGATCGGCTCCGATCTTTACTCCTAGAGTCGGGTCACCGTTAAAGAAAACCGTTAGCAACTCGCCACCAGGCTCAGATGTTGCGGGTCCCTCTTCGGCTCCCTTTACTCCTTTTTTCCCTTCTGGACTAGTGGCTTCGATCGAGATTATATAGCACCATCTAGCTAATGCCTGGTTACCTCGGACTTCTCCCACGCCATGTTTGGTTGGGAACTTCATTTTTTGGTGAAAGGTAGAGGGCACCGCTTTCATTCGGCTGAGAATGCCTCGGCCGAAGATGGCGTTATATGTCGTCATCTCTTTAATCACGATGTAGTCTACCATAACCGTAACGGTTTTGGGCGGGGTGCCGATAGTAACTGGCAGGCTCAGGGCTCCCTCGGGATAAGTTTCCTGGCCCTTGAACCCACATAGGGGGGTTCGGATAGGGTGGAGTTTAGATGGATTCTCTCCCATATTGAGGAAACATTCATAGGATAATACATCAGGGGCACTACCATTGTCAACTAAGATCCTATCTACGTTACAATGGTTTATTGTAGCCGATACAACGGGAGTGTCGTCGTGCGGGGTGATTAACCCTTCTAGGTCCTGGTCGGAGAATACCAGGGTCTGTGTTTCGCTCGCCTGCGGGGCCGTAGGGTGCTCAATGGAGGCTCGGCTCCCCCGCTTGGCGTGACGGTTTCTTCCTTGACTGCTATCTCCGCCTGATGCCGCACCACCCACGATAACGTTGATGTGGACTCCATGGGGGGGCATTGTCGATCTATTCAGGGGCACCTTGGCCTTCTCTTTGCCCAGACACGTATCGAGATAGGTGTCCCTGGCGGACGAGGTGCTCGATCTCATCTTGAAGTTGATGGCAATCGCTGGTGTGGTGCCCGTGATCGCGGTGGAACAGGCAATGCTTGCAGCGATTGCGGTGCTTGGCTTTCATAGGCTCGGGTTGGCTGAGGAGGCCCGAGCCTTTGATGTCTTCATAAATTTCGTAGACGGGAGCGGTAAGGGGGGTATACCGCTCGTAGTTCTGGGACGGCTCTTTTTGGTCTCCATCCTGGTTCCGCCTTTTTCCTTGGCCCATCCCTTGCTCGAAACGGTTGCTTCTTGTCCCCCTCCTGACCCGAGCCTATCGTGCCTCGGCATGCGTTGAGGACTTCCTCGCACTCTGCATGGCGCATGGCCAGGGTCACTAGCTCGGCAAGGGAGGTGGGAGGATGAAGCACTAGCTCGCGCCACAGGTTCCCATCACGGGTACCCCCGGTCAATGCGGTGATGGCAGAGGTCACATCCAGGCGGGGGATGCGTAGGGCTTCCGATTTGAATCGATTGATATAAGCCCGCAACTTCTCCCCCTGTTCCTGCTTGAGGGCAAATAATCCTGCCACTGACCGGGGTGGACCGCTGCCGGCGAAGCTTTCCTTGAACACTCGCCCGAATTGCTTGAAGTTGTGGATGTTGCCGGGGGCGAGGGCCCTGACCTTGCCTGAGCACCCTGGACTAGAGTCGTCACGAAATGCTCGGCACTTGATTACGTCGGACGCCCCATACAAGGCCATTAGGGCGTCGAAGCTGTCGTAGTGGTCGGCCGGGTCTCCCTGGCCGTCGTACGACTTGAAGGTCGGGAGTGAGATCCTGGGGGATATCTCTGCCTTCAAAATATAGTCAGAAAATGGGGATCGCTCCTCGTCCTCCACAAGAGAGGTCTTCTGCAAGGCGCGGAGGGCGCACTCTTGCTCTGCGAAACGCCTCTCAAAGTCTCATAGCTGGAGAGACAGCTCCGGTTGTCACTGGCCTGTGGGGCTGGGGGGGTGCACTTGCATGCTATCCCGACGCTCCTCGGGGGCCTCGGCTTTCGGAAACGGTCGACGTGCTCCGGTCTTCTCCCTCCTCGGGGTTGAGGAGGCTTCCTGCTCCGGGGGAGGGGCATGTGATGGTCCTCCTGACATGTTGTGAATGAGATGCCGCCCGTGGAGGGTAAAATGGCCTCCAGCGATTTGCTGGGAGACATCTCCACTTGGTGGGCTCTTCCGGGGGAGCTGCGACTTCTCCTCCCTGGCCGCGTGGGCCCTCATGAGATCCACGAGGACATCCAGTTTTGCGTTGAGGGTTTGGAGGGCATCGGTGCTCCCGCCGGGAAGCTGTTCCCCCGCCACCGATGGAGGTATCTCGTTGGTGTGATTCTCTAACGGGGAATTCTCCATGGGGAGAGAAGGTGCGCCTTCTTCCGTCACCAGGGCTTTCCCCAGGTCATCGACAGTCCTCCTGCCAGAATTTCTTCGCACCATGATGGCTCTTGGTTCGTTTCCCACAGACGGCGCCAGATGAAGAGGGGCTATCTTGCACTACTCCTGAGCAGGGAAGAGGATGACCACATACACTTAAAGTGTGAACTGCAAGAAGGGAAACGAGTCAGAGGTGCATAGGGATAGATCCCCGGGGAAGACCCTCTGATGCTTAAGTCAGCAAAGTAGTAGAGCTATGATGCAAAGGGAAGAGCTAGGAGGAAGGTGAGAGCGCGAGATCCCTCTCCACCAAAAGGTGAAGTGGTTCCTGCTCAGGATTTTTGGCTATTGCCTGGCTTACCTCTTGTAGTATGACTTTTCCAGTTTAAATAGTGGCCCGTTGTGCGACTGATCCCTGTAAGCGGAGGAGTCTCAGGGGGGTTACGTCCTTCTTGCAGGCTCCTTTATAGCACGCGGACTCTTGGTCTCCCCTATCCTCTTGAGCTTCCTGCCATTAAGGGATTCGCAACGGTTGTACTAATAAGCTTCCATTAGTGAGCCCGAGTGATAGGCACTTGCCCAGGAGTGGTCTCCCGAGCAATGAGTGAATGGTCAGGACAGGGAATAGGGGGCTCTGGGGGAGCTTTCCCGATCGAACTGATGCTCGGACTTCCCAACCCGAAGGCTACCTAGGAAGCGCTTGTACCGAGTGAGTTTTTGGGCTTTATACTAAGTGGGCCCGGGGGCTACCACTTCAAGGAGTTGGGCCTCGTTCGGTCTGGTTGGACCTCTTTTGGCCTCTCCATACGGGCGACGAGATTTCCCCTCTCCAGTTATGATAAGATAGATGGACTATATATATTTTTGTGTTTTTCTTTTGGTTTGGACAATGAGTGATTGCTGGCTGTGGAACTTAGTAGATGTGAATGAAAATATGTGAACACATTTGGGCAACTGGACTTGCATTAATTTTTGTTGATTTTCCATTTTTATATATTTTTTTGACTGAACAAGGAGGAGGGCGGCCAGACCTTTGGCTGCCCTCTACTTTGAGGGTTTGTTAAAAAGGGTGGCCGCCCCCCATTTGGGCAGCCCTTGTTGTGGACGCCTTGAGAGCTAGATAACTTGAGAGAGTGTTGTTCTTGCTTGAGTGAGGTTCTAGCCACTTGAATCTTCTAGATCGAGCAATGGGGAGAAGGAGGGCTCGCCTTGACATTGCGCCCGATCCCTCTTCCTCGAGTGAAGAGAAAGAGGAAGTAGAAGCTACGGCGAGCTCATCTTCTTCGGCCACAGTTTCTGCAAACTTGGAGGAGAATGGAGACGATGGAAGCGATGGGGGAGAAGCTATCCCCGACGAGGGGTCGGCCGAATGCGATGATGGAGATGAAGGTGAAGATAGCGAGGGTTTGGGTGATGGTGATCCCGACCAAGAGAAGGGAGGGCAGCTTGGGGAGGTAAGCTTCGTGCCCTCGCTTTGCATTCATTAGATCAGTATGTGGATGTGTGTTTAATGGAGATATGAAGGTCGGTTTGTGGATTGAGGGGATGAACCTGTGGGCGGCCAGGGTGGTGGTTGCCCACTAATCTGGGCGGCGAGTTCGCTGGTCGCCCTCAGGTGGGCTTGGGCGGCCAGGCCTTTGGCCGCCCAGGGAGGTGGGCGACCAGGCCTTTAGCCACCCTGCTCCCAAGGCTTGTGAAGTCTTGAAAAATGGGGAGAATGTGGAGTGGATTGGAAGATCTAATGAAGTCTTTGTGTTTTCTTTCTAATGTGTGCAGGGTCCTCAAAGGATAAGAGCCCGAGTCACATGGGACTTGGTGTGGGCTTAGTATCATGCCCTACCTCCTGGGCAACGAGAGAGGGTGGATAGAATGGGATTCGGCCCGTTCTTCAGGATCCGACCCTTCCAGGTGGATGCCACCTTCCTGACGGCGGTGTGAGAGAGATGGGTGGATACCTGCAGAGCGTTTGTGATGCCGTGGGGGCATATGATCTCCACCCTTGAGGACATGGACTTTTTGACAGGATTGCCAGTGGCAGGGGTCCCGGTGCTTGACCGAGAGCCGAAAGATTATCGTGAAGAGGGAGAGGACTTGCTCGGGCCTCAACTGGCTCGATCTAGGAGACCAGTGACCAGTCTTCCACCCGAGAGGATCAGTGCTGCGATGGGGCTCGCGAGGATGACACGCGGGACGCTAGAGGATTTGGATGTGTACTCAGGGAGAGTGAGACAGAGACTCAGATCTCAAGGGAGGAGCGAGCAGCAGGAGTTGCGGCTTTTCTTCCTGTACTTCTTTGGTAGGCTACTGTTTGCTACTACCTCGAACAAGGTGAATCTAAAGTATCTCTTGCTGGTGCGGGATCTAGAATAGGGACCCTAGCTTGCGTGGGGGAGAGCGATGGTGGCGCACCTCTTCGCCCACCTGGATCCAGTGCGCCCAGGTTCAGAGAAACCTGGGTGGCTTCACGCCCTTCTTACAGGTATAAGTCTACCCCTTCTAGGCATGTTGATTGATTGATTGATTAATTGTTTGTTTTTTTGTGTTTCAGATTTGCGGGTACACTCGGTTCCCTCTAGGTCGCGGAACGATCCCACGAGCCCTGATGCAGATGGTGCCTCGAATGGCTAGATGGGAGATGGTCCAGGACCGACGCTTAGTGGCCAGTAGACTCTCTGACCTCAGGACATCGCTGGATGAGTATCCTCCCCACTAGGTGAGTACTTTGGATAAAAGAGTTGTGTAATGTTTCAGCATTTGTTATGTACTTAATTAGCAAAACATTCATTTTTTCCTTTATGTGTGGCAGGTGATTTGGACTCCTTACGCGACAGAGGATACCACCACTTAGCCTTGGGTGAGGGAGTGGCGAGATTGGTTCCATAGAGATACCGTGATGTTCTGCGTGAACTTGAGGGAGCTGCTCTTCCTTCACCTAGTGCAGAGGACGCTGGGGTGGGATCAGCCGCCAGTGGCGATTCCAGCCGAGCATGAGTCGAACCGGGGATGTCGACGGACTTCAGCGAGCGATCAGGACTGGGCCTCCCGCTACCGCAGAGAGGCAGAGGCACTACAGGAAGGCCCCTCACTGGAGCATGGCCGGACCGTGAGGAGTAGCGAGATTTACCTGGCGGATTATCAGGACCGGTATGCTCGATGGCTTCATCTCGACACCCGAGAGGTGAGTAGCTCTTTTAGCTTTCAATTGTGATGTTTTTTGTTTAAGCAAAGTGCTAAGTGAGCTTGAGGATGTGATGTGCAGATGTCAGAGACTGAGGCTGTGAAAATACTCAAGGATCAGATAGGTGTCCTTAACCAGACGATCGTGAACTTGCGACACGAGATCCGAGAGATGGTAAGTCAAAACAAATTGATTGATTTGGAAATTGGAATTAATTGAGTTTGACTAACTGCTTGCCCCTTGCCGTGCCAGCAAGGGGAATTGGCATACGTGCGGGTGAGGGCAGGTGGAGAGGCTGGTCCTTCATCCCGAGTTGACGCCCTAGAGGAGCTGGAGGATTGCCTGGCCGGGGCTATCGAGCGAGCCGAGAAGCGAGAGGCCGAGCTAGCCGAGGCGGTATGAAATTAGCACTCAAGTTGAAATCAGTTCTTTTCTTTATCATCTTTGCCTATTTTACGTGACTTTTCATTTTTCAGCAGAGGAAGGAGCTGGCGGCCGGCCTGGCCGTCCGGCGAGAGCAGGATGTGCGGATAGAGGAGTTGACACGCCGTCTTGGAGAGCTGAGCTCCACTGAGAGGATTGAGGGTCGCCTTGTTGGGGCGAAGGAAAGAGAAGCCAAGGCGCGTGCTCGAGAGATGGCGATGGCGGTTCGGGAGCAGCGGGCTCTCGATAAGCTAGAGGCCTGCAACGATGAGTGTTGTGGAGGTACCAGGGCAGGGGTGCCCCAGGAGAGGGAGCTAGGCCTACGACTCCTTCCGAGTCACTCCAGTCCCTAGGAGATGTGCATTTCACGATGGAAGAGCTTATGAACATGATGCCATCTCCTGCAGAGCGGGGAGTGGTTCAGCCAGCTGCGTCAGGTTCGAGGGCTTCACGGCCATCACAGTTGCGAGACATGGGAGGCAGAGATGGAGACGAGGCTGATAGCCGGCGGAGTCGACCTCGCACCGATGCAGATTAGGAGGGGAGAGAGAGAGAGACGCAGCTGGGTAGCAGCTGCCCCTTTTTGTACACTAGGGGTATGCCCCTGGGATGTTGTATCGCTAGAATGTGATGGACATATTTGGCAGTGAAATGAACTTTCTTCAGTGCACTTGTCTCGATTTGGCTTGACGCCGTCTTCCCTTTTTACCTGTTCCAACCACACTAAAGGGAAAAGGTTAGTGTAGTATTTTTTTAGCCCCATGCCAAAAGCAGATAGTACCTTTCTCGATGGAGGGTCAGAGGGCTAAATCTTATTAACAAGATTTTGAAAAAAGGAAACGTGATATGCGCATGCAAGCAAGCGAAAATGTAAGAGAAAGGGAAACATGATCATGCAATGCTCATGCGGATGCAAAATATATTTTTGGATTTTGGATTTTGCACATTTTTTGGTGTTTTGTGTTTTTACGTTGTTTTTTGGAGTATGAATTTTAGCTTTTTTGGGATTTGAATATATTGATTTTTTATTTTGGTTTTGATTTTGATTGTTTTGTTGTTTTGAACGCCTGGTGACCACCCATATGGCACCTGACCTATATGGGGACAGGGGTTTTCTCGATTACCTCCCAGGTATCTTGAGCGCACATCTAGGTTGATTTGGGCCTCTAGACTCCTCGAATGATGGTCCTGCCGGTTAAGTCTTATCCTGATGACAATACCGTCATGCCAAGCTTAGGCTCCCGGTTGCTTCCGACCACAGGGATACATCCAAAAAGCGTTCGAGGTAAATGATTTGCCCGACCCGGGTCTATTTCCTCACAACTCTTGATGGTATATGATGGAACACCTTGGAACCCTAACGATCAACCGTGTGACGCTGACCCGGAATCAGACGCCGTCGCACCCATAGGTGACGCGCTTGCATTGACCTAAGCCCGAAGTAACATAAGAAAGCATTAAGGGTGGTAAATAGGGGTCTTGACCAGCCAGAAACACAGAGACCCCTTCGCAGCAATGGCTTCTGTTATTTTGAAGTGGACAACCATAAATGGTATTTTATGAAATGAGGTTGCAACCTAGATAGGGTTCATCCTTCAGGACCTCCATTAAGCTTTACATCTTTTGAGGGAAGAAGGAAGAATGTAGGGGGTAAACCTCTTGAGAGGACCTGGCAAAGCCGTTAACCCGGCGAGCTAGTTAAAGGCCTACTCGACTTTCTCCTTTCGGGCAATTTCGGACCATACCCCGAGCATTATGACGTTAGATGCCCCTGCTGTGGAAAACTTTGATTTGATTCTTTGAATAGGAGGGGTTTCATCTGCTAAGGTCAGGCACGGTCACGACCAGGCTTTTTCATGTGACTTTGTCACATATCATAATTTTTCTTTCTTTTTTCTTCTTGGGGAGAAGAATATTGTCATTTTGTTTTGGAATTCCCCTTTTCATGCCTACGGGGACATTGCCCTCTTCTCATGCTCTGACCCGGGCTCGAGGGGATGAATCCCTACTCTCGCCTTAAGGATCTTGTACTTCGGCTTTCACATGCTCAGCGTTTTAAGGGCGTCGGCTGTCTCATTTGGTCGAAGAGAAAAAGAACAAAAGAGTGCTGCTTATCTGGAGACCTTCGGGTGAGGCCTCATCATAGGTGATGCTACCCATTTTGGATAAAACACGTGAGTGTGTGCAAGTTGTTTTTCCTTCTTATAAACATAGGCCGACGTGGCCGGACAGGAATCTCCACGGTTCTGGCAGACCAAGACCCGATACTTACCACATCTTGACGGTCCCTATCTAGCATGAAGGGTTGATGCAATGAGTTTGGACTGCGTGGCGATCACCAGGCGTTGATTTTACTTTTCTCCCTTTTTGTCTGTTTTGAAATTTTTTGAATTTTTTGTTTGTTTTTGAATAGTTATGTACAAGGTCTCATGAATTAAATTTCTTGAGATACACCCCATTCCATGGATATGTGAGCTCTACTCCTTCGTAGTCTACCAATTTGTAGGCATTAACTGAGTAGACTTCTTTGAGAACAAATGGGCCTTCCCAATTTTCTTGCAATTTTGCTTTTAAACCGGCAGTTTTAGTGATTTTCCTTTTTAAAACTAGTTCACCTACCCTGAATTTTCTCTCTATAACTTTCTTGGCATAATAACATTCAATTCTCTTGCAATATACTTGAGCATGATTGGCCACGATCATCCGTTTCTCATCTAACAGTTCCAGCTGGGCCAATAGGTTTTCTCGGCGTTGCTCGGGGTCGAGCTCAAGATCCAGCTGCACTATTAGTGAGGGAACGAATATTTCATATGGGAGTACCGCATCTGTCCTAAAAGTAACTGAATACGGGGTTTGACCCGTGGGAGTACGAACGGAAGTGCGGTAAGCCCAGAGGGCCTCAACGAGGCAATCTGGCCAGTCTGAATAATGGTGAGATTTGCAAGTTTTCTTGATGATTCTAATGAGAGTTTTATTTGTAGCTTTAGCTTATCCGTTTCCTTGTGAGTAGTATGGAAATGAATGATGCAAATTGATGCCATATTTACCACACATGTCGCGGAGTTCCTGGGATGTGAACTGCGGTCCATTGTCGGTGACGATGTCACGGGGAATGCCGAACCTTGCAAGGATGTTGCGCTTGATAAACTTGAACACCGCTCCTACTTTGACTTCGGTGAATGCCTCAGCTTCTGCCCATTTTGTGAAGTATTCCGTAGCGGTGAGAATGAAGGATTTTCTTCGGATTTCTCCGGTTCTATCCTCCAGGGGACCAACTACGTCAAACGCCCACATGGCGAAAGGCCAAGGAGCTATAAGAGGATGAAGTTAGGACGAAGGAGCGTTGACCATGTCCGCATGGAGTTGACATTTAGCGCAATGTCAGACAAATCGGGCACAATCCTCGTTCATTGTAGGCCAATAGTATTGACGAAGGAGTTTCTGGGCAAGCATGCGACCATTTACATGGCCACCGCATTCGCTGGAATGTGCAGCTTCGACAATAGCTCGAGATTTGGTCTCATCGAGGCAGCGGAGGTAAACTCCACTAAGAGATTTACGATACAAGAGACCACCTATAATGGCAAAATGCTCCGCGCCTCGGTGAATGGCACGCCGATCGGGAGCGGTAGCATAATCGGGGAAGGAGCGATCCCTGAGATAGTTCTCGATGTCGAAGAACCAGGGGTTGCCGTCTTCAAGGTCGATCTCAGGTTCATAGGAGATGACGTGGACTTGAGAAGAGGGCTCAGAGAATTGCTGCAACCAGGGATCAGAATGTGAAAAAGTGTGCATTCTTTGCACAATGACAGTGGATGACGGCTTTTCACAGGGGATTGGAAGAGAAGATGCCAAAGATGTCAGGGCATCGGCTAGAATGTTTTGAGCCCTAGGGGTGTGCACCAGGGTGAGCTTCCTAAACTGCTAGACTACCCGGCCAACCAGGTCTTGGTAGGGTTTCAATTTTGGGTCTCGGGTTTTGTACTTGCTGAGGGATTTCCGGAGTATGAGCTGAGAATCTCCGATGATCGGGAGCTCCTTAACTCCGAGTGCCAATGCCACCTTTAAGCCCATGAGGAGTGCCTCATATTCAGCCACATTATTTGTAGCAAGGAAGGTTAGCTGACAAGCGCGGGGAATAATGACACCTTCCGGGCACTGGATAATGGCTCCGACTCCACAGCCCTTGGAATTGAATGCGCCATCAAAGTAGAGAATCCATGAAGGTTCACCATGTACAATGGCTCCTAACTCTTCATCCGAGAAACTCACATCGATAGGAGAGAATGTAGAGAGTGGATGATGGGCAAGGTGCTCGGCAATAGCATGCCCCTTGACCGCCTTCTGATTGACGTAGGTGATATCGAATTGATTGAGAAAACTCTACCATCTTACCAAACGATTAGTTAGGGTAGGATTTTCCAGCAAGTACTTTATAGGGTCCATTCGTGCCAAGAGCTTAACTTCATGTGCAAGAAAATAGTGCTTTAGCTTTTGGGCTACCCAGACGACGGCCGCGTAAGTCCTCTCCATAGGAGTGTACCTCTGCTCAGCTTCATTAAACAGTTTGGACAGATAGTAGACTGCGTGTTCTCTTTTGGCATCGTCATATTGGGCCAATACTGCTCCAATAGATTCATTAGTGGTAGAAACGTAGAGCAATAAAGGCTGACCCGAGACCGGGGGTGCTAGAACGGGAGGATTTAAAAGATAGCTCTTCAGGTCATCGAAGGCCTTTTGACATTTGTCATTCCAATCAAATTTAGCCTCTCCTTTTAGCATGTCGTAGAAGGGCTTACATCGCTGAGAATGGTGAGATATAAATCTCCTAATGAATTGCAAAAGCCCGATCAAACCACGGACCTCTTTGATGTTCTTGGGAGGAGGCATCTCGACAATGGCCTTAGCTTTGTTAGGGTCGATCTCAATTCCTGTCTTGCTGACAATGAACCCTAGAAGCTTGCCTGAAGAGACCCCGAAAACACATTTCTTGGGGTTCATTTTAAGTTGGTGCTCCCGCGACCGTTGGAGAACTGCACGGAGGACTTCTACATGGCTACTCCTAGTTCTGGATTTAACCAGAATGTCGTCCACATAAACTTCCATGTAAATATGCATCATGTCTTGGAAGATAGCCATCATTGCCCTTTGATAGGTTGCTCCTGCGTTCTTAAGACCGAAGGGCATGACGACATAGCAGTATGTCCCCCACTGAGTGGTGAAAGATGTTTTCTCATGGTCTTCTTCCGCTAAGCGGATTTGGTTATACCCTGAGAAGCAATCATGAAGGAGAGCATCTCATAGCCGGCGGTGTTGTCCACCAAGACATCTATGTATGGAAGAGGAAAATCATCCTTCGGACAAGCACGATTAAGGTCACAGAAATCTATGCAGATGCGGACCCTACCGTCCTTCTTCATAACAAGGATGATGTTAGCTACCCATTGCGGATACAAAACTACCCTGATGAACTTAGCCTTATGGAGCTTGTCCACTTCTTCTTTAACTTTGAGTGCGAGCTTCGGGTGATGTCGCCTTAACTTCTGTTTGACAGCTCGAGCGTCGGGTTTCAGGACCAGACGGTGTTCAACTAAGGACGGGTCTAGACCCGGCATGTCCTCGTAGGACCAAGTGAAAGCATCGAGAAATTCTTTAAGAACTGTCACAAGAGCAACTTCCTCCTCATCAGTTAAATTGGCACTTATCAATATTATCTTTCGATCATCCTTGGTGCCGAGATTTATTTCCTTGGTGGATTCGTCAATGGAAACATTAGGCGCATCAAATCTCTTGGTTCCGTCGACGAAGGAAGCTATCGGATCACTACCATCTTCTAATGGCTCTTCTTCTTCTTCTGTGTAATCCTCTTCTTCTAAAACGTACACCCATAGACCATCATCTATTGGAGATCCGTCTAGTTCGACTGCCCCTAGGGGAATGGGAGTGGAAGTGAAATTAGAGACCTGACAAAGCTGCTCACATTTATCGGCCAGCTGGCCGATATAACACGCGGGAACCTGACGGACACTAGACTTTTTGGAAGGGAAAGACGCTATGTACAAACCTGGGCTTAACCTAGGTTCTAACCTACTATGTACAAAAGAGGCTTGCGGAAGGGAGTTCATGGTGGAAAGAGTCGGCCCTTGGCCGAGGGAACCATCTTCCAAGGAGGCCGTTTCCTCAATAGCGAACTCGCAGGCCCACGTTTGAGAATTGGCGTTTTTTTTTGTGGTCTTGAGTGAAGGTACACACCCGATGGGTGGGTTGCCCTACGATCGGATAAGTGAGGAGCGGAGGAAATGGTGGATGGAATAGGAAGGGGATAATAAGAATAGGGGCGGGCCTGTTTGAAGCGAGGAAGATACCTGAGGAGGAAACCTTGTCGGGGGGTTTATCTAAATGGAAGAGGGAGAGGAGACCGAAGTCTTCCTCGAGTAATGAACCGGGTAGGATTTCTTTTCTTTGGTCAACTTCAAATTTTTCACTCGGCCCTGTCCGAGTTCCTAGCTGAATTGGTCCTATGACAAAGCGACCATACACCAAATCTCTACCCTGAGTGGCCTTAGATGGCTCTTCTGAAGAGTAACCCAAACCTACGCGACCTTTAGCAACCCAGAGTTTTCTTCTATGCGTGGGCCCTTGTTCAAGCTGACCTAGACCTTTACCCATGGTGAAGCCCATCCTAGCCATGATCTCCCATCCTTTACCAGGAGGGATGTTGTAATGTGTGATTGGCCGAGGAAGGAAAGGGGAATCGGGCGGACCTAAAGCAGAAGGTCCCACCGTGCCCTCTATGTAGAGGACGGGCTTCTTGCCCTTATCTGGAATAGTCATGAAGGGGATCTGTTCAGAAGTGATGGCATTGAGAGTTTCCACTAGCGGGATACTCTTGATCTTGATTACCCTACCATTATAAGCAAATTTAAAGCACTGATGGGCTGTTGATGGAATCCCAAGGGTTTGCTCAATCCAAGGCCATCCTAGGATGGCCTTATATGCAGGGTCGACATCCAGGACAACCGATGTCATAACCATTGGTCCTAAACCAAGTTATAGGGTCACCTTCCCTATTGCACACCTTTTTGAATTATCGTAAGCTGAGATGGTGGTGCATACCTCTTCTAGATTTTCTTCCTGGAGGCCAATCTTCTTGATGGTCTTCATGGGACACACATTAATCGAAGCTCCCGTGTCAATGGGGGCGGAGTCAACCTTGACTCCGTTGAGAGAGACAGTGAGGCATAACGGGAGTGACCTGCTTTCTGGCAAAGCAAGGTCTTTATCAGAGAATGAGATGGATGGTCCGCATGTAAGGGCCATGATAGCCTCCGTCACGCCACTTGCTGGGAGGTCTTCATTGACCATGATTTTCTGGAGGAATTGAAGTAAAGTGGCTTGGTGTGACGGGGGATTTCCTAAGGAGCTCTAGGATAGAAACCTTAGCAGGGGTCCTGTCCAGATGCTAGAGAATGTCATACTCCATGGGAAGGCCTTGAGAATTAACCCCTTCCTTCGGCTGAGACTGCATTTGGGATGGGGGGATGATGCAATTCCGGAGAGTGACATTGACCGAAGCTTCCTTCGGGTCATCCTGTTCCAAAGATTTTGGGCGAATGAGCTGTAAGGGAGTTGGAGATCCAAATATGCATGAGAGAGAGGCTGAATCGTCTCCAGATTCGACAAGAGAAGGAGGAGGGACTGATTTTGGGTGAGGTGGCTTTAGGAGGACCAAGGGGCACTCCTACACCGACTGAGCTTTTGGAAAGACAAAGGGCTCTTGACATGGCATTTGAGGGGGGTTGATTAGGGTGACTGGGTTTTGGGTAACACTCGGAGAATGACTGGGTGGCGAGATCAGAGTTCAAGGATTGAGTGAACATGTTAATTTCCGCCCTGGGTTCATGCGCTTCTACTTCTATTTTCCCGTACCAACCCGGGAATCCTTCTACGCCCCACATCTGAGTCCTCCTGAGAACTCATGGTTCCATTCCAATCACAGTGTTCACCTGCTCATGCTGCCTTAAGGTAGATGGATCTTTAGTTGGTTGATGAGTTGGCAATGGGTTATGCACAATACCAAGGTCCCTGTTAGGGTTATTAAGGTTGGCAATAGCTAGCTTCACATCTGTCCAATTGATTCTCCCCTCATCATTCATGTCATATACCCAATCCTGGAAGTGGAAGCAGTTGAATATATCATGGCCGGGAGTTCGGTGATACGAGCAATATCGGGAGGTGTCGGCATTGGGAGGGACCCGATCTCATTGAGGGGGAAGCTGAATGGAATCTGAGGACATAAGGGCAAAGAAGATGTCACCCAAAGTTTCAGGTAACGGAGGATAAGTAGCCATTTTTGGTCTAGGGGGACCGTAGCTTTGAGGTGGAGGGACGTTGAAATAAGGCTTGGAATTACCTTGCCCCTGGCTAGCCGTAGCCTAAGTGGGATGGGAGGCCTGGCGATTGTTGGTCTTGAAGGACTGGCCCTCTGCATTGACCTGCTCATTTACTGTGACACCCTCGGTGGTAGGGACAACTGGGGCCTTTCTACCCTTGGTGCGAGGCTCGAAGAAAGGAGGCAAGGTAGAGTCCCTTACCTGGGCTTGAACTATTCGAGCTCAGTTGTAGAGTTGGTGAAAGGTATGAAGTTCACTAAGCAGTAGGATGGCCCTAAGCTGTGGAGTGGCGTTGTTCACCAGCATGGTGATAACCTGGGATTCGGGAATAGGAACCTCCGTCCTAACAGCCATGATCCTCCATCGGTTTGCAAAGCTAATGAAGTCCTCATCGTGCTTCACTTTCTCCGTGACTAGGTCAAATAATGTGGGGGAAATGGATGACATGTGACCAAAGTGAGCGAGGAATCGCTCGAAGACTATATCAAAATTAACGAGATCGATAGCTGGCAAGGATGCAAATCAACGTAGGGCCTCGCCCTCAAGGGATTTTTGAAATAGATGGACCAATAAAACCCTATCGTGGAGCCATTGATGGGAATCCATAAGGAAACCCGAAAGGTGATGGTGAGGGTCAGTGGTACCATCATACCTTCTGTACTTTGGAGCCTTGAATTCGGGTGAGAAATAAGCATTGGGGAGCTTACAATACTGGGCTAGCGAGTGGGGACGCGAGTTTGGCATACTCTTGGCCATCACCTACTGAATGTAGCTTTGAATCTCCTGCCGAAAGCGACGGGTCCATTCCTTTCGAAGGGGCACCCATGGTTGGTGGAGTTGGGGGTGAAGGAACCCTTTGTGGAGGTGCTGGATAGCTGAATTGGATTGGGGTTTCGGGAATGGGTCGACTCGTGGACCCTTGGAAGGGAATTTGAGCATGGGAAGATGTGACATGTGGAGACGTGTGTGGGACGGCCGGAGCCATCCCACGGGAAGCCATCGTGGCTAAGTCCGCGGGAGAATAGCGGGATAGGACGCTAATCAATTCCTGATCTTCGTGCGGAGAGAATGTTGGAGCCCGCGGGCTACCATGACCATGGTTGCTCGGAGAAGAAGAAGCCGAATCGGCGTGGACAGCCTCATTTGGTGTAGCCGAAAACATGCCTATAAAGGCATCCAAACCATTGTCCTCTATTTGAAATAGAGGATTGCCCCTAATTCTGGAGTCAAATTGGGGAGGAAATTCCTCCTCATAACCAGGATTTGAATAAACTTTCTCCATCCTAAACCAATTACCAATTGGTTTAGAATAAAGAAAATAAAATGGTGTAGGGGAGGGGGGAATGTTTCCAAACACAGCCAAGTGTAAGCACAAGCAACATCCCAATTCTTTTTCTTTTCTTTTTTCACTTCTTTTTTTTTTGCTTTTCTTTGTTCACTCGGAGGAGAGAAGGGAACTAAAGGTGTGGGATGAACTCTGAGAGCCTAGCAGAAACCTCACTCAAAAAACCCAGGGTGATCTAATGGGACTTCCGATGGTACAACCTGCCTGGCGACCGTGTGAGAATCCTCGGTTCGCGAGGACTCACGGAGGTTCCCGAATGGACTGAACCAATTGCACCTGAGTTGGAATCCTCAGGTGAAGGGTCTAATTCCAACGGGAGGGTTTCCTATAAGGGTGATGCCGGCTCTTCCTAAACCCAACCACGTAGCTTTAACCTGTAGAAATTAGCCACACAATACACAAGCACACAGACTAACAAAGAGGAACGATGTTTAACTAAGATAGAACATTGTTACGGGGGAATAGAGGAACAGGACAGAGGGCGGTCAAGGTGTTGGTCGTCCACAAACCTGGGCGGCCAAGTCGACGGTCACCCAGGAGGGAAGGCGGCCAAGGTAGTGGCCTTCTAACAAGGGGAGAGGGCGGCCAGGTCGATGGTTGCCTGGGGCCCAGGGCGGCCAGAGTATTGGTCGCCCAGGAGATGGCCTAGGCGGCCACTGGGTTGGTCGCCCAGAGGCCTAGGCGGCCAAGAGTCTGGCCTCCTTCTATGCAACTTTCAAAAAATGAAAAACGGAGCTATGGAAATTGAATTAATGTAAAGGCATGGTTTCATTAATCAGTGACTTCAAGCATTAGGGACTTACAGTAGGCAGTAGACGGTCTCACCGTGATCGCCACTTCACTTGTAGGCGCCCGGGAGATGCCGGCGTGCGTTTGTTGTTGTTTGGTGTTTTAAAGTGGGGGATGTTGTTGGTGGAACGTATGGATGGACGTATCCTGAGTGCCTACAGAGGAACAAGAAAATAACGTTAGAACGTGATCGCCAGAGGTGTTTACCTGAACCTCACAAGGATGATGATCACGGGGAGATGATCTAGATGGGGAGATGATGGGTTCCCTTCTTCCTCATCCTCGGCCAGCCAAGGGCAAGGAGCCCTGCTTGTCCCTTATTCTGAAGTCCTGCAACGTAGCTCAAAAGAAAAGAAAACAACAAACCATTAGTAAAGAGGTGAGTGTAGTATGTACTCTAATGGAATGAATGAAACGGGAATGATGGTGGCAATTTTACCTAGGGGTGGTGGGAAGGAGGGATGGCCGAGACTTTCGACCACCCACCTCCCCTTTGTTTTTAGGAAGAAACCTCTTAAGTTTAGGAGCTAAGGGACGCTATATGCAATGCTACGTACTTACCTGGAAGTCGTGATGCAAGTAAAGAGTAGGAGCTATGGAGTTCAAACCGAAGCAAAGGAAGTAGGAGGAAGACGACCGGCGTGGTTCTCCTCTGATGTCCAATTCCTCCGAGTTTCCTCCCTGGATTCTACCTCGATCCTCCCTCTGAGAATCGGCCTCCATCCTCCCCTCTCACACTGAAGAGAGATAGTTTTGTGTATCCAACATCGAGTTTCAAAATCGTGGGGAAGATCGTGCAGAATGAGGGGAAAGAACGTGCCCACGGGCTGGGCCACATTCTCTGACCCGGTAAACGGAGGAAGGCGGCCAAACTTTTGGCCACCTTCAGGAGGAGAGCGGCCATCACCCTGGTCGTCCAGGACTAGGGGCGGCCAGGCCTTTGGCCGCCCAGTCCATGCTCCTTGGGCCCCTAAGTGGGCGAGGCCCAATAGCTAAAAGGCTAGGGGCTGGGCTTAAAAACTCAAACACCGGTAAAATGAGTACAACAATTAAGCGTCATTCACACAAGGGTCCATTGGGGATCCGCGGGATGTCTGAAATTAGGCGTCTACATTACTATGCATGGACCTTAGTTATGCTAACACAAAATATGCACAGACCTAACTCTGCACAAACCTCACCGTGGCTAACACAAAACATGCACAGACCTACTATGTACAGACCTTTCCGTGGCCAACACAAACATGCACAGACCTTACCATGCACAGACCTTACTATGCACGGACCTTACCGTGGCTAAAACATGCACAGACCTTACTATGCACAGACCTCACCGTGGCTAACACAAAACATGCACAGACCTACCATGCACAGACCTTACCGTGGCCAACACAAACATGCACAGACCTTACCATGCACAGACCTTACTATGCACGGACCCTACCGTGGCTAAAGCATGCACATACCTTACTATGCACAGACCTCACTGTGGCTAACACAAAAGATGCACAGACCTTGCTATGGCTAACACAAACATGCACATACCTTGCTATGGCTAACATAAACGTGCACAGACCTTACAATGGCTAACACAAACATGCACAGACCTTGCTATGGCTAACACAAATATGCATAGACCTTGCTATGGCTAACACAAACATGCATAGACCTTGCTATGGCTAACACAAACGTGCACAGACCTTAGTTTGGCCTGGGCAAAACATGCACCGACCTTGCTAAGACTTAATCAAATGTTCTGTTCTGAGACGCTACTAACCTACCTAGGGGCTGTGATAACTTATGAAACCCAGAGAACTTAATGAAAAACAAAATCTGAATGAACATGATGGTGGTCTTCACATGCCCTTAATCACTCTTTTAGAGTGTATAAAATATATTTAAAACGTTCTATTGCGTCATTGACCCCTAAAGTTTGAGGTTAGGTGCCTACCTTTAAGATGTTAACCGATGATCTGGGGATAATATCCACACCCCAGATCCTCCTCTGCTTTACCCCTTTCGATCCGAGGATGAGATCCACACCCCAAATCCTCCCAAGACTTCACTGCAGGTTCACCCTTCTACGAAGTGCCCAGGTCCCTCACCTCTCTTCCTTACCCAAGGGAAAACGTAAGTGACAGAAAATGGAAGAGTAGTGTTGCTAAAAGGCTGACCACCCATGACACCCCCACCATTTTATAGTTTCTATCAAGTCTCCAAAGGTTCTACTACGACCCAGAAGGCTCCCACCTACTTCCCAAGGTCGTTGGTTTAAGGAAGGTTAATGTTAAGTATCTTTTCGGTTTGAACAGAGGTGACCCTTCATCTACCCGGTCAAAGATGTGAATGGGCGCGCATTTCCATTCGAATTTAGGTTGGGATCTCTTCATATGGAATAAATAGGACCTCCATATCTAACTTTCAATCATAGTTTCTTTGAATTTCATCAAATATATTGTGAGTTATGATTTTCGCAATATTAACGTTATCCCTCCTCTGTTCCAGTCGCGACCCTTCGTCTACCTGGTCATAAATGTGAGTGGGCGGGCTCTTCTACTAGGATTTGGATTGAGATGTCTTCAGATGAAATCAAGAGGGATTCCATATCTAATCTTGGGTAATAATTTCATTGAATTTTAGTATCTCTAGCAATAGTTATGATTTTCGCAAGATTAACATTTATTTTCTCCCATTCCAGTCGTGACCTTTCGGTAGCCTGAGGTAATTTTGAGTATAACTCTACTATCCAGGTGGAATTTGGCCTCAGCCTCAACATAGAAGTTATAGCTAACATCCCATTCAAAATTATGGCCTTAGTTTTAGGTCCTTTTATTAACCACAGATGAAGTTATGAATTTTTCATTACTTACATTCAAATTCTCCTAACAGTCACACCTCTTCGTGACAGCTAGCAGTAAATGGGCTCAGAACCTTGGGTTCTAGTGGGAATTGGGTTTCCATGTCAACAGAAGAGTTTGGACTAAGGGCCCAAGCTTTCTAATGAGCCTAGATTCATCCCATTTCGTTGACTATGGACCAAGATGTCCTTATTTTAACGGGTGACTATGTTTTCTGTAATAATTTCGGCCCATTATCATAATTCCTTCTTATCTCCTATTAGGCCCATTTTTCAGAAGTTATACTCTTCATCAAAGTTTTTTCTTACCTAATGGTCATTGCATGGGCTTTAGTTTCATCTAATTCTGACCTCCCTATAGTAAGTTACCAATTTCCTAAGAATCCTTCAATAATCTGTCCAGATTTCTAGCTCATTGAGTTCAAGGGCCTGAATTATTCTCAATTGGGCCAGTGTCCAAATTGGTGGTTGTAACACTACTAGCAACCAAAACTTTCCTTTGTCCCCAGTCATGTGCTTGGAGCAGCCACTATCAAGATACCACCTATTGTGGTTGGCTGCCAGGCATACCTGCAAACATGATCAAGTAGAAAATTTTGG
The DNA here is from genome assembly GCA_022559845.1 of Amorphophallus konjac. NCBI lineage: Eukaryota > Viridiplantae > Streptophyta > Magnoliopsida > Alismatales > Araceae > Amorphophallus > Amorphophallus konjac. Next base: position 233,940,987 of record CM040122.1, read on the forward strand.
AACCCAAAACTGCTTGGGCCCCATAACAGTAGTTAAATCATGCAAGCAAGATAGCAATTGTTTGGGAAACCACATTTGTTTATGTGATTGTTCTTGTTTAGTGGATTTTTTATTGTTCTGTTTGCTATATACATTCTGAGTTTTTGTTGACTTTTTCTCTGGTGTAGCATTCTAATTTTTTAAAATGTGGGATTTTTTGTGCCAATCATAGGTCCAGTGAGCATTGGAATGAGTGTGTGCACTGGTGACCTTAGGTTGAACAAACTTTGGATTGACAAAGCTATATAAGTTCTGATTTATAGATTTCCTGAACCTAGGCTGTGCAGAGGTACTCTAAGAGTTGCGTCGATGCACCTGATAAGGATGGGATTTCTGAATGCTCTATTGCATCGACCTTAGATAATTGTTGCCTCGACCTGTCCTACCAGAGTTATGATAAGAGGAGTAGTAGCTTTGACCTGAAGACTTCTTGCTCAGACCCTGGCATCTAAAAGACTTGAACCCAGATGAGATGTGCGTCGGTGCAAGTTGGTTGTTTCATCGACCTTTCTGTTGTGACTGGGTTACTTTGGTCTTGGGACTTCCTTGGACTTGCGTTCTAAATGGTTGACCACTAACCTGACCTTTAGGCTTAGGTATTATGGTGTGTGTGCTGGTTTCTCTAGGCATGTCCACTTTCCCTTTGCCCTTGTCCTTGGCACTGACATTTTTCTGTTTATTATTTTTCACAAAAAAATATTGCTGGTTTCTTTACAATTCATTCTTATCAAAGGATTGAATTGGGATGTTCCTTTCTCAGCAACAAATGAAATGGTTTTGCCATCAAACTGTTTCTTATTAGTTGGGTTAAAACCCAATCCTTCTCTTCTAAAATTAACTTTAGTTCCCATAATTGCATCAGATTTTCTATCCCTTGAGTCATACCCTCAAGAGAGTTCTGTTTGTCATTGTTTTCTTTTTCCAAGTTATCAATCGTTTTCTTCAATTCTTCATTCACACTTTTTACAGCCTCATATTTTTCATTTGTTGTTTTTGTTTCTTCTTCAAATTTCTGCATTCTGATTTTAAGTTCATCAATCACATTTTTTAGATTTTCATTTTTACATCTCACTCCTTTTATGACAGATTTGTATTCTTCTATTTCAGCAAGAGAAATCTTTAAATCAGTATTTTCTATTTCTAAGCATGCAATCCTATCACTCTGAGAAGTATCATTAACAAGGGAGTTTATCTTCTTTTTCAAGTGTCTATTCTCTCTACGAATGTCATCATATTTATCTAGAATTTCAGCATATGCTTCTTCCCAATCACTATAAGTATAGTTCTCGAAAGGGGAAGTTACCCCATCATCTTCATTTTCTTCTTCTTCTCTTCTGGCTATCATGCACAGTCTGTCATCGCCTTCACTGTTAGATGAGCTGCTCTAACTGTCTTCTTCTTCATCGCTCCAGGTGCTTATCATTGCCTTGCCTTTCTTGTTCTTCCACCTGGGCTGGTTCTCTTTTTTCAGCTCAGGATAGTCTACCTTCAGATGCCCTAACTTCCTGCAATTGTAACATACAATTCCGCCAGTCTTTTTGGCATTATCAGATTTATATCTTGATTGTCTTTTCCTTGAGTAATATTTTCTTCTGAAACCCTTACTTTCTTTTCTCAAAAATTTCTTAAACTTTCGGGCTAGCATTGCGAACTTACCTGAGTCTTCTTCAGAACTAGAAGAGCTATGCTCACTCGAAGACCCTTTGCTACTAGATTTTACCTTAAGCGTCAGGGGCTTTTTCTTCTTTTCAGAATCATCGACCCTCTTCAGATTCAGTTCATATGTCATAAGAGAACCGATGAGTTCGTCGACAGTGGTAGTTGCCAGGTTCCTGGACTCCACCACTATAGTGGCCTTCGTATGCCAGATCAGTGTCAAGGATTAGAGGATCTTCCTGACCTGCTCATACTCGCTATAGGTCTTACCTAAACTTCTTAAACTGTTAATAAGTACCATTAACCTAGCATACATCTCAGATATTGTTTCATTGGATTTCATCTTAAATGCTTCATTCTCAGAGATTAGCATATTCGCTTTGGTTTCTCTTACTTGAGATGTTCCCTCATATATTACCTCCAACTTGTCCCACATTTCCTTTGCTGTGGAGTAGGAGGACACTCTGGAAAACTCAATGGGATGTAGAGCACACTACATGGCGTTGACAGCACTCCAGTTTAGAGTTGATCTTTGAATCTACTCCCGAGTCCAGACATCTTCATCTTCGGGAAGCACAAATGGACCTCGGCTGACCAACTTCCAGATCTCATGGTCTTTAGCTCATAGGAAGACCTGCATTCGATTCTTCCAATATGCATAGTTAGTTCCATCGAAGAAAGGTGGCTTACTCACGGAATGACCCTCAGCCGTAAGACCTCTAGCATCCATTTTCTTAGATCTCTCCGGAATGTTAAGCCCTTAAGGAGAGTTACGCTCTGATACCACGTGACGAGAATGGATGAAGTAAAGATCTAGAGGGGGGTGAATAGATCTACCGCAAATTTGAATTCTACAGTAGTGAATAAATGCGGAATGAAAAATCTGCTGTGAAATGAGCAATCAATTGAAATTGAATTAACATAGAGTATATCTAATTCAGGCTAACGATAATTCTAGATGAATTTATCACATAGAATTGTAGAAGAAAAATAGCAACCAAGTTCAGTACTGGGCGGAGGTTTAATCCAGGATCACTCACGCAAGGTGTGGCATTCCGGATGGGCTTAACCTATCTTTCCAGCCAAGCCTTTCTATATACTCTTTGGTTGATGACTCATGCACATTATATGAATGAAAATATCAGAAACATCACATACCAGACAAGAGCGGTCCTAGCCATACATCTAGACGAATCAATGAAGAGCCAAACAATCACACACACAATGCAAAGCAATTTTAAGGTGGTCCGATCTCAATCCTGAGATCTACATCCATCCCTCACTCGATCGAGTGAGGCTTCCGCTGAACACACAGCTTAGAAACCGCTGATACACAGCTTACAAACCGCTAAGCTTCACAGCTTGCTGTCCAAGGATCACACCTCGCCGCTGCCTCACAGCTTGAACAGCTCATTACATAGCTTATAGACGATTCAGAAATAATTCAAAAATGAATCAAAGAAAATAGTAAAAACAAAAACAGTTGTAGCTCTTTTTCTAGAGCAATTCGACTCTAGATCTGATCCAGACGTCGAGACCAACTCAGACTCTTTGCAGGCTCTCTCTTCTCTCAGAATTTCTCATCATCTTCCGATACTCTGCTTTCGATCTCTCTTCTCTGCACTTTAACTTTTCAAGCTCGCAGTGGCTCTCACACCCTTCCCTAGCTTCTCCTCCTCTCTTCGATCTCTCCCTTTCTCTTGTCTCTGGCTCCTCTCTCAATTTTCTTCTCAGATGCAGATGCAGAGCTTCTCTATCTTATTGCCCTCGAGCTCTGGCCTCTATTTATCCTCGCGAACAAGAGTTCTTGTGGTCCCCACAAGATTTGATTTAGACGTCTGGAACAAACGCTCCCGCCCAAGGCTTTTGGAAATTTTTTTGCCACGTGTCAGATGAAGTGGTGAAGATCCTTTAAATTACAGCCACGTAGAGCAGTTGTTTCGATAAGAGTCTCCAAAGTACTGGGAGACCACCTTGGATAACATGTCCTTAGCAATTGCACTTTCGAACCCATGTGACAATCAGAAATACTTTATACATCTTAGGTGTTTGAGCATGAATCTGAATCATTCCTTGATGATTTTATTTTTCCTGCTTAAACAAAGGTAGAAATTTATTAACAATCTCAGCATCATGTGACTCATGAAACAAGTAGTAAGTATCAGGAAATTACAGGCTCATATGTTTCATAAGGACAGACAAATCATATGAGTGGGTGTGTGAAGATATGCACATGCATCGATGCACAGTCAAAAATGCATCGACCTGCCTTACTGACATGAAGAAAGGAATGCAACAATATGTCAAAAGAGCATCGACCTGTGTATTACACAGGTAGACCTCAAACAGTCAGAGGACGGTATCTGCATTACTGCGCATACATAGTGCATCGACCTGACTTCAAATCAGATGCACAAGGTGTATCAATGTTATTTAAGATGACCTTTATCGCACCGACCTTATACTGCAATCGCTGGCTCAAGAGCATCGACCAGTTTATAGTGTGCATCGACCTGATGATGCAACATCTAGAATATAGTGCCTATCAACATCAACCTGTATACAAGGTGCACCGACCTGATAGTGCAAGACTTCTATAGCTACATCGACCTTCTAGACCAAAATGCATATATGCATCGACCTATCTTTCCAAATGCATGAATGTGCATTGACCTGATGTTCTATGCTGATGGAAGATGCATCGACCTTATTATGAACAAGACCTATTCTGACTTAAGTAGAAACTTCAGATCATCACAGTGTATCCAGTATCAAAATTAATTCATCACAGTTTTGCCAACATCAAAACCAGAGGAGCACAACAAGGGCTATTATAAATCAAAGAAATACTTAAAATTATAAAATCAAAGGCATGGCAAGAGTGGCAGTATAGTTCCCCGTGGCACGTCATGAGCCTGGTCATATGCTTGACTAATAAAATGGGTCCAAGATCAAAGACACAAAGCCCCAGCATAACAGACTGTATCTCCGAAGGGTAGTTCCCTAGAAGGAAGTTGAATCATGATATCTCCTATCCTGCATACGGATTATCTCTATTTTTCTTTTATTTCTCCCGCTTAGGTTAGGTTGTATCCCGGGATATAGCCTTAGTAGGGGCACCGTTCTTTAGAGGCAGTTGGTTGCAGCGTGCCACCCTCAAATGCACACCTTGCTCAGGGAAGACTTTAATGAGAGGGGTAGGAATGATGACCCCTAGCCGGTACTTTAAACCTGTCGGTATGCTGCAGATAGTTTGCTCAAACAAAAAAATAAAAAAAATCAAATATGTTCAAAATCCAAAACAAAAATTAAATATTTTCAAAATTTTAAAAAATAAAATATTCCAAAGAAACCCCAAAAAATTAGAAAGTTGCAAAAATCCAAAAATATCTGTCTTTTGTTTCTCTTCCATGCATTTTTTTTGACTATTTTGAGAACATATATAATTTATTTGTTAAGTCTACAGGTTGCAAGTCTTCAACATTCCTTGCTCTATCTTTCATTTTATATCTCCTATTTATTCTGTTCACTTCATCTTTCTAATCTGTCTCAACTCTTCAATTCTACCCCTTGGTCTATTCTATCCTTCTCAGCTAATGTTCGGTCTACTCCATGAAAGGGCTTTGTCATATGCTTATGAAGCAGGCGGTTCTGTCTTGTCTGATCAGGGTTTTGATTTATGTGTCGTTTCTTTCCTGGTTGTTTCCGTAGTCCTATGCGTGTGTTTTATCTTCCGTCATGTTATGTTTGTTGCCCCACTGTGTTATGTTTGCTATCCCACCTTGTTATATTTGCTGTCCCACTGTGTTTCACAGTCCCACCACGCTTGTTGTTTGTTTATGTAATGTTCTGTATATGTCTTATTGTGGTGTTATGTTTAGTTTATCTTTTGTGGTTGTCTTATTAAAAATCCATAAAAATAAAAAAAATCAAGAAATGTCGTTCCGCCTACGTAGGTATGTCAGGTATGACTCCTTATCCATTCTCTTTGTTGCATTACTATATGTTATATATACGTTACTATATCATCTCAAGGGTCGGCTGGTTCTCCATTTGTTCTGGGATTTAATGTTCCCCTTTACCAAAAATGATGATGATTTAAGAGCAAGCTATTAATCACTGGATACGCCATTAGGTTGAATTAGGTGGGGAACGATGGACTCTATCTTGCATGCCGTGGTTGCAAGAAGACTCTTGACCCCATCCTATTTGATTTAACAATATTATCCTTAAAGTATTTTTTTATTTTTTCTCTTTTCTTTGCATTCATTTTGATGATTTCTTTATTTTAGCCCATCATGTATCATGCCATTTTTGAGCATTCATACCTTGTAATTCTTCAAGATTTCTCCTTAGCAATGGTTAATTGCGCTCAATTATCTTGAATAAGAGACCCTCATTCCACTCCGAATTTGAACGTTTTCTCTAATCTATTCATTCGATCTGGTTGACAATCATGATTCTTGTCTGGATTTTATTTTAATTTTAATCATTTTGTCAGCTTTTCAACCTCTTGCTCTTCCGATCCCCTCATTGGCTCCGGATTGTGTCCCCTAATGAGGTTGGTCGTGTCTTTCTTTTCTCTTAGGTAGTTAGTTCTCCATGTTATGTCATTGGTTTTGATAATGGCCAACTATGAATTAGTTTTCATGATCTTCAAATCTTGCTGAAATGTCTAATGTTATATATTTCTTTTGGTTAACAGGAAAATCAATTATTTGATGTTGAAGAAACCAAGTATGGATGGAGTCAACGTAAATTGAGTTGGGAGTCGACGCAACACAAACAACAAAGCACTTTAGCAAGACTTCGCTTAAACTCAAGAAGGTGTCGACATACAGCGTCGACTCCAGCTTGTAAAAGCTTTGTCCTGACATCAGCAGTAGTATGGAGTCGACGCAATGTCCAAGTGAAGAGTAGACTCAATGGGCGTTCTCAAACTCAGCTTCAAGACATACAAGTCAATAGAGTCGACGCACCAACTAAATAGTGTCGACGCAATAAACAAGATCTCTTCAGCCAGACATCAAACACCAAGATGATGGAGTCGACATGAGAACTCTATGGCATTGACTCAATCATGTCACTCCAGCTAGAACTCAAGTGGTGAACAAGCTGTGCCGACACCATAACATTATAGAGTCAATGCAACCGTGAGGACAAGTATAATTTCACTCAACAATCTTAGATATTGAGTCGACGCAGGCAGATCATGCAGTCCACGCATCCAATGAAGACTTACTGAGATATAAAAGAGGAAATTGAATCTTTACGGCATGCGATATGGGCAGGTGATCACGTGATTGCACTAATCATTGGCACATGATCCAATACACGTGCCCTGAAGTCTAGAAGATTCCTAGGAAAGAATATTCTTATCTGACACGTGGACCAATAGGATCTAAGTTGAATTTCTCATGCTATTCAGAATTTCATCCGAAGCTCTATTCTATATATACTCGCCTAATTCTTGTGAATGAGGGGGATTGCTATCAAGAGAAGAAGAGCCCTCATCGAGAGATCTACAGATAGCCACCCCCACAGTCCTAGAGAAGAGAAAGAGAAAGAAGAAGAGAGAGAGAGAGAGAGAGAGAGAGAGAGAGAGAGAGAGAGAGAGAGAGAGAGAGAGAGAGAGAAATTTGAGTGTTGTTAAGAGAATTTCGACAGAGTAACTCCGTGAATTCTCAACAGCTCTTATCAGAGCCACATTGTTTTGTTTTGTTCTTATTTCCTTCATTTTTCATTTCCATCCTTGACTTGTGTTCCTTAACGTGCTTCATTGCACGATTCAGATTGTGAGTTGCTGGGTGCTACTCATTGGTTGCTTTGGGAAACCAGAGCGTTGAGGAGCAATCCTCATCTTCTGCTGTAAGCAGCAGGTCTGATTGTGCTCGGTGCACAATCAGGGGTGTGTGTATAGCTGGGTGCTGCCCACAATCACACCTTGTTTGATCAGGGTGTAGGAGGAGTTTGTTTCTCCGAGTCAAGCTGTTAATTCAGCGATTGTAGCACAGTGTTTTCGTGAATTTTTGCTTGAGGAAGGAAGCATCACCCTGATCAGGTGAGGGGTGGACGTAGGTTTCTAAGTAGTAACTGAACCACCTTAAAATGTTCTATGCATCGTGGTTTGAATTCTCTATCTCCTTTCTCCGTTCATTCAGTTCTATTGCACCTTGTTTGATCAGGGTGTAGGAGGAGTTTGTTTCTCCGGGTCAAGCTGTTAATTCAGCGATTGTAGCACAGTGTTTTCGTGAATTTTTGCTTGAGGAAGGAAGCATCACCCTGATCAGGTGAGGGGTGGACGTAGGTTTCTAAGTAGTAACTGAACCACCTTAAAATGTTCTATGCATCGTGGTTTGAATTCTCTATCTCCTTTCTCCGTTCATTCAGTTCTATTGCTACTTGTTAGTTCAGTGTGGTTTGAAATTATCTTTACGCCAGTTAAGTGTTCGTCAGTGGTGCTATTCCAGAGGCGTATATCGCTTGGCTACTCAATTTGTCTATCAGTTAACTATTAACCTCAGATTTTTTTTAATTGCCTTAGTTGAGGGGCTAATCTATTCACCCCCCTCTAGATCCGCTTTATCACTCTTAATAGTTAGTGTCATAGAGGGTTCCCTACAATGCCGTCCAACGACAAGGGGAGATCTAACAATATTAATGGCCACAGCTTTCTAGCTGAGGGACATTCAATTAACAGGACACCATATTTTGATGGATCTAACTACTTGTATTGGAAGAACATGATGGAAGTTTTTCTGCGAGCTCAAAGCCATGAGATTTGGTGGGTCGTCAGCCGCGGTCCGTTCGAGCTCCCAGATGATGAAAGCGCTTGAACAAGGGAGCAGATCCAGATGTCTACAGTCAACTGGAGTACTATGAACATAATGCAGTGTGCCATCCATCCAGTCGAGTACTCTAGGGTCTCCACCTACAAGTCAGCCAAGGAAATGTGAGACAAGTTGGAGTTAATTTACGAAGGAACATCTCAGGTAAGAGCTACTAAGGCTAATATGTTAGTTTCAGATTATGAGATGTTCAAGATGAAGCACGATGAAACTATTTCTCAGATGTATGCGAGGTTTACTGAACTTACTAACAACCTTAAAGCTTTTGGAAAAGATTATACTGACAATGAGCTTGTTAGGAAAATTCTTAGATCTCTTCCTCCAGCATGGCATACCAAGGCCACTGTTATAGAATATTCCAAGGATCTATCTACCATGACAGTGGATGAGCTGATTGGGTCATTGATGACCTATGAGCTCAATCTGAAGAGAAGCAAAGATGAGTATAAGAAGAAAAAACCAGTGGCTCTCAAGGTGTCTGAGAGCAGTGATGATGCTAGTGAGGGGTCCGAGGATATCTCGAATTTGGAAAATGCTTATGATCAAGCATTCCTCACTAGACAGTTCAAGAAAATTTTAAGGAAAAGAGGTAAGAATCTGCAGAAGAGGACGTCACAACAGGTAACAAAAAGTTCAAATTTCAAATCTGACAAGAATAAGAAAACTGACAAGATTGTATGTTTTCAATGTAAAAAACCAGGGCACATGAAGGGAGATTGTCTTGAGCTGGTGAAGAAGACAGTGAAGAACAAAGGAAAGAAGCCACAGACCATGCTTTGCACGTGGAGTGATGAAGAAGAGGACACTAAAGTCGGATCATCTGAAGATGAGGACAAACTTTGCCTCATGGCAAGTGGCGATGAAGAGGTAAATAATCCCTTTGAGAACTTCACGATTGATGATTGGGAGGACACTTATGGTGATTTGTTAGATAGGTTTAATGAATTGAGAAAGGAACACAAATTGTTGAAAAATAAAATGAATGGAACTGATCAATCCCTAGTTGGGAAATTTAATTGTCTCATGAAAGAAAAGGAAAAACTCAAAACGCAAGTGGAGGAACATAACCCTTTGAGAAATGCACATGAAGATATGAAAGTTGAAAATGAATAGATTAAAAAATAGCTTGATGAATTTAAATTAAGATTTTAGGAAACACAGACTGAGAACATGTTAATTCTTGAAAAATATGAAGCTATTAAAAGTGTCAACTCTGAAATCCAGAAAATTGTTGAAAGGCTTCAGCAAGAATTACAAGATAAGCAATCAACATTGGAGAAGTTTGTCAAAGCAAAATCCAACTTAGACGCAATGTTAGGAATGAAAGTGAACTTCAATAAAGAAGGATTGGGATTTAATCCTTCTAAGAAAAAAGAATTTGAGATTAAGACTGTGACATTCTGTCACGAGAAGGGAGAGGAGAAGATAGACTCGGCATCAAGTTACAACATCAACAAAAACTTCCAAAAACCAAAAACAAAAATCATCACAAAAACAATAAAGAGAGCTAACTGGAACAACAATTCAAGCCAACAAGCTGAAAACCAAGCTTTTCATAAAAACTATAATACTTGATTCTGGCCACATAATCAAAATCACAAGTCAACTTATTCAGTCTAGAACATGGAAAAGACAACCAGAAAGAGTTACCATTCATATCCTCTTTGTTGGGTTCGGTGCAAGTATTCAGAGGGGGGGTGAATGAATATGTCCTTTAAAAATTCACCCAATTAAAATCTTATGCTTACTAAAAATGCTAGTTCGCAACCTAAACAAACTTGAAAGCTAAAGGGCAGTTGCCGAACTAAACAAACATACAGTGAGATCACTAGAGTGCTAACAAAATATAGCTCAACTAGAATTTCGCTCTCTTGACCAATTAAAACACTCTAAGAAAACTAATTTACTCTTCTGCTCAACCAGAAGCCAAACACATGGAGCGCCCCTATGCATTCATCTAGCGGAAGCACAATAGAACAAAATCAAACCACAATGCACAAGGGATTTTTAGGTGGTTCGGTCCAGCAGACCTACATCCACCCCACACTCAAACCCGAGTGTGGATTCCGCTGACTCACAGCTTGAACAGCTGGGCATCATAGCTTGCCATACAACCGCTGGGCAACACAGCTTACCGTCCAAGGAATCCTCCTCGCCCCACTGAGCAACACAGCTTGCTGTCCAGTGGAATCCACCACTGCAACCGCTGACTAACAGCTTGAAGAAAGGATAAAATGGAAAATGAAAACAAGAACCAAATAGCACCGGAAAGCTGTAAACAGTGAAGCACAAAATGTGGCTCTTAAAGAGCTGACTGGAGTGGATCTGATCCAACTTCCAGTGGGAACGATCTTCTCTGCTTTTCTCTTCTCTCTCTCTTTCTTCTTCTTCACTTCACACTCTGCTCTCTCCCGATCTCTCACTCAATCTCTCTTTCTTTCTCTTTCTCATCTTCACTCTCTTTCTTTCTCTCTTCTGCTGGATCGAAGTCTCTGCATTCTGCTCTTCTGCTATTGCTGCTTCTGCTTCGATCAACCTTCAACTGAGGACGAAGGCTTCAATATATACTGCAGTAATTAGGGCGAGCGTGTGCCTTCCACATCTCCCGCCAAAGGACCTCAGTCCACGTGTCTGCATTTCAGCACAGTGCATCCACGTGTCACGATCAGGGAACCTCATCCTCCTTGGATCACGTGCCTTCCATTTGCCTCTTCGAAGGGTGCCTGTCAGACAGATAAGAGCTTTATCAGGTTAAGTGTAAACATAGCAGTGTATAGACTTCGTTGTACACACTTGTGAAGTTGAATGCAAGACAAGGCTGTACAGACTTGATGAATAATGCAAGTTAGACGAATGTATAGACTTGCATTTATTAAGTAAATGGATGTACAGCCTTTGTTCATGACGCATGCAAGCAACCCAATGTACAGACTTGATCAAGGCACAGGCGTTTGAGTGTATAGACTTCAAAGTGGAACGACGGTAAAGCCAACGATGTATAGACTTGTAGGGAAACGTAGGTGAAGCTTCCAATGTACAGACTTGGAAGAACACTTTTGGATGTACAGACTTGATCAAGAGTCCAAGACAGACTTGCCACCGACCAATGTATAGACTTGGTGGTCGTGAGACGGTGGCCAAGACACTATACGGACGGATGTATAGACTTCGCCTAAACACTGTCCGATGTACAGGCTTTAGTCTGAAGCGTTGTATAGACTTGATGCAGAAGCCTTCAAGTGATGTGTTGACTTTGACCAGATGAGACGCTGCAAGAGACGGTCCACTGTACAGACTTGATGCCATCGTCAAATGCATGCTACAGTCCAATGTATGGACTTAGAAGTTCAACTGGTGAGTGTACATACTTCACCAATGAAACGCTCACTGTACAGACTTGCTGGATGCAATGTGAGACGCTATATAGACTTCGTCTTCCAGCGTATAGACTTGATGAATGCATATGCCAAGACCATTGTACAGACTTGACATATTTAAAATTCATGCGATGTAGACTGTACAGACTTTGACATGTGAGACACAAAGAGAATGTACTGAAGTCTGTATAGACTTTAACAATGAATGCATGAGTCACAAGACCAACAGACTTAGCCTGTATAGACTTAGCATGAAGCACACATGCGATGTACAGACTTCAAGTCATGCAATGCATTGCAGATACTGACTGTCTAGACTTTGAAGAAATGAGGCGATGTGTGGACTTTGAGGTTCAACAGTGGATGTATAGACTTCAATGCCTTCAGAAATGAATGTATAGGCTTCAGCTTAAGGCCAATGTATAGACTTCAATGCCTTCGTCAAATGCAATGTACAGACTTGCATGAGATGCTGAGGAAGACGGTGGATGTACAGACTTCTAAGTGTACAGATTTTCCACCGACCAATGTATGGACTTGCTCAGCCTGCTCGCTGTACATACTTGGGCAATATGAAGACTTGACAGACAACTGACGATGTATAGACTTCAGGTATGAAGACCAATGTATAGACTCAATGCAAGCAGATGGATGTACAGGCATGGCGAATGCAATGTATGGACTTGCAGACAGAACACATGCAGTCTCCAGATAATATACCAGTCACAGTCATATGCATTTTCCACAGAGTATATCAGTTATAAACATTCACGTTGCTATCATCAAAACACAATATCAAATGCACTCAGAACATCATTTCATCATCATTCATGTTTCTATCAAATGCAGAATGCTCAGGGATCTCAAGGATAAAGGATGCACAGAAATGCACTCACTTTGTTGCTATCATCAAAACAAAATAGTATTGCTATCATCAAATCAACATAGCACATGCTTGTGCCTAAGGGGCACAACACTCTTTATCCACAAAACTGGCACAATCCTTATGATTTTCAGAAACAATCCAGAAATCAGTTTGGATGGAATAAAAAATTTGTCAACAATTCTAGGGTTAGGCCAGTCAAGAGATATGCTAGCAATAAGTCGGTTAAGTCTGGTTATCCAGTTTTTTTTTCATTTGTCAGCCAAAGACCTTGTGTCAGGAAGATCTGGCCGGAATCCTAAGAGCATGCTACAGGATTTGAGCAATGTTGCTGGACCCAAACTTTCTTGGGTCCCAAAATCTTCTGCATAACCAAATCTCTGCAGGGGTGCCTTGAGGGTGAATAAAGATAGTGAGAATCGGCAGATCAAGGCACAAGTTTGAGAATAAAAATTTAGTTCATACTTGATTCTACATGATAAGTTTTGTTTCTTGCTTACAATAAAATTTTGCTTTTTTTTTAAAGCCACCAGCCCCCAGCATCATTAAACTGGTCGAGTGCACGTTTCCCCATAAGATAAACCTGTTCTCACTCCTCCAGCAAGATACCGTGGCCATTTTTGTATATATGTATAAGGAAGTACAAAGTCAACGGGGCATACCCCTGGTTGGTACAGCCTCCCACAGGAGGAAAAATATGCTATAAGCAAGGATGCAGAAAGCCAAAGACTATGAGAATCCAAACCAAGAAAAGATGAGCAAAAAACTTCTGTACACAGAGAGCTAGAGAGTAAAATGAAACCGCCGAATAACTCCTAATCTTCCAAACTACCTGTCAAAGCCATTAGACTTTTGTTATTCTGATATTAGGCAGGCCAATAGCATCTGCGATGGCATAACCTTTAGCAATTGCAGGAAGCTCTCGAACCGATCGAAATTTCATATTTCTGCCCATGATGATTGCATAATTTGCCAATGCATCAGCAACCTGGTTTGCCTCTCTGTAAGAATGAATAATCGGGCAATGGAGAGAAGAGTGCAAATTTAACAAATGTTGCCACCAAGGTAATAAGGACCAAGGAGGAGCTTTCTTGGAGTTAAGTAAACCAACCAGGGAAAGGGAATCTGTACAAACAACTTCTAACTGTATGTTATGTAATTTAGCCAACCGAAGACCATCAAGAAGAGCATGGCCCTCTGCAGCCATATTTGAACCATGACCATAGAAATAGGCAAAGCCCAGAATTAAGAAACCCCGGAAGTCTCTGATGCATCCTCCCCCCCAGAGATACCAGGATTACCTTTACATGCGCCATCCACATTTAAGATGAAACATGTGGCAGGGGGGTCCATCTTATAAGAGTGCACTTTAAGTTATTACAAGAGATTTTAATACCATGTCTGAGGAGCTGTTTCTGATATTCTGAATTAACACCTTGCTTAAATTTAATCTGACCAACCACATAAGCAGTCTCCGAAGAGATAGAGTTAACCATTCTCATTCCATTTATTTGCTGCCCTTCAAATCTAGCAGAGCATCTACTTTTCCATATTTCCCATACAATCAGACTGGCAATAATAAGCCGAATGAAGTCTTTTGGCTTATTTCTAACAGTCTTGTTGACAATTAATTCCAATCTTCTTATGATGCTGTCTTCATTCAAACAATTACAACTGAAAAAAGAAGCAAAATTACTCCATAACAGATTAGCAATATCACTCTTTATGAATAAGTGGTTTTCTGTCTCTGTTTCAGAAGAAATAAGGCAACAATTGCACTTGGAGGCCATCATAATACCATTCTGTTGAATAAGGCTGTCAACAGGAATAGCATGATTTAAAACTTTCCAGCAGAATAGAGATGCCCGAGGAGAGATTCTACTATGCCAAAGATTTTTCCAATGAGGATTAAATCTGACATTCTGTCCTTTCAACAAAGAGTATGCAGTTTTCAAACTGAAATCCCCTGATCTAGTATAAGCCCATACTGGGATATCATCACATGTTTGAGTATTAAAGCTTTGTATCTGCTCTTTCATGCTCTGATCATCTATGATACCCCAGATAGCATTGAATTCTCAGGGGTTTGACAACTGTTCAGTGAAGGAAGTTATAGAAAATCACCAGCAACTGAAAAAAAACAATAAAATTCTGCTTAGACTAAAATTCCCTCTTTAAATTGTTGATCTGACTGGGCTGTATGCTTGAACTATGCTATAATGAACTTCATCTTGAAATTATCTGAACAACTGGTATATTAAATGGTGATTTATGGAACGACAGATCGTGTCTGTCTAGAAATTACTACTATTTGTGAGGAGGTCTTTGGACCAAACCTTCGCCAAGTACTAGAAATCAGAAAAATCAGATGAATGTTTTTTTTGTGCGTATGCATTTCAGTTTATTGTTGCTCAAGTTGGCATTATTAAAAATTAAAAATTTGCTTGAGTTCCAAAACACATGCATAATTTGTTTTGCAGAATTGTCTGGCAGCCATGCACAATCGATGGTATTTGGATAGTGGTTTCTAAAGACACATGATTGGAGATAAAACGAAGTTTAGCCAGCTAGAGCTGAAAGAGGGAGGTTTGGTGATGTCATGCCTCAAGATATGCAGCAGAATTAAGTCGGGAACGTGAATAGCTGACAAATAAAGTCTCAAGCTAGAATGACAATCAGAGTGCTAAACACATAGAAGAATGAAAACAATGTATACTCCAAAATCTTCACTTTATTGAATAATAATCAATGTTTACAAATGACACTTGACTCTTTAACATAATGACTCGCTAGACTCAACAAAGTGGAAAATTACATAACATGATAAACTTCACCGCCTATTACAGTGAAGGACAGTTATTACAATATGACTCATAAGACTTTGACTATCTAGGGCTCCTCTCTTTCTTCATTCGCTCTCGGACTCACCACTTGAGTAGTCCAAATCTGACTCGCTATAATTTCTTGAAAAAAAGATTGGAAAAGTAGGGAATGAGCGCACTCGCCTAGTAGGTATCTTCGTATCAACATGATGGCAATGTTAAAATAATTAACATTTTAGCTCTAGAAAGGTAATATTTAAAATGCGATAAACACACGAATAAAACCATAGTAATAACAAGTCTAAAAATAAGTGTAGAGATATGTGAAGTAAGTAAGAGAGCATGATCAAGTAAGATGGTAATATGGCCTGTCAATGGCGAGAATGTACTAGCATGTATCGAGAATGTACTTTTCATAACCTTAAAAAGGCTATGCACTAGAAAGTAATGTATCAAGCAAATATAATTTCATGAGATTGCCTCGTGGATTTCACATGTTTATAAAAAAAGTACTCCCAGTGCAATACGACGCCAGTGTTCATCATACCCCATGGTTTATAGTATGTTTCCGGCCATCTGCCAAGGGGACTAGCGTGGAGCCCTTGGACACCGTCCGTGCCCGCCCTTGCATCTTCAAGTTATAAATCAGCTACTTCCATGAGAAATAATAATAAACTAGGCTAATAATATCAAGTTCAAACAATAGTTCCATATCAAGAAAATCAAGGTAAGAATGTACCAAAATGAACATGGGAGTTTAAGGATGAATTAACTTGGACATTACGCTACGGATGAATTCCGGTAGCATAATGGTACATTTCCATAGTTTCATAGTTCATTAATGACTTAATAATTAAGGTGTTGGGTTCCAGATAATCAGAACACTATCTGAGAACAGAGCATAATCAACCCTTGGGTCAAACCACAAGTTGGACATCATTTAGACAGAACGTGGTCGAGCCAGGACTGCTATCAGGAGGTAGCAGTCAAGTCAAGGCCGCTATCAAGTAGAGTCGACGCAGGAGAAAGAACAGGTCGACGCAATGAACAAGCTAGCAGAACGCGGGCAGAGACCGGCCGCTATCTGAAGGTAGCGGTCGCCTGATGGCCGCGTTTAATCTAGTCCACAGAAAACACAGAGTTCACGAAGTGCTCTCTAGACTTTTCGATTTTTAGGGTACAACCAGCTCAGCGTCCTAGTGGGAATCCAAGGCTCGCGGAGACTTACGGAGGCCTTGAAACAATATCACCTAGTCTGATAGAAGGAATATCCGACGGAGAGGCTCTCAAGTCCAAGAAAGTTTCTTATCAAGTGCAAGTGATCTAATAGCGTCGTACCAGAGTACGGGCTATATGTGCAGTAATAAAATAGAAAGGGGATGAGAAAGGAACGCGTCAAAGCATGAATCAAAGTGAACTTAAGTCATGGAAATATCCTTTAAGTACAAAACTATAAAGTTTTGGCATGAAATTAACATACATGAAAAATGATGTTTTAAAAAATGTCAACATGAAATATGAATCATGGCATGATTAGGATATACAATTAAGAACTTAAGGCATGCAGAATAGCATTTATATAATGGAAATAAATAAGTTTTGATCTGGTTGCAGAAACCAGATTGCGGTTGGTCGAAGATCGCTACTTGCAGGTAGCGATCTCTGCAAGACAACCTTCTATCTGCAACAGACAGAAGCTAAGTCCGGCATGCAGAGCCTATTCTAGGACAATTAATGCATGAAAACTATGTGAAACTGAAAAGTAAGATAGGGTAACATGCGTTAAACAAGATCAAGGCATGGGAAAGGCATGGATTAATTCAAAGTTTTCATCTTTTGATTAGGGTTGCAGGAGATAGCATGCAATTAAAACCTAGATGCGTGGTCATGTAAAAACATTAAATACGCTGTGTACAATGCATGAAATCAAGAGATAGGAGAGGGATTTTGTTCCTAACATGTTGTTTAAGCCATCCATGGGATAACCTACCTCTGGGGTAGTCCTTAAACCTCGAATTTGTAGCCAGAAGAGGGTGCTGGTTCTTGCACGTCCTGCGTAGAAACTATGACTTCAAGACCTTCTAACTCTCCGACAGCTTGATCTCCTAGCACGAAAGTTTGAAGAGGGTTAGAAGACACTAAAGGGAACAATAAATCTTAAAGTATGAACCTGAAAAAATGACGCCATACCTTTGAACAACACGATCCAAAATTAAGGTTCGCGTTGGTTGCCACTGGGTCCTATTTACAGAGGATGACCTAGGGTTGAGAGATTAGGTCAAATTAGAAGTCCTTATTGGGGTTAGAATTGATCCCCAAGAGTCCCAGACAAGTCCCCATGCCAGGTCAGATCGATCCTGAACGATTTAGGGTGTAAAAATCTAATCTTTCTATGGTTTATGTAGTGCCCCAGAATTTTATATAAATAATTTTCTAGAATTTATAAAGGCCTAAATATATTAATAAAAGAATTCTGAGACTAATAAGTCATCATAGGCCCAATTAGGTTGAATAATTAACCAAGCCTATTTACACATCATCTAAAAGGGTTTAAGGTCCAAAACCATTAAGTTTGGCCCATGTTCTAGAAGGTTATTTAGATTATTTAAGGATAAAAACAAATTATATAGATAATTATATGGATAAATGAATAAAAGAGTTTTATTAATTTAGAACTCTACATACGTTGACTGTAACGGTCTATCGTGAGACCGTCACATTCACCTAACGCGCCTGCGTTCGACCGTTACACTCTGCGTATTCCGTGAGTAGAAGAAGTTGTAAAAAGATTGGAACTTGATGTTCCTATCCACAAGAGACCTAATTGGAACAATGTATAAAGACCCTAAGGACTCTTAGAGATCAGGTTTTGATAAATTAAGGACTCTAAACTCGATCTAATCTTCAAACCCTAGCTGGAGCCCTATAAATAGGACCTAGTTCTGAACTGTGCGACCCTTACTTTTGGCTGGCAAGGAATCAAGGTAAGGAGGTGTAATCTTTGGTAAGTTCTTTAGAAGTATTTGTTTACAATACTTTAGACTAACACCTCTCCAAATTTCACATCTTTAGGTCAAGAGGTCGTGGAGATAGAACCTAAAGAAGTCGCTGGAAAAGTCACAGAAGACGGAAAACTAGGGCAAGATTCTCAACCCAATTCAGAAGATACAGCCTAAGTTAAGAGGTAGGTTATCTCATGAATGGCAAAAACAACCTGATAGGACTATAAGCCCTCTGGTTTGATTGAATTTCATGCATAATAGAGCATTAATTTCATGTTTTACTAGTTATTATACATGTCATGCATCTCTTAGCCCTAATGGAGAAATTAAAGCATGTTATTCATCTAATCCACTGATACCCATGCATATAGATAGCCTATACTTCGTCATCATGCCTAGAATAGATATGATGTTTGATTTACAGACATGATGTGAGTTGATCTCTTAGTGTTTTACATGTTTTCTGTTAGCAGACGCTCTGACGCATCAGCGTAGGACCGTCACACTCATATAACGGCCCGACGATAGACCGTCACACACCCTGTTGTTTTTGGATTTTCACTGTTGTCTCTAACGCACTAGGACGGGCGCGTTACGTTCATGTAACGGCTGTTCTCTGACTGTCACAATCACTGTGACTGTCACGTCCCGAGCGTGGAAGATACCCAGAGACGCGTGACGAGTTTATATCGATCATGTCAATCAGAGTATTAGTGTATTCGACACCAAATCAGAGATGCGCAAGAATAAAGATAACCCAATCCTTTTATTCCTTCACAAGAGTATTTCTATTACAATCCCTTGAAAATGCTAAACTTAATAAAAAGAAAAGTACAAAATTGACTCAAGAAAAATATGGAAAAGACAAGACTAGTTGATGCTTTGAGAAGCTCTAATCTCTTTCACTCTTGACCTTCCCTGTCCGATTGAGTCTCGTCGTCGGACTTACCTGAAAAGTAGGGAAACACTGAGTGAGCGAACGCTCAGTAGGAAATTATATCTCAAGAACTAGCAATGGGTTTAAGTAATTACAATTTATCACATGTAAATGTACTATGGCTATGCATGTAGAAATAACTAATCAATAGATAACACGTCGTGTAAAACATCCAAGCGAGTCTTAACCAAGAGATATTCATGAGAGACTTTATAGATTATTGGCTATTTCACGCAAGTACTTTGCCCGTGTCAGGCCATGCTAGTAAAGTCACGCAAGTCGAGTCACGCACGCAAGAAAGAGAGAGTGTGGAATGCCAAAGATCAAGAGAAAAAGTACTTCGGTGCAATGCTAGACACCGTGATCATTACAACTCCCATGGGCACTAGTACTTTTGGGTGCTCCTCCCAGGACCAGATCGGGCCCTTATATGCACAGCATTAAAGATAGATCTAGACATCCACGATAATTTATAGCCAATAAGGAGTTTCAAGAACAAGCTTTAATAGGATGATAAGATAAGATTTTTTATGGAATTCAAGGGCAAGGCCCTTGAGTAAGGACATACTGGCGATAAAATTCACGCAAAGCATATAAACCATGACATGTCGATAAACTGGGTGGAATTGGTTCCCTAACCGGGTACCATAACAAATAAGTGCCCATATGTAGATGGTCACTCTTTTTATATAGAATTGAGGTCCACAAGAACAGCATATTAATGGCATGATGTCCTCATCCCATTAAGAATATTCTCATGATATCCACTTAGCATAACATGAGGGCCGGTATACCATGTTTCTATAGAGTGACATGGCAAAATAGTGTAATAGGTTTTTATGGTACAACCAGCTCAATCGGCCTTGAGGGAATCCAAGGCTACGAGGAGACTTACGGAGGTCCCAATGACTAACTTGCTAGTCCAAAGGAACGGAATGTCCAATGGAGAGCTTGTATGTCACCGAGAGTTAGTGGGTAAACGATAAACCATTGGAAAACATGGGACTATATTCACGGAGTGGAAATATAGTGCCGATAATATACTTGCACATATATATATATATATATATCGAACCCTCGGTTAACAGAAAAACGGGAAAAATAGTAACACCGGAAAATAGCCACTTAAGCTAAGTCATTACTTATCAAATTAACGCCTTTCGCAGGGGCGTTTATTTACAATTTGACGACTTATACAGCAGGCGTCCATCATATTTCTTCTATTTTGCATAATTTCTAAATTCTGGAATTTTAGTAGAACGCGCCTTAAACAGGGGCGTTACTTTCAAATTCGCGCCCTGGTTCAGGGCGTCACTTTTATAAGAGACGACCTCATGCAGGTCGTTAATTCACTATCTTCCGTAATTCGGGATATTAACATGAACAGTGTAAATTTTTCCAAATAATAAATTTCAGGAACCAAGGTACAGGGTCAGGACAAGAAAAATAGCAGGATTCAACAGGTATGATCATGCATCATATTAGATTCGTAGTTTCATAGATATTAAATTTTAAACACGGTTAATTAACAATTAGGTGAAATTGACGACGCCTGGGCAGGGCGTCAAAACTCAAATTAGCGCCCTAGCCAGGGGCGTTATTTTCAAATATGCGCCCTTGTCAGGGTCGCTTCTTTTAAAATTTCACAAAAAACCTTTGAAACCACAATAAAACTATATGCATGCATGACTGATGGTATTATTATGAACTTAAGCTAGTTTGGGCTACGTTCTTGAGAAAACCTACCTGATTAATCAGATCTTGGTGAGTGTACGAGAAGGTTGTGAAGAGAACTCTGTTCTAAATCGGGTTTTCTGGAAGAACGATGTATTCAGCTACTACCGAATCAGAAGTACTTCAACACCCCTCTGATGGTCCGGAAGCAGACTTCACTAATGCTCCGTCTGTAGAGAAATCCCCAGCTTTCTCTGTAACGGATGAAGACGATGAAGAACCCCCGTTCTTCACTTCGACAATAGAGTTACTATTTGCTGCAGACTTCCTACAGAAGGAAAAGTTGAAGATCATTAATTTTCCTTCATCATACATAACCGAAGGTAAGGCAGGAACAAGGAAGAACAAACCTGTGTTCTTCACGGATGACAGCAGCAGCAGATCGCCAAAATAGCGATCAAGGTTGATTAGAAGGGTATTTATAGAGTTTTAGGAATCCCTTAGGGTTAGAATTTGATTAGAACTATAGTTTCCTTGATAGAGTCCTTACCATACGTAGCAATCCTAAAACTTACCCTGGATAGTCTCCTGGTTCGAATGGAACACAAGTGCAATTAACGCCTTAGGTTAGGGCGTTAATTCTAATTGACGTCTTGACCTATGCCGTTTCTTTTACAATTCGCGCCCAAGAAGAGGGCGTTTCTTTCCCTTTCCTTTTATTCGTTTTGGACGTTTTTGAAATTTGACGCCCTTTAGTATAGGCGTCACTTTTTGAATTAACGCCTCAGGTGAAGGCGTTTCTTATTTAAATCGCGCCTTGTTGAGAGGCGTTACTTACTTTTGACTTATTATTTATTCATTTTGGTTCTTATCATTTACTTACTTAATCTTTCTTGAAATCTTCCTTTTATTTTACCAGGGTTGCTACACCCTCCCCCACTTAAAAGAATTTGGTCCCCAAATTCAATCACATATAAACGTGGAGAGTGTAGAATACATACCTTTTTAGAATAAGTCTGGGAATCGTTTCCTCATAGACTCCTCGGTCTCCCATGTCGCTTCGTGTTCTGTACCTTTACTCCATTGCACCTTAACCATGGGAATAATTTTGTTCCTTAATGTTCGTACCTCGCGATCGAGGATCTTCATGGGCCTTTGTTCATAAGTGAGATCCCTTTGAATCACCAGGTCTCCATGATCAATGATATGTGACGGATCATGCACATATTTCTTCAACATTGATATGTGGAATACATTATGAACTTCGGACAATTGAGGAGGTAAAGCGACGCGGTAAGCAACCTCGCCAACTCTTTCTAGTATCTCAAAAGGTCCGATAAACCTTGGTGTAAGCTTGCCCTTAACACCAAATCTCCTTATTCCACGTCCAGGTGATATCTTGAGAAATACGTGATCTCCCACTTGGAATTCGAGATCTCTTCTTCGTGTATCGGCATAAGCCTTCTGCCTAGACTGAGCAACTTGAAGTCTTTCTCTAATCAACTGAATCTTTTCAGTGGTATCCCTTACCATGTCTGGACCTAATAGTTGTTTTTCGCCAACCTCGTCCCAGCACAAAGGCGATCGGCAACTCCTTCCGTATAAAGCTTCGAAAGGTGCCATTTGTATACTTGCCTGATAGCTGTTATTGTATGCAAATTCAACCAAAGGCAAGTGATCATGCAGCTTCCACCAAAATCAATGATGCAAGCTCTGAGCATATCTTCAACCACCTGATTAGTTCTCTCGGTCTGACCATCCGTTTGAGGATGAAAAGCTGTACTAAAGTTAAGTCTCGTCCCCAGTGAATGTTGTAAACCCTTCCAAAAGTGAGAAGTAAAACGGGGGTCTCTGTCAGACACGATTGAGACAGGTACTCCATGTAACCTGACTATCTCTTTAAGGTATAATGCAGCAAGAACATCAACTGACCATCGACTCTTGATTGGCAAGAAGTGTGCCGATTTGGTCAATCGGTCGATGATAACCCATATTCCGTCATATCCTCCCTTTGATTTGGACAGACCCATAATGAAGTCCATACCGATATCCTCCCACTTCCACTTGGGAATATCTAGAGGATGTAGCTTACCGGCAGGTTTTTGGTGTTCTGCCTTGACTTGTTGACATGTGAGACAGCGAGACACAAAATCCGCTATTTCTCTTTTCATATTGGGCCACCAAAAGGTCCTTTTCAAATCTTGATACATCTTAGTTGATCCAGGATGAATCGTGTACCTTGATCTGTGAGCTTCATCTAAGATTTTCTTCTTTAGCTCTGGGCAATTCGGTATACATGTTTTATTTCTGAACATCAATCTTCCATCTGGTGCTAATTTGAAATCAGGTTGTTCTTTCATTTTGCCCTTGATTTCCACTAGTACGGGGTCACTACCTTGAAGTCCTTGTATTTCGGATAGCAAGTCTGGCTGTATGCTCATATGGGATAAGGTGACACACCTACTGTCCTTGTCCATGCTTATATTAAGTCTAGAGAATTGTTCTAGCAACTTCCACTCTTGAATCATACAATTGGCTAATAGTGCTCTCGGCTTTCGACTGAGGGCATCGGCTACAGGATTACCCTTTCCAGGATGATATTGTATAGTGAAGTCGAAGTCCTTAAGATATTCCAGCCAACGTCTTTGCCTCATATTCAATTCCTTCTGAGAGAAGAGATACTTAAGACTTTTATGGTCAGAGTATACAATAAACTGCACTCCGTACAGATAATGTCTCCATATTTTCAGTGCAAATACTACCGCAGCCAATTCTAAATCATGAACTGGGTAGTTCTCCTCGTGCTTCTTCAATTGGCGAGAAGAGTAGGCTATAACCTTCCCTTGTTGCATTAAAACACATCCGAGGCCAATGCCAGATGCATCGGTGTATATTTCGAATCTCTCGCCTTCAATTGGTAAAGCTAAAACGGGGCAGTAGTTAGATGATCTTTGAGAGCTTGGAAGCTTCTTTCACATTCCTCACTCCATTCATAACGTATCTCCTTGCGAGTTAGCCTAGTGAGTGGTACGGCTATCTTGGAGAAATCCTTGATGAATCGCCGATAGTAGCCCGCAAGACCCAAGAAACTACGGATCTCGCTAGCATTGGTCGGTCTTTCCCAATTCCTTACAGCTTCAACCTTTGATGGATCTACGGATAAACCGTCTTTTGATATAACATGCCCCAAGAAAGCTACTTCTCCTAACCAAAATTCACATTTGCTGAGCTTTGCATATAACTGATTTATCCTCAATATTTGTAATGCTATTCTCAAATGCTCCTCATGCTCTTCCTTGGTCTTTGAATAGATCAGTATATCATCAATGAAAACCACTATGAATTGATCTAGATGAGGCCTGAATATACTATTCATCAACTGCATAAAGGCAGCAGGGGCATTTGTTAGTCCAAAAGGCATAACAACAAATTCATAGTGCCCATACCTGCTTCTGAACGCGGTCTTATAAATGTCCTCATCTTTGATCCTTAGTTGGTGATATCCCGACCTGAGATCAATCTTCGAAAAATACATGGATCCAGATATTTGATCAAATAACTCATCGATTCTCGGCAGTGGATACTTGTTCTTGATAGTGAGATGATTCAACTGTCGATAGTCGATGCATAACCTCATGGATCCATCTTTCTTCTTTACAAATAGCACAGGTGCTCCCCACGGGGAAGTGCTTGGTCTAATAAATCCCTTCTTGAGAAGTTCCATCAATTGCTCCTTCAGCTCCTTGAGCTCGGCAGGGGACATCCTATATGGTACCTTAGAAACTGGTCCAGCACCAGGGACCAAGTCGATGGTGAAGGCCACTTCTCTTTGTGGGGGTAATCCAGGCAAATCCTCCGGAAACACGTCCGGAAATTCTTGCACAACTGGGATGTCTTCTAGCTTAGTCTCCTTAGTCTCCTTAATGGTGACAAATGCAAGGAAAGATACACATCCTTTCCTTATTAGCTTGCTAGCTCGGAGAGCCGAAATAAGAGGTGACTTGCTCCGACTCTTAGGGCTAGAATAGACTAGTTCTGGAAAGTCCTTGAAAGTAACTTTGCTGTTACGGCAATCCACAGTTGCCTGATACCTAGATAACCAGTCTGCTCCCAATATGACATCATATTCCTTTAGGTCTAAACATATGAGGTTGATAGGAAGATTTCTTCCTTTTACCAAGACTTCACAGTTTTGATAATGGTGAGTAATATCGGTTTCGTTTCCGAGAGGAGTAGATAAAAATATTTTCATCCATTCCGGTTCCATAGGTAGTGGGTCAGCAAACTTCTTGGAAATAAAAGAATGTGATGCACCCGTATCAAATAAGACATGTGCAGACTTGGAACAAACTTTCAGTGTACCTTCTACTAGTCCGCCTTCGTCTTGTTCGCCTCCTTAATAGCTTGGAGACGAGCATTCTTTGTTACCGGGCGCTTTCCGTCACCGGCTTGATCATTGAGTAGGGGACAGTCGGGAATCCGATGATCACGGCTCCCACAACGGAGACACGCTCCAAGTTTCCTCCAACATTCTTCGGCCTTGTGCCCGGCCTTATCACAGTGCTTACATACCACCTTAGAAGGTGTAGTGGTGATGGAGAAAGGTTTGGTCTTCTTGAACTTTTGCTCCTGGGAGGGAGTACCTCCATTACTTGGCCTCTTCTTGAAATTGGGTTTGAAGGTGCCGGAGCTAGTAACATTCTCCTTCTTGTCTTTCCCACGGATCCTATCAGATAGTTCCGTGGCATCTTCTAGTAATTGGGCTCGTCGAACCATCTCCGAATAGACTTGTATGTCCATCGGTGCCAGTTGTGTGATATATTGGGGCCTGAGCCCATTAAGGAATCTTCGAGCTTTCATCTTCTCAGTACTAACCTAGTGTTTAGCGTACCGAGATAGCCTTGAGAACTGTGCTTCATATTCAGCCACCGACAAAGATCGTTGCTTAAGTGCGGCGAATTCAGCGGCTTTCTTCTCTTGAACTCGATCGGAGAAATATTTATTGTTGAAATGTTCAACAAACTCATCCCAAGTGACTTGTCCTCGATTTAACGTAGCTTCTACCGACTCCCACCAATAGCAGGCGTCCCTTTCTAATTGAAAAGTTGCTAGCAGGACCTTCTCTTGATCCGTGCATTGCATAACCCGAAAGATCCGTTCAGTTTCCCGGATCCAATGTTCGGCATCGTCCGGATCAGTAGATCCTACGAACTTTGGAGGATTCATGTTCTTAAAGCCTTGGTGGAGATTTCTGGCTCCACGTAGTGCACCTCCTTGTGCCACTTGTTGAAGTGCCTGGGTCATGCCTTGAAGAGTGTGTTGCATGTTGCGCCATTGAGCACGTTCGGCAGCCATTGTCCTACAATTACCATGGCTATTAGTATGTGATTGCGTTTAAAGACCTTTAATTCTATTTTGACTTTAACCCTTGGTTCTACCCAATCTCACTGGTTAGAGGTTCAGACTTATCCTTGGACTTGGGCTTCCTAGGAATTGAATACCCTAGGCTCTGATACCACAAAAACTGTCACGTCCCGAGCGCGGAAGATACCCGGAGACGCGTGACGAGTTTATATCGATCATGTCAATCAGAGTATTAGTGTATTCGACACCAAATCAGAGATGCGCAAGAATAAAGATAACCCAATCCTTTTATTCCTTCACAAGAGTATTTCTATTACAATCCCTTGAAAATGCTAAACTTAATAAAAAGAAAAGTACAAAATTGACTCAAGAAAAATATGGAAAAGACAAGACTAGTTGACGCTTTGAGAAGCTCTAATCTCTTTCACTCTTGACCTTCCCTGTCCGATTGAGTCTCGTCGTCGGACTTACCTGAAAAGTAGGGAAACACTGAGTGAGCGAACGCTCAGTAGGAAATTATATCTCAAGAACTAGCAATGGGTTTAAGTAATTACAATTTATCACATGTAAATGTACTATGGCTATGCATGTAGAAATAACTAATCAATAGATAACACGTCGTGTAAAACATCCAAGCGAGTCTTAACCAAGAGATATTCATGAGAGACTTTATAGATTATTGGCTATTTCACGCAAGTACTTTGCCCGTGTCAGGCCATGCTAGTAAAGTCACGCAAGTCGAGTCACGCACGCAAGAAAGAGAGAGTGTGGAATGCCAAAGATCAAGAGAAAAAGTACTTCGGTGCAATGCTAGACACCGTGATCATTACAACTCCCATGGGCACTAGTACTTTTGGGTGCTCCTCCCAGGACCAGATCGGGCCCTTATATGCACAGCATTAAAGATAGATCTAGACATCCACGATAATTTATAGCCAATAAGGAGTTTCAAGAACAAGCTTTAATAGGATGATAAGATAAGATTTTTTATGGAATTCAAGGGCAAGGCCCTTGAGTAAGGACATACTGGCGATAAAATTCACGCAAAGCATATAAACCATGACATGTCGATAAACTGGGTGGAATTGGTTCCCTAACCGGGTACCATAACAAATAAGTGCCCATATGTAGATGGTCACTCTTTTTATATAGAATTGAGGTCCACAAGAACAGCATATTAATGGCATGATGTCCTCATCCCATTAAGAATATTCTCATGATATCCACTTAGCATAACATGAGGGCCGGTATACCATGTTTCTATAGAGTGACATGGCAAAATAGTGTAATAGGTTTTTATGGTACAACCAGCTCAATCGGCCTTGAGGGAATCCAAGGCTACGAGGAGACTTACGGAGGTCCCAATGACTAACTTGCTAGTCCAAAGGAACGGAATGTCCAATGGAGAGCTTGTATGTCACCGAGAGTTAGTGGGTAAACGATAAACCATTGGAAAACATGGGACTATATTCACGGAGTGGAAATATAGTGCCGATAATATACTTGCACATATATATATATATATATATATATATCGAACCCTCGGTTAACAGAAAAATGGGAAAAATAGTAACACCGGAAAATAGCCACTTAAGCTAAGTCATTACTTATCAAATTAACGCCTTTCGCAGGGGCGTTTATTTACAATTTGACGACTTATACAGCAGGCGTCCATCATATTTCTTCTATTTTGCATAATTTCTAAATTCTGGAATTTTAGTAGAACGCGCCTTAAACAGGGGCGTTACTTTCAAATTCGCGCCCTGGTTCAGGGCGTCACTTTTATAAGAGACGACCTCATGCAGGTCGTTAATTCACTATCTTCCGTAATTCGGGATATTAACATGAACAGTGTAAATTTTTCCAAATAATAAATTTCAGGAACCAAGGTACAGGGTCAGGACAAGAAAAATAGCAGGATTCAACAGGTATGATCATGCATCATATTAGATTCGTAGTTTCATAGATATTAAATTTTAAACACGGTTAATTAACAATTAGGTGAAATTGACGACTCCTGGGCAGGGCGTCAAAACTCAAATTAGCGCCCTAGCCAGGGGCGTTATTTTCAAATACGCGCCCTTGTCAGGGTCGCTTCTTTTAAAATTTCACAAAAAACCTTTGAAACCACAATAAAACTATATGCATGCATGACTGATGGTATTATTATGAACTTAAGCTAGTTTGGGCTACGTTCTTGAGAAAACCTACCTGATTAATCAGATCTTGGTGAGTGTACGAGAAGGTTGTGAAGAGAACTCTGTTCTAAACAGGGTTTTCTGGAAGAACGATGTATTCAGCTACTACCGAATCAGAAGTACTTCAACACCCCTCTGATGGTCCGGAAGCAGACTTCACTAATGCTCCGTCTGTAGAGAAATCCCCAGCTTTCTCTGTAACGGATGAAGACGATGAAGAACCCCCGTTCTTCACTTCGACAATAGAGTTACTATTTGCTGCAGACTTCCTACAGAAGGAAAAGTTGAAGATCATTAATTTTCCTTCATCATACATAACCGAAGGTAAGGCAGGAACAAGGAAGAACAAACCTGTGTTCTTCACGGATGACAGCAGCAGCAGATCGCCAAAATAGCGATCAAGGTTGATTAGAAGGGTATTTATAGAGTTTTAGGAATCCCTTAGGGTTAGAATTTGATTAGAACTATAGTTTCCTTGATAGAGTCCTTACCATACGTAGCAATCCTAAAACTTACCCTGGATAGTCTCCTGGTTCGAATGGAACACAAGTGCAATTAACGCCTTAGGTTAGGGCGTTAATTCTACTTGACGTCTTGACCTATGCCGTTCTTTTACAATTCGCGCCCAAGAAGAGGGCGTTTCTTTCCCTTTCCTTTTATTCGTTTTGGACGTTTTTGAAATTTGACGCCCTTTAGTATAGGCGTCACTTTTTGAATTAACGCCTTAGGTGAAGGGGTTTCTTATTTAAATCGCGCCTTGTTGAGAGGCGTTACTTACTTTTGACTTATTATTTATTCATTTTGGTTCTTATCATTTACTTACTTAATCTTTCTTGAAATCTTCCTTTTATTTTACCAGGGTTGCTACAGTGACGCCCCATTTCTAGACCGTCAGAGTCTATGATCTGTCAACCCTAGACAGAATATGATTTGTTAATATTTCTTATTATTAAGCCTAGTTACCTAAGTGTTAACCTGGTTATATGACTTTGAGATTATTTAAGCATTCATGATAGGTATTGCATGATTTGGTATCTCACTTTTACTTTGAGTTATGTTAATTTCATGAAGCCAAACTCTATAGTTTTGTAATTAGAAACATGATTTTGAAAGATGAATTAGTAAAGTTTTTATCTTGGTTTCACATCGATATATGTCTATATCTATATATTCTTTCTCTATCAATAGAGTCGTTTCTATAAGTACATGGCACATACTCCGGTGTGTTATCCATTAGTTCACACTTTGCACTATAAGAACACAATCTTGGACATGAGGACCTCTCTATTGGATATTCCTTCCAATGGATTAGGAAATCTTGTTTCAAGGCCTCCGTAATTCTCCGCGAGCCTGGGATTCCCACTAGGACGCCGAGTTGGTTGTATCATTAAAACCCATGAGCTAGAACACACTCTCGTGTTTTCTGATTCTAGTAATGTAACGGCTCTACATTGGACCGTCAGGCTCACGTAACGGCCCAATGCACGACCGTCACATTTCTCTAAGTCTATTTTATTGTTCTGGACTCGGATCACTGTAACGGCCCGATACTGGCGCGTTACAGAATGTAACGGCCCAATAGATGACCGTCACACAGCTTGCATATATTAACCCAAGGTTTGACCCAAGGGTTGATTTCTAAAGTTCTTGATGGACTAATGATAGTCTAGAACTTAGCATAATGATTGAAAAGACTTAATGAAATGAATGAAAGGTAAAAGAATGTACCGTTATGCTTATTTTCATGAGCATAACATTGTTTAAGTCTATTTCTTGATCTCATATATTCGAATTGAAGCATTCATTCATTGATTTTCATTATTTGGCATTTTCTTGGCCATACTTTACTGTTACATGCGTGGAAGTTGCTTAATTTATACCTGAAGATGCGATCGAGCACTGATTGTGTTCAAGGGCTCTATGCTAGTCCCCTCGGCTGATTGCCGGAAACATACTATTTTATAAACCATGGGGTATGATGCTACTGGCGTCGCATTACGCTGGGAGTACTATTTCTATAAATAAGTGAAGATCCACGATACGACACGACATGACATTCTTGCTTGATATTCCACAGAAATTCACGAAGCACTTGCTCATAAGCATAAGATGCTAAAGTGATGAATATGTGGCTTACTAGTACATTCTCGATATATTCTTGTTCATGAAAGGCCAATATCATGTTCTTGTCCTATTCTTACTAGTTCATTCTTGTTCTCATTCCATCTTATATGATTGTCTTGTTACTTTGATTTAATCGCATGATCATCGCATTGCATGATTTTACCTTATTTCTTTAGAGCAAAAATGTTAATCACTTTAATAGTGCCTTCATGTTGATGCGAAGATACCTACTGGGCAAGTGTGCTCATTACCTATTTTTTCAATACTTTTCAGGAGATGGAAATAGTTCGAATTCGGATTTGGGTGATTCAAGTAGCGGGTCCGAGAGCGATTGAATGTTGTTATTGCAAGAGTGAAGACTTAGGAAGTCTATAATGTCCAGATTGAGTCAATGTAATTTTCCTATTTCTTGAGTCTAGTGGAATGAAAGATGAAGGAAAGTGGTTGTATTATGAATATTGATCATTTATGAAATAAAGTTGGAGTTTGATTAAATTCTGTGCAATTGCATTTATGTGTGTGATTGTCTTGCGCTCTGATTGTTCTTGCTTACAAGAGGCTTACCATGCCAGCTGTTCGCTCTCCCCGAGCGAGTCTTCCGCTGTAAATAAGGCTCGAGGCGTGACAGTTAAGTTGGTATCAGAGCCTAAGTCTCAGGACTTAGGGAAAAGAATCATGTCATAGGATAAGTCCAAGGGTTAAGGACCCCCACCTATGAACCAAGGAAGGAATTTTCATGCCCATGTGAGAATTGGGTAGAGCCGGGACGAGATAGTTATTATCTTTAAGATTGATTTTCTTTCAGTCTCATGAGAAATAACAAGTTGTTATATTTCTCTTAGGTACCTTATTATTCTTATAATGGCTCATCGCGTAGATTGGGACGGTATGCAACAAACAGTTGCCGGCCTCATTCAGGCATTGCAAACCATGGCCCAGGCAGGGCAGGAGCACGGGCTGGTGACCTACATCGCAACTTCCGGAGTCTAAATCCTCCGCGATTCTATGGATCCTCAAATCCCGATGAGGTAGAAAATTGGATCGATGAGATGAATAGAATATTTTTCTAAGATTGACCTCAGATCAGGTTATCATCAGCTTAGAATCAAAGAGGAAGATATTTATAAATCGGCTTTTCGAAGTCGTTATGGCCACTATGAATTCGTGGTAATGCCATTTGTATTAACTAATGCTCCCACAGTATTCATACAACTTATGAGTAGTGTCTTCCAGCCATACTTGGACCAGTTCATCGTCATCTTCATTGATGACATCTTAATATATTCCAAGATAAAAGAGAAGCATGAAGAACATCTAAGGATAGCCTTGCAAACACTTAGAGAACACAAGCTATATGCCAAACTCAATAAGTGTGAATTCTGGCTCAAGGAAGTCTCATTCCTAGGCCACATTATTTCAAAAGAATGTATTACTATGGATCCTTCTAAGGTAGAAGCTGTCAAGAATTGGAGTCGGCCAACGACTGTATCCGAAGTAAGAAGCTTTTTGGGTCTAGCTGGTTATTATAGAAGATTCATTAAGGACTTCTCAAAGATAGTAGTCCCTTTAACTAGACTCACCAGAAAAGAAAATCCTTTTGTCTGGTCAGAGGAATGCGAGAAGAATTTTCAAACTCTTAAGAATCATCTTACCACAGCCCCTATTTTATCACTACCAATGGAGGGTGGTGGATTTGAAGTGTATACGGATGCGTCTGGAATTGGCTTAGGATGTGTCCTTATGCAAAACGGAAGGGTGATTTGCTATTCTTCAAGACAATTGAAACGTCACGAAGAAAATTATCATGTACATGATTTAGAGTTGGCAGCAGTTATTTTCACCTTGAAAATTTGGCGTCATTATCTTTATGGAGAAAAGTTTACGATCTACTCAGACCACAAGAGCTTGAAATATTTATTCTCTCAAAAGGAGCTTAACATGAGGCAAAGGAGGTGGTTAGAATATCTCAAGGACTTTGATTTTACTATTCAATATCATCCTGGCAAGGCAAATGCGGTAGCAGATGCACACAGCAGAAAATCAATGGGTATGTTATCAAGTCTCATGATTAGTGTAACTAACCTTATTCCTCAATTTGCTCAGTTGAATTTAGATGTTGACATTAAGGAAGAAGATTGCTTCATAGCTAATATCCGAGCTCAACCTACATTGATAGAGGATTTGGCCAAGTTACAAGAGGATGATCCAATTTTATTGGAAATTAAGGTCAATATTGAACAAAGGCCAGATTTTTCTATTTCTAATGATGGAAGATTGTTATTCAAAGGCCGAATGTGTATACCGGACCATGAGGATATAAAGAAATTGATCCTAGAAGAAGCACATAAATCAAAGTACACCATTCATCCAGGAGGTACAAAAATATATCAAGATCTCAAAAGAAACTTTTGGTGGCCCAATATGAAGAGGGAAATAGCTGACTTCATGTCTCGTTGTCTAACCTGCCAACAAGTTAAAGCTGAACATTTTAGACCCGCAGGTAAATTACATCCCTTAAATATTCCCGAATGGAAATGGGAGAGCATGGGGATGGACTTCATTATGGGTTTACCTAAGACAAGAGGTGGACATGATGGCATATGGGTAATCATAGATCGATTGACTAAATCTGCACACTTCATACCAATAAAGAGTCGATGGTCGGTGGATATCCTAGCAGCATTGTACATAAAGGAAATTGGCAACTTACATGGTGTCCCCGTCACTATTGTATCAGATAGAGATCCTCAATTCACATCACAGTTCTGGAAAGGTCTACAACATTCACTAGGGACCAGATTAAATTTTAGCACGACTTTTCATCCACAAACTGATGGTCAGACGGAGAGAACAAATCAGGTGGTAGAAGACATGCTCAGGGCTTGTGTCATTGATTTTGGAGGAAGTTGGCATGATCACTTGCCTCTAGTGGAATTTGCATATAATAACAGCTATCAAGCAAGCATACAAATGGCACCTTTTGAAGCTCTATATGGAAAAAGTTGTCGATCTCCAATATGTTGGAACAAAATAGGGGAAAAGCAATTTTTAGGCCCCGACCTTGTCAGAGATTCTACAGAGAAAATAAAGCTCATCCAGGAAAGAATGAAGATGGCACAAGATAGGCAAAAGTCTTATGCTGACAATCGAAGACGTGACTTGGAGTTTCAGGTAGGAGATCATGTATATTTAAAAGTTTCTCCAGGTCGTGGTATTCAAAGATTTGGCATTAAAGGAAAGTTAACTCCAAGGTTCATTGGTCCATTTGAAATTCTTGAAAGGGTCGGTGAAGTGGCTTGTAGATTAGCTTTACCTCCACAGTTAGCAGGAGTTCATGACGTATTTCACGTCTCTATGCTAAAGAAGTATGTATATGATCCAGATCATATTTTCACATTTGATAATCTGGAGATTCAGAAGGACTTAACATACGAACAAACACCAATAAAGATTTTGGATCGGGAAGTGCGTCAATTAAGGAATAAAGTTATTCCTATGGTCAAGATCTAATGGAAGAAAACATGGCCTTATGAAGCGACATGGGAAACCGAATCAGTTATGAAGAAAAAATTCTCAGAATTGTTTGACTGTAAGTACACTCTCCACAATCCATGTCTTGAATTTGGGGACCAAATTCTTCTAAGTGGGGGAGGGTGTAGTGCCCCAGAATTTTATATAAATAATTTTCTAGAATTTATAAAGGTCTAAATATATTAATAAAAGAATTCTGAGACTAATAAGTCATCATAGGCCCAATTAGTTTGAATAATTAACCAAGCCTATTTATACATCATCTAAAAGGGTTAAAGGCCCAAAACCATTAAGTTTGGCCCATGTTCTAGAAGGTTATTTAGATTATTTAAGGATAAAAACAAATTATATAGATAATTATATGGATAAATGAATAAAAGAGTTTTATTAATTTAGAACTCTGCATATGTTGACTGTAACGGTCTATCACGAGACCGTCACATTCACCTAACGCGCCTGCGTTCGACCGTTACACTCTGCGTATTCCGTGAGTAGAAGAAGTTATAAAAAGATTGGAACTTGATGTTCCTATCCACAAGAGACCTAATTAGAACAATGTATAAAGACCCTAAGGACTCTTAGAGATCAGGTTTTGATAGATTAAGGACTCTAAACTCGATCTAAACTTCAAACCCTAGCTGGAGCCCTATAAATAGGACCTAGTTCTGAACTGTGCGACCCTTACTTTTGGCTCGCAAGGAATCAAGGTAAGGAGGTGTAATCTTTGGTAAGTTCTTTAGAAGTATTTGTTTACAATACTTTAGACTAACTCCTCTCCAAATTTCACATCTTTAGGTCAAGAGGTCGTGGAGATAGAACCTAAAGAAGTCGCTGGAAAAGTCACAGAAGAAGGAAAACTAGGGCAAGATTCTCAACCCAATTCATAAGATACAGCCTAAGTTAAGAGGTAGGTTATCTCATGAACAGCAAAAACAACCTGATAGGACTATAAGCCCTCTGGTTTGATTGAATTTCATGCATAGTAGAGCATTAATTTCATGTTTTACTAGTTATTATACATGTCATGCATCTCTTAGCCCTAATGGAGAAATTAAAGCATGTTATTCATCTAATCCACTGATACCCATGCATATAGATAGCATATACTTCGTCATCATCCCTAGAATAGATATGATGTTTGATTTACAGACATGATGTGAGTTGATCTCTTAGTGTTTTACACGTTTTCTGTTAGCAGACGCTCTGACGCATCAGCGTAGGACCGTCACACTCATATAACGGCCCTACGACAGACCGTCACACACCCTGTTGTTTTTGGATTTTCACTGTTGTCTCTAACGCACTAGGACATGCGCGTTACGTTCATGTAACGGCTGTTCTCTGACCGTCACAGTCACTGTGACGCCCCATTTCTAGACCGTCAGAGTCTATGATCTGTCAACCCTAGACAGAATATGATTTGTTAATATTTCTTATTATTAAGCCTAGTTACCTAAGTGTTAACCTGGTTATATGACTTTGAGATTATTTAAGCATTCATGATAGGTATTGCATGATTTGGTATCTCACTTTTACTTTGAGTTATGTTAATTTCATGAAGCCAAACTCTATAGTTTTGTAATTAGAAACATGATTTTGAAAGATGAATTAGTAAAGTTTTTATCTTGGTTTCACATCGATATATGTCTATATCTATATATTCTTTCTCTATCAATAGAGTCGTTTCTATAAGTACATGGCACATACTCTGGTGTGTTGTCCATTAGTTCACACTTTGCACTATAGGAAGACAATCTTGGACATGAGGACCTCTCTATTGGATATTCCTTCCAATGGACTAAGAAATCTTGTTTCAACGCCTCTGTAATTCTCCGCGAGCCTGGGATTCTCACTAGGATGCCAAGTTAGTTGTATCATTAAAACCCATTAGCTAGAACACACTCTCGTGTTTTCTGATTCTAGTAATGTAACGGCTCTACATTGGACCGTCAGGCTCACGTAACGGCCCAATGCATGACTATCACATTTCTCTAAGTCTATTTTATTGTTCTGGACTCGGATAACTGTAACGGCCCGATACTGGCGCGTTACAGAATGTAACGGCCCAGTAGATGACCGTCACACAGCTTGCATATATTAACCCAAGGTTTGACCCAAGGGTTGATTTCTAAAGTTCTAGATGGACTAATGATAGTCTAGAACTTAGCATAATGATTGAAAAGACTTAATGAAATGAATGAAAGGTAAAAGAATGTACCGTTATGCTTATTTCCATGAGCATAACATTGTTTAAGTCTATTTCTTGATCTCATATATTCGAATTGAAGCATTCATTCATTGATTTTCATTATTTGGCAGTTTCTTGGCTATACTTTACTGTTACATGCGTGGAAGTAGCTTAATTTATACCTGAAGATGCGATCGAGCACTGATTGTGTTCAAGGGCTCTATGCTAGTCCCCTCGGCTGATTGCCGGAAACATACTATTTTATAAACCATGGGGTATGATGCTACTGGCGTCGCATTGCGCTGGGAGTACTATTTCTATAAATAAGTGAAGATCCACGATACGACATGACATTCTTGCTTGATATTCCACAGAAATTCACGAAGCACTTGCTCATAAGCATAAGATGCTAAAGTGATGAATATGTGGCTTGCTAGTACATTCTCGATATATTCTTGTTCATGAAAGGCCAATATCATGTTCTTGTCCTATTCTTACTAGTTCATTCTTGTTCTCATTCCATCTTATATGATTGTCTTGTTACTTTGATTTAATCGCATGATCATCGCATTGCATGATTTTACCTTATTTCTTTAGAGCAAAAATGTTAATCACTTTAATAGTGCCTTCATGTTGATGCGAAGATACCTACTGGGCAAGTGTGCTCATTACCTATTTTTCCAATGGTTTTCAGGAGATGGAAATAGTTCGAATTCGGATTCGGGTGATTTAAGTAGCGGGTCCGAGAGCGATTGAATGTTGTTATTGCAAGAGTGAAGACTTAGGAAGTCTATAATGTCTAGATTGAGTCAATGTAATTTTCCTATTTCTTGAGTCTAGTGGAATGAAAGATGAAGGAAAGTGGTTGTATTATGAATATTGATCATTTATGAAATAAGGTTGGAGTTTGATTAAATTCTGTGCAATTGCATTTATGTGTGTGATTGTCTTGCGCTTTGATTGTTCTTGCTTGCAAGAGGCTTACCATGCCGGCTGTTCGCACTCCCCGAGCGAGTCTTCCGCTGTAAATAAGGCTCGGGGCGTGACAGTTTATCACCTTCCGTTTACGAAACTTGAACGCGGTCTTCTCTGGACCGCCTTCTCCAGAATGCGATCACGCGACTGACTGTGACCTGGTCTGGCCGTTGCAATTTGAATTTTAGTCAAATTCCTCTCTTAATTATCTCCTATTTATCTAATCAAAATAGGGAAATTACCCTAATACGTCTCTAGGGCTGGGCTTGGGCCTAAAAGACTTAGAATTGGGTCTCATGGTCCATTTTAAGTGGGCCTAACTCTTTAGTTAATAATTGGGCTTTTTAAATCAAAGGCCTTAACCTTTAAATCAATTAATTAACCCATTAAACCCTTTTTATGCCTATTAAATACTTAAATAATTCTATTTAATTTCTAAAAAATTCTAAATAATTTCCAGGGGTACTACACCCTCCCCCACTTAAGAAGAATTTGGTCCCCAAATTCATTGCATGGGATATATGGAGAGTGCATCTTACATACAATCAAATAGCTTCAGGAATCTCCTACGCATAACTTCCTCCATCTCCCAAGTTGCTTCTTGGTCTATGCATTTACTTCACCAGACTTTTACCATGGGAATGGTTCTATTCTGAAGCTGACGTACCTCTCGATCAAGTATTTTGAGTGGCCTTTGCTCGTATGTCAGGTCCTTCTGTATTACAAGATCGTCATTGTTGACATCCGTTTTTAGCCTACAAGTCGAGTTATTTCTCTTATTCACCTCCATAATGTCCTGAATTAACCCTTGTTTTGGAGAATTCTTTGAGCCTATCTTGAGCCCATTTCATGGCCATTTTTCAAGCCCATTGAGCTTTGGAGGCCTTTATCTTCAATTCCCCAACTTTTTGGGCCCGTTTCGGGCGGATTCAGAGCTCGAATGGACGTCCGGGACGAAGCTGCGCAAAACCCTGTCTACCAGTTGGTAGCGGTCAACCCAAGACCGCTACCACCTTAAAAAAGAAAATTACTATTCATCAGATAGCGGTCTAGTGAAGACCGCTACTTGATGGTAGTGGTCTTCACTAGACCGCTACCCCCATTTCTTCACCCGTTTCGCCCCATTTTAGCCCTGATGCCTTGCGGTCACCCCCTAGACCATTTGTATTTCCCTTGCGGTCCTCCCATGACCGTTTTCTTTCCTTTACGGCCGCGCGATATACCGTTTGCCAGACGGAGAGTCCAGAACCTCCTGAACCCTGATTTCTTCATCGCGGGACTCTCTAGGAGCCCTATCTTGATCCAATTTCGAGGGAGATAATCCTCCACCTCGGTTTCCTTCAATTTGGGACTCTTATTCCCACTATTATCTGGAGATTTATCAATGTATATCCCTGAAATTGGGTGTTTATCTCAGATCTAAACCCTAGGGCTTTTCTGCTCCTATATATAACTACCCAGTTCGCAGGTCACGAAGGGGGGCTCTTCTTCGGTTCATGGTGAAGCCATGATGCAACGCCGACTCAACTCTTTGACCCAGGCCTGAAAGGGGAAGTATTGGCTTTCGTTTCCATCTTTCTGGGCTTGATTTCGTTCTTCCTATTTCTAGTTATTCTCCTCCCCATTTGACAATATATCACATATTTCTATTTTCTGCTACACATACACTTTTCTCCGTTTTGCATCCACGTTTCTCACAGTTGTGCTACGTGATTTTTCCATATCTTTGTTTTTATATCATCACAACACACACACCTATCTTTTGCACCCTTCCATAGGGATTAAAAATCTCCCCCCGGTGCGTTCTCCCTCAATCTTTACCCTTATTTTATCACTGCGGGATTGATACTACACATAGTTTCTAATAGGTTTTTATCCTTGTGGTTCATCTTTGTTTTGTAGGAGAAGCATGAATAGAACGTGAGACCCTCGTCCTCTAGCCGGCTGGAAGGAGAGGAGATTCATTCCACATCATTCCACACACCCCTTTGTTCAAGCGCGATCAAGTCTTCATCCTTTTCCAAGGTACACGGCGCCATTCTTCTCATCTCTTCATCCCTTTGGCGTTGTTAATCCTTGGTGGCGATGACGGTCAGTTCTTCTATCACTTATCACCCCTTGTTTATACTTGTTCATGCTTGTTTATGCTCATATGATACTTGCATAGTTTGGGGGCGGGGTAGAACAAAACATCATCAACCCTTATTTTTTGGCGATCACGGTGGGACACCTAGTGCCCATCACGTTATTCAAGCTCTCTTGTAAGTTGGGTGTGTGTATGTGCATGTTTAGGTAGTTTTTTCTCCATTTTCCTTCTGTTCTGGCAGATTCTGCGCTCAGGCTCTCGGGTGCCTCTTTCCTTGGCAATTTAAATCCCTTCCCGGGGTCAGATCGCTCTATTTTTTGGCTCATCTTGCAAACCTTTATATTGTTTTAATTTTCATATATTATTTGCATATACTTCGTCATGCTTTCATAATTTAAAACTATCTTGATTTTTGAGTTTTGTGCACGGAATCTACACACAGCCCCTGGGACAGGCTCACGGGGGTGTCTTTCTTAGGCGATTTAATGGACCTCCCGGGGTCAGATTGCTCACTTTTTATGCCCGTTGCATAGCCCTTTGTATTGTCTTTCCATCCATATATCATATGCATCATTTAGGTCATGTTTGCATAGTTTAATCCTATCTTCATTTTTGAGTTTTCTGCATAAAGTCTACATGCAGGTCCAAAGACAGATTCACAGGTACGTCTTTGGTCGATGATTTGATTGGCTTCCTGAGATCTGATTGCTGGCTTCTTGCTTCCATCTTGTTCCCCTTTGTATTATCTTCATTTCCATACTTTATTTGCATTATTTGGGTCACATTTGCATAGTTAAATCTTATCTTCATTTTCGGGTTTTGTGCATAAAATCTGCTTGCAGGTCCGAGGGCAAACTCACAGGTACATTTTGCATTGATGATTTAATTGCCTCCCGGGTTCCGATTGTGCTTGTTTCTGATCCTGCATTGTTGTCCTTTGTATTAGCTTCATTTTCATATATGATTTGCAGTCATTTGATCATGTTTGCATGGTTTAATATTGCATTGATTTTCTAGATTTAGGCTAGAATTTGCATGCACTCCAGTGCACATAGGGCCATGCATTTATCATACCATAGTTGCATTCTCCCTTGGTAAGTGATCCTCTCGCCTCCATATTCCTTGGGATAGACTAGGTGATCTTATCTGGGACCTTCGTAAGTCCCTGTGAGCCGTGGATTCCCACACGGACACCGGGCCGGTTGTACCTTTCCACCCCTTAGAATTTGCATTTGCATATGTGTGAGGGAGTTAACCTTAGTCAACCCAAAGTTTGGACCTTATTCCCATAGGATTCCTATCTTGAGGGGATTAATCTTAATTCAAATCATTAAAAGGTCCGTTAACTTTGGTTAAACCCCCTTGCATATTGTTGTTGTGTGTTCATATTATTTTACATTCTTTGCATAAATCCCCACATTTTGTGTGTTGCATTTCCCTCATCATCTAGTTTTTCTCACCTGTTTGCATAGTCTACCCCTTGTGTTATCTTGGTCTGTCTGCCCGTCTGTCTCAAAGTCTAGTAGCGGTCCTTACTGGGCCATTTTTTGTCCATTAGCGGTCTCCCCAGGACCGCCTCTT
Organism: Amorphophallus konjac; assembly: GCA_022559845.1. NCBI lineage: Eukaryota > Viridiplantae > Streptophyta > Magnoliopsida > Alismatales > Araceae > Amorphophallus > Amorphophallus konjac. Next base: position 233,982,272 of record CM040122.1, read on the forward strand.
CCCCTGTGGGCCCCGTCCTCTTCCTTGGCCCCCTTCCTCATCGAGCCCTTGCTTCCCGAGCTGTGTTCCCATTGATTTCCTTGTATTAAGTCTCCATTGGCCCTCATGGAGCATCATTCCAACACCTTGTATCATTCTTCTTTTCAATTTTCTTCTTATTCCCGCGTGGAATCCTCTTCCCACGCGGGCCCATCTTCCCGTGGTCCCTCTAACCCATCTGAGGAAGAGGCTAATCTCATGACCCAGCTTTCATCTCTTGTTCACCAAATGGACCCAGCCCATGCCCAAAAAATTGATTGCCAATCACCTTAATGGGCCTTCTTCTCATCCTAGTGGGTCTCCTTCTTGTAATGGGTCTTATCCTCTTAATGGGCCTTCTACTCTTAGTAGGCCTCTTAATGGGCCCTCTCCTTCCACCCATGTTGCTGCTAGCCCAATTGGCCCAATTTCTAATGGCCAATTCTATCTCAATGGGCCCTCTCCTTCTAATGGCCAATTTTGTCTTAATGGGCCTCATCCTCCTTCTTCTCCTTATGCTGCTGGCCCAATGGGTCCATCTGCCTATGTTTTTTCTAGGCCCATATATCCTTCCACTCATGAAATGGGCCCATATTCTTCTCAGCCCGGATCCTCTCATCCGGCCCATTATCATCATTCTGGTCTAAATTCACAATTTCTTGCTCAGGCTGGCCCACTTTCTTCTCGATCTCTCCCTACCCAGGAGATGATTGCTCAAACCGAACGCCAGCTTAATGAACTCCAACGCCAAATTGATCCCAAGTCCTCCTTGAGTTTACCATTTGCTTTTCAAAATCTTCGGCTTCCGCCATCTTCGTAAATTCCCGCATATCACCGTTATGGTGGAGTTGGTGATCCGTATGTGCACTTGAAGGAGTTTCTTTATAAGTCGGCCCAGTTTCGACATGATCGGTGCTTGATGGCCTATTTATTTGGTCTGTCATTGGAAGGCCTGGCTCGGGATTGGTTCTTCTAATTATCGCAAGAGCAAGTTGTGAATTTTTAAGTTATCCAAGAGAGATTCATTCAGTAGTTTCAGGACCAGGTTGGGCCCAAGTTATCCATTGTGGATCTGGCCCATGAGATGATGAAGCCCGAAGAGGAGTTATGCACCTTCGCTGACTGCTGGCATCGCCTTGCCCGCAAGTCCCAGGACACATTCCGGAGGGGGAGCAGATCAAGATGTTAATATCCAATGCAACGCCTGAGTACCGGTTCATCTTAGTCCTCAATGACATTACCTCCTGACAACAACTTTATAGTAGAGCTCTCTTCATTCGTCAACAACTCCAAGATTCGCTTGACCCCGAGTCTTCTCCTTCTACGCCCACTTACTGCTCGCCATCCACATATTTGCCCTCAATGAGTCAACCTTCCGCTACATATTCCTTTGTGAGTCCACCTTCCGTATATCAACCTTCCGCTCCCACATATCACGCCTTCACATATCAACCCTCCATGAGTCAGCCTTCCGCTCCCGCATATCCGCCTTTTGCATACCCACATGTGTCTCCACCTCCAGTCAAGAAAACACCACACCTCGAGCAAGTGGATGCCGTCCACCATATTCCCGCTGCTGCGCCATTGCCTAGTCCTTCCAGTCACCAGTCACTATTGCCTACGCAACCTCTACTTCCGTCTCCACAACCTACCCCTTGACATCCGCCTTGCCTGAAGCAGGCTCCCCGTCCTCCATTGCCGAAGTGTTTTACTTATGTTTTCCGGGCTTTGATGACCACTCATGCGTTTCCACTTCCTTCGGTTGTGCCTTGCTGACCCGCGGACGGGGATTTGCTCCAATTTTGTGATTTTCATCGCCAGCAGGGGCGTTTGGTTGAACATTACCCCGAGTTCCGGGAGTTTATTTATGGCTTGGAAGATCAGAAGAGGATCGATTGGGCCGCCATTCGCAAGGTTGTTCTACATCTTCGTAGTAAGTAGCAGCAGCAAGAAGCGCCGCCCAGGCAATCATCTCCATCTCTACAAGGACAGGGGCACCCCTGTGATTCTTCATCTGGCGCCGTGCCCGCACCCCCACCTGCTCCATCGCCTACCCTATCGTCTCCACCTATTCCATCACCTACCCCATTACCTTCACCATCTCCTACCCCGGCTCCATCACCTACATAAGCCCTTGCTCAGGCTAGTGCCTCTCCTTCTTCCGCCACTACCACCGCTTCCACTCCCAACGCCACCCGGTGCGTTGTGTCGATATGTCGATGATGGGTGGCGTGACTTTCCCCTTTGCCTTCATCACCGCCTTCATCTCCACCATCAGTGCCTTCATCACAATCTTCACCCTCTCCTCCATCTCCACCGTTACTCTCTTCGCCCGAACCTGCGCAAGCTCCGCCCTCGCCACCTTTGCGTTCACCCGAATCTATCTTTACCATCACGCCTTTACCTACATCCGAGCCTATTATTGCCTCCACACCTTCGCCTTTGCTCTTACCTCTGTCTAGGCCCGAGTCTATCATTGCCGCTATCCCTCTTCCACCTCCTCCCGTATTTTCCAAGCCCTCCACTTCGCCTCCTATTTCCACCCTACGGAGCTGGTGTGCGCTGCCTTTGGTGCCCCTTGGGTCTGGTCCCCATGGAGACAATGAGCTGAGTCAGGATGGTTTAGTGCCAGTTCTACGTTTCAAAGTTCTAGATTATATCTGCCACATGCCGGTCCAAGTCCTGGTCCCTGGCTGTTTTGGGGATGATGAGCCTGCACTTCTAATGAAGACGGCTGTTAAGAAGAGCTCTCGTTCACTTGTGCCGATTTCTTCTCAATCGAGGTCGGTAGAAATCTCATTGCCCGCTGGTGGATTCACTATCAATGCTATTATTACCCCTCGCTCCATTGCTATTCAGTGCACTGGCCGAGAGGGGTTCTCTACCAGCATGGTGCTAACTCATACGGCCGCCAAAAGTTTGATGAATTTCATGTTCAAGGGGTAATTGGCCGTATTCTCAGGATTTTTTAAGGACATTCTACACTCTTTATGCGATCTCCCTCACTTTATTGGTACGCTGGCCACGTCAACACTGCACATTACTCTCCCTCAGCTTCGTCCGTCTCTACTAGCAACGGAGTTATGCTTCATGCCAGATTGTCGAGTGGAGTTGCCGAATCTCATGCTGCTAGTGCCAAGTGACAAAACTCAATGGTTTTTTGATGCTCATCAATCTAAGGAGTTCATGGTTCAAAAATGTCCACATATTGTTAGCACTGGATGTCTAGGGGCAATCGCCCCAGCGAGGCTGCATGTTCATGATCGAGCCAGGCCGTCTGCCAGGTGGGCCCGTTATTTGAGAAGGTATTTCCAGACAAGAGGCCCAAGGGTCCGAGTCCATGCCAGGAGGGCCCATTTTCAAGAAATCTCCACTAAGAAGAGGCGGTGGCATAAGTTTAAGGGCTGTCAGTTGTGCACTCAGGGGTCCACTTCTCCTTCTTCTCCTTTTCACTCATCATTTCTTCTACTTGGTTCCCACCCCTGGGTAGTGTATCTTCCCTCTTCTAACTCTATCTCTACGATTCTCTCATCTCCTCCCGGGTCCGTGAACCCCCGTTTTTCTTCTTCTTGTTTGGGGCCTCCGGGTTTTCCATACTCTCGTTATTCTAGGCCTCGCCCTATGCCCTCTCATCATCACGATCCTAGGACATCTTCTGATTCTTCTCCTCCGGTATCTCCGGGTTCTAATTTTCCTTCCCCGACCCTGTCGGGTGTCTATGATTCTCTTTCCCCGACTCTGTCGGGTGGTCCTTATTCTCCTTCCCCGACCATGTCGGGTGATTCTTGTTCTTCTTCCCCGACCCTGTTGGGTGGTCCTCATGCTCCTTCCCCGACCCTGTCGAGGTGTCTATGGCTCTTCTTCCCCTACCCTTTTGGGTGATTCTAATTCTCCTTCCCCAACCCCGTCCAGTGATTATCATTCCTCTTCTCCGACTGCGTCGAATGATTCTTCTTCTCCTCTTTCTACTCACTCCTCTTCACCCTTTCGGGGGCGTTGCCCTTTTTCTTGCTACTTTCGAGGCTTTAGTCTGCCTTGATCTCAGCTGATCTCTATTTATTCTATATCTGGTTCCTTGTTATCAGGGTCTCTGTGCCTTAACGAGGGAGTTCTAGCCCTCATCTCTCTTCCTTTTATCCTTCTTCGTCTAGTTTGGTGTCTACCGCTCCTTCGTGTAGAGGAATCTTTAATCCTTTGCTATCCTCTCCATTTTGTCCTATCAAGGAAGGAACACAAAGCTCGATGATCAAGATCGCTTCAGGATGCTGGTTTTTACTCCACGGATTGCAAGGTATCTTTATTTTATTCAAGAACATGCTATTATTTCTATCACTATTATTCCTACGCATTGTTATGATAATGTTGTTTCCTCAACACATTTGAGTGGCTTTAGTTAGTTTGGTTTAAGTGTCAAAATAGTTTGCTTCTGCAGCATTCTCACGCTGGTGATAGCTTCGTGCTGGGAGTCTAGTTTCTTTTCCCGATCGTTGAGGATGACCTTTGAGTATGGGTTTTCATAGACTACACGGCAAGCCATAGCTGATTTTCCTTTGAGCAACACCGTTGCTACTTTGGCCATACTTTGGGTATGCACAAAGGTCTTTTCTTTTCTCTGCTCGGCCCAGTGTAGGGGCAAGAGATGGATGGATGAGATGACCAATCTAGGCGCTCCCTAATACGAGAGAGGTCTCAAATAGGGGCAGTCTTGACCCTCGAATATGAGTGTTCATGCAATATCTAGCCAATAAGGGCTCACAAATTCAATGAATCAAATGCAAAATTATGAAATCGAAGGCATGGCAAGAGTGGCAGTATAGTTCCCCGCGTGACGTCATGTGCCCGGTTGCATGCGTGCCTGATAAATATAGGTCTCAAAATCAAAGACACAAAGCCCTGGTGCAACAGACTATATCTTTGAGGGGTAGTGCCCTGGGAAGAATTCAAATCATGATATCTCTCATCCAGTATTAAGCTTATCCCCATTGTTCTTCTACTTCTCCCTCTTAGGCTGGGTTGCATCCTAGGTATGGCCTTAGTAGGGGCACTGTTCTTTAGAGGCGGTTGGTTGTGGTAAGTCACCCTCATATGCAAGTCCTGCCCAAGAGAAATCTTTAATGAAAGGGGGAGGAACGACGATCCATGGCCAATAGTTCGAGCCCGTCTTGGGTGCTGCAGATTACTTTATTGTCAAAATTTAAAAAAAATCAAAAATGTCAAAAAGAATCGGATATTGTCAAAAATTCCAAAAAAAATCAAATACTTCAAAATTCCAAAAAAAAATTAGATATGTCAAAACTTTCAAAAAATCAAATACTTCAAATTCCAAAAAAAATCAGATATTATCAAAATCTAAAAAAATCAGGAAAATCCAAAATCCAAAAATATATGTCTTATGTTCCCTTTTTCATGTATTTCTATCTATTTTGTTTTTGAGGACGGATATGATCTGTTTGTTAAGTGTGCAGGTTGCAGGTGTTTAAAGCTTCCTTACTCTTCATCATTTGCTCTGCCTCCATATCTTTCTGTTTGGTTCTCTCTTCTTCAATCTATTCTCTCAATCTGTTCTGAAGCTCATGTCCTTCTCAGCTTTTGCTTTATCTCATCATATCTTCATGAGAGGGCTTTGCCTCACGATTATGAACCTGGCGGTTATGCTTCATTCTGATCTTGGGTTTCAATTGAGGAGCATATTGGTTTGTGTCTTTCATCCCGCCGTGTCCTTGTCACATGTGTCTATGTCCCTCCGTGTCGTCACGCGTGTCTTTGTCCCTCCGTGTCTATCATGTTTTTTTGTCCCACTGTGTTATCGTCCCAAGTGTGTCTTATCCTACCATGCTATGTGTTGCTGTTGTCCCCCGTGGTGTTGTCGTCCCGCGTGCCTTTGCCCTACCATATCTTGTCCCACCGCGTGTGTTGTCCCACCGTGTTGTGGTGTTGTCTTGCCCCACCATACTCTTTAGTCCCACTCATACTTATTGTTTGTTCATGTAATGTCTTGCATATGTTGTTCATGTAATTTCATCCTTTGTTATGTTATGTTATGTTATCTTTCATCCATCTTTGTGATGTTGTGTTATGTTAATGTTTATTCTTTTGTTATTTTGGTTGTCTTATATCAAAAATAAAAAAAAATGGCGTTTTGCTTGGCAGGTAAATCAGGTATGGCTCTCTATCCCTTCTCATTGTTACATTACTATATTATATCTCTACATTAATATAGCCTCTCGAGGACCGGCTGGTTTCCCATGTGTTCCAAGATCTGATGTTCCCCTTTAACAAAAACGATGATGATCTAGGAGCATACGGTTAATTGTTGGATACGCCGTTAGTTGGAGTCGAGTAGGGGGCGATGGATTCTGTCTCGCACGCCGTGGTTGCAAGAAGACTCTTGACCCCGTCTTGGCTCGGTCTAGCAATAGTATCCTTAGGTACTTTCTATTTTATCTTTCTTTGCATCGGTTTAGCAATAGTATCCTTGAGTACTTTCTATTTTATCTTTCTTCGCATTCATTTTGATGATTTCTTTATTTTAGCCTAGCATACATCATGTCAATTTGAGCATTCACGTCTCGTGATTTGATCAAGATTTCTCCTCAGCAATGGTTAATTACATAACTTTCTCTCGGATAAGAGATCCTCATTCCACTCCGAATTTGAACGATTTCTCTAATCTTACCACTTGGTCTGGTTGGCCAGCATGATTCCTGCCTGGATTTTTTCTCAGTTTTACTCTTTCCTTTTCCAACTTTTCAGCTATGTTCTTCTAATCCCCTCATGTCCGTGGATTGTGTCCCCTGATAAGGTTGGTCATGTTTCCTTTTTCTTCATTAGTTAGTTCTCCAAGCATGTCTCATCCTTGTCATCGATTCCTTGTGGTTAGTTCGGCATTTTCAGGAGAACTCATGTCGCTTGTTGGTTGTGACGGGTGTCTTTTGTCTTGATGCCCGCTTTTCAGTTCTCTCCACTTCATCTCCATTTCACATCGCTTTCACTTTCGCTCCATCTTCTTTCCATTTCGCCTCCGTGTCACTTTCGCTCGCTCCCTTGCAAAGCAGACATCAAGGAGGAGAATCTGTTGACACCCATTTTTAGCCTACAGGTCGAGTTATTTCTCTTATTCACCTCCGTAATGCCCTGAATTAATCCTTGTTTTGGAGCATTCTTTGAGCCTATCTCGAGCACATTTCTGGGCCATTTTTCAAGCCCATTGAGCTTTGGAGACCTTTATCTTCAATTCCCCAACTTTTGAGCCCGTTTCGGGCTGATTCGGAGCTCGAACGGACGTCCAGGAAGAAGTTGCGCAAAAGCCTGTGTACCTGTTGGTAGCGGTCAACCCAAAACCGCTACCACCTTTAAAAAAAATTTACTTTACATCATATAGCTGTCTAGTGAAGACCGCTACCCTCGTTTCTTCGCCCGTTTCGCCCCATTAGGTAGCAGTCTTTACTAGACCGCTACCCTCATTTCTTCACCCATTTCGCCCCATTTCAGCCTTGATGCCTTGCAGTCACCCCCTAGACCGTTTGTCTTTCCCTTACGGTCCTCCCATGACCGTTTTCTTTCCTTTGCGGCCGCACGATAGACCGTTTGACAGACAGAGAGTCCAGAACCTCCTGAACTCCAATTTCTTCACCACGGGACTCTCCAGGAGCCCTATCTTAATCCAATTTCGAGGGAGATAATCCTCCACCTCGGTTTCCTTTGATTTGGAACTCTTATTCCCACTATTATCTAGATATTTATCAATCTATATCTCTGAAATTGGGTGTTTATCTCGGATTTAAATCCTAGGGTTTTTTTGCTCCTATATATAACTGCCCAATTCGTAGGTCGCGAAGGGGAGCTCTTCTTCGGTTCCGGGCGAAGCAATGATGCAACACGGACTCAACTCTTCGACCCTGGCCTAATGAGGGAAGTATTAGCTTTCGTTTCCATCTTTCTGGGCTTGATTTTGCTCTTCCAATCTCTAGTTATTCTCCTCCCAATTTCACAAAACATCACAGATTTCTATTTTCTGCTACACATGGACTTTTGTCCATTTTGCATGCACGTTTCCCGCAGTTGTGCTGTGTGATTTTTCCATATCTTTGTTTCTATATCATCACAGCACACACACCTATCTTTTACACCATTTCACAGGGGTTAAAAACCTCCTCCCGGTGCGTTCTCCCTCTGTCACGTCCTGAGCCTTTATTACAGTGGAAGACTAACTCGAGGAACATGAATAGCTGACATGGTAAGCCTCTTGCGAGCAAGAACGATCAGAGCGGAAGACAATCACACATAAAAATGCAAATGCACAATAATTTACTCAAACTCCAACTTATTTCATTAATAAGCAAAATATTCTAATACAATAACTTTTCAAACTTCATTAATCTATCAGACTCAAGGAAAAAGTAAATTACAAAGACTCGATCTAAATAATATTGACTTTCCTAAGTCTTCACTCTCATTTTGATAAGACTTTCATTTGCACTCGGACCCGCTACTTGTATAACTCGAATCCGAATTTGAATCACTTCTATCTCCTGAAAAGATTGGAAAATAGGTAATGAGCACACTTGCCTAGTAGGTATCTTCGCATCAACAAGGCACTATTAAAGTGATTAGCATTTTAGCTCTAAAGAAATAAGGTAAAGTCATGCGAATGGGATAAATCATGCGATTACCAAAGTAACAAAGATGATCATGTAAGATAGAATGAGCAAATATGAACTATCAAGAATATAATAAGAATATGATATGCCCTTTCATGAACAAGAATGTAATAAAAAGTCATGTATTAATCAAGAATGTACTCTTCACTTAGTAGCAAGTACTTCGTGAACTTCTGTGGAATATCATGTAACAAGCTAGAAAGTCATGTACGTGTCGTGGATTTTCACTTCACGAGCCGTGGATCTTCACTTATTTATAGAGAAAGTACTCCCAGCGCAATGCGATGTCAGTAGCATCATACCCCATGATTTATAATAGTATATTTCTGATAATCAGTCGAGGGGACTAGCATAGAGCCCTTGAATACAATCAGTGCTCGATCGCATCTTCAGGTATAAATCAAGCTACTTCTACGCATGTAAACAATATGGCCAAGAATGTACAACTTCAAGAATGGGTTCATGATAAAGTAGTCAATCATAAGAATGCTTCTATTTGAAACAAGGATTTTCAAATAACATATTAAAACTAGGTTATGCCATGAAAATAATTCGGTAGCATAACAGTACATTCCTTATCTTCCATAATTTACAATTAAGTATCTTGAACAATATGACAAGTCCTAGACCATCAATAATCTATCTAGGAACTTTGGAATATCAACCCTTGGGTCAAACCTTGGGTTAAATCACTCAAGAACTGTAACGGTCAAATAATGGGTCGTTATATGAACGTGACGGTTTAGTATTGGACCGTTAGAATGGGCCGAATCCAGAAAGAATAGATTGGACTCAGTATATGTGACGGTCATATACTGGACCGTTAGATGAGCCTGACGGTCTAGTATTAGGCCATTACACAGTCAAAACCAGAAAACATCGATAGTGCTTTCTAAACAATTGGGGTTTAATGGTACAACCAACTCGGCGTCCTAGTGGGAATCCTAGGATCGCGGAGAATTACGGAGGCCTTGAAACCAGATTTCCTAGTCCATTGGAAGGAATATCCAATAGAGAGGTCCTCAAGTTCAAGAGTATGTTCCTATAGTGCAAAAGTGTAAACTAATGGTCATATACCGGAATATATGCCATGTACTTAGAGAAATTGACTCTATTGACGGAAGAGAATATGTAACGATGTGAAACCATGATAAAACTCCATCAATACATTAGTTAAAATCATGTTTTTAATATAAAACTATAGAGTTTTAGCAAATGAAATTAACATGTACTTAAAAATAACTCAAAGTGCTTTTAAACATGCATGAATCAGTTCATAAACTCAAGGTTCATAAAGATAGGTCAAAACTTAGATAACTAGGCTTATTTATAAGTAAGTTTGACTATTTTTAACTCTGTCTCGGGTTGACAGAACACAGTTATTCTGACGGTTGAATATGGGCGCGTCACAATACTGTGACAGTTTATCGTGGAGCCGTCAAAATGTTGTAACGCTCCGGTCATGGTCCGTCAGAGTTAGCCGAGAAGCTTAAGTATAACAGGGAGTGTGACGGCTTATTGTAAGACCATTACGTCCCTCTGACGGTCTAACTATAGGCCGTTAGAGTCCTATTGACAGCATAAAAGATAAAAGACTATGTTTTGAAACAAGTCATGCTTTAAAAAGATTTAACTATTCTAGTCATGATAAAACGAAGTAAAAGCCATCTAGATGCATAGGTTATAGTGAATTAACAAGAGAATATCTTTTATCTTCAATTAAGGCTAAAGATATGTATGTAAGCATGATTCTACTAAAACATAAAATTCATGGTCTATAGTGCATGAAATCAGACAAAATCAGAGGACTTTTACTCCTATCATGATGTTCTTACCGTTCATGAGATGACCTACCTCTTTACTGAGCTCACTTCCAATTTGGGACTGCAAGACACGCCCTAGTTCTTTCCTTCCAATGAGTTTTCAATAACTTCACGTCGCTCTAACTCCTCAATCTCTTGACCTAAGGATGTGAAATTTTGAGGGTAAGAAGGTGAAACTAAGTGGAACAGAAAGTTCTAAAGACACTTAAACTAATTACCTCGTTTTGGTGCTCTAATCTCCTGATCTTCAGTAGACTTTCGCTCAGATTCCTGGGTTGCTATGGTCGAACTAGCAACTTTGGAAGCTTTAAACTCCTTGTGTAGTTGATCACCTAGCACAAAATTTTGAGGAAGATTAGTCCTATGTATAAGGAACAAAAAGTTCTAAAGAACTTACCCGAAATACTATCTCCTTACCTTAGTTTCACGTGAGCCGATGTAGGGGTCGCACAGGTCAAAACTAGGGTCTATTTATAGGTTCTAGCTAGGGTTTGAGGATTAGATCGATTCTAGAGTCCTTGTTCAAAGCTTAGATTGGCTTTTGAGAGTCCTTAACATGTTTACTAGTCCTCTCATCTCGATCCCAAAGAGATAAACTAGCAAAAATCCAATCCGTTTGCTCTTTTTTCCATTCACGGAATTGACAGAGCGTAACGGTCTAAGCTTGGCGCGTTACATGCTTGTGGCGGTCGCACGATAAACCGCTACATCCACTGTGCGTAGAATTCAACTTAATTCAAACTCTTTCGTTTATTTTATCCACATAATTATCTAAAAAAGGGTGTTTATCCTTAAAATTCATGAATATGTTAAATAACCTTCTAGAATATGGGCCAAACTTAATGGGCTTTGTCCTTAAACCTTTTGGGTTTCATTTATTAAAGCTGGATTAATTATTCAACATACTTGGGCCTTATAATCAATTTAAGCTTTATAATTCCTATTAAATTTCAAAAAATTCTTAAAATAAACCAGAAATTATTTATATAAATTTTGGGACACTACACCCTCCCCCACTTAAAAGAATTTGGTCACCAAATTCATGGATTATATGGAGAGTGTACTTACAGTTGAATAATTCCAGGAATCTTTTCCGCATGGCTTCTTCCGTTTCCCAAGTTGCTTCGGACGGCCATGATTTCTTCCATTGAATTTTGATCATAGAAATAGTTTTATTCCTTAGTTGACGTACTTCCCATTCCAGAATCTTTATTTATGTTTGCTCGTACGTCATATCCTTCTGAATCTCCAGATTGTCGTAAGTGATGACATGGAAAGGATCAGGTACATACTTATTGAGCATCGAGACGTGAAATACATTATGAACTTCGGATAATTGTGGAGGTAAAGCAATCCGATAAGCTACTTCACCAACTCTTTCAAGAATGGCGATGTGAATCTAGGATCTCTATCAGATATGATAGTGACAGGGACACCATGTAGCTTGACAATTTCCTTCATGTATAAGGCTGCTAGAATGTCCACATACCATCGACTTTTGATTGGTATGAAATGTACAGATTTTGTCAATCGGTGTATGATTACCCATATACCGTCGTGTCCACCCCTGCTCTTAGGTAAACCCATAATGAAATCCATTCCTATACTCTCCCATTTCCATGCTGGAATATCTAAGGGATGTAATTTACCTGCGGGTCTAAAATGTTCTGCCTTTACTTGTTGACAGGTGAGACAGCGGGACACGAAATCAACTATTTCCCTCTTCATATTGGGCCACCAAAAATTTCTTTTGAGATCTTGATACATTTTTGTACCACCTAGATGAATGGTGTACTTGGATTTATGTGCTTCATCTAGGATCAGTTTCTTCGTATCCTCATGATCTTGTACACATACTTGGCCCTTAAATAGCAATCTTCCATTATTGAAAATAGAAAAATCCGGCCTTTATTCTATGTTGGCTTTAATCTCCAGTAATACGGGATCATCATTTTGCAGCTTGACCAGATCCTCTATCAATGTAGGTTGAGCTTGAATATTAGCTATGAAACAATCTTCTTCTTGCATGTCAATATCTAAGTTCAACTAAGCAAATTGAGGAATAAGATTAGTCATACTAATCATAAGACTTGATAGCTTTCCCATTGGTTTTCTGCTGAGTGCATCTGCTACAGCATTAGCCTTGCCAGGATGATATTGAATAGCAAAATCGAAGTCTTTGAGATATTCTAACCATCTTCTCTGCCTCATATTTAACTCCTTTTGAGAGAATAAGTATTTCAAACTTTTATGGTCTGAGTAGACCGTGAATTTCTCTCCATAGAGATAATGATGCCAATTTTTTAAGGCAAAAATGACATCAGCCAAATCCAAATCATACACATGATAGTTTTCCTCGTGACGTTTCAACTGTCTTGAAGAATAACAGATTACCTTTCTATTTTACATAAGGACGCACCCTAAGCCAATGCCAGACGCATCCGTATATACTTCAAATCCACCACCTTCCACCGATAGTGATAGAATAGGAGCTGTAGTAAGATGGTTCTTAAGAGTTTAAAAACTCTTTTCACATTCCTTTGACCAGACAAAATGATCTTCTTTTCTTGTAAGTCTAGTGAAAGGAACAGCAATTTTTGAGAAGTCCTTAATGAACCTTCTATAATAACTAGCTAGACCCAGAAAGCTCCTTACTTCTGATACAGTGGTTGGCCGGCTCCAGTTTCTGACAGCTTCTACTTTAGAAGGATCCACAATGATACCTTCTTTTGAAATAATGTGGCCCAGGAATGAAACTTCCTTGCGCCAGAATTCACACTTGTTAAGATTGACAGAGAGTTTATGTTCTCTAAGTGTTTGCAAAGCTATCCTCAAATGTTCTTCATGTTCCTCTTTTGTCTTGGAATATACCAGGATGTCATCGATGAAGACGACGATGAACTGGTCCAGATATGGCTGGAAAATAGTGTTCATAAGTTGCATAAATGCTGCTGGGGTATTTGTTAACCCGAACGGCATCACCATAAATTCATAGTGGCCATAACGACTTCGAAAAGTCGATTTATAAATGTCTTCTTCTTTGATTCTAAGCTGATGATAACCTGACCTGGGGTCTATCTTGGAGAAATACTCTACTCCCGAAAGCTGATCGAAGAGCTCATCAATACACGGCAACGGATACTTATTTTTGATTGTAAGTTGATTCAGTCGCCAGTAGTCTATGCATAACCTGAGAGAGCCATCCTTCTTCTTGATAAATAGAACTGGCATACCCCAGGGGGATGTGCTAGGTCTAATGAAACCCTTATCTAATAGTTCCTGCAACTGCCTCTTTAGTTCCTTAAGTTCCGTGGGGGACATCCTGTAAGGGGCTATAGAAACAGGTGCTGCTCCTGGATTACGTTCAATAGTGAAGTTTACCTCCCTCTCGAGTGGTAAGCTGGGTAATTCGGATGGGAACACATCTGGGAACTCATTTACAATAGGGATGTCTGTTATGATGATTTCCTTAGGCTCGGTAACAATGAAAGAAGCAAGAAAAGCTTCACATCCTTGCGAGATAAGTTTGCAAGCGTGAAGAGAGGATATGATAGTGGGATGTGTCCTATACTTGATGCCAAGGAAAGAAAATCTTGGAAGACTGGGTTTTCGAAAGGATATAATCCTATTTCGGCAGTTAATATCAGCATCATGATCTATAAGTCAATCTACCCCTAAGATGGCATCATAACCTTTCATGTCAAGGCATACTAAGTTTGCGGGGAGATTGTGACCTTCTACTATTACCTCGATATCAGGATAATACTCGGTAAGCTTAGTTCTAGAACCTAAAGGTGTAGTAATAGCAAGATCTGAATGTAAGGGAACTGATGCAATTGGTAATGTTTTTACAAAAGTAGTGGAGATAAAAGAATGAGAGGCACCAGTATCAAATAGCATAAATGCAGGATGGGAATAATTTTGAAGGGTACCTTCCATAAGTCCACCATCCCTGGGTGCTTCTTCTTCTTCTAGAACAGCATTGAGGCGAGATTGCCTCTTACGCCCTCCACCAGACGATTGATCCTTCATAAGGGGGAAATTTGGCATACGATGCTCCCTGCTTCCACAACGTAGACAAGCACTAAGGTGCTTCCAACATTCTTCAGCCGAATGGCCGAACTTCTCGCAAAATGTGCAAGTCGCCATGACTTGCTCCTTCTCCTCCTTGACTTTCTTGTTCTTCTGGGAACTTCCACCGTTCTCGCTCCAAGATCTTTTCTTATTATCACGGCTTTTATGAGGTTCCGTGATGCTGAATTTCTCCTTCTTATAACGCCGATTAGATCGTTGGCTAGACTCTTCTCCCTTTCCTTTCAATTTCTTGACCTTCTCTAAGGACCTCTTACATAAATATGCCTGCTGAACCATCTCCGCATAGGTACGGATGTTTTGGGTCCCGAGCTGCTGAATGAAACCGGGTCGTAACCCGTCCATAAACTGATTAGCCTTCAATAAATTGGTACTGATTAAATGCGGTGCATAGGGTGCTAGCCTGGAGAATTGAAGTTCATACTCCGCGACTGTCATCATTCCCTAACGAAGAAAGGCAAACTCCATAGCCTTTCTTTCTTTAACATGCTCAGAAAAGTACTTAGCACGGAATAGAGTGAGAAAACCGTCCCATGTATGAGGTGCATCTGCCGGAGGTGTAGGTACTGATTTCCACCATGTACGTGCATCTTTATTGAGTTGAAATGTTGCAAGACACACTTTTTCTTGGTCTGTGCATTGGATAACATCGAGGATACGATTCATCTCATCTATCCAGTTTTCTGCCTCATCTGGGTTGGAAGAACCGTAGAAACGTGGAGGGTTTAAGCTCCAAAAATTACGATGCAAGTCACCAGCCCTCGCCCCTGCGCCTGTCTGGGCCATAGTTTGTAACGCCTAAGTAAGGCCGGCAACCGTTTGTTGCATGCCACCCCAATCTACGTGATGTGCCATTGTAATAATGAGGTACCAGAGAGAAATAACAAATTGTTAATTCTCATGGAATTAGAAAGAGGTTAATTATAAAACTAGTTAACTATCCTTTCCTGGGCTCTACCCAATTCTCACATAGGTGAGAAAATTTCTTCCTTAGTTCATAGGTAGGGGTCCTTAAACCTTGGACTTATCCTATGACATGACTCTTTTCCCTAAGTCCTGATACGTAGGCTCTGATACCAACTTAACTGTCATGCCCCAAGCCTTTATTACAGCAGAAGACTAACTCGAGGAACATGAACAACCGGCATGGTAAGTCTCTTGCGAGCAAGAATGATCAGAGCGCGAGATAATCACACATAAAAATATAATTGCACAATAATTTACTCAAACTCCAACTTATTTCATTAATAAGTGAAATATTCTAATATAATAACTTTTCAAACTACATTAATCCATCAGACTCAAGAAAAAATAAAATTACAAAGACTCGATCTAAACAATATTGACTTTCCTAAGTCTTCACTCTCATTTTGATAAGGCTTTCATTCGCTCTCGGACCCGCTACTTGTATAACTCGAATCCGAATTTGAATCACTTCCATCTCTTGAAAAGATTAGAAAATAGGTAATGAGCACACTTGCCTAGTAGGTATCTTCGCATCAACATGATGGCACTATTAAAGTGATTAGCATTTTAGCTCTAAAGAAATAAGGTAAAGTCATGCGAATGCGATAAATCATGCGATTACCAAAGTAACAAAGATGATCATGTAAGATAGAATGAGTAAATATGAACTATCAAGAATATAATAAGAATATGATATGGCATTTCATGAACAAGAATGTATTAGAAAGTCATGTATTAATCAAGAATGTACCCTTCACTTAGTAGCAAGTACTTCGTGAATTTCTATGGAATATCATGTAACAAGCTAGAAAGTCATGTACGTGTCGTGGATTTTCACTTCACGAGCCGTGGATCTTCACTTATTTATAGAGAAAGTACTCCCAGTGCAATGCGACGCCAGTAGCATCATACCCCATGGTTTATAATAGTATGTTTCCGATAATCAGTCGAGGGGACTAGCATAGAGCCCTTGAACACAATCAGTGCTCGATCGCATCTTCAAGTATAAATCAAGCTACTTTCACGCATGTAAACAATATGGCCAAGAATGTACAACTTCAACAATGGGTTCATGATAAAGTAGTCAATCATAAGAATGCTTCTATTTGAAACAAGGATTTTCAAATAACATATTAAAACTAGGTTATGCCATGGAAATAATTCGGCAACATAACAGTACATTCCTTATCTTCCATAATTTATAATTAAGTGTCTTGAACAATATGACAAGTCCTAGACCATCAATAATCCATCTAGGAACTTTGGAATATCAACCCTTGGGTCAAACCTTGGGTTAAATCACTCAGGAACTGTAACGGTCAAATAATGGGCCGTTATATGAACATGACGATTTAGTATTGGACTGTTAGAATTGGCTGAATCCAGAAAGAATAGATTGGACTCAGTATATGTGACGGTTGTATACTGGACCGTTAGATGAGCCTGACGGTCTAGTATTAGGTCGTTACACAGTCAAAACCAGAAAACATCGATAGTGCTTTCTAAACAATTGAGTTTTAATGGTACAACCAACTCGGCATCCTAGTGGGAATCCTAGGCTCGTGGAGAATTATGGAGGCCTTGAAAATAGATTTCCTAGACCATTGGAAGGAATATCCAATAAGGAGGTCCTCAAGTTCAAGAGTATGTTCTTATAGTGCAAAAGTGTAAACTAATGGTCATATACCGGAATATATGCCATGTACTTAGAGAAATTGACTTTATAGACGGAAGAGAATGTGTAATGATGTGAAACCATGATAAAACTCTGTCAATACATTAGTTAAAATCATGTTTTTAATATAAAACTATAGAGTTTTAGCAAATGAAATTAATGTGTACTTAAAAATAACTCAAAGTGCTTTTAAACATGTATGAATTAGTTTATAAACTCAAGGTCCATAAAGATAAGTCAAAACTTAGATAACTAGGCTTAATTATAAGTAAGTTTGACTATTTTTAACTCTGTCTCAGGTTGACAGAACACAGTTATTCTGACGGTCGAATATGGGCGCGTCACAGTGCTGTGACGGTTTATCGTGGAGCCGTCAAAATGTTGTAACGCTCCGGTCATGGTCCGTCAGAGTTAGCCGAGAAGCTTAAGTATAACAAGGAGTGTGACGGCTTATTGTAAGACCGTTACGTCCCTCTGACGGTCTAACTATAGGCCGTTAGAGTCCTGTTGACAGCATAAAAGATAAAAGACTATGTTTTGAAACAAGTCATGCTTTAAAAAGATTTAACTATTCTAGTCATGATAAAACGAAGTAAAAGCCATCTAGATGCATAGGTTATAGTGAATTAACAAGAGAATATCTTTTATCTTCAATTAAGGCTAAAGATATGTACGTAAGCATGATTCTACTAAAACATGATATTCATGGTCTATAGTGCATGAAATCAGACAAAACCAGAGGACTTTTACTCCGATCATGATGTTCTTGCCGTTCATGAGATGACCTACCTCTTTACTGGGCTTTCAACTTCCAATTTGGGACTGCAAGACACGCCCTAGTTCTTTCCTTCCAGTGAGTTTTCAGCAACTTCACGTCGCTCTAACTCCTCAATCTCTTGACCTAAGGATGTGAAATTTTGAGGGTAAGAAGTTGAAACTAAGTGGAACAGAAAGTTCTAAAGACACTTAAACTAATTACCTCGTTTTGGTGCTCTAATCTCCTGATCTTCAGTAGACTTTTGCTCAGATTCCTGGGTTGCTATGGTCGAACCGGCAACATTGGAAGCTTTAAACTCCTTGTGTAGTTGATCACCTAGCACGAAATTTTGAGAAAGATTAGTCCTATGTATAAGGAACAAAAAGTTCTAAAGAACTTACCCGAAATACTATCTCCTTACCTTAGTTCCACGCGAGCCAATGTAGGGGTCGCGCAGGTCAAAACTAGGGTCTATTTATAGGTTCTAGCTAGGGTTTGAGGATTAGATCGATTCTAGAGTCCTTGTTTAAAGCTTAGATCGACTCTTGAGAGTCCTTAACATGTTTACTAGTCCTCCCATCTCGATCCCAAAGAGATAAACTAGCAAAAATATAATCCTTTTGCTCTTTCTTCCATCCACAAAACAGATAGAGTGTAACGGTCTAAGCTTGGCACGTTATATGCCTATGGCGGTCGCACGATAGACCGCTACATCCACTGTACGTAGAATTCAACTTAATTCAAACTCTTTCATTTATTTTATCCACATAATTATCTAAAAAAGGGTGTTTATCCTTAAAATTTGTGAATATGCTAAATAACCTTCTAGAATATGGGCCAAACTTAATGGGCTTGGTCCTTAAACCTTTTGGGTTTCATTTATCAAAGCTGGATTAATTATTCAACATACTTGGGCCTTATAATCAATTTAAGCTTTATAATTCCTAATAAATTCCAGAAAATTCTTAAAATAAACCAAAAATTATTTATATAAGTTTTGGGGCACTACACCCTCAATCTTTACCCTTATTTTATCACTACGGGATTGATACTACACTCATTGTTTCTAATGGGTTTTTATCCTTGTGGTTCATCTTTGTTTTGCAGGAGAAGCATGAATAGAACATGAGGCCCTCTTCCTCCAGCCAGCTGGAAGGAGAGGAGGTTCATTCCACATCATTCCCCGCACCCCTTTGTTCAAGTGTGCTCAAGTCTTCATCCTTTTCCAAGGTACACAATGTCGTTCTTCTCATCTCTTCATCCCTTTGGCCTTGTTAATCCTTGGTGGCGGTCATGGTCAGTTTTCCTATCATTTATCGCCCCTTGTTCATACTTGTTCATGCTTGTTCATGCTCATATGATGATTGCATAGTTTGGGGGTGGGGTAGAACAAAACATTAATAGTCATGACTGATAACATGAAATGGGTCATGAACGTATCTTTTAAGCATCGAGACATGGAACACATCATGAACTCCAGATAATTGTGGCGGAAAGCTATCCGATAAGTGACCTCGCCAACCCTTTCAAGAATTTCAAAAGGGCCAATAAACCTCAGAGTAAACTTGTCTTTGATGCCGAATCTTCTAATTTCATGACCTGGGGAAACCTTGAGGAACACATGATCTCCCACTTGAAATTCCAGATCTCTTCTTCTGATATCAGCATATGTCTTTTATCTTGATTGAGCCATCTGGAGTCTTTCTCTGATAAGTTTCACCTTCTTGGTTGTATCTCTGACAAGATCTGGGCCTAGAAGTTATTTTTCCCCAACTTCATTCCAGCAGATTGGTGAACGGCAACTCCTTCCATATAATGTCTCGAACGGTGCCATTTGTATGCTAGTTTGATAGCTATTACAATAGGCAAACTCGACTAGAGGCAAGTGGTCGTGCCAACTTCCACCAAAGTCAATAGCACAAGCTCTAAGCATATCTTCAATCACCTGGTTTGTTCTTTCGATTTGTCCATCTGTTTGGGGATGGAATGCTGTGCTAAAGTTCAATCAGGTCCCTAATGAATGTTGTAGACCCTTCTAGAATTGTGATGTGAAATAAGGGTCTCGATCAGATATTATTGTGATAGGGACTCCATATAATTTAACAATCTCCTTCATGTATAAGACTGCTAGAATATCCACACACCATCAACTTTTAATAGGTAGAAAATGTGCGAACTTTGTCAGTCGGTCAATAATCACCCATATTCCATCATGTCCACCTCTTGTCTTTGGCAAACCCATTATGAAATCCATCCCTATGCTCTCCCATTTTCACTCGGGAATTTCCAGGGGATGTAACTTCCCAGGGGACTTTTGATGTTCCGCCTTAACTTGTTGACAAGTGAGGCAGCGAGATACAAAGTCCGCCACTTCTCTCTTCATATTAGGCCACCAGAAATTTCTTTTTATGTCATGGTACATCTTGGTAGCACCACCGTGAATAGCATATCTTAACCTGTAAGCTTCTTCCATATTTAGCCTTTTAGTCTCCTCATGATCTGGTACACAATCCGACCTCAAAATAGTAATCTTCCATCAGTCGTGACGGAGAAATCTGGCCGTTGATCAATATTAGGCTTGATCTCCACCAAATAAGGTCATTTTCTTGAAGCTTAACTAGATCTTCCACTAATGTAGGTTGTGACCGGATATTGGCAACAATATATTCTTCATTATCCGTGTCAATATCTAAATTAAGCTGAGCAAAGTCTTCTATACCATTTGTCATACCTCTTCTGAGACTTGATAAAGTTGCCAGTGGTTTTTTGCTGAGCACATTAGCTACAACATTTGTCTTGCGAAGGTGGTATTGAATAGAAAAGTCGAAGTCCTTAAGGTACTCCTGCCATCTTCTTTGCCTTATGTTTAACTCTTTTTGGGAGAAGAGATATTTCAGATTTTTGTGGTCTGAAAATACGGTGAATTTTTCCCCAAAAAGGTAATGTCGCCATATCCTCAAGGTGAAGATAACAACATCTAGTTCTAGATCATGCACTAGATAATTCTCCTCGTGACGTTTTAATTGCCTTGAAGCATAATAGATGAATCTACCATGCTGCATTAAAACGCATCCAAGGCCAACGCCTGATTCATCAGTATAGACATCGAAACTACCCCCTTTAACGGGCAGTGCTATTATGGGTGCAGTAGTTAGATGTTCTTTGAGAGTCAAGAAACTTTCTTCACAATATTTTGACCATATACAAGGAGTTTCTTTTCTTGTAAGCATGGTCAGAGGTACGATGATCTTAGAGAAATCCTTTATGAACCGCCTATAATAGCCAGCCAACCCAAGAAAACTCCTGACTTCAATTATGGTTGTCGGTTGGCTCCAATTTTTGACAGCTTTAACTTTCGAAGGATCCACAGTGATACCTTCCTTTGATATGATATGACCAAGGAATGAGACTTCCTTTAGCTAGAATTCACATTTGTTGAGCTTTGCATAATGTTGGTGCTCTCTTAATATTTGCAAAGCTATTCTTAAATGCTCTTCATGCTCTTCCCGTGTCTTGGAATATATTAGAATGTCATCAATGAAGACGACCATGAACCGGTCAAGGTAAGGCCTGAAGACATTGTTCATGAGTTACATAAAAGCTGTAGGGGCATTGGTTAACCCAAACGGCATAACCACAAACTCATAATGCCCATGTCTGCTTCGAAAAGTAGTCTTGGAAATATCTTCATCTTTAATCTGCAGCTGATGGTAGCCAGACCTGAGGTCTATCTTTGAGAAATATTCTGCACCAGAGATCTAGTTGA
This sequence comes from Amorphophallus konjac, assembly GCA_022559845.1. Classification (NCBI taxonomy): domain Eukaryota; kingdom Viridiplantae; phylum Streptophyta; class Magnoliopsida; order Alismatales; family Araceae; genus Amorphophallus; species Amorphophallus konjac. The sequence continues at coordinate 234,004,029 of CM040122.1, forward strand.
ATAGCTCATCGATACACGGTAATGGATATTTGTTCTTGATTGTGAGTTGATTCAACTGCCGGTAGTCGATGCATAGCCTAAGAGATCCATCCTTCTTCCTAAAGAATAGAACTAGCGCTCCCCAAGGGGACGTTCTTGGTCGAATAAAATCTTTCTCCAATAGTTTCTAAAGTTGCTTCTTCAACTCCTTATGTTCCGTGGGGGACATCCTGTAAGGAGCTTTTGAAACAGGAGCTGCTCCAGGGATCAGTTCAATGGAAAAGTTTACTTCCCTTGCGGGCAGTAAACCGTGTAGTTCAAAAGGGAAAACGTCAGGAAAGTCTCTCACAATAGGGATCTCTCCTAGAATAAGTTCCTTGGACTCGGTGACAACTACGGAAGCAAGGAAAACTTCACAACCTTGAGAGATGAGTTTGTAGGCGTGAAGAGAAGAAATAAAAATATGATGCTTCCTATATTTGAAGCCAAGGGAAGAAAACTTTGGAAGATCGAGTTTGTGGAAGGAGATCCACCTATTGCGACAATTAATGTCGGCATAGTGTTCACATAGTCAATCTACACCTAAGATGGCATCGTAGCCTTCCATGTCAAGGCATACGAGATCAACAGGAAGATTATGGCCTTCTATGGTCACCTCGCTATTAGGGTAGTGAGTTTTAAGTTCCGTTCCGGAGCCTAGAGGTGTGGTAATTGCTAGGTCTGAAGGTAAAGAAACAGGAGAAACTGGCAAAGTTTTAACAAAAGTAGTAGATATAAAAAAATGAGAAGCACCAGTATCGAATAATACAAAGGCAGGATGTGAGTAAATTTGGATGGTACCTTCAATCATCTCATTTTCCTTTGTAGCTTCCTCATCCATTACGGCATTGAGACGAGCCTGTCGCCTACGCCCACCATCATTCTTGGAGGGTTGCTCTTTCATAAGGGGGCAATCGAGCATGTGATGCTCCAGACTTTCGCATCGAAGACAAGCGCCAAGGCGCTTCCAGCACTCTTCGGTCGAATGACCGCACTTCTCACAGAAAGTGCAAGCCAGCATGACTTGCTTCTCTTCTTCTTTCACCTTCTTGTTTTTGCTTTTCCTGTTACCATTAAGGGACCGCTTCTTGTTGTCACACGGATTTGTGTGTCCCCGTGATGCTGAATTTCTCTTCTTTCCTTCCTCGTTTATCATGTTTCCGGATAGATTCTTCACCTTTACCCTTGAACTTTTTGACCTCTTCCAAGGTCCTCTCACATAAGTGGGCTCTATGGGCCATCTCTGTGTATGTGCAGATATTTTGAGGCCCAAGTTGCTTAACAAAGACGTGATATTTTAAACCATCCATAAAGTGATTGGCTTTGAGAATCTCCGTAGCAACAAGATGTGGAGCATATGGTGCTAGCCTTGAGAATTGTAATTCAAACTCCGCCACCGTCATCATACCTTGCCTAAGGGAGGCAAATTCGACCACCTTTCTCTCCCGGACATGCTACGAGAAATACTTCTCATGGAAGAGCTCAAGGAACTCCTCCCAGGTGAGTTGTGCATTATGTAGATGAGCCGAGGTGGTCTTCCACCACGTACGAACATCCTTGTTTAATTGGAAAGTGGCTAACATGACCTTTTCCTAGTCCGAGCATTGCATGACATTGAAGATGTGATCCAGTTCTAGGCCTCATCAGAGTTGGTTGATCTCGAGAACCTAGGAGGGTTCATACTCTGTAAGTTCCTGTGTAGATCACAGATGCCCACTCGCGCGCCAGCTTGAGCTACCGTTTGCAGGGCCTGGGTGAGACCCTGGATGGTTTGTTGCATGGCTTCCCAATTTTCACGATTGCCAGCCATTTGGAAAGTAGGATTCCAGAAAAAATATAAAGTTTGTCATTTTCTTTGGAGTTTATGGGGTTTAACCTAAATGTTAATTCTTACTAGAGATCTAGCTTAATCATAACCCGAGCTCTACCTATGACTTGATATTTCTCCTAGGACATAAAAATCCTAGGCTCTGATACCAACTTAACTGTCACGCCCCGAGATATGCAACGGAATTAAGTCAGGAACATGAACAACTGACAAATAAAGCCTCAAGTTAGAATGACAATCAAAGTGCTAAACACATAGAAGAATGAACAGAACGTATTCTAAAAATCTTCACTTTATTGAATAATAATCAATGTTTACAAATGACACTTGACTCTTTAACATAATGACTCGCTAGACTCAATAAAGTGAAAAATTACATAACATGATCAACTTCACCGCCTATTACAGTGAAGGACACTTATTACAATATGACTCATAAAACTTTGACTATCTAGAGCACCTCTCTTTCTTCATTCGCTCTCGGACTCACCACTTGAGTACTCCAAATCCAACTCGCTAGAATTTTCTGAAAAAAAGATTGGAAAAGTAGGGAATGAGCGCACTCGCCGAGTAGGTATCTTCGTATCAACATGATGGCAATGTTAAAATAATTGACATTTTAGCTCTAGAAAGGTAATATTGAAAATGTGATAAACACGTGAATAAACCATAGTAATAACAAGTCTCATAATAAGTGTAGAGATATGAGAAGTGAAGAGGGGCGATCTCGCACTGCTCCTGAGCGGGGAGGAAGATGACCACGTACCCTTGAAGTATAAACTATAAGAAGGGAAACCAGTCAGAGGTGCCCAGGGATAGATCCCCGGGGAAGACCCTCCGATGCTTAAGTCAGGACAGGATAGTAGAGCAGAGATGCGAAGAGGAGAATTGGGAGGAAAGTGGGAGCGCGAGATTCCTCTCCACCAAAAGGTGAAGTGGTTCATGCTCAGCCTTACATAGGCGTGCTTAAGCTTACTTAAGCTCTCTTGTCGCAGTAGGGCATGTCCTGTTTAAATAGTGGCCGGTTGTGCGAATTGATCCCCGTAAGCTGAGGGGTTCCAGGGGGGTTACGTCCTTCATGCGGGCTCCTTACGGCGCACGGACTCTTAGTTTCCCTTGCCCCCTTGAGCTTCTTGCCATTAAAGGATTCGCAACGGCCGAATCATTAAGCTTCCATCAGTGAGCCCGAGTGAATGGCACTTGTTCGGGAGTGGTCTTCCGAGGGATAAGTGTTGGGTCGGGACAAGGAATAGGGGGCTCCAAGGGAGCTTTCCTGATCGACTGATGCTCAGACTTCCCAACCCGAAGGTCGCCTAGGAAGCGCTTGTACCGAGTGAATTTTTGGGCTTCATAATAAGTGGGCCGGGGCTGCCACTTTGAGGAGTTGAGCCTTGTTCGGTCCGGTTCGGACCTCGTTTGGCCTCTCCGTACGGGCGGTGATATTTCCCCTTTCCACTTGTCCCCCTCCTACTCCCGAGCCAAGATTAGACTTGGACGAGTAGCAATTGGGCTGGACTGTCTATGGCACTGGTTGGGTAAAGATATCTCTCTGGTAGGGGCCACGTGACACAGCTCACCTTGAAAATACGCCCATTATGATGAGTAAGAGAAGGCCCCTCCTCAGGAGATCGGACGCCGCGTCGCCTCCCGTCAGGGTTTTTAGGCATGGCGCATTTTGCGTCTCTTTATCTCCGGGGTTTTAGGGTTTTGCCTCTCTTTGTAGTTATATCTGAGGGAGGCTCCCGCGCTGTGAGAGTAGTTTCGGAAGAGCGGAGAATCATTGTAGCCGTCGGAGCTAGAAGAGCTTCCTGAGGCGGTGATTCGTAAGCTCCCTTTCTTCTCCGAAGTTCTCTGGCTTAGAGCTTTCCCCTTCTTCATCTCTCTGTCTTATGGCGGATCATCACTCTGAGGCTGAGGGGCGGCAGAGAGAACGGACCCCCAGAGTTTTCTTGATGCCGCCGGAGCCGTTCTGCAGCGAGCTGGGGGAGGCGGAGGTCAAGCGGTTTGACTTGGCGGTTCTAGTTCCTAGAGCGTGAGCCTCATGAGTCTAGCCTGTCCACTCGTTCTAGCCTCTTTTGCTCTGTTCTTCTGGCTTGGAAGTGTGGCTTTCATCTGCCCCTTCATTCCTTTGTTCCCTGATTGCTTCGGTTCTACCGGCTGGCTCCTGTCCAGCTGGTCTCCAACTCTTATACTGTAGCACCCAGAGTAAATACTATGGGATAATTTCCCTGAATAAATAAAATTTCCTAAATAAGTGTCCAATAAAGACAAAGAAATACTTTGAGCCATGGTCCTTTTCTAACCCATACACCTTTAAGGGCCCAAATCAAATTAAAAATATATACAACACGGATATATATAAATATGTGTAAATAACACTTGCGAATAATCACTAAGACCCAACCATTTTACGAAAAAAAAAAGAAAGAGCCTTAATTCCATGAACCTTAGAGACCAAGAGTCCAACATCCTCGAAACCCCTTTTGCCCAACTCTTTCCTACGAACAAGGATGCATAGGTGAATAAAGCCATAATGGGCCTCACGAACTGATAGCCAAAGTGGGCTTAGGGATGGGCTTGATATATATATATATATATATATATATATATATATATATATATATATATATATATATATATATATATATAGATAGATATAGATATGTGTGTGTGTATGTGTGTGTGTGTGTGTGTGTGTGTGTGTGTGTGTGTGTGTGTGTTAATATTAGGGGTTTCTTCAATTCCCAAAACAGCCGAAGCTGTGTTCGTATGGGAAAGGTTTTCACAATTTTTGGGTGGCGGCTGCAGATATAGATAGGGTGATTAACATGGGGTAATCCGAAGCCTGTTAGGATTGATAAACGAAAAGTTGGAACCTGTTAGGACTATTTACATGGGAGTTGTTTCCTTGTAGAAATCTAAACCTACGCAGGACCCTTCTCTCTATAAATACCTTTCCCTAACGGCAAGCCAAGCCTCCTCCCACGATAGTGAATCCCGCTGCAAAATCATCATCATTGTCATCCGCAGCTGCCTTTGACCACCGCTGCTGCTAGCCTTCTTCCTCTGTCCATCCTCTTCTGCTGCCTCCGGCGTGGGGACGGAGAGGCTTCATCCCTTTTGTTGCTACCGTTTCGCTCCCTGTGTCGTCCGTTTGCTACAGCGGTCCTGTAGCGGTGGTGCCGTTGCTGTTGTGGAAGCATGAAGAAGCTTTGCTTCTTCCCTGTGGCTTCTTCCCTATCCGTGCATTAAGGAGGTGCTGCTACTGCATTGCTGCTCTTGTTATCTCTTCATTTTCTGCCATGGATGTATCATGGAGAGGCTGCCACTTCTCCCTGTTTCCTCTTCTCCGCAAGACTACCGCCGCTCGTGTTTTCTTATTCTTCCACCAGCTGCATACGTGAAGAAGACCTTAGTTGCTCTGTTCGTGTTACTTCTCATCTTCCCAAAGTTCATCTTCAACGTCCCAACCAAACACAACCATGTAGGTGTTCTCGACATCAAGCTAAATCCATTAATAGTTAAGCCTCTAAATATATCTCTGCATACATACCATATTCTTTTGATGCATCTGTAGGTGATCTTTCCCCAAGCAAAATTGTTAGTAATATAATCTCTACATGTAGTGTATTTTATAATCGTTCCCGTAGGTTTAGCCCAAGATCACCACATGCATGTTTCCTGTTACGGTTCACGTAAAGTTAACAAAGTTAACGTCTGATTAAAGAATTTTTATCCATATAATTAAGTATCAAAAAATCATGAAGTATATATGATTGGAATCCCCATATTTTTCTTTAATTTTCCATGACTTTGTAAGATAATATTAACTAGTTAACAAATTGATTAACGAATCACCAATTTTATTGTAGCATGTTAGTTATCAGGTTTTGCTTTGACAATTTGTTCGTGGGTGCCGGAGCGTCCTTTGATCATAAAATTTTATGGGTGCGTTATTGGGATAGTGACCGAGGTAGAGGAGTTGGTACCTCTTTTTTTCGATCCTCCTATCTCAAGATCCCCCATCTCTCAAGTAAAAATATTTTTGAACATCTGATTACGTAGAGTTTTTTGAGCCCTTCATTTTGGTATATAGATTGCACGATTCCGATTTGTATATCTCGAGAACGGAAGTTTCAAAGATATCTGGACTATTAGTTAATGAAATAACGAACATATGTGCGGTCGTTGTTTCTTTGATATATATATATATATATATATATATATATATATATATATATATATATATATAATTTTATGTTTACTCATAACTTTAAAAATCTATATATATAAAACTTTGTAAAATGAAATTATAAAATATATATTTCTAGAATATTTAGATTTTTTCTCTGAATTATCATATATTTTATTTCTCTAAATTTTCACTAAATAGTATGTGTCCTTTTAAAGAGACGCTATTTTCTAAATTGTTAGATTAAATAGAAATTAAGATATAAATTGACGTCTTGCCAAAGGGACGTAAATTAAAATCTAGAATTGGCGCCTCTCTAAAGAGACGCTAATTAATAAAAATAACGCCCATCTATATAGACGTGAATTCTTGTTCTCCCCTATTTTATCGGGTTGAACCCATACCGCGGGTCTATTAGCACTCTTATCCCAGTCCGTGAATAGAGTTCTTGTTTCTCACGTTGTTTCTTGCTTACACACACAACTCTCGGTGACATACGAGCCCTCCATTGGACATTCCGTTCCTTCGGACTGGCAAGTTAGTCGAAGAGACCTCCGTAAGTCTCCCCGTAGCCTTGGACTCCCTCAAGGTCGAATGAGCTGGTTGTACCCTAAAAACCCTAGAACCGATACATGTCACTCTAGTTTTTGGAAAGCTTGTATATCTCTGAACTGCGACCATGACATGGACGCCTAATAGAAATGGCGACCATGGTAGGGGCGCAGTTTATTCTTTATGCGACATTCTTTAGGACGCTATTTAGAATTAAGCGACCACAAGAAGTGTCGATTTTTTTCCTGGAGCCTTTCTTTGTCAATCTAATGTGCGACCACCCCTTGGACGCAGTTTATAAGTGACGATGACATAATGGACGCCAATTACCCAGTTTTCTCGTATTTATCTCGAGTTCGTTATATCATGCATTTTCGTGATTGACTTCCCTATTATCTATGACACTCTGTCCTTTTTTGGGAATTTTCCTTGTCATCAATTCGAGAACATAACCGTTTGACTCTGTATTTGGCCATATCTGATTCTGAGATATTAAGGGCTCTGGGTCCGCGACTATCAATGTCAGGTAGGACGGAAGTCCAATTCTGTAAACTATGAGAATTCTAGGTGTGGCATTGCACCAAGTCTGTACATCTGTTATATTCTGTTATATCTATTATTCTGTTAATTTTGGAAGTTTTGTTATTCTGATATTTTGTTGTTCGGTTATTCTGATAATTTAGATATTCTGCTAGATTGTTTAATTCTGCTTATATTTATTGAAACTCTATTATATTCTGGCCAATTCTGAAATTATGTTCATCTAAGTATCTATCCTTGCTATATTTTGATATCTTTTCCTTGGCTCTGCATGGGAATTTATCCCTATTTCTCTTGAGCTTATAAACTGCCTAAGCATAGAAAATTCCTAATTTCTTTTCCTTTTTCTTTCCTTTCCTCTCTCCTCCTTCTCATTTCGCCGCCGCCCTCTCTCTCTCTCCCGTTTCGCCTCCTCGGCTCCGGCTACAGATGGAGGACCTAGGGGCGAGTGCTGGCGATGCTGTGGAGCTGGCTGGGTGGGCGACGGGGCGAGGATGGAATGGTTTTGGCGTGATCCCGAACGGTGCATTCAAAGCTGACGTTTGAGCTCGCGGCACGGTTTTCGGTGCGATTTAGTCCCTTCGGGGCACGGTTTCTTCGGTGGAGGTAGGGTGACGGATCACCACTCCTCCCTGCCCGTTTTCCCTACCATTGCACGTCGTTCGGCCCGGAAACGGCTGAGTTTGGGCTTGTTTAGCCTAAATCATGATTTTTGGGTTTTGTAGGGTTCGTCGGAAAACGGCAACCATTTTCATATCAGTTACTGTCAATGGACTCCCTGGGATGTCAGCGTTCCATAGTCACTGATTTAGTCTCGTTTGGTGGTCCCGTTTCACCGCTAGAGCTCCGGGAAGCTCGGTAGCCCTTTTGGGTGATTTCGTTAGAATCGCCCGTTTCTTGCGATTCGTGCGTTGTTTTGACTCCGGTTGGAGTCTATGTGATTGTTAGCAGGTCCAGGGTTGTTTCCCCTTCGTCTCGGGACGAATGGGGCGTGGAAAGGCCTCCGTTGGGCCGAACCCATGGTTTCCTCGCCGTGAGAGTTGAGCGGTCGGACTAGGACCGTCTATCCCCATGGGCGGCCCTGTCTTAACCGTTCATCTGCTCGGCACACTCTGTTTGGCTTGGTGCGCAGCGAGGGTTGTGCAGTCTATCGTAAGACCGTATAACTCAGGTGCGGCCAAGGCTGAACCATTTTTTCCCTTTGGTTTGGACCGTTGTTGGGCTGTGCGGCTGCGGTCTAGCCGCCAGTCCCTTTGTACGGCTAGTATCTAACCATACATCCTTGGTGCCAGTGGCTGTTGTGCGGCCCGAAGTTGACCGCACAAGCCCTGGTGCGGTGAGGACCTAGCCGTCTGTTCCCCCGAGCGGCTAGGGGTGAACCGCACGTGTGTTTTCCATTTTAGGCTGTTATGCCGCTGTGTGGTCCAGTCCGGACCGTCTTTCTGGTTGGGTGGTCTCTTTGTGACCGTCCATCTTTGTTGGCGGTTGGTGTTGTGCGGCTAGTCTCTGACCGTTCAACCCTTTGTGTGGATGGTTCCGAACCGTCCATCCTATGGAGTGGTCCATTCTGAACCGCTCATCCCCGATGTGTTATCGATTGGCCGTGATGGCTTCCCCAGCATTCCCATCTTGAGGGAGTGGTCTCGGTAGCTTGTGGTCTGCCTCGGTATTCATGTTACCGTGGTTTTAGACCTAGTCCATAATTTCAGTTGGTTGGTCTTGATGGTTCAACCGTTGTCCGCCTATCTTAGGTCAGTGTTTTAGGGCGGCGTCTGCCTGTCCGGTGATTCCCTGGATCGGTCGGTTCGGGTGAATTGTGTGCGATCTATTCCTTGATTGCTATAGTTTCTCCGAGCGACTTAATCTAGGACCGCCAGTGTCTTTGCCTCTGGTTGCGTGGCGAGTCCTCCTTGACTGCTTGGTTGACCTAGCGGTCGAGTGATGGATAGCCTAGGCCCAAAGAGTGGTTTACCGGTGGTTTGGTTTCCGATATCTTGGCTTGACCTTGGGATTTGCCATGGTCATGCGGACATCACCCGATGTCCTGTGAGGGCTGTAACCGTGTTTCGAGGTGGCCAAGAGGGTTTGTGCTTGTGTGTCTTTGTCTAGTTCATGTTAACCTGGGGTCACCCAGTGGTTGACAGGTAGCCTTATGTGTCTCGATGGTTCTGTCCAGTTCGAGACATGGTTTTGGATGCTTCAAGGTATCATCCTACCTCGATCTGTGTGTCCAAGCCTGTCTGAGGGTCCTCGGTGTTCCCTCAGGTCTCTGTGAGTCATTTTCTGTGGAGTGTCGTTTCGCATGGCTTAGGATTTGACCGATTGGCGGCTTGTTCCGCTGTCAGTGACGATCTTGCCTTTGAGTCGTCCGACTCAAGGATCATTACGTAGTAGGTCTAGTCACCTTGTCCTGAGTCTGTTGGCAGTTGTTTTGCTGCCTTGGTGCTTCGTAGTACTTGCGACAGTGCTTCTTTGCCTGTTTGTACTATAGCACTCTTGTTTTAGAGTCTCTGTGTCTAGTGAGCCTCCAATTGTTGTAGCCCTAAGGCCTTGAGTTGTCGACCCGCCTGGGAATGGCGGAGGGGTGTTCCCGTCACACGATTTGTAAGCTAGTTTCCGTGGGGCCCCGCTGTACAGTGGCGTCCTGCTGGGTGGGGAAAACTAGCTAGAGGCCTGGCTCTCCAGCAAGAGTCGGTGTGTGCACACATGGTCAGGGGCTTTGGACTGACGCCGACGGGCGTGACCCTGACTAGTACTTGTATTGTGGTTCTACGTGGGTCTACGACTCGGCCGTGCCCGTGCTGGTCGCGCTCGGTGGGTAGTCGAGACACTTGTGGTGTGTGTTGCGGCGCAGCATAAGACGTTAGTGGACGCATCTGGCTGTTCTTATAGTGAGGAGGTGCTTCACTCACGTGACATGTGACTCTTCCTGTTCTTCGCGTTTCTTGCGCGTCGTGACCTTTCCGGGTTAGCCCTCTCGTGGCCCTACTCGAGGTCAGTGTTGTGTTGTGTGCACGACGTTCTAGTCGTGTGTGCCATCGGGTCTATCCGTCGTCTGTCTAGGTCTTTTCTAGACTTTTTGTCTGTCCTTGCAGGTCTTCATCTTAGGCCTGGCGTCGTGTCGACAGATCGGTAACTCCTGACTTTGTCAGATCAAAGCCGCCCTTCTATCACTGCTTGGAGTAGCTTAGGGAGCCGAGTTCCTCTCGGTGGCCGTGTTCTGAGTTTTACAGCCTCGCTTTTCCCTTTCCTTTTAGCTTCCCTTGCTCTTCGCCTGTTCCCTACTCCTGCTGTTCCTGTTCTTTTTACAGCTTGGTAGTGTAGCTTTTCCTGCTTTGCTACTACTATTGCTTTCTGTTCCGTGTTCTGCGTATTTTTTTTCAGTGGGGATCCGCATGACCCCTACTGATCCTCTGTTGGGAGACTCACCCCTGCTTTTCAGGTGGGTGGTGTCACCCCTGTTCGTGGTTCCTGGTGTGGCGCGTCCGTAGCTGCCAGCGGTACCTGCATCGGGTTTCCCCCAACCTCAGCGTACGTTCTTTTCTTGTGGCCTGTACTTGTCTTTAATTTTCTGGACTGGACTCTGATGTAATTGTTAAATTGAAATTGTTAATAAAAAGTAATTTTATTTCTGCTACTTTAGCAAACCGATCTAATGAAATCTAATTACTTACTGTACTATCTATGTGACTTCAATGTACTACACGACAATCCTTTTTCCCCTCGGAGCTTTACCGCTCTTGGGAGGCCTCGCGGGTTCCAAGTGGTATCAGGTGTATTCGGTAGTCCTACCGGGTATATCTGGTATCCGGGATCCGGGTCGTCACAGAGCCCGTCGTGGTCCCGAACCACCTAAAAATCCTTGTGTCTCGTGTGAATGCCTGTGCATTTGTCCTTTTCTTCTATCTCCCTTCACATGTTAATTTAATAGATTTTTACGCACTACACCACTGCACACTGCTACTTCTGTTATCCGTGTTAGGCATAATTTTATCTAACAATTGCATTGTTATTACGAGTGAGATCGGAAAGATCGAGATAACCTTTTAAATCTCATGTTTGTTTAGGCTAATCAAGTAGTCTGTTTTAAATCCATCGTGTTCAGTTAAGAAAGTTTTTAAAATCCGCCATCTCGGTCAAGGGGACAATTCAACCCCCCTTCTTGTCTGCCATCTAGTCTGGGCCAACAATTTGTATCAGAGCCTCATCTCTGATTTTTTAGTCGACCTTGCGGTCGTAGAGTAAAGATCTCTTGTGATGGCTAATATGGATGCTATTCCTATTTTTGATGGTTCATATTTTAGTCTCTGGCTGGGAAAAATATGTATATTTGTCAACTCTTATGATCCCAAGTTATGGAATCTCATATCTCATGGTCCATATAAATTGTCATTAGACAAGTCCAAATGGTCTACTAAACATAGGACTAAAAGTGATGATAATGTTGTCATTCTGAACTTATTGAAAGCTGCAGTTGACTCTAACAAATTTTTGTTTGTTTCTGATTGCAGTTCAGCTAAAGAAATCATGGATCGATTGATCAAGTTACATGGAGGGCTAGAGGATGCGTGCATGATGGCTAATAGCAAGGATGATCATTCAAGCCTAGAATCCAAGGAGGTACGTTCTGACTCTGAACTTGATGAAGTTTCATTTGAAGAATTAGTGGAAGCATATGATGAATTATTGAGTAAGTACAAGAAATTGAAGTCTGAAAATAAGAAGCTCTATAAGAAACTTGAAAATACTTTTCATGAAACGTCTTCATGTGAAAAATACATTGAGTTTGAAAAGTTAGTTGAGTCACTTGTGTGTGAGGTTGATAGCCATAAAGAAACCACTTCATGTTTAACAACTGAAAATAAATCTTTATTAGCTAAAATTTCAAAACTTAAAAGGATTGAAAAAGATAATGAGGATTTGAAAGAGTTGAATACTGCAATGTCTGAAAAACTACTTGTCCTTGAAAATGAAAAATGGTGGTCTAATGACAAGTCTGAAAAGCTGAAGGAACTGAGAGATGAAATAGAAAGCTTCAGGAACATGAATGATAAATTTGAATGCAATGAAACCATAAATAAAATGGTTGATGAAAATGAGAGCTTTCAAATAAAAGAACTTGAACATACTTCTACAAACAAAGAGTCATTTGAAAAACTCCAAAATGAAAATAGTGCTCTGTTAATTCAGATTTCATTGCTTGAAAGTAGATTGAAAAATCTTGAAAATGTTGAAAAAGGAAAAAGTGTGATTATTGATGATCATGATAAATTATTTTCTCTTGAACAAGAAATTGAAAGTTACAAAAGCGTCAATTTTTTGTTGAATGAAAAAATTGCTTCATGTGAAGAAGAGCTTGCTAATTGTGAATTGCATATTTCATCTTTGCAAAATGAAATCAAAATTTTCAATGAATCATTGTCCGTGCATGATAAAGGAAATCAAAATCAAAAAAAGATTGATCATCACTCTTGTGTGCATGAAAAACTTCAAACTGTTAAATATGATCATGCATCAAAGAAAAGAAGAAATGTTTCATGTTACTATTGTGGACAATATGGTCATGACATGTATGACTGTCTTCTAATGAAATCTGATGATGAACAAGCATTGCAGTCACAAATGAAAATTATTAATGAGTCTAAAGATCATGTGAAATCCACTAGGAAAACATTTAACTCTCATTGCTATTACTGTTGATTACTTGGTCATGTCTTTGAACATTGCTTCACAAAGAAAAATGATGATGAATGGTTTGTTAAAAAGAATTTTACATGTCATTACTGTGGAAATGTTGGACATGTAATGAATGATTGTTCTGTAATGAAAAATGATGAAAATGGGTTTTTGAAGAGGAAATCTTCTTACTGTTTCTATTGTGGAGAGAATGGTCATTCTATATATGACTGTTCTACTAGGGCATTTGATGATGAATGGTTTGCTTGGAAAAATAGGAATTCATTTGTTCGTGTAAGAACTAACCCCTCGGGACCCAAGATGGCTTGGGTACCCAAAACTCCAAAATGAGAATCTATCTAGCAGGGGTGCCTTGAGAAGAAAGAAACCAATGACAAATAAAGATCCTTCAAGGCAAGGAAATGATGAGCTTATCAGGTAAAGAATTTGGTATACTGTTTCCTATTAGATTACTTAGCCTTGGTAAGAGCTTGAATCTTGAGAAAAACTTGGTACCTCCATTTGAACAGTTTCTGTTTCACATTTTGTGAATAAATTCAGCTCTTGAATGCTTCATCTTTGACATACATGACTTTTCTTTCATATACACCTCTTACTTCGCTTCTTGCAAATAACAGTTTTGGTTTGAAAGTTTTGGTCTGTGGATAAAATTTGTCACTCTTCTAATCACATTCTGCAAATAATGATTCACTTTTGCAAATTCACTTTATATGCTTACTTGCATGATACATTGCACATATCATACACACACCTTGCATACTTGTAAATAATAAAAAAATTCTTGATCATCTGTCCATTTACATGCATATACTTGCATATACTTCATACACGTGTGCTTGAATGCCATGGTTATTTGGTATATCAAATGGCGATAGCGGAATGTTGGAATATGTCCAACTGGAAGCTTTCCTCATGCGTGATGGTGGTCTTCGGACCAATATACTCCGCCAAGTACCGATAATCATTTGCTTGAAAACATTGAAGGATCCCTGGTTGATTGCATGTATATACTTTATACAACCATTTTTTGACTCCTTCTATGACTCATCCTTTGCTAAATGAAATTACATTGATTTAGACATGTTTGTTACATGGCATATATTAAGGGGGAGATTTTTTATAATCGTGCATACATTTACGGGGGAGAGATTACTATGATAAGACTAATTCATCTTTAACATTCAATACAACCACCCACTCAAAATGCACCTTTTTGAGATAATGATTCAATTTAATAAGGATTGTAATTTTCTACTCTACACTTTTAAGGACTTTTGATTCTCTACATGAAATTCACATGTCTCGTGAGGAAAAAGCTATATACCCCACCAAAAAGTCTTATACTGGAACGTGGATCCGCGTAGCTGAGAATCCCCTTGAAATAAAGGAGGAAACTCGCGTCCAAAGGAGAAACTAATCCACACTAAAATAAGTGTGATTTGCCACCGAGTAGTTGGAAAGTGCCCCTAAGACAAAGGGTACAACTCGCGTCGAAAAGTGCCTCATCCACATCATAAAAAGTGACGAAACTGAGTAACCGGGAATTGCCCCTGAAACAAAGGGCATGACTCGTGTCAAAAGGTGAGTCACACCATTGTTAGTAATTAAAAAAAAATTGGGGGTAATAATAGCTACCAATATTCGAGCATTGTGTTGAAAGTGTATGGATGATAAGTTCTTTTCAGTGTTCTTTAGAAAATATAATTTTCCATATTGATTTGATCTTCATTGCTCAATCTTCACATACACACTCTCGGTTTGATTGTTTGAATGTCTTTTATGAATCAATCGTCTTTCACAGTTAATGTAGTACTTTATTTATGTAAGCACGACCTTCTTGGTATTGTACATGCACTTCATGTTCTACGATCAATTGCATTATCCTTACACCCATCCCGAAGGGACTTGCATGAGTCTATATCTTATTATGCATGCTTGAATGCTTGAATGCTTGATCCGGTTTGTTCATATCACACTTCATCTTGATGCATCTTTAGCTTATACTTGCAAATAACAGGTTAAATAATCCATTGTCAGCTGGTTTTTGCTCTTAATAATTGGGGAGAATAATGTGCTTTCAGTAAAACTTGTGCATAGATTGGTCATCAAATGTCATTTCTTGCATGGTCTTCATGGTTCACACACCTTCCTTTAATGGTCGGTCATTGCTGGGTTCATGCGCCATTGATATTTCATTCTCTATCATTCATGTTGAAATTTCACATTTGTCATCTTAACCCCCACTTTTTGATAATGCCAAAGGGGGAGAGAGAGAGTTGTAGATTGCCACAATATCTTGTCATCATCAAAAAGGGGGAGATTGTTGGATTCGCTGCACTCCTTCTTTATCTTTGGTGATGGTTTTGCTGATAACAATATATTGTGTGTAAGCATTATGGAAAATGCTCATTGATCATTTTGGAGCTTACAGTTGATATCTTGTTTTTCAGGTTGCATTACTGGGTTGTGAAGAATGGTCCTTCCTGCATATATCCTTGAAGGGTTCAGGTGAAAACTGTGCTTCTCAGTGGATTGTCAAATGGTTTACTGGAATGTCTTGTTATACTTTTCAGTTGCTTGAATCCTATCACACCTTTGCCATGCAATGTGAAAATGCCTTGCATTGTGATAATTGATAGGTGTGGATATCGTTAAGATATGAATCTTGCTTTAGAAAAGAGAGCTTGTGCTTTTGGTTAAGCTGGGCTTATTGAGTTTTTACTTTCACCAGATGGATCCTTTACAATGCTCACAAATGGCTCATGCATATTTCTCATGACTTCTTAATGTGTTGAATATGTTTTCATGGGTTTTATGTATGAACTTTTGGGGATGCAATTTGGTAAATCATTTCACTACAAAACTTGGTAGATCTCTTGTGAATGGCACTATCACAAAGTTTGGGTGTTGGTTTTTATGACTCTACTTGCATGCTACTCTATTGGAAAAATCTTTCTCTCAAATGGGGTTGAAGGTTTTTAGATTGCTTTGGAATGCCCTTAACTTTGATTGGACTGAACTTGGATTACTTGCATTGGACTGTGTTAAATAGTCTTGGACTGCATGTTAATTACATATATGATATCAATATGGGTTCATACCATTGTGCTTTGATTCTGAACTTTTGACTGAATCATATTTGATCTATAATCTTATGAAGAAAGTGGACTGAAAATATGTGTATCATGTGCCCATGTAACTACATTTTCAATATACTAACTTGCAGACAAAAGAAGGAAGTCTTGTATGAAGAAATGCCTTGAAGTTACCTTCTTCATGTAGATTGCATTGGTTCAAGATTGTCTTGAGAACATTACTAACTCCAAGTGCAGGTTCATGCTGCTTTGAACAAGTGGAATCATGGTAAGGATTCACCCCCCGGAGTCTACTCTTAACATATTGAATTGGGCTTAATCCATCTTTCATGTTTTGGGGTTGATCTGGGTTCATGTATAGGTTATACATGGCAAATTGAATGCACCTTACTGCTTGAGGATTTTGTGTTTTTTCAAAGTGCTTTATGCATGTTCTTGAGGAGGTTCTTAAGTTGAAAATGTGAACAAACCATTTATGTGCCTCATACTAATGCTTTCATAATCATATTTCATGTTCTTTGGGTCTTGGACTCAAAACTAGTTCCAAATGTTGATGCATGATCCAAATATTTTAATTCATGATTGGTTACATTTGATTGCATGTTTAGGTCATTGGGAATGCATTTAGAATCACTTTTTAAGGTCCCAAGATCAATGGGTCGACCTGCTCCACTCAATGGGTCGTCCCCGGGCTGAAAACTCATATTTTTTTAGGTTCTATCTGAGATGGGTCGACCCCTCTCCTGAGATGGGTCGACCCCTGTAACATAATCATGCCAGACAGCATTCTGTCTGACAGATGGGTCGACCCCCCCTGATAGATGGGTCGACCTCCCCCATTCTGGATAGACATGGGTCGACCCCCCCTGGCAGATGGGTCGACCCCCCTGATTTCGCAGGTCCGCATGAGAAAATCGTGGCCCATCGAAACCCTATGAAAACATTTCCAAATGGGCTGCAAAATTTACCCTAATGCCCTTGGGTTGTTAATGAACATATTAGGGTGGTTTTGCTAGGGTTTTACAAGGGCTTTGTGGTCTTTTGCATGACTTATCCTTCTTGTATATATATCATGCGAATTTGGAAGAAATGGAAGTGAGCTCTAATTTCTTTACATGTTTTGCAGGAGAACGAAGGGAAGAAGGAGGGAGGCTGAGGAAGATCATGAGATTTATCTACTTCTATCCATTTTTGGAGCTCATGATTGAAGAAAGAAAGGAACGGATCGAGGAGAGGAACGCGTGGACGTCCCCAACGTTGGCATTCAGCTATCCTCCGACCCGAGCATAAGAGATTATCATCTACACCTCGTTTCTTCTCATGGGGGACTACTTTCATATCTTGCTTACAACTATTTGTCTCATTTGCTTTTGATTTTTGGGGTTGCATTGATCAACCTAACTTGCTGATATATATATGCTGGGATTTTCATTCTGTGATATGAAAGGAATGAGCTAATGTGTTCTATCTCTTGCAAGGAAAGAAGGGAAAAAGTGGCCATAAGATGGAGATGTGAAAGACTTGCTAGTTCTATTAGTTATTGATGTCAGGAGGTGTGATTGGATCGTGAATCTGAAGGAAGACATCCTGCGGTTTTGACTCTCTCCGACCAAAGCTTCAAAGAAGATCTTCATCGGCCATTGAAAGTCAAAGGGGAAACGTTCTATATCACTTATCCATTTATCTATGATGCCCTTCTTGATTGATATATAGTCTTGAGCATATCTTGTATAATTTTTGGTCTCTTCTGAACATCGGATAACCGTGTGTGAGCGGAGCCGCGTCTCCGTGTGTTGGGTTTTATTGGGGGAAAGTTTCCCCATGGTTTGTTATGTGTTGACGGAGTTGTGACTCCGTGTGGTTTGAGTGTCCGAGGTGTGTTCCCCGATTCTGTGTGTGGGTGTGTGCTGCGGTGGCAGCGTGTTGGGGATTTTCCTCATGTGTGGACATTGTTGCGGAAGCAGCGTGTGTGTGTGGTTGGGATTCGTCCCCGTGGTGCTACGAAAGTAGCGTGTAGTGAAGCCTCACCCGGTTGGGTGAGGGGTGGACGTAGGGAGCCTGTAATGTCCCGGATCTTCGCTGGATCCTTAATGGGTCTTGTTGGATCTTTATTGGATCTTTCGGATCTATTTCGGTGAGTTTCGGTTCGCTTTTGTGGCTTCCGAGTTCAGTTTCGCGATCCGTGTGGGTTTTTCTCTCGTACTAGTTACGGAACCCTACGGTGAGTTTATTTGTCAGTTCATCGACTCGAGGATGCCGCAGCGACGATGTACTCTCCAAGCCGGTCGTTTTGACTATTTTTACGTATTTTTCAGTGATAGGGCCAAAAATCAGATTTTTCAAAAATTAGGAAAATTCCTAATTTCTTTTCCTTTTTCTTTCCTTTCCTCTCTCCTCCTTCTCATTTCGCCGCCGCCCTCTCTCTCTCCCGTTTCTCTCCCGTTTCACCTCCTCGGCTCCGGCTGCAGACGGAGGACCTAGGGGCAAGTGCTGGGGATGCTGTGGAGCTGGCTGGGTGCGCGATGGGGCAAGGATGGAATGGTTTTGGCGCGATCCCGAACGGTGGATTCAAAGTCGGCGTTTGAGCTCGCGGCGCAGTTTTTGACGCAGTTTAGTCCCTTCGGGGCACAGTTTCTTCGGTGGAGGTAGGGTGATGGATCACCACTCCTCCCTGCCCGTTTTCCCTGCCATTGCACGTCGTTCGGCCCGGAAACGGCTGAGTTTGGGCTTGTTTAGCCTAAATCATGATTTTCGGGTTTTGTAGGGTTCGCCAGAAAACGGCAACCATTTTCATATCAGTTACTGTCAATGGACTCCGTGGGATGTCAGCGTTCCATAGTCACTGATTTAGTCTCGTTTGGTGGTCCCGTTTCACCGCTAGAGCTCCGGGAAGCTCGGTAGCCCTTTTTGGGTGATTTCGTTAGAATCGCCCGTTTCTTGCGATTCGTGCGTTGTTTTGACTCCGGTTGGAGTCTATGTGATTGCTAGCAGGTCCAGGGTTGTTTCCCCTTCGTCTCGGGATGAATGGGGCGTGGAAAGGCCTCCGTTGGGTCGAACCCATGGTTTCCCCGCCGTGAGAGTTGAGCGGTCGGACTAGTACCGTCTATCCCCATGGGCGGCCCTGTCTTAACCGTTCATCTGCTCGGCGCGCTCTATTTGGCTTGGCGCGCAGCGAGGGTTGTGCGGTCTATCGTAAGACCGTATAACTCAGGTGCGGCCAGGGCTGAACCATTTTTCCCCTTCGGTTTGGACCGTTGTTGGGCTGTGCGGCTGGGGTCTAGCCGCCTGTCCCTTTGTACGGCTAGTATCTAACCGTACATCCTTAGTGCCGGTGGCTGTTGTGCGGCCCGAAGTTGACCGCACAAGCCCTGGTGCGGTGAGGACCTAGCCGTCTGTTCCCCCGAGCGGCTAGGGGTGAACCACACGTGTGTTTCCCGTTTTAGGCTGTTATGCCGTTGTGTGGTCTAGTCCGGACCGTCGAACTGGTTGGGTGGTCTCTTTGTGACCGTCCATCTTTGTTGGTGGTTGGTGTTGTGCGGGTAGTCTCTGACCGTTCAACCCTTTGTGTGCATCGTTCCAAACCGTCCATCCTGTGGAGTGGTCCATTCTGAACCACTCATCCCAGATGTGTTATCGGTTGGCCGTGATGGCTTCCCCTGCATTCCCGTCTTGAGGGAGTGGTCTCGGTAGCTTGTGGTCTGCCTCGGTATTCATGTTACCGTGGTTTTAGACCTAGTCCAGAATTTTAGTTGGTTGGCCTTGATGGTTCAACCGTTGTCAGTCTATCTTAGGTCAGTGTTTTAGGGCGGCGTCTGCCTGTCCGGTGGTTCCCTGGATCGGTCGGTTCGGGTGAATTGTGTGTGGTCTATTCCTTGACTGCTATAGTTTCTCCGAGCGACTTAATCTAGGACCGCCAGTGTCTTTGCCTCTGGTTGCGTGGCGAGTCCTCCTTGACTGCTTGGTTGACCTAGCGACCGAGTGATGGATAGCCTAGGCCCAGAGAGTGGTTTACCGGTGGTTTGGTTTTCGGTATCTTGGCTTGACCTTGGGATTTGCCATTGTCACGCGGACATCACCCGATGTCCTGTGAGGGCTGTAACCGTGTTCCGAGGTGGTCAAGAAGGTTTGTGCTTGTGTGTCTTTGCCTGGTTCCAGTCAACCCGAGGTCACCCAATGGTTGACAGGTAGCCTTATGTGTCTCGACGGTTCTGTCCAGTTCGAGACATGGTTCTGGATGCTTCGAGATATCATCCTACCTCGATCTGTGTGTCCAGGCGTGTCTGAGGGTCCTCGGTGTTCCCTCAAGTCTCCGTGAGTCATTTTCTACGGAGTGTCGTTTCGCGTGGCTTAGGATTAGACCGATTGGTGGCTTGTTCCGCTGTCAGTGAAGATCTTGCCTTTGAGTCGTCCGACTCAAGGATCGTTACGTAGTAGGTCTAGTCACCTTGTCCTGAGTCTGTTGGTAGTTGTCTTGCTACCTTGGTGCTTCGTAGTACGTGCGATAGTGCTTCTTTGCATGTTTGTACTACATCACTTTTGTTTCAGAGTCTCTATGTCTAGTGAGCCTCCAATTGTTGTAGCCCTAAGGCCTTGAGTTACCGACCCGCCTGGGAATGGCGGAGGGGTGTTCTCGTCACACGGTTTGTAAGCTAGTATCCGTGGGCCCCCGCTGTACAGTGGCGTCCTGCTGGGTGGGGAAAACTAGCTAGAGGCCTGGCTCTCCAGCAAGAGTCGGTGTGTGCACACGTGGTCAGGGGCTTTGGATTGACGCCGACGGGCGTGACCCTGACTAGTACTTGTATTGTGGTTCTGCGTGGGTCTGCGACTCGGCCGTGCCCGTGTTGGTCGCACTCGGTGGGTAGTTCAGACACTTATGGTGTGTGTTGCGGTGCAGCATAAGATGTCAGTGGACGCAGCTGGCTGTTCTTCTAGTGAAGAGGTGCTTCCCTCACATGACACGTGACTCTTCGTGTTCTTCGCGTTTCTTGCGCGTCATGACCTTTCCAGGTTAGCCCTCTAGTGGCCCTACTCGAGGTCAGTGTTGTGTTGTGTGCACGACGTTCTAGTCGTGTGTGCCGTCGGGTCTGTCCGTCGTCTGTCTAGGTCTTTTCTAGACTTTTTGTCTGTCCTTACAGGTCTTCATCTTAGGCCTGGCGTCGTGTCGACAGATCGGTAACTCCTGACTTTGTCAGATCAGAGCCGCCCTTTTGTCGCTGCTTGGAGTAGCTTAGGGAGCCGAGTTCCTCTCGGTGGCCGTGTTCTGAGTTTTACGGCCTCGCTTTTCCCTTTCCTTTTAGCTTCCCTTGCTCTTCGCCTGTTCCCTACTCCTGCTGTTCCCGTCCTTTTTACAGCTTGGAAGTGTAGCTTTTCCTGCTTTGCTACTACTGTTGCTTTCTGTTCCGTGTTCTGCGTATTTTTTTTTCAGTGGGGATCCGCATGACCCCTACTGAGCCTCTATTTGGAGACTCACCCCTGCTTTTCAGGTGGGTGGTGTCGCCCCTATTCGTGGTTCCTGGTGTGGCGCGTCCGTAGCTGCCAGCGGTACCTGCGTCGGGTTTCCCCCGACCTCAGCGTACGTTCTTTTCCTGTGGCCTGTACTTGTCTTTAATTTTATGTAATGGACTCTGATGTAATTGTTAAATTGAAATTGTTAATAAAAAGTAATTTTATTTCTGCTACTTTAGCAAACCGATCTAATGAAATTTAATTGCTTATTGTACTATCTCTGTGGCTTCAATGTACTACACGACAATCCTTTTTCCCTTTGGAGCTTTACCGCTCTTGGGAGGCCTCGCGGGTTCCAAGTGGTATCAGGTGTATTCGGTAGTCCTACCGGGTATATCTGGTATCCGGGATCCGGGTCGTAATAGTTGGTATCAGAGCGTTGTTGTGTGAAGTACATGGGAATCTGAGATATTGCAGTATCCAGAGTCCTTAAAGTCCAGTACAGGCATTTGCTGGATTAGGTCTTGCAATGATTTGTCGTGTTGTTTTCTTCGTCTGTGGTCTTGTGCGTGCCGTTCTGGCACTGCGCAAGGTGATTTTTGCTCCCGTCAGCATGTGACGAGATGCTTCTTTCTATCGTGGTGTCTATCTCGATCATGTCGTACGTGGCAGTGTTCGCCGGAAGGCTTGAATCTGCCGTACGTGGTTCGAGGTTTTCTTCGTGTGTTGTTCAGGTTGCTCTTGACCTTTGGCCTTGGTCTGATGACCGTACACGTTCTCACGTTGTTTTGGTCGTCCCGGCTTGAGTCTGTTCAGCTCTTGATGTGTCTCGCTTCTGTTGAGGTGCTTGATTAGATTCTGTGTTTGAGAAGTTGCTTAGGCAAGCTAGGATTTTCTCTTCCTGGTGAGCTTTTGTGGTTGAGCTTATTGCTTCTCGTCCCTTCTGGTGGAATCTTTTTGAGGTTTTCCTTGGAATTGCTGTCTTAGTGATGCCTTTGTCCTGTGTCTGCTTAAGTGTGGACAGGTTTGTTCTGAGCCTGATCTGCTCTTTGCTATACGATTGCTTGGCTTTAGACTCCATCATGGTGTTAAGAGCTGTTGCGTACTGTATTTCTCGTGCCGTGTCCAGCGGCCGATGTATTGTGAAGGCTCGATGATTGTTTCAGAACATGAGGGTAAGCTGAGATTAGCCTTTTCCTTGGGCCTTGTGCCGAAGCTGGTACTCCTCTTCTTTGCACTGAGGCTTCTTGTGATCGGTTGTTCGTTGGATCAGTACTCGTCGCGTATCATATTGCAATTTTCATGAATTGCGATGTCACCCTACGTGTGCTGGGATGCGGATACCGAGATATTCCCTGATGCCTGTGTGCATTTTGTGAGTGTGCAGCTGAAGCTTGTGGGCTGGTTACCCACTGGCTCAGGATCGTTGGTGGTAAGATTCTGGCCAGTCGAGAGGTTTGTTGTTCTCGATGTAACTTTGTCTTGGCTTCCTGTGCCTTGACGTTGTTGTTGCCGTGCCATGCTGTTATTGGAGGCATTTCTGGTGTTGGCATTGGCATTTGCGAGTGTTGGGGAATATGTCGGCATTCCTTGCTGATTGAGTACCCTCTGTTCTGCATTCTTTCTCTTGGGTGCTGTGCTCTCGAGGCGTGATCGTGGTCCTTCAGGTGCATTCCCTGATATTGTCGTTTCTCGTTGTCGTGGGTCTTTTCTTGGTGAGCAGTCTGATGCGTCACCCGTCCCTTGTGGTCATGTGTTCAAATGTTCTTGTGCCTTGATGTGACCCTGCTTGCAGTTGTCTCCCGTGGTTTTGTGTCAAGTACGGAGCCGGAATCCTGCAAGTGCTGTTGTTGTCATTTTATTGTTGTTTCTCTATGATTTTGTGTCTCTGCCGTGGATCGTGACCTTGTCAGTTAGCTTGTTGTACTCCCTTTCTCCCGTAGAGTTGGCATGCGACTCGATCAGAGGTAATATCTGAGTGAGAACTGACTTGACCGTGTTTGTGGTCCGGTGTTGTTGTCGTTGGCGTCATGTGTGCCGAGTGTTCCCTGCCACCTTTGGCACTGGAGCCGATGATGTGGTCGAGCTATCAGCTGTGAGGACTGTGTTTCCTTGTGTAAGCTGATGCTTGCTGCGTTTGCGTTTTTGTTTCTCCGGTATCTCTCCTTGTGGCATTAGTCGTGTCTACATTTCTGGTGAGACGTAAGCGATGTTACCTTGTGTCGGAGGTGTCAGACTTGTGTCCACTTGTGTCATGCTCACTCCTGAGCGTGTACTTGTGATTATAGTCTGACAGTGTCCCTCTGAGCTGTGTTTCTTGAGATTGCGTTGTCGTATGTTGGGTTGTTCTTCCCTTGCTTCTCTATTGCTAGTCCTTAAATTTTGAGGACGAATTTTCTTAAAGGAGGGGAGGATGTAATGTCCTGGATCTTCGCTGGATCCTTAATGGGTCTTGTTGGATCTTTATTGGATCTTTTGGATCTGTTTCGGCGAGTTTCGGTTCGCTTTTGTGGCTTCCGAGTTGAGTTTCACGATCCGTGTGGGTTTTTCTCTCGTACTAGTTACGGAACCCTACGGTGAGTTTATTTGTCAGTTCATCGACTCGAGGATGCTACAGCGACAATGTACTCTCCGAGCCGATCGTTTTGACTATTTTTGCGTATTTTTCTGTGATAGGGCCAAAAATCGGATTTTTCAGAAATTAGGAAAATTCCTAATTTCTTTTCCTTTTTCTTTCCTTTCCTCTCTCCTCCTTCTCATTTCGCCGCCGCCCTCTCTCTCTCTCCCGTTTCTCTCCCGTTTCGCCTCCTCAGCTCCGACTACAGATGGAGGACCTAGGGGCGAGTGCTGGCGATGCTGTGGAGCTGGCTAGGTGCGCGATGGGGCGAGGATGGAATGATTTTGGCGTGATCCCGAACGGTGGATTCAAAGCCGACGTTTGAGCTCGCGGCATAATTTTCGGTGCGATTTAGTCCCTTCGGGGCACGGTTTCTTCGGTGGAGGTAGGGTGGCGGATCACCACTCCTCCCTGCCCGTTTTCCCTGCCATTGCACGTCGTTCGGCCCGGAAACGGCTGAGTTTGGGCTTGTTTAGCCTAAATCATGATTTTTGGGTTTTGTAGGGTTCGCCAGAAAACGGCAACCATTTTCATATCAGTTACTGTCAATGGACTCCGTGGGATGTCAGTGTTCCATAGTCACTGATTTAGTCTCGTTTGGTGGTCCCGTTTCACCGCTAGAGCTCCGGGAAGTTCGGTAGCCCTTTTTGGGTGATTTCGTTAGAATCGCCCGTTTCTTGCGATTCGTGCGTCGTTTTGACTCCGGTTGGAGTCTATGTGATTGTTAGCAGGTCCAGGGTTGTTTCCCCTTCGTCTCGGGACGAATGGGGCGTGGAAAGGCCTCCGTTGGGCCGAACCCATGGTTTCCTCGCCGTGAGAGTTGAGCGGTCGGACTAGGACCGTCTATCCCCATGGGCGGCCCTGTCTTAACCGTTCATCTGCTCGGCGCACTCTGTTTGGCTTGGTGCATAGCGAGGGTTGTGCAGTCTATCGTAAGACCGTATAACTCAGGTGCGGCCAAGGCTGAACCATTTTTCCCCTTCGGTTTGGACCGTTGTTGGGCTGTGTGGCTGGGGTCTAGCCGCCTGTCCCTTTGTACGGCCAGTATCTAACCATACATCCTTGGTGCCAGTGGCTATTGTGCGGCCCGAAGTTGACCGCACAAGCCCTGGTGCGGTGAGGACCTAGCCGTCTGTTCCCCCGAGCGGCTAGGGGTGAACCGCATGTGTGTTTTCCGTTTTAGGCTGTTATGCCGCTGTGTGGTCCAGTCCGGACCGTCTTTCTGGTTGGGTGGTCTCTTTGTGACCGTCCATCTTTGTTGGCGGTTGGTGTTGTGCGGCTAGTCTCTGACCGTTCAACCCTTTGTGTGGATGGTTCCGAACCGTCCATCCTATGGAGTGGTCCATTCTGAACCGCTCATCCCCGATGTGTTATCGATTGGCCGTGATGGCTTCCCCTACATTCCCGTCTTGAGGGAGTGGTCTCGGTAGCTTGTGGTCTACCTCGGTATTCGTGTTACCGTGGTTTTAGACCTAGTCCATAATTTCAGTTGGTTGGCCTTGATGGTTCAACCGTTGTCCGTCTATCTTAGGTCAGTGTTTTAGGGCGGCGTCTGCCTATCTGGTGATTCCCCGGATCGGTTGGTTCGGGTGAATTGTGTGCGATCTATTCCTTGATTGCTATAGTTTCTCCGAGCGACTTAATCTAGGACTGCCAGTGTCTTTGCCTCTGGTTGCGTGGCGAGTCCTCCTTGACTGCTTGGTTGACCTAGCGGTCGAGTGATGGATAGCCTAGGCCCAAAGAGTGGTTTACCGGTGGTTTGGTTTCCGGTATCTTGGCTTGACCTTGGGATTTGACATTGTCACGCGGACATCACCCGATGTTCTGTGAGGGCTATAACCGTGTTCCGAGGTGGCCAAGAGGGTTTGTGCTTGTGTGTCTTTGTCTAGTTCCGGTTAACCCGGGGTCACCCAGTGGTTGACAGGTAGCCTTATGTGTCTCGATGGTTCTGTCTAGTTCGAGACATGATTTTGGATGCTTCAAGGTATCATCCTACCTCGATCTGTGTGTCCAGGCCTGTCTGAGGGTCCTCGGTGTTCCCTCAGGTCTCCGTGAGTCATTTTCTGTGGAGTGTCATTTCGCATGGCTTAGGATTTGACCGATTGGCGGCTTGTTCCGCTGTCAGTGACGATCTTGCCTTTGAGTCGTTCGACTCAAGGATCGTTACGTAGTAGGTCTAGTCGCCTTGTCATGAGTCTGTTGGCAGTTGTCTTGCTGCCTTGGTGCTTCGTAGTACGTGCGACAGTGCTTCTTTACCTGTTTGTACTATAGCACTCTTGTTTTAGAGTCTTTGTGTCTAGTGAGCCTCCAATTGTTGTAGCCCTAAGGCCTTGAGTTGTCGACCCGCCTGGGAATGGCGGAGGGGTGTTCCCGTCACACGGTTTGTAAGCTAGTTTCCGTGGGGCCCCGCTGTACAGTGGCGTCCTGCTGGGTGGGGAAAACTAGCTAGAGGCCTTGCTCTCCAGCAAGAGTCGGTGTGTGCACACATGGTCAGGGGCTTTGGACTGACGCCGACGGGCGTGACCCTGACTAGTACTTGTATTGTGGTTCTACGTGGGTCTACGACTCGGCCGTGCCCGTGCTGGTCGCGCTCGGTGGGTAGTCGAGACACTTGTGGTGTGTGTTGCGGCGCAGCATAAGACGTTAGTGGACGCATCTGGCTATTCTTATAGTGAGGAGGTGCTTCACTCACGTGACACGTGACTCTTCCTGTTCTTCGCGTTTCTTGCGCGTCGTGACCTTTCCGGGTTAGCCCTCTCGTGGCCCTACTCGAGGTCAGTGTTGTGTTGTGTGCACGACGTTCTAGTCGTGTGTGCCATCGGGTCTATCCATCGTCTGTCAAGGTCTTTTCTAGACTTTTTGTCTGTCCTTGCAGTTCTTCATCTTAGGCCTGGCGTCGTGTTGACAGATCGGTAACTCCTGACTTTGTCAGATCAGAGCCGCCCTTCTGTCGCTACTTGGAGTAGCTTAGAAAGCCGAGTTCCTCTCGGTGGCCGTGTTCTGAGTTTTACAGCCTCGCTTTTCCCTTTCCTTTTAGCTTCCCTTGCTCTTCGCCTGTTCCCTACTCCTGCTGTTCCTGTCCTTTTTACAGCTTGGTAGTGTAGCTTTTCCTGCTTTGCTACTACTGTTGCTTTCTGTTCCGTGTTCTGCATATTTTTTTTCAGTGGGGATCCGCATGACCCCTACTGAGCCTATGTTGGGAGACTCACCCCTCCTTTTCAGGTGGGTGGTGTCGCCCCTGTTCGTGGTTCCTGGTGTGGCGCGTCCGTAGCTGCCAGAGGTACCTGCGTCGGGTTTCCCCCAACCTCAACTTACGTTCTTTTCCTGTGGCCTGTACTTGTCTTTAATTTTCTGGACTGGACTCTGATGTAATTGTTAAATTGAAATTGTTAATAAAAAGTAATTTTATTTCTGCTACTTTAGCAAACTGATCTAATGAAATTTAATTGCTTACTGTACTATCTCTGTGACTTCAATGTACTACACGACAATCCTTTTTCCCTTCGGAGCTTTATCGCTCTTGGGAGGCCTCGCGGGTTCCAAGTGGTATCAGGTGTATTCGGTAGTCCTACCAGGTATATTTGGTATCCGGGATCCGGGTCGTCACAGAGCCCGTCGTGGTCCCGAACCACCTAAAAATCCTTGTGTCTCGTGTGAATGCATGTGCATTTGTCCTTTTCTTCTATCTCCCTTCACAGGTTAATTTAATAGATTTTTACTCACTACACCACTCCACACTGCTACTTCTGTTATCCGTGTTAGGCATAATTTTATCTAACAATTGCATTGTTATTACGAGTGAGATCGGAAAGATCGAGATAACCTTTTAAATCTCATGTTTGTTTAGGCTAATCAAGTAGTCTGTTTTAATTCCATCGTGTTCAGTTAAGAAAGTTTTTAAAATCCGCCATCTCGGTCAAGGGGACAATTCAACCCCCCTTCTTGTCTGCCATCTAGTCTGGGCCAACAATTTGTATCAGAGCCTCGTCTCTGATTTTTTAGTCGACCTTGCGGTCGTAGAGTAAAGATCTCTTGTGATGGCTAATATGGATGCAATTCCTATTTTTGATGGTTCAAATTTTAGTCTCTAGCTGGGAAAAATATGTATATTTGTCAACTCTTATGATCCCAAGTTGTGGAATCTCATATCTCATGGTCCGTATAAATTGCCATTAGACAAGTCCAAATGGTCTACTAAACATAGGACTAAAAGTGATGATAATGTTGTCATTCTGAACTTATTGAAAGCTGCAGTTGACTCTAACAAATTTTCGTTTGTTTCTGATTGCAGCTCAGCCAAAGAAATCATGGATCGATTGAACAAGTTACATGGAGGGCTAAAGGATGCGTGCATGATGGCTAATAGCAAGGATGATCATTCAAGCCTAGAATCCAAGGTGGTACGTTCTGACTCTGAACTTGATGAAGTTTCATTTGAAGAATTAGTGGAAGCATATGATGAATTATTGAGTAAGTACAAGAAATTGAAGTCTGAAAATAAGAAGCTCTATAAGAAACTTGAAAATACTTTTCATGAAACGTCTTCATGTGAAAAATGCATTGAGTTTGAAAAGTTAGTTGAGTCACTTGTGTGTGAGGTTGATAGCCATAAAGAAACCACTTCATGTTTAACAACTGAAAATAAATCTTTATTAGCTAAAATTTCAAAACTTAAAAGGATTGAAAAAGATAATGAGGATTTGAAAGAGTTGAATACTGCAATGTCTGAAAAACTACTTGTCCTTGAAAATGAAAAATGGTGGTCTAATGACAAGTCTGAAAAGCTGAAGGAACTGAGAGATGAAAAAGAAAGCTTCAGGAACATGAATGATAAATTTGAATGCAATGAAACCATAAATAAAATGGTTGATGAAAATGAGAGCTTTCAAATAAAAGAACTTGAACATACTTCTACAAACAAAGAGTCATTTGAAAAACTCCAAAATGAAAATAGTGCTCTGTTAATTCAGATTTCATTGCTTGAAAGTAGATTGAAAAATCTTGAAAATGTTGAAAAAGGAAAAAGTGTGATTATTGATGATCATGATAAATTATTTTCTCTTGATCAAGAAATTGAAAGTTACAAAAGCGTCAATTTTTTGTTGAATGAAAAAATTGCTTCATGTGAAGAAGAGCTTGCTAATTGTGAATTGCATATTTCATCTTTGCAAAATGAAATCAAAATTTTCAATGAATCATTGTCCGTGCATGATAAAGGAAATCAAAATCAAAAAAAGATTGATCATCACTCTTGTGTGCATGAAAAACTTCAAACTGTCAAATATGATCATGCATCAAAGAAAAGAAGAAATTTTTTATGTTACTATTGTGGACAATATGGTCATGACATGTATGACTATCTTCTAATGAAATCTGATGATGAACAAGCATTGCAGTCACAAATGAAAATTATTAATGAGTCTAAAGATCATGTGAAATCCACTAGGAAAATATTTAACTCTCATTGCTATTACTGTGGATTACTTGGTCATGTCTTTGAATATTGCTTCACAAAGAAAAATGATGATGAATGGTTTGTTAAAAAGAATTTTACATGTCATTACTATGGAAATGTTGGACATGTAATGAATGATTGTTCTGTAATGAAAAATGATGAAAATGGATTTTTAAAGAGGAAATCTTCTTACTGTTTCTATTGTGGAGAGAATGGTCATTCTATATATGACTGTTCTACTAGGGTATTTGATGATGAACGGTTTGCTTGGAAAAATAGGAATTCATTTGTTCGTGTAAGAACTAACCTCTCGGGACCCAAGATGGCTTAGGTACCCAAAACTCCAAAATGAGAATCTATCTAGCAGGGGTGTCTTGAGAAGAAAGAAACCAATGACAAATAAAGATCCTTCAAGGCAAGGAAATGATGAGCTTATCAGGTAAAGAATTTGGTATACTATTTCCTATTGGATTACTTAGCCTTGGTAAGAGCTTGAATCTTGAGAAAAACTTGGTACCTCCATTTGAACAGTTTCTGTTTCACATTTTGTGAATAAATTCAGCTCTTGAATGCTTCATCTTTGACATACATGACTTTTCTTTCATATACACCTCTTACTTCGCTTCTTGCAAATAACAGTTTAGGTTTGAAAGTTTTGGTCTGTGGATAAAATTTGTCACTCTTCTAATCACATTCTGCAAATAATGATTCACTTTTGCAAATTCACTTTATATGCTTACTTGCATGATACATTGCACATATCATACACACACCTTGCATACTTGTAAATAATAAAAAAATTCTTGATCATCTGTCCATTTACATGCATATACTTGCATATACTTCATACACGTGTGCTTGAATGCCATGGTTATTTGGTATATCAAATGG
The DNA here is from genome assembly GCA_022559845.1 of Amorphophallus konjac. NCBI lineage: Eukaryota > Viridiplantae > Streptophyta > Magnoliopsida > Alismatales > Araceae > Amorphophallus > Amorphophallus konjac. Next base: position 234,034,359 of record CM040122.1, read on the forward strand.
CGATAGCGGAAGGTTGGATTATGTCCAACTGGAAGCTTTCCTCATGCGTGATGGTGGTCTTCGGACCAATATACTCCGCCAAGTACCGATAATCATTTGCTTGAAAACATTGAAGGATCCCTGGTTGATTGCATGAATATACTTTATACAACCATTTTTTGACTCCTTCTATGACTCATCCTTTGCTAAATGAAATTACATTGATTTAGACATGTTTGTTACATGGCATATATTAAGGGGGAGAATTTTTATAATCGTGCATACATTTAGGGGGAGACATTACTATGATAAGACTAATTCATCTTTAACATTCAATACAACCACCCACACAAAATGCACCTTTTTGAGATAATGATTCAATTTAATAAGGATTGTAATTTTCTACTCTACACTTTTAAGGACTTTTGATTCTCTACATGAAATTCACATGTCTCGTGAGGAAAAAGCTATATACCCTACCAAAAAGTCTTATACTGGAACGTGGATCCGCGTGGCTGAGAATCCCCTTGAAATAAAGGAGGAAACTCGCGTCGAAAGGAGAAAATAATCCACACTAAAATAAGTGTGATTTGCCACCGAATAGTTGGGAAGTGCCCCTGAGACAAAGGGTACAACTCGCGTCGAAAAGTGCCTCATCCACATCATAAAAAGTGACGAAACTAAGTAACCGGGAATTGCCCCTGAAACAAAGGGCATGACTCGTGTCAAAAGGTGAGTCACACCATTGTTAGTAATTAAAAAAAATTGGGGGTAATACGTAGCTACCAATATTTGAGCATTGTGTTGAAAGTGTATGGATGATAAGTTCTTTTCAGTGTTCTTTAGAAAATCTAATTTTCCATATTGATTTGATCTTCATTGCTCAATCTTCACATACACACTCTCGGTTTGATTGTTTGAATGTCCTTTATGAATCAGTCGTCTTTCACAGTTAATGTAGTACTTTATTTATGTAAGCACGACCTTCTTGGTATTGTACATGCACTTCATGTTCTACGATCAATTGCATTATCCTTACACCCATCCCGAAGGGACTTGCATGAGTCTATATCTTATTATGCATGCTTGAATGCTTGAATGCTTGATCCGGTTTGTTCATATCACACTTCATCTTGATGCATCTTTAGCTTTTACTTGCAAATAACATGTTAAATAATCCATTGTCAGCTGGTTTTTGCTCTTGATAATTGGGGAGAATAATGTGCTTTCAGCAAAACTTGTGCATAGATTGGTCATCAAATGTCATTTCTTGCATGGTCTTCATGGTTCACACACCTTCCTTTAATGGTCGGTCATTGCTGGGTTCATGTGCCATTGATATTTCATTCTCTATCATTCATGTTGAAATTTCACATTTGTCATCTTAACCATAACTTTTTGATAATGCCAAAGGGGGAGAGAGAGAGTTGTAGATTGCCATAATATCTTGTCATCATCAAAAAGGGGGAGATTGTTGGATTCGCTGCACTCCTTCTTTATCTTTGGTGATGGTTTTGCTGATAACAATATATTGTGTGTAAGCATTATGGAAAATGCTCATTGATCATTTTGGAGCTTACAGTTGATATCTTATTTTTCAGGTTGCATTACTGGGTTGTGAAGAATGGTCCTTCCTGCATATATCCTTGAAGGGTTCAGGTGAAAATTGTGCTTCTCAGTGGATTGTCAAATGGTTTACTGGAATGTCTCGTTATACTTTTCAGTTGCTTGAATCCTATCACACCTTTGCCATGCAATGTGAAAATGCCTTGCATTGTGATAATTGATAGGTGTGGATATCGTTAAGATATGAATCTTGCTTTAGAAAAGAGAGCTTGTGTTTTTGGTTAAGCTGGGCTTATTGAGTTTTTGCTTTCACCAGATGGATCCTTTACAATGCTCACAAATGGCTCATGCATATTTCTCATGACTTCTTAATGTGTTGAATATGTTTTCATGGGTTTTATGTATGAACTTTTGGGGATGCAATTTGGTAAATCATTTCACTACAAAACTTGGTAGATCTCTTGTGAATGGCACTATCACAAAGTTTGGGTGTTGGTTTTTATGACTCTACTTGCATGCTACTCTATTGGAAAAATCTTTCTCTCAAATGGGGTTGAAGGTTTTTAGATTGCTTTGGAATGCCCTTAACTGTGATTGGACTGAACTTGGATTACTTGCATTGGACTGTGTTAAATAGTCTTGGACTGCATGTTAATTACATATATGATATCAATATGGGTTCATACCATTGTGCTTTGATTCTGAACTTTTGACTGAATCATATTTGATCTATAATCTTATGAAGAAAGTGGACTGAAAATATGTGTATCATGTGCCCATGTAACTACGTTTTCAATATACTAACTTGCAGACAAAAGAAGGAAGTCTTGTATGAAGAAATGCCTTGAAGTTACCTTCTTCATGTAGATTGCATTGGTTCAAGATTGTCTTGAGAACATTACTAACTCCAAGTGCAGGTTCATGCTGCTTTGAACAAGTGGATTCATGGTAAGGATTCACCCCCCGGAGTCTACTCTTAACATATTGAATTGGGCTTAATCCATCTTTCATGTTTTTGGGTTGATCTGGGTTCATGTATAGGTTATACATGGCAAATTGAATGCACCTTACTGCTTGAGGATTTTGTGTTTTTTCAAAGTGCTTTATGCATGTTCTTGAAGAGGTTCTTAAGTTGAAAATGTGAACAAAACATTTATGTGCCTCATACTAATGCTTTCATAATCATATTTCATGTTCTTTGGGTCTTGGACTCAAAACTAGTTCCAAATGTTGATGCATGATCTGTAGATTCTAAGAAATCCACTTAGAACAATTAAAAGGGAAAAAGAAAAAATGAATAGAAGAAGAATGGGAAAAGAGGGAGAAAAGGGGAGCATGCGAGGATGCTAAGGGGAATGTGATCGCCAGAGACGCGAGGGCCTCAAAGGATATAACAAATAATCAATGGAGGGATCGCGATATAAATACCTTAAATGTGGGGGAGATTGTGAGTGCACCTTCTCTTTCTATCGGCCGGCCGATGAAGAGAGTTTTCCTTGATTGATTACCCTTGCAAAATTAACAAACACCAATAAACAAACATGGATTAGAAACCAAGATGTGTAGCATCAAATCCAAATATAAATATGGACATAGAAAGCATGGATATGAACACACCTTATTGGTGTTTGGCCTTTAAACCCCTATGCAAAAGGGTATGGGAGATATGATGAATGATATGCAAATAGGGAGGTGTGCAAGTGTTGCACTAAGGAGATCTCAACATGGAGATAAAAAGAAATAAAATGAAGAGATGGAATAATGATGCATGCAATTAACTAAAGAAAAATAAGAGATAGGAGGGGGAAAGCTTAGTGGTTTCTCCAATTGGCTTCAAGATCTTCAATAGAGGAAGAAGAGGATGTAGAATTCCATGGATGTAGAGGCTCCAAATCTTCAATAGAGGAAGAAGAACTCTGTGGATGTAGAGGTTTCAAATCTTCAATAGAGGAAGAAGAACTCCGTGGATGAAGCTTTTAGGTGCATGGGAGTCTTCCTCCTTGAGCCTTTGGTCCGACAGCACCTCCCCTTCAATTGATCTTGATCTCTTAACACAAGGGAGAGAGGAGTCCTATTTATAGGGTTGAAATTCGAAATTAATTCCAAGGGAAATTAGGTAAACATGTTTTAGTGGGATTTGGAATGAGATAAACATTAGGCAAGTGTCCCTTCAACCTTGGAAAGTCATAGGAACCCTTTCCTAAGTGGAAAAAGAGATTAAATGAGGAAAGGAAGTGAAATTCGGAATTAAATCAAGAGAAAATAAGAAAACATGTTTTAGTTGAAATTTGGAAGAGATAAACATTAGGCAAGTGTCCCTTCAACCTTGGAAAGTCATAGGAACCCTTTCCCAAGTGGAAAAAGAGATTAAATGAGGAAAGGAAGTGAAATTCGGAATTAAATCAAGAGAAAATAAGAAAATATGTTTTAGTTGAAATTTGGAAGAGATAAACATTAGGCAAGTGTCCCTTCAACCTTGGAAAGTCATAGGAACCCTTTCCCAAGTGGAAAAAGAGATTAAATGAGGAAAGGAAGTGAAATTCGGAATTAAATCAAGAGAAAATAAGAAAACATGTTTTAGTTGGAATTTGGAAGAGATAAACATTAGGCAAGTGTCCCTTCAACCTTGGAAAGTCATAGGAACCCTTTCCCAAGTGGAAAAAGAGATTAAATGAGGAAAGGAAGTGAAATTCGGAATTAATTCCATAAAAAATTAGAAAACTTAGTTTTGGTAGGATGGAAAGGGGGATCCTTCCTCCAAGTGTCCTTTCAATATTAGGAAGCCATAGGAACCCTTTCCCAAGTTAAAAAGGAGTGTAAGTGAGGAAAGGAAGGGGTGCTTCTGGAGTTCGGAATTGAACAAGAATTGACGACCGAACAGACGGTCGCTAATTAAAGAAATGACGCCCCCTGACGGGGCGTTACTTAAATGACGCCCGGGTCCCTTCCCCCATTTGATTTAAGGCCCGAAAAAATGGAGAAAATGCTCAGAAAAATCTGGAGAAAAATGGAAAAACATGTGAAAAGCTTGGGGAAGTTGGATATTCAATAAAAAGGAGTAAAACCACTCAAATAAGTCGATTTGAGGGTCAAATGGGGCATCACAGTGCGATAGGAGATATGCTCAAAATGATGTCAATTTTAGTGTGTCTACAGCTGCCCCGCGTTGGCATCTGCTTTGGAAGGGAGTGACACGGAATGAAATAGAATAGAATGAAGTGAAGCAACATGGAATGGAATGGAATGGAATGGAATGAAGTGAGAGCGAACTGAAAAGTAGATGCCAAGGTGTGATGAGACACACAATCAACATCACTTGATGAGAATGAAATCAAAAGGTCGAGATGAAGTAAATCTCAGGAAATCCAACGAAATCAACAATGTTTGGATAAAAGGGGAGATGTGCACGCGGTGCACGAAGGAGATAAAATAAAATGATCAACTTCCAGCGCGGTGGAAGTACCCTAGGTCATAAACCTGTAGATTTCACCATTGGGGAGCGGTTACCAGCCAATGTGGACGTGCTGCAGCCAAGGTGGATCAAGGGGAATGATTGAAAAAAATAAGATGATAAAAATCCAAACAATGAGTCTCGAGAAAAGACCCAAAACAGCGATAAAACGAACTGAGGATCCAATTCGGCAATGAAAATCTCATATCGAGAAAGATTAAGATCAATTCAACTCTCGATATCAGCTTATCAGAATGATTTTCCAACGTTAATTCAAAGTCCTACATGAATGCATGCTGGGCTAAAGGGAAAATAACAAATGAAAATATAATATAATCAAGGATAATATTGTTAAACTGCCCAGACTGGGTCAAGAAACCAATTCTGCGAGCTGATACTAAGCCGAAGCCCGTTTATCCACGCACCAACTCGTAAAAAGGGAACCATCGTCCCCAGTCTTGGACGGCTCAACGGCCTATCCGTGTGACTAAGGCTTCCCTGGAATCATCATTGTTTTTGATGAAGGGGAACTCAAATCCCAGATTTACCAAAGCCACAAGGTCCTTGATATAATCTAGTAACATATGTAACATATAGTAGAATGCATACAGGGAGATGGTGATATCAATAAGCATGAGGAACTAAGAAATGAGGTGCAAGCACCGTGGGGCTTGGATGATGATGCCCAGTCGGTGGGACCAAGAGCTTCTTTCTGCGCTCAAAAATTCATCAGCCAAGATATAAAGGATAACAAGCAATGAATAAGGCATTTAAGCATAGTCATCAAAGCATGAATCAAAGCATCAATCAACCATTATGAGTTGAATCATGATATTACAAAGCATCATTATTTGTTATTTCGTCATGAGGATGACAATCTTGGCTAATCAAGATGTAGAGTTGAATGATCAGAATGATATAATGCCCAGTGGCAGAATTGATCAAGAGAGATTAGCAGGAGTTGATTGAAAGATCTGGAGATGAATAATCAGGATGATAATTAGGAGATATGATAATGAGAATGATATAGGGAGATGATAATCAAAAAAATGCCCAGGGTGGCATGTCATGAGAATATCGGGAGAAATTAATAGATTGATAGCAATGAGTGGAGATAGGACTTATCCCGTGCTCTTGGTTCTTGCAAAGTTGTTCCTGCAAAACACCATCAGAAAATACAATGCATTTTTTTATTTTTGAAATATGCAAATTTTTATGAGTTTTTGAAAAAGGTATTCAAATTTTTATGGATTTTGAAAAATATTTCAATTTTTTATGGATTTTGGATAAGAAATATTCAATTTTTTGTTTGATTTTGCAATATTCAATTTTTTTTGTTTGATTTTGCAATATTCAAATTTTTTTGGATTTTGGTTTAGACATAGCTAATGCAGCATCAAAGGGTGTTTAAACCATTAATTGGGGGTCCTCGTTCCTTCCCTTTTTGCTAAAATTTCCCAAAGTCGGGCGTGCATTGAAAATGGCATCCTATAACCGACCGCCTTTGATCAACGGTGCCCCTACCAAGGCCATACCTGAGAAACATTCGATCTTGGAGGGAGAAGAGAAGAATAATTGAGGATAAGCTTTATGCAGGATGGGAGATGTCGGGACTTAAATTCCTTCTAAGGTGTTTCCCCTCAAAGAGGTAGTCTGTTGTGCCGGGCTTTGTGTCTTTAATTTTTAGACCCTTGACATGCATACGACCAGGGTTTTCCCTGCGGAGACTTTGCCACTCTTGACATGCCATAATTCATACTTTTGCTTTTAACGAAATTTTGACTTGATTTTCATAATAGCCCTTTTGGCGAAACGTATATCATGAAAACTCATATTGATTTTGGGTCAAGACTGCCCCTATTTGAGACTCCTCTCGTATTGGGGATTACCTAGGTTGGTCATCTCATCCGTCAACCTCTTGCCCCTGCATGCGGCCGAGTAAAGAAGAGAAAAGACTTTCAGGAATACTCATGGCATGGCCAAAGTAGCAATGGTGTCTAACCAAGGAGCCGGCTAAGGACGCCGTGAAGTGTGTGCGGTGCCCAGCTAAGGGTTGCTCTTAACAAGCGGGGAGAGAATATTGAATTCCCAGCACGGGTTTTTATTAACCAGAGGTGCTGCAAAAAACAAGCCTAAAGGACTCTTTTGAGAATGATTTCAATTAAACAAAAGCTTAAGATAAAGGTTTAAAACACCACTCTTAATCTCTTAAGAAGCACTTGATTTTGAAAATCATGCATGAAGTAATGAGAAAATGATATCATCAAAATGCATACTTACGCCAATATGTTACCTTGCAACCTTTATAGAAGCAGTTGTCAGAGGCGAGGTTGATCATCGTGGGATTTGTCCTCTTTGGCAGTCAAAAGGATTGGAAGCAAAGGATTTTAGGAGTGGCTTAACAAGAATGAGTGGTGCTCAAACCAGACTCAGACGAATAAGGAGAAAAGAAAAGAGGCGAGGGCTAGAACTCCCTCACTAAGGCGCGGAGACCCTGATCACATGGAACAGTCTACAGAAGAAGCGGAAAATCAAGAAGAGGGGTGAGGACTAAAGCCTCGGAAGTAATGGGAGAAAGGGTAGATGCCCAAGGCAGTGGATGTGGAAGAAGTTGGGTCAGACCCAGAATTAGGAGGAATCAGAAGAAGAAATTGGTAGATGGAAAGAGGTGGATCCGGAGGGTCCGGAGGCAGAGGAGGAGAATCATGATAGGAGGAATCCAGAGGCTCCGGAGGAATATTGAAAGAAGGGATGCGATGCCCTGGGGAGAAATAGGGAAAAGGATGATGGAAAAGGAAGAAGAAAATGAAGGATGTGATGTCCCGGAGGAGTAGAAAGATGAATCGGAAGAAAGATGGAGGGTCCGGAGGTTCCGGGGGAATGAAATCAGAAGGGTCACGATGCCCTGGAAGATGATAGAGAGAATAAGACGGAGAATTCGGAGGTTCCGGAGGAAGCAAATGGAAAGGGGCACGATGCCCGGGGAAAAGATGGAGACAATCAGGTGGAGAATCCGGAGGTTCCGGAGGTAGCAAATGAGAAGGGGCGCGATGCCTGAGAGAAAGGTCCGAAGGTTCCGGAGGAGGAGAATGGAAAGGGGCGCGATGCCCGAGGGGAAAGTCCGGAGGTTCCGGAGGAAGAAGATGAAAAGGGGCGCGATGCCCGAGGGGAAAGTCCGGAGGTTCCAGAGGAGGAAAGTGGAAAGGGGCGCGATGCCCGAGAGAAAGGTCCGGAGGTTCCGGAGGAGGAGAATGGAAAGGGGCGCGATGTCCGAGGGGAAAGTCCGGAGGTTCCGGAGGAATAGAATCAGAAAGGGCGAGATGCCCAAAGAGGAGGGATAAAATTCCTGGGGGTTCCAGGGAGATAGCAGGAAAAGGGACGCGATGCCCCAGGGATAGTGGATAAAAAGATGAAGATGAATAAGATGGGAAGTGCGGAATATCCGGAGGTGCCGGAAGGCGGGGAAGATACGGGTTTGGAAACCCGGGAAGCAGGAGGTGCAAATGCATGCAATGGGATGGATGCGATGAATGCAATGAATGCGCGAATGAAATGAGATGCAAAGAATATGGAGAATATGAAGGGCGAGAGGACGAGATCCTCCTCCTAACCCTGGGAATGGCCCATGGAAAAGATGTGATAGACAAGAAGGTGGATGAAATAGCGGAAGGCCTTTCGGCACCAAGATAACTGCCCCTCCACGGCAGTGAAAGAATACAGCCAAATGGCCTAATGGATGAAATACAAGCCCATGACGAAGCTTCAATCGTAAACGACAACTCCCTTGGAGGGTGAAAAGTAATGGTGTGAGGGAGTTGGAAAGTAGGGCTCAGAAGCATCATGTTGCCCAGGGGTTCAAGATTTGGAAGTTGGAACAGAGGGTGCCCTGCCCGGCCCTTACACAGCATCAGTGCTTGGCATGACGGCGACTTGGCCTCTTCAATCATGCCTGGCACAATAACCCGGATTGGCATCCGGCAAATGAACTCTTGCATTTTGAATAGCGCGGCCATGGCCAAATTCTTCTTTCGCAGCTCTTGATCATCCTCGGCACAAGTGTTTGTAGAAGCACTCCCCTTCCGAGTAGTAGAGGGAGGTGAAGCAGAGGCGGAAGGCTCCATGAATGGTGGGGGCGTAATGAAAGGCGTTGGAGAAAGGATAAGTGGAGGCGGAGGTTCAAACACGTCGAGCTTCTCCCTTTGCTCGGAAGCAGTCGGGGTTGGCTCGAGTGCAAAAAAGGGTGAATCCTGCTCAGGATTAGCCACGGGTAAAGGTGAAGGGTTATGTGATGGAATAGGTAAGGTGGGTTGAGGCGGTGGTAATGGGAGGTTAATTGGGGAAGGTTCAATGGTGGACTCAATGGAGGCTGATGGCGTGGAGGTTGATATAACAGGTGGAGGTGTAACTGGTGGAGGTTTAAGGGAAGGCTCAGGGAAAGCTGGCGTTGTGAAGGTTGACATGACAGGTGGAAGTGTAATTGGTAGAGGTTTAATGTGAGCGGAGTTAGGGATAGGAGGAGACTCAAGATGTGCCGGCGTGGGTGATTGGAATATCGACCCATCATCGTAACACCAATTAGTCTCATAAACGGGGGTTGGATCGGAGACGGTGGCTTCGTCCTGAGCAGGGGGTTCATCAAATGATAATGGGGGGAGTGGGAAACGAAGGAAACTCGGAAGGGGTGCCTGCATAGCTTCATCATCATACATTGCTTCAGATTCTTCAATTACCGGCTCTTGATTGCTTGAAGTGCCAAAGTCATAATCATCTCTCCTATCTTTCCATTCACTCTCCATCTTGGTAATGTCATCCAGGAAAGCGTGAAGAGAATTAACTGGAGTAGGAGGAGCGGGCCGCGGGCTCGTAACCCTCTTTAATTGTTCCTCCATAAGAGTGATTTTGTCAAGGAGAGTTTGCTGGAGGGGTGTGACCTGTGCAACCGAAGGTTGATAGGGCCTTGAAGGAGGAGGGGCCGTATAAAAAGGCCGTGGAGAAGAATTAACGGGTCGACCCATGGAAGAACCCGGATGGGCCGGATTGCAAGGAATAAATGGGCCTTGGCGCCGTGATGGAGGAGGAATAGAAGGAGGCGGGTGATGGGCCACCCGAGTAGAATGAATAGGAGGAGATGGGTGATGGGCCACCCGTGTAGGAATAAAAGAGGGAGGTGGGTGATGGGCCACCCGTGTAGGATTAGAAGGAGGAGGAGAGGAATGAGATGCACCCTCAATGGCGGCCTTAAGGGCTTGGATCTGTTGAGGGGTGAGATGATCTAATGCATGAATGATTTGGGAAACCTTCTCATCATTGGGAGGAGACGGTCCCGAGGGAATAGTGGCTCGCAATTGGATTAAAGGACCATTGGATTGGACATTGCCCATGGGTCGGGCAACACCATAAGAGTGAGGACGTGGTCCTTTGAAAGAATTATGGTGAGAATTATGTTGAACATGTTGGAATTGAGGGAATAAGATGTGCTAGGTTGATCACCCTCATGAACATTAATTGAATTGAACATGTTGTTTTGTCTATCAAAGTAAGCCATTATGTAAGCAATTTAATGTGCAAACAATTTGCAAAGAAGCACACAAGTTGGAATGGTTACCTTGATTTTTTTTATGTTTGAACCTTGGTGAATTAATGATTTTTTACAAAGATTTGGAATGATTCACACAAGGGAGGAACCTAGTTTCAATATGATTACTTCAATGCCAACTAGGAACACTCTCTCACCACGTATAGGTCAACTAAACTCGGGAACTTCAAGGGTACAACCTGCCCGGCGTCCGTGAGGGAATCCACGGGTGCGGGGACTTATGGAGGCTTGGTTTAGGAATTTCCAATCCAAAGAGACGGAATGCTCAATGGAGGGTCCTTCCTTCACCAAGGGGGTGTGTGAAATCCTAATATAGAGAGAGGAGGTCTCCCAAGCCAAATGCCCTAAATGCAAGTCCTAATGCAAAAGACAGAAAAGAAAGTATGAACCATGATATGAGCCAAACCAAAGAAAGATAAGGTAAAACACTCACATGGCCATACAAATCATAGCAATCAACATAATATGAAGCATGGCATCCAAAAATTTTTTTAAAAAAGATGGAGAGATAAGAAAGTGGAATTTTTCAAAAACCAACAAGTTAGCAATCATATAAGGGGAGGGGGATGTGCACGCGATGCACAAGTGATAAAACAAAAAGGAAAGTGCTATGTGGAGCACAAAGGGAGTTGCACCGAGGATGCAAAAGGGGAAGGGTAATCAAAGAAAAACAATGGTGGTCCCACCGTGATCGCCAATTTGTAGATTCTAAGAAATCTACTTAGAACAATTAAAAGGGAAAAAGAAAAAATGAATAGAAGAAGAATGGGAAAAGAGGGAGAAAAGGGGAGCATGCGAGGATGCTAAGGGGAATGTGATCGCCAGAGACGCGAGGGCCTCAAAGGATATAACAAATAATCAATGGAGGGATCGCGATATAAATACCTTAAATGTGGGGGAGATTGTGAGTGCACCTTCTCTTTCTATCGGCCGGCCGATGAAGAGAGTTTTCCTTGATTGATTACCCTTGCAAAATTAACAAACACCAATAAACAAACATGGATTAGAAACCAAGATGTGTAGCATCAAATCCAAATGTAAATATGGACATAGAAAGCATGGATATGAACACACCTTATTGGTGTTTGGCCTTTAAACCCCTATGCAAAAGGGTATGGGAGATATGATGAATGATATGCAAATAGGGAGGTGTGCAAGTGTTGCACTAAGGAGATCTCAACATGGAGATAAAAAGAAATAAAAGGAAGAGATGGAATAATGATGCATGCAATTAACTAAAGAAAAATAAGAGATAGGAGGGGGAAAGCTTAGTGGTTTCTCCAATTGGCTTCAAGATCTTCAATAGAGGAAGAAGAGGATGTAGAATTCCATGGATGTAGAGGCTCCAAATCTTCAATAGAGGAAGAAGAACTCTGTGGATGTAGAGGTTTCAAATCTTCAATAGAGGAAGAAGAACTCCGTGGATGAAGCTTTTAGGTGCATGGGAGTCTTCCTCCTTGAGCCTTTGGTCCGACAGCACCTCCCCTTGAATTGATCTTGATCTCTTAACACAAGGGAGAGAGGAGTCCTATTTATAGGGTTGAAATTCGAAATTAATTCCAAGGGAAATTAGGAAAACATGTTTTAGTGGGATTTGGAATGAGATAAACATTAGGCAAGTGTCCCTTCAACCTTGGAAAGTCATAGGAACCCTTTCCTAAGTGGAAAAAGAGATTAAATGAGGAAAGGAAGTGAAATTCGGAATTAAATCAAGAGAAAATAAGAAAACATGTTTTAGTTGAAATTTGGAAGAGATAAACATTAGGCAAGTGTCCCTTCAACCTTGGAAAGTCATAGGAACCCTTTCCCAAGTGGAAAAAGAGATTAAATGAGGAAAGGAAGTGAAATTCGGAATTAAATCAAGAGAAAATAAGAAAATATGTTTTAGTTGAAATTTGGAAGAGATAAACATTAGGCAAGTGTCCCTTCAACCTTGGAAAGTCATAGGAACCCTTTCCCAAGTGGAAAAAGAGATTAAATGAGGAAAGGAAGTGAAATTCGGAATTAAATCAAGAGAAAATAAGAAAACATGTTTTAGTTGGAATTTGGAAGAGATAAACATTAGGCAAGTGTCCCTTCAACCTTGGAAAGTCATAGGAACCCTTTCCCAAGTGAAAAAGAGATTAAATGAGGAAAGGAAGTGAAATTCGGAATTAATTCCATAAAAAATTAGAAAACTTAGTTTTGGTAGGATGGAAAGGGGGATCCTTCCTCCAAGTGTCCTTTCAATATTAGGAAGCCATAGGAACCCTTTCCCAAGTTAAAAAGGAGTGTAAGTGAGGAAAGGAAGGGGTGCTTCTGGAGTTCGGAATTGAACAAGAATTGACGACCGAACAGACGGTCGCTAATTAAAGAAATGACGCCCCCTGACGGGGAGTTACTTAAATGACGCCCGGGTCCCTTCCCCCATTTGATTTAAGGCCCGAAAAAATGGAGAAATGGCTCAGAAAAATCTGGAGAAAAATGGAAAAACATGTGAAAAGCTTGGGGAAGTTGGATATTCAATAAAAAGGAGGAAAACCACTCAAATAAGTCGATTTGAGGGTCAAATGGGGCATCACAGTGCGATAGGAGATATGCTCAAAATGATGTCAATTTTAGTGTGTCTACATGATCCAAATATTTTAATTCATGATTGGTTACATTGGATTGCATGTTTAGGTCATTGGGAATGCATTTAGAATCACTTTTTAAGGTCCCAAGATCAATGGGTCGACCTCCTCCACTCAATGGGTCGTCCCCGGGCTGAAAACTCATATTTTTTAGGTTCTGTCTGAGATGGGTCGACCCCCCTCCTGAGATGGGTCGACCCCTGTAACATAATCCTGCCATACAACATTATGTCTAGCAGATGGGTCGACCCACCATGATAGATGGGTCGACCCCCCCCCATTCTGGACAGAGATGGGTCGACCCCCCCTGGCAGATGGGTCGACCCCCCTGATTTCGCAGGTCCGCACAAGAAAATCATGGCCCACCGAAACCCTATGAAAACACTTCCAAATGGGCTGAAAATTTACCCTAATGCCCTTGGGTTGTTAATGAACATATTAGGGTGGTTTTGCTAGGGTTTTACAAGGGCTTTGTGATCTTTTGCATGACTTATCCTTCTTGTATATATATCATGCGAATTTGGAAGAAATGGAAGTGAGCTCTAATTTCTTTACATGTTTTGCAGGAGAACGAAGGGAAGAAGGAGGGAGGCTGAGGAAGATCACGAGATTCATCTACTTCCATCCATTTTTGGAGCTCGTGATTGAAGAAAGAAAGGAAGGGATCGAGGAGAGGAACGCGTGGACGTCCTCAACGTTGGCATTCGGCTATCCTCCGACCCGAGCATAAGAGATTATCATCTACACCTCATTTCTTCTCATGGGGGACTACTTCCATATCTTGCTTACAACTATTTGTCTCATTTGCTTTTGATTTTTGGGGTTGCATTGATCAACCTAACTTGCTGATATATATATGCTGGGATTTTCATTCTGTGATATGAAAGGAATGAGCTAATGTGTTCTATCTCTTGCAGGGAAAGAAGGGAAAAAGTGGCCATAAGATGGAGATGAGAAAGACTTGCTAGATCTATTAGTTATTGATGTCTGGAGGTGTGATTGGATCGTGAATCTGAAGGAAGACATCCTGCGGTTTTGACTCCCTCCGACCAAAGCTTCAAAGAAGATCTTCATCGGCCATTGAAAGTCAAAGGGGAAACCTTCTATATCACTTATCCATTTATTTATGATGCCCTTCTTGATTGATATATAGCCTTGACCATATCTTGTATAATTTTTGGTCTCTTCTGAACATCGGATAACCGTGTGTGAGCGGAGCTGCGTCTCCGTGTGTTGGGTTTTATTGGGGGAAAGTTTCCCCGTGGTTTGTTATGTGTTGACGGAGTTGTGACTCCGTGTGGTTTGAGTGTCCGGGGTGTGTTCCCCGATTCTGTGTGTGGGTGTGTGCTGCGGTGGCAGCGTGTTGGGGATTTTCCCCATGTGTGGATATTGCTGCGGAAGCAGCGTGTGTGTGTGGTTGGGGTTCGTCCCCGTGGTGCTACGAAAGTAGCGTGTAGTGAAGCCTCACCCGGTTGGGTGAGGGGTGGACGTAGGGAGCCCGTCGTGGTCCCGAACCACCTAAAAATCCTTGTGTCTCGTGTGAATGCATGTGCATTTGTCCTTTTCTTCTATCTCCCTTCACATATTAATTTAATAGATTTTTACTCACTTCACCACTGCACAATGCTACTTCTGTTATCCGTGTTAGGCATAATTTTATCTAACGGTTGCATTGTTATTACGAGTGAGATCGGAAAGTTCGAGAGAACCTTTTAAATCTCATGTTTGTTTAGGCTAATCAAGTAGTCTGTTTTAATTCCATCGTGTTCAGTTAAGAAAGTTTTTAAAATCTGCCATCTCGGTCAAGAGGACAATTCAACCCCCATTCTTGTCTGCCATCTAGTCTGGGCCAACAAATATGTTAATATTAGGGGTTTCTTCAATACCCAAAACAGCCGAAGCTGTGTTTGAGTGGGAAAGGTTTTCACAATTTTCGGGTGGCGGCTACAGATATAGATAGGGTGATTAACATGGGGTGATCCGAAGCCTGTTCGGATTGATAAACGAAAAGTTGGAACCTGTTAGAACTGTTTACATGGGAGTTGTTTCCTTGTAGAAATCTAAACTCACGCATGACCCTTCTCTCTATAAATACCTTTCCCCAACGGCAAGCCAAGCCTCCTCCCACGATAGTGAGTCCCGCTGCAAAACCATCGTCGTTCTCATCCTCTGCTACTGGCCTTCTTCCTCTGTCCATCCTCTTCTGCTGCCTCCTGCGTGGGGACGGAGAGGCTTCGTCCCTTTTGTTGTTGCCGTTTCGCTCCCTGTGTCGTCCGTTTGCTACAGCAGTCCTGTAGCAGTGGTGCCATTGCTGTTGCGGAAGCATGAAGAAGCTTTGCTTCTTCCCTGTGTCTTCGTCCCTAGCCGTGCATTAAGGAGGTGTTGCTACTGCGTTGTTGCTCTTGTTATCTCTTCATTTTCTACCGTGGACGTATCGTGGAGAGGCTGCCACTTCTCCCTGCTGCTTCTTCTCCGCAAGATTGTCGCCACTCGTGTTTCCTTATTCCTCCACCAGCTGCATACGTGAAGAAGACTTTAGTTGCTCTCTTCGCATTACTTCTCATCTTCTCGAAGTTCATCTTCAACGTCCCAACCAAACACAACCATGTAGCTCAACATCGAGCTAAATCCATTAATAGTTAAGCCTCTAAAAAGATCTATGCATACATACCATATTCTTTTGATGCATCTGTAGGTGATCTCTCCCCAAGTAAAAATGTTAGTAATATAATCTCTGCATGTAGTGTATTTTCTAATCGTTCCCGTAGGTTTAGCCCAAGATCACCACATGCATGTTTCCTGTTACGGTTCACGTAAAGTAAACAAAGTTAACATCTGATTAAAGAATTTTTATCCATATAATCAAGTATCAAAAAAATCATGAAGTATATATGATTAGAATCCCCATATTTTTCTTTAATTTTCCATGACTTCGTAAGATAATATTAACTAGTTAACAAATTGATTAACGAATCACCAATTTTATTGTAGCATGTTAGTTATCAGGTTTTGCTTTGACAATTTGTTCGTGGGCACCGGAGCGTCCTTTGATCATAAAATTTTATGGGTTCGTTATTGGGATAGTGACCGAGGTAGAGGAGTTGGTACCTCTTTTTTTCGATCCTCCTATCTCAAGATCCCCCATCTCTCAAGTAAAAATATTCTTGAACAGCTGATTAAGTAGAGTTTTTTGAGCTCTTCATTTTGGTATATAGATTGCGCGATTGTGATTTGTATATCTCGAGAACGGAAGTTTCAAAGATATCTGGACTATTAGTTAATGAAATAACGACCATATGTGCTGTCGTTGTTTCTTTAATATATATATATATATATATATATATCTTAACCGTATAATTTTATGTTTACTCATAACTTTAAAAATCTATATCTATAAAACTATGTAAAATATAATTATAAAATATATATTTCTGGAATCCTTAGATTTTTTTCTCCTAATTATCATATATTTTGTTTCTCTAAATTTTCACTAAATAGTATGTGTCCATTTAAAGAGATGCTATTTTCTAAATTATTAGATTAAATCAAAATTAAGATATAAATTGACGTCTTTCCAAAGGGACGTAAATTAAATTCCAGAATTGGCGCCTCTCTAAAGAGACGTTAATTAATAAAAATAACGCCCATCTATATGGACGTGAATTCTTGTTCTCCCCTATTTTATCAGGTTCGACCCATACCATGGGTCTATTAGCACTCTTATCCCAGTCCGTGAATAGAGTCCTTGTTTCTCACGTTGTTTCTCACTTACACACTCAACTCTAGGTGACATACGAGCCCTCTGTTGAACATTCCATTCCTTCAGACTTGAAAGTTAGTCATAGAGACCTCCGTAAGTCTTCTCGTAGTCTTGGACTCCCTCAATGCCGACTGTGCAGGTTGTACCCTAAAAACCCTGTAGTTTTCGGAAAGCTTGTATATCTCTAAACTGCGACCGTGACATGGACACCTAATAGAAATGGCGACCATGGTAGGGGCGCAGTTTATTCTTTATGCGACATTCTTTAGGACGCTATTTAGATTTAAGCGACCACAAGAAGTGTCGTTATTTTTCCTTGAGCCTGTCTTTATCAATCTAATGTGCGACCACCCCTTGCACGCAGTTTATAATTGACGACGACATAATGGATGCCAATTACCCCATTTTCTCATATTTATCTCAAGTTCGTTATATCATGCATTTTCATGATTGACTTCCCTATTATCTATGACACTCTATCCCTTTTTGGGAATTTTCCTTGTCATCAATTCGAGAACATAACCCTTTGACTCTGTATTTGGCCATATCTGATTCTGAGATATTAAGGGCTCTGGGTCCATGACTATCAATGTCAGGTAGGACGGAAGTCCAATTCTGTAAACCATGGGAATTATGGGTGTGGCATTGCACCAAGTTTGTACATTTGTTATATTCTGTTATATCTGTTATTCTGCAAATTCTGTTAATTTTGGAAGTTCTGTTATTCTGATATTTTGTTGTTCGGTTATTCTGATAATTTAGATATTCTGCTAGATTGTTTAATTCTGCTTATATTTATTGAAACTCTATTATATTCTGGCCAATTCTGAAGTTATGTTCATCTAAGTATCTGTCCTTGCTATATTTTGATATCTTGTCCTTGGCTCTACATGAGAATTTATCCCTATTTCTCTTGAGCTTATAAATTGCCTTTGGCCTAGATATCTATCCTTTCTGTTAGATTGATTATCATGATTTTCAAGCTATATCGTTTATGCATTACATGCTCATGAACATGATTAATTGGCTAATCACTTATATCCTGCTTGATGAGAGATGTAATTCCTACTGAGTGTTTTGCTCATCCAGCCTATTTTAACATTTTTCAGATAATGAGATCAAAGAGAACCATTCAGACGGGGAAGGGCAAGAGTGATGAGCGAAATGGAGAATCGAGTCAGTGTCTTTTATTTTTATTGAGTCTTGTCATGTCATTTGAGTCTTTTCTTTTTATTAGAGTGTAACAGTGAGTCCCTTCTTCACTTATGTAAGTTGAGTCAAGTTATGTAAGTCAAATATTTGAGTATCAATAAAGATTATGTTTGTCCATATTATCTGGCCTTGGAATTTTATGTCTTATGTTGCTCTGATTATTCATGACTGTATCACTGCTGCGTTCCGAACTATACGTTCCGTTGCTATCGGTTCGGGACGTGACATATACCTTCATCTTCTCCTTCATTTTCCTTTGCAGCCGGTGTGGGGTGCGCGCCTCGCAGGATCTTTTCCATTACTTCTTTGAGTTGAAGGAGCATTTTCATGTTGGGAGAGGTATCTTCTATATTCAGGCGATGTGAGGAAGGAGTTGTGTGTCCCTCTCTGGGAAGGATTCTTCTCACAAAGGGTGGAAGACCCAATATTTCTGGGTGGGCCCGTCGGCAGTTGGCGTAGTATGGGATTTCCTGACGGCGCCCAATTTTCACCCGAACATTCCTCCGAAGCAGACCGTGTTCTCTCCGGAGGTGGAAGAGGAGGCTGCTATCCTTCAGCAGAATCGCCAGGAGATTGTTGATTTGGTGACTTCTTCCAACATTGAGGGCTACCTCGCTCGGGTGCTGTTGCCGACAGGTAAGGGGTTTGGGAACTTGGTCTTCCTTCTTGCGGAGTTGGGATCTTCCTGCTCTTAGTCTGCTTTCTGTGGTTCAGACACGAGGCAAGCGGTTGAGGAGGAGGCACCGTCGTCCGAGTTGGAGATCATCGATTTGGACGAGGCACCGGCTCCCGACGATCTTCAAGCTTCAGAGGGCTCGTCCCGCACCCGGGACAAGGGCAAGCGGGTGGCTCAGGATGACGTTTTCGAGTGCTGGGGGGTCAAGTGCAAGGATCCTGTGGCCAAGTTGTTGTGGTCTTCAATGTAGGCCCAGTCCGCTGAGAAGAAACGGGCGAGGAATGAGGAGGTCGTCCATGCATCCGGAGGAGATTCCTTGTCGGCTCTCCCCTCTACTGAGCAAGAGGGGGCCAACGAAGGAGGGGTCGCTGCCGATGCTGAGGCGCCGAGCGCAACGGAGGGGCCTCCAGATGAGGGGGTCCACCCCTAGCAGGTCGAGGCTGGAGGGTCGCAGGAGGAGGCGACTCGATTACAGCCGATCGAAACTGGGGAGGCACACGGTGGGGGTGATCACGTTGAGCCGACTGGTGGGGCCTCCGAGACAGGGTTGCCTGGGGGAGATGCCCCAATCCTGGCCACTCCGGTGAGAGCTTCCCCTCCTTTTACCAGCACCTTCAGTGTCCGGGCTCCTGTGTACCGGGCGTGCCATTCCTTAGCTTTTCGAGACTTGTGGGAAAAAGTCTGGATGGGTCCCCCCTCTTCGCTGTTTGAGTAGATTATGGAGGGAGGGATGATTTTGGACCAGCTGGGGGCTGAAGCTGTGGATGCGTACGCTCAGGTGGAGTCCGAGCAGGAGACTCTCTTGTGGACCCGTGGTGCACTTGCTCGGAAGGTCGAGTGTCTGACCCTCGATCTTGGGGACCTTCACAGGGAGATGGCCCAGCTCCGAGCATTGGCGCAGTCGAGCCAAGCGGAGGCTCGATCTTTGGCGGAGCAGCTGGCGCAGGCTCGTCGCATGGTCGACTGGAAGAGTGAGCTCCTGGAGTCGGAGCGTAGAAACCAGGTCGAGCGAGATGACCAATGGAGGGCCGAGGGAGAGGGGCTGGAGGACCAAGTTCGGGTGGCCGAGGATTCGCGGACCGAGGCCGAGCAAAGGCTATCCAAGACCAAGAGAAGGATGTTTGAGTCCGAGCAGCGGATAGCTGAGCTCGAGAGGAAGGCGGAGCTGGCTGGGAAGGAAGCGCTCGAGCAACATAAGTGCTCAGAGGCTTACCAGGAAGCTTTGTAGCAGGCGGCCTTTCCTTACTACGAGTCAGGCTATCGACAGGGACTCCTGAAGGGCTTCTCCCAAGGCTACGATCGGGCCGTCCTAGAGGCAGAGGCCCAGTCGTCTACACTTGTTTTTACTTCCGGTTAGCACTATGACTTGGAGTGGGGATCCACTGACTCTTCCCACTACACGTCGAGTGAAGAGGTGAATTCGGCC
Source organism: Amorphophallus konjac (assembly GCA_022559845.1). Lineage (NCBI taxonomy): Eukaryota > Viridiplantae > Streptophyta > Magnoliopsida > Alismatales > Araceae > Amorphophallus > Amorphophallus konjac. The sequence goes on from CM040122.1 coordinate 234,054,637, forward strand.
TCATCCGAGCGACCGCCAACTCTAGCATCCTCCGGAAGGCACACGGCCGAGACAGTTCCCACACCGGTGGGGTCAGTGTCTGGGCTGGCCATCGTCGAGAACATTGGGGGCAGATCGGCTGGTGCCGAAGAAGCCTTGTCTGTCGAGCTTGGAGATGGGCCCGAGGCCTGATATAATGGCTCTTTTCTTTTTTCTTTCTTTTCATATGTAGCCGGGTGCGGTTTTTTGGAAACTATAATAGCGATAGCTGAATTTACTATTTCTTATCACTTTTGATGTGATTTGATTGCCGTATCCGTAGTCGTTTGAAGAAGGTGTCGATTTCCTTCAGATTTTACGCGCACCGATCTGTCAAATAACTGACATGGCGTTGGCACCTTTCCATTTTTCCATACCGCCCTTAATGACTTGCTGCTCTGCGTGTCCCGCTGGGGGAATATCGGGAAATGAGGTAACCAACCCAGGGAAAGCCTTGGTAGCTTGTTTTGGGGATAGTCATTTAAAGCGATCAGCTTCCCCTTCGACCTATAAAAGGTCCGAGGGGCGTCTCCTTTTCCTTTCATCGCTTAAGGCCGTTCCCGGCGATTTTTTTGTTCCGTGAAGCGTTGTGTTGTTAGTCTTGGCGGGGCATGGAAGGCGTTTCAGAAGATGATGATGCAGATGGCGATAGGAGGGAAGCTCCTGTTGTTTCACTCTGGAAGAGGGTTCGTCAGTCGGAGGTCGATCAGGGGGAAGGTTCATGCCGGAGCATGTCACCTTCATGTCCCTGTCTTGTCGGCGCTCTTCTGAGGGAGAATGGAGCTCGTCCAGCTTCAATCTTTCACTATTGCCCCCGTCCCTCCTTCCACCGTCGATCTTGTTGCCTAGGAAGGGAGCTCTCTCAAGATTCCTCGCCTTTCGGGTCGATTGCTTTTTTTCTTTTTTTTTGTCCTTCCAATCCCTTTGGCACCTTTCCCCCGAGCTTTCTCAAACTAACGAAGCCGGCGTTCCCTTATCCGAGCCAGTTTCTACACGAGGCAGAGTCAGTGGCTGGACGTGGGAGCGCCTACTGGGTGGGCCGAGCATTCTGCTCGTGTTGTAGTACCAGGGGATGTAATTTTTTGTACATGTAGACTATATCGGCTACGGCCTTCTTGATGTACATCAAAGTTTAATAAGAGGAGAAGAATGGTGATTAGTCTATTTCACTTACATGTGTATGCTTGCCTGTTCGAACACATTTTATTTCTATCGGGTTTATTTGTTTATTTGTTTATTGATTATGGATTTATTGGCGTGCCAGTCACCGTGGTGACGATTCTTATTGTGCGCTCGATCTGACTTGGTCAGTCGATTGTGAGTGATCGTGTCTGGACTAGAAGTCCGTCATACCCTGAACGCTATGACGTTAATTACGTCCTCCCTAAGGAAGACAACCCTTGATTAAACGCTAGAGGTAGGAGGAAGACAGCGGTAAAGCCGTATGCTCAAAGGAGATAAAGTTCATCTGCTCGCAAGACGTTAAACGTATTTTGAACAGAGCAGGGGTTTATTAATTACGGGAGAAACCCGTCGGCATATTCCCACCATCTTGGATGATGCCAAGTGGGGAATAGGAAACCACCCATGCAGCGGCAGGGTAGGCTCCGCAAAAGATCGGGTATATAGACATAACCCGGAATCCGGATGGGGACCGGCCTGATGTAACACACCTGGTACGAGTGCGATGTCTTATTAATATCCCCCTTCGGAGGGCCATCGGAGATCACACACAAGGGTATAACTCTGTGGGCCAGCGGGGTTAGAGGAGAATACCACACTCGATTGGTGGGGATATGTAAATTTCGGCAGCATGTTCCCTCAACCTGGATTATGCCAAGGAAGGATAGGTCATCATCCACGGAGAGCCGGGACAACGACCGAACAAAGATGGGCACCAGGCCCAGGGACATATCTTGCCTTCATATTATTGATCAATATTCCCTTGGAACCCATTAGAACACATGTAATGACATGGTTCTTTGGGTTCATAAGGCAGCGGTGAAATCCAGATTCGGGACGAGAGCTGTAGGGGAGGTCTTCCCCATTGTTGTATCTCATCAAGACACAAGTGATGGTCTGTGAGTATCTCCTTAAACAGATGTAGGGGAGATTAAGAAGTTTGAAGAAGAACGGTGCAGAGATGGGCCTCGGAGTGGGTTTCATCTGACTGAAGGAGGGATCTCGGCGTGATCTTGATTGGCAAGAAGGAGCTCTCGGCCTGGACATTTAATGGACGAAGGGAGGCTCTCGGCCTGGTCCTTGGGTTGGCCAAAGGGGGTTCTCGGCCTGGTATTTGGTTGGCCAAGGGGGGCTCTCGGCCTGGACATTGGGTTGGCCAAAGGGGGGGGGGGTTTCGGCCTGAGCATTTGGTTGATGGAGAGGGGGCTCTCGGCCTGGTCATTGGGCTGGCCAAGGAGGTTCTCGGCGGCCAAAAGAAGGAGGGAGGCCTCTCGGCCTGGAGCTTCTCGGCGGTCTCCTGGGCGCGCCGGAAAGGGGGGCGCCGAGAGGGGTAGTATTAGGTTTGGCAAAAAGGGGGGTGAATGGCTAGGAGGAGGGGTTCTCGGCTGAGGGCTTCCCAGCGCGCTCCTGGCCGCGCCGGGAACCTACACGCCGGGAGCCTTGCACATATAGCCTCACGTGGAAAGCGCTGTAACAGACTGGTTGTCGTTTAGCCAAAAGAAGGGGAAGGCCTCTCGGCCTTATGGTTCTCGGCGGGGAAACTTGCACGCCGAGAAGGTGAAATGCAGAAGGATTTCAGGGTTTCAGAGCTCAAAGACGATGCTCTGTTTGGGTGTTTTCTGGGATTTCAAGCTCGAATTGATGCCGGGCCAGAAGTGCAAAAGGGGAATTTCATGGAGACTTCTATTAGAAGGATGCCAAGGGATTTGAACGGGGGAATCAAATGGAAGAAATCAGATCATCACCTGATCTTGTGGAGGGTTTTATCTGTCTGTAGCAGGCCATTTGGGGGAGTCAAGAGATGACTATCCTCCGACCCCTCCAGACGAGCCCAGTGACATTAAAACAAACGGAGAAGGAGGGACCCTCATCGTATAAACTTCAGGCCCTAAGCATTCAATATTTAGAATGGAGGACCTGAGATCGGATCATCGTTTATGAACGCTGGACAGCCCAGGAAACCAAGAGACTGATATCTCTGGTTCCTGAACCGCATGAGAGGACTCGTTAGAAAAACTCAGATTATATATAAGGAAACAGCCATTGAGATCGGAGAGGGAAGAAGAGAACAAAACTCAATAACCCATTAGATGGGGGTAGGAGTCCTATCCTCGTCCCTCTTCGAAGAACAAACCCATACGATCGGCTCCGAAATCCGAAGAGTCTAATCTATATTTCTTTCAGACAAAGGCCATATACATAGAGAGACAGACATAGATCGGATGCCTTAATCCATCGATGCCCAGACGGGCCATCTCGATGCTTCATTGTATTGCATAAAGAAAATCTTACACTGATCATGAAAGAAAAATGCAAGGCAGAAAGCTAAAAATCAAGGCCGCAACTCTCCGGCTACAGTTGATAAGTCGAGAGAGGACTCGCTATATTACATCAGATAAAAGAAAGAAACACGGAGGAGGGGAGGGTGGAGCATTGACTCCTCTCCCTTCCCAGTGCCCACCTGGAGCTTTCCTTCTTCTTCTCTTCTCTGTTGGTTGAAAGGGGGGGTGGCTCTTGCTCTCTGAACGGGACTCCCTCTCTATCTTTCTATTGCTCTATCTTTTTCTCTCGATCCCCTTTTTCTATCTGGCTTTCTCTCTTCTTCCTTTTTTGGTCTCTCCCTTTTCTGTCGTCCGCTTCTTCTCTTTCTTCGAAGGGAGGGGGTTTTATAACCCCTTTCCTCTTCCTTCTCGGCAGGCACCTTCACGGCGCGCTTGAGGTAAGCTTCCCGACGCGCTCAAATTTGGTCTCTCGATGTCAGTATCTGGGCTTCGACATGGGCTTTCGGCGCCACCTTCATATAGGCCCACTTGGGGTTTCTTTAAGTGTATCATCATCCCAAAGGGTCTATCATCTATGAAATATCTTGTATTGAAATCGCGATTGCAATCTCCATCAGTCCGCAGACAGGGTTCTTATCAGTCCGTAGACAGGGTTTTATCAGTCCGTAGACAGGGATTTCATCAGTCCGTAGACAGGGTTTTATCAGTCCGCAGACAGGGATTTCATCAGTCCGTAGATAGGGTTTTATCAGTCCGTAGACAGGGTTTTATTAGTCCATAGACAGGGTTTTATCAGTCCGCAGATAGGGTTTTATCAGTCCGTAGACAGGGTTTTATCAGTCCGTAGACAGGGATTTCATCTTATCAATATCGTCACTCGAATGGCGACGAGCTCGGACATCAGGCTTAGTCTGGGAAGACCTCAGCCGGGTGCATAATCTGTGGAGACGATTCTTCTTCTGCTCTGTCTTCTCAGGAGCCTTTATCATCTTCATCTGCCGGTGCTGGCTTCATTTTTATCTCATATTACTTCCGTCAGTAAGCCGACATCTGACTTATCCTGACATATCGTCTGTGACTTCTTGGACGAAGCAGTAGTACAGCTCTTCTTAAAGGGCTGAAAGATCTCATTAGTCGGATGATTGCTGCTTTATCAGTGCTGCCGTTTGAGTGACATTGGCACCGGGCATCAGCTTTGGCCGACAAGGGCTTTAGCCGGGTGAAAGGTTGATAAGCTTCATCATTAGTCTTTCACTGTTGGTCAGATCTTCTTTTCAATTATGCTTCCACCCTTGTTCATTTTTCGGGTGTCAACAAATGCCCCCCACCTGCGGGCGGCGTAAGCGCAGAATAAGCGCCACGGGGGTTGCAGGTGTCTTTTACTATTCGAGGGTATCTTCCTCAATTTGTCTTCAATTCAGTTCTCAGGCCTGATCATCTCGCTGTAACAGTATTCTGCACATCGATGTTTCTCATCTTCATATTTTCTGTCATTATTTTCAGTATTTGGGGCTTTTCGGCCTGCAGGACCTCCCGGCACGAAGCTTCTCTGTGCAGGGGCCTCTCGGCGCAGCCTGGTTGGCCAGGCTCTCGGCATGGACCTTCTCGGCGCGCCCTGGCGCAGGGGGGTCTCGGCCTGGGATGTTCTCGGCCTGGGGGCCTTCTCGGCGTGCCCTGGCCGCAGAGGGGCCTCGGCCTGGGGGGCTTCTCGGCCTGGGGTCTTCTCGGCCTGGGAGCCTTCTCGGCGCGAGGTCTTCTCGGCGCGCCTTTCGGCCGCCGGGGGCTCTCGGCCTGGGGGTTCTCGGCGCGCGTTTCACCGCGCCGAGATCCCTGTCGCCTGGGCCCCTATTTAGGGTGCCGATGGCCTTTTTTTCTTCATTCTTCACCATTCTTTCTCTTTCTTCATCCTTTCTCCATTTCTTCTCTTCGGCGCAAGCCGTCTTCATCCTCTCGGCCGTGGCCGTGAGTCCTTCCGTCTTGGGTGACGTCTTCTGGGGATTCAATCCCTTTGCTTCCGGGATCACCCCCTCTTGGTTGGTGACTCCCTATTCTTTTTGGGCAGATCCCGAATAAGGGGAGATGCTGCCGAAATTTTTATGGAATCTTATGTTGCAATCCTTATAAGACTGACTTTTAATCCACATTTCTTCTTTTGTTTACAGATATAGCAATGGCTTCTGGCTCTGCTGCTGCATCTTCCGGAGCTGTTGGAGCTAGTTCATCGGCCCAGCCAGACATATCTCGGGCCACAATAAATTGGTTGAACGTGCATAGCTTGGATTATGGATATGATAGAATAGCTTCAGTTGACGAATCATCTGATTCTGAAACTGACACAGTGTCGACGGCCCGGGTATACTCCACGGCGACCGAGACATGCTTCAGGCGGGATAATAATTACCGGCCAGACTTCCCAAAGGATCGCCACTTGATGCCATTCATCCGGACCTTCACAGTGGGTGGCTTGCGAGATTATCGGATAGCTCGCGTAGTTGAAGCTGCCATCCCGGGCACCGGAATTTACACCTGCTCGGTGGGACAATGCTGGCGGCCGAGTTAATAGGGAGAAGCCCGGCTATGGTATGTTCCTGGCACCTATAAAGTGGGGATATCGCGAAGAGCCCTTCGTGCTAAATTGCTCGGGCATTCAGTTCAAGTACCATTTGTCGGCTGGCTGGTTCGGAGACTGCAAGATCACTGACTCCCATCTATTCCGAGTAGGGGCAGTAGAATTTACTGAATTTGTTCTGACGGAATATGCCCCTCTGCTGATCAGAGCGGGAGTATACCACAGTGTTTTTGCTTCCAGATTCCGATATCCCATCTCCAGAGGGTTATGCTGTGGGATGTTTGAAGTGTTCTGTCCTTTGTTCAACACTTTTTATACAGCAGAGGGTGAGACATCCCTAGACCTCTGGAGTTTATCACGGCTTTCCGGTCTGCCTATTGACAGTGAACCGTATGAAGAAGTCTGCTTGGCGGACTCCGAGAAAGACAGCTCTGATGGAGAAGGCAAGTATTCCCTTGGCTTCTCTTACCGATATCTGATGAAGGTCTATCGCTCCATCTGTCTGGCATATAGTAGAGGATCCTCCAAAGGCTATCATCCCCGAGAGAAAGGTAGCAAACTGAGGGTCCGGATCGGGCAGTGGCTCCAGTACTTCTTCGATGGTCCCCTGAAATATGCAGATTTCCCCTCCATGGGTCCTGTTGCGAGCAAGCAGATAAGAGCTCCCCGCTATAAATCGGCACTGCCATCTTCATTGCACCATGCGGGCAAAGGTGGTCCCAACCCAGCAGGGGTAGATCCCCTCACACACTGTGCAGCTTATTTCACATTCTGGCTGTGTACTTTTGCTCTTCCACAAGGGGACGAGACAGTCATTCGGCCAGAGGCCATATATCCAGCTTGTCAGATGGCCTGGGGGATGAAGCTGTCGCTCTGCCCGGTGGCCCTGTGTTTGATCTATAAATCTTTGGGGGACCTGTACAAGCATCGGACTCCCCGTTCTTTGAGGACCGTGGGTCCTTTTCATTTCTTCAATGCCTGGGTCTGCAGTATATTCCCTGAATTAGCTCCGAGAACCTTGCAGGCGGACACAGTGCCACCCAGGATGATTGAATTTGCCAGCGCTGAGCCTGGTCCCTTTTATGATCAGCTATTTAAAATAAGGGGCCGACTGATAAGAGTACCAGTAGACGCCCCCGGCAGCATACATTTCTGGAGCTTGGCCGCAGGTTCAGCTCCTTTGATTGATCCTCAAAGAGAATGCAAGCTGGAGGAGATAGAGACATATATCCACCCTATCTCAGGGGTCAACACTGCTCGGCCAATCCTGGAACCGGAGCTGGTGAGATGGGCCATGGCAATTCGGCCTAGTGTTTT